>CM055121.1:227466611-228786420 GCA_029206835.1 Rana muscosa
GGGAAAGATGCAACAAGTTTTTCACACCTGGATTTGGGGATCCTCTGCCATTCCTGCCTGCAGATCCTCTCCAGTTCTGTCAGTTTGGATGGTAAACGTTGGTGGACGGCCATTTTTAGGTCTCTCCAGAGATGCTCAATTGGGTTTAAGTCGGGGCTCTGGCTGGGCCATTCAAAAATAGTCACGGAGTTGTTGTGAAGCCACTCCTTTGTTATTTTAGCTGTGTGCTTAGGGTCATTGTCCTGTTGGAAGGTAAACTTTCGGCCCAGTCTGAGGTCCTGAGCACTCTGGAGAAGGTTTTCGTCCAGGATATCTGTACTTGGCCGCGTTCATCTTTCCCTCGATTGCAACCAGTCGTCCTGTCCCTGCAGCTGAAAAACATCCCCACAGCATGATGCTGCCACCACCATGCTTCACTGTTGGGACTGTATTGGACAGGTGATGAGTAGGGATGAGCTTCGTGTTAGAGTCGAACTTACGTTCGACTCGAACATCGGCTGTTCGATCGTTCGACGAAGATCGAACTATTTGGGCCGTTCGCGCCAAATTCGAGTGACGCGAACGGCCCACAATGCACTACGCCATCGCAGTGTCATCCAGGCGCTGTGATTGGCCAAGCATGCACTGTGACCCCGCATGCTTGGCCAATCACAGCGCCGGCAGCGAGGAGAGCAATGATTGGCCACAGGCAGGATGCCTGTGGCCAATTATTGCTGAGGGGGTTTAGTACACGCCCCACACTATAAAAGGCCGCCAGCGCGGCGGCCTTGTGTAGTGTGTTCCGGACCGGAGTAGGGAAAGAGAAGCATAGGCAGGGACAGTGTCATTATTTTTCCTTTACATAATCCTGGATTCCTTGTGTTTAGGGACAGATAAGGATAGGTAGGGAGAGTGTCAGTGACAGTGTGCTATTCTGTGCTAATCCTGGTTTGTAGGGACAGAGAGGTACAGTGAGGGAAAGTGTCAGTGTGCTATTCTGTTCTAAACCAATCTTGCTGAACCATATTTTCAATCCTTGAGTTTAGGGACAGGGAAGGACACTCGTAGAAATTATCAGTGTGCTATTCTGTGCTAAATCTTGTTTGTAGGGAGGGACAGAGTAGGACAGTGAGGGAAAGTGTCAGTGTGCTATTCTGTTCTAAAACTATTTTGCTGAACCATATTTTCAATCCTTGAGTTGAGGGACAGAGAGGTACAGTGAGTGAAACTGACAGTGTGCTGTTCTGTTCTAAACCAAATTTGCTGTTCCATATTTTCAATCCTTGAGTTGAGGGACAGAGAAGGATAGGCAGGGGACAGTGTCAGTGTCATTGTTGCTAAGCCTCCTGCACAGTATACACCTGAAGGTAGCCCTTATTGCTGTTTTTCCCCATCTCCCTGCAGGCCATCCATTAAAATGTCTGGAAGGCAACCAAGGAGAGGCAGACAGTCAGGAGGCAAAAAAAGAGGGCAAGCAGGCTCTGTGTCTGGGGGCAACAGTGCTGGTCGTGTACGCGGTGCATTGTCATCAGCACATGGCCATGGGACATGCTTGTCCTTGTTTTCGGCAGCTGGACATGTTGAGCCACATCATGCCGAAGACTTGGTAGAGTGGATGACCAAGCCCACCTCATCCTCCTCATCCTCTCTCACCCAGGCGCAGGGTACTGGCAAAGCAGCTGCCAAAGCGTCCTCTTCTCTGGTATCATTATCTTCATTAGTCAATCCTTCCCTAGACCCACCATGCCCTCCTCCTGAGGAGTCCCCCGAACTGTTTGAGCACAGTGTTGGGTACATGCTCCAGGAGGATGCCCAGCGTTTGGAAGGATCCGATGATGATACCCAGCTAGAGGAAGGCAGCAGCGTGAGAGCAGAGAGAGGGGATGCTCAAGAAGGACACCAATCTGGCAGTCATGCTCCAGCAGCTGCAGCATATTGCCAGATTGGCTCCAGTGATGAGGAGGGAGGGGATGATGAGGTCACTGACTCCACGTGGGTGCCTAATAGGAGAGAGGAGGAGGAGGAGGATGAGAAGGAGGCACATCTCCAACGAGGCAGGATGCCCTTGAGTGGCCAGCGTATGGGCAGCACACCGATGGAATCACACCGCAGAGCTCCGCCTGTGCAGGGCGCTGCCTCTGCCCGTCATGCAAAAAGTTCTTTGGTGTGGGCCTTTTTTGAGGCGAGTGCATCAGATCGCACAGCTGCTGTTTGCAACATATGTCTCAAGCGTATATCGCGTGGCCAAAACATCAGCCGCTTGGGCACCACATGCTTGATCAGACATATGTTGACCTGCCATGCAGCTCGTTGGCAAGCCTACCTTAAAGACCCACACCAAAGAACAAAGCTGACCTCTTCTTGCACCGCATCAGCTGGGATCTCCAACCCCACTATACCTTCACTCCTCTCTGAAACCTGCTCTGAAAGGAATGAAGGTGTAGAATTAGGTGTGTCACAGGCAAGTACTTGCGGGCACTCTGCTAGCAGTACACCAACGTCCGATTCTAGCAGGCAAATTTCCCTGCCCCAGCTGCTGGACCGTCGAAAGAAGTTCACTCCCAGCCATCCACATGCCCAGCGGTTGAATGCTAGCTTGGCTAAATTGCTAGTGCTTCAACTGCTGCCATTTCAGTTGGTAGACTCGGCCCCCTTCCGTGAGTTTGTGCAATGTGCGGTTCCTCAGTGGCAGGTTCCCAAACGACACTTTTTCGCACGGAAGGCTATTCCGGCTCTCTACAGGCATGTGGAAGGCAATGTCTTGGCCTCGCTGGACAGGGCGGTCAGCGGTAAGGTGCATATTACCGCTGACTCATGGTCCAGCAGGCATGGACAGGGACGTTACCTTTCTTTCACGGCCCATTGGGTCACTCTTTTGGCAGCTGGGAAGGATGCAGGACAAGGTGCAGTAGTGTTGGAGGTTGTTCCACCGCCACGCCTCCAAAATGCTACTACTGGTTGTGACACACCTCTCTCCTCCACCCCCTCTTCTTCTTCCTCCATGGCCTCTTCCTGTGGTTTGTCCTTGGAACCAGCGGTGCTCCGTAGGCGTTCAAGGGGCTACGCAAGTACGCAGGCAAAAAGATGCCATGCCGTGCTTGCGCTGGTGTGTTTGGGGGACAGGAGCCACACTGGGGCAGAGGTCCTGTCTGCTCTGCAGGGGCAGGCTGAGAGGTGGTTGACGCCACGCCAGCTTAAGCCAGGAATGGTGGTTTGCGACAATGGCACCAACCTCCTCTCCGCCCTCCGACAGGGACAACTGACCCATGTGCCCTGTATGGCTCACGTCCTTAACCTGGTGGTGCAGCGGTTCTTGGGCAGGTACCCGGGCTTACAGGATGTCCTGAGGCAGGCCAGGAAAGTCTGTGTGCATTTCCGCAGATCTTATAATGCCAGTGCTCGCCTGGCTGAGCTTCAAAAAGGAGTTGAACCTGCCCAAGAACCGCCTTATATGTGACATGCCCACCAGGTGGAACTCAACGTTGGCCATGCTGCAGCAGCTGCACACGCAGCAGAGGGCCATCAATGAGTACCTGTGCGACTACGGCACCAGGACAGGGTCAGGGGAGCTCGGGTTTTTTTCACCACGACAGTGGGGCATGATCAGGGATGCATGCACTGTCCTGGCACCATTTGAGGAGGCCACGAGGATGGTGAGCAGTGACAGTGCATGCATCAGTGACACTGTACCTCTTGTCCACCTGTTGGAGCACACGCTGCATGGAATAATGGACAGGGCACTTGAGGCAGAACAGAGGCAGGAAGAGGAGGACTTCCTTGCCTCTCAAGGCCCCCTTTACCCAGACAGTGTTCCGGAGGAGGAGGAGGAGGATTGTGTCAGCATGGAGGTGGAGGCTGGCACTCAGCATCATCAGCAGCAGTCTTTTAGGGATGATTTACAGTCCCAAGAAACCAGTGGACTTGTACGTGGCTGGGAGGAGGTGGCTGCGGATCATGTCGTCCTTAGTGACCCAGAGGACTCCGGACTGAATGCCTCAGCTAACCTACGCTGCATGGCCTCCCTGATCCTGCAAAGTCTGCGGAAGGATCCTCGTATTCTTCGGATCAAGGAGAGGGACCATTACTGGCTGGCCACTCTCCTTGATCCACGGTACAAGGGTAAGGTTGCGGACCTTATCGTACCGTCGCAGAGGGAGCAGAGAATGAGACAACTCCGGGAGGCCTTGCAGAAAGGTCTCTGCAACGCGTTCCCAGAGACTGGGAGGTTACAAACTCCTGGTCCTGGACAACGAGTTGCTGAGGCTTCGGGCAGTCAAAGAAGGAGCGGTGGGGAAGGTGGCCGTCTGACCGATGCGTTCAGACAATTCTTTAGTCCGCAGCCCCAAAGTATGATCGGTTCCAGCAACCATCGCCAGCGTCTGATATACATGGTGCAGGAATACCTAGGGGCAAGGTCAGACTTGGACACCTTCCCTACCGAAAATCCTCTGGCTTACTGGGTCTTGAGGATGGATCACTGGCCAGAGCTTGCACAGTATGCAATTGAGCTACTGGCCTGTCCTGCATCCAGCGTTCTTTCAGAACGCACATTCAGTGCTGCTGGAGGATTTGTCACGGATCACAGGGTGCGCCTGTCCACCGACTCGGTTGATCGACTGACTTTCATCAAGATGAACCAGTCTTGGATCACCACCAGCTACCACACACCAGATGCTGATATAACAGACTAATTGATTTTAAAATGTCACATCCCTTCAAGACTGATGCTGATGCTGAGTGCCTGTGCTGTTATGTTGACTGGCTATCCTCCTCCTCCTCCTCAATGATACGATTAACGATGATAGCTTGGAAGATCATTTTGGTTTATGGGTGACGCCACCAGTGGCTAAGGCCCAATTTTTCAGCCCCTGTTTAACAGGGGCGTGTAATTAAAATTTTTGATGCAATACTTTGCAACAGGCCTCATTGCTGTGCTCCAAGTACAGTATCTGTGAGGGGTTGCAGTGTTGTGCCACCAGTGCCTAAGGCCCAATTTTTCAGCCCCTGTTCAACAGGGGCATGCAATTATAATTATTGATCTAATAATTCACAGCAGGGAGCATTGCTGCGCCCACCAAGAGTAACTGTCAGGCCTTACAGTGTTGTGGCACCAGCACCACCATCAAAGGCCCAATTTTTCAGCCCCTGTTCAACAGGGGCATGCAATTATAATTATTGATCTAATAATTCACAGCAGGGAGCATTGCTGCGCCCACCAAGAGTAACTGTCAGGCCTTACAGTGTTGTGGCACCAGCACCACCATCACCACCACCACCACCAAAGGCCCAATTTTTCAGCCCCTGTTCAACAGGGGCATGCAATTATAATTATTGATCTAATAATTCACAGCAGGGACCATTGCTGCGCCCACCAAGAGTAACTGTCAGGCCTTACAGTGTTGGGGCACCAGCACCACCATCAAAGGGCCAATTTTTACTACCACTGATCAATTATATGTTATTACAATTCCTGATATTATACTTGACAGAAGGGCGTTCCAGCACCCACCAAGAATAACTGTGAGTGCTTTCAGTGTTGTGCCAACACCAACACCTAAGGGGCCAATTTCTGCAGAGTATATACGGAAGGTCCCTACTTTCAAACATCCAACTTACAAACTACTACTACTTGCAAACGGAAGAAGACAACAGGAAGTGAGAGGAAATCTACCCCTTGGAAGGAAAATTCTCTCCTGTAAGAATTAATATGGGAGAAAGGTGTCTCCTCTCTACTGATGCTTTATCACCAATCCTTGTTTCAATAAAAACACCACATTTCAAAAACAGTTGTCATTGGGACGCAAAGTGAGGTGAAATGTTCTGAACAGGGGCACAGACAGCAAAAAAAAGGTGACAGGGGTGATAACCGTTCCCTATGTTTTACAAAAAACTAAAAAAAAGGAATTTGCCATGGAGCTCCACTTAAACAATGCAGCTGTTCAAAATTATAAACAGATTCTACATAAGAACAAACCTACAGTCCCTGTCTTGTATGCACCGCCTGTATACGGCTGTTCAGAGTATATAGGGCCTTTTTTATTTTGTGTGTGGGGTTCCCCTTAATATCCATACAAGACCCAAAGGGGCTGGTAATGGGCTGGGGTAGGGGGGGGGGTTGATGGGGTAGCTATGCCATTTTTCCTAAAGATTTTCATCCATATTACCGGGACCAGACATTGCATTAAAGCCGCAAGCAGTTTTAAATGACTTTTTTCCCTTTAGAAATGTTATTTTGTGCAGGGACAGTTCTAAACACGGGAAACACGTGGCACTTCACAGGCATACTTTAGACACCCCCCAGGTACAATATTTAAAGGAATATTTGACTTTTTTTTTTTCACTTTATGCATCATTAAAATGACTGCTCCCGGAAAACGTCCGTTTTTAAAACTTCTTTTTGCATTGATACATGTCCCCTGGTGCAGAAGCCGGGTTCCCAAACTCTGTTTCGGACAATAACATGGATAATAGTCGTTATAATTAGCACTTTAGAATCCGAACGTTCGCATCCATTGTATTTAATAGGGTTCTAATGTTCGCGCGAACTTTCGGTCCGTTCGCGGGTTCTGGTGCGAACCGAACCCGGGGGTGTTCGGCTCATCACTAGTGATGAGCAGTGCCTGGTTTACTCCACACATACCACTTAGAATTAAGGCCCAAAAGTTCTATATTGGTCTCATCAGACCAGAGAATATTATTTCTCACCATCTTGAAATCCTTCAGATGTTTGTTTTTTTTTTTAGCAAACTCCATGCTGGCTTTCATGTGTCTTGCACTGAGGAGAGGCTTCTGTAGGGCCACTCTGCCATAAAGCCCCGACTGGTGGAGGGCTGCAGTGATGGTTGACTTTCTACAACTTTCTCCCATCTCCCGACTGCATCTCTGAAGCTCAGCCACAGTGATCTTTGGGTTCTTCTTCATCTCTCTCACCAAGGCTCTTCTTCCTCGATAGCTCAGTTTGGCCGGACAGCCAGCTCTGGGAAGGGTTCTGGTCATCCCAAACGTCTTCCATTTAAGGATTATGGAGGCCACTGTGCTCTTAGGAACCTTAAGTGCAGCAGAATTGTTTTTGTAACCTTGGCCAGATCTGTGCCTTGCCACAATTCTGTCTCTGAGCTCCTCAGGCAGTTCCTTTGACCTCATGATTCTCATTTGCTCTGACATGCACTGTGAGCTGTAAGGTCTTATATAGACAGGTGTGTGGCTTTCCTAATCAAGTCCAATCAGTATAATCAAACACAGCTGGACTCGAATGTGTAGAACAGGGATATGTAATTAGCGGACCTCCAGCTGTTGCAAAACTACAAGT
The DNA here is from genome assembly GCA_029206835.1 of Rana muscosa. Taxonomy (NCBI): domain Eukaryota; kingdom Metazoa; phylum Chordata; class Amphibia; order Anura; family Ranidae; genus Rana; species Rana muscosa. The sequence goes on from CM055121.1 coordinate 227,473,900, forward strand.
CCCATCATGCCTCTGCCTCTGGGTGTCATGCTTGTGGCTGTCAGAGTCTTGCTATGCCTCATGGGACTTGTAGTTTGGCAACAGCTGGAGGTCCGCTAATTGCATATCCCTGGTGTAGAACCATCTCAAGGATGATCAGAAGAAATGGACAGCACCTGAGTTAAATATATGAGTGCCACAGCAAAGGGTCTGAATACTTAGGACCATGTGATATTTCTGTTTTTCTTTAATAAATCTGCAAAAATTTCAACAATTCTGTGTTTTTCTGTCAATATGGGGTGCTGTGTGTACATTAATGAGGAAAAAAATGAACTTAAATGATTTTAGCAAATGGCTGCAATATAACAAAGAGTGAAAAATTTAAGGGGGTCTGAATACTTTCCGTAGTGTGTGTGTGTGTGTGTGTGTGTGTGTGTGTGTGTGTGTGTGTGTGTGTGTGTGTGTGTATGTATATACATATATATATATATATATATATATATACATATATACACACACACACACACACACACACACACACACACAATAATATATATATATATATATATATATACACACACATACACACACATATACACACACACATACACATATATACATATATATATATATATATATATACACACACACACACACACACACACTTCTATGATTTGCTCCCTTCAGGTAAATATACCACTGAAAGAGTTTTATTATATCTGTTTAACAAGTGCAAAATTGATATGTGTATGTTCATTCAGACAGAAATCTTGCGAGCTAAGAACAGTCCAGGAGGCAGAGAGTACAGGAAGTTATCATTGTTCTCTGCTATCCCCCAGGACTACAAAACACCTCCCCCTGTTGTGGAGACAACACTGCTCAGTTAGGTTGTCACCCCAGGACAGGGAGTGTGTTAAAGCGGAGCTCCGCCCATTAAAAAATATTAAAAGCCAGCAGCCACACATACTGCAGCTGCTGACTTTTAATATTAGGACACTTACCTGTCCTGGAGTCCAGCGATATCCGCAGCAGAAGACGAGCAATCGCTCGTCACTTTGCTGCCCCCACCGCCATCCTCGGTGAGGGAACCAGGAAGTGAAAAGTTGCGGCTTCACTGCCCGGTTCCCTATGGCGCATGCGTGAGTCGCACAGCGCCGTCCTCACTGGTCACCGTTGTGTTCTGGGAGCCGAGTGTTTCCCAGAACACAATCGGTGTTCTGCGGGAAGTGACTCACTACCTGCAAAATACCCGCAGAGAGGACTCCTGGAAGTGGGTGCAAATACCTGTCTTAAACAGGTATCTGCACCCCCCGCCCCCCTGAAAAGGTGCCAAATGTGACACCGGGGGGGGGGGGGGAGGGTTCCGATGAGCGGAATTTCCAATTTAGGGTGGAACTTAATGACAGGATCAGCAGGAGAAAATAAAAGGGGAAGAAAGTGTGAAAAAAGAAAACTCCTCCTCCTCCTCCTCCTCCCCAACAAAAACCCTGGAAAAAAAAGCTCCAAAAATCACCGAAAAATGTTCATGTTAAAATGTGAACGATGATGTTGTAGTGGAATGTAACACATCACACACAATACTACAACCAAGATCTCGCCTAACTATGTGTGGTCTCATGCAACAGCAGCCTTGTCAACGTCTGAGTGAACGCATGGCGAAGCGGCGCATGTGTACTGTGCTTATGTTCAACAGATGGCGTCTGGCGGTTCTGATCTGCACACAGCTGCGTCACTGTGAACTTAGTAGAAAATATACACAAATGTACATAGCGCCATTATATGTATAGGCTGCTTGTTGGTTTTCTAGACACACAGTATAGGAGATAAATAAAAAAAAAAAAAACTGTAGACGACTACTACTACTACTACTTACAATAATAATAATAATAATAATAATAATAATAACAATGATGATCATGATAACAAAAATGAATATAAGGATGATAAATTATATTAAAAACAGAATACTAATGATACTACTACTACTACTACTACTACAGTAATCAGAATACTAAAGAAGATCGTAATAGAAAATCATAGAATAATAATAAAAAATTAAATCATATTAATGATCATAATAATAATAATAATAATAAATAATAGAATACTAATAAGGTATTATTATTGAGATGATGATCATCATTAGTATTGTGTTCTTTATTATTATTGTCATAATTATATTCTATGATTTATTATGATCATTAGTATTTTATTATTGCGATTATCATTAGTCTATTATTTAATATGATCACATTATTCTGTTATTATGATCATTAGTATTCTGTTATTGATTATTATTGCTATTATGATCATAACAAAAATACTAATGATGATCATAATAATAAATCATAGAATAATATTGATGACAATAGTAATAAAACAGAACACTAATGACGATCATATCAATAAAAATAATAGAATACTAATGATGATAATAAATAAAAAAGACTATTGATAATCACAATAATAAATAAAATACTAAAGGAAATCATAATAAGTCATAGAATAATAAAATGACAATAGAATTATGATCATAATAATAATAAATACCAAATACTAATAATAATAAATAATAATAATAGAATAGTGATGATGATAATGATGAGGAGAAGTGATGTATAGTGTGATCTGATCTCTCTTATAGAATGTATAATCCCCCCCCCCCCCCCCCCAGTAATAGTACTCCACCCCCCGATCCTCCATGCAGTGTGTATGGATGGAGGAGTCCAGTGATCACCGCGGTGTCCTCCATACACACTACACGGGGACTCCCTGCAGCAGAGCGGCTCCGGATTGCGGCATCTCCCCCCTCCTCCTCCTATCTCTCCCGGAGGACTGAACCCGGGCTGCGGCGCTGATTACCTGCAGTCCCCGGAGAGCGGAGTCCGGCCATCTCCCAGCGGCAGCCGGTTACACTAGAAAGCTTCCCAGCCAGCTTGTTACATTGTGACACTGTCACCCGGCGGCCAGGGACGCTCCGCCGCTTGCCATTGGCCGGAACAACAAAGAAGGGCGGCGCCTGAGCGGAGCTGATTGGCAGCGGGGCTGTGTGGCTGGGCGGGGCTAGGAGGTGTGAATAAGGGGCGGGGATGTGGGCGTGTCGGTGTCTAGTAGATCAGCTGGGAGGAGTGTGATGAGCTGCTATAAAAGGGGATCTCCATACAGAAGAACTCCTCCGGACACATCAGTTCCAGGGTTGCCAACTGTCAGTAAATTTACTGACAGTTTGTAAACATCTGTGATTTTTTTACAACTGTCAGTAACTATCAGGGGCTGATAATTTGTTGTGCTGTGTTGACTTTTTATGTGTAAACCAGGCAAATGACTTGTTATGGGTATGTTTCTGTCATTTTTTCAGGTTGTCAGTAAAGTATGTGCTCCGCCTGTAAATTTTCCATGTTTTGTCAGTAAAAAATGCTACGGGAGTTTGGCAACACTGACCAGTTCTGTGTTTGTTAGAGATGTGAAGAGAAGGCAGATAATAACAAAGTGATACATTTTTTATTATATACAGCAGTGGTCATCAACCCTGTCCTCAGGGCCCACTAACAGGCCAGGTTTTATGTATTACCTTGGGGAGATGCAGACTAGAATACTACAATCACTGAGCAGCAAATGATATCACCTGTGATGTATTTCAGATATCTTGCAAACCTGGCCTGTTAGTGGGCCCTGAGGACAGGGTTGATGACTACTGATATACAGGATTTATATAGCGACAACAGTTTGCACCAGTGGCGGCTGGTGGAATTTTTTTTTTGGGGGGGGGGCAGCAAACAGTATGCCACCCCATCAAGTTCAAGGTATTCTTCCTGCAAGTGGTGAACTTTGTGGAAGCTCTCTGCCAGAATACTGAAAAGAGAAGTGTCCTCAGATAATTCAATTCTTTCCAGTATCCCATGTCTCCCCATACCCATCTAAGTTCAGCTCAGCAATAAAAATACAAAAGACACCCCTAGACTGTTCATTTGAGACAGTGAGAAAGGAGAAGATGCCGTGTGCCTGGCTGTGTGTGCACTGAGTTTAGGGGAACGAGACCACCAAAACCAGCAGTTCCCATGGGGGTGTACTACAAATGTTATGGAACTCAATGAGATTTAGGGAGAAAAAGGCCCAGGGACTCACGTGGTCAATGCACTAGTTTAAAGTGGTTGTAAACCCTAATAAAAAAAAATGAAGAAAACCCCCCCCCCTGCAAGACAAAGGCATAATGAGCTAGTATGCATAGCATTATGTATTACTTACCTCAGATCGAAGCCCGCGCAGTGGTCATCCTCTCCCCCTCCGGCCGGCGACATCTCTCCCTGGGCTTACTTCTGGGTATCGCAGCTCCGGCGCTGTGATTGGCCGGAGCCGCGATGACGTCACTCCCACACATGCGCGCAGGAGGCGCCGGTAACGGCACATGGACTGAAGCAACGGCACATAGGTGCCATTGCTTCAGTTTGCCCCAGTGCGTATGTGCCGATGACATTGGCACATGCAGGGGACAGGGGATATCTCCTAAACCGTGCAAGTTTAGGAGATATCCTGGGTAGCTACAGGTATACCCTATTATAGGCTTGCCTGTAGCATAAAGTGGTTGTAAAGGGTTTACAAGCACTTTAAACTAATTGGTCCTTAAAGTTTTTCCAAACAATACAAGGTGCCCATAGAGTCCTATATATAAACCTGCTCCAGAGAAACAACTACAAAGGTAGGATATATTTTTGAAGCAAACCTTCAGCCTCCCCTTTAAATTTCTCTTATCCACCTTCTATCTCTTATGCCTTGTACACACGAGCGGAATTCCGTCGGAATAAACTCCGACGGGTTTTTCCGACTTGAGTTTTGACAGAATTCCGCTCAAGCTGTCTTGCATACACACGGTCACTCTAAAATCTGACCGTCAAGAACACGGTGACGTCAAACACTACGGCGAGCCGAGAAAATTAAGTTCTATGCTTCCGAGCATGCATCGAATTGTTTCCGAGCATGCGTGGTTTTTAGTCTGTCGGAATTGAATCCAGATGAACGGAAATTCCGAAAAAAATGTAATCGGAAAAATTGAGAACATGTTCTCTATCTAATCCCTTTGGAATTTCCGATGTAAAAAGTCCGATGGGGCATACACACGGTCAGAATATCCGATGAAAAAATTCCGTCTGACTTTTTCCATCAGAAATTCCGAGCGTGTGTACGCAGCATTACAGAATTTGATAATTTATTGGGGGGGGGTGTACCTCTTTCAGGCCTCTCCCCCCCCATGCTTTCTGAGTTCTCGCATTAGTAAGTGTTAATTTTTCAGGGCCTGCGGCCTCTTAGGACACACACCGTCTCTTCATGGTTTTAGCAGCCTCCCCACCAATGACATGGCTCATGCATGCGCATGCATCACCACAGACTGCTGCACAACCTGAAAGAGACAGCCAGTATCCCCTGATGATGTCAGAAGAACATGACAAATCAGGACAGGATGTGATGCAGTGGATCCCGAGAGAAAACCCCCTGGATCATCGAGTTGGTTTTTGTGCACAACCTGGCTTTAGAGATGAGGTGGGGGAATAGGTGGGGGGGGGTGAAGTTCCTCTTTAAGGGCTGAGAACAATGTTCCATCTGTAGCACCCTCCTAGTGTAGAGTAGGCTGTTAGGTAAATTTAGTTTGGCTCCCCTGTAATCAGAGGAGACAGGGTTGATTGTTTAGGTCTCCTAGGCTGCTACTTCCCCCTGTCTTCTAGAGGATTCTAGAATAATAATGGGAGCAAGAACAAAGTGGGCAGCCTGAAGCCCAGCCAATCCCTTAGGAGTTGTGCCCAGAAGGTGGTGGAAGAGCCCATAAATAGTCTGAAGCCTGAGGCAGGGAGCAGAGTTCCTGGGTCCAGCCCTGTTGGAGGAGACCCATGTGCACAGGGTTCTGGAAGAATCCATCAGGAAGACAATGAGGTCCCAGCTAAGCTTAGCTGGGGGGCCTATTCGCAAGCATGAATCCTGGGATCAAGTTGGGTTTGAAAAAGCTCACCGTAGAGAGCCAGGAGGAAGTTGGTGGGAAAGAGTCCAGCTGTTCTATGGTGGTGTGAATCTACATCTCCCTCACTAGGAAAAGCCTGGTGGATATCATCAGGGGGCAATCCATGATCCTGTGGCTAGGTGAGTAACCCCATTGCTGAGGAGCTAGTGACTGTGTGTAGCTAGTGAACTCTGGAAGGAGTACGGATCACCATCAGCATAGATATCTTGTGAGGTTTCCATTTTTGTTTTGTACTGTACAGCCAGAAAGTGAGGAGTCCTTGAAGTATTTTAGTTCTACAGTTTTCTGGGATATGCCATGCTCCCCCACCCTATATCAGTTCATTGTTCCCAATAAAGACCTATTACTCAAACAGGTGCTGGCTCTGCACTAATGCACGAGAAAAGGAAAGAGCCCTGGACTGTAGCTATGAGTAAGCATCAACATTTGATGTGAAACGCGTCAGCCACCCTCCCCTGCATGACTACTTTCTGTTTTTTGCTTGTTTTTGGACTTATGGATTAATTTTGGACTTTTTCAACCATTTTCTGAACAATAAATTGTTTATACAGAGTGCGGCAGTCCAGGGCTCTTTCCTTTTCCCAATAAAGACCCTAAGAAGAACCCATAGACTGTTTTTTGAGAGCCAGGGGAAGAGTGAGGAAAATGCTGTGCGCCTGGCTGTGTGTGCTCTAAGGGGAAATAGGACTTTCTTCACCAGCGGCTCCTCGGGGGTGTGCTACACATCCTACAAGCAACCCTCCTATGCAAACAAGGAATTTATCAAAACTGGAGCAGCCCAAAAAAAAAAGAGGAAAATTAAAGCGTGATTTAACCTTTAACAATGGTTGGAAGAAAACTGTAACTGGCAAGAAATGATTGGAGCAATGGATGCACCACTTGGAGACGACTCTCCCCTATTGAACGGTCAGACTATTGTACACAGATTGCTGCAACTGGCTTCTGACTGCAGCCATACCCCGGTTACCCTTTTCACATTTTTTCTTTTTAATTGAGAAATTCGGGCAAAGAACACAGTTTTGTAACACAATGGCCATGTGATGAGCTATTTATAAGCTGTTTATTTTTTGGTTTTGAATATTTTGCTTGGAGAAAAATAAGTTCATGTTCCACAATGGTTGGGATTGATAGCTGAGAAAGAAGCCTATTTGGGACACAATCATGCCTCTGTGTGTTATAGAGAGATATTGGACCAGGGTGGATCTTTTATATACAGGCTTGGAAACCTCCACACCCAATGGAAATGAGATTCAACCTTCAGGTAGGTACTTTTGCAGATCACATGCCCTGTAGTTGAGATTCTGCAGCATTTTGGCTGGTGAAGGAGCGATGCCTTAGGAGTAGTGAGAGTTCTTCTTACTGGTGCCATAGGACCAGGTCAGTGCTCTCTTTAGCGTACCTCTTACTGGCACCATAGGGGCAGGTGGGTGTTCTCTATAGTGATTTTATTATTGGCCCCATAGAGGCAGGTGGGTGTTCTCTATAGTGATTTTATTATTGGCACCATAGGGGCAGGTGGGTGTTCTCTATAGTGATTTTATTATTGGCCCCATAGGGGCAGGTGGGTGTTCTCTATAGTGATTTTATTATTGGCCCCATAGAGGCAGGTGGGTGTTCTCTATAGTGATTTTATTATTGGCCCCATAGAGGCAGGTGGGTGTTCTCTATAGTAATTTTATTATTGGCCCCATAGGGGCAGGTGGGTGTTCTCTATAGTGATTTTATTATTGGCCCCATAGAGGCAGGTGGGTGTTCTCTATAGTTATTTTATTATTGGCACCATAGGGGCAGGTGGGTGTTCTCTATAGTGATTTTATTATTGGCCCCATAGGGGCAGGTGATTGCTCTGTTTAGCAATCCTGCTAGGGCTCATTTACATTAGTAGTTGGGGGTTTATAAAACGCTGCAGTTGAGGTGTGTTTTTTAACCGTCCTTCAACCGCTTCCTCTTAGTTGCAAAGGCAACGTTTGAGGGCAGGGCCCGGGACAAGAGGTGGGCAGGAGGGTCGGCTGCCCTGGGGGCGGTGGGGATTTTGGGGGGTCGTGCTAGAATAGGTAATTTGGAGGAGGGGATTTGTACTAGGAGAGTGGATTTCTGTTAGGAAGGAGAATTTGGGAGATGGGGGGGGTATGTGCTAGTAGGGATGATTAGGGGAATTTGTGCTAAGAGGGGACATTTGGGGGGAGGATAAGTTCTAGAAGAAGGGGTTTGGGGAGGGGGGATTTGAGCTGGGAGGGGAGGTTTGTACTTAGGGTTGCCACCTGTCCGGGATTCACCCGGACAGTTCGGGTTTGGAATCATGTGTCCGGGTTTCAGACTGCCTGAGACCTGGACACATTATTTAGACTGGACTATGGCTTCTCAGCAGGGTTGCTGACTGTAGTTGTTTCAGCTGAGAGTGTCTGTTACACTCTTTCACACTGCCCAAAGCCAGCACTACCAACCCCCCCCAAACACATACAGACGGCAGAGGAGAGAGGGCTCAATCTGCACCTCTTCCCCCAACCCCTACCCCTCTGTGTCTGCCCACACTCCAATCCCCGGCGCTGTTCCTCAGAAAGGAAAGTGGGGGCCGGAAATTTGAAGTCCAGCAGCCTCAGATACATCTGGATGAGAGGTGAGTGAGCTCACCATCCATTTGTAACTGAAGTCTCCCCCCTTCTCTCTCTTTCCTCTAAGTACACTAAGGCAAATCAGGGTTCTCAGAGCACCCCTTACATCACAGTTCCCCTTAACACCAGAGGCCACAGCGTTCCCCCTTACATCAGAATTTTCTCTGTACATCAGAGTTCTCGGTGGTCCCCCCTTAAATCAGGGTTCCCAGAGCATCCATTATGTTAGAGTCCCCAGAGCTCTCCCTTATATCAGAGTTCCCCTTTACGCCAGAGGCCACAGCATTCCCCCTTACATCAGAGTCTTCTCTGTACATCAGAGTTCTCTGTGTTCCCCCCTTAAATCATGCTTCCCAGAGCATCCATTATGTTAGAGTCCTCCCTTACATCAGAGTTTACAGAGTTCCCACTTATAGTGAAATAGAACTCTGCGAGTTCAGATGTAAAAGGGGAACTCTGTGGACTCTTGTTGTTAACTTCATATGATTAGAAATGTTATTTAATAGCAAAATATATGTATAGTTTATACTAGAAAAAAAAATTGCTGTGCGCCGCAAAAGTGTTCGGGTTTGACTTGAAGAAAAGGTGGCAACCCTATTTGTACTGGAAGAGTTATTTTGGGTGGAGAATTTTGGCTTGCAAAGGGAATTTATGCTTAGGATTAGAAAGTAGGTGTGAAGATTAGCGCTATGATTTTTTTGGGGGGAAGAGGTCTTTTGCAGACACAGAATGCTCATACATTTTGGGTGAGGGGGGGCACCATTTAGCATCTTTGCCCTGGGCACTAGATGACCTTGTCCCAGTACTGTCCAGGGGTGTACACATGTCACCCCGGCAATGTTTTGCGGTCGGGGCAGGGATTATACCCCCCTTTTGTATTTGGCGGGCACTACCGCCCACTAAACGTGACCCATTCAAGTAAATGGAGCCAAGCTGCAACTGCCCTACAGTCGCTCACAATGCATGCAGTTGGAGTGCGACAGTGCAACATTTGGAGACGGATGACAACAGGAATTGCACAGAAGTGTGCTGTGCCTTCCTGTGGGATTCACGTGCAGTTCTGTACGGTGCCATTTATTTTGAATGGGCTGAGATCACACTGCAATAAAAGTAGCGCATGAACTACTTTAAAAGCTGCACTTCAAATGGATCACATGATACTTCTGTACTTCTGTACCATGCAATCCAGTGTAGGCAAATGAACTGCATTTGTGACCTGCGTTTGGAGTGTCATTAAAGTGGTTCTAAAGGCAGAAGGTTTATTTATCTTAATGTATTCTATGCATTCTGATTGGCTGAGACACAGCAGAGGGCGCCATTGGCTCAATCAAAGTCAGTGAGCCAATGAGGAGAGAGAGGGGGCAGGGCCGAGCCACAGCTCCATGTCTGAATGGACACACAGAGCAGCGGCCCGGCTCGGGTGCCCCCAGAGCAAGCTGGCATTCAGCAGGAAGGAGGGGCCAGGAGCGTTGGCAAGGGACCCAAGAAGAAGAGGTTCGGGGCTGCTCTGTGCAAAACCACTGCACACCTGCACCACATTTTTGTCAAGCATCAGTCCTTGCTGCTAATGTAAACAAGCGCTTACTGGCACCATAGGGCAGGGTTTCTCAACTCCAGTCCTCAAGGCGCCCCAACAGGTCATGTTTTCAGGATTCCATTATTTTGCACAGGTGATTTGATTAGTTTCACTGCCTTAGTAATTACCACAGCTGTTTCATCTGAGGGAAATCCTGAAAACATGACCTGTTGGGGTGCCTTGAGGACTGGAGTTGAGAAATACTGCCATAGGGGTCGTTGAGTGTTTTATTCAGTGATCCTCTTACTGGCGCCATAGGGGTTGGTGAGTGTTTTATTCAGTGATCCTCTTACTGGCGCCATAGGGGTTGGTGAGTGTTTTATTCAGTGATCCTCTTACTGGCGCCATAGGGGTTGGTGAGTGTTTTATTCAGTGATCCTCTTACTGGCGCCATAGGGGTTGGTGAGTGTTTTATTCAGTGATTCTCTTACTGGCGCTAGAGCAGCAGGTGAGTGGTCTCCCCTTAGGCATCCCCTTTGGGATCTTTCACAATAGCGGCTATTGGGCACTAAAAATAGATGGTTGAGCCATAGTTTTACCACTCCATTAACCACCCACCTAAATTCTACTATTGTAGCTGTACACATGCTGCAACCTTGATTCTTTGCTTTACGACTGTGGCAATTTTAGTTGGGCTTGCAGAGTTTGACAGGTGGCACTGTTTGTCAAAGCAGTCATTAAATGCAATGAGAGCAAACGACACCCATGAGCTAAACATTTGGTTTGCGGTTGGAGTACGGTATTTTAACACACAATCCCCCTTGGGATAAAAAAAAAAAAAACATCCTGGAAGCGGCAGGATTACTTCCCTAACGTCTGACAGCCACTGTCCTGCTGCCTTCTGAAAAGTAATCCACAACAAATTACTTTTTAGAGGACGCTCGTGTGAAAGACCCCAACTGGCGCCATAAGAACAGGGGACTGCTTTTCTTGGTGATCCGATTCCTGATGAGTTGTTGGCAGCAATGGGATCAATAGGGTGACATATCTACATATAATGCAGCTTTGAAAATGAAAACTTTTCTCTAAACACAATCATATTACACATTGCAAGCATATTTTCCATGTCAGGTACAGCATGACTGCCCCCTACAGGAAGCACACACTCACTGAATGTGTGAAAAGAATAATGACAAAGATAAAGAGGTCAAGGTAATTGTTTAGACATACGCCACCATTCATTTTACAGTATAGGGCTGGGCGATTTTCCCCCCAAAAAAAATCTGCGATTTTTTTATAAAAAACTCGATTTACGATTCGATTCGATATTTTTTTTTTATTATATTAATTAAAGTGCATCAACAAACAAAATTGCAAAGGCAAACCCTTTCTCTAACTGCAAAGTCAGTGTGCAACAAACACACAATATATTCCAGCGCTCATGGAACATACATTATTAACTATTGAAAACTCTTGAAACTCTGTGTGTGATTCCTTCTGTCCCAGCCTTGCTGCGATCCTGGCTCTGCATCCTTTTGTGTTGGAGGGCCCTCCACACGCTGGTCTGCCTGTTGTCCATCATTCAAGGTACTTTGCTCACACGGAGATCATGCCACAGGCTTTGTTTTGACTTTTTTAACCCCTCCTTGCTCCACGGATGTCACTGCAAGTTTAACAAGTTTGTCACCACTGGCAACTGGAGAGTTAAGATTCATTTGCCCTCTGCACATTTGGGATTGGATCCCTCTCTTTATTGTGATAAATGGACTAAGCTTTTTTATCAATTCTTCAAGAGTTTTCAATAGTTAATAATGTATGTTCCATGAGCGCTGGATTATATTGTGTGCATGTTGTGTATTTTGTACTTCTGGGTACGGATTTTTTCTTGCTGCGCTGGATCCTGTTTTTTCCCCCTTTTGGATACTTTGTACTTCCCAAAATATTTGGGATTTTTTTCTTATTATTATTATTATTATCATCCATTATATTTTTTTCTTTATCCACCAATTTAGCGCTTGTGACCTTTTGTTGTTTTTTGCAGTGTGCAACAAAAGATTGTTAAGCATCCAAATTATTAATACTGTATTTGGATTTAGCTAATAAAACAACAAAAAATCCTGAGGTTACTCTTAGTTGAATTGAACTGTGTCCATGCCTCACTGTGCCCGTGCCTCACTGTGCCCGTGTCTCACTGTGCCCGTGTCTCACTGTGCCCGTGTCTCACTGTGCCCGTGTCTCACTGTGTCCGTGTCTCACTGTGTCCGTGTCTCACTGTGTCCGTGTCTCACTGTGTCCGTGTCTCACTGTGTCCGTGCCTCACTGTGTCCGTGCCTCACTGTGTCCGTGCCTCACTGTGTCCGTGCCTCACTGTGTCCGTGTCTCACTGTGTCCGTGTCTCACTGTACCCGTGTCTCACTGTGTCCATGCCTCACTGTACCCATGCTTCAATCACTGTGCCCGTACCTGATGCAGATTTTCATGGTATACGGATTTTACTGCTACACCGGTGGCCATTCCAGTATTCAAAAGCTGCGCCTCCTCCTCGTCTGTGATAGGCGGAACACTCAATTTCCCAGCATTCAGTGTTCCGCCTATCATGGTCATCCTCATAACACAGACGAGGATGACAGGATGTCCGTGATAGGCTGAATACTGCCTGCTGTGAAATTGAGTGTTCCGCCTATCACAGACGACGAGGACTCGGGAGGCGCGGCTTTTGAACACTGCAATGGCCGCCGTTTGTCTGCATGACACGCTGATCAGGTAGGCAGACGACGGCTGCAGCGAGTAGATGTAATTGGGGTAACGCTGCCCAGTGCCATTCCGGATACGCCCCCTGCAGTCCTGCTACGGAAACTTTGAAGGAAAAAAAAATAAATAAAAAAAAAACGATTTTCTTTAAATCTGAATCGATTTGAGCTCAAAACTCGATTCAAGATTAAAATCGATTTTTTTCCCAGCCCTATTTACAGATACAAAATAATTTCTGTTAATTGCTGTTTAGTAACAAAGTATAACATGTAACCCCCTTGTCATTAGACAGTGTGCAGGCCATCAGTTTGTAGGCTGACATTACTGACCTCCTACACATGCAAATCCCACCTCCTTTTTATTATTTAGCATCATGAGAGCTAAAAGATTCATGTGCATAAGTGCCTATACAGTGGAACCTTGGTTTACGAGTAACGCGGTTAACCAGCGTTTTTAATAACGAGCACCTTTTTTTTTTATTCTGACTCATGTTGTCTCGCAAAACGAGCAGAATTCAAGGTAATGGGTTGTGCAGTACTGCATTTGTCCAGATGTGCAGGGGGGGGGGGGGGGGGGGCGGTGACATTCAGAACGGTTTGGAGCCGCTCTGAGCCGTTTCAGAAATACTCGTAATTACTCGGAATCACTCGAAAATACTCAGTTTCCGAACCTTTCCGAGGGTTTCCGAGATCAGCCGAGCTGTCCCCGAGTATTTTCGAGGCTCCCCGGCGCCCCCCCACCTCTGGTCACATGCGGTATCGCATGCCATAAAAGTCAATGCGGAACGAATTATCTTTGTTTCCATTGACTTCTATGGGGAAACTCGCTTTGATATGCGAGTGCTTTGGGATACAAGCATTCTCCTGGAATGGATTATGCTCGTAATCCAAGGTTCCACTGTACCTACATATACGTATGTAAATTCCTGCTCGATATGGACCATATTTGCATGTTTTTGGCCAAGAGATTTCTGCCAGGAAGATCTGAGGTTCATACATTAGTATGGTGTGCAAGGACCCTAACACAATAAAGAAATACGTCCATTTCTTAACCGTTTGCCGACCGCCGCACACACATTTACATCGGCAGAAGGGCAAATGGGCGTACCTGTACGTCCCTTTGAATTTGCAGACGGCGCGCCGCCGCACGCCGAGGATGCATGCCCGCGGGTCCTAAGAACTCGATGTTCGCCGGTGGCCCTCGATCGTGAGACGGAGAGGCAGAACAGGGAATTGTTTATATAAACAAGGCATTTCCCTCTTCTGCCTAGTGACATGACAGGGATCTACTGCCCCCTGTCATCGGGAGCAGTGATCAGTGTCATGTCAGTGGTCGCCCATCCCCCCTACAGTTAGAATCCCTCCCTAGGACACACTTAACCCCTTGATCGCCCCCTAGTGTTTAACCCCTTCCCTGCCAGTGTCATTTATACAGTAATTAGTGGCTATTTATAGCACTGATCGCTGTATAAATGACAATGGTCCCAAAATAGTGTCAAAAGTGTCCGATGTGTCCGCCATAATGTCGCAATCCCGATAAAAATCGCAGATCGCCACCATTACTAGTAAAAAAAAAAAATTAACAGTAAAAATGCCATAAAACTATCCCCTGTTTGTAGACGCTATAACTTTTGAGCAAACCAATCAATATACGCTTATTGGGATTTTTTTTACCAAAAATATGTAGGAGAATATATATCGGCCTAAACTGAGGAAAATATTATTTTTTTATATATTTTTTGGGGATATTTATTATAGCAAAAAGTCAAAAACATTGCTTTTTTTTTTTTAATCGCTATTTTTTTGTTTATAGTGCAAAAAATAAAAAACGCAGAGGTGATCAAATACCACCAAAAGAAAGCTCTATTTGTGGGGAAAAAAAGGGCGTCAATTTTGTTTTGGTACAACGTCGCACGACCGTGCAATTGTCAGTTAAAGCGACGCAGTGCCGTATCACAAAAAATGCTCTGGTCAGGAAGGGGGTAAATTCTTTCGGGGCTGAAGTGGTTAAATGTGCAATATTTTCCTTTTCTTCAAATTTATGTGTATACGCATGTCCCCAAATGCAGATTTTTGGATTTTGTGTTATGGATCTGAATGCAACGCATGTTTACGCACCTGAGTGAATGTCTCCATTGAAAACAATGCAGCTATTGTACATTCAGATCCATAAAAATAAAACACTTGTAAATGCGTTGTTTTTTTTTTTGTTTTTTTTATGGCTGCTTAAATGTAACCAAAATCCTCTAATAAAGACACCATCACTAAGGCTCCATGTACACAGAAGCTGATAAACTGCAGTTAATGGGCGTTTTGGCGTTTTTTTTAAAAGCCCATTAACTGCACTCTATGTTAGCCTATGTGTTCATGTACACATAACGTTTTTTAGCTTGGCCTCATGCCCACTGGCGTTTTTACAGCTGCGTTTTTTGCAGCTTAAAAACGCCTGTCCATGTTATTGTAAATATTTTTTATTTTTTTTTTAAAAAAAAACAAAAAAAAAAAAAACGTCGGAGCTAAAAACGCGACCGCGCGTTAGTGCGCGTTTTTTGACGCTCGCGTTTTTTTCTGCCTAATTCTGACGCTGAGGAACGCACTGGCCCTGGGTTTTTTTTACAGCTCAAAAACGCCTATGCTCTTTACAGCTCAAAAACGCCTAGGTGGACATGAAGCTATAGACTAACATGGACAGGCGTTTTTAAGCTGTAAAAAACGCTCAAAAACGCGGCTGAAAAAACGCCCGTGGGCATGAGGCCTAATGAGCAGTGGAGTTAATGGGCTTTTTTCTGAACGCAGGAAATTTGCGTTCAAAGTGCCGTTTTTCGGCAGAAAAAAACGCAAATAAACGCAAAACGCCGAAAAACGCTCATAAACGCTCATAAATCCATTGAAAAAAATTTTTTTATTATTTTTTTTTTAAGCTAAAAAAAGCTACACTGAAAAACGCTAATAAAAGCTAGTAAAAAAAACGCTGATAAAAGCTAGCTTTTTCTGCTGCTTTAAAAACGGCCGTTTTTGAGCTTCTGTGTACATGGAGCCTTATTGTTTTTACAATTTATTGTTTTACAAATTAGGTAAACATTGTTATAATGAAGAACATAATAGATTTCCTTGGAAAGAACTGAAGAAGTTTCTTTCTGGTGGATAGAGAGGACATTGTGAGTCCTGCAAACAGCTTGTCATGAATACTGCAATAGTCTTGGAGGGTTTGAACTGTCACCCCACAGCACACGTCTATAGAAGAACACACAATAGGGGTCGTTCTCCATCTGGTCACTGGAATAGCATGGGGGAGCCGTGACCCTATGGTGTCAAACGGAGAAAAGCCGGCTTTATCATACTGAACACAGTTTAGCACTTTTAGACAAAATGAAAACAGAATTCAGCGTTAACTTCAAACTGTCATGCCGCGTACACACGTCCGGTTTTCATGACGAGAAAAATGCCATTTTTAAAAATGGTCGTGAAAAACTGTGGCGTGCATGCTCCAGAGCATTTTTCTCGACGAGAAAAATGGGCAAAAAAAAATTAGAACCTGCTCTATTTTTTCTCGTCGTTTTTTACGTCGTTCTTTTTAACGTCGTGAAAAACGGTCATGTGTAGGCTTTTATGAGTATGAGACGGGAGCGCTCGTTCTGGTAAAACTAACGTTCGTAATAGAGATAGCACATTCGTCACGCTGTAATTGACTGAAAAGCAGGAAGACTGAAAAGCGCGAATCGTCTCTCACCAAACTTTATTAACACGAGGATCAGAAAAAGCGTCCCAAAGGGTGGCGCCATTTGAATGGAACTTCCCCTTTATAGTGCCGTCGTACGTGTTGTACGTCACCCCGCTTTGCTCGAGCGTTTTTTTTCATGAACGTGTGTATGCAAGGCAGGCTTGAGAGGAAACATGAAAAATCACATTGAGAAAAACTTCGTTTTTTTCCATGACATGAATAACGGTCGTGTGTATTATGGTTTTCAGTCAATTTTTTATTTTTATTTAAATGTACTGTATATAGGTTTATAGGTTGTTTATATATGAATTTATATATATATATATTGTGACAGCAGGAAGGTAAAGTCACCTGGTTGCATCCAGGGGGGTAGATATATTTCGCCCAGATTCAGGCTTTACGCCGACTTATACAACTAGGTGGAGAGTTGTATAAGGCTAGTGGGCTCATGGATGACTCATACCTCTAGGGAGAGTGTGGGGCGTCGTGCAGACAGAGATGAGGAGACCAGCTGAACCTTGTCAGCTCATTTAGGCCTCTATAAGAACTCCCAGCTTCATTAGATGTTAGCTCATGCCTGGAACCAGACCTGTGTGGACTGTCTAGGGAGAGTGAACCCCTGTGCGGTGAGGCAAAGCCTGTGTGGCTATTTGTTTGGACTTTTACTAAACCAGGGACTTAGGGACTAGGACAGCACTAGGCTGATCCCAGTTGTTAGTTAGGAAACCTGTATGTTTAGTCAGAGGTCAACTTGACCAGGATTTATTTTGGTTATGTTTCTTTTGCTTTGCTGTGTTTTGTCACTGTAAATAGAAAATAAACCGCACCTTTTTTTGATTTTGAAAACCACAACCTCCGTTTGCTGGGCCTGTTTTGTGTGGGGAGCCCATCCCGGGGGTCACACACACCCGCTGCCGAGCTAACCCCCTCACAGTTGGTGGAGAACCAGTGGCAGTTTTTTTTAAGCCAGCATGGAGGAGATACTGAAGCAGCTGGCTCTAGCAAATGCCATTCAACAGCAGACAAATGCAGGTTTGCAAAGGAGCCTTGCAGCCCAGCAGCAGACAAACGCAACTTTGCAACAGAGTCTGGAGGCTCAGCAACGAGCCCAGCAGCAATCTGAGGCCCGCTTCATAGACCTGTTGCAGAAGCAAGAGCAGAGACTACAACAACAGATGGAAGCAGTAATGCAGCAACGTCCGCAGACCAGTGAGGAAAGCCGTCCCACTAATACCGCGTCCTTTGGGGTGAGTCGTTTATTGACAAAAATGACTGGAGAGGATGATCCAGAGGTATTTTTGACCACATTTGAAAGGACCGCTGAAAGAGAAAAGTGGCCTGAGGAGCAGTGGGCTGGACTGGTGGCTCCTCTGTTAACTGGTGAATCGCAGAAAGCTTACTATGACCTAGAGCCTAACCAAGCAAAAGACTATGTGATGCTAAAAGCTGAAATATTGGCAAGGCTGGGTGTCACCCAGGCTGTCCGGGCTCAGCGTGTGCATAACTGGACTTTCCAGCTTGGAAAACCCCCCAGGTCTCAAATGTATGATCTCATTCACCTGAGCAGAAAGTGGCTACAGCCAGAGACTTTGTCCGCACCAAAGATTGTGGAACGTGTTGTAATGGATCGGTTTTTGAGAGCTCTTCCTACTGCCATCCAAAAGTGGGTAAGCCATGGAGACCCAGAGACGGCCGATGGTCTTGTGGATCGTGTGGAGAAATACTTGGCTACAGAGAACCTGACGGCCTCTTCCAGAGACACTCGGACTTTCCACCCTAAGACCAGACCATCCCCAGGGGCGGATAAGAGGATTCCAAGGGGTGAGGGTGGAGAGAGTGAGAGGGTGGGAGCTCTACCCCAAGTTTGGCGAGAACAGCCTGGGAAATCAGCGGCTCAAGAGGCGGCAAGAAGGATCGTTTGCTACCGCTGCCGGCAAGCGGGACATATTGCAGCCAATTGCCCGGTTGTGGAGGAACCCATGCAGTGTGACTTTCTGACGGGCAGACGTCAGTCGCTGTGTGCGACAGTCGCATGCACTGCCATTCGAGGAACTGAGAAACATTTATGCAAAATGTGTGTTAATGGTAGAAATGTTGTGGTATTGCTGGATTCAGGTAGCCTTGTGACCCTGATAAAGGCTGAGTTAGTTAAAACAGAGGTCTCTGGGAATAGCAAGGTAGCTGTTATTTGTGTGCATGGGGACACCCGAGAGTATCCAGTGACTACAGTGTGTTTCGAGACCCCCAAAGGTACCCTCTCTCATCCAGTGGGCTTAGTATCTCAGTTACCGCATGACGCCATTGTGGAAAGGGATTTTCCGAAGTTCTGGGAACTGTGGGATGATCCTGAGCCCCTCACTGGTGCCCCTATGTACCAGGAATGTGATAGCCAGAACTCCCCTGAGAGTGGTGAGGACTCTCCGGAATTTCCCTTATCAGTATTGGCAGGGGAGACTCAATAAACTGGAGAGGAGCCCACCTCCTCAGACGAAAACCTACCGTCTGTGGAGTTTTCTTATCTTGAGGTTCACAGGGAAAACTTTGCCACAGAACAGTTGAAAGACCCCGCCCTAATAAAGGCACGGGAAAACGTAGTGAAAATAGATGGTGAGTTAGTGAACCCAGATAATACCTGCACTTACCCATACTTCAGCGTAGAGAAGGACCTACTGTATCGGGTGGCAAAAAGGGCAGAAGAAACCGTTGAGCAGCTTGTGGTGCCCAAACCTTACAGGAAGTTGGTGTTGGAGTTGGCCCATGGGCACATTCTTGGAGGTCATCTGGGGACAGAGAAAACCCGAGAGAGGGTATTACAGAGATTCTATTGGCCGGGGGTGATGAAGGACGTAGAAAATTATTGTTCCTCCTGCCCTGTGTGTCAGAGGTTGGCCCCGATGCCACATTTCCGTAGCCCGCTGGTCCCTCTACCCATCATTGAGGTCCCGTTTGAGAGGATCGCCATGGATTTGGTAGGTCCTATAATCAAGTCCGCTAGGGGGCACCAGTACATATTAGTTATAATGGACTATGCCACCCGTTATCCAGAAGCGATCCCTCTCCGAAATACCTCGGCCAAAACCATAGCCAAAGAGCTATCTCTTGTTTTTAGCCGGGTGGGTATTTGTAAAGAACTGCTTACGGACCAAGGTACACCCTTTATGTCCCGGGTTATGAAAGAGCTGTGTAAATTGTTCAAAGTGACGCAATTGCGTACGTCTGTGTATCACCCCCAAACCGATGGGCTGGTTGAAAGATTCAACAAAACCCTAAAACAAATGTTGAAGAAAGTGGTGGATAGAGATGGAAAGGATTGGGACTGTTTACTTCCTTATTTGATGTTTGCTATTAGGGAGGTGCCCCAATCCTCTACGGGATTCTCCCCCTTTGAGTTACTGTATGGGAGACACCCAAGAGGGCTGTTGGATATTGCCAAGGAAACTTGGGAAAGTGAGCGTTCTCCCCACAGGAGTGTGATTGAGCATGTCGCCCTGATGCAAGATCGAATTGCACAGGTAATGCCCATCGTGAAGGAACATTTGGCCCAAGCGCAGTTGGCACAGCAGAGAGTGTACAACCGTGGAGCCAAGACCCGTACCTTTTCCCCGGGGGATAGGATATTGGTACTTGTCCCTACGGTTGAAAGTAAATTCCTTGCCAAATGGCAAGGCCCCTACGAGATAATGGAAAAAGTGAGCGAAGTGAATTACAAGGTCAGACAACCAGGAAGGCGAAAGCCCGAACAGATCTATCACGTTAATCTGTTGAAAGCCTGGAGGGATAGAGAGTCCCTAGTCGCAGACACTTGGTCACCAGCTCAAACTGGTTGCGTGATTCCTGAGGTTGGAATAGCAGCCACCTTGTCACAACCCCAACAACAGGAGGTTAAGGAGTTTGTGCTTCGCAACAAGGAGGTATTCTCTGAGCTGCCGGGACAAACATCTGGGGTAGAGCATGACATCATTACCCCGCCCGGTGAAAGGGTGAAGTTAAAACCCTATCGGATCCCAGAGGCTCGACGGGAGGCAATACGGGAGGAAGTACAGAAAATGCTGAACTTAGGGGTGATAGAGGAGTCCCAAAGTGATTGGTCTAGTCCCATCGTGTTGGTGCCTAAACCGGATGGGAGCTGGCGATTTTGTAACGATTTTCGTCAGTTGAACAAAGTTACAAAATTTGACACCTACCCCATGCCACGTATAGATGAGTTGATCGACCGGCTGGGAACAGCCCGATACATGACGACTCTTGACCTCACAAAAGGGTATTGGCAAATCCCCCTGGCCAAGTCGGCCAAAGAGAAAACCGCATTTGTAACCCCAGACGGGGCGTTCCAATATAAAAGAATGCCGTTCGGGTTACAGAATGCGCCGGCCACATTCCAGCGGAAAATGGACCAGATGCTGAGGCCCCATCGGAAGTATGCTGCGGCTTACCTGGATGATGTAATTGTCCATAGCACAGATTGGGCCTCACATCTGCCAAAAGTGCAAGCAGTCCTGGACTCTGTTCGGGAAGCGGGGTTTACGGCTAACCCCAAGAAGTGTACCATTGGGCAGGAGGAGGCCAAATATCTTGGGTACACCATTGGGAGGGGAGTAATAAAACCCCAACTCAACAAAGTCGAGGCCATCCAGAGTTGGCCACGTCCCAACAGCAAGAAGCAGGTACGAGCCTTTCTGGGAATCGCTGGGTATTATCGGCGATTCATTCCCCACTTTGCTTCTAAGGCTGTGCCCCTAACCAACCTGACGAAGGGGAAAGGGTCGGTCATGATTAAATGGACCCCCGAGGCTGAGGCAGCATTCCAATTCTTGAAACAAGCCTTATGTAGCCAGCCAGTGTTGTACTCACCCGACTTCTCTAAAGACTTTGTCGTACAAAGTGATGCGTCAGATGTGGGGTTAGGAGCAGTATTGTCCCAGGTCTGGAACGGGGAAGAGCACCCAGTCATTTACCTCAGCAGGAAGTTGAAGTCCCATGAGGTAAATTACGCCACCGTTGAAAAGGAGTGTTTAGCGGTGAAGTGGGCTCTAGATTCCCTTCGGTACTACCTGCTAGGTAGGCACTTTGACATGGTTACGGATCACGCTCCGTTAAAGTGGATGGCTCAAAACAAGGAAACAAATAGAAGAGTGAATAGGTGGTTCCTGGCCCTCCAGGAATTCAACTTCACAGTAAAGCATCGCCCTGGCGTTCAAATGGGGAATGTGGATGCTTTGTCTCGAGTACATGAATGCCTGATTGCTGGTGTTCCAACCCCGAGGTTAAAACAAGAGGGGGGGGGTATGTGACAGCAGGAAGGTAAAGTCACCTGGTTGCATCCAGGGGGGTAGATATATTTCGCCCAGATTCAGGCTTTACGCCGACTTATACAACTAGGTGGAGAGTTGTATAAGGCTAGTGGGCTCATGGATGACTCATACCTCTAGGGAGAGTGTGGGGCGTCGTGCAGACAGAGATGAGGAGACCAGCTGAACCTTGTCAGCTCATTTAGGCCTCTATAAGAACTCCCAGCTTGAACCAGACCTGTGTGGACTGTCTAGGGAGAGTGAACCCCTGTGCGGTGAGGCAAAGCCTGTGTGGCTATTTGTTTGGACTTTTACTAAACCAGGGACTTAGGGACTAGGACAGCACTAGGCTGATCCCAGTTGTTAGTTAGGAAACCTGTATGTTTAGTCAGAGGTCAACTTGACCAGGATTTATTTTGGTTATGTTTCTTTTGCTTTGCTGTGTTTTGTCACTGTAAATAGAAAATAAACCGCACCTTTTTTTGATTTTGAAAACCACAACCTCCGTTTGCTGGGCCTGTTTTGTGTGGGGAGCCCATCCCGGGGGTCACACACACCCGCTGCCGAGCTAACCCCCTCACAATATATATATATATATATATATATATATATATATATATATATATATACACTATATTACCATTGCCTTTACACGCACATGAACTTTAATGGCATCCCAGTCTTAGTCCGTAGGGTTCAATAGTGAATTGGCTCACCCTTTGCAGCTATAACAGCTTCAACTCTTCTGGGAAGACTGTCCACAAGGTTTAGGAGTGTCTATGGGAATGTTTGACCATTCTTCCAGAAGCACATTTGTGAGGTCAGGCACTGACCTGGATGAGAACGCATGGCTCGCAGTCTCCGTTTTAATTCATTCCAAAGGTGTTCTATCGGGTTGAGTTCCGGACTCTGTGCAGACCAGTCATGTTCCTCCACCCCATACTCGCTCATCTATGTCTTTATGGACCTTGATTTGTGCACTGGTGCTCCGTCATGTTGGAACAGGAAGGGGCCATCCCCAAACGGTTCCCACAAAGCTGGGAGCATGAAATTGTCCAAAATGTCTTGGTATGCTGACACCCTAAATTTCCCTTCACTGGAACTAAGGGGCCAAGCCCAACCTCTGAAAAACAACCCTACACCAGGGGCAGCACGTCCATAAGGGGCGTAGGGGTGCCACTCCCCTAATTCATGCACCTGGCCCCTAATCTACATGCAGGGCGCCGGACGCATGAATTCCAATGGAGTTTTATTTATTTTTTGTAAGCACATTCTGCTTGTGTGAAATAGCAAATTAATATTCGCTATTGTCTTCCTGTTTCTTCTCCCGGCCAATAAGGAAGCAGCTCCTGAGACCCGATTGGCCAGAAGTTTTAGAGCAGACGGGGGAGATGAGGACGGCTACGAGCAGAGCAAAAACAACAGGGGCAAGCTCGGCAGTGGTGTGCAGTGGAGACGGTGTGCTGGGACTTCTCTGGGGATCAGATTGGTGGAGGTAGGAGCGACTGTGTACAGAGCACACATCGCACTAATGGGGGGAGACATGTCTGATGAGAGAGGAGAGGAGAGGGATGGTGGAAGTGTTGCAACTTTGGTTGGTGGCAGCGGTGCGAGTGAGGGGGGGGGTTTGCCGCCCCCCCCAAATACTGAGCACCAGCTGCCACTGCTTGGTATGCTGACTCCTTAAAAATTCCCTTCACAGGAACTAAGGGGCCAAGCCCAACCCCTAAAAAACAACCCCACACCATAATCCCCCCTCCACCAAATGATTTGGACCAGTGCACAAAGCAAGGTCCCCATAAAGACATGGATGAGCAAGTTTGGGGTGGAGGAACTTGACTGGCCTGCACAGAGTCCTGACCTCAACCCGATAGAACACCTTTGGGGTGAATCAGAGCGGAGACTTCGAGCCAGGCCTTCTCATCCAACATCAGTGCCTGACCTTACAAATGCGCTTCTGGAAGAATGGTTAAACATTCCCATAGACACACTCCTAAAGCTTGTGGACAGCCTTCCAAGAAGAGTTGAAGCTGATATAGCTACAAAGGGTGGGCCAACTCAATACTGAACCCTACGGACTAAGACTGGGATGCCATTAAAGTTCATGTGCGTGTAAAGGGCAGGCGTCCCAATGCTATTGGTAATATAGTGTATCTAACTATAGACACACACACACCAGTCATAAAATTATGACCACTGACACGTAAAGTGATGAATAACATTGATTTTCTTGTAATAATATCACCTGAAAGGGGGTGAGTTATATTAGGCAGCAAGTGAACATGTTGATTGCAGAAAAAATGGGTAAGTGTAAAGTTTTGAGCGACTTTGACAAGTGCCAAATTGTAATAGCTAAACGACTGGGTCAGAGCAACTCCGAAACTGCAGCTCTTGTGGGATGTTCCCCGTCTGCAGTGGTCAGGGCCTACCAAAATTGGTCCAAGGAAGGAAAACCGGCGATAGGGTCATTGGCAGCCATCGTTCACTGATGCATGTGGGGAGAGAAGGCTGGCCTGTGTAGTCCAATCCAATAGAAGATCTACTGGAGCTCAAATTGCAAAAAAAGTTAATGCTAGTTCTGATAAAAATGTGTCAGAACACACAGTGCATCACAGTTTGCTGTGTATAGGGCTGCGTAGCTGCAGACTGGTCAGGGTGTCCATGCTGACCCGTGTCCACAGTGAGCAGTGTGTGTGAGTGTGTGTGAGTGTCACTTACCTGGGGATGACATGGAACCAGGATGCATTATGGGAAGAAGGAAAGCTGGTGGAGATGCTTTGGGCAATATTCTGCTGGGAAATCCTGCTATTCATGTGGATCTTACTTTGACACGTACCAGCTACCTAAACGCTACTGACCAAGTACGTCCTTTGATGGAAATGGTAGACGTCACATGTGACTAAACTCGTAGGGTGGAGCTACATGCTGACATCATTGCATAACTGGAAGTGACCCGGAAGTTGTTTGCTTTGCCGGCTGGATTGTTTTTTTTAACGCTTAATTACTTTTCACCATCTGTAAGTGGATTATCACTTTAAAAAGGGCATTTTGAAGATTTTACACTATATGGAGTGTAAGCTTTTGTTCTTCTTTCTGAGTCCAAGTGGTTGATGATTGGAAGTGGTGATGTGGAGATAACCGGGCTACCTGTTGACTCTGTGAAGGAGTGGGGGAAGATGGATAGATATGGAATAGTATAATACATGATTTTTATGACCACTCTTTTATTAGGGGGTCATATTCTACTGGTAAGCCTACAGTCTTGAACTCATGGTCGAGGTTTGTGATCTGTCATGGCACTTTCAACAAAGGCTTTCTTGGTTGAATTATTATTCACACTTATGTACCTTGTGGACTTTCACATCAATCATTTTGGGACTTTTTATGTTTTTAATATTTGCATATGTAGCGCCCTCACCTCTCGCCCTACCTGCCCTTTTTGTATGTGTTTTCGGCTCCTCGCAGGGAGGGGAGAGGCACACCGCACCACAAGCCTGTACCCTCCTGAGTAAGGAGGTTGAGCGGTGTTACTTTTCGGGCCTGCCTGTGGCTGGAGTTGAATCCTCCCGAGGATGATCCTCACCTCTACTTTAGATAGATGCAAGTCCTTATGTTTCCCCAGTAATGTAACTGTCCACACCAACTGAAATTCCAACTTCTATATTTATTTCACACGGATAATAAATATGCCTCTTTGAGAGCAGACAGGTTGGAACAATACACAGGATAGCTTAGGTGGGAGGAGGTCCAGGCACAAACTTGAATCAGGTTCTTTGACTGTTTAGGTTTCACAAACAGTTATGGCGCACAATCTCTGCCACAGACCGTGAGGTTGGTCTCTGCCACAGACCGGGTGAATAGAAAGTCACTGCCACTGACTTGGAGAACAGGTCACTGGCACTGACCAGGTAAATAGAGTCACTGCCACTGACCGGGTGAATAGGGCACGGCCCTGTTAGGCCACTGGCACTGACCTGTAAGTGAACTTCCTTCTAGAGAATACTTGGCCCGTGTAGAGGAGAAGACATCCCTCCAGAGAGTTACCAGAGGTTCTCACCGTCACCACGACTCTGCGCTGGGTCTTCAGTACAGGTAACCTCCCAGGCCTCCTCATCCTAGATACGGGTCACCTCGCAAGGCGGCACCCTGGGAGGCCTCGATCCCCGGCGGAACCCAGCCGAAGGTGCTGGGCCCCAGGCCTCCAAGATAGTACCTCACCCCAGACTGAAGGTATCTGGGATGGAAGAGGAACTCTGCCCCCGGGCCTAGGGCACCCGGAGATGACACACACACACACCTAGGCTGAAGGTGCCTGGGCGCGGAACGACGACCCCTCTGGAAGATGGCCACCCCTTTTTATCCCCTCCCCCGACAGGCACAGCAGGTTCCCCGCCCCGCCGTACTGCTGCTGAGAGGGGACAAGAAAAGGCACAACCCTGTACTGTGGTTCAACCCGAGCCTATGGCGACAGCGCCACCTGTAGGCCCCAGGGAACTGCACACCAATACTATCTCCCAGGGACAGAAATGGTCCATTAGCACTAACAATAGTGTGTCTGAGCCCAACTACCACTCAGACACTTCCCCTAAATTGTACACCCCGCTACACATATTTATGTGAAATTATTTGCATAGCGCAACTCGTTTTATTTATTATGGAAACAGTATAACCTTGATGGCAGTGGCCACTTTCAGCAGATTAATGCGCCCTGCCACACTGCAAAAATGGTTCAAGAATTGTATGAGGAACACAACCAGTCAGAGGCTCCTGATCCCCCAGATCTCAATCCAGTTGAGCATCTATGGGGTGTGCTGGGAAAACAAGTCCAACCCATGGAAGCCCCACCTTGAAACTTGTGTATTTTATATATTTTTATATACTGTATATGAAAATTAAGAAATATTTTATTTTCGATTTTATTATTTTTAACTGAATGTTTGGAAATGTATACATGCTGTTATATAGGTAGAGCAACAAGGTGTCATGGATTACAATATTGTTTTTTATTTTTTATATCTAATTCCTGAATTTTTAGGATTCATAATTAATATAAAAATGTGTATTCAGTCATTTTTATAAGCCTCCATAAGTCTTTTGGCTTATGTGATGCATTCTCTTGTTTAACCACTGGAAGGTGCACAGTAACTATCAGTTCAACTTGTATGGGTGGTTCTCCCTGGACAGCTTGTTGCTCAGGATCCTATTACATGCCATGGGTAATCTTATAAAAAGCCTCTCTAAAGCCTCATGCACACGATCGGACTTCCATGAGACTTCCATCGGACTTTTCCGTGGATTTTCCTCCGAAGTGCGTTGTCCATGAACTTGGTATGCATACACACGGCTGGACTTTTTCAGCCAACTTTCACCATATCACATGGTTTTTCTGCTCTTTACCGCCACCCTTTGGGCAACTTCTGCTATTGTTGTCTGATCTTTAGCATTGGTTCTGAGCATGCGTGTTTGTACTTTGGACTTTAGTCTGATGGACATGTGTGCACACAATCGGATTTGCTCCATCGGACATTTGTTGCCGGAAAAGTTTGTCTGATGGAGCGTACACACAGTCGGATTGTCTGCGAAAACAGGTCCGTCGGAGGTTTGTTGCCAAAAAGTCAGATCGTGTGTACGGGCCTTTAGACATCCCTGCCATTTCCGCATTCCCCTGAAGACGTAAGTGTGCGAAACATTGGGGCAGAGCCCAGGCAATGACTTTATCAAGCATAGCCACAGTTCGGAGCAGCATGCGCTATTAGAAATGCACAATCTGTCATTTAACCACTTACAGACCGGAAGATTTTCCCCCTTAATGACCAGGCCATTTTTTGCGATATGGCACTGCGTCGCTTTAACTGACAATTGCCCCTACTTTGAAGAGGTGTCTTTTCACTTCTTCTTGTGTCCTCAATTGTGGGAAAATCACACGTATCTTTATGAATTACTATCATAGTAGGCAAGCAAGTCAAAAAATGTTATAATCAGGTATCCTATACGGAGTTTTACTACAGTGTCCCATTATATTGGAGGAGTGCCCTGGGTGTTTGTGATTGGGTCCACTATATGCATGTCAGAGGCCGCGGCTAGGCTATAGCCGACTGCGTGCTCTTACTTGCTTCTGGTAAGCAGCCATTGTTACTAGGGTGGTGGTCACTAAAAAAATTTGGACAAGCACGGTGGTGGTGTTTCATTGTTGCCTTTGTCCTGTCATTATGATATCACCCTATGGTCTTCTCTTCTATTTGTTACAACGGAGTTCATTCTGGTGACCGGAGGAGTGTCTGGGGTTGCTTCGATCTGGTTGATCCCCTCCTACCCACGACTTACAAGCTAAAGGCCATGGCTGGGTTATAGCCAATTGCGCACTTTTGCTTGCGTCTGGTAAGCAGGCATTTTTTTATTACGGTGGTGGTTATTCCGGTGGCAAGCACAATGGTACTTTACTGTGATTTTTTGACTTTTTCCAGCCTATGGGATCCCTCCCTTCAGATGTCAAAAACATCTGTGGACTATTTCCAGCCTATGGGATCCCTCCCTTCAGACTTTAATATATCTGTGGGCTATATCTTTGGACTATATTTTTTGCTATCTTGTCATCATTTGACACCTAGGATTGCTTTATTTACATACTGGCACAGTTTTTTTCCTTTTTATAATATTCTTTAGAGCCGGTTCACACAGGGGCGACTCGTCAGGCAACTCAGCCACCTGACAAGTTGCTCTCCGCTCTCTTCAATGGAACCGTTCTAATAGGAGCGACGCAAGTCGCTCCGACTTAGAAAAAGGTTCTTGTACGACTTTGGGGGCGACTCGGGGCGACTTGCATTGACTTCAATACAGAAGTCATTTTGCAAGTCGCCTCTGAAGTCGTCTTCCGATCGCCTTGCCGTGTCACCCCCAAAGTCGTGCCGCCTGTGTGTGAACCGGCTCTTACTGTTTGCTATTATAAATATCCCCAACATTTAAAAAAAAAAAAAAATGACTTCATCAGTTTAGGCCAAAATGTATTCTTCTACATTTTTTTGGTAAAAAAAAAAAAAAAACGCTATAATCATATATTGATTTGGTTTGCGCAAAAGTTATAGCGTCTACAAAATAGGGGGTAGATTTATGGCATTTTTATTTATTTATTTACTAGTAATGGCGGTGATCAGCGATTTTTAGCGGGACTGCGACATTGCGCCAGACAGATTGGACACTTTTTTGGGATCATTGACATTTATACAGCGATCAGTGCTAAAAAATGCACTGATTACTGTGTAAATGTCACTGGCAGGAAGGGGTTAACACTAGGGGGCGATCAAGGGTTTAAATGTGTTCCTTGGGAGGTGTTTCTAACTGTTGGGGGATGGGACTGACTGGAGGAGGAGACAGATCGCTGTTCCTATTTACTAGGAACAGACGATCACTCTCTCCTCTCCCCCGTCAGAAGGGGGATCTGTCTGTTTACATTGAGATTTAGTCTGTATACATTGACAGATCCCCGTTCTGGCTCTCTTTCCCGCAATTGCCGGTGGCCGGCCACGTGCATCGGGTCCCCCGCCGTGCAGTAGGCGTGATCATGCGTGTGCCTGCTATGGCTCTTAAAGGAGCCGACGTACACCTACGGCGATTTGCGGGAACGGGACAACCTGCCGCAATACAATGACGGTGGCTGGTCGGCAAGTGGTTAATAAATGTTTTAAAAGATTTATGCACTATGGAGATTTTTTCTTTACTGTGCTAATGGGATTGCGGCTTGCTGTGTGGGCACCTCGGCTGATACCGGAGTCATTGTTTCAGAGGTTCGAATTTATCTTCACCGGAAGCCAGTGTCAGTAGATTCACTAGATTGGCATTGCCAGAGAGATAAAAACAAGCGTGTTTGGGCCTTGTTGGTGAGGCCAAACCATGTGGTAAGTGACGTGTTTGCTCACTGGCGTGGTGGAGGTTCATCAAAGTAGCTGCTAAGAGTTGCGGTTGATCAGCACTGATATTCGGATTTGGAACCATTTGAATTTGACAAGTTTGGTTAATTGCACAAGTCACTTTTATGGTGATTGAAGTGAAATCTGCTACCTTTCACATCTATGAACTTTTAGAAATAACTTTTCACTTTTTGCTCTTTGTGTGTGTTATTGTTGCATGTTTACATACAAAGTTTTTTTTTTTTTTTTTAAGTGGATTCGCTGTGAACAGATTGGAGCACACTTGCTTCACTCACAAATGTGTATACATAATTTTGTACATGATTTAGTGTTGAATTTTATTTACATATGTGGTCAAATATTGGTGGAGCTAGCGCATTTACATTTGTATTCACTAAAGAGGCTCCCACTGCCCAGCAGGAAAAGTACACGAGAAGGTCACCCTGGCAGATGATATGGCGTCTAAGCACCAATCGGTTTTCACCAGACCTCCTGATGATGCAGACGGATTTTGCTGCATGCTAGTACCAGCTCGCGGTCCTCAGGATCTCCCCTCTAGGAGGTGCCCAAGCCAGGGTTCAGTAGCAGATGTAGCAGGTAGGGACAGAAAACAAGACAAAGGTCTTGTTTCAAGGGATTGTAGGTTGTGATCAAGTGGAAGTGTTGGAAAACTTTGTTCATGTATTTTTGTACAACTACAGATCATAGGTGTGCGCAGCCTATTGCATTAGGGTGTGCACCCCAAAGCCCAAACACACACTACCGATCGCTCACGGTGTTCATTTAGAAAGGGAAGGGGCAACAGCCGATAGGAGAGGAAGGAAGCTGGCAGCCCTGCGGGGCGAAAGATGGGAGCCAGGGCAGTAGGGGGAATCTGTGCTGCACAGGGTGATTAGGGTGTGCCTGGGCACACCTGGCACACCCTGTGCGCACGCCTATGCTACAGATATATTCTCCAGCCAGTAGCTGTCAGCGTTTATAAGTCTTGAGCTGCATCTATGACTATACTGTATGTCATCTCCCCAAAAGTTTCTGTTTCTTGTTACATCGCTCCCAACTGTTGCTGATTTCGAGGTACTGTCCCTGACTTGGAACAAAGTCCCCTGTCCCCAGGGTTAATTTTGGCAGCAAATGTCTATTTAGTTTTAGTCATAGTCATAGTCTTTTGACTAAAATGCCATTTTAGTTTTAGTCCCATTTTAGTAATCTGCAATTGTTTTCGTTGTATTAAGTTGACTAAAAATCCCCTACATTTTAGTCAACTAAAATCATTATAGATGACTAAAATTGAATGGGGTTAGTTAAATTGTAATGCATTATTTAGGCATTTCCCTAGAATTTCCAAACTTATTATATGGAGTAAAAAAATTTGAATATGTTATTATTTATTGTATTAAGGTTTTAACCACACATACGACAAATGACGGCCGCAAAGTGGTTCTATAATGCCGGGAGGCCGTCATTATACGGCCTCCGCTCCTCCGGCCACTAGGGGGGCGCGAGCGCCGCCGACGCGCGCACGTGCCGGCGCATCACTGAGATGCCGATGCGCGTGCCTGGCGGCCGCGATGTCCGCCAGGTACCCGCGAGCGGCTGGTACACAGACAAGGACATGGATCTGTGTGTGAAAACATGTCCTGTCAGGGAGAGAGGAGACAGATGCTGTGTCCCTTGTACATAGGGACACAGATCGGTCACCTCCCCCAGTCACTCCCCTCCCCCCACAGTAGCAATCACTCATAGGGAACATATTTAACCCCTTCCTCGCCCCCTAGTGTTAACCCCTTCCCTGCCAGTCACATTTATACAGTAATCAGTGCAGTTTTATATCCCAAAAATGTGTCAAAAGTGTCCGATGTGTCTGACGCAATATCGCAGTCCTGACAAAAATCGCAGATCGCCGCCATTACTAGTAAAAAAAATAAAAATAAAAAAAAATTCAGAATTCTATCCCCTATTTTATAGACGCTATAACTTTTGCGCAAACCAATCGCTATACGCTTATTGGGATTTTTTTTTAACCAAAAATATGTAGAATACGTATCGGCCTAAACTGAGGAAAAAATAGTTTTTTTTAAAAAAAAATTGGGATATTTATTATAGCAAAAATCAAAAAATACTGTGTTTTTTTTAAAAATTGTCGCTCTTTTTTGGTTTATAGTGCAAAAAATAAAAACCGCAGAGGTGATCAAAAACAACCAAAAGAAAACTCTATTTGTGGGAAAAAAAGGATGTAAATTTTGTTTGGGAGCCACGTCGCACGACCGCGCAATTGTCATTCAAAGCGACGCAGTGCCGAAAGCTGAAATTTCGCCTGGGCAGGAAGGGGGTTTATGTGCCCAGTAAGCAAGTGGTTAATAAACTCACAGATACAGATTGAGCCGCTCTGGATGGTCTGAGGAGGCCTGTAATGTACACAGTGCTCTGGATGGTGGTCTGAGTAGGCCTGTAATGTACACAGTGCTCTGGATGGTGGTCTGAGGAGGCCTGTAATGTACACAGTGCTCTGGATGGTGGTCTCAGGAAGCCTGTAATGTACACAGTGCTCTGGATGGTGGTCTCAAGAAGCCTGTAATGTACACAGTGCTCTGGATGGTGGTCTGAGTAGGCCTGTAATGTACACAGTGCTCTGGATGGTGGTCTGAGGAGGCCTGTAATGTACACAGTGCTCTGGATGGTGGTCTCAGGAAGCCTGTAATGTACACAGTGCTCTGGATGGTGGTCTCAGGATGCCTGTAATGCTGCACAGTGCTCTGGATGGTGGCGTGAGAGGCCTGTAATGCTGCACAGTGTTTTGGATGCCGGTGGTCAGAGGAAGCTGTAATGCTGCACAGTGCTGGATGGACAGTGGTCTGAGGGATGGCCTGTAATGCACAGTGCCATGGATGCCGGTGGTCACTGGTTAGAGGAGGCCTGTAATGCTGCACAGTGCTGGATGGGGGTCTCAGGTATGAGGGATGGCCTGTAATGCACAGTGCCCTGGATGCCGGTGGGCTGAGGGGTGGCCTCAGTACTGTAATTGTAATGTACACACTCACAGTGGGTGCTCTCTGCTCTGGACAGTCATCGTCATGACTTGTGAGTCGGGAATGGGACTCGGGAGGCCTGTAATGCACAGTTCTGCTCTGGATCATCGTCTGAGGACACGGAGGCCTGTAATGCTGGCTACACAGTCGCTTGCTTGCTGGGAGTGGAAGCAGACGGAGCTCTGTGGAAACCGGAAGTTAGTTCACAAGGGTAAACGTCCCTGCCTCACATTTCCATCCCGTTTTCGTTCATTAACGAAAACGGAATTGATTTTCGTCATAGTTTTCATCAGTGGACAAAAATGTGGTGTACTTTTTGTTACTGTAAAAGTGCAGCTGACAAAAATTGTGCTGAAAACGTTTTCATTGATGAAATTAACACTGCCTGTCCCTCATTCCTCCTCATCTGTCCCTCATTTGGCTCTACCATACTGGCTCTCTCTCCCTGGTGCATGCAGCCTGCTGTGGAGTGGTCGGAATGAGATGGGCTACACTACACAGATAGGGCTGAGCTGCAGGAGTGTCAAGAGGTCACCTGTAGGTGTCGGAGGGAGGGGGGGGGGTCAGTGTAGGTGTCAGGGGGATCAGTATATGTGTCGGGAGGGGGGGGGGTGAGTGTAGGGGTCTGTTAGGTCAGTTTAGTGGTCAGCATGGATAGGCATTGGTGAGCCAGGCAGCAACCAGCAAGTGAGCCTAACCTAAAAAGCAATGCTGGTTCAGGCCTGTTCCTTCTGAAATCTACAATCAGTTCCTTTGTTTTCCCTGTGTTTAGGGTCAGGTTATTCGCTGTACACCATTCCACTATCCTATCAACCTCTCTCCTGAATTGCTCCTCATTGCTGCATTTGTACATTTCAAAAGCCAGTATAAAGGAATAGAAATGGTAAAAAAAAAAGAAGCACTTTTGGGTCCAACAATTTTTTTTGTATAACCTTTCCTTAAGGGGCGTGTCCTATGCCTACATACTTTTGCTAATAGGTGCCCCTCACTCCCATCTCAAGAGGGACTCCGCAAAAAATTGCGCAAGTTTCAGAGGTGAAGGCTCCTAGTTTAACTGTCTGGGAACGATTTTCTAAGGAGGATGCGAACCAGGGTAGATCGGAGTCTGTGACTCCTACTACTTCTTTAAGGCGAATGAGTAGTTTTGTGGTCTACTGTGTCGAACGCTGCACTGAGATCCAGGAGACATGATTCTCCGTCATCTGCTGCTTCGAGGGCGTCATCCCATATTTTGAGAAGTGCTGTTTCTGTGCCATGGCCTGGGCGGAAGCCTGATTGTAGTGGGTCCAAGAGTTTGTGGGTGTCCAAATAGAATAGTAGCTGTTGTACTACTGCTTTCTACATAATCTTGGAGATGGTGTTAAGGCTTGTTACCGGTCTGCGATAGTTAGGGTCTTTGGAGTCGAGGTTGGGTTTCTTTAGGAGGGGTTTGATTATGCCTTGCTTGAGGGAGATCGGAACAATACCTTCTTTGAACAATTGATTTACGAGATGTGTTATGGTAGGTGCCAAGATGTCGATAACTTCTACAAAACTCCTGAAAGAATGTATGTCATTTGGTGATGTGCTGTCTCGGAGGCTTCTGGTGATGTTTTTGGTGGTGTCAATGGTGATCGGGACCAGCGAAAATTTTGTCGATTGTATAATGTTTGTATTGATTTCCTCTTTTTACTTTGGCTGAGTGAGGTTGGTTGTTTTTTTTCAGTGGAATTATTTCACAAATGTTTTCAAATTTTCGACGATAAAAAAATCTGATAGCTCATTACAGAATTCTTGAGTTTTGTTTGCTGGAGGCTCTAGGCAGGTAGGGTTCATAGTCTGAGCGACTAGTTCGAAAAGTTCACAAGGTCGGTTTAGGGCTTTTGAGATGGTGTTTGAGAAATGTTCTTTTTTTGCTTTGAAGATTGCTTTGTGATATTTCTTAGTGAGTGCTTTGTAGTTTGTGTGGTTTTCCTTTGTTGGGTTTCTTCTCCAGGCTCCTTCAGCTCTCCTGCGTTCTTGCTTCAAAAAAGTAAGGCCTCGTACACACGACCGATTTTCTCGGCAAGAACCAGCAAGAAACTGTTTCTTGCTGGCAGAGAGGTCTTGCCGAGTAAATCGGTCGTGTGTACGCTGCTATCGGGTTTCTCGTCGAGAAAACCGACAAGAAACCTCGACGAGAAAATAGAGAACCTGCTCTCTATTTTCTTGTCGAGATTCTCCTCGGCATGTTTCTCGACGAGAAAAGTGAGTGTGTGTACACTTACCTGTCCTCCCGGAAGCCCGCGCATGTTCGAAATGAATTTGACGCATGCGCGGTAGCTTCCTAGGCATACGTAGGGTATACCAAGATGGCGGCGACGGCATCGAATGTGACGAGCGCATGCTCGACGTAGTCGATGACGTCACCGCGTACACTCCTTTCAAAGAACCGCGGGTTCTTTGAAACGAGCGTGTGTACACTCGGCCGGGACAAGTTTCTTGTCCAAGAATCTCGTCGAAAAAAACGACATGTTTTTTTCAACGAGAATCTCGGCCGTGTGTACGAGGCCTAAGTGTCATTAAACCAACCCGAATTGTTTTTGCGGATGAGTGCTCTACGTTTCGGAGCGACTGTGCCTGCTGTTTGTAGTAATGCTTTATTTAAGGAGTTGAGTGTTTGTTCCGTTGAGTGGTTTTGATTTAGCATTCCTATTTTTTTTGATAGGGTGGTTTTGAAGAGTTCAGAGTGTAGTTTCTTCTGAAATCTTGTCCAATGTGTTGTTATTGAGTGTTTCTGTTTTTGGAAGATGGTGTTGGTGGTGATTTTAAATTTGATAGCGTGGTGGTCCGTCCATGGTAACGGCATGTTGTCCAGTGTGTTGATGTCCATATTTTGTTTGAAGATGAGGTTAAGAATGTGACCCGAACCATGCGTGGGGGCATTTATCAGTTGCTGCAGACCTAGTTCTTCCAGTTGGTTGATGCAGGAGGTGGCGATGGGGTCCTGGGTGGAGTTAGCCCAGAGGTTGAAGTCCCTGAGTAACAGAAAGTTTTTGGTTTTCAAGGTGTATGTCGAGATGAATTCGGTGAAGGGTGTGAGGAGATTTGTCTTTGGTCCTGGTGGTCTGTAGCATAGCAGTATGTGGATGGTGTCTTGGGGTGTTGTTTGAAGATGCAGAGTGAGTGTCTCCATGAAAGGCAATTAGTTCTGTAGCGTTGGTTTGATGAGAGAGAGGTGGGATTTAAAGATCACTGCTAGGCTACCTCCTCTTTGTCCTGTTCTATGCTTGGTTAGGATCAGTGGTGTATTTAGGTTTTGTGCTGCCCTAGGCCTGATGAAACTCGCGCACCCCCTACTTTATATATGACGCACCCCTTCCTGTCAAGACTACGCCCCTTCCTTTTTAAGACCCGTCCTGTCATTTTCATGGGAGGACAGAGGGACAGGGTGGGATGAGGACAGGGGGACAGGTTGGGACGGGGACAGAGGGACAGAGTGGGATGAGGAAAGGGGGAAAGGGTGGGATGAAGACAGAGGGACAGGGTGGGATGAGGACAGGCGGACAGGGTGGGATGAGGACAGGCGGACAGGGTGGGATGAGGACAGGCGGACAGGGTGGGATGAGGACAGGCGGACAGGGTGAGATGAGGACAGGGGGACAGGGTGGGATGAGGAAAGGGGGTCAGGGTGGGATGGGGACAGAGGGACAGGGTGGGATGAGGACAGAGGGACAGGGTGGGATGAGGAAAGGGGGTCAGGGTGGAATGAGGAAAGGAGGACAGGGTGGGATGAGGACAGAGGGACAGGGTGGGATGTGGAAAGGGGGACAGGGTGGGATGAGGACAGAGGGACAGGGTGGGATGAGGACAGAGGGACAGGGTGGGATGAGGAAAGGGGGAAAGGGTGGGATGAGGACAGATGGACAGGGTGGGATAAGGACAGAGGGACAGGGTGGGATGAGGAAAGAGGGACAGGGTGGGATGAGGAAAGAGAGACAGGGTGGGATGAGGACAGAGGGACAGGGTGGGATGAGGACAGAGGGACAGGGTGGGATGAGGACAGAGGGACAGGGTGGGATGAGGACAGAGGGACAGGGTGGGATGAGGAAAGGGGGAAAGGGTGGGATGTGGACAGAGGGACAGGGTGGGATGAGGAAAGGGGGAAAGGGTGGGAGGAGGACAGAGGGACAGGGTGGGATGAGGACAGAGGGACAGGGTGGGATGAGGAAAGGGGGACAGGGTGGGATGAGGACAGAGGGACAGGGTGGGATGAGGACAGAGGGACAGGGTGGGATGAGGAAAGGG
The DNA here is from genome assembly GCA_029206835.1 of Rana muscosa. Taxonomy (NCBI): domain Eukaryota; kingdom Metazoa; phylum Chordata; class Amphibia; order Anura; family Ranidae; genus Rana; species Rana muscosa. The sequence continues at coordinate 227,510,969 of CM055121.1, forward strand.
GGACAGGGTGGGATGAGGACAGAGGGACAGGGTGGGATGAGGACAGAGGGACAGGGTGGGACGAGGACAAAGGGACAGGGTGGGATGAGGACAGAGGGACAGGGTGGGATGAGGACAGAGGGACAGGGTGGGATGAGGACAGAGGGACAGGGTGGGATGAGGACAGAGGGACAGGGTGGGATGAGGAAAGGGGGACAGGGTGAGATAAGGAAAGGGGGACAGGGTGGGATGAGGAAAGGGGGACAGGGTGGGATGAGGAAAGGGGGACAGGGTGGGATGAGGACAGGGGGACAGGGTGTGATGGGGACAGAGGGACAGGGTGGGATGAGGAAAGGGGGACAGGGTGGGATGAGGACAGGGGGACAGGGTGGGATGAGGACAGAGGGACAGGGTGGGATGAGGACAGAGGGACAGGGTGGGATGAGGACAAAGGGACAGGGTGGGATGAGGAAAGGGGGACAGGGTGGGATGAGGAAAGGGGAACAGGGTGGGATGAGGACAGGGGGACAGGGTGGGATGAGGACAGGGGGACAGGGTGTGATGGGGACAGGGTGTGATGGGGACAGGGTGTGATGGGGACAGAGGGACAGGGTGGGATGGGGACAGGGGGACAGAGTGGGATGAGGAAAGGGGGACAGGGCGGGATGAGGACAGGGGGACAGGGTGGGATGGGGACAGAGGGACAGGGTGGGATGAGGAAAAGGGGACAGGGCGGGATGAGGACAGGGGGACAGGGCGGGATGAGGACAGGGGGACAGAGTGGGATGAGGACAGGGGGACAGGGCGGGATGAGGACAGGGGGGGATGAAGACAGGGGGACAGGGTGGGATGGGGACAGAGTGGGATGAGGAAAGGGGGACAGGGCGGGATGAGGACAGGGGTACAGGGTGGGATGGGGACAGAGGGACAGGGTGGGATGAGGAAAGGGGGACAGGGCGGGATGAGGAAAGGGGGACAGGGCGGGATGAGGACAGGGGGACAGGGTGGGATGAGGACAGGGGGACAGGGTGGGATGAGGACAGGGGGACAGGGTGTGATGGGGACAGGGGGACAGGGTGTGATGGGGACAGGGGGACAGGGTGTGATGGGGACAGAGGGACAGGGTGGGATGGGGACAGGGGGACAGAGTGGGATGAGGAAAGGGGGACAGGGCGGGATGGGGACAGGGTGGGATGGGGACAGAGGGACAGGGTGGGATGAGGAAAGGGGGACAGGGCGGGATGAAGACAGGGGGACAGGGCGGGATGAGGACAGGGGGACAGGGCGGGATGAGGACAGGGCGGGATGAGGACAGGGGGACAGGGTGGGATGGGGACAGGGTGGGATGGGGACAGGGGATAGAGTGGGATGAGGAAAGGGGGACAGGGCGGGATGGGGACAGGGGGACAGAGTGGGATGGGGACAGGGGGACAGAGTGGGATGAGGAAAGGGGGACAGGGCGGGATGAGGACAGGGGGACAGAGTGGGATGAGGAAAGGGGGACAGGGCGGGATGAGGACAGGGGGACAGGGTGGGGAGGGGCAGAGCATCTTTTAATTTGGGGGGAGAGGGGGGTGTGGGGATATGTGCTGGGGAGTAATTTGGGAGGGGAAAGGATATGTGCTAGTGGGGGGGGGAATCAGACCCCCCACTAGCACATATCTTCTTTCCTCTCAAATCACTTCCCAGCACATATCCCCACACCCCCCTCTCCCCTCCCATCACTTCATTAGTTCACCTCTTATCTGCCTGCCTGTGTCCTCTCTCACTGACGTTGTCTCACATACCAGCAGCACGGCTCTCGGCTCTCTCACTGACTGAAGTTGTGTCTCTTCTTGGCTCCTCCTCCTGGCTGTGTACACAGGAACATTGATCCAAGAGGGGGGAGGAGCCGGAGACTGACTGTGCGATGTCAGTGGAGAGAGAGAGGGACGGCTGCTCGTAAAGCTGATTGACGCTCCGGGACCCCGGGCGGCAGGTGTTCCGGGTGACCGCGCCAGCGCATCTTAGACTGACCAATTACCGGAGCTCAGTGCCGAAACTTGTCGTGGCACTGAGCTCCGGGATTCAGCTGTGCGGCTCTCCGTGCGGGAGGAGGGGGGGTTCGCGCGGGGGGGCGGCGGCCCGCCGCCCCCGCAAAGTGCCGCCCTAGGCCTGGGCCTTGTCGGCCTAGGCCATAATACAGCACTGGTTAGGATGCAATAGTTCTCAGGCACCAATTCTGTTAGGATGGTGTTACAGTCGGGTGTTTGCCTCTTCATCACGGAAAGCTGGCTATCTATGTTGTTTTGGGTGGTGAAGTCGTGGATTTCTTGTCTGTGCTTGACTGCAGATCTGGTGTTGATCAGGGCGCATGATAAGTGTTGTAGTTAAAGTGGTGCCTTCCTGTTTTTGGTGGTCGATTGTCGATTGATCCTTAGCAGTTGTTCTTTTCGTAGTATTTTTTGGGTGGAGGTTGGTAGTGTTGAGGCGGTATTCGTAAAGAAAGAGGGCCAAGGGGTACCACATCCATATGAACTGTAAATTGAAAAAGTAGGACTTTTATGGGCGGACTTTATAGGTACCAGAAAAGGAATTAAACACAAAATAGAAAAAATAATATTTTTAATATATAAATTGATATACAAGGTTCAAATCTGGCAGCGGGATATAATTATCCTAGCTGGTCCATGGTGGTGGTGATGCGGTGGTAGGAGTCGGGGGGGATATTTTCTCCCAATAGCCATAGATGACATAGACTTTACAGATAAGTTTTTTATCTCTATATTTTTTATTCATTTTTGCAATTTATGATATTTAACTTGTCCTAGACATTACCACGCTATGGCAGTATTATTGAGCTTCTCTTGGCTATTTAATACTATCAGCTTGAATATTGGCCACAACTACTTGCCCTTCAGTAATCTGCTCTTGTCATATGGCTGTGGACATCACTGTATACAGGAGGCGATCAGTTCTGTTTCAAGCTCTGGATTTCGCCTGTGAATACTAAGTTGCGCTTTTCCACTAATGCGCATGCGCGCCTTTCCAGGAACTAAATGGAATGGGGACCGCACTGCGCATGTGCGATGTCCCTACAGCGTCCGTACGGAAAGGGCTGGCAGAATCCATTCCTGTGAGAAGGGGCATCTCCCCCGTATTGTATATGAATGGTAGCGCCGCCACAGCTGAGACAAATTCTAAATCAGCTGTTCTGGCGCCGCAGCACTATTTAAGCTCATTGTTCTGCCAAGAGCACTAGCGGTGGCATGCTGTTTGGACTTACCTTGACAGGTCTGTGTATGTGTGTAACTCTTTCCCAATAATTTTTGTTTGGCATTTTGCTTATGTGCATTGTCTGGTTGGCTTCAGTCAGTAGTTGATGCAATTGTTTTGAACTTACAGATCGACCAACATGAGAGGCTTAATTTTCTATTAAGGGCCTGTGCCTGACCAGTATTGGACTCCACTATACGCTGATTAGTGTATCTTTGGTGAGTTGAGGTCTAGGCAATACAGACTATATTAGTACTAGGATCATTATATATGCCTCTATATGGATAGATCTTTCAATCTGTTTCTTTTGTATCAATAGACTGTTACATCTATGCTCCCTGCACCAACAACCCAATCAGAGGCGTAACTATAAACCTCTGGGCCCCGGTGCAAGAAATCACGAAGGGCCCCCCCCCCCCCCCGAAAAAGCATGACTTTTATACTTTTTTTTTGAGGGGTGGCAACGGCGGTAGTTGAGGGGGGATGGCAGCTGTGGTACTTGAGGGGGGGTGGCAGTGGTGGTACTTGAGGGGGGTGGCTGCTAGGCTTGTGCAATTCGTTTCGTAACGAATTGAAATTCGTCCGAATTTAGCAACTTTCGGACATTCGGAAGCATTCGAATTTCCGAACAAAGCAATTACGAATAAGACCGAATCCGAAATAAATTATACCGCAAATAGCGAATGCCCGAATGTCTTCGGCATAATTCGTTATGAAAAAGTTACGAATGTACGAATCCATACGAAGCACAATAACACTCACTCTGCTCTGCTCTCTGCTTCTCCCACACCGTGCTGAACTCCCTCTCAAAATGGTGTACAGGGGCGGAGGTTATAGCCGCATGTAAAAAACGAAAGTAAAATACGAGATTTCGAATCCATTCGAAGCACAATAACACTCACTCTGCTCTGCTCTCTGCTTCTCCCTCACCGTGCTGAACCCTCTGAAAATGGTGTACAGGGGCGGAGCCTATAGCCGCATGTTAAAAACGAAAGTAAAATACGAGATTTCGAATCGTTACAAATAACCGCAATGTATTTAGAAAAGTACAAATCCATTCGAAGCACATTAGGCATAATAGGCAGCGTCGTTGTGAGAGAGACACGGAAAATTACGAATCAACGAACCCAAAAAAAGTTACGAAAGTAGGAGTTGTGTCCAGAATCAACGAAAAACAACGTACTCTACCGAAAGTACGAACCCAAAAAAAGTTACGAAAGTAGGAGTTGTGTCCAGAATCAACGAAAAACAACGTACTCTACCGAAAGTACGAATTATAAAGCAACAAAAAATTCAATGAAAAATGTCGCTTGCAAAAATACGAATGAGTCCGAACACGAAAAATCCCGTCTAGCAAAATTACGAATGATTACGAATCAACAGGACCGGAAAGAAACGAACCGAAACGGAACAAATTTTTCCGTTGTGCACAAGTCTAGTGGCTGCAGTGGTACTTGAGGGGGTGGCGGCTGCGGTGGTGCCATCCTCTCCCACCACCACCTGTGCCTCTTACTGAGCCCATCCTCCCACCACTGATTTCATCCCCATCCCCCCCATCACCTCTGTTATAGAAGTAATGGGGGATAGGGATGAGATCAGTGGTGGGGGGATGGGATAAGTAAGAGGCACAGGTGGTGGAGGTTGGCATCGATTGCTCAGCTCTGCAAAATGTCACTTACCGTCAATCAATCGATTCCCCGGGAATTCCGTTCGATCACGGTGCCTTCTAATCTCCCGCCAGGATGCCTTCTTGCCTCATGGGTAGACGGGTAGGTATTTCACGCAGAGAGAAAAGCTCCTCCCTCACCTTCTCTCATTGGTGTCAGCATGTCTGCTGACTTATTTTTCAGTGTCTGCCCCCAGTCTCAGCGCTGCCTCTGCCCAGGCCCAGATTTACTCCCTTTGTTATCCCAAGGCCAGGTCCTTCAATACCGCCCCCCCCCCCCCACACACACCATCACATAGGGGGACTCCCCAGAGAGCCCCTCTTATATCAGGGTCCCCAGAGAGCCTCCCTACTTACATCAGGGTCCCCAGAGAGCCTCCCCCTACATTAGGGTCCCCAGACTTACATCAGGGTCACCAGAGAGTCTCCCCTTACATCAGGGTCCCCAGAGAGCCTCCCTTACATCAGGGTCCCCAGAGAGCCTCCCTTACATCAGGGTCCCCAGAGAGCCCCCCCTTACATTAGTGTCCCCAGAGAGCCTCCCCTCTTACATTAGTGTCCCCAGAGTGCCTCCCCTCTTACATTAGTGTCCCCAGAGAGCCCCTCCTTACATCAGGGTCCCCAGAGAGCCTCCCCTTACATCAGGGTCCCCAGAGATACTCCCCTTACATCAGGGTCCCCAGAGAGCCTCCCCTTACATCAGGGTCCCCAGAGAGCCTCCCTACTTGCATCAGGGTCCCCAGAGAGCCCCCCTTACATTAGTGTCCCCAGAGAGCCTCCCCTCCTACATTAGTGTCCCCAGAGAGCCCCTCCTTACATCAGGGTCCCCAGAGAGCCTCCCTACTTACATCAGGGTCCCCAGAGAGCCCCCCCTTACATTAGTGTCCCCAGAGAGCCCCCCTTACATTACATTAGTGTCCCCAGAGAGCCCCTCCTTACATCAGGGTCCCCATAGAGCCCCTCCTTACATCAGGGTCGCCAGAGAGCCCCTCCTTACATCAGGGTCGCCAGAGAGCCCCTCCTTACATCAGGGTCGCCAGAGAGCCTCCCCTTACATCAGGGTCGCCAGAGAGCCTCCCCTTACATCAGGGTCGCCAGAGAGCCCCCCCCCTTACACCAGGGTCCCCAGAGAGCCTCCCCTTACACCAGGGTCCCCAGAGAGCCTCCCCCTTACACCAGGGTCCCCAGAGAGCCCCCCTTACACCAGGGTCCCCAGAGAGCCTCCCCCTTACACCAGGGTCCCCAGAGAGCCCCCCCTTACACCAGGATCCCCAGAGAGCTCCCCTTACACCAGGGTCCCCAGAGAGGCCCCGCTTACACCAGGGTCCCCAGAGAGCCCCCCTTACACCAGGGTCCTCAGAGAGCCCCCCCTTACACCAGGGTCCACATAGAGCCCCCCCTTACACCAGGGTCCCCATAGAGCCTCTTGTTACACCAAGGTCCCCATAGAGCCCCCCTTACACCAGGGTCCCCAGAGAGCCCCCCCTTACACCAGGGTCCACATAGAGCTCCCCCTTACACCAGGGTCCACATAGAGCTCCCCCCTTACACCAGGATCCCCAAAGAGCCCATCCCTAACATTAGTGTCCCCAGAGGCCCCTTCCTTACATTAGTGTCCCCAGAAAGACCACCCCCCTCTTACATCAGGGTCCCAAAACAGCTGACTCCCCCCATGCAGGGGTTCCCCTGTACCTGGCTGGTGGAGGTGGAAGGCGGCGATCGGCAGCTCTATGGTGTCCACAGGCAGGGGGGTCTTGCTGGGGCTAGTAGTTCTATCTCCGAATCATGTATACAGCAGAGGGGGAGGGGGAGGGGCCTCTGACCTGGGCATCAGCAACATTGTACAAGCAGAGTGAAAGTGAAACTAATACCTGCCCGGGTCAGAGGCCCCTCCCCTTCCCTCTCCACTGTATACACACTGACACTAGAGAGAGAGAGAGAGAGTACTACAAGCCCCAGGGAGATCCCTGCCCACACAGGCACCATAGAGCTGCCGATCGCCGCCTTCCACCTCCTACCACATCTCCCCACTGCACTCTAAATGGCCAGCCAGAGGTGCAGGGGGAGATGACTTGGGAGTCTTGGGGGGTTGCCGCGGTGCCGCCCCTGCATCCACTGGCGGGCGGTGGGCGGGCCCCTCACACGGGCGGCGGGCGGGCCCCCCGGACTTCACAGAACTACAGGGCCCAGTCGCAACTGCGACTGCTGCGACCCTGAAAATTCCGCCACTGAACCCAATATACGCTGCAGATAAGCTAAGGTATTTTTGTCTTTTATTTTTGGTTTTCTTCCTTTCTTTCTGCAGCTAATTAAACACCACCTCCTGCAATGTTCGATCGTTTTTTTAATAACGATCTTTTTTGTGCCATTTTTTTATTGTGTTCACAGTAACTGCTGGTTATTGTCCTGTAGTCTACTTTCACATTTGAAATTTGAGACCACCTGCTCAAAGCTACGGTTCTGCCTAGTGAGTAATAATTATTAGATCTAATGTACTATTTTGATTTATTTTTAGTTTTCTTTAGAGGTAATCTCTAATATAAATTCTTTTGATTTTTTTCTGGAGTGATCTGATAATTTCATACACCTGCCAATGAGAGTTGGTATGAGGCATGTTGCGCATTTGAAGGATTCCGCTAATTTCAGTAGGTGTTCTCCTTTTTATATGCACTTTACCATCTAATATGATCCCTGCCCATAGAGTATACACATATATGCCCACTGTCTTGATATGCATTTGATTATTATTTTTCTTCTTTATACAGATTCCCTTTTCTCTGATATTTGACAATAAGTCCTGATGAAGCAACAAGTGAAACGTAGACCAATTTTGTCTTAGATATATCAATAGGGAATTGTCATTTATTATATGACTCCTATGGAGAGTCAAAAATCTGTGTGTTTTTAATGCTAAACCTTTTATATCAATTTATATATTAAAAATATTATTTTTCTATTTTGTGTTAATTCCTTTTCTGGTACCTCTAAAGTCCGCCCATAAAAGTCCCGCTGAGTATTTAAAGTTGCACATGGTGGGAAAAATTTGATGGTGATGGGATGATGCGATGATGATACTGATGAAGCGACGATGAGGATGACAAGATGATGCTGATGATGCGAATGGTGGTGATGGTGGTGATGGTGATGATGGAGGTGAATAGGACCCAACTGACCTAACCGCTCTCCTGTTAATCCAGAGGAAGGCGAAAAACCCCAGCTGAGCCTACGCCAATTGCTACAGCAGGGGAAAAAATTCCTTTCTGATCCCCCAAAAGGCAATCGGGTGGACCCTGGATCAACTTCCTATGGTTGGTGGTGTCCCAATGTACTTACCTGGCCGAAGATTCTGCAGAGATGAGGGTGAATGTGAGGATGATAAGGGGGAGGGGAGGTGGATAAAAAGGATGTCAGGGTACTGATAGTGAGAGCGCTCGGGTGTACCTAGATGGCCACTACTTACCAGGCCGGATCCCTGGATTGTCCTTCTGTTTGCCGCTTGTAAGTGGCCCGGCGGGGATTTACTCGCTGTTAGCCCGTGCCAGGTGAGTTCTGTGCTTTTATTCCTGGATGGCTAGTTGGGGTGAAAGTACTGCAGCCACGGCTGGGTGGACCAAGATGGCCACCAGAGCTAGGCCCGAGCCGCGGCCTGTCCTTAAGAGCCTGGTGGCTACCGGTGTGGCTTCGGGAAGGTCTGCTGATGGCTGGGGGGACTCCGGAGTTGGAGAAAGCACACGGGCCGCTGGAGAGAGAATTGGGGAGAAGATAATGGGATGGCCAGAGCTAGGCCGCAGCCGTGGTCTGTCCTGCGGGTCTAGCAGTCTAGAGAAGGGGCGCCCGGATGGCGGCGGGCTGCGGGCGGCGTGATGGTGAGCTGAGGGAGCTGAGCTGGGGGAGAGTGGGGTCCAGAGGAAGCCACAGGCCGTCAGGTTCACGTTTGCTGGGAAAATCCAAGGATGAGTCCTGGATGACCAGAGCTCCTGTCACACACGTCCATTACGCTTGACCGTATGTGTGGATTGCTCCGTGAAGCGGTGAGGCCAGAGCTCCTGTCACACTTGACCGTGTCTTTGAATCTAGGGATGATGATATGTCGGGGAGAAGATATCAGTCGCAAGTAGAAAAAAAAGTTTGGAGTTTTTAAGAGTTGTTAAATGATAGCAGAGTAGCGGTGGTAGGTGCTGTAGGCTGGGGTAGCCCAGGTACGTCAGGGAGGAGATATCAGTAATAAGTAGAAAAAAAAAGTTAAAAGTTTTAAAGAATTTTTGAAAGATAGCGGAGTAGTGGTGACTGGTGCTGCAGGCTGGGGCAGCCCGGTTACGTTGGGGGGGGGGGGGGGATATCAGTAGATGTAGAGAAAGAATGTCAGTGTTGGAAGTAAAGCGCCCGGGTGTACCAAGATGGCCACTATTTACCAGGCCGGATCTACGGTTCATCCTCCCGGCTCCCACTTAAGAGTGACCCAGTGGGGGCCACAGGCAATCGACCGGCGAGGGGGTGAAATCCGGGGTTTATGCCGGGCAAATATGTTCCAGGGAGGTCGGTAAAAAGGTGCTGAGGGCCGAGGCTGGGTGGACCAAGATGGCCTCCGTGGCCGGAGCTAGGCCGAAGCCACGGTCTATCCTAAAACAAACAGCCGGAGTTGCAGCTTCGGGTGGCGTGCGCTGACAGGCTGGGGGGGGGGGGGGCTCCGGGGTGCACACAGTAAGGTGGGCTCGCTGGGGGGAGAAGCAGAGGAGGAAAAATTGTGGTTGGCAGGATCTAGGCCACTGTCTATCCTGTGGGCCGCTGCCGTTTACAGAGTGACGTCCAGATGGCGGCCTTCTGACAGGCTGGGGGGGGCTCCGGGGTCTATGGGAATGCCGGTGGACAGCAGGAAGGCAAGGTGGCCCGCTGGGGGGAGAGGAAAGTCACGGATGTATCAGGAGTGAATGGTTTTACGGCAGTGTTCAATCTCAGGTGGCACAGCAAAAAAAAGAGCTACAGCCGGACATCGCAGAGGTTGCAGGTTCAGATCAGGACCCCTGTTACGGAAAACAGAATGCAGGGACTGATGGGGTGAGCTAAGGGTTAATAAAGGGTAGTCCCTAGGGTACCTTTCCCTCATCTCACCCCTGTACACCCATGTCACCTCTGCCCCGCCCACCTCAATTCTGCTTTTTTTTTTTTTAATCAGAGTAATTTCTTCAATGCCACTGAAAATGTAGCATCTGCTATCCCATCCATATGTTTAGTCTTGACTGTACCGAGGAGGTTAAAGATTGGATCTGTCATTGTCAAGAGTTGAGTTTTGGGACAAGCAGCTAATCAGCTACCAGTCAAGAAAACACAGTGAAGATTGTTAGGTAGGTGGGGCAAGATTTATAGGGCAAAACTGGTGTCCTATAAGTGTAAGAAAATAAGTGAAAAAAGGCCCGTTTCTTCACAGCGCATGCGCCGATGACATCATTGGCGCAGTATACAGTGAAGATCTCCTAAATGGCACACGTTTAGGAGATATTTACAGTACATATAGGTAAGCCTTATTCTAGGCTTACCTATAGGTACAACTTGCAAAAGGAGGTTTACAACCTCTTTAAGAGTTCCCTCCACTGGAACAAAAGGGCCAAGCCTAACCCCTGAAAAACAACCCCTACCCCCAGAATTCCTCCTCCACCAAATGATTTGGACCAGTGCAAAAAGCAAGGTCCATAAAGACATGGATGAGCAAGTTTGGGTGGAGGAACTTGACAGGCCTGCACAGTCCTGACCTCCACCCGATAGAACATCTTTGGGATGAATTAGAGTGGAGACTGCAAGCCAGGCCTTCTCATCCAACATCAGTGCCTGACCTTGCAAATGCGCTTCTGGAAGAATGGTCAAACATTCACATAGACACACTCCTAAACCTTGTGGACAGCCTTCCCAGAAGAGTTGAAGCTGTTATAGCTGCAAAGGGTGGGCCAACTCAATACTGAACCCTACGGACTAAGACTGGGATGCCATTAAAGTTCATGTGCGTGTAAAGGCAATATTGCTCTTAAAGTGGAGTTCCACCCAGAACTGGAACTTCCGCAGATCGTCACTACATGAAAATCTATGTAGTAAGAAGTACTGAACGTTTATCTCCCATGGAGTAATTACAGTCCATTCAGCCTCACTACTCAGAGAAGTGGCAATAGGCGAGATGATTTGCATTCCTGCTCTGCACAACCTCATTTGTGTTTCTATAGACAGGAAATTTCTGAAATGACAAAGAGCTTGACATGCAAATCAAGCGTTCCCAGCATAACATGTTATTAATGCAGGATTGGAGTATCAGAAAGATGTCTCATATTTAATTTTTCCAGCACATTGATGGAGAGTGTATGTGACATTAGCTGGAAAGGGTCTCACTGATGTCCCTTGTACAGAATCCAGGCTTTCCTGGATCCTACGTCATGAAGAATTACACCACACTGGGGATGATGTACTAAAACTGGAGAGTGCAAAATCTGGTGAAGCTGTGCATGGTAGCCAATCAGATTCTAACTTCAGCTTCTTTAGTTAAAGTGGTTGTAAACCCCCCCCGAATCCTTTTTTTTTTTTTACAACCTGCAAATGAAAGACATAATGAGCTAGTATGCATAGCATACTAGCTCATTGTCAATCACTTACCCAAGTTCGAAGCCCCCGCAGCAGTGCTCGGACACCTCAATCGCCGCCACCATGTTGCTCCCCTCTGCCTTCCTTGCATCGCCGCTCCGGCGCTGTGATTGGTGGCCCTGGAGTGGCGATGACGTCACATGCATGCGCGCTCGGGCCGGCAAGCTCCATTCAGAAACCCGGCTACTATGCCGGCCCGATAGTGCGCATGCGCGTGACGTCAGCGGCGCTGGTTTCAAAAGCAAATATCTCCTTAACCGTGTAGGATAAGGAGATATTTCATGCACTTAATCTAGGCTTACCTGTGGGTGCATGTTGTGCAAGTGGGTTTACAACCACTTTAAGCTTTAGCCAAAAAACCTGGACTCTGGTTTCCATTCAGAGCTGCACCAGATTTTGCACCCTCCAGTTTTAGTAAATCACCCCCTACGTTCTGTAGGGTGGACTCTGTTTCAATCGTTTATCATCATACAGATGCTTACGTTCAAATAATCGTCATGAAATAGTTAAAACAAGGGTGTGTTATCCAATATAATCAGTGTCCCTGACCCGTTAAACACCAACAAAACATAATAATCAAGAATATAGTGTATCTGGGGAGACTTTACTGTCCCCTGGCAGCATCCTACCAAACATTTTCCATATGGTATAACAGAACCGATGGCAAGAAGAAAAAAAAAAAAAAAAAAAAAGGGAAAAGAGTAGAGTTGGGTGGGTCCATTTACCCTGGGTGCGCCGTCTGACCCCATGGGTACCCAGGAACAGGAAGTGGCGGAAACTCTCTCAACCTGACCCTACCGCTCCTCGCTCTATCCAAATCAAAAACATTTTTGGGTATACATACACTTTAAAAGTGGTTGTAAACCTGAGACATGAACAAAGCATATAGTGTGTACTTGTCTTAATCCAAAGCACTAAGTGTCCTTTCTGTCCGCTGCCTCGTTCCTCTGCTATCAGCATAAATTACTTCCGACAGGTTTTCCTGACACCAAGAGACAAATGGTGACAGGGGAGGGCACAGCTTATGATCGACAGCCTCAGCTCTGTTCCTGTGTGAAGTAGGGGGGGGGTGTCCCTTACTTCCAATCAGCTCTCAAAGCTCTCCTCATGGATGAAACTTCAGCTCCCCGCTTTTCAGAGCTGAGAAATGCTGTATAAAGTATGCACTTTGAATGGATATAAAGGAAAGACAGCTTAAGATAAACAGGTACAAATAATGTAGGAGGATTTTTTTCATCTTTGTATATTCCCTGAGGCCAGTCAGTTCACTGGGAATATGTAAGGGTTTACAACCACTTTAAATCACATTCCGTCAAGCAATAATTTGAGGATGTCAAGATGACAAAGAGTAACAATGGTGTCAAAATGAAGGCACCAGGCCATTCACAGGGATTTGTCATCTGGCACAGGTCAGCGCTAAGCCTGACCCCTACTACTCAGCAGTCTCTACTGACCACTGGACCTTCGAATAGAGCAGGACACATCAGCAGAGAGTAGAAGTCAATGCCACATTTATAGTATGGACCTAGGATTCAGGAGCTTCCAAGATCCATAGAAAACCAGCTGAGGATTGACAAACATATCGAACACTATTGTTTGTTTCAGCACCTAAACCCACTTGACAGGTTCCCTTCAAAATCTTATGTAGATGAGCCTTAAAGAATAACTCACAGTTCGTTGTTTAAAAAACAAAAAACAAAACAAAAAAAAAAAAAAACACATGTCATACCTCCTTTGTGCAGTTGGTTTTGCAGAGAGTGGCCCCAATCCTCCTCTTCTTGAGTGCCCCACTGGAGAAGCACTCTCCCTGGGGGCACTTGTGCGGGCGCACTCCCATGTCCTGCTGCGTCTATTGACACAGACAGCAGGAATCGGCTCCACCCCCGGCTCCCGCGTCATTGGATTTGATTGACAGCAGCGAGAGCCAATGGCAGCGCTGCTATCAATCTATCCAATCATGACCCGAGACACCAGCTGGAGCTGGTGTGCTGGTCCACGTCGCTGAAAAGACCAGGTTCAGGCAAGTTAAAGGGGGACTCTGGGGGGCAGCTGCATCACAGGAGGTTTTTCACCTGCATTTTAGGTGAAAAACCTTGAGGGTTTACAACCCCTTTAAAGAAATAAGTAGCAATGACAAACAAAAAAATTGAATCATCAGTTTCTTTACAAAATGCATTTTTATTTTACATTTTACCAATGTGTACATTTACAAAACAGCAAAACTGCAGGAGAAACACGGTGATTATACGCCAGTTCTGGCTGCATGATTAGAACAGAAAAGCGATGAATTGTTTGGCTCTGGTTTCTATTTTGTACAAAACATTACAACATTAAAAACAGAAGAGCTTTACCTTTCAGGTACAGAAAAAATTAATTGCATTAGACTTCGGTAAAACATTCAACTGAAGATTACCAAAAAAACAAAAAACAAAGACAGTATACAGCAGTTGTGAAAAACATATTGTTTGTTTCACACTAATGTGGATTTTTTGTTGTTGTAACTAGCTGAATCCCTACCATCACTAAAGCCCTGTACACACGACCGGTTTTCCCGGTAGGAAAACTGCCAGGAGAGCTTTTGGCCGGGAATCCCGGCCGTGTGTATGCTCCCTGGCAGTTTTCCCGACAGGAAAAGTGCCGGAAAAAAATAGAGAACCTGCTCTCTATTTTCCCGTCGGGATTCCTGGCAGTGTTTTCTGCTGAAAAAAAACGGTTGTCTGTATGCTTACCTGAAGGGGAAATAAACCATGCATGCTCGATAACAATTCGACGCATGCGCGGTAGCACAGAACGTAATTTAGCCGGCTCGTCGTAGTCTTTGACGTCACCGCGTTCTTGAAATTCAAAAGAACGGCGCGTCTTTCGTGTGGCCGTGTGTATACATGGCTTTTCAAGGCAAGCTTGGCAGGAATCCCGTCAGGAAAACCAACGTGTGTAAAGGGCTTTAGAGGTATATTTATAAAGCAGTGAATGGGACGTGTATCTTCCTGGGGCATGTGTCTTAAATTACAGCGATTGATTCAGTGGAATGTTGGGTGAATGCCCCATTCACTACTTTATAAATATACCTCCAAGAGTGCCCTTACAAAGGCATCAAGATCAGCACAAAATACCCGGGTCATCATTCACCTTCTCTGGCTCCAACTGGCTGTGGTTCTCCATCCATCGCTATGAAGAACTGAGGTCACCAGTGCACACGGCAAGTCAGCGCCGGTCCGCAAATTAGCGTTCCAGGAATTTAGCTTTGTGCAATTTTGGTCCATCAATCTGCTAACATGTGGTGTGTCCTCTGGTAACCTTCAGGGCCAAGCCACACCAGTGCATTGATCCGAGTTTTAGCACAGCTATAAAAACACAGATCAATGGAAGGACATCTGAAAAAAATAATAATTCCAATGTGTCCTATTCACGCCATAACGCTGCGCATGCAAGTCAATGGACGTCCAAATGTATGTCAACGGACGTCAGCGCCCATTAAAATGCGATTAAAATGGAAGGAAATGTACATGCCTTTTCCATACATTTTAGCGCAAGTCAATGTGAATTGGCCCTTACTCATCATAGAGAGGAAGGAAGGTCCACAGATAGCCAATGACAACTGTTAAAGAGGAACTGAACTCTGGATGCTCCAAAAAAAGTCAAAGTTAAAATTACTAATTTACCAGTAATGCCTGTGGTCTCCCTGATCTTTCTCCATTACCGAGTTACCATCCCTTGTTCTGCACCATGAGTCCATATGGGGGCAGCCATCTTGGTAGAAGATAGTTTTGTATCCTCATGTCAGAGCCTCCAGCAAGAACAGTGAGCTGGACAGCATACACCAGATCTCACTCCAAACCTCCTGAAACTACTAGTCAGGGTGCCTTAGATCTCACACTGCAGACATAAAGCTATGTGTCTGTAGAACCCTCACATTCCAGGAAGTACACTGCTGTTTTCCCAGGAGGAATTCTAGATAAAAAGTATATTTTTAGGGATAATGCTTAGGCACAATTGCCAGTTCATAATGTCCCCTATTATATAGCAGATCTTAACCTTTTAAATTGATTTCCACTTGAAAGGAAACCAATGCTTTGTGTATTCAGAGCAAATCAACAGAATTGCTCTATCAAACCTAGCAGTATATACTTTTTTCATTGCTCCCATTGCAGTTTGGCATCGGGAGCCAAAGAAAATCCTCAGTATGGAGAAGCATGTGACAACTAGACCAATCAGCACTGCTACAGGGTAGTCCATAACCCTCCAGTGACTTGGAGATCTTTTTCATTCCTGGCAGCAAAACGGAGTGGGTGGTAGGGGAGTGAAAGGAAGGTAAGCATAGGTCTGAAGGTCTGTATTACCATGAACCCATTGTTTTGCTCTGCATAGGCAATTCATAAAATCACTGGTGACATATCCACATTTTGTTTCAAAATTGGTCTATCAGATCAATAAAACTGTCCAGCATTTCAGGTTATATCCAGTTTCATAAACCTTCATGATACATAGCTGTTGGTAAAAGTTATGAATTTGACCAATCTAGTCTGGGGGAAAAAAAAAGCCCAGATTGTATGTTCACAGAAGGTGTACAGATCGATCTTACACAGTGAGGTGTGTCAGTGCAACTGTACATCATCATTTGAGGGACGACTGCAACAACACAACATATCGTGATCGCTGCAGAAGTCAGTGAGGTTCACCAGTGGGGACTTTATCACTGAGCTTCCACATACACCGATCAGTCATAACATTAGGCCACTGACAGGTGAAGTGAATAACATTGATTATCTTGTTACAAAAAGTATCTGACAGTGGGTGGGATATATTGGGCTGCAAGTGCCCCTGAAGCCATGTTCAAAAGCAGAAAAAAATGGGCAAGTGTAAATATTTCAGTGACTTTAGCCAGGCCTACGTGCAATGGCCAAGACAGTTGGGTTGGAGCAACTTCATAACTGCAGCTCTTGTGGTATGTTCCCGGTCTGCAGTGGTCAGGACCGACCAAAAAAGGTCCAAGGAAGGAAAACTAGTGAATGGACAATAGGGCCATGGGTAGCCAAGGCTCATCGATGCACAGGGGAAGCAAAGGCTGGCCTGTGTAATCCAATATTAGAGCTGCTGTAACTCAAATTTCTGAAAAAGTTAATGCCGATTCCTATAGAAAGTTGTCAGAACACAGAGAATCGCAGTTTGTTGAGTATGGGGCTGTGTAGCTGCAGACCCGTCAGGGTGCCCAAGCTGACTCATATCCAAAGCCAAAAGGGCCCACAATAGATAAGTGAGCATCAAAACTGGACCACAGAAGAAGGTGGCCTGATCTGTTGAATTCAAGAACGGTTTGAAGAACAAGTTCAAGGTGTTGGCCTGGACTCCAAATTCTCCAGATCTCATCCAATGGAGCATCTGTGGGATGTGCCAGGAAAACAAGTCCCCACCTTGCAACTTACAGGACCTAAAGGATCTGCTACTGACGGCTTCATGCCAGAGAACAAAGCACACCTTCAGAGTAGGGTTGCCACCTCATCCCTTTAAACCCGAACACATATGAATTACACAGGTTCTGTGGCTGATTAAGGTGGTAATTAAACTCACGTGGTGCCTTATCTGCATTAAATTAGCCTCAGAACCTGTGTAATTTATATGTGTTCGGGTTTAAAGGGATGAGGTGGCAACCCTACTTCAGAGTTCGTCCCCACCGGGAGAACACAGTAACTACAGCTAGTGGCTCACTGGCAATAAATCACTTGTAAAAAAAAATAAAAAATCGGACATACTAATTGTACTTGGTTATGATCAGCATGGCCATAGATGATTCAAATCTTGGCCGGTTCAGCAGGGACTCGAACCATCTATGATCGGCTTAAGAGATGGCCAAGATACCCAAAAAAACAATTTGATTCTTCCTTTTATTTTCTAACCTGCCCAGGTAATGAAAAAGGGACATCCATTGCTATGTTTCACACCCTTTTATACGCAAGGCCCAAAGTAATGCCGCGTACACACGGTCGGATTTTCCGTCAGAAAAAGTCAGATGGGAGCTTTTCGTCGGATATTCCGACCGTGTGTATGCCCCATCAAACTTTCTGTCGAAATTTCCGAGGGACTTAGATAGAGCAGGTTCTCTATTTTCCCATCGGAAATTCCGACAGAGGTTTGCCCGATGAAAAGTCCGGCCGTGTGTACGCGGCATTAGAAATATTGCACTAAAGCGTGTACAAATCAGAAACAGCATTACATTAAATTTTACAGGCATGAGGAGATTGTTCAAGCTGAACACAAGCTTTCCCGTCAGTCCCTCTTGTACTGATTGTTTACTCTGATTTCACAGCCATGCTGTCCCGGGCTTTCTCCTTTCAGTTTTTGAATTAGATTTTTTTTTTTTCCAATCATAGAGATGTTTTCAAGAATCTTAGAACAGCAACCCTGTCGGCCCCTCCCAGCAACCATGGTCTGCCTTCACTCTATAGAGAAGCACAGAGTGATAACATCACTTAGCATACAACATAGTGATGATATCACTTAGTCTAAAATTAAATACGTAATGGAAAGGTCCCATTTAAAAATGTCATTAGCATGTCGATGAAGGAGGAGGGAGGAACCAGGCAAGACAAAATATAAGCAGATTAAACTTTAAACTGCAGAATGTGAAGAAAATTAAAAATATCTGAAATTAAACGCTTGTTTGGTCCCTAAGGCCCCTTTCACACTTGTGCGACTTGTCCTGTGACTTGGGACTGCAAAGTCGCATGAAAAGTCATACCCCATGATTTCCAATGAGTACCATTTATATCTGTGCGTCTTGAAGTCACAGCGACTTCAAAGTAGTCCCTGTGCTACTTTGGTCCGACTTTGATGCGACTTGAGGTCCATAGACCTCAGGATTACACAGGCATTGCTTCAAATTGAGTCAAAAATCGCGTGACTTTCAAGTCGCACAAGTGTGAAGGGAGCCTTAATCTACTACCCAAAGCAGCATCAGAAATTTTTAAATATAAAAAAAAAAAAATAAGCAATATATTATAATGCCAAAAAAGTATACAAAACCCTGTACATAGCGCCAAAACTATTGCACGCCAATAAACAATGAAGGTCATACAACGCCATGTGAAAGAAAAACTCCAGTTGTGGAAAAATAAAAATGTACATAAATATATAATTTACTTCTCAATGGAACCTAGGGGAATGAAATGTTTCTCAGTACATCACTGAGACTGCTCGTCTGATCATAACAGGCAGGCCCTCCCACCTGATATTGACTTTAGCAAGCCTCAAAATATAGGGGGCAGAAGAAGGTTAGAGCGTCAATAAATATTTTGCTAAAAATTTATGAAATGTTGACAAGGCGACATAAAATAGATTGTTTTTAAAGCTAAGGCCATCTGAATCATTGTCAAAGTCCTTAAAGTGGAACTTCCCTCTTAATCCATATGCTGCTAGCTTTAGGAAATAAAGTCCATCATATTTACTTGATTTAAACCTTATTACATTTCTTCAACTACTTCCCGGTTTCCAGGCCTAGGCAAATGATGTCATACATCCCAGGAGTCTTCAGGAGAGGAGGAGGAGGGGTTTCTCAGCCAAGCACACCCTCCTGCCTACATGCCTGAGCGAAAAGCAGATTGTAGGAAGTAAATGCTACATGAATCTTATCTGCCCTTACTCAAGATGGCCACAACCAGCAATGCTAAGGGGGTGATTTCTCAGCAAAATAAAACATGGCTATATGGGCGAGTTTGCTTTGTATATTAAAAATGAATTAAATTGTGTTTTTGGTTTGTGGTGTTCAGATGCAGTGTAGCTTCACTTTAAGTAGTAGTTTGTCCCAGGCTCCCCACAAAGCTATGGAGATGTGTCACTTTTTCGAAGATTGACGCCACTCAATTTTATAAATCTGCATTTTGGAGGATTCAGTGAGGGAGGGTGAGTGACCGCATAATTTGGCTTTGTAAGGGGTGCAGCATTTGGGAAGTATTGCCAATTTTGGTAAGCATACATCAGCTCTAAAAAGCCAGCATTAGATTTGATTTGCCAGCAGCCATGCAAAACAACCATCCCTTTTGGTTGGCGTTATCCTTTAACTAAAGATTTGTAAAGTAAATCACACTACCTAGAAAAATAATGAAAACATTTCCTTAAAACCATTTTTTAAAATTGCCATTTTTCTGTAACCCTTTGGAAGAAAAAAACAGAAATCTTTACAAATCCCTTTGACCTACAAATACAAACATTAGAAGCTGCCAAAAACCTCCTGCATTCACTGGATGCAGATAATTGTACTTTTCACAATAGTGTCTCTTATGCAACAATTAGGAAAAACAACTAAACATATACAGAGAGTAAAATCTAAAAATAGTATCCGGTGAACAAAAACATATTCTTGAACTTGTGGCTGTCGGCCAGCGGCGGGCTTTATTACAGCTTCTGGTCAGGGTGTCCAATTGAGAGTCAGTAAGATGGGCTCCTGATCATGTGATCGCTTTGACAGCTAATCAAAGTAATCACATGATCAGGAAGCCCAGGAAATGCCTCCAGTTTAAGAACCCACTAAAGAACTATAAGGAGCTGGAGGTATAGGGTTAAAGCATTTGTAAAGGTAATTTATTTATTTATATTTTTTATAGAACAAGCTTGTCATGCTTGCCTGCTCTCTGCAATGGTTCTGCACAGAGTAGCCCCAATCCTCCTCCTCTCAGGTCCTCCGCTGGTGCTCCTGCCCCCCCCCCCCTATGCATAGTGCCCCCACAGCAAGCTGCTTTCTCTGGGGGCACTCTTGCATGCTTGCTCCCGAGTCGCCTTTGTGTGTCAATGAGACACACAGCGCACAGCTCGGCCCCACCCTCACTGGCTGTAATTGAAAGCAGCAGAAACCAATGTCTTTGCTGCTGTGTCTCAGCCAATTAGGGAGAGACCCGAGAGCGCTTCTGCTCTCATGCACATCGCTGGATCGGGAACAGGTAAGTATTAGGGGGTGCTGAGGGAGGAGATGCACACTGGAGGTTTTTACTTTCATGCATAGAATACATGATGGTAAAAAAAAAAAAAACTTCAGCCTTTAGAACCACTTTAACTCAGTCCTCCGTGAACATCTATATGGTGAGGCTCATAAAAACAGAACCCCACTATGGCCGTTGCCACCACATTCAAAGTGCACATCACAGGAAATCTTTTTTTTTTTTCTTTTTTTTTAAAGCAATTGTTTCTCAGAGGTGCGACATCTGCGTCTCACCAGTAGGCAATAAAAATACCTGGCTCTATACTGATACAGTGAACACACATCCGCATATTCTGACTGCAGCCATTTCTGCAGTCCAGTATGGCTTGGCGTAACTGCAGCCATGATTGTCATACTTCCAATAAAAAAATGGGAATTGGGGGAGTGGAGCAACCAATCGCCTTTGGAGTTGGTGGAAACAGAAGATAAAATGTCAGCATATCCATAAATACATCATCAGTTTCAACCTCATTCCTCCTGTTGGAGTAATAAATACAGTTAAGCTTCCAACAGGTATTCTATACTTTAAAAAGTGCCCAAACTGTGACCTCATAGGCCAACTACAAAAGACACAGAACAGCATTATAGATGATATACATACAGGGATATTCCTATAGTAGCCAATCAGGTGGTTATTTACATTTCAAAACCTGCATAGCAAAAATAACTGGAATCTGATTGGCTGCTTTTATGGAAACCTCCCAACAGATTGAGCATGTAAAACATTAATTATGTTTAACTAGATGCATGTTTTTAGACTTGCTTCATCTTAAAAGCAGTCCTTCCATGCAAATTATAAAGGTTTGCTTCCCTGCCAGCCCTCCCCACAAACAAAATCAGCAGGAAAAAACAAACAAAAAAAAAACACCACATTAAAAATAAAGAGGAAAAAAATAAAAAAATAAATAACCTCAGTTCCAGCTTCTGGGAAGTACAGACTATGTGTACATTGAATTCAAAATACCACAGCCCGTGTTGGTAGGGGCAGGATTTGTAAATCTGCATATGTATGTATATAAATATGTTGTTCTTCTGAGGATTTTATGGCTATGATTACGGCTACACGCCGAAACGCGCAAGCCCTGTATTTTGTACCACACCTGGAGTAATAAATGTATTAACTGCGGAAGATCGAGCTGCTGGCTTTCCTTTATCTATGGTTTGCTCGAGTGCTAGAAGGACACTACAGCCAGTGCACCGACCGCTCACCACCTCTGGGAATTACTACAGGTGTTTTCTACTATATTTAGACTATGTCCCCAGGACTTACCGCTGCCTCCTGGCACTCGAAAACCCTGCTGAATGCCGTTTAGCCCAATGCAGGAGTGCATTCTCAAAGGATTTATAGTGACCAAGAGGCAGCATTGAGGGGTGATGATGGCACCTGTGCCTACCAGAAGCTAAGGCTGAAGTGATTAGTTTATCTTATTTCTTGTGAATCTCAATTTTTTTTTTTTTTTTTACAGCTTATTTGTTGGGGCAATGGAGGGCAGCAGGGAAGCAAACCCGCCATTTACAATTAAAGGACTTTTAAAGTGGAACTTTAGTCAAAAAATTCATGATGATCACTTCAGGCTGGCCTCCCTTTTGCAGGTGTAGCTATGTAAAACATTACAAAATAAGTGCCTATACTGTTTAAAATGCAGTAATACGCTGTCTCACCCAGCTCTGCACATGCTCAGTTGCTCTCCATTTTTTTTTATTTATTTAAAATGTAGGGGCCGATTTGCAGCCTCTGCTGCTCAGGGGCTCTGGGCTTCAGCAAAATGGCGGCCTCCAGCAAGAAGAACCAGAACAGTGCCGGAGGCAATTTAAAGCACACACTCATTTTGGTAACATAATTATTAATGTAGAATGTATGTTCCTTGCTAAATTAAAGAACATTATTTTTTATCAAGTTGTTATGGGTAAAGTTCCACTTTAAATAGCTTAAATCACAAATTGACCTCATTTGTAAAAAATGCTGTAAAATAAAAACCGATCGTCTCTCCTTCCAAACGTATAGAACAGACCTCTAAAGCTTCACTTTGAAGGGAATGTATAGAAGCAAGCTTATAAGTATAATGCCACGTACACACGACCGTTTTCCATGACGAGAAAAATGCAATTTTTAAAAATGGTCGAGAAAAATGCCTGAAAAAAAATTAGAACCTGCTCTATTTTTTCTTGTCGTTTTTCACGTCGTTCTTTTTAACGTCGTGAAAAACGGTCATGTGTATGCTTTTACGAGGGGAAAAAAAATGCGCATGCTCAGAATCAAGTATGAGACAGGAGCGCTCGTTCTGGTAAAACTAGCGTTCGTAATGGAGATAGCACATTTGTCACGCTGTAACGGACTGAAAAGCACGAGGCTGAAAAGCGCGAATCGTCTCTCACCAAACTTTTACTAACACGAGGATCAGCAAAAGCAGCCCAAAGGGTGGCGCCATCCGAATGGAACTTCCCCTTTATAGTGCCGTTGTACGTCACCGCGCTTTGCTCAAGCATTTTTTTTTCACGAACGTGTGTATGCAAGGCAGGCTTGAGAGGAAACATGAAAAATCACGTTGAGAAAAACTTTTTTTTCCATGACATGAATAACGGCCGTGTGTACGTGGCACAAGTTATGCAAGTCATATACAAAACTGCTTATAAAGGATCCTGGATTGGAGACACCCATTTTGGTTGAAAGGGTAAACGCCACATCATTATAATAACATGCACTTGAAGTTTTAAGAAGCATTTACAAATGAGGTCAATGTATTACGATAGCCGGCACCATTTATACCTTAACACCTAAGGTAATCCTGGCGTGATTGCACTTTTACACCAAGTGAAATGAATTCCAGTAATGAACGAGTAAAAGACAGTAGAAGTGACTTTTCAGTCCAGTGCTACATTCATCAGCAGAAAACACACGACTGCTTTCAACCGTTACAAAATATATTGTCTAATGTCTCTGTCACTCTTTGCAGTGCCACTGTGAGCCTTGCAGAAATTTTCCACCCATATCTAGAGCTGTGTGGAGGACTGTATACTTGGGGCTGGTTCTACGGGGCTGTCCACAGGGACCTAAAAGGGGGAAAAAAAAAAAAAAAAAAGAAGCATTCAACTGAATATACAACAAACATGTAATTCTATTAACCACTTCAATACAAGGCACTTTCACCCCCTTCTTGCCTTGGCCAATTTTCAGCCTTCAGCGCTGTCGCACTCTGAATGACAATTACGCAGTTATGCAATACTGTACCCATATGACATTTTTATCTTCTTTTTCACACAAATAGAGCTTTCTTTTGGTGGCATTTAAAACAGCACGGTTTTATTTTTATTTTTTGCCAAATAAACGAAAAATGGGCAAAAAAAATAAAAATTTAAAACAAACACTGCTTTCAAATTTTGCAAATACGTTTTCATAAATTTAGGCCAAAATGTATTCTGTTACATTTCTTTGGTGAAAATAACCCAGTAATATACAGTGTATTAGTCTGTAGGAACGTTATATAGAGTCCACAAACTATGAGATAGAGAGATTATATATATATATATATATTGTGAGGGGGTTAACTCGGTAGCGGGTGTGTGTGACCCCCTGGTTGGGCTCCCCACACAAAAACAGGGCCAGCAGACGGAGGTTGTGGTTTTCAAAATCAAAAGGTGCGGTTTATTTCTCTATGTACAGTGACAAAAACACAGCAAAGCCAAAAAGAAACAAACAAAATAAATCCTGGTCAGTTTGACCTCTGACTAAACATGCAGGTTTCCTAAACTAACAACTGGGATCAGCCTAGTGCTGTCCTAGTCCCTAAGTCCCTGGTTTAGTAAAAGTCCAAACAAATAGCCACACAGGCTTTGCCTCACCGCACAGGGGTTCACTCTCCCTAGACAGTCCACACAGGTCTGGTTCCAGGCATGAGCTAACATCTAATGAAGCTGGGAGTTTTTATAGAGGCCTTAAACGAACTGACAGGCTTCAGCTGGTCTCATCAACTCCCTGCCTCACGACGCCCAGCACTCTCCCTAGAGGTATGAGTCGGCATAAAGCCTGAATCTGGGAGAAATATATCTACCCCCCTGGATGCAACCAGGTGACTTTACCTTCCTGCTGTCACATACCCCCCCCTCTTGTTTTAACCTTGGGGTTGGAACACCAGCAATCAGGCATTCATGTACTCGAGACAAAGCATCCACATTCCCCATTTGAACGCCAGGGCGATGCTTTACTGTGAAGTTGAATTCCTGTAGGGCCAGGAACCACCTATTCACTCTTCTATTTGTCTCCTTGTTTTGAGCCATCCACTTTAACGGAGCGTGATCCGTAACCATGTCAAAGTGCCTACCTAGCAGATAGTACCGAAGGGAATCTAGAGCCCACTTCACCGCTAAACACTCCTTTTCAACCGTGGCGTAATTTACCTCATGGGACTTCAACTTCCTGCTGAGGTAAATGACTGGGTGCTCTTCCCCGTTCCAGACCTGGGACAATACTGCTCCTAACCCCACATCTGACGCATCACTTTGTACGACAAAGTCTTTAGAGAAGTCGGGTGAGTACAACACTGGCTGGCTACATAAGGCTTGTTTCAAGAATTGGAATGCTGCCTCAGCCTCGGGGGTCCATTTAATCATGACCGACCCTTTCCCTTTCGTCAGGTTGGTTAGGGGCACAGCCTTAGAAGCAAAGTGGGGAATGAAGCGCCGATAATAACCCGCGATTCCCAGAAAGGCTCGTACCTGCTTCTTGCTGTTGGGACGTGGCCAACTCTGGATGGCCTCGACTTTGTTGAGTTGGGGTTTTATTACTCCCCTGCCAATGGTGTACCCAAGATATTTGGCCTCCTCCTGCCCAATGGTACACTTCTTGGGGTTAGCCGTAAACCCCGCTTCCCGAACAGAGTCCAGGACTGCTTGCACTTTTGGCAGATGTGAGGCCCAATCTGTGCTATGGACAATTACGTCATCCAGGTAAGCCGCAGCATACTTCCGATGGGGCCTCAGCATCTGGTCCATTTTCCGCTGGAATGTGGCCGGCGCATTCTGTAACCCGAACGGCATTCTCTTATATTGGAACGCCCCGTCTGGGGTTACAAATGCGGTTTTCTCTTTGGCCGACTTGGCCAGGGGAATTTGCCAATACCCTTTTGTGAGGTCAAGAGTCGTCATGTATCGGGCTGTTCCCAGCCGGTCGATCAACTCATCTATACGTGGCATGGGGTAGGTGTCAAATTTTGTAACTTTGTTCAACTGACGAAAATCGTTACAAAATCGCCAGCTCCCATCCGGTTTAGGCACCAACACAATGGGACTAGACCAATCACTTTGGGACTCCTCTATCACCCCTAAGTTCAGCATTTTCTGTACTTCCTCCCGTATTGCCTCCCGTCGGGCCTCTGGGATCCGATAGGGTTTTAACTTCACCCTTTCACCGGGCGGGGTAATAATATCATGCTCTACCCCAGATGTTTGTCCCGGCAGCTCAGAGAACACCTCCTTGTTGCGAAGCACAAACTCCTTAACCTCCTGTTGTTGGGGTTGTGACAAGGTGGCTGCTATTCCAACCTCCGGAAACACGCAACCAGTTTGAGCTGGTGACCAAGTTTCTGCGACTAGGGACTCTCTATCCCTCCAGGCTTTCAACAGATTAACGTGATATATCTGTTCGGGCTTTCGCCTTCCTGGTTGTCTGACCTTGTAATTCACTTCGCTCACTTTTTCCATTATCTCGTAGGGGCCTTGCCATTTGGCAAGGAATTTACTTTCAACCGTAGGGACAAGTACCAATATCCTATCCCCCGGGGAAAAGGTACGGGTCTTTGCTCCACGGTTGTACACTCTCTGCTGTGCCAACTGCGCTTGGGCCAAATGTTCCTTCACGATGGGCATTACCTGTGCAATTCGATCTTGCATCAGGGCGACATGCTCAATCACACTCCTGTGGGGAGAACTCTCACTTTCCCAAGTTTCCTTGGCAATATCCAACAGCCCTCTTGGGTGTCTCCCATACAGTAACTCAAAGGGGGAGAATCCCGTAGAGGATTGGGGCACCTCCCTAATAGCAAACATCAAATAAGGAAGTAGACAGTCCCAATCCTTTCCATCTCTATCCACCACTTTCTTCAACATTTGTTTTAGGGTTTTGTTGAATCTTTCAACCAGCCCATCGGTTTGGGGGTGATACACAGATGTACGCAATTGCGTCACTTTGAACAATTTACACAGCTCTTTCATAACCCGGGACATAAAGGGTGTACCTTGGTCCGTAAGCAGTTCTTTACAAATACCCACCCGGCTAAAAACAAGAGATAGCTCTTTGGCTATGGTTTTGGCCGAGGTATTTCTGAGAGGGATCGCTTCTGGATAACGGGTGGCATAGTCCATTATAACCAATATGTACTGGTGCCCCCTAGCGGACTTGATTATAGGACCTACCAAATCCATTGCGATTCTCTCAAACGGGACCTCAATGATGGGTAGAGGGACCAGCGGGCTACGGAAATGTGGCATCGGGGCCGACCTCTGACACACAGGGCAGGAGGAACAATAATTTTCTATGTCCTTCATCACCCCAGGCCAATAGAATCTCTGTAATACCCTCTCTCGGGTTTTCTCTGTCCCCAGATGACCTCCAAGAATGTGCCCATGGGCCAACTCCAACACCAACTTCCTGTAAGGTTTGGGCACCACCAGCTGCTCAACGGTTTCTTCTGCCCTTTTTGCCACCCGATACAGTAGGTCCTTCTCTACGCTGAAGTATGGGTAAGTGCAGGTATTATCTGGGTTCACTAACTCGCCATCTATTTCCACTACGTTTTCCCGTGCCTTTATTAGGGCGGGGTCTTTTAACTGTTCTGTGGCAAAGTTTTCCCTGTGAACCTCAAGATCAGAAAACTCCACAGACGGTAGGTTTTCGTCTGAGGAGGTGGGCTCCTCTCCAGTTTCTTGAGTCTCCCCTGCCAATACTGATAAGGGAAATTCCGGAGAGTCCTCACCACTCTCAGGGGAGTTCTGGCTATCACATTCCTGGTACATAGGGGCACCAGTGGGGGGCTCAGGATCATCCCACAGTTCCCAGAACTTCGGAAAATCCCTTCCCACAATGGCGTCATGCGGTAACTGAGATACTAAGCCCACTGGATGAGAGAGGGTACCTTTGGGGGTCTCGAAACACACTGTAGTCACTGGATACTCTCGGGTGTCCCCATGCACACAAATAACAGCTACCTTGCTATTCCCAGAGACCTCTGTTTTAACTAACTCAGCCTTTATCAGGGTCACAAGGCTACCTGAATCCAACAATACCACAACATTTCTACCATTAACACACATTTTGCATAAATGTTTCTCAGTTCCTCGAATGGCAGTGCATGCGACTGTCGCACACAGCGACTGACGTCTGCCCGTCAGAAAGTCACACTGCATGGGTTCCTCCACAACCGGGCAATTGGCTGCAATATGTCCCGCTTGCCGGCAGCGGTAGCAAACGATCCTTCTTGCGGCCTCTTGAGCCGCTGATTTCCCAGGCTGTTCTCGCCAAACTTGGGGTAGAGCTCCCACCCTCTCACTCTCTCCACCCTCACCCCTTGGAATCCTCTTATCCGCCCCTGGGGATGGTCTGGTCTTAGGGTGGAAAGTCCGAGAGTCTCTGGAAGAGGCCGTCAGGTTCTCTGTAGCCAAGTATCTCTCTACACGATCCACAAGTTTACCGGCCGTTTCTGGGTCTCCGTGGCTTACCCACTTTTGAATGGCGGTAGGAAGAGCTCTCAAGAAACGATCCATCACAACACGTTCCACAATCTCCGGTGCGGACAAAGTCTCTGGCTGTAGCCACTTCCTGCTCAGGTGAATGAGATCATACATTTGAGACCTGGGGGGTTTTCCAAGCTGGAAAGTCCAGTTATGCACACGCTGAGCCCGGACAGCCAGGGTGACACCCAGCCTTGCCAATATTTCAGCTTTTAGCATCACATAGTCTTTTGCTTGGTCAGGCTCTAGGTCATAGTAAGCCTTCTGCGATTCACCAGTTAACAGAGGAGCCACCAGTCCAGCCCACTGCTCCTCAGGCCACTTTTCTCTTTCAGCAGTCCTTTCAAATGTGGTCAAAAATACCTCTGGATCATCCTCTCCAGTCATTTTTGTCAATAAACGACTCACCCCAAAGGACGCGGTATTAGTGGGACGGCTTTCCTCACTGGTCTGCGGACGTTGCTGCATTACTGCTTCCATTTGTTGTAGTCTCTGCTCTTGCTTCTGTAACAGGTCTATGAAGCGGGCCTCAGATTGCTGCTGGGCTTGTTGATGAGCTTGCTGCTGGGCTGCAAGGCTCCTTTGCAAACCTGCATTTGTCTGCTGTTGATTGGCATTTGCTAGAGCCAGCTGTTTCAGTATCTCCTCCATGCTGGCTTAAAAAAAACTGCCACTGGTTCTCCACCAACTGTGAGGGGGTTAACTCGGTAGCGGGTGTGTGTGACCCCCTGGTTGGGCTCCCCACACAAAAACAGGGCCAGCAGACGGAGGTTGTGGTTTTCAAAATCAAAAGGTGCGGTTTATTTCTCTATGTACAGTGACAAAAACACAGCAAAGCCAAAAAGAAACAAACAAAATAAATCCTGGTCAGTTTGACCTCTGACTAAACATGCAGGTTTCCTAAACTAACAACTGGGATCAGCCTAGTGCTGTCCTAGTCCCTAAGTCCCTGGTTTAGTAAAAGTCCAAACAAATAGCCACACAGGCTTTGCCTCACCGCACAGGGGTTCACTCTCCCTAGACAGTCCACACAGGTCTGGTTCCAGGCATGAGCTAACATCTAATGAAGCTGGGAGTTTTTATAGAGGCCTTAAACGAACTGACAGGCTTCAGCTGGTCTCATCAACTCCCTGCCTCACGACGCCCAGCACTCTCCCTAGAGGTATGAGTCGGCATAAAGCCTGAATCTGGGAGAAATATATCTACCCCCCTGGATGCAACCAGGTGACTTTACCTTCCTGCTGTCACATACCCCCCCCTCTTGTTTTAACCTTGGGGTTGGAACACCAGCAATCAGGCATTCATGTACTCGAGACAAAGCATCCACATTCCCCATTTGAACGCCAGGGCGATGCTTTACTGTGAAGTTGAATTCCTGTAGGGCCAGGAACCACCTATTCACTCTTCTATTTGTCTCCTTGTTTTGAGCCATCCACTTTAACGGAGCGTGATCCGTAACCATGTCAAAGTGCCTACCTAGCAGATAGTACCGAAGGGAATCTAGAGCCCACTTCACCGCTAAACACTCCTTTTCAACCGTGGCGTAATTTACCTCATGGGACTTCAACTTCCTGCTGAGGTAAATGACTGGGTGCTCTTCCCCGTTCCAGACCTGGGACAATACTGCTCCTAACCCCACATCTGACGCATCACTTTGTACGACAAAGTCTTTAGAGAAGTCGGGTGAGTACAACACTGGCTGGCTACATAAGGCTTGTTTCAAGAATTGGAATGCTGCCTCAGCCTCGGGGGTCCATTTAATCATGACCGACCCTTTCCCTTTCGTCAGGTTGGTTAGGGGCACAGCCTTAGAAGCAAAGTGGGGAATGAAGCGCCGATAATAACCCGCGATTCCCAGAAAGGCTCGTACCTGCTTCTTGCTGTTGGGACGTGGCCAACTCTGGATGGCCTCGACTTTGTTGAGTTGGGGTTTTATTACTCCCCTGCCAATGGTGTACCCAAGATATTTGGCCTCCTCCTGCCCAATGGTACACTTCTTGGGGTTAGCCGTAAACCCCGCTTCCCGAACAGAGTCCAGGACTGCTTGCACTTTTGGCAGATGTGAGGCCCAATCTGTGCTATGGACAATTACGTCATCCAGGTAAGCCGCAGCATACTTCCGATGGGGCCTCAGCATCTGGTCCATTTTCCGCTGGAATGTGGCCGGCGCATTCTGTAACCCGAACGGCATTCTCTTATATTGGAACGCCCCGTCTGGGGTTACAAATGCGGTTTTCTCTTTGGCCGACTTGGCCAGGGGAATTTGCCAATACCCTTTTGTGAGGTCAAGAGTCGTCATGTATCGGGCTGTTCCCAGCCGGTCGATCAACTCATCTATACGTGGCATGGGGTAGGTGTCAAATTTTGTAACTTTGTTCAACTGACGAAAATCGTTACAAAATCGCCAGCTCCCATCCGGTTTAGGCACCAACACAATGGGACTAGACCAATCACTTTGGGACTCCTCTATCACCCCTAAGTTCAGCATTTTCTGTACTTCCTCCCGTATTGCCTCCCGTCGGGCCTCTGGGATCCGATAGGGTTTTAACTTCACCCTTTCACCGGGCGGGGTAATAATATCATGCTCTACCCCAGATGTTTGTCCCGGCAGCTCAGAGAACACCTCCTTGTTGCGAAGCACAAACTCCTTAACCTCCTGTTGTTGGGGTTGTGACAAGGTGGCTGCTATTCCAACCTCCGGAAACACGCAACCAGTTTGAGCTGGTGACCAAGTTTCTGCGACTAGGGACTCTCTATCCCTCCAGGCTTTCAACAGATTAACGTGATATATCTGTTCGGGCTTTCGCCTTCCTGGTTGTCTGACCTTGTAATTCACTTCGCTCACTTTTTCCATTATCTCGTAGGGGCCTTGCCATTTGGCAAGGAATTTACTTTCAACCGTAGGGACAAGTACCAATATCCTATCCCCCGGGGAAAAGGTACGGGTCTTTGCTCCACGGTTGTACACTCTCTGCTGTGCCAACTGCGCTTGGGCCAAATGTTCCTTCACGATGGGCATTACCTGTGCAATTCGATCTTGCATCAGGGCGACATGCTCAATCACACTCCTGTGGGGAGAACTCTCACTTTCCCAAGTTTCCTTGGCAATATCCAACAGCCCTCTTGGGTGTCTCCCATACAGTAACTCAAAGGGGGAGAATCCCGTAGAGGATTGGGGCACCTCCCTAATAGCAAACATCAAATAAGGAAGTAGACAGTCCCAATCCTTTCCATCTCTATCCACCACTTTCTTCAACATTTGTTTTAGGGTTTTGTTGAATCTTTCAACCAGCCCATCGGTTTGGGGGTGATACACAGATGTACGCAATTGCGTCACTTTGAACAATTTACACAGCTCTTTCATAATCCGGGACATAAAGGGTGTACCTTGGTCCGTAAGCAGTTCTTTACAAATACCCACCCGGCTAAAAACAAGAGATAGCTCTTTGGCTATGGTTTTGGCCGAGGTATTTCTGAGAGGGATCGCTTCTGGATAACGGGTGGCATAGTCCATTATAACCAATATGTACTGGTGCCCCCTAGCGGACTTGATTATAGGACCTACCAAATCCATTGCGATTCTCTCAAACGGGACCTCAATGATGGGTAGAGGGACCAGCGGGCTACGGAAATGTGGCATCGGGGCCGACCTCTGACACACAGGGCAGGAGGAACAATAATTTTCTATGTCCTTCATCACCCCAGGCCAATAGAATCTCTGTAATACCCTCTCTCGGGTTTTCTCTGTCCCCAGATGACCTCCAAGAATGTGCCCATGGGCCAACTCCAACACCAACTTCCTGTAAGGTTTGGGCACCACCAGCTGCTCAACGGTTTCTTCTGCCCTTTTTGCCACCCGATACAGTAGGTCCTTCTCTACGCTGAAGTATGGGTAAGTGCAGGTATTATCTGGGTTCACTAACTCGCCATCTATTTCCACTACGTTTTCCCGTGCCTTTATTAGGGCGGGGTCTTTTAACTGTTCTGTGGCAAAGTTTTCCCTGTGAACCTCAAGATCAGAAAACTCCACAGACGGTAGGTTTTCGTCTGAGGAGGTGGGCTCCTCTCCAGTTTCTTGAGTCTCCCCTGCCAATACTGATAAGGGAAATTCCGGAGAGTCCTCACCACTCTCAGGGGAGTTCTGGCTATCACATTCCTGGTACATAGGGGCACCAGTGGGGGGCTCAGGATCATCCCACAGTTCCCAGAACTTCGGAAAATCCCTTCCCACAATGGCGTCATGCGGTAACTGAGATACTAAGCCCACTGGATGAGAGAGGGTACCTTTGGGGGTCTCGAAACACACTGTAGTCACTGGATACTCTCGGGTGTCCCCATGCACACAAATAACAGCTACCTTGCTATTCCCAGAGACCTCTGTTTTAACTAACTCAGCCTTTATCAGGGTCACAAGGCTACCTGAATCCAACAATACCACAACATTTCTACCATTAACACACATTTTGCATAAATGTTTCTCAGTTCCTCGAATGGCAGTGCATGCGACTGTCGCACACAGCGACTGACGTCTGCCCGTCAGAAAGTCACACTGCATGGGTTCCTCCACAACCGGGCAATTGGCTGCAATATGTCCCGCTTGCCGGCAGCGGTAGCAAACGATCCTTCTTGCGGCCTCTTGAGCCGCTGATTTCCCAGGCTGTTCTCGCCAAACTTGGGGTAGAGCTCCCACCCTCTCACTCTCTCCACCCTCACCCCTTGGAATCCTCTTATCCGCCCCTGGGGATGGTCTGGTCTTAGGGTGGAAAGTCCGAGAGTCTCTGGAAGAGGCCGTCAGGTTCTCTGTAGCCAAGTATCTCTCTACACGATCCACAAGTTTACCGGCCGTTTCTGGGTCTCCGTGGCTTACCCACTTTTGAATGGCGGTAGGAAGAGCTCTCAAGAAACGATCCATCACAACACGTTCCACAATCTCCGGTGCGGACAAAGTCTCTGGCTGTAGCCACTTCCTGCTCAGGTGAATGAGATCATACATTTGAGACCTGGGGGGTTTTCCAAGCTGGAAAGTCCAGTTATGCACACGCTGAGCCCGGACAGCCAGGGTGACACCCAGCCTTGCCAATATTTCAGCTTTTAGCATCACATAGTCTTTTGCTTGGTCAGGCTCTAGGTCATAGTAAGCCTTCTGCGATTCACCAGTTAACAGAGGAGCCACCAGTCCAGCCCACTGCTCCTCAGGCCACTTTTCTCTTTCAGCAGTCCTTTCAAATGTGGTCAAAAATACCTCTGGATCATCCTCTCCAGTCATTTTTGTCAATAAACGACTCACCCCAAAGGACGCGGTATTAGTGGGACGGCTTTCCTCACTGGTCTGCGGACGTTGCTGCATTACTGCTTCCATTTGTTGTAGTCTCTGCTCTTGCTTCTGTAACAGGTCTATGAAGCGGGCCTCAGATTGCTGCTGGGCTTGTTGATGAGCTTGCTGCTGGGCTGCAAGGCTCCTTTGCAAACCTGCATTTGTCTGCTGTTGATTGGCATTTGCTAGAGCCAGCTGTTTCAGTATCTCCTCCATGCTGGCTTAAAAAAAACTGCCACTGGTTCTCCACCAACTGTGAGGGGGTTAACTCGGTAGCGGGTGTGTGTGACCCCCTGGTTGGGCTCCCCACACAAAAACAGGGCCAGCAGACGGAGGTTGTGGTTTTCAAAATCAAAAGGTGCGGTTTATTTCTCTATGTACAGTGACAAAAACACAGCAAAGCCAAAAAGAAACAAACAAAATAAATCCTGGTCAGTTTGACCTCTGACTAAACATGCAGGTTTCCTAAACTAACAACTGGGATCAGCCTAGTGCTGTCCTAGTCCCTAAGTCCCTGGTTTAGTAAAAGTCCAAACAAATAGCCACACAGGCTTTGCCTCACCGCACAGGGGTTCACTCTCCCTAGACAGTCCACACAGGTCTGGTTCCAGGCATGAGCTAACATCTAATGAAGCTGGGAGTTTTTATAGAGGCCTTAAACGAACTGACAGGCTTCAGCTGGTCTCATCAACTCCCTGCCTCACGACGCCCAGCACTCTCCCTAGAGGTATGAGTCGGCATAAAGCCTGAATCTGGGAGAAATATATCTACCCCCCTGGATGCAACCAGGTGACTTTACCTTCCTGCTGTCACAATATATATATATATATATATATATATATATATATAGATATAGATATATATATATATAGATAGAGGCATGGCAATTTTTTTAAGGTTGTAATTTTTGGGAAAAATAAATACAAAAGTTTTTTTCTTTTTTTCTATACTGTCACCAGTGCGGTAAATCTTCATCAATTAACTGGTGTCAGTATGTAAAAAAATGTTTTTTTTTAATTTTATTATTTATTTTTTTACTACACTGTGACCAGAGTAGTACAGTGTTACCATACTAACACTGTACTACTCTGGGGAAGTGGTCAGGATTTTTTTCTTTTTAGACACATCGTGATGGTTTATACCAGTGAATTTCACTGGTGTAAGCAACCATTTTAACAGAATAAAACGAATTCAGTGTTTACTATTGGGATTAACCACAGCCAATCACATGGTACAGATGGGCTGTGATTGGCCCAGTCTAAACCATGTGATCACTGTGACCAATCACAGCTAGGAACAAGGTTGTACACAATGAATGGCATGAAAGGAGGACATCCATTATGTAGAATTGTTATTGTGATCTGCTGTGATTAGTCACAGTGATATATAGTGGTATCAGGAGCAGGCCGGTACATTGATCAGTCATTGGCTGTGTCCGATGGACACAGCCAATGACAGATCGTGTCGGAGCATGGCCCGTGGGGGGGGTGTTCCGGGAAGAGGTCACATGACATCCGCCCAGAACGATGAATGTCCTGCCCAACCATCATATTACAATATTATCCTGGGCGGGAAGTGGTTAAACAAAGCCTTTTAATCATAAATGTGATCCTATGAAAATGACAGAAAACAAACTGGCAATAAAGGACTCTGTTTTCAATCAGCCAGCGAGCTGATTGAGAAACAAAAAAAACAAAAGGGTTCCTCTATCCACAAAAGTGAGGTTGATAGAGGAATCCTCCCTGCTAGGACATTGTATTCTGTTAGTGGGACTCCTCCACTGATCAGCAGCTGCAGACAATTGGCTGCAGTCACTGATCGACAAAAGTTTTCAAACATTTCCGATCAACTTCTGCCCAATGGGGGTGACCATACATGGACTGAAATTTCAGCTGGTCCCTGCTGAACTAGCCAAATTTGGATCTGTCTATGGGCTAGCTTTAGGCAACCAATCAGATTTTAGATTACTGTTCACTAGAGCTGCACAATTAATCGTTAAAAAATGTGATCTCGATTCAACCCCCCCCCTGACGATCTCTATTGCAGAGTTGCCGATTCTTTCATATAACAAGTGGAGAGACTTTATCTGCTCACTCAGCTGTCAAAAGAAAATATCTGGGCAGTCTGCCAAGTTTTTAACAACATGAAACATTGTAACCAAGCTTCCTTCTTAGATCAAAAAGGGATAAAACTTCTGTGTGTAAATGCAGGAAGTTTAACCACTTAAAGTCTAAATCTTTTTCTGACACTTAAGTTAAAATCAATATT
Organism: Rana muscosa; assembly: GCA_029206835.1. Taxonomy (NCBI): domain Eukaryota; kingdom Metazoa; phylum Chordata; class Amphibia; order Anura; family Ranidae; genus Rana; species Rana muscosa. The sequence continues at coordinate 227,546,762 of CM055121.1, forward strand.
TTTGCTAGAAAATCACTTGGAATCCCCAAACATATATATATTTTAGCAGAGACCCTAGGGAATAAAATGGCAATTGCTGCAATATTTTATGTCATGTAAAAAAACAGTGATATAAAATCAATGGAGTGTCCCAGAATCAAGTATAAAACTGTAGCAGCGCTTTCAGTCAAATCATCATTTGAAAGTATTCTATCAAAGTGCATAAATAGGAAAACAGAATGATGCGGATGGTGGTGATTGATCAGACAATCTACAGGATAGTGCTCCTTTCACCCAAAGGGTGTTCACCTCGTGGGGGGATTACTGTCCCCTTTTGGGGATGCACTCACCAGATAGTAGAGTAAAACAGGCCTTAAATCAGCTTCAGCATCCGTTGTTTAATCTTCTCACTCCACCGATATTATCCGGTCACAATTGCATGTTAAAAAAGTAAAGGCCACATAGAGTAGTACTGCTTAAAAGTTTTATTGATAAAACCCCCTTAGTACTCCCTTAAAAAATATATGTGTACCAAAAACATCATAATAACAAAGCTTTGGATTTGTGCGCGTGCACATTCGGGCTTAGTGTATTACTGAGTACCGCGGTTTACCAGTTTCCTGGCGATTTCCTGGTCCTTCGTCCCATGGAGTGCACGCGTCACTTCCGGTTTGTTGTTTGAGGGGTCACGTACTGGCGCGTTTCGTCACTTCCGGACTTCGTCTGAGGGCGGAGGACCAGGAAATTGCCAGGAAACTGGTAAACCGCGGTACTCAGTAATACACTAAGCCCGAATGTGCACGCGCACACATCCAATGCTTGTTATTATTATGTTTTTGGTACGCATATATTTTTTATGGGAGTACTAAGGGGGTTTTATCAATAAAACTTAAGCAGTACTACTCTATGTGGCCTTTACTTTTTTAACATGCAATTGTGACCTGATGATATCGGTGGAGTGAGAACATTAAACAACGGATGCTGAAGCTGATTTAAGGCCTGTTTTACTCTACTATATGGTAAGTGCATCCCCACTTTGGGTGAGAGGAGCACTATCCTGTAGATTGTCTGATCAATCACCACCATCCACATCATTTTGTTTTCCTATTTATGCACTTTGATAGAAGACATTTTTAAATAATGATTTGACTGAAAGCGCTGCTACAGTTTTATACTTGATTCTGGGACACTCCATTGATTTTATATCACTTTTTTTTACATGTTTATGATATTTTAAGCAGCAGCTAAATTACTGTGCCTTGCTTCTATTTGTAGCCTGTACTTTTTATCTTAGTGGCTTTATTCTAAGCGCTGAGTGGTGCTTTTAGTTAGGGCTGGAGTTTTTAGTACCTTTTTTCACATTTAATATTTTATGTCACACTGTATTTGCCCAGTAATTGAAACGCAATTTTTGGGGGAAAAATACACTTCAATGAATAAAAAAAAAAAAAACGTGCAGCTCTACTGTTCACCTAAGTAACTTAATAAACCTGAATGGTGATCATGGGTTACTCCACATTGCATATCATTTCATGACCTATAGATTATGTCTGTGAGGTACACTTACGGCCTTGACTTCGGACTTCGTGATTCCAGCATTTATATTGTGTCTCCTAAGGTCTGATTTGATAAAAGCTGCAACAGTAAGACAGAATGACAAATTACAAATCTATAAATAGGTAGAATGAGATAGGAATAGTCACGTAACAATGTGCACGGGGTCATCTGCCCTGAGACAAAAAAACATATCAGCTGTGCACTATATCCATTATAGATTATCAACTATGAATTCCAAACCTTTGGACTAAAGCCGATTACTTTATCCACATTTTCCCAGGGAGAAGATGAGTGTGCATTTATTATATATACACACACAGTACTGTGCAAAGGTTTAAGGCAGGTGTGAAGAAATGCTGTCAGAAATAGATATTTGAATTGTGTATTTTTATTAAATTTACAAAATGCAAAGTGAGCGAACAAAAGAGAAATCTAAATAAAATCTGTATTTGGTGTGACCACCCTTTGGCTTCAAACCAGCATCAATTCTTACACTTGCACACTTTGTACACTTGTACAAAGTCAGGGATTTTGTAGGATTAGAGTCAGGTGTATGCTTAACCAAATTATACCAAGCAGGTGCTAATGATCATAAATTTCATATGTAGGTTTAAACACAGTCATTAACTGAAACCGCTGTGTAGGAGGCTTAAAACTGGGTGAGAAACAGCCAAACTCTGCTACTAAGGTGAGGTTGTGGAAGACCGTTTCATGTCTCAGGTCAAACACCATGGCAAGACTGAGCACAGCAACAAAACACAAGGTAGTTATACTGCATCAGCAAGTTCTCTTTTTTTAAGCTTTTTTCCCTCTGTTATCACCTGGTGATCTGGCCAGTAACACACCTCCTGTATTAGAGTGCCCCTACTCTGGATGAAGGAGCACAGACGGCACCTTTAGATAGCAGTATTGTCACAAACACATTGAAGCTGAACTCCAGCTCACACTGCAGTAACACAAGCAATAACAGCAACAACTTTTTTTCCCTTTTGGGATAAAGGTTTTACAGGAATAGATAAAAACTGATCATTGTAACTACCCCTGTGGCAAATAGTTTGTCTCATCCCTCTAACTACTACATTTGCAGGAGAGATTGTTCAGTTGAAAAACAGAAGACTTATTTTGGCTGGCTTAAAAAAAGAGGGGAGAAAACCATGCTAACTGAAGAAAAAACAGCAGCAACTGTACATATGTGATAACATAAAAAATACCAAAGAAAACAAAACCAATTGCGCTAAATATGAGAAGACCGGTATAAACCTAGTCATCAAAAATACATATACATGTAAATTATAAGCCCTTAGTTAAAGGACACATAACAATGGTGTTATAATGAAATATTGACATATATGATGAAAAAAATGGAGTCCAATAAAATGAAATAAAAATCCAAACGAAAGGTGACCATGAAAAGCCAGAGAAACTGAGGATTGAAGCTCAATGTCATGCAACACCCGTGGTCCACCACCGTTTAAATAACCCGCTTACCAGAGGTAAGGGAATAATGGGCACATCAGCAGTCTAATTTCTCCGGGGATTTGTACCAGATCCAACACGATGAGCCAGGAAATGTCATCAGCATACGGATGGTCCGATGGGGTGTTTGATATTCATCTTTTTCCAGTTATAGACTCTACATGTTTCGTGGAGACCCGCTTCTTCAGGAGTATAATTCGGAGAAATATTTATTCTCAGATTGTGACTGAGTCTCCTGTCTGCCTTTGGATGTGCTGTCCTGGCTCCCCTGCTATGCTGTGTACTTCTGTGGGTTTAACGGTCTGACTAAGTCTGCTGTCTGCCTTTGGAAAAGCTTAGCAAGGGAGCCAGGACAGCACATCCAAAAGGCAGACAGGAGACTCAGTCACAATCGGAGAATAAATATTTCTCCGAATTATACTCCTGAAGAAGAGGGTCTCCACGAAACATGTAGAGTCTATAACTGGAAAAAGATGAATATCAAACACCCCATCGGACCATCCGTATGCTGATGACATTTCCTGGCTCATCATGTTGGATCTGGTACAATTCCCCGGAGAAATTAGACTGCTGATGTGCCCATTATTCCCTTACCTCTGGTAAGCGGGTTATTTAAATGGTGGTGGACCACGGGTGTTGCATGACATTGAGCTTCAATCCTCAGTTTCTCTGGCTTTTCATGGTCACCTTTCGTTTGGATTTTTATTTAATTTTATCGGACTCACTTTTTTCATCATATATGTCAATATTTCATTATAACACCATTGTTATGTGTCCTCTCACTAAGGGCTTATAATTTACCGTATATACTCGAGTATAAGCCGACCCGAATATAAGCAGAGGCACCTAATTTTACCACAAAAACTGGGAAAACGTATTGACTCGAGTATAAGCCTAGGGTGTGCCTCACTTTGCCTCACTGTGTCCATGCCTCACTGTGTCCATGCCTCACTGTGTCCATGACTAGTCTGACGTTTAACATGGGAGTCTATGGAGGGGGTGCCCGGCTTTAAAAAATCGGTGCTCCCCGGCCGTAAGTCCCCCGGACAAGAAACTTGTAGAGGAAGAGTGGGGCTATATGTGTGCCAAGTTTGGGGTCCAGAGAACCTACGACCGGCCAGTACCGGGTCCCCAAAGTCACCAGAGAAATTACCGTTTAACATGGGAGTCTATGGAAGGGGTGCCCGGTTTTGAAAAATCGGTGCTTCCCGGCCGTAGGTCCTCCGGACAAGAAACTTTGCACACTTGTAGCGGAAGAGTGGGGCTATATGTGTGCCAAGTTTGGGGTCCAGGGGACCTACGGCCGGCCGGTACCGGCTCCCCAAATTCCGGGAGATCAGGCGCAAAAAGGTGACTCGAGTATAAGCCGAGGGGGCATTTTCTGCACAAAAAAAAATGTGCTTAAAAACTCAGCTTATACTCGAGTATATACGGTACATGTACCGTATATACTCGAGTATAAGCCGAGATTTTCAGGCCTTTTCTTGGGCTGAAAGTCCCCCTCGGCTTATACTCGAGTCAGCGAAATTGAATATTGTAAAATGTACCTGAAGGCTGTGGCGTCCATCGTTTAAAACTCGCGGGCTCTTCCTGGTCCCGTCCGTGATAGGCGGAACTGTGTGTGATGAGAATCGCCTATCACGAACGTTCTCTCATCCTCAGTTTCCCAGCAGACGTCCGTGATTGGCGGAAACTGAACACAGTGTCTGCTGGGATGGGTGAAGATGAGAGAACGTTCGTGATAGGCGATTCTCAGCAGGCAGTTCCGCCTATCACGGAAGAGACCAGGAAGAGAGCGCGAGTTTTAAACAATGGACGCCGCAGCCTTCAGGTACAATTTTACAATGTTCAATTAGAATTCTAGGGAAACAGTGAGGGTGGGCACAGTGAGGGTGGGCACAGGTGAGGATGGGCACAGGTGAGGATGGGCACAGTAAGGTGGCAATAGGCTTAATGAAGTTGCAATGGGTGGGCATTGTTGACCCTCGGCTTATACTCGAGTCAGTAAGTTTTCCCAGGTTTTTGTGGTAACATTAGGTACCTCGGCTTATACTCGGGTCGGCTTATACTCGAGTATATACGGTATATGTATTTTTGATGACTAGGTTTATACCGGTCTTCTCATATTTAGCGCAATTGGTTTTGTTTTATTTTTTATTGGCTGGCTTACCAGATTAAAATAAAGGAAAGAAAGCCTGAAATAGAAAACGAATGCAGCCATCACAGCTAAGAATTGGTAAGTTGCAATATAATAAATGTTTGTTTTTAGGTTTAATACTGCTTTAAAAAGAATTGGTGAACTTTTAACAAACAGGCTGATGAACAGGTAAGTTTAATGCCACAGATTGGTCACGACACATGTTTTGACCCCATGACAGGGTTAATTTAACCACTTCCTGCCCAGGACAATTTTCAGCTTTCAGCACTGTCGCACTTTGAATGACAATTGTGCAGTCATACAACACTGTACCCAAACTAAATTTTTATAATTTTCTTCCCACAAATAGAGCTTTCTTTTGGTAGTATTTGATCACCACAGGGTTTTTCAATTTTTTGCTAAACAAACTAAAAAAGACTGAAATAAAAAAAAAAAAAAAAAAAAAAAGGTCGTCTCATGTTTTCTCCTTCACAGAGGGGCACCAATATGTAGAATTGATCGGCACTGATAGGCGGCACGGATATGCAGCACTGATGGGCACTAATAGATGGCACTGATGAGGTGGTACTGACAGGCATTACTGATGGGCACTGTTTGGTACTCTGATGGGCACTGATTATCAGAGGTGCCCTAGAGAGGTGCCCACCACAATGCCAATCAATGTGCTGATTATCAGTGCACACCCTCCTCTGACAGGAGAGCCGCCGATCGGCTCCCCTTGTCAGTGTGAACTAAGGAAAGCTGATTACTGGCACTTCCTGGTTCACGCTGTGATTGGTCACAGCTGATCATGTGGTAAAGAGCCTCCATTAGAGCTCTTTACCACGATCAGAGATGCAGTGTGTCAGAGTGACACACCACCGATTGCCGCTCTGTGCACCCCCCCCCCCCCCAGGCTGGTTATCCTGCTGGATGTCATATGACACCCAGTCAGGATAACTTAACCCCTTCCCGGCCGTAATTCTGCTATAGGCCAAGTGGGAAGTGGTTAAAGGAAGAATGAATTAAAAGTCACAAGAGATTCAGGCAGTTCTGAAAACAAAGGGCTTCCTACACTACACACAGGAGTGTATCTAATAGAGTATCAAGATGATGCTGACTAAATCCCCATGGGGGTGCATCAGGGGGTGTGGTTTGTGGAGACATGTGGGCTGAGGCCGCTCTATCGTTTATTCGCCTGGGCTGGTTGGGAGCAATTTCAATGGCCGAAACATATTGGCTGAAAATGGTAAAAAACGCACGCGAATTTGCCGCTATTTTGCCACAATTGAACTGTGCTTATGGTGTGTTTTTCATAGGTCATGTGACTCAAAAGCCACATGGGTGCGTTATCGATGCGTTCTTGCCGCATTTTTAATGCATTTTTGGTGCAGTTTTTTTTTTTTAACTGACCAAAAATGCAGCAAGCAGGATTTTTAGTCTGGGTTCACCCTGATGCGATCCTGCAGATTTTTGCTAGAGCTCAGTGCGATTTTGCGTTGTGATTTGTGCTAAAGACAGGGCGATTGTTATGCAAATTTAATGCGTCGTTGGATGGGATTGGACGCAGCAGCGATTTCTTTTCAGGCCAGATGCGTTCAGATGTGTAGTATTCGCACACACAAAAAACACAAGATGCGATTTCAGTACGGTTTCCACTAATGTTTACGGAGAGAAAAAGAATAATAAAAAAAAACAAAAAAAAAAAAAACGCACTGCAGTAAACTCGCATAGGACCCTTTTAGTTGCTGCATTGCATTCGCATTGCAATACATAGATGTGAACAACTTTTATTGAACACAATGTGTTTTTGAACAACATGCAAATCTATGCTTTTTGTAATGCATTAAATTCATAACAAATAAGGCATCAGTGTGAACTGGCACTTATCACAACGAAAGCGCAACGGACTAGTGCGAAGAAATACATAGAATTTAAAGGGATACATTTTTTCTTGAGCCTTTCTTGCGCTAAAAGGTTCCAATAATGGCTGAAAAATTCATATTCATTTAAATTCATGATATTAATAAAATAAATTGAATATAATACAATTCTATAGAAAAATGTATATATTTTTTTTAAAAACAGTCATTTTTGGCCAAGTGCATCCTGCATGTTCGGCACCAAAATTTCCATTCGGTGCACCTCTAAGGGATTTGCTTTCACCTCTACTTTCAGCGGCCCCAAAAGCAATGAAACATGTAGCAGTAAGGACTTGGTTTTCTTTATCAGTAATAAATACTGTAAACATTACTATGGATTTGTGCCTACCTGTTAAAATGATTCCCACAAACATCCAGGCACAGAGGAAAATATTCCCAGCTTGAGGATTGTAGTCTGTTGTCAGCTTTCCCTGAGCCAGGGTGAATAAAATTCCAAATATCTGGAAAAGAGGGTGGAATCACACCGAGAAACAATAAAGATCGCTACAGAACTACGCAACATTCATATGTGCACTCAACTTCTCTTCTTGTAAAACAGAAAAAAAAAAAAGTAAAAAAAAAAAAAAGTAAAAAAAATAGGATTTTTATAACAGCTTACCTGTAAAATCCTTTTCTTGGAGTACATCACGGGACACAGAGCGACATAGTCATTACTAATGGGTTATATAGTTACCGTCAGGTGCTGGCACTGGCAACTTCCAAAACCGGAAGTACCCTCCCCTATATAAGCCCCTCCCATCCGGGAGCACCTCAGTTTTGTAGCAAAGCAATAAGTGTCCCTAAAGAGGGGTGGGAGCTCTGTGTCCCGTGATGTACTCCAAGAAAAGGATTTTACAGGTAAGCTGTTATAAAAATCCTATTTTCTTTCTCGTACATCACGGGACACAGAGCGACATAGTCATTACTAATGGGATGTCCTAAAGCAATGCCAAATGAGGGGGGTGATACACCATATATAAGCTGAGCGCTATCAGACATGAGGATCTTTTGCGGCCTGCAACACACTGCGCCCAAAGGCGACATCCTCCTGACTTCTAACGTCCACCTGGTAGGACCTAGTAAACGTGTGTACCGAAGACCATGTTGCGGCCTTACAGATTTGAGCCAGGGAGGCCTGGTGATGCACTGCCCATGAAGTTCCAACTGCTCTCGTGGAGTGCGCTCTAACTTTGAACGGAGGCGGTCTCCTTCTCAAGCCATAAGCTTGCATAATGACCTGTCGAATCCACTTGGCTAAAGTAGACTTTGACGCTGCCTGACCCTTTCTGGGGCCTTCCGGCAGAATAAACAAAGTATCCGTTCTGCGAATCTGAGCAGTGGCTTTTAGATAAGCTTTAACTGCTCTTACTACATCCAAAGAATGCAATAACTTTTCCTCTACCGAAGTAGGTTTGGGGAAAAAAGAAGGAAGAACCACATCTTGGTTCAAATGAAACCTCGATCCCACCTTAGGAAGAAAGGCTGGATGAGGACGTAACACTACTCTGTCCTTATGGATAACCAGATATGGCTCCTTACAGGACATAGCTGCTAATTCCGATACTCTTTTAGCCGAACAAATGGCTACTAGAAAAATCAATTTCCTGGTGAGAAGCACCAAGGAAATATGCTGTAATGGTTCAAATGGTTGTTTCTGTAGAACCGACAGAACCAAGTTTAGATCCCATGAACATATGGGAATATTAACCGGAGGCCTAATACGCATCACTCCTTGTATAAAGGCTTTGACTAGTGAATGCGAAGCCAAGGGCCTTTGAAAAAATATTGACAAGGCCGAAATCTGACCCTTGATAGTACTCAAGGCAAGCTTCCTATCTACAGCCCACTGTAGGAAGTCCAGAATCCTACCTATTACGTACTTATGTGGATGCCATTTCTTGGCCTCACACCACGCGATGTACGCCTTCCAGATTTTATAGTAGATCTGCCTGGATACCGGCTTCCTGGCATTGATCATGGTAGATACCACAGCATTAGAGAGCCCTCTCTTTTTTAGAATGTGGGCTTCAATAGCCAGGCCGTCAAACCTAGGGCTGGTAAGGAAGGGTGGTATATCGGTCCTTGCGAAAGCCGGACGACGTGGGAGAGTCCAAGGACTCCCCACTGAAATTTTACAATCTCCGCGTACCATGCTCTTCGGGGCCACGCTGGAGCCACCAGAATCACTGGTTTCTTTTCTACCCTGATTCTGCGGAGTAATCGAGGTAACAATTGTGGCGGTGGGAATGCATATATCAGCTTGAACTGATCCCAAGGGAACACTAGGGCATCCGAGCCGCACGCTAGGGGATCCCTTGTCCAAGAGACAAACCTGTCCACTTTCGTGTTGAACCTGGATGCTAGCAGATCTACATCCGGTGTTCCCCACCGCTGACATATTGTCCGGAAAACCTCGGGATGAAGGGACCATTCCCCTGGGCATAATTGTTGGCGACTTAGAAAGTCAGCCTTCCAATTCTCCCCCCTGGAATGAATACCGCAGATATGGCTGGGACATATCTTTCTGCCCATCTCAGGATGTAATTTACTTCCCTTTGGGCTGCACGACTCCTGGTGCCCCCCTGACGATTGATATATGCCACTGCTGTGGCATTGTCTGACTGAACTCTGACAGGGGACCCTTGGAGTTTGGATGTCCATGCTACTAGGGCATACCGGGCTGCTCGTATCTCTAAGAGATTGATGGGCAGGGCCTTTTCTGCATCCGACCATCTGCCCTGGAGAGACTATTGCTCCAGTACTGCTCCCCAGCCTATAAGGCTGGCATCCGTAGTGACCACCTTCCAAGAAATCGGACTGAAGGATTTCCTTTTTTCCAGATTCTGGGGAACCAACCACCAACGGAGGCTCTTGCGAACGGAAGGGGACAAGGACATTGTAAGTCTAGGGCCTGAACTTTTTTGTTCCAGGCTGACAGTATGGCCCCTTGCAAATTCCTTGAATGGAATTGACCGTAGGGTACTGCTTCGAATGATGCCACCATTTTTCCCAGCAGCCTCATATACAGGCGTATGGACGGCTGTCTTTTTTGTACCCACTAAGTGGATCAAATCTTTCAAAGACAACACCTTTCCTCGAGGCAAGAATATTTTTCTCTGGCCTGAATCCAACCTTAGCCCCAAGTATTCCAGACTTTTGACTGGTTTTTAGGGGTGACTTGTCTCGGTTGATAATCCAACCGTGAGATTCCAGATACTTGATCGTCTTGTGAACGACCACGTCCAGTTTTTTCACTGAGTGGTCTATCAGCAACAAGTCATCCAGATATGCCATTATCATTACACCTTGTGTTCTTAGATTGGCCAATAAAGGGCCAGAATTTTTGTAAACACTCGTGGTGCTGTGGCCAAACCGAAGGGTAAGGCTCTGAACTGAAAATGGCGCCCTTCTACTGCAAAGCGTAGAAATTTTTGGTGGACTGGAAAGATGGGAATGTGCAAATAAGCATCTTTGATGCTGATCGTGGCTAACCAATCCTCCCCTTGTAGGGCAGTGGCCACCGATCGGATCGACTCCATCGGAAAGTCCTGATATACAGGAATTTGTATAGCCCTTTTAGAATTAATATGGGCCTCCTGTCCGCGTTTGCTTCGGGACTGTAAAGAGGTTTGAGTAAAACCCGAACCCTCATTCTTCCAGGGGAACCTCCATAATTACTCCTTGGAGCAATAGTTGTTCTAGTGCCAACAGGAGGGACTCTCTCTTCCGGGGATCCCTTGGCACGTTTGACCTCAAAAATGGGAAGGAGGAGAGTCTTTTAACTCCAAACTGTATCCCAAACCTACTGCGGAGAGCACCTATCTGTCTTGATCGTGTCCCGCCAGGTCTCTTGCGAACAACTGGAGTCCTCCCCCCACCCGACTGAGTGGGGGCTTCAATGAATTTAACTTTGGGGGAGGTTTTGTACCTCCCCTGACCCAGGGTTTCTCATTACCCTGCTACTGTCCCTGTTTTTTACCCCCGGGATTTGACCGAGGAGGCCGTCGGAACTGTTACACAGCCGATGCCCCAGGGACTGGAGAAGCAGGCCTCTTAAAGAGGGACCTCTAACTCTGCTTTTAACCGGCAAGAGCGTATTTTTACCGCTGGAAATTTTCTGGATATATTTGTCCAGGTTTTCCCTGAATAAGCGTTCACCATGAAATGGGACGCTAACCAGCCATTCTTTACAGGGAGCTTCAGCAGACCAGTTTTTTAGCCATAGGAGCCTACGCATATGTACTATAGACAGCGTAAGGCGGGAGGCCTGATGGACTGAATCCTCTATGGCGTCAACCGCAAAGCCTAAGGCTCTAGGTAGATCAGCTAGGGCAAGGCCTGCTGATCTGTCAAGTCCCTCAAGACCTGTTTCAACTGATCCTTCACTGCTTAGCAGACCCCAATAGCTGCTACTGCTGGTTGTATCACCAAGCTTGCTGTAGAAAGAAGCAGATTTTCATAAGGACTCCAATCTTTTATCTATTGGGTTCTTGAACATTTGGACATTATCCACTGGACATGTCAGTGATTTATACATACAAGAGATGGCTGCGTCCACTGTAGGGACCTTCCATTTTTTTTTTTTTTTTTTTGATGAACTTATCCTCCATGGGATAGACCACCGGAAATCTCTTGGGGGAATAAATATTTTCTCAGGATGTTCCCAATCCTGGTAAATGAGCCCTTTCAGTAAAGGGTGAAGTGGAAAAGAACAAACAGTCTGGGGGCTTCTAGCGACCCCAACGAGGATACAGTAGTGGTTGATGGTTCCGCAAGGTGCATTTTTAAATGCTGATCGGACCATGTTAGTCAGAGACTGAACCCATAATCTTTCAGCTTGAGATGCTGAGAAAAGGTTCCCCCACTGTTGATTCCTCTATAACAGAATCAACCTCATCCTGATCCCCTTCAGGCAGGTCGATCCCTGTATGGGACTGTTGCTCTGCTAACAGGCACTCTGAAGGAGGAGACGGAGATCGGGCGTGCTTTCCCTGACAGGGAGGCAGCGATAAATGTTGACAATCTCTCTCTAATCCTCCCAGAGCTGAGGAAAAAACCTCCTCTGTTACATACACAGGAGCAGGTGACTGAGGACAGCCACAGTACCAAGTACCCCTGCGGGGTCTCTACGGTCACTTACCTCTGAACTTCAGGGGAGACTGGTGCAGCAGGAGTATGCCCAAGATCCTCCGAGCCCGATGAGACCCCCTTCGCTTCCTGGAAGATTCAGTTCCGGAGCTTCTGGACGGCATATTCCTAAGCCTAAAGCTGAGGTATTCCATCCGTAATACACCACTTTTACTGAGAATAGTCTAGCACAATTGCTGCTATATCACAGTTGGTGTCTACTAATGTGCCTTTCTAGGGGATGCCTGTATCAACCGCTTGCTGTATGCCTTTAAATGTTGCCAGCTCTGTCTCTGTACTTCATAGCCAGCTTACTGCAATAATGTGGCTTTTTAAAAACCTGCTGGGACGCCCGCACATGCGCAGAAGCGCTGCGGCGCGCACAGAGCGTCATCCCCCAGGCTCCGCCCCCTTTTTCCGGCCACCTCTATATATAGAGGCGCGTGCACGCGCGCGGCCACGTGCGCCTCGGCGCTAATTTTCAAACATGGAAACCAGGGACAGGAGCCAGGGCCCCCTTTGCCGCAGGCCGGGGGATAGACGAACACTGCAACATGGCAGAGGAAACAGTTTCCTGTAGGAGAACTCACCAGCTGCCTGGACTTTGCTCTCTGAGAAGAAACTAGTCCATATGACAAGAAAAACATTCCACAGCGGCCTCTAGTGGACAAACACAGGTACCGCAGTTTAATATACTAAACATATATAAAAAAACATTCTTTTTTTTTTTTTTTTTCTTGACCACCATTAAAAATTATTACATTTTTTTTAGTAGTTACAGGCATGCACAGATATTAGCGGGAATACCGTTAGGTAACAGACAGAAAGACAAATTAGGCTTGGGGGTCCCCCAATAGAACCAAGTTCCTGGGGGCCCCCACTTACCTGTTCCCCGCCGCAGGACTTTGTTTGGTCCACAAAAGCCCAAACTTCACCTATCACGGCAGGCATTGTAATCAAACCTTCAGGGACCGGGTTCCCAAGGATTCCACTCCCCTGGACCTGTATAGCACCCTGCACAGAAAACATCTTGGTCGTGGGTATGACCAGAGCTCTGGATCCCAGGGTCCAGCTCTCCTAAGAGAAGCATTACAGGCAGAACCTTGCTCTTCTCTGCAAGGCCCGGGTACCGACCGTTTAGCTATGAAGCTTTTTTGGTCGGATCCGGAATAGCTTACTGAGGCCCAAAAGAACCTGTACGCAAGCTCAGTGAAAAACACATGTTTCTTCTTGGCCAACACCTTAGACACTGGCAAAAAACTGAGGTGCTCCCGGATGGGAGGGGCTTATATAGGGGAGGGTACTTCCGGTTTTGGAAGTTGCCAGTGCCAGCACCTGACGGTAACTATATAACCCATTAGTAATGACTATGTCGCTCTGTGTCCCGTGATGTACGAGAAAGAAAATAAAATAAATAATAACTTTTTGGAGCATTTATACTCATATTGAAGCATTAAATCAGAATTCTGGTAAGAATTTGAAAGCATATGCCGGGGTAAAATAATAGAAGTAAAAAAAAAAAAAAAAAACAGTATAGATCTGTGATATGTGCACTTATCCACAGGTTTTGTCTCTTTGTAAACACTGCAAGTACAGAAAAGAAAATGTTGATCTGTCAGAAATCCAGTATGCTCTTAATGGGCTAATACAGTGCCTTTTCTGCACTGACATACCAACCAATGTTGTCAGCCTGCCTGCAGGACTACAAAACTTTTTTTTTTTTTCCTTGTTAGCAATTTATGCAAAATTCCTGCTTCATTCACCACAAGCCTCTGAATATTAAATCATGGTCATTGTGCTGTCTGATTTCCCTAACTGATTTGCAAACACAATCCCGTACATAACATCAGCCCTGGCAATATGGGATTAGTCAGTCTAAATGCTTTCAATAACAGAACAGAATAGTAGCTAAAGGGATTTAAAAAACAAAAAACAAAAACATACATGTTATAAATACCTGCTCTGTTGCAGTGGATTTGCACAGAGTGGCCTGGATCCTTATCTTCTCAGGTCCCTATTCGCTGATCCAAGCGAGTACCCCCGCAGCAAGCAGCTTGCAATGGGGGGAACCCAAGCCGAGCTGCAGCTCTGTGTACCCGTTCAAACATGGAGCTGCGGTTTGGCCCCGCCCCATCTCTCTCCTGACAGGTTAACTGACTGACAGCAGCGGTAGCCAATGGCGCTGCTGCTGTGTTTCAGCCACTCAGGAGGGAGAGTCCCGAACGGCCAAGGGACTCGTGGACATCGTTGGATAGAGATGGACCTCAGATAAGTATTAGGGGGGCAGCTGCACACAGAAGGCTTTTTATCTTACTGCATAGAATGCATTAAGATAAAAAAAAAAAAAACATCTGCCTTTACAACTCCTTTAAGTGAGCTGGTTAATAAAAATATATTAAGCACCTCAATACCGGGCACTTTCACCCCCTTCTTGCCCAGACCAATTGTCAGATTTCAGGGATTTCGCACTTTGAATGAGAATTGCGCGGTCATTCAACACTGTACCCAAATTGAACTTCTCATTTTTTTTGAGACAGAGCTTTATTTTGGTGGTGTTTAATCACCACTGGGTTTTTTTTTTGCTAAGCAAAAACAAAAAAAAACATTTTTCTCAGTTCCTGTTCTAAAATTTGGCAAAGTAGTAAGTTTTATTTTTTACTGATGGGCGGTGATAAGGCGGCACTGATTATCAGTGTAAATAATATACTCACTGTGCCGGTTATCGCTCTCCTTTCCTCATACAGAGACAGCATGTGATGAAAGGAATGGCGATAACCGGCAAGTCTGTTTACATGTGACCAGCTGTGATTGGACACAGTTGATCACTTGATTGGCTCTTTACCATGATCTGTTATCAGCGGTGTCCAAATGATACCACGGTCACAGAGCAAGCCTGATGCGCGCACATGGGAGTCCATCCACTGACGTCCTCCCAGAACTGAAGAGCCGCACTGTAGCCGTCTTTCGGCTATAGCGTGGTCGGGAAGCAGTTAGGCCCCTTTCACACTGGGGCGGGAGGTGCGTTGTGGGTATAGCGGCGCTATTTTTAGAGCCGCTATACGTTCGTTTTTACCGCGGTATGCGGCCGCTAGCGGGGTGAATTTAACCCCCGCTAGCGGCCGACAAAGGGGTTAATACCGCCCGCAATGCGCCTCTGCAGAGGCGCATTGCGGGCGATATTACCGCGGTCTCCTATTGCTTTCAATGGGCAGCAGCGGTAAAGGAGCGGTGAACACACCGCTCCTTCACCGCTGTAAAGATGCGGCTAGCAGGACTTTTGGAGCGGTCCTGCTAGCGCACCACTTCAGTGTGAAAGCCTTTGGGTTTTCACACTGAGGACTGCAGGGCACGATTTTTTCAGGCGGTATAGCAGCGCTATTATTAGCGCTAAACCACCTGAAAAACGTGTCAGTGTGAAGGGGCCTTAAAAGAACATTTAGCCTCGGTTCACACAAGAATTTGGAACAGGAAACCCGCGATCAGTACGTGTTTCCCACACCGGATTTAAAATTGCACTGCCCTTGCAATCTGCAGCAGGTGTCAGAGTGATCTTAACGACACTCCAAAAGCAGGTCACAAACGCAATGCATTTGCCTGCACCAGATCGCATGGTACAATATGACCATGTGATCTGGTTGCAGTGCATTCCCAAAATTGCTATATGCATGACTTTGGTGCAGTCGAGGTGTGATTTTAGCCATTCAAAATAAATGGGCTCAAATTTGGGTTGCCACCTCATCCCAATAAAACCGAACACATATTCATTTCACAGGTTCTGTGTCTGATAAAAGTGTAATTAAACTCACTTGGTGCCTGATCTGTATTGAAATTAGCCTCAGAACTTACAGTCAGGTCCATAAATATTGGGACATCGACACAATTCTAATCTTTTTGGCTCTATACACCACCACAATGGATTTTAAATGAAAAGAACAAGATGTGCTTTAACTGCAGACTTTCAGCTTTAATTTGAGGGTATATACATCCAAATCAGGTGAACGGTGTAGGAATTACAACCGTTTGTATATGTGCCTCCAACTTTTTAAGGGACCAAAAGTAATGGGACAATTGGCTGCTCAGCTGTTCCATGGCCAGGTGTGTGTTATTCCCTCATTATCCCATTCACAAGGAGCAGATAAAAGGTCCAGAGTTCATTTCAAGTGTGCCATTTGCATTTGGAATCTGTTGCTGTCAACTCTCAATATGAGATCCAAAGAGCTGTCACTATCAGTGAAGCAAGCCATCATTAGGCTGAAAAAACAAAACAAACCCATCAGCGAGATAGCAAAAACATTAGGTGTGGCCAAATCAACTGTTTGGAACATCCTTAAAAAGAAAGAACGCACCGGTGAGCTCAGCAACACCAAAAGACCCGGAAGACAATGGAAAACAACTGTGGTGGATGACCGAAGAATTCTTTACCTGGTGAAGAAAACACCCTTCACAACAGTTGGCCAGATCAAGAACACTCTCCAGGAGGTAGGTGTATGTGTGTCAAAGTCAACAATCAAGAAAAGACTTCACCAGAGTGAATACAGAGGGTTCACCACAAGATGTAAACCATTGACGAGCCTCAAAAACAGGAAGGCCAGATTAGAGTTTGCCAAACAACAACTAAAAAAGCCTTCACAGTTCTGGAACAACATCCTATGGACAGATGAGACCAAGATCAACTTGTACCAGAGTGATGGGAAGAGAAGAGTATGGAGAAGGAAAGGAACTGCTCATGATCCAAAGCATACCACCTCATCAGTGAAGCATGGTGGTGGTAGTGTCATGGCGTGGGCATGTATGGCTGCCAATGGAACTGGTTCTCTTGTATTTATTGATGTGACTGCTGACAAAAGCAGCAGAATGAATTCTGAAGTGTTTCGGGCAATATGATCTGCTCATATTCAGCCAAATGCTTCAGAACTCATTGGACGGCGCTTCACAGTACAGATGGACAATGACCCGAAGCATACTGCGAAAGCAACCAAAGAGTTTAAGGGAAAGAAGTGGAATGTTATGCAATGGCCAAGTCAATTACCTGACCTGAATCCGATTTCAGCAAGTGAAATGCATGCTCAGACAAAACTGAAGGGAAAATGCCCCAAGAACAAGCAGGAACTGAAGACAGTTGCAGTAGAGGCCTGGCAGAGCATCACCAGGGATGAAACCCAGTGTCTGGTGATGTCTATGCGTTCCAGACTTAAGGCTGTAATTGACTGCAAAGGATTTGCAATCAAGTATTAAAAAGTGAAAGTTTGATTTATGATTGTTAATCTGTCTCATTACTTTTGGTCCCTTAAAAAGTTGGAGGCACATATACAAACTGTAGTAATTCCTACACCGTTCACCTGATTTGGATGTAAATACCCTCAAATTAAAGCTGAAAGTCTGCAGTTAAAGCACATCTTGTGTGTTTAATTTCAAATCCATTGTGGTGGTGTATAGAGCCAAAAAGATTAGAATTGTTTCGATGTCCCAATATTTATGGACCTGACTGTATGTAATTCAGATGTGTTCAGGTTTAAAAAGGGACGAGGTGGCAATCCTAGCTCAAATGGCACAGAACTGAATCACATGTGAATTGTGCAGGAATGCGGTGTGCTTCCTGTGCGATTCATATGCCATTCATAATGTGAACTGAGGCTTAAAGGCTCCTGTGTGACACACTAAACAGATACTGAATCCAGATACTATGTGATGCACAAGCCTCATAACAGAAATGGCCAGAATCAGCCAAAAGCCTCCTGCATTTGTGTCTCGCATGCTCTTCCTTCTAGTCACTGCAGATCCCTGTGGAAGGTTTTCAAAAACAGATGCGGTGCTGTCAATCCTGAAAGCGGGTGGCAGGACTAGGGGTCCAAGTGCTGATTGAGGAGCTACAGACTTTTAATTTAGCAGCGACAATGATAACCATACATCTTGCAACATCTTCCTTTCACATGGCAGAGTCAGCAAGCATAGTCTACATGTGGATGACAAAGATGCTCCAAATTTAGGAGCAATACAGCAGTGCTGTCACTCCATCACAGAAACTGAACAAGGTGGACTTCACTGGAAAGATCACGTAGCTGTGAGACATTTTAGAAAGACTAAAAAGAAAACTTAGTGTAGATGCACTTAAAAGTAAGGGTGGTTGTAAACCTCTGACATGAAATATGAACAAAGCATAGTGTGTACTTGTCTCAATTAAGTGCTCAGGAATAATTTCTGACATGTTTTCCTGACACCAATAGAAAAAAAAAGTGACAGGGGAGGGACCTCCAGCCGATTGACAGCCTCAGCTCTGTTCCTGTGTGCTGTGTGAAGGGTGAAGGGGGGGGGGGTCCTTTTCCTCCAAATCAGAGCTCTCCTCACTGAGCTCTGCAGTGTGCGATTTCAACTCTTTGTCCCCTTTTCTTACAGCTCAGACAAGCTTTTACAATTTAGCACTTTGAATGGATGTAGAGAAGAAAAGACTGCAGATAAGCAGGTACAACTTACATAGGAGGAGGATTGTTTTCATCTCTATGTCACATGAGGCCAGTCACTTCACTGGGTATATGTAAGGGTTTACAACCACTAAGTATTACAGCACATTTGTTTTTTTTAATGGGAGGTTATACCGTTACTACAAATGTGTATAATTTAAAAAAAAATGCCAGAAGCTTCCTGCACCTCCACTGCCAACTACAACAGTGCACTAGGTTTTAGTGTATGTAAATCCAAAATCTATTTTTCAATATGTCAGTCATAACAGTAAAATACTACAATAGTTCCTGTCCAGAAGAGCAGTAAAGTGTTATGTCTGATTGAGCACCCAGTAGCACTAACCCCAATAATTATGAAATGGTTAAAGGGGCTGGTCATGGCACATATAAAGAAGCCTTCAGAGTGGACCTCCCTCAGTATACATGCATACAGAACCAATCTGTTTGGATTTGTAAGCTCCACCACTTTTTTGGATTTCAGTTGTGCCTTCTATACTATTCTTCCACAAACCCTGATGCCGCGTACACACGATCATTATTCACGGCGGTTAAAAAACCGCCGTGAATAATGACAGGAAAAACGAGGGAACCGCTTGGTTCCCTACACACGGTCGTTTTTCCAGTCATTTTTTCTCTTGACGAGAAAAACGACCGTCTGTGGGCTCCGCGGCAGTGTTTCCCTATGGGAAAACTGCCGC
Source organism: Rana muscosa (assembly GCA_029206835.1). Lineage (NCBI taxonomy): Eukaryota > Metazoa > Chordata > Amphibia > Anura > Ranidae > Rana > Rana muscosa. The sequence continues at coordinate 227,566,116 of CM055121.1, forward strand.
GGAAAAAAAATGCTGGAAAAAACGACGAGAAAATTTAGAACATGTTCTAATTTTTCTCGTCATTTTTTATGCCGTTTTTCTCGACCAGAAAAACGACATAAAGCCCACAGACGATCGTTTTTCTCGGCGAAATGAAAAAATGCCGTTTTTCTCGTCGAGAAAAGCGGTCGTGTGTACGCGGCATGGTAGATAAAACTGACACTACTTACAAAGAGCTCAGTTTTGTCCAAATGGATACTGGACTATATAACAAATAGGCCCCAGTCTGTTAGAATTCACAATATTTATTGTTCTCTCATCATCCTCAATATCTTCTTCAGATGCGTCCTGAGGCCCTTATTGTACACACTGCTGACCTACAACTGTTCAGCCAAGTATCCAAGCAATCATATATTGATTATATTGATAATTGTGCCCCTGGAAGACGTAAATTTTGACGAAACGGCATAGGGTAAAGCAGCGTGCTGACGTCACCGCGTACTGCCAGTCCTGGAAGTCACGGGCTGTGATCGAGAGCCGGCCGGCTCGAATTTACAAACAAACTGCCTATTACCATCAGCTTAACTGTAAGTGTAATTCTTTTATTTTGAATAAATGCTTTTATGGAATTACGCTATGGTGGCATCCCCCTTTTTTGTTTGCATGGAAAGGAACTTGTATGCTGTTGCGGAGACGTTGGTTGGGAATCACCGACGGTACATCAAACACCAGAGTGCAGAGACCCAGGGCTAGGGAAATAGCCCCAAGCGTGTACGAGCTTCTTAAAAAAGAGATCTCGCCTTCTGGTAAGTGGCAGCATATCATTGGTGGAGGATCCTTCTGTCATACTATCATCACTTCTTCTTGGGTGTTTGTCAATAATCACCTATGACATTTGGGTGGAAAGGACTTTAAATAATTTACTTTGCATTTCCACTAGGAACTATATGGTGACATTATTAGATGGGAAGAAAGTTCAATTAGTTCTTCACATTTTTTGATATCCGAGAGAGACTTTGGAATATAAAGTACCTATCAGGTCACTTTACTGTTTCCTTGAATTGGAATTTTCACGTTTTCTCACATTTGTTTGTATATGTATCACTACATAGAGAGAGGTCACATCCTCATTTGTATGTATATACATTATAGAGTCATTAATTTTGTTATTCGCGCAGCTTATTGCTTTTGGATTTTGTTATATCGTGTGTGTCTCGCATATTAAGTTGCAGCAACATATTTTACAACACAAGGATTAGCGCAGTAATTCACCATTTACACATATATTGAAGATCGCAGGTAAGGCATTAGAGGGAGTCATCATTCATTGTGAGGAGTTCACCTCCTACAGACAGGAAGTGGAGAATCTGGACGTCTATAGCAAAGGTAAAGTGGTTGTAAACCCTTACATATACCCAGTGAAGTTACTGGCCTCAGGTGATACACTGAGATTAAACAAATCCTCCTACATAAGTTGCATTTTTTTATCTGCAGTCTTTTCTTCTCTACATCTATTCCAAGTCCAGAATTTACAAAGCTTCTCCGAGCTCTGAAGAAAAAAAAAAAAAAAAGGGGTGGAGAGCTTAAGTTACACATGGCAGAGCTCCGTGAGAAGAGGTCTGAAAGCTGATTGGAGGGAAGGGGCACACAGCACACAGGAACAGAGCTGAGGTTGTCAATCAGCTGGAGGTCCCCCCACGGTCACCATTTTTCTCTTGGTGTCAGGAAAACTTGTCAGATGTGATCATGCTGATAGCAGAGGAACAAAGCAGCAGACAGACCTCTGGATTGAGGCAGGTACACACTATAGAGGGATATGCTTTGTTCATATTTACCGCATTTTTCAGACTATAAGACACACTTTTTTCCCACAGAAACATGGGGAAAAAAGGCCCTGCGTCTTATGGTGCGAATAGATGACAGGCACCGCCCCCCTGCCGCCATCGCCGCCGCTGGCACCGCCCCGCGCCACCGCAGGCATCACCCTCAGCCGCCACCACCGGAAGAGAGGCAGGAGAGCGGGGGACAGACTTCCAAATCCCCCCTGTGGGCGCCGGGCGATCTTCCGGCTGGTTCCTGAGACAGAGAAAGGCGGAAGTGATAACATCAGGTAAGGCTGCATTTTCTATGGGCAATGGTCACTCTGCATTTCCTATGGGCAATGGTCACTCTGCATTTCATGGGCACTGGAAAATATTTGAGTACACAATTCGGTTCAGAATTTTTTTTCCTTGTTTTTCCTCCTTTAAAACCTAGGTGCGTCTTATGGTCAGGTGCGTCTTATGGTGCGAAAAATACGGTAATGTCTGATGTTTACAACCACTTTAATCATCTTTCCATTAACACAAAGAAAACAAAAAATGATTGGGGACATTGGGAAGACCAGCATCACACATCTTATATATGAATCAGGGGTGAAGCCACTGAGATGGTCCATTGCTTTAAATAATTGGGAGTGGACATCTCCGATAACCTCACCTGGAGGCACCAATACAGCCAGCTTAGTGAAGAAGGCCTCCGCTTCTAGAGGAAACTAAAAAGTGTGCTGGGCTTGGTGCCTCAGTTCTGGTCTTATTTTATAGATGGGTGGTGGAGAGCATCCTTACTTCTTGCATTAGGTACAGTAATTGCTCTGTTGCAGATAAAGTTGCACTGCGGTGGGTGGAAGATAGATCAGAGGATTATGAGCAGCAATCAGCCCACCATTAACAATATGTACAAGAGCAGGTGTAGGAAAATGGCCCCCCAATATGGACGAGGGACTCTTCTCATTGTGATCATAGACCGTTTGTCCCTCTCCCTTCAGGGAGGTCATACAGCATTGGGGCTACAATTACTGGGCCGAGGAACAGCTTTTTTCCAGATGTGAGATTGACAAATTCTAGCGCTGCAGCTCAAAGAAATATTTAATCTCCTCTCAGTGCCTGACATATGCAGTATATGAACAATAAAAAACAAAAAAACAAAAAACAAAAACATTGCAATAAATGTGACAATGTATTTAAAGTAGAACTAAAAAGGCAAAACAGTTTTTTCCCCCCCATTATGGACAACGTCCATTTGTGTCCCCAATGGAGAGATTTCCCTTCACTTCCTGTCCCATAGTCAAAAACAGGAAGTGAGGAAATCCCTCCCAAGTAAGAAAATCCCTGGCTGTCAGAGTAACCAGAACTAGTGTCCTCATTGAAAGATTTCCCCTTTTCCTGTTCTGGCGACAACCTAAAGTTTGGGATTTTTTTAACTTTTAGTGATGATGGTAAAACAGGATAAAGCCCAGGTTCACACAAGGCTGCAGGAATGAAGCCGTGCGAGTTCAGCTGAACTCGCACGATTTCACTCCCACCTGTCAGTCCCAATTTCGGCCGAGATTACAGAGACATCTGTGCAGGTTTCTGCACAGATGTCAATGTAAATCGCGGGCTGAAATCGCAAAAAGTAGCACAGAAACTACTTTTTGAAATCGGTGCAGCGCCGCAGATGTGGCGTCGCACCGATTAGGACGTGCCTTTGCCGGAAAATGCCGCCGTTGTGACATGCGATTTGACTTGTCAAATCGTACCAGTGTGAACCAGGGCAAATAGAGTGTTTTTTTATCACACAAATCGCCTACTAGCACAAAGGTTAAGTTCCCAAGTCTACAAGGACATAAAACACATTTAGCATTATGTCTATGGTTATATAAAGAATTTAAAGACAAAATCAGAACCACAATCAACCTTTATGGATGATTTTAAGTAGGTCAGAGGTGCTACCTTAGTATTTGTGAAAAACATATCTTACCTGGGCAGAGGCGTTCAGGAGGCCGGAGGAGGTGCCCTCAGATTCTGGGTAGGTGATTTCAACAGCAAACTCAAATCCCAGGGGAAGATATCCAGTCATAAAGAATCTGGAGGTAAAGAGAAAATGTGCAAGTCCTGTTCAGTGTTCATGCTAAAAGTTTAATCTGCATATATTAAGCCTTTCTGGATTCCATCTTTCCCCCTCCCTCATTAAACATGCTAATGACATTTTAAAATAAAGCCGGTTTTCATTACATACCTTATTATAGACATTAAATGTCACCACCAGTGGCGGCCCGTCCATTAGGGGCGCCCAGGCGCCGCCTCCTCTCTCCTCGCCACCATCCCTATATGCAGTGGATAGATTCATGCATAGCATGAATTTATCCACTGCCACCCCCTATGCATGTGTCCGGCCCCTTTCAGGTCACCGGGCACATGAATTACAGTGGCGTTTTTTTTCTTCTTTGAAGAACCCGATTAGAGCCAGAGGCTCTAAAAGGCTTAAAAATAGGATAGGCTGGGGTTGCAGAGGAGGGATTAAGAGCCCACCCAGGTGTGTTGAAACAGCGAATGAATATTCACTGTTGCAACACTGATCCTCCTCCCGGCCAGTCAGGAAGCAGGTATGAAACCAGTTTCCCTGATTGGCCAAAATGTCAGGCAATCCTATTGGACACCTAGCGCCGGGTGACGCACCATGGAAGCTGCTCCAGGAGAGAGAACAGGAGCAGCTTTCCCAGAGCCTGCCACACTGGAAGATAAGGAGCTCCGACTGCTGCTCTCACTGCCCGCATCCAGGGTAAGGAGGACAGCGGGTGGTGGGGCTACTGGTCACCACTCTGTGCTTTTCTATGCAATGCAGGCAGATCAGGAACAGTGGAAGGGGTTGGCATGGTGCTGTACAAAGATTCCCGAAAACATCACAGCACCTGGCCTCCCTCAGCCCTGATGCAAACAGTGGTTTGACTCTTGGGGTAGAGTTTTGCAAATATCAAAATGTCTTGATGAATGAATGTCAATCTGGAGAGGTTGACATTCCTAGTCAGACTGGATTTGCATACAGACTTCCCTGGGTAATGCCCACATGTGATACAGAGCCTTCAGGAAATAAGTAAATGAATGAAATTTAATTAAAAAGGGATGGGCCAGGAACAGTCAGGCTAGGGAGGGAAGCCTAGATGCTGCTGGATGTCCTCCAGTCAGGAAAAGAGGCGAGCTCTGGCTGACTTGCTGGAGCTTCTAATGCACACTGTGAAAAGCTCACAATGTGCAGTGACAGAGTAAACAATTTCAGTACAGGAGAGGAGCCAGTACAACTCTGCATGACTGAAGGGAAGGCTGGCGTTCAGCCTTAAAAGAGAAGTATGGTAAAGCTCTTTTGGCCATACTTATGTGGGTCACAGGAGTGCGCTTAGTTCTGCACTCCCATTACCTAGGTCAGCCGACAGTGTGCTAAAGGTCGCTTTAGCTGGTCCAGACTATGCAGGGATCCCAACAATATTGTCGGGATCCACACAGATTCCTGACCGGTAGCTGGCTCATCCTCTCAACTGCTGTGAGCCTGAGCCAGCTGCTCCTACCCCCTGGTGCTGGAGAGGCAGAGCAGAGAGCCGGTGACTGTCAGTCACTGGCTCTTTGCTCCGGGAAGTCTGAGAGCTGAGCGATCAGTGGTCATGTGATCACTTAATCTTCACAGTCTTAGAGCTGGCAGGGGAAAGCTGCAACATTGGACCGATGCAGCATCCACATAGGCGAGTGTGTGTTTTGTTTGTGTGTAAAACTTTACTTTCCTTTTAAGTTAATTAAATTGTCCTATTCTGGTACTATAATTATGATGAGCATAAAATGGAACTACATCATTTTTGTCAGGAGTTGTTTTTCCAGAGAAGATATGTAATAACAGTCAGATACAAGAAACCTATAGTAGTCTATGTTCCCATTAACTAAAAGGATCCTGTTATTTGTCACTGCTCTCAGGCACATCGCTGGATCGCTCTCGGACTCAGGTAAGTATTGGGGGGGGGGGGGGGGCTGTGGGGAAAGCTGCATACCTTCAGCCTTTAGAACCACTTTACGTCTGAATTGTCACGTTTTTGGTAGCAATTATGGGTGATTCTCTTATAAGTGTGACTTCAGCCCCCTAGCCGTCCTGATAACATCCTCCACACGGATCAAGCTCCCAATTGTCCTGTGCTAAGCAATAGACCCGTGTGCCCAAGAAGTTGTATCGTATCCATTGCACATCTTACAGGGTGCTGTAGTGAGTTGGTGGATGGCACCACCATCTAAACACAGGAAAATACGATTTTTTTTTTCAGCACACTGTGGCATAGTGATAACATTTTCTTTTATTCACATAAAGTAACATGCATTGCGTTTCAGGAACTCGCAGAGGCTCTCTCTGCCTTGAGAAAGGAATCTCCAATCTCCTGTGTACCTACTTGTAGCTGACCCAGACAGTACAAGGAAGGTCATATTCACAAGGTGAAAGACACTTACCCGAGAATGCCACCCGTCACAAAGACCACTACGAGATTCCCCAGATCCAGTGTAAAGGTGAAGACCAGCATCCCAATAAACGACAAAATGTACACAATCAGAGTCGTTTGTCTATAAAGAAAACCTACAGTTACAGCCAGCCAGTAATTAAAGGAATACTCCAAGGTATGTAGTAAAAATAATAGTACTGTAGATTAATATTTTTATACATTAGGTCTTTATTGAGCAGGGTTATATTTGCAAATGTCATGTTGCCACCTGGTATCTTTGAAAAACCCACAACTGTGCAGATGGAAAAGGTTTAAACATTGTGATAAAAATACATTAAAAGTATAACTAATGGCAAAAAAAATAATAAAAAAAATTTAATTTAAGTTTTGGATATCGTGGAGAGGAATTAGAACCCCTGTTTTATTTCGGTCTGTGCCCCCATTAGACCCCTTTCACACTTTCAAAAACGACGGTAAAGCGTAAATAAAAATAGCGGTGCTTTACAGCCGACGCCCCCACCACCCCAGTGTGAAATGGCTCTTAGGGAGCTTCACCCTCTCCATTTGTCCTGTTTACCAATATCAGTGAAAGTAACATTTTGGATTGTCCCCAGAAAAGTGATAGAGGGGAATCTTCCAATGGGGACATGGGTTCTGGTGATCTGGTGGGCTCCAAGGAATTCTCTTAATTAGCAGGGATTTCCTCTCACTTCCTGTTTGGCTATTGGACAGGAAGTGAAGGAAAATCTCCGCAATGGAACACAGATGGCAAAAATCAACCTTACAGGGGTTTATAACCCTCCCTTACTCTATGTGAAGTGAAAAAGTTTTGCCTATAGTTCTACTTTAAATGGAGTAGGCTAATGGGGTGAGGGTTAAATAGGATAATAGGCCACCGTACATTATACTCCACTTAAGTTTGCCATTTATGTTTACATGTTATTGACCTGCATGTATAATCTGTATGTACTGTGAGGGGGCTAGCTCGGCAGCGGGTATGTGTGACCCCCGGGATGGGCTCCCCACCCAAAACAGGCCCAGCAGACGGAGGTTGTGGTTTTCAAAAATCAAAAAGGTGCGGTTTATTTTCTATTTACAGTGACAAAAACACAGCAAGGCAAAAAAAACATAAACAAAATAAATCCTGGTCAACTTGACCTCTGACTAAACTTACAGGTTTCCTAACTAACGACTGGGATCAGCCTAGTGCTGTCCTAGTCCCTGGTTTTAAATGTCCAAGCAAAATATAGCCACACAGGCTTTCTCTCACCGCACAGGGGTTCACTCTCCCTAGACAGTCCACACAGGTCTGCTTCCAGGCATGAGCTAACATCTAATGAATCTGGGAGTTTTTATAGAGGCCTTAAACGAACTGACAGGCTTCAGCTGGCCTCATCAACTCCCTGCCTGCACGACGCCCAGCCCTCTCCCTAGAGGTATGAGTCATCAATGAGCCCACTAGTCTCAGCTGGGCTTATACAACTCTCCACCTAGCTGTATAAGTCAGCGTAAAGCCTGAATCTGGGCGAAATATATCTACCCCCCTGGATGCAACCAGGTGACTTTACCTTCCTGCTGTCACATACCCCCCCCTCTTGTTTTAACCTCGGGGTTGGAACACCAGCAATCAGGCATTCATGTACTCGAGACAAAGCATCCACATTCCCCATTTGAACGCCAGGGCGATGCTTTACTGTGAAGTTGAATTCCTGGAGGGCCAGGAACCACCTATTCACTCTTCTATTTGTTTCCTTGTTTTGAGCCATCCACTTTAACGGAGCGTGATCCGTAACCATGTCAAAGTGCCTACCTAGCAGGTAGTACCGAAGGGAATCTAGAGCCCACTTCACCGCTAAACACTCCTTTTCAACGGTGGCGTAATTTACCTCATGGGACTTCAACTTCCTGCTGAGGTAAATGACTGGGTGCTCTTCCCCGTTCCAGACCTGGGACAATACTGCTCCTAACCCCACATCTGACGCATCACTTTGTACGACAAAGTCTCTAGAGAAGTCGGGTGAGTACAACACTGGCTGGCTACATAAGGCTTGTTTCAAGAATTGGAATGCTGCCTCAGCCTCGGGGGTCCATTTAATCATGACCGACCCTTTCCCCTTCGTCAGGTTGGTTAGGGGCACAGCCTTAGAAGCAAAGTGGGGAATGAATCGCCGATAATACCCAGCGATTCCCAGAAAGGCTCGTACCTGCTTCTTGCTGTTGGGACGTGGCCAACTCTGGATGGCCTCGACTTTGTTGAGTTGGGGTTTTATTACTCCCCTCCCAATGGTGTACCCAAGATATTTGGCCTCCTCCTGCCCAATGGTACACTTCTTGGGGTTAGCCGTAAACCCTGCTTCCCGAACAGAGTCCAGGACTGCTTGCACTTTTGGCAGATGTGAGGCCCAATCTGTGCTATGGACAATTATGTCATCCAGGTAAGCCGCAGCATACTTCCGATGGGGCCTCAGCATCTGGTCCATTTTCCGCTGGAATGTGGCCGGCGCATTCTGTAACCCGAACGGCATTCTTTTATATTGGAACGCCCCGTCTGGGGTTACAAATGCGGTTTTCTCTTTGGCCGACTTGGCCAGGGGGATTTGCCAATACCCTTTTGTGAGGTCAAGAGTCGTCATGTATCGGGCTGTTCCCAGCCGGTCGATCAACTCATCTATACGTGGCATGGGGTAGGTGTCAAATTTTGTAACTTTGTTCAACTGACGAAAATCGTTACAAAATCGCCAGCTCCCATCCGGTTTAGGCACCAACACAATGGGACTAGACCAATCACTTTGGGACTCCTCTATCACCCCTAAGTTCAGCATTCTCTGTACTTCCTCCCGTATTGCCTCCCGTCGGGCCTCTGGGATCCGATAGGGTTTTAACTTCACCCTTTCACCGGGCGGGGTAATAATGTCATGCTCTACCCCAGATGTTTGTCCCGGCAGCTCAGAGAATACCTCCTTGTTGCGAAGTACAAACTCCTTAACCTCCTGTTGTTGGGGTTGTGACAAGGTGGCTGCGATTCCAACCTCAGGAATCACGCAACCAGTTTGAGCTGGTGACCAAGTGTCTGCGACTAGGGACTCTCTATCCCTCCAGGCTTTCAACAGATTAACGTGATAGATCTGTTCGGGCTTTCGCCTTCCTGGTTGTCTGACCTTGTAATTCACTTCGCTCACTTTTTCCATTATCTCGTAGGGGCCTTGCCATTTGGCAAGGAATTTACTTTCAACCGTAGGGACAAGTACCAATATCCTATCCCCCGGGGAAAAGGTACGGGTCTTGGCTCCACGGTTGTACACTCTCTGCTGTGCCAACTGCGCTTGGGCCAAATGTTCCTTCACGATGGGCATTACCTGTGCAATTCGATCTTGCATCAGGGCGACATGCTCAATCACACTCCTGTGGGGAGAACTCTCACTTTCCCAAGTTTCCTTGGCAATATCCAACAGCCCTCTTGGGTGTCTCCCATACAGTAACTCAAAGGGGGAGAATCCCGTAGAGGATTGGGGCACCTCCCTAATAGCAAACATCAAATAAGGAAGTAGACAGTCCCAATCCCTTCCATCTCTATCCACCACTTTCTTCAACATTTGTTTTAGGGTTTTGTTGAATCTTTCAACCAGCCCATCGGTTTGGGGGTGATACACAGATGTACGCAATTGCGTCACTTTGAACAATTTACACAGCTCTTTCATAACCCGGGACATAAAGGGTGTACCTTGGTCCGTAAGCAGTTCTTTACAAATACCCACCCGGCTAAAAACAAGAGATAGCTCTTTGGCTATGGTTTTGGCCGAGGTATTTCTGAGAGGGATCGCTTCTGGATAACGGGTGGCATAGTCCATTATAACCAATATGTACTGGTGCCCCCTAGCGGACTTGATTATAGGACCTACCAAATCCATTGCGATTCTCTCAAACGGGACCTCAATGATGGGTAGAGGGACCAGCGGGCTACGGAAATGTGGCATCGGGGCCGACCTCTGACACACAGGGCAGGAGGAACAATAATTTTCTATGTCCTTCATCACCCCAGGCCAATAGAATCTCTGTAATACCCTCTCTCGGGTTTTCTCTGTCCCCAGATGACCTCCAAGAATGTGCCCATGGGCCAACTCCAACACCAACTTCCTGTAAGGTTTGGGCACCACAAGCTGCTCAACGGTTTCTTCTGCCCTTTTTGCCACCCGATACAGTAGGTCCTTCTCTACGCTGAAGTATGGGTAAGTGCCAGTATTATCTGGGTTCACTAACTCGCCATCTATTTTCACTACGTTTTCCCGTGCCTTTATTAGGGCGGGGTCTTTCAACTGTTCTGTGGCAAAGTTTTCCCTGTGAACCTCAAGATCAGAAAACTCCACAGACGGTAGGTTTTCGTCTGAGGAGGTGGGCTCCTCTCCAGTTTCTTGAGTCTCCCCTGCCAATACTGACAAGGGAAATTCCGGAGAGTTCTCACCACTCTCAGGGGAGTTCTGGCTATCACATTCCTGGTACATAGGGGCACCAGTGGGGGGCTCAGGATCATCCCACAGTTCCCAGAACTTCGGAAAATCCCTTCCCACAATGGCGTCATGCGGTAACTGAGATACTAAGCCCACTGGATGAGAGAGGGTACCTTTGGGGGTCTCGAAACACACCGTAGTCACTGGATACTCTCGGGTGTCCCCATGCACACAAATAACGGCTACCTTGCTATTCCCAGAGACCTCTGTTTTAACTAACTCAGCCTTTATCAGGGTCACAAGGCTACCTGAATCCAGCAATACCACAACATTTCTACCATTAATACACATTTTGCATAAATGTTTCTCAGTTCCCCGAATGGCAGTGCATGCGACTGTCGCACACAGCGACTGACGTCTGCCCGTCAGAAAGTCACACTGCATGGGTTCCTCCACAACCGGGCAATTTGCTGCAATATGTCCCGCTTGCCGGCAGCGGTAGCAAATGATCCTTCTTGCCGCCTCTTGAGCCGCTGATTTCCCAGGCTGTTCTCGCCAAACTTGGGGTAGAGCTCCCACCCTCTCACTCTCTCCACCCTCACCCCTTGGAATCCTCTTATCCGCCCCTGGGGATGGTCTGGTCTTAGGGTGGAAAGTCCGAGTGTCTCTGGAAGAGGCCGTCAGGTTCTCTGTAGCCAAGTATTTCTCCACACGATCCACAAGACCATCGGCCGTCTCTGGGTCTCCATGGCTTACCCACTTTTGGATGGCAGTAGGAAGAGCTCTCAAAAACCGATCCATTACAACACGTTCCACAATCTTTGGTGCGGACAAAGTCTCTGGCTGTAGCCACTTTCTGCTCAGGTGAATGAGATCATACATTTGAGACCTGGGGGGTTTTCCAAGCTGGAAAGTCCAGTTATGCACACGCTGAGCCCGGACAGCCTGGGTGACACCCAGCCTTGCCAATATCTCAGCTTTTAGCATCACATAGTCTTTTGCTTGGTCAGGCTCCAGGTCATAGTAAGCCTTCTGCGATTCACCAGTTAACAGAGGAGCCACCAGTCCAGCCCACTGCTCCTCAGGCCACTTTTCTCTTTCAGCAGTCCTTTCAAATGTGGTCAAAAATACCTCTGGATCATCCTCTCCAGTCATTTTTGTCAATAAACGACTCACCCCAAAGGACGCGGTATTAGTGGGACGGCTTTCCTCACTGGTCTGCGGACGTTGCTGCATTACTGCTTCCATTTGTTGTAGTCTCTGCTCTTGCTTCTGTAACAGGTCTATGAAGCGGGCCTCAGATTGCTGCTGGGCTTGTTGCTGAGCTTCCAGACTCTGTTGGTGAGCTTGCTGCTGGGCTGCAAGGCTCTGTTGATGAGCTTGCTGCTGGGCTGCGAAGTTCTGTTGTTGAGCTGCAAGGCTCTGTTGATGAGCTGCAAGGCTCTTTTGCAAACCTGCATTTGTCTGCTGTTGATTGGCATTTGCTAGAGCCAGCTGCTTCAGTATCTCCTCCATGCTGGCTTAAAAAAAAACTGCCACTGGTTCTCCACCAACTGTGAGGGGGCTAGCTCGGCAGCGGGTATGTGTGACCCCCGGGATGGGCTCCCCACCCAAAACAGGCCCAGCAGACGGAGGTTGTGGTTTTCAAAAATCAAAAAGGTGCGGTTTATTTTCTATTTACAGTGACAAAAACACAGCAAGGCAAAAAAAACATAAACAAAATAAATCCTGGTCAACTTGACCTCTGACTAAACTTACAGGTTTCCTAACTAACGACTGGGATCAGCCTAGTGCTGTCCTAGTCCCTGGTTTTAAATGTCCAAGCAAAATATAGCCACACAGGCTTTCTCTCACCGCACAGGGGTTCACTCTCCCTAGACAGTCCACACAGGTCTGCTTCCAGGCATGAGCTAACATCTAATGAATCTGGGAGTTTTTATAGAGGCCTTAAACGAACTGACAGGCTTCAGCTGGCCTCATCAACTCCCTGCCTGCACGACGCCCAGCCCTCTCCCTAGAGGTATGAGTCATCAATGAGCCCACTAGTCTCAGCTGGGCTTATACAACTCTCCACCTAGCTGTATAAGTCAGCGTAAAGCCTGAATCTGGGCGAAATATATCTACCCCCCTGGATGCAACCAGGTGACTTTACCTTCCTGCTGTCACAGTACATATTGCCAAATAAAAACCTTTTTGTTAAAAAAAAAAAAAAATAGGATAATAGGGGTAGAAGTATGGTAGCATGGGATGTGAGAGATAAAGGGGGAAGAAGGGGGGGGGGGGGTGGGATTTGGAAACAAGGGGGTAATGGGATATAAGTGGATGATACTCTAGTATAAAACAGCTTTGAAATACAATTTCCAAATGTTAGTAATCTACCAGAACAGCATATCTGGGTGATTAGTGAGTTTTAGATCAGGGAACTGAGGTGAACTGTAGGTACTCCTTAGGGGCTTTAAAGAGGAACCTCACCACCCTCTATTTTATACCCTCCCAACTTTTTGTTCCTTCATAAAAAACACACCAACACACCTACACGCCCAGCAAATCCAGCATTGCTTTGCAGTACCTACTTTTCACTACTGTCCACCTTTTCCTGCCCCGCCATCTTCCTCACTTACGTCATCTGGGAGCAGACTGTCTCTTTCTGGTTCTTGCAGCTGGCCCCTGATAGTTGCCTCAAAGTCTCTAAAGCCTGGAACATGCAAACATTTTTTTTTTTTTTTACCCAGTGGGCTGTTACTACAGTAATCTCCTCACTGAGCTATCTATTGTGTTCTGACTGGGGGGGGGGGGGGGGTGGACTGCCCTTCTGCCAGAACACACTGATCAGCTCTTGCAGCTGTTTGCTGCTGCAAGCGCTGATCGGATTCTGATCGGCTGCTGTTTTTTCAGCATGCCCGTTGGACAGAACCTGGACATGCCACTGTATATACAGCCAGAATATCTGTCGGTTTCTGTTGAACTGGCTGATATTTGGCCTCTGTGCAGCAGGCTTTAGGAGGTGAGGCAAGGAACCCAGAAAGAGTGGGTCCAATTAGGTAAAAAAAAAAACATTTTTTAAAATGTGCGATTGTGTGAAAGGAAGGGTTAAGGAGGGAAATTATGAAAAGTGGGTAAAGGGTGAAGGTCTACTTTAAAAGGGACAAACAAATTGAGGCTAATGCCAACCACCACTTTTTAAGCAAGTACATTTATTATTATTTTTTGGAACAAAACGTTGAAATTTCAGGAATAAAAGCTGACCACGTAAGCACACCCATCAGTGGTTTATCATAACCCCTGTAACGATCACTCATGATGTCACTGAATGTAAGCTGAAAAAAATATAAAGTCAAGAGTCCATATATAAAACACTACTACAGTTAGGGAAAAAAAAGTATTTGATCCCCTGCTGATTTTGTACATTTGCCCACTGACAAGGAAATGATCAGTCTATAATTTAATGGTAGGTTTATTTTAACAGTGAGAGACAAAATAACAAAAATAACCAGAAAAAACGCATTTCAAAAAAGTTATACATTGATTTGCATTTTAATGAGTGAAATAAGTATTTGATCCCCTATCAAATCAGCAAGATTTCTGGCTCCCAAGTGTCTTCCATACAGGTAACGAGCTGAGATTAGGAGCACTCCCTTTAAGAGTGCTCCTAATCTCAGCTTGTTACCTGTATAAAAGACACCTGTCCATTGAAGCAATCAATCAGATTCCAATCTCTCCCCCATGGCCAAGACCAAAGAGCTGTCCAAGGATGTCAGGGACAAGATTGTAGACCTACACAAGGCTGGGATGGGCTACAAGACCATCAGCAAGAAGCTTGGTGAGAGGGTGACAACAGTTGGTGCAATTATTCGGAAATGGAAGAAACACAAAACAACTATCAATCTCCCTCTGTCTGGTGCTCCATGTAAGATCTCACCTCGTGGAGTTTCAATGATTGTGAGAACGGTGAGGAATCAGCCCAGAACTACACGGGAGAATCTTGTCAATGATCCCCCGGAAGCTGGGACCAAAGTCACCAAGAAAACAATTGGTAACACACTACGCCATGAAGGACTGATATCCTGCAGCGCCCGCAAGGTCACTCTACTCAAGAAAGCACATGTACAGGACTGTCTGAAGTTTGCTAATGAACAACTGAATGATTCAGAGGAGAACTGGGGGAGAGTGTTGTGGTCAGATGAGACCAAAATCGAGCTCTTTGGCATCAACTCAACTCGCTGTGTTTCGAGGAGGAGGAGAAGGAGGAATGCTGACTATGACCCCAAGAACACCATCCCCACCGTCATACATGGGGGTGGAAACATTATGCTTGGGGGTGGTATTTTTCTGCTGGGGGGCCAGAACAACTTTTCCGCATCAAAGGGACGATGGACAGGGCCATGTACCATCAAATCTTGGGTGAGAACCTCCTTCCCTCAGCCTGGGCATTGAAAATGGGTTGTGGATGGGTATTCCAGCATGACAATGACCCAAAACACACCACCAAGGCAACAAAGGAGTGGCTCAAGAAGAAGCACATTAAGGTCCTGGAGTGGCCTAGCCAGTCTCCAGACCTTAATGCCATATAAAAAAATGTGGAGGGGGCTGAAGGTTCGATTTACCAAACGTCAGCCTCAAAACCTTCATGACTTGGAGAACTGCAAAGAGGAGTGGGACAAAATCCCTCCTGAGATGTGTGCAAACCTGGTGGCCAACTACAAGAAACATCTAACCTCTGTGATTGCCAACAAGGGTTTCTCCACCAAATACTGTCATGTTTTGTAAAGGGGTCAAATACTTATTTCACTCATTAAAATGCAAATCAATTTATAACTTTTTTGAAAATGCATTTTTATGAATATTTTTGTTATTCTGTCTCTCACTTTTAAATTAAACCTACCATTACCTTTATAAACTGATCATTTCTTTGTCAGTGGGCAAACATACAAAATCAGCAGGGGATCAAATACTTTTTTCCCCTCACTGTATCATTACAGATACCAGAATACAATATTTTTGTGTTTGTGATCCTTTAAGCCCCTTTCACACAGGGCTGTCCGTTTTGACGGACTCCGCGTGCTCAGCAGGGATCGATCCGTTGATCTCCACTGAGCAGGCGGATGACAGGTCTGTCTCCACTCACTGTGCAGAGACAGACCTGTCAGAGTCCCGCTCTCCTCTATGGGAGATCGGATGAAAACTGAGCCTCCTGCCCGTTTTCATCCGATTCCATTAGATCCGATCCGCCAGACGAATGGAAAAATCGGGTTTCCATCCTTCTGGATTTGGCGGTTTCGGATAGTGCCAGATGTCAGCGGACGTGACGCCGCTGACATTCCTCGCTCCATAGAGGTGCATGGAGTGTCTGATCAGGTCTGCCTGAAAAATAGGCAGGCGGACCTGATCAGACAGCATGTGTGAAAGGGCCCTTAAAGAGGAAAAAAGAAAGGGAAAGGAAAGGAAAAAAAAGGGAAAGGGAGAAGAAAGAAGAAGAAAAAAAAAAAAAAAGAAGTCGCAATGCACGATTTGTTGGGGTGTAGTATGGGGGTAGTGGGATGAGATTCCCCCTCCCCCTCTTTATAAAAATAAATAAAATGTATATGGGAAGGTTGGCGGGGATGCTTTGACTCTCGTCTCCATTGTATTGTTTTTGCTATTGTTGTTTCTGCTCTATGGTCTTTCCTCCTTTTTTATCTTGGGAGACTAAAGAGTAGTACATGTTATGGGATAAATTTATTCTTGTGTTTTTTTTTGTGTTTTTCTGAAGGACGTGTATAATTGTTCTTGGAAAATATGTAAGGTCTTGTATTTGTACAATAATTTAATAAAAATGTATTTAAAGAAAGAAAGGGCCCTTAAAGTTTATAACAAATAGTTTTCAGAAAGACACGATAGGTGTTGAATTACTGCATTTACTACCAGATATCTACTCATTGAATATGGACATAGAACGGAGGCAAAAGTGTACACAGCAGTGAAAACTGGTTGGAGGTTTAGTGTTTACCTACTTGTAAGTTTTGGTATAATCCAGCCACACACCACAGATGACAGAGCCAACCATTCCAGCTATGACCAGGGTGAGCCCAATCCGTCCTGCGTTTACTTCTTCCCCCTGTCAGCAATATCACCCAGACAGACAGATTAGTGCCAATTAGTGTCAATCTCACTCATCATTAGGCTAAAACCAGCATAACCGGACTTAAAGTGACACTAAACGAGCATCCACTTCAGAACTTGAGAACAGTCAACACCACAAAAGGAAGGAAGTCAGCACCTCTCCAGATGTCGCACACCAGCAGATGATCCGTGCATTTTGGAGAGGAGGACCATGCATTGCATTGCCCAATTTTTTATGCTCGACTGATTATTTTTAGCAAGACTTCATTATCTAATTTATCATCACAGCTCTCCATCTTCTCTCCAACCATGGTTCTTGCTCCCCTCCTTCCTCCTCATTAGCTCACAGTAATAGCACTACAGTGGGCACTATATTTTATATTTCTAAGCAGTACTGAACTGGGAGGTCAGTCAAGACTCCTGGAATCTGAAGTTCAAGATTTAGGGCCGGTTCATACCACAGAAACACAGTCCAGATGTGTTTCTGCATGCGCATTTTTGCTTTGTTTCAGTGCACTTTTTATGCGTTCTTTTCCCCTCTTTTGTTCAGTTTCCTTGTTGTAATGCATTTTGGTGCGTTTTTTGAAGCGGTTTGCTACATTTCAGTACAGTTCAGTGCAGAAAAAAAATGCAGAATGTTTTTTTTTTTTCAATATACAAGTACACTGTGCAAAGGATGGGAGGGTCATGTTTTTTGTTTCTAATTTACTTTTTAATTTTCATCCTGTTTTTCACCTTTTCTGAGGTTCTTCTTTTTGTATATTGTGCATTATCGTGTATAATAAAAGTAACAACCAATATCATCATAAATAACACACGCAAAAGCAATAAAAGCAGCAACAATTACAAAAACATTTCTAGCAAAACAGGATTATAATAGTGAGACTTAAGCCCCGTACACACGGTCGGACTTTTGCCCAACAAACTTAGTTTTAAGCAAGTTGGACCAACAATCGGACCATGTGTACGCTCCATCGGACAAACTTTTTTCGTTTGGTTTTGGATTTTAATCGGACAAAAGTTGGGTCTGCAAACGGACAAACTTTTGCCCAACAAAAGTCCGATGGAGCAAAGTCCGACCGCGTGTACAGATAACCATCGGACTTTAGTCCGATGGACAAAACAACTAATGTTAAAATCAACCAACAATAGCAGAAGTTGACCAAAGGGTGGCAGTAAAGAGCAGAAAAGAGCAGAAAAAACACGCAATGTTGTAAGAAGTTTTAAGAAAGTTTGCAGAAAAGTCAGAGCGTGTGTATGCTATGGGTGTTCCCAACCAACTCCATTCGGACAAAAAACCACGGAAAAGTCTGATGGAAGTCCGACCGTGTGTACGAGGCTTAACAGGGAAGACACAGACAAACTATTCTAAACACCTGGTTTGGAAGATCAGACAACCTGCCCAACAGCCACACAGCTTTAGGGCCGGTTCACACTGCTGCGATGCGGGAACCCTGCGAATCCACTGCGGGTTCCCGCATCGCATGTTTCCCGATGGCAGTTCACACTGCCCTATGCGAACTGCTGGGAGTGTCCGTTAAAAGTTAATGACACCCCCAAATCAGTTTGCAGATCGCAGTGCGATCTGCAAACTCAGACAGGAATCGGATCGCATGGGTGTGAACACCCATGCGATCCGATTCTGCTGCGGACCAAAAAAAAAAAAAGAAAAGGGTCCTGTGCGAGTTTGATGCGAATTCAGCCATACGATCTTTGTGGCTGAAATCGCATCGCACAGAGAACACGTGATTTTCACTGCAGTGCGGTGCGAATCACATCCGATCTCTGACATTGCACCAGTGTGAACCGGCCCTAAAGGCCCACAATGCAGTTGTCAATGCCCCTTTTACAGGCATTTGATGGGGGGGGGGGGGTTCTGCCCCTAAATGCCCCTCCATGTTAGTTATGTGTCAATGAACACATAAGCTTTTAGAGGCAGGGAGGTATTTAAGGGCAGAAATCTGAATGTACCAAAATTGTGCTCAGGAGAGGAATGTTTGGCCAGAAAAAAACGACTGACGCGCCTATACGCTAGGTGCGTTTAGCACTTGATCATTTATATATTTCAATTGCCAAAATAAATTATTCTGACCAACAAAATTAATAAATGCCCAAACATTTGACACACTTGAAGGCGTTTGAAAAAAACAGCTTTAGGTGCATTTTTAATGCTGCTCTTCTCCTGCTAGGTGAAAAGCGTTCAGAAGAGCCTAGTGTGCATGAGGCCTAAAGGTTCAGTCCACCCAAAAGATGATATTTCAGTTAAAAGCAGATTTCCAGGAATTATTTGGACTGCATACTAGAACTGGTCCAGTGGCACAATGTATGTATGAGTACATCATACCTGAGGGGTCACTGCAGAAGCTGGAAATCACTGTAGTAGTTGGCGTTCTTCCAGATTCCTGCTGGTGTTCTGTGCGAGAGGGTAGCTCCCTTGGCCCTGCCACTAAACAGCACCTTGTATTTTTTAAATAATACAAGGCAATCTCTGATTGGATGAGGTGAAGAAGAGGGGGCGGCGTCCAATAAGAGAATGCCTTGTATTCAACGAGTTGACCATCAACTTCCTATGTGTCTTGGATACTCAACATTCAGATCACCCAGCCTTATTTCCCAGCACCGTTCCTGTCCAGGCTAGGCTATTCCCACCTTTCTGTATTCTATCTCCTCCCGTTATTTTATATTATAGAGAATGTAATCTATTAGGGAGAGTGACAACACCTCAAAAGGCCAAAGCTTGTGTGCACATCCAGATTATCATCAACTCTCCAGCATCGGCCAAAACTGGAATCTGTTTTTGGTAAACAGACTTCATAAGAGATAATAAAAATAAAATAAAAATCAAACAGCTCTGTAATTACAAAATAAGGAAACTCTTGTTTAGACTGGAGTTCTTCTTTAAATGACCCCCGATACACGATACAGATAGCAGCATTCATTTGACAGTGATGCAGAGGAGACTGACCTTGTAATGAAATGTAATCATTTGGTTTAGCAGCGTTGACACAGAATAGAAGGAGCCGGTCATGATCCCTGCAATAAAAAGATCAATTTCTTATCTTGTGCCTGAATAAATATTTTGCCATGGATAATGCCAAGGCTGATGAAGAGAAACTGAACTTGACACGGCAAATACCGAGAACATGATTCACTAGAGATGAAGGACCGGATCCTCACCCATTTCTTCCTCTTACAGGGAGATTACAGGATTGCATTTCACAGATATCATGTACAAACCTGCAGTTTCTATTCATGGATTATAGAAAACAGAAACCCTGATATATAGTACAATGTGGCTGTCTGATGACTACTGTTACAATTTGTGTTCCTCCTGTCTGTCTTGCATGTTTATTGAATCTAATTTGCTCCAATAAATATTGTGGTGATCATCCCATGATTCCTCCTACTTCATTTTATTCTATCCCATCTCACACAACTCCCCGCTCCATCTTTTCACCACTATACCGACAGGGAAA
Source organism: Rana muscosa (assembly GCA_029206835.1). Taxonomy (NCBI): domain Eukaryota; kingdom Metazoa; phylum Chordata; class Amphibia; order Anura; family Ranidae; genus Rana; species Rana muscosa. The sequence continues at coordinate 227,586,386 of CM055121.1, forward strand.
CCTATTGAGCTGCGCAAATGAACAATTATGGATCTCTGTGGCCACACAATCTTATACACGTGTGTAAAGCAAACACATTATACCTCTGACTTGATATATTTTTACTACAGACACGGTCATCTTAAAAAGCAAAAGGTTAATTACGGTAACCCACTAATACCTAGATGCCCAGTACAAATTTAGCAGTGCCAGCATGTGTCAGGCTTACAATAACTCTATGATCTACTTGTGTACGCTAAATACTCTGAATGTATGTTCCTCCACCCCAAACTCACTCATCCACACTATATTGCCAAAAGTATTGGGCCTCCCCTCCAAATCATTTGGTGTAGGGGGGATTATGGTGTGGGGTTGTTTTTCAGGGGTTGGGCTTGTTCCCTTAGTTCCAGTGAAGGGAACTCTTAAGGCGTCAGCATTCCAAGACATTTTGGACCATTTCATGCTCCCAACTTTGTGGGAACAGTTTGGGGATGGCCCCTTCCTGTTCCAACATGACTGCGCACCAGTGCACAAAGCAAGGTCCATAAAGACGTGGATGAGTGAGTTTGGGGTGGAGGAACCTCATTGGCCTGCACAGAGTCCTGACCTCAACCCGATAGAACACCTTTGGGATGAATTAAAGCGGAGACTGTGAGCCAGGCCTTCTCGGTCAACATCAGTGCCTGACCTCACAAATGCGCTTCTGGAAGAATGGTCAAACATTCCCATAGACACACTCCTAAACCTTGTGGACAGCCTTCCCAGTTGAAGCCGTTATAGCTGCAAAGGGTGGGCCAACTCAATATTGAACCCTACGGACTAAGACTGGGATGACATTAAAGTTCATGTAAAGGCAGGCGTCCTAATACTTTAGGCAAAATAGTGTGAGTGAGTGTAAACAAAAAAATAATTTACACACACACACACACACACACACACACACACACACACACACACACACATTTCTTTTTATTAAAAAACCCTGCAGTTATAATAGGCTTACAAATATGCAAAAGTTTAAAAAAAATATTACTTTTTAAATCTGTAATTGTATCTGAAAATTACATTACAAATATAAAATAGATGGCCCTGCAGAGGCTACTGTCCCTAATGGGTGGGGCCTAATCAGTGACATCATGCCCGTTGATGGCAAAAGGGCAGGGTGACGCATGTCAATCTCTCAACCAATTTAATAAGTACCTGTCATTTTAGTAAAGGATGTAGTGTTTGTGTTTTTATGTATGCAGTATGCCTCAGTTCTTCCATGGTATTGCTGAGGATTATGTGAAGCGGATCATGGTTTGTTTGCTGGTTTCTTGTCCCTACTGGCTTGGTGCCATTAAAGTGGAGTGAGATTTGGGTACAAGTATATGCCGAGGTGGCCAGCTGTCTAGTGACCTACTACACAAGTGCTATTGATCTCTTTATTTATATAGAAATCATGGCGTTCGGAAAGAGGCTGTGATATACTTGTGGTGTGGGACATTGAAGGAAGACAGCGGTTTGTTTTTATGTCACATTGAGGAAAGAAGCTCACTGACTTTTCACCATTTGAATTGCTCACTTTCTTATTTATATTTATGGATGAGCACTTATGGTCACTTTATGTATGCCAGTTTTTGCATTCATTTTGTGATATTATTTGATAGGTGACAGAGTCACACATTGTTTGGAAGCGCACCTACTACTTTTTCCAGCGTAATGATGCATGCATCCAGACTTACAAAACCTTATGCATCTGCTATGCAGACACAGCGCATTACCAGCGGTGTTCTTTGACCTCTTGGCTTCAGCTCTGCAAGCTTCACAGCCCAGAGGAAAGAAGTTTTCCACACCTGCATTTCCTATATTTGCATAAGGGGCAGATACCATCCCTGCACAGAACAATGTGGCTCCTCCCAGTTATGTCCTGTGTTCTCCCTTCTCATTTTTTAAAACAAGGAACACAACTCAAAAAAAGAGAGAGAAAGGACTGAGACACTTTGCTAGTTCCAAGCAAAGAATAAAATCGTTTCTACAGGGGGATGAGTACACCACTTCCTCAATCAGTAGCACCAACCATCACCTCTCCCTAATACTGAGAAACAGATTAGGCAAGATGGCCAATGGATCTTATCAAACATGGTATTTCAAAAAGGTAACAAAGATCCTAACCCTGGTGCTGAAGCTTTGTATAATAGGACCCAACTGGGCTACGAATTACACCCTTCCCCCTTTCAATCAAGATCTTTTAACCCGAAATGTCAGCTAAAAAGGTGTCAATTAATACGAATGTCCTACTATTCTGCTGGAATAGACAGATATCACCTAATGTGCGTATTTATGTGCATCAGCATTAAACTTTAGAGTTTGTGTACAGCAAACCATTCCGAGAACATTTATCAGAAAGTGCATTCCAAAACGAAAGCTGAACTCTGAGTGGTTGCTGGGGGTTTACTACTGTGCTGCATCTTTCAAGAAAAACACAAGCGGACTGGATCAACAATGGAGACCAATGATAGTGCAGCAGTGATCGATGGAGAGTCCATGATAGAACTGCATCTTACCATAACTAATCAGAAGAAGAACAAAGGGAACATTTTTGAAGAGATTAACGATGGAGACCTTGTAGGAGTACTCTTCAGCTGAGCTGTCCTTCAGAACGGCTTGCGATTGGCTGGGGGGGATCTTCGGCTTCTCTTTAAAGACTGAAATAAATCAACAAGCTGGTAAGATAAAACGTTACAGTAGATATTTCTTATTGAGTATACAATCACATTCTTATTGCTTTGCCAACAATAACCAAACTTAATTTAATGTTAAGATGGATAGATGAACAGCATATGAAGATGCTACAACACTTGTCTTCCCTGGAAATTGCTATTCAGGTTCCCTTCAGTAATGGTCTCCTGACGGATGTCCAAGGCACGTGGTCATGTGATCTCTGATGAAGGGGAGGATCAGAGTTCAGGTCAGCTCATCTTTCCCTTCAGCAGAGATTGATGCTGGCCAATGGCCATGGGTTCCAAAGGAACATGAAGAAGGTCTGGAGCAGCATGTTCTCCAGAAAGTTAGATATGACCATCAGTGCAAGCATTTTATTTATTGTTTTTTTTTTCTTTTAGGTTATCAAATCCAAGGGGCTTAAAAAAGCCTGACCAACCGATACATACAAAAAGGAAAGAAAAAAAAAACACTTCACCGCTGGCTTAAAATGGATTTAGATTTATTGACTGGGCACAACAACCCAATTTTTAACAGATTTGCCTAGTCGTGGATAGAACCAAATCTGATCATTTGAAGTAAGGCCCCATGCACACGAGACGCAGGTGCAAACTCTGCTGAACACACGTTTTTAAACGCTGAAACCGGCGTTTATAAACGCGCGTTTTGCCGCGTTTGTGGCCGCGTTTGTGGCCGCGTTTAGCGGCGTTTAACCGCGTTTGCGTTTATAAGCGTTTCATCATAGACCCTCCCTAAGCTCAAAAAACAGTAAATTTAAACCATTTCAGCCAGTTTGTGAGACCAGAGTGAGTAGCAGCAGCTGAGAGAGCAGCAGTGTACTTGTATTTAGCGTATCACTTGCCACATCATCTGCCACAAGTTGTGGATTGTCCACTTGCCACGTCACCTGCCACGTCACCTGGCCACATCACCTGGCCACGTCACCTGGCCACGTCACCTGGCCACGTCACCTGGCACAAGTTGTGAATTGTCCACTTGCCACGTCACCTGCCACGTCACCTAGCCATGTTACCTGCCCACATTACCTGCCACGTCACCTGCCACAAGTTGTGAATTGTCCACTTGCCACATCACCTGCCACGTCACCTGGCCACGTCACCTGCCACAAGTTGTGGATTGTCCACTTGCCACGTCACCTGGCCACGTCACCTGGCCACATCACCTGACACAAGTTGTTGATTGTCCACTTGCCACGTTACCTGCCACAAGTTGTGGATTGTCCACAATGCAATGCATTTATATTTTTTTATAGTTTTTCATCATTTGCCATCATTTTTGAGATTTCTAATGTTAAAAAATAGGTCACCTTTAAAAACGCTTATAAACGCAAACGCGGCAAAACGCCGGTACCGCGTTTAGCGTCTGAAACGTGGAAAACTTTTGCGTCTGAACCCATTTTTTTGCTTCTGGAAAAACGAGGTTAAACGCAACTGCTTGTAAACGCCAAAAAACGAGAGTGTGTGCATGGACACATAGGATAACATTGAATGGGTTCAGGAGCAGTTGAAAAAAGCGTCCAACTGCCTCTGAACGCGCGTTCAACAGCAAATAACAGCGTCTCGTGTGCATGGGGCCTAATACTAAAGGCTCATTTTTTTATATTTTTAAATAACAAACACATTATACTTACCTGCTCTGTGCAAGCGTCTTGCTATGGGGGCACTCAAGCAGGCTCGCCTTCAAGCAGGACTCCTGTGAAGGGACATTGTCCATTCACACACAGAGCACAGCTCAGCCCCGCCCCCCGCTCTCTCCTCATTGGCTGTGATTGACAGCAGCAGAAGCCAATGACTCCCAGTGCTGCGTGAGGAGGAGACCCGGGAGAGTCGGTGCTCTCATGCACATCGCTGGATTGAGATCAGGCTCAGGTAAGTATAAAGGGAGGCTGGGAAGGGGAGGGGAGCTACACTCAGGTTTTTTACCTTAACCACTTCAGCCCCGGACCATTTCGCTGGTCAAAGATCAAGCCTTTTTGCAATTCGGCACTGCGTCGCTTTAACGGACAATTGCGCGGCCGTGCAACGTGGCTCCCAAACAAAAATTTATGTATTTTTTTTCCCACAAACAGAGCTTTTTTTGGTGGTATTTGATCACCTCTGCAGTTTTTATTTTTTGCGCTATAAACAAAAATAAATAGAGTGACAATTTTGAAGAAAATATCCCCCAAAAATATATAATTTTTTTTTTTTCCTCAGTTTAGGCCGATACGTTTTTTACCAAAAATATCGCAATAAGCCTTTATTGATTGGTTTGCGCAAAAGTTATAGCGTCTAAAAAATAGGGGGTAGTTTTATTAATATTTTTTTTTTTTTACTAGTAATGGCGGCGATCAGCGATTTTTATTTTTATCTCATGAGACCCCCTCTGTTCTGTACAACACGATCGCTTGAAGCCCAGGAGAGACACGCCCTTCCATTTGGGACTTTTATACCCTTTCTCTGCTCTTCCCCTCTCCTCTCACCCCCCCCCCCCTTTTTTCCTCTCTCTCTTCTTTTTATTACTTTTATTTATCTCTTTTCTTTTTTTTTTTTTTTTTCTCTGGAATAGCGGGCCACGCAAATGTAAATCACAGACCCTATTGATGGTCTGTTTTGTTAGAGAAGCCTGCGCTGTAATTACTTCAGCGCTACCTCTGCCCGATACATAGTGCTGTTCTTTGTTGATCTATGTCTGTGGTTTGTATGTTAATGTTGTAATACGCAGACCTCCATGCCTATTCCAGAGCTGTTGGTGACTACTAATTCCCTTTTATTTCTTTATTCCCCTTTGTTTATATTTTAAACCACTGTATGACATATGTTGAAATCTAATAAAAAATTGTCAATTATAAAAAAATAAAAAAAGATACGTATACGCATCTGCCAATTAAGGTCTAGACGCTGTCCAATGCAATTTATTCACGGCAACATTAAAAAAAAAAAAAAAAAACAGCCTAAAAAGAGACCCTCTCACCATTCTGTTAAAGTGTATAAAACCTGCTTTGTACACAGAAGAGATTACCAATAAGTGGTTCTCTTCCTACTTATTTCTGTGCACTTTCAGTGTAACATGCAACACCATCTCCTCCGCTCCTCTCTCTGTCTGTTGTGGTACCACAAGGCTCCATCCTTGGGCCACACCTATTCTCTCTCTATACCTCTTCAATACCACCTCTATGCTGATGACACCCTGATCCATCTCTCCACTCCTCAACTTACCCCCTCAATCTCCTCACATATCACTGCAGCTCTCTCCTCACTGTCCTCCCTTTACACAGGCTATTATGAATGCTGCTGCTAGACCAATACACCTTACTAACCGATCCGTGACTGCTACTCCCCTCTGCCAATCTCTACACTGGCTTCCACTGCCCCACTGTATAAAATTAAATACTAACAACAACATACAAAGGCCATCCACCACATCGACCTCATCTGCAGATGTCACCCAAATTGTCCTCTCCACTCATTCCAAGACCTCCTGCTCTCTAGCTCCCTTGTTACCTCCTCACATGCTCGCCTTCCAGGACTTCTCCAGAGTCTCTCCCATCCTCTGGAACTCCCTGCCCCGGTATGTCCGGTCAGCCCCTACCTTGTCCGTCTTTAGGCGATCCCTGGAAACTCACCTATTCAGGGAAGCCTACCCCACCTCCACCTAAGAACTGTACCAGAGTCACCTCCATCAGATCATCCCCGCGGCTATTACCTTTTGTACCACCTCCCGCTCCCATTAGATTGTAAGCTCCATGAGCAGGACCCTTGTATTCCTACTGCATTATAATTACACTGTTCCCCCTCTACATTGTAAAGCGTTGCGCAAACTGTTGGCACTATATAAATCCTGAATAATAATAATTTGATTAACCACTTGCCGCCCGCCCTATGGCGAAATGACAGCGGCAAAGTGGTTTCAATATCCTGACTGGAAGTCATAAGACGTCTTCAGGATATTGAGCCACTGCGCGCCCCCCGGGGGTGCGCATCGCGGCGATCGTTGTTGCGGGGTGTCAGTCTGACACACCGCAACACCGATCTAGGTAAAGAGTCTCTGACTGAGACTCTTTACCACGTGATCAGCCGTGTCCAATCACGGCTGATCACGATGTAAACAGGAAAAGCCGGTGATCGGCTTTTCCTCACAGACGCGAGTAGAGGAGAGCCGATCGGCTTCTCCTCTGACAGGGGGGGGTTTGTGCTGATTATCAGCGCAGCCCCCCCGAGGATGCCCACACGCCACCAGGGATGCCCACCATAAGGTATGCCACCAGGGATGCCAATAACAAATGCCAATCAGTGCCCACAATGATGCCAATCAGTGCCCACAATGGGCACCACTGATTGGCAGGCATTATTGTTTGGCACTGATTGGCATCCATTAGTACAATACATTACAGTACATCAGTGCCACCCATCAGTGCCCATCCGTGCCACCCATCAGTGCCCATCTGTGCCACCCATCAGTGCCCATCCGTGCCACCCATCCGTGCCACCCATCAGTGCCCATCCGTGCCGCCTATCAGTGCCCATCCGTGTCGCCCATCAGTGCCCATCCGTGTCGCCCATCAGTGCCCATCCGTGTCGCCCATCTGTGCCCATCCGTGTCGCCCATCAGTGCCCATCCGTGCTGCCCATCGGTGCCCATCCATGCTGCCCATCGGTGCCCACCCGTGCTGCCCACCCGTGCTGCCCACCCGTGCTGCCCATCCGTGCCGCCTATCAGTGCCACCTCATCGGTGTCGCCTATCAGTGCCCATCCGTGCTGCCCATCAGTGTACATCCGTGCTGCCCATCAGTGCCCATCCGTGCTGCCCATCAGTGCCCATCCGTGCTGCCCATCAGTGCCCATCCGTGCTGCCCATCCGTGCTGCCCATCCGTGCTGCCCATCGGTGCCCATCCGTGCTGCCCATCGGTGCCCATCCGTGCCGCCCATCAGTGCCCATCCGTGTCGCCCATCAGTGCCCATCCGTGTCGCCCATCAGTGCCCATCCGTGTCGCCCATCAGTGCCCATCCATGCTGCCCATCAGTGCCCATCCGTGCTGCCCATCAGTGCCCACCCGTGCTGCCCACCCGTGCTGCCCATCCATGCTGCCCATCCGTGCCGCCTATCAGTGCCACCTCATCGGTGTCGCCCATCAGTGCCCATCCGTGCTGCCCATCAGTGCCCATCCGTGCTGCCCATCAGTGCCCATCCGTGCTGCCCATCCGTGCTGCCCATCCGTGCTGCCCATCCGTGCTGCCCATCGGTGCCCATCCGTGCTGCCCATCAGTGCCCATCCGTGCTGCCCATCAGTGCCCATCCGTGCCGCCCATCGGTGCCCATCCGTGCCGCCCATCGGTGCCACCTCATCGGTGCCGCCTTATCAGTGCCCATCAGTGAAGGAGAAAACTTACTTATTTACAAAGTTTTGTAACTGAAACAAAAAAAACGTGTTTTTTTCAAAATTTTCGGTCTTTTAATTTTTTTTTTAGCAGAAAATAAAAATCCCAGAGGTAATCAAATACCACCAAAAGAAAGCTCTATTTGTGGGAACAAAATGATAAAAAATTGAGTTTGGGTACAGTGTAGCATGACCGCGCAATTGTCATTCAAAGTGCAACAGCGCTGAAAGCTAAAAATTGGTCTGGGCAGGAAGGTGTATAAGTGCCCAGTATGGAAGTGGTTAAAATGCATTTGTGGCTGGTTCTAACATACAATCAGCAAAACAGGTTTTCTTTTTCACTGAATCTGACTATATCACCGATACACCTGCTTCATACAAATACAAAAATAATAAAGAGCCAAGAGGCTGCCGGAATTTTCCATTCTGTAACAAACACAGACATCCAAGAATCCATGTGGAAATTTCCACAGTTCCAGGATAAATGTCTTCTGTGCATGAAAACTAAAGATGATAGAACATTGTCCTTGCTCCTCAGCGCTGGTTTTTAGTGCACCAGTCATTAGGGAGTAAGGGATAAAGACTACATAATTTGACAAGTGCATGCTGCCTGTAAAAAAAAAAATTCACTTTCAATGTTATTGGTTAGAAGATAAAAGCTAGCCTCTGATTGGATATCATGGATCACAATACTTTTCCTTTCCTCCAGTTTTGAAAGAAAAATCTGCTTCCCGATAAGGATTTATAGCAGGACTATTTATGAAGGCCTGCAGATAAACTACCATTCATTCATTCCTTACCATATCACCACTAATTCCACAGCCCTCTTTTGACACGGGAAGTTGCAATGTCAAAATTCTGAGTAAAAAAAAGTGTGAGAATTTAGACAGACTGGCAAAAACAAACCGTTAAAGTTGGGGGGAAAAAAAAAAAAAAAAAAAGTATTCTCTCCCATCAAATAAAGTTCCACCTTCAGCTTCCTTCCGTTGATTACAAAGGATGAAAAAAGTTAATAAATTGTAATCTTGCCTACCACTGAGATTTAAAAAAGGACAGGTTGGCGGCATGGGGGGGGGGGGGGAATCACCTAGGGGTGTCTACTTAAAAAAAAAAAAAGAAAAAAAAAGCCATTTAGGGGGTTCGTGCTGCCCTGACATTGTTATGCGTTATGATTTGTAAGACAAAGGATAGAAACCTTTTTTCTCTTATATAATAAATAGCACCAAAAGAAAGCTCTACAACTTGCCAGCCACCCACAGTATAGATACACGTCATTACTTTGACGTTTAATACTAAGGTTATGGTAGCAGCTAGCTGCCATAAGCCTGGTTTAATAAAAAAAATTCTGTGAGCGATTCGGAATCTGCTAAAAAGTGATCCTGGTGACGGATTCGCCACGATTCACGTTTAGGGGTGGCAGAAGAGGTGCCCCTCCCCCGATTTCTGGTCATTTCCACGTTTACCGTAGCCATCGGAAAATAATCTGATGGATGGGTAGGCAGAAAGTCGAGGGACAGTATAAAAATAAAACGTTAAAATAAACTACAAAAAATGAACAATAAAAAGCACTCAATCCCTCCGAGCTCACGTGCAGAAGCGAGCACATACGCAAGTCGTGCCCGCATATGGAAACGGTGTTCAAACCACACGTGAAGTATCGCTGCGATTGTCAGAGCAAGAGCAATAATTCTAGCACTAGACCTCCTCTGTAAAGAGTTGCCTATGGAGATTTTTAGGTACCATAGTTTGTCGCCATTCCATGAGAATGCGCATGACATTTTAGGTATCTATTTACTTGGCATAACATGTTTCATATTATACAAAAAAAAAATGGGCCAACTTTAGAGTTTTGTTAATTCAAGAAATAAAAATCCTATTTAACAGCTTACCTGTAAAATCCTTTTCTTGGAGTACACCAAGGGACACAGAGCCCAAGTTATTACATAGTGGGTTGTATAGTTCACCAAAGGTGATTGGACACTGGCACAACCAATGAAGACAAGTTCCCCTCTATATAACCCCTCCCATAAGGGAAGTACCTCAGTTTTGTAGCAAAGCAGTAAGTATCCCAGAAGAGGGGCGAGACCTCTGTGTCCCGTGGTGTACTCCAAGAAAAGGATTTTACAGGTAAGCTGTTATAAAAATCCTATTTTCTTTATCGTACAGCACAGGACACAGAGCCTAAGTCATTACATAGTGGGACGTCCCAGAGCAATGCTCAATATGAGGGGAGGGAGACACAGATCAAGCATAACGCCGTCGGACGAGAGGCCCTAAACCGTTGCCTGCAGCACACTACGCCCGAAGGCGGCATCCTCATGTCCTCTTACATCAATTTGGTAGAATTTGGTAAATGTATGAACTGAAGACCAAGTTGCAGCCTTACAGATCTGAGCCATCGAAGCCGGATGATGCACTGCCCAGGAGGCACTTATTGCCCTGGTTGAGTGCATCTTAACAGGAAAAGGAGGGATTTTATTCCTTAAATCATAAGTTTGAATAAATCGCTTGTCGAACCCATTTAGAAATGGTCGATTTCGATGCTGCCTAGCCCTTTTTGGGACCATCTGGCAGAATAAACAACACATCTGTTTTACGTATCTGAGCAGTTGCTTGCAGATAAAACGTTCATTGCTCTCACTACATCTAGAGAGTGCAATAATTTTCCCCCCGCTGACTGCGGTTCAGGAAAAAAAGGAAGGCAAAACAATATATTTAAATGGAACGGTGAGACCACTTTCGGAAGAAAAGTAGGATGGGGCCATAATACAATTTTGTCTTTGTGACAAACTAAATAAGGCTCTTTACAAGAAAGAGCTGCCAATTCAGATACTCTCCAAGCAGAGGAGATAGCAACCAGGAATGCCAACTTCCGACTCAAGAGAATCAATGGAATATGACGAATAGGTTCAAAGGGCTGTTTTTGCAAGCCTGACAGAACTAGATTCAAATCCCATGGGCACAAGGGAGGTTTGACTGGCGGATTAACCCGCAACACTCCCTGAATAAATGCCTGGATTAAGGAATGAGATGCCAACGGTCTCTGAAAAAAGATAGAGCCGAAATTTGACCCTTAATAGTACTGAGGGCTAATTTCATATCTACCCCCAATTGACAGAAGGCCAGAATCCTACCAATTACATTTTTGAGGGTTCCACCCTCTGGATTCACACCAGGAAACATATGCCTTCCAGACTCTATAATAAATGATTCTGGAGGCCAGCTTCCTACCATTAATGAGTAGAAAGAACTGGGCCCGAGAGCCCACGTTTCTTCAGCATGTAGGTTTCAACAGCCAGACCGTCAAATTTAGCTTTCGTAAAGAAGGATGGAACACTGGACCTTGTGATAGCAGGTCTTGGCAAAGTGGGAGAATCCAAGGTTCCCCCACTGCCATCTTTATGATCTTGGTGTACCAGGACCTTCTGGGCCAATTCGGGGCCACCAGGAGAACCTTCCTTGATCTTGCAAAGAAGTCTCTGCAAGAGTGGAACTGGAGGGAATGCATAGATCAGGGGAAACTGATCCCGGGAGATCATCAGTGCATCCATTCCGTAGTATAGGAGGATCTTTTGTCCTCGACACAAAATTGTCTAATTTCCTGTTCAACCTGGAAACGAACAGGTCTACATCCGGGGTCCCCCATTTTTGGCATATGTCCTGAAAAATTTCGGGGTGGAGAGACCACTCCCCTGGGAGCAATTGCTGGCGGCTTAGGTAATCCGCTTGCCAATTCTCTACCCCTGGTATGAAGATCGCAGAGAGGCAAGGAATATGAGCTTCTGCCCATGCTAAAATCTTGTTCACCTCTCTCTGAGCATCCCAACTCCAGGTGCCCCCCTGGTGATTGATGTAAGCCACCGCAGTAGCGTTGTCGGATTGAATACGAACCGGGTAACCCTGTAACCTGTATGTCCAGGTTCTGAGGGCTAGATATACTGCCCGAATCTCCAGAATGTTGATGGGCAGGCCCTTTTTGGACTTGGACCAAGTTCCTTGGGCTGAAGCCTCTTCCAGAATTGCCCCCCAGCCCAACAGGCTGGCATCCGTAGACACCACTTTCCAAGTGACCGGGAGAAAGGATTCCCCTGCTCGTAAATTCTTGGTGCTTAACCACCAACTGAGGCTTTGGCGCACCTCTGAAGACAGGCCCATCGGCCAATCTGGAGCCTGGATCTTTCTGTTCCAGGCAGCCAGGATACTGTTCTGAAGTAGCCTTGAATGAAACTGGGCATACGGAATGGCTTCGAAAGAGGCCACCATCTTGCCCAACAACTTCATGCAAAGGCGAATTGATGGTTTTCTCTTTGCCCTGACCATGCAGACCAAAACCTTCAGGGATTTGACCTTTGGCTCTGGAAGGAATACTTTGGTTTGGGTCGTGTCTAAGACCATGCACAAGTACTCCACCCTTCTCAGAGGCTGTAGAGATAACTTCTGGAAGTTTAGAATCCAGCCTAAATACTCTAGGTATTTTACCGTACTGGAGCACACTGTGATTTAACCGTGCTACTGACTGTTCTACCAAGAGTAGATCGTCCAGATAGGCAGTCACCGTTATGCCCTGTGTCCTTAGATTTGCTAGAAGCGGGGCCAGAACCTTTGTAAACACCCAAGGTGCTGTAGCTAACGAAAAAGGTAGAGCTACAAACTGATAGTGGCGGTGTTCCACTGCAAACCTTAGGAATTTTTTTGGTGAGCCGGATAGATAGGCACGTGCAAGTATGCATCTTTGATGTCTATTGATGCCAAGAATTCTCCGCCTTGTAGGGTGGAAACCACTGATCGGATTGTTTCCATTCAGAAATGCCGAATGTTTTCTCTCTGTTAAAAAAAAGAAAAAAAAGAAATGCCGAATGTTTAGAAACTGATTCAGAGCTTTTAGATCCAGAATGGGTCTGACGTCTCCGCTTGGCTTCGGAACCACAAAGAGATTTGAATAGAACCCCGTGCCTTGTTCTTTTAGGGGGACCTCTTTGATTACCCCCTGGGACAGCAAGTGATCCACTGCTTGGAGGAAGGGTTTTCTCTTTAATGGATCTTTGGAGACATTTGAATTTAGGAACCGATAGGGTGGAATTTCCCGGAATTCTATTTTGTATCCTAGGGATACTGTGGAAATTACCAATTTGTCCTGGATCTCTGTTTGCCAAGTGGTTGAAAACTGCCAAAGCCGTCCCCCCACTCGGCCGAGCGGGGGCGCCCCTTCATAAGGAAGCTTTAGGGTTATATTTACCGGTCCTTTTTACCCACGGCTTTTTGCAACCCTGGGTCTGATTCTGGGTCTTAGGCTTTGTGGTTGACTGAGAATGCCGTTGCCACTGCCTAGAGGCAGAGGTCCCTAGAACCAGAGAGAGGGACCGTTTAAAACATGGGCGTTTATGTTTCTTTTTCTCCGGTAATAGAGTAGTCTTACCACTTGAGATCCTCTGGATGTATTTATCCAGATCATCCCCAAAGAGCCGTTCCCCATGAAAGGGGAAACCAGCTAAAGGCTTTTTACACGGAGCTTCCGCTGACCAATGCTTTAAACCAAAGGATTCTGCGCATATGCACCAGTTGGAGCGTATGGCGGGATGCCTGTTGGATAGAATCTCTAATGGCATCGACCATAAAACATAATGCCTTAGGCAGGCTCTCCCAAAGCTTGAGCTGGTCTGGAGGAAGATCCTTGAGCCCTTGCTTCACCTGTTTCTTTAGGACCTGACACATAACTGCCGCCACAGCAGGTTGGGTCACAGCGCCCGCCATAACAAAGGAAGACTTAAGGCTTCTTTCACACGGGACGGATCAGTCATGATCCGCCCCGTGAACCTCCGCTTGCTCAGCGGGGATCGCTCCGTTGATCCCCGCTGAGCCGGCTGATGACTGGGCGGTCCCCGCACACTGTGCAGGGACCGCCCTGTCAGATCTCCGCTCTCCCCTATGGGGGATCGGATGAACACGGACCGTCTGTCCGTGTTCATCCGATCCGCTCCGCAGACGGATAGAAAAATAGAAATTTTTCTATCCTGAAAAACGGAGCGTAGCGGACACGGGTGAGATCGGGTGTCAGCGGATGTTCATCCGCTGACATCCGCTGTCCCATAGGGATACATGTATGTCCGTTTTTCATCCGAAAACGGATGGGTGAAAAACGGACATACGGTCCGCCCGTGTGAAAGGGGCCTAAGTAAAGATTCTAACTTCTTCTCAGAAAAATCTTTAAACACCTGTGTATTGTCTACTGGACAAGTTAGGTTTTTATTTACACAAGAAATGGGCTACATCTACCGCCGGTAGCTTCCATTTTTTTAGAAAATTTTTCCTCCATGGGATAGAGAACATCAAATTTCCTAGGATGAGAGAAACGCTCATCTGGATGTTGCCAGTCTGCGTAGATAAGATTCTCTAACAAAAGGATGAACAGGAAAGGAGCATGCACTTTGTAGGGATTTTAATGAACCCAGGGGAGGAGACAGGTGATTCAGTTAACCCCTCAGAGGGCAACTTGAACGTGGAACGTACTGCTTCAGTATAACATTGCACCTGCAATTTTTGAGCCTGTGAGGCAGAAAAAGGTTCCTCTGATACACCTGATCCATCTGACTGCTCATCATCCTTATCCTCTAAGGGTGCCACATCATCCTCAACGTCCTCAGACTTATCTGAAGACGGACTTAGAACAACCGAAGGGGATCTGCTTCGCTTTTTATCCTTTTTTTGTGGATTTAGCAATTAACGTAGCGATCCTGCCTTCCAATTTGTCTAGAGCTGCTGCCAAAGTGTCTTCAGTGACATATGCAGGAGCTGGCACAATAGGAGAGGCTGCTATACCTGATAAAGGCAATGGCTCATCCTGTATGGGTGCATCCGATTCCTCAGAAGAGGATAATATCCGTTGTGAGGGGGTTAGCTCGGCAGCGGGTGTGTGTGACCCCCGAGATGGGCTCCCCACACAAAAACAGGCCCAGCAAACGGAGGTTGTGGTTTTCAAAATCAAAAAGGTGCGGTTTATTTTCTATTTACAGTGACAAAACACAGCAAAGCAAAAGAAACATAAACAAAATAAATCCTGGTCAACTTGACCTCTGACTAAACATACAGGTTTCCTAACTAACAACTGGGATCAGCCTAGTGCTGTCCTAGTCCCTAAGTCCCTGGTTTTAAATGTCCAAGCAAATAGCCACACAGGCTTTGTCTCACCGCACAGGGGTTCACTCTCCCTAGACAGTCCACACAGGTCTGGGTCCAGGCATGAGCTAACCCCTAATGAAGCTGAGAGTTCTTATAGAGGCCTAAATGAGCTGACAAGCTTCAGCTGGTCTCATCAACTCCCTGTCTGCACGACGCCCCACACTCTCCCTAGAGGTATGAGTCATCCATGAGCCCACTATCCTCAGCTGGGCTTATACAACTCTCCACCTAGTTGTATAAGTCGGCGTAAAGCCTGAATCTGGGCGAAATATATCTACCCCCCTGGATGCAACCAGGTGACTTTACCTTCCTGCTGTCACATACCCCCCCCTCTTGTTTTAACCTCGGGGTTGGAACACCAGCAATCAGGCATTCATGTACTCGAGACAAAGCATCCACATTCCCCATTTGAACGCCAGGGCGATGCTTTACTGTGAAGTTGAATTCCTGGAGGGCCAGGAACCACCTATTCACTCTTCTATTTGTTTCCTTGTTTTGAGCCATCCACTTTAACGGAGCGTGATCCGTAACCATGTCAAAGTGCCTACCTAGCAGGTAGTACCGAAGGGAATCTAGAGCCCACTTCACCGCTAAACACTCCTTTTCAACGGTGGCGTAATTTACCTCATGGGACTTCAACTTCCTGCTGAGGTAAATGACTGGGTGCTCTTCCCCGTTCCAGACCTGGGACAATACTGCTCCTAACCCCACATCTGACGCATCACTTTGTACGACAAAGTCTTTAGAGAAGTCGGGTGAGTACAACACTGGCTGGCTACATAAGGCTTGTTTCAAGAATTGGAATGCTGCCTCAGCCTCGGGGGTCCATTTAATCATGACCGACCCTTTCCCCTTCGTCAGGTTGGTTAGGGGCACAGCCTTAGAAGCAAAGTGGGGAATGAATCGCCGATAATACCCAGCGATTCCCAGAAAGGCTCGTACCTGCTTCTTGCTGTTGGGACGTGGCCAACTCTGGATGGCCTCGACTTTGTTGAGTTGGGGTTTTATTACTCCCCTCCCAATGGTGTACCCAAGATATTTGGCCTCCTCCTGCCCAATGGTACACTTCTTGGGGTTAGCCGTAAACCCCGCTTCCCGAACAGAGTCCAGGACTGCTTGCACTTTTGGCAGATGTGAGGCCCAATCTGTGCTATGGACAATTATGTCATCCAGGTAAGCCGCAGCATACTTCCGATGGGGCCTCAGCATCTGGTCCATTTTCCGCTGGAATGTGGCCGGCGCATTCTGTAACCCGAACGGCATTCTTTTATATTGGAACGCCCCGTCTGGGGTTACAAATGCGGTTTTCTCTTTGGCCGACTTGGCCAGGGGGATTTGCCAATACCCTTTTGTGAGGTCAAGAGTCGTCATGTATCGGGCTGTTCCCAGCCGGTCGATCAACTCATCTATACGTGGCATGGGGTAGGTGTCAAATTTTGTAACTTTGTTCAACTGACGAAAATCGTTACAAAATCGCCAGCTCCCATCCGGTTTAGGCACCAACACAATGGGACTAGACCAATCACTTTGGGACTCCTCTATCACCCCTAAGTTCAGCATTTTCTGTACTTCCTCCCGTATTGCCTCCCGTCGGGCCTCTGGGATCCGATAGGGTTTTAACTTCACCCTTTCACCGGGCGGGGTAATGATGTCATGCTCTACCCCAGATGTTTGTCCCGGCAGCTCAGAGAATACCTCCTTGTTGCGAAGCACAAACTCCTTAACCTCCTGTTGTTGGGGTTGTGACAAGGTGGCTGCTATTCCAACCTCAGGAATCACGCAATCAGTTTGAGCTGGTGACCAAGTGTCTGCGACTAGGGACTCTCTATCCCTCCAGGCTTTCAACAGATTAACGTGATAGATCTGTTCGGGCTTTCGCCTTCCTGGTTGTCTGACCTTGTAATTCACTTCGCTCACTTTTTCCATTATCTCGTAGGGGCCTTGCCATTTGGCAAGGAATTTACTTTCAACCGTAGGGACAAGTACCAGTATCCTATCCCCCGGGGAAAAGGTACGGGTCTTGGCTCCACGGTTGTACACTCTCTGCTGTGCTAACTGCGCTTGGGCCAAATGTTCCTTCACGATGGGCATTACCTGTGCAATTCGGTCTTGCATCAGGGCGACATGCTCAATCACACTCCTGTGGGGAGAACTCTCACTTTCCCAAGTTTCCTTGGCAATATCCAACAGCCCTCTTGGGTGTCTCCCATACAGTAACTCAAAGGGGGAGAATCCCGTAGAGGATTGGGGCACCTCCCTAATAGCAAACATCAGATAAGGAAGTAGACAGTCCCAATCCTTTCCATCTCTATCCACCACTTTCTTCAACATTTGTTTTAGGCTTTTGTTGAACCTTTCAACCAGCCCATCGGTTTGGGGGTGATACACAGATGTACGTAATTGCGTCACTTTGAACAATTTACACAGCTCCTTCATAACCCGGGACATAAAGGGTGTACCTTGGTCCGTAAGCAGTTCTTTACAAATACCCACCCGGCTAAACACAAGAGATAGCTCTTTGGCTATGGTTTTGGCCGAGGTATTTCGGAGAGGGATCGCTTCTGGATAACGGGTGGCATAGTCCATTATAACTAATATGTACTGGTGCCCCCTAGCGGACTTGATTATAGGACCTACCAAATCCATGGCGATCCTCTCAAACGGGACCTCAATGATGGGTAGAGGGACCAGCGGGCTACGGAAATGTGGCATCGGGGCCGACCTCTGACACACAGGGCAGGAGGAACAATAATTTTCTATGTCCTTCATCACCCCCGGCCAATAGAATCTCTGTAATACCCTCTCTCGGGTTTTCTCTGTCCCCAGATGACCTCCAAGAATGTGCCCATGGGCCAACTCCAACACCAACTTCCTGTAAGGTTTGGGCACCACAAGCTGCTCAACGGTTTCTTCTGCCCTTTTTGCCACCCGATACAGTAGGTCCTTCTCTACGCTGAAGTATGGGTAAGTGCAGGTATTATCTGGGTTCACTAACTCGCCATCTATTTCCACTACGTTTTCCCGTGCCTTTATTAGGGCGGGGTCTTTTAACTGTTCTGTGGCAAAATTTTCCCTGTGAACCTCCAGATCAGAAAACTCCACAGATGGTAGGTTTTCGTCTGAGGAGGTGGGCTCCTCTCCAGTTTCTTGAGTCTCCCCTGCCAATACTGATAAGGGAAATTCCGGAGAGTCCTCACCACTCTCAGGGGAGTTCTGGCTATCACATTCCTGGTACATAGGGGCACCAGTGGGGGGCTCAGGATCATCCCACAGTTCCCAGAACTTCGGAAAATCCCTTCCCACAATGGCGTCATGCGGTAACTGAGATACTAAGCTCACTGGATGAGAGAGGGTACCTTTGGGGGTCTCGAAACACACTGTAGTCACTGGATACTCTCGGGTGTCCCCATGCACACAAATAACAGCTACCTTGCTATTCCCAGAGACCTCTGTTTTAACTAACTCAGCCTTTATCAGGGTCACAAGGCTACCTGAATCCAGCAATACCACAACATTTCTACCATTAACACACATTTTGCATAAATGTTTCTCAGTTCCTCGAATGGCAGTGCATGCGACTGTCGCACACAGCGACTGACGTCTGCCCGTCAGAAAGTCACACTGCATGGGTTCCTCCACAACCGGGCAATTGGCTGCAATATGTCCCGCTTGCCGGCAGCGGTAGCAAACGATCCTTCTTGCGGCCTCTTGAGCCGCTGATTTCCCAGGCTGTTCTCGCCAAACTTGGGGTAGAGCTCCCACCCTCTCACTCTCTCCACCCTCACCCCTTGGAATCCTCTTATCCGCCCCTGGGGATGGTCTGGTCTTAGGGTGGAAAGTCTGAGTGTCTCTGGAAGAGGCCGTCAGGTTCTCTGTAGCCAAGTATTTCTCCACACGATCCACAAGACCATCGGCCGTCTCTGGGTCTCCATGGCTTACCCACTTTTGGATGGCAGTAGGAAGAGCTCTCAAAAACCGATCCATTACAACACGTTCCACAATCTTTGGTGCGGACAAAGTCTCTGGCTGTAGCCACTTTCTGCTCAGGTGAATGAGATCATACATTTGAGACCTGGGGGGTTTTCCAAGCTGGAAAGTCCAGTTATGCACACGCTGAGCCCAGACAGCCTGGGTGACACCCAGCCTTGCCAATATTTCAGCTTTTAGCATCACATAGTCTTTTGCTTGGTTAGGCTCTAGGTCATAGTAAGCTTTCTGCGATTCACCAGTTAACAGAGGAGCCACCAGTCCAGCCCACTGCTCCTCAGGCCACTTTTCTCTTTCAGCGGTCCTTTCAAATGTGGTCAAAAATACCTCTGGATCATCCTCTCCAGTCATTTTTGTCAATAAACGACTCACCCCAAAGGACGCGGTATTAGTGGGACGGCTTTCCTCACTGGTCTGCGGACGTTGCTGCATTGCTGCTTCCATCTGTTGTTGTAGTCTCTGCTCTTGCTTCTGCAACAGGTCTATGAAGCGGGCCTCAGATTGCTGCTGGGCTTGTTGCTGAGCCTCCAGACTCTGTTGCAAAGTTGCGTTTGTCTGCTGCTGGGCTGCAAGGCTCTGTTGATGAGCTTGCTGCTGGGCTGCGAAGTTCTGTTGTTGAGCTGCAAGGCTCTTTTGCAAACCTGCATTTGTCTGCTGTTGATTGGCATTTGCTAGAGCCAGCTGCTTCAGTATCTCCTCCATGCTGGCTTAAAAAAAAACTGCCCGCATTCTCCACCAACTGTGAGGGGGTTAGCTCGGCAGCGGGTGTGTGTGACCCCCGAGATGGGCTCCCCACACAAAAACAGGCCCAGCAAACGGAGGTTGTGGTTTTCAAAATCAAAAAGGTGCGGTTTATTTTCTATTTACAGTGACAAAACACAGCAAAGCAAAAGAAACATAAACAAAATAAATCCTGGTCAACTTGACCTCTGACTAAACATACAGGTTTCCTAACTAACAACTGGGATCAGCCTAGTGCTGTCCTAGTCCCTAAGTCCCTGGTTTTAAATGTCCAAGCAAATAGCCACACAGGCTTTGTCTCACCGCACAGGGGTTCACTCTCCCTAGACAGTCCACACAGGTCTGGGTCCAGGCATGAGCTAACCCCTAATGAAGCTGGGAGTTCTTATAGAGGCCTAAATGAGCTGACAAGCTTCAGCTGGTCTCATCAACTCCCTGTCTGCACGACGCCCCACACTCTCCCTAGAGGTATGAGTCATCCATGAGCCCACTATCCTCAGCTGGGCTTATACAACTCTCCACCTAGTTGTATAAGTCGGCGTAAAGCCTGAATCTGGGCGAATCTGGGCGAAATATATCTACCCCCCTGGATGCAACCAGGTGACTTTACCTTCCTGCTGTCACACCGTCCAGAACGGTTAGAGCCTCCTGTTTTAGGCGGCGTGTCTTTTTGTCTTAGTCCCTGAATTATTTTTCTGGGAAGACATATTCCTAAGCCAAAGCAGAGGTACAAGACAAACACTACTGTGCTAGTTTTAGAGCTGGGCGATTTTGGCTGCAAAAAAAAAATCTGCGTTTAAAAAAAAAAAAAAAACTAGATTCACGATTCAAATCGAGTTTTTATTTTCTAATGGACACCGCAACGGTATTAAGGAGCTGCGGGCAGGAGTTTTTAGACGAGGCCGCGGCTTTGGCCTAGTCCACCGCGATCCTGGGAAAAGGCCGCGGACTAGGCCGAAGCTGCGGCCTCGCCTAAAAAATCCCGCCCACAGCTCGCCGCGATCCTGGGAAAGGGCCGCGGCTTCGGCCTAGTCCGTGGCGTCCGGCCTTTTCCCAGGATGCGGCGAGCTGGATTTTTTAGGTGAGGCCTCGGCCTAGTCCGCAGAGCGCTGGTCCTATGGAAAAAATAAAATAGATTTTTTCCCCAGCCCTAGCTAGTTTAGCAATCTACATTAAGTATGCAACTAATCCCACAGTCTGAATGCTGAGTAGGTGCCTTCAAACAGTGCCTGTAATCCAACCACCCAAACTCACGTGCCCCCAAGCTGCTGTGTCTCTTCAGTGGGTCTGTCAGGCATCTGAAGCTGTGTTTCAAACTTGCCGCATGTGCAGTAGAGCGGCGCGCACGCCGACGTGCCCGCTCGCGTGACCACACCCCTCTCGTGCTCCTGAGAGTGAAAGCACACCCCCTGCGCGCGCCTATGGGAATGGCGGCGCTCAGGGGAGAGAGTCAGCATGCACTGACCTGTGATCATGAAGAGGCAGCAGGTCTCCGAGTCTGGCGCCATGAAGAGACATCCTTGCGGAGTTTGCAGCAGAGGAAGTGTGCTGAACTGACACTGAGCTACTCGTTCCTGACTCGTTACTCCCTCTAGTCGTGATTTACAGGCAAGGCACTCTATTAAAAAAAAAATGGGGAAGTTTCTCAAGTGTTTAAAACTTAGACTTTTCCCACTTTCCTTATCCACGCCGCAGGACTGCTGAAACCCAGACAGTACCAATCTTTACCCATCACGGCGGGTAGTGTTGTGCCAACCTTCAGGGGTATGGGTTCCTACTTAAAGGAGGCCTCTTCCCTGGGCCTTGTAAAAGACTCTGCCAGAATACTTTTGTGCTTTAATTAGCGAAAGTGCTGGATCCCAGAGCCCAGTCCTCAAAAGAGAGACATTACAGGCACCGCCTCGGGCTTCTGCGAGGCTCGGGTACCATCCATTTGGCGTAATTTAACAAGCGGTTTGGATGGACCCGGTGGCGTAGCTCCTTAACCCCGGGAGGGATTTTTCAACAGAGCTCCTTCTTAGCACATCCTTACTCGTGTCCTTCACCTTAGACACTGGCGAAAAAACGGAGGTACTTCCCTTATGGGAGGGGTTATATAGAGGGGAACTTGTCTTCATTGGTTGTGCACTGGTCCAATCACCTTTGGTGAACTATACAACCCACTATGTAATAACTTAGGCTCTGTGTCCCGTGGTGTACTCCAAGAAAAGGATTTTACAGCTAAGCTGTTAAATAGGATTTTTTATTTCTTGAATAAACAAACAAAAAAACTCTAAAGTTGGCCCATTTTTTTTTTTTTTTGGAGAATATGAAACATGTTATGCCAAGTAAATAGATATCTAAAATGTCATGCGCATGCTCATGGAATGGCGACAAACTATGGTACCTAAAAATCTCCATAGGCGACTCTTAAAAAAATGTTTACAGGTTACCTGTCCTAGAGTTACAGAGGAGGTCTAGTGCTAGAATTATTGCTCTCGCTCTGACAATCACAGCGATACTTCACGTGTGGTTTGAACACCGTTTCCATATGCGGGCACGACTTGCGTATGTGCTCGCTTCTGCACGTGAGCTCGGAGGGATTGAGCGCTTTTAATTGTTCATTTTTTGTAGTTTATTTTACGTTTTATTTTTATACTGTCCCTCGACTTTCTGCCTACCCATCCATCAGATCATTTTCCGATGGCTCCGGTAAACGTAGAAATGACCAGAAATCGGGGGAGGGGCACCTCTTCCGCCACCCCTAAATGTGAATCGTGGCGAATCCGTCGCCAGGATCACTTTTTAGCAGATTCCGAATCGCTCACAGAAAAAAATTGTAATGACTAAAGCCCTGTACACACGATCGGATTTCCTATGGATTCTAATCCAATGGATTTTTCCATCGGAAATCCGATGAAGCTGACTTCCATCAGTCTTGCCTACACACCATCAGTCAAAAATCCCACCTTCCCAAACGCCGTGACGTAAAACACTCCGACAAGCCGAGAAAAATGAAGTTCAATGCTTCTGAACATGCGTCGACTTGATTCTGAGCATGCGTGGGTTTTTTGTCCGATGGAGTTCCACACAGACGATCGGAATTTGCCATCGTTTCCCCCCCCCCCCCCCCATCGGATAAATTTAAAACATGTTCTATTTTTTCTCACCGATGAAAACTATGGGACCCATACACAATCGGTTTGTCCGATGAGAAAAGTCTATCGGACTGTTTTCATCGGTAAAGCCGATCGTGTGTACACGGCATTAGGCTCTGTGTCCCGTGGTGTACGATAAAGAAAGTGTATTTTTTCCCAAAAAATTGCGTTTGAAAGACTGCTGTGCAAAAAGAGTGCCATTCTATTCTCTAGTCTAGGGTCTCTGCTAAAAAAAAAAAAAAAAAAAAAAAAAGTTTGGAGGTTCTAAGTAAATTTCCAGCAAAAAATACCAATATAAACAAAAAGCTCCATAAAAGGCCTGGTCTGCAAGTGGTTAAAAAAAAAATGGTAAATATATTTTGGTACAGTGTTGCATGAGGAGTACATCAGTCAAACTATCACAGCACTGAAAAAACAGAAAAATGGCCTGGTACCGCAGGGGTATATACAGGAAAGTACTAGTGGTTAAAGCTTCTATTGGCAGATTAGATTCTACTGGATCTTCTTATGTACATAATGTATTTATACAGTGCAGGCACATTATGCAGCATGCAGAGTACATGGAACTGTTGACATCAATAACACACTAGGGCCAATTTTGGGTTAGAGCTGCCAATACATTTTTTGATTGAGGGAGGAAACCCAAAACACAAGAGGACCATGCAAACCCCATGTACACATAGCTCAAAACAGCTATACAAATAGCCAGGACTGTCAGAGTCAATAATTCCCCCTGAATAAATGCTGTACTGTTGTTTCTGAAGTTTAGTAAATACACCATATAAAGATTGGTTTATTTATCTTGCACAAATAGGGACAATACAGAAAGTGACACATTGCCATACATTCACAGTATAGGCGGCTTTTATCCATGAAAACGCACCCCGTCATCTGACCTCTGACAGTATTCTGGGATCATGCAGGGCATTCACCTGCAATATACAACAGCTACAACAGCTTGCGTCATGCAGTGCGGTGTTTACATTGGGCTTGTTACAAGTATAGCTGGCTGACCTCATATAGCTGAGCACATTGCTTAACAGTGTCAACGTGAAACAGCAAATTCTACAACTCCTGAGCTTACTTAAACCTGCTCCCACTCCCATTCTACACCTATTCCAACAACCCTGGAAAGAAGTCCATACTTCCCTACAGTGCCTTGAAAAAGTATTTATACCACTTGAAATGTTCCACATTTTGTTATGTTACAACCAAAATTACAAATGTATTTTATTGGGATTTTATGTGATTGACCAACACAACAAAGTGGCACATAATTGTGAAGTGGAAGGAAAATGATTGTTTTTTTTACAAATAAATATCTGAAAAGTGTGGCGTGCGTTTGTATTCAGCCCCCTTTACTCTGATACCCCTAACTAAAATCTAGTGGAACCCAATTGCATTTAGAAGTCACCCAATTCATAAATAGAGTCCACCTGTGTGTAATTTAATTTCAGTATGAGTACAGATGTTCTGTGAAGCCCTCAGAGGTTGGTTAGAGAACCTTAGTGAACAAACAGAACGATGAAGGCCGAGGAACACACCAGACAGGTCAGGGATAAAGTTGTGGAGAAGTTTAAAGGAGGGTTAGGTTTTAAAAAAAAAAAAATATCCCAAGCTTTGAACATCTCACGGAGCATTGTTCAATCCATCATCCAAAAATGGAGAGTATGGCACAACTACAAACCTACCAAGACATGGCCGTCCACCTAAACTGACAGGCCGGGCAAGGAAAGTATTAATCAGGGAAGCAGCCGAGAGGCCCATGGTAACTCTGGAGGAGCTGCAGAGATCCATAACTCAGGTGGGAGAATCTGTCCACAGGACAACTATTAGTCGTGCTCTCCACAAATCTGACCTTTATGGAAGAGTGGCAACAAAAAATTCATTGTTGAAAGAAAGCCATAAGAAGTCTTGTTTACAAGAAGCCATGTGGGGGACACAGCAAACATGTGGAAGAAGGTGCTCTGGTCAGATGAGACCAAAATTTAACTTTTTGGCCTAAAAGCAAAACTCTATGTGTGGAGGAAAACTAACACTGCACATCACCTTGAAACATGGTGGTGGCAGCATCATGTTGTAGGGATCCTTTTTTTCAACAGAGACAGGGAAGCTGGTCAGAGTTGATGGGAAGATGGATGGATGAATCCAAATACAGGGCAATCTTACACGAAAACTCTGCAAAAGATTTAAGACTGGGGTGGAGGTTCACCTTCCAGCAGGACAGCGACCCTAAACGTACAGCGAGAGCTACAATAGAATGGTTTAGATCAAAGCATATTCATGCGTTAGAATGGCCCAGTCAAAGTCCAGACCTAAATCCAATTGAGAATCTGTGGCAAGACTTAAAAATTGATGTTTACAGACGTTCTCCATCTAATCTGACAGAGCTTGAGTTATTTTGCAAATAGGAATGGTCAAAAATGTCACTCTCTAGATGTGCAAAGCTGGTAGAGACATCCCCAAAAAGACTTGCAGCTGTAATTGCAGTGAAAGGTGGTTCTACAAAATATTGACTCAGGGGAGGCTGAATACAAATGCACACCACAGTTTTCACATATTTATTTGTAAAAAAAATGTGAAAACCATTTATCTTCCACTTCACAATTATGTGCCACTTTGTGTCGAACCATCACATAAAATCCCAATAAAAAACATTTACGTTTTTGATTGTAACATGGCAAAAGTGGAAAATTTCAAGTGTTATGAATATTTTTTCAAGGCACTGTATTCTGAAAGTGATCTGGTCCGGTGACATGATCTCTGCAGTGTCCAGACTCAGTGAAGAGATCACCAGCCTCTATTCAGAATCAATGGTTCCCGACGAGAGCCCACTGATTTGAATATAAGTCACATCCAAGTCGGATCATGATGATCCGACTTGTGGTGCAACTTGTGCTCTGAGGATCTTGAAGGTGAACCCCTCGCCAAAATGGAAGGAAAAAAGATTAAAAAAACGCGTGGGTCCCCCCCCCCCACATCCATACCGGACCCTTATCCGAGCATGCAGCATGGCATACCAGGCCACATGCCCTCAACATGGGGGGTGGGTGCTTTGGGGCAGGGGTATGGTATGGTCTTGAAGGGGAACCCCACACCATTATTTATTCCCCATTTTGGCGAGGGGCTTCCCTTCAAGATCCCCAGAGCACAAGTCGCACCACAAGTAAGGTCATCTTGATCCGACTTGGATGCGACTTCTATTCAAATCAATGGGCTCTCATAGGGAACCATTGATTTTTGACATGTCATGTATCCAGCGCTAAGCCGCGTTTAGCAGCCATTTTTACAGCTCTAACGCTGGTCCCGGGCCCTGGGTTTTTTTTGCAGCTCGAAAACGCCTATGCCACTTACAGCTCCTAAAAATCTGTGTGTGCATGAGGCCATAGAATAACATGGAGAAGTGTTTTAAAGCTGCAAAAAACAACGTCTGTCAATGGTAAAAGCGGCTGTAAAAAATGCCATGTGTGCATGAGACCTAACACACATTTCCACCTATAACCCACCTATAAACACAAAAATAAAATTTGCTGACCCCAAGATTAATCTCACCCATAACTTAATTACTTATATGAAACTAAAAGGCCCTTTAACACCGAAAGCAGTTGGATGCATTTTGAACTGTGCCCCCATAGACAGCCCAAAATCAAGATAATCCTAGGGGCGCCGTTCACATCATTGCAGTGCAGGTTAGCGCAGTAAAAAAAAAAAGGGGGAAGAAGTAGAGCATGCTGCATTTTTCTGCACCGCAAATGCAGGCAACACACTACAAACACGCTTTAAATGCACCGCGCCCCTTTAAGCCAAGCCCAGAATTGTATAGAAAATGCACTGCAAACATAGTGTTAAACGCAGCACAAAACGCATTCAAGCGTGAGTCAAGTGCACATCAAATGTAAACATGCAGTCAAAAATGTGCAGTTATGTGCATTTTCTGGCATGAATGTGCCCCAAGTCTGCATGCACCCGTCATACTGTGCTGGTTCCCTCTGAAACTATTCCTTACCCTGCTTACCACAAATATAGTAATGACCCATCGGGCCTTGTTATTCTGAATTGTAAAAAAATTAATCAATATATAAAATGAAAAAAAAAAAAAGAAAAAAAAAAAAACACAATTACATTTACACAACACCATTATCAGTGACCAGATTAGTTCGGTTTCATTTTGGGAACTTAGGTCTTAAAAGGGGTTGTAAAGCTTCGTGTTTTTTCACCTTAATGCATCCTATGTTCCCGCGATGGTTTCCCCCAGCTTGAGGCGGCTCGTCATGGGAGATTAGCAGCGCAGCCATTGGCTCCCGCTGCCGTCAATCAAATCAATGATGCGGCGCGTCGGGGCGAGTGATACACTTGGCGGCTATAGCCGCCACTGTATCACACGGAAGCGCACCCGCAAGCTAACCCCCTTGGGAGAGAGCTTCCCAGAACGGGGGTTAGCTCTTGCGGGGAGGAGCCGAGACAGCCACCGTGGGACCCCAGAAGACGAGGATTGGGGCCACTCTGTGCAAAACGAACTGCACAGTGGAGCTTAGTATGGTATGTTTGTTATTTAAAAAATAAAATAAAATACCTTTTACAACCCCTTTAAGGGAGAAAACCCTTTATTTTTTATCTCTCGAAAGCTTTTTGACGTTCATATAAATAAACCGCAATGGCACTTTAGGTTCAAGAGCAGTGAAATGTCCTAAAATGTTTGATAATGTTTTATGATGAAATTCAGCCGCTTGCACAAGACCCCAGAGAGTGGGATCTCACCCAGTTTTAACTGTTGAAGTGTGTCACAGTTATGAGGCCGGATCTCAGAGAGGACTGAATGGAGAGGTCAGGGGCAGACACGCTAAAGGCCACCTTTTGCAAGAAGTATTAAATTCAGCAACACTAATCTTATGATCTAATCTAAAGCCCCATACACACGGTCTGACTTTTTGCCAACAAACTTCATTTTGAGCAAGTTTGCCAAAAAATCCGACCGTGTGTACGCTCCATCGGACAAACTTTTTTGGTTTTCATCGGACAAAAGTTCGGTCTGCAAATGGACAAACTTTTGGCCAACAAAAGTCAGATGGAGCAAAGTCCGACCGTGTGTACAGATAACCATCGGACTTTTGTCCGATGGACAAAACAAATAATGTTAAAATCATCCAACAATAGCAGAAGTTAACCAAAGGGTGGCGGTAAAGAGCAGAAAAACCACGTGATGTTGGAAAAAGTTTTGGGAAAGTTTGCAGAAAAGTCCTGTGGTGTGTATGCTATGGGTGTGCCCGGCCAACTCTGTTTGGACAAAAATCCACGGAAAAGTCCGATGGAAGTCCAACCGTGTGTACGAGGCTTTAGGCAGCATAATGTGGTTAGCAGTTCTGCACATCAGCACTTAAGCCAGCCATAGATGGAGCGATTTTCTTTCCTGCAACCACGGTCAGTTAGTGCTGATGGGGGAAATCCCTGCCGCAGAGCTATTGTGTTCTCCCGATAGGGGAGCCACTAACAATATAACAGGCTGGTTGTAGCCAAGTTATTCAATGGATCAACTTTGGAGCATTCAGCCTGCTCATACATGGTTTGAAGCTCAGCCAGTCCCTGCTAAACTAGCCAAGATTTAAACCATCTTTGGCCGGCTTAAGGTCACCGCTTTGAATCTCAACAACAGCACTACGTGTACAGAATGTTCTCTCTGTGCCTGCTTGGTATTCCTCCAGGTACTCTGGCTTCCTCCCACACCCCAAAAACATGCTTGTAGGTTAATTGGCTCCTGTCTAAATGAATGTAAGTTAGGGACCTTAGAGTGTAAGCTCCTTGAGGGCAGGGACTGATGTGCATGTACAATATATATACGTAAAGCTCTGCGTACATTGACAGTGCTATACAAGTACCTGCAATTAATGATTAATAGGCATTTATACTTTTTTGGAATGAAGCCTGCAGAGCACTGCACCCCTGAGCACTGTGTCAAAGGTGCATTGCAAAGTACAGGTTCATTCAATGGATTGCCCCAGCCTCAGGTCCATAACGAAGGTAAAGACCTGTTTTTATGGTACAGCTGGACTACAGAGCAGCATAAAATGCTGAAGAGGGATTGGAAGTGAGCTCTACATAGTCCCTCTGCTACTGTGGCAAATAGGACATGTAGGAAATGCAAGAAGCACCCTGCAATTCAGGTAGTGGGGCAGAGGTTTGGGTTTTGGGCATGGTGCATGTCAGTGGTTCTCACCCTCAGTCCTCAAGTACCCCTCAACAGGCCATGTTTTCAGGTATTCCTTTATCTTGCACAGGTGCTTTAAATCAGAGCTGTGGCTTGGTATTTTGGACAGCTATTTTATCTAAGAGAAATCCACAAAATATGGCCTGTTGGGGGTGGGGTTCTTGAAAACCAAGGTTGTATGTGACCATGCTTCACATTATTTGGGTGCAACATGTAACCTGGTCTAAAACAAGGACTAAGCTTTTAATGAAGGTTTCTCTGCTACGGCTGCAAGTATAGCACCAAAAAAGACGGCATGAAGAAAAGCTAGGGTACACAGGCAGATTTCCCCTGGAAAGACACAAATGCATTCTATGCTCAGAAAGAAAAAAGTTTTTTTTTTTTAATAAACAGTAAGAACCTATAACTAATGCCAACTGTCATACAGACTTCTTTGGGAAACTTTATGCAATTTTGAAAAAGTTACTCTCTGGAAGCCAAAAGTATTTCTTATAAACCTACATAAATTGCAGTCAATTAAAAGTACTTAAGACAAGTGTTCAGCCGGTAGCCGAATTGCAGAGATTATATATATATATATATATTGCAATGGGCGGGGATGTTTTGGGAGTGCTGTATACAGCCCCACTTTTTCTAAGGTCCCGCAAGCGCACCACCCGGGTGGGAAAGCACCCATTGCAATGAATGGAAGGCAGATTCAGGCACCATTTCTAGAGCTGAAACGCCTGAAAACTGCCTCAGTGTGAAAGGGGTCAAAGTGTTTTGGAGGTTGTGATGCAGAGCGCACAATGCTTCATATATGGTACAAAGACTTTGGTGTACAGTATACAATTATGTATACAGTGGTCCCCAGAGGTTCTTCTACTCTTCAGTATGCTGCCTTCCCTGTGCCAGCCATACTCCCTGTGGTAATCACACAGGCTTTGGACTTCCTTTCAAAACCCATCAACCCTACCACGAGTCATTCACAACATTATTTTATTCATATATTGACTCTCTGCTGCCCATTGGTCAGAACTTGCACTATATGTTCAGGATCCTGACATCATAATCATTCCCTCATCATCCTAGATGACACAGCTTTGCTTGCTGGAATACTTTAGCGCAACAATTGTGTTTTTTCCATTGTACAGCAGTGGTTCTCAACCCTGTCCTCAAGCACCCCCAACAGGCCATGTTTGCAGGTTTTCCTTCATCTTGCACAGGTGCTTTAAATCCGAGTCAATGGCTTGGTATTTTGGACAGCTATTTTATCTAAGAGAAATCCCCAAAACATGGCCTGTTGGAGTACTGGAGGACAGGTGAACATGGAAAACTAAAGGTTGGGACTTTTAATTGAGGTGTGGGACCTAAAGAAACACCTCCATCCCGATAATGGAAGAAAGGAAGCAATTATGCAAAAGTGGGACTTTTAGTTGAAGCATGCATCCCAGGAGGTAGCACGGATCAATTGAATAGGGCAGGTATCCAGTTTGGTGGAACCAAAGATATTACAGAAAAACATTGCATAGCAATTGACAGTCAGTATTTTATTCGCATAAAAGAGGTAACAAAAACAATAATGACATAGCATACCTAATGTACTAGTTCACAATTGAATGGTATATAGATTACAACAATCAATAGTAGTAAGATATAGTAACATATTTGGTTCATGAATAAAACAGTATCAGGATCAGAGGGGGAGGGGGAGGGCCCATTCAATGAAGCGTGTCTCCATAGTAAAAAATTAATTAAAAATTGAATACGTTGGCACAGTCCACTAAGTATAGAGACTGGTAGGTAATAGTGGTATTCACATATATACGCAAAAGAGCAACTAATTAGCTCTCAGTAGGCATATTGGTGCATTATATGGAAATTGTACATAACCAGTTTCTTTAAAGTTTATCTCCATGGTAGTTATAACCGTAATTGGTTGGTGAATACCAATCAATGTATGAGGTGATAGTAGGCATACCTGTAAGTTACCCGGGGAATTGTTACTGCTCTATCTCTATCTCCTGCCCCGCATTATGTCTATACATCTTATAATAATAGGTGAAATTTTACTGCCTTGTCATTTATAGACCTCCACCTCATACCTGCTCCTGAAGAGTGGCAGTAGCCACAAAACGCGTTGAGCCAATAAGATGCCCCTACCTATACATGCTGCTACTGTACCACCTATCACCTCATACATTGATTGGTATTCACCAACCAATTACGGTTATAACTACCATGGAGATAAACTTTAAAGAAACTGGTTATGTACAATTTCCATATAATGCACCAATATGCCTACTGAGAGCTAATTAGTTGCTCTTTTGCGTATATATGTGAATACCACTATTACCTACCAGTCTCTATACTTAGTGGACTGTGCCAACGTATTCAATTTTTAATTAATTTTTTACTATGGAGACACGCTTCATTGAATGGGCCCTCCCCCTCCCCCTCTGATCCTGATACTGTTTTATTCATGAACCAAATATGTTACTATATCTTACTACTATTGATTGTTGTAATCTATATACCATTCAATTGTGAACTAGTACATTAGGTATGCTATGTCATTATTGTTTTTGTTACCTCTTTTATGCGAATAAAATACTGACTGTCAATTGCTATGCAATGTTTTTCTGTAATATCTTTGGTTCCACCAAACTGGATACCTGCCCTATTCAATTGATCCGTGCTACCTCCTGGGATGCATGCTTCAACTAAAAGTCCCACTTTTGCATAATTGCTTCCTTTCTTACTGGAGGACAGGGTTGAGAACCACTGCTGTACACAGCCTAGTGTATACCAACCATCCTCCATACCATTCACAAGAACCTCCTGGAAGGCCCTCTATTTAAATGAAGTTAAAGCCCCCATAGGTGAAAGTGACAGGTTCACTGTTACGGGAAAAATAGATAGTGGCACACCAAACTATTCCAATGGCTTCTTTATTGATCCATAAAATCAACTGTATAGATGAGTGGAGATTTATCTTAAAAGGAGAGTACAGACAAAGCTTGTTTGGAGGGCAGTTCATTCTGTACTAATGTGAACCTTTTCAGTACTTTTAGCTGAAGCCCGCTGTCGGCTAACGTCACAGAGCCGGTCCAGGCTCGGGCAAAATCGCGACCATATGGTCGGGATCCGCCCACATGTCTGGACCAGCACCCGTCTCAGCCTCTCAGCGTGCTGCTTAGAGTCTGAGCCGATTGCTTCCGCCCCCTCCACAGCACAGCGCTCCAGTAAGCACAGGGGAGCAGAGAGTTGGCGAGAACCAAGCAATCAGCGGTGTTTGATTGCTCGCTTCTCAGTGTTCGAGCCGGCGGGGGACAGATGCAGCATCCCCGTTTTGCTTGCCAGGAATCTGATTATAAAAACACCCTGATTTTCTACCCTGTAAAGACTCAGGTCTGGCAAATGGCAGCTCT
The DNA here is from genome assembly GCA_029206835.1 of Rana muscosa. Lineage (NCBI taxonomy): Eukaryota > Metazoa > Chordata > Amphibia > Anura > Ranidae > Rana > Rana muscosa. Next base: position 227,619,100 of record CM055121.1, read on the forward strand.
GGTGGAGAACACTGCATTGTTGGACAAAAGGGAGAACATCTAATGCTCCCCCATACCTAGAAGTACCAGGTATTTCCAAGGGCTCTGGCAGGTGAACAGTCTGACAGGGGATGTAGGAGGAAGAATCTGTGGAAAGAGCTACCATAAGCTACCATGAGAACATGTCACTTTACGGTACATGGGCTTTGTGGAAGGTGTAATTAATCAGCAAAATAGCAGACATAACAAAAATTTAAAAAATCAGGGCCATTCAAGTAGGAGTCTACAACATGCTTACAATTTTTTTTCTAAATCTGGTCACTGTGGATAGAACATCATTGCCCTGGAAGCTCAGGTTGGAGTAAGGTCCAATCTCTACTCACAAAATTTCAAAGTCTTGAAGAGATCCCTACCAGAGATTCTTACTCCCCTCCCGCCCAAACTAATCTTACAGATCATAACCTACTAACCTTACCAGAAGCAAAGATCATTTTACTAGCCCAAACTCTATTATGCCCACCAGAGCATATAGAGGATAAAAAACTGCGCTAGCAGAGAAATGTAGTTAAAAATACTAAAAATATTTCAGGCAGCAGTAGTAGTGTGACAACACCTATACAAATAGAAAAACGAAAAAACTGCGCCACCTTGTGAAACTTAGACCAGAGCCTGATAGAGGTTTTATAGGCTTATTCAAATGCACATAATGAACTAGCAGATATTACACCAAATAGTCCAATAGCACTTTTACACAAGATCTGAAACGGTCCACAAATCTGTATGGCAGGGGAACCACAGAATTCACACCGCAGTGACTAATCAAAACAAAACGTGAGATATCCACCACCAAAGGAAGGGGTAGCAGCTTACCAGAGCTGTCCGTTCACACCTGACAAATTCAATCTATCGTGGAACCAACTTTAGAGCGCGGTTGTCACATTACATAGTATTTTATAGAAAATCACAGCCCTGCAGATTGAAATGAAAAGGGGTTCTATGATCTGGATATAACATTTATGGACCACCTGAATGGATCGTATTGACTTAATAAGGGAGGACTGCAATACTAAAGGCCGCGGCTGGGCTACAGTCGATTGTCCCAAACCGCTTGCCCTCTGGTAAGCTGCCTCCCCTTCCTTTGGTGGTGGATATCTTACATTTTGTTTTGATTAGTCACTGCGGTGTGAATTCTGTGGTTCCCCTGCCATACGGATTTGTGGACTGTTTCAGATCTTGTGTAAAAGTGCTATTGGACTATTTGGTGTAATATCTGCTAGTTCATTATGTGCATTTGAATAAGCCTATAAAACCTTTATCAGGCTCCGGTCTAAGTTTCACAAGGTGGTGCAGTTTTTTCGTTTTTCTATTATGCCCACTGTTTGATGTACTCTATATTGAAGTTTCAATTGATGCACTCCATTCCAACCTGAGAAACGAAATCCCCCTTTCTAGTTCAAAGCAAAATGTGCTAATGCTGACGCATGCCCTACTTAAAACCAAATTCAAGGAATTGAGCTCCCTTTCCCCTAAACAAAGTAAAGACTTGCTGTGAGTTAAGTCCAAGGAGGTGCATGAGATCTCCTGGGCTTATCTCTATTATTTATATCGGACAGATTTATTGCACTCCCAGAAGATGGCCATCACAGTATTTCCAGGAGCACAATACTGATGCTTCAGGTCTCAGCATCTTCAACATTAGAGTTGGTGCAGCTGCTATGCCTGCCCCTCCCCTCTTCCTTCCCAGTTACAGAAGCCTTTGTATTATATGAACTCAGTCACAAAATACAAAGGCTTCTCTGAATGGGTAGCAGAGGGAAGGGGCAGGCATAGCTGCTCTGTGTGCCTCTTTCTTCCCTTACAGCCCCGAGTGTCAGTGTATGCTTCGGCGGAGCTATAAACCTTTCAGATATATAATAAAAAATAAAAAAAAAGATAAGTTCAGGCAATGTCATGCACCTCCTTGGACTTAACTCATAGGGATTGATTTACTAAAACTGGAGAATGCAGCTGTACATGGTAGCCAATCAGCTTTTCATGTCAGTTTTGTCAATTAAGCTTTTACAAAAAAAAAAAACCTGGAAGCAGATTTGGTGCAGCTTTGCATAGAAACCAATTTTGCACTCTTCAGTTTTAGCAAATCAACCCCACAGTATGCCTGCAGTTTTTACGAAGTGGCTGAATTGCTGGAATTCAGCTTTATGGTGACCATAGATGGATCGAAATTCGGCCAGGTCAGCAGGGTCTGGCAAAATTTTGATCAGTTTGTGGCCATCTTTGTTTGGCAGAAGTTGATCATTAGATCGACTTCTGTCAAATTAACAAGTTGGAAAACGTTTTTTGATTGGCAGCTGCAGCCACTAATCAGTGTATTCTTAAAGCTCTGAGCCCCACTATCAGACTACAATGTCCCTACGGGGGGAAGTGGGTGATCCCTCCATCCATCCATCTTTTTTTTTTTCGTTTTGCCCGCTGGCTGTATGAAGAAAAAAACAAATCTTCTACAGTCAGCTTTAGTTTTCATTTTGATGGTGGGTCAATTTTAGAGAATACAAAACAAAAAGATGCTCTGTAATTTTTCCAGTGGCATAGAATGGAATAAGAAAAAAAAAAAATGGTTTAAATGGGTGTATAGCAAATTTAATCCTTTCACTTTCTTATGCAACTTGCTTTGTAGCCTGCAGTGCTATGAAAATTTATGAGCGGTTAGTCATCTCATGAAAGGATTAGGACTCACATATTCTCAGGCATCATCTCAGTTTACTGTATGACCCAACAAGCAAAAGAAAAAAAAAAAAAACACACACAAACACCTGTATTTGTGGTATGAGTGTGGGTGAAATGCTTTAAGCAAATGCACACAAAAGGAGAAGCTTGATATGTTTGGATGAGCCCAAGTACAAATTCTAACATCCCACAAATGTTGATACCTGCTGGGACATTTTGCCAGTCAGCCAAGGCCAATTACCTTGTATGCACTGCCAGTCTGGGGACTTACGCCGGCCAAAGACGGTGCAAATTTCTGTTCTGCAACCACGGGTTGCAAGGAATTTGCACAATTTCCCCAGCAAGACAGACAGTGCTGACATGGGAATCAGCAATTGTCTTCTCCCGGCAGGGGCAGGCAGAGAAAGCCCTCCCTGCCGGGAGAAGACGGTGGTTATCGCTAGCAGCTATAGCAGCTGCTTGCGATGATCCCAAGCAAATACAGCAGGCTGATCGTACCCAAGTCGATCGATCATATACTTTTAATACTGCTTATTTGATGCACCCTATATACATCATGTGTTCATTTTGTTTGGAATTAATGTGTGGTTTTAGTCATTATGCTGCTACACTTTGATGTTCAAACGCACCTCAAAATTTTAGCATTTGCGTTGCAGGAAAGAGAATCGCCCAAATATAAAACATACTAAATTTACACGCATGTTGCTCCAAAAGGTCAATTTTTTATGTCATCTCATTGCTCATCACACACTAGTGGGATCACATGGGCTTACTTACCTACAACTGTCAGAATGAACAGAAGAGTAGACACCGCTGCAGTGCCATAAAACATGATGCTGATATTGTGTCCTGTCAACTCCATATCATCGGATCTTGGGACCAACACTGGAGGGAGGAGGAAACCAATCGCCGTTCCAAACTGTAGAAAAAAAAAGTAAAATATTAAAAAGCGATTTACCTTTGTGCCTTTCAGATGCAAGTTGCTGTACCAGGCAGAATTTTGTAATTATTCCCGGTACTAAGAGATATTATACCTCTAATTCATGTGGTATTTAACTCATGGGATTATTCATCTCCAAAGAAGTCAATTCACTAAAAATCTGTGTAAATATTTATGTTTTGCGACAATAAACATTTTTTTTGCATGCCAACACTGCACCAGAGGAAGACAGTTCTGTTAGCGAATGTACAAAGAAATAGCCTCAATGCACACTATAAGCTTAAAAAAAAAAACAAAAAAACACACACACATACAACAAAAGCCAGAAAAAGGCTTGATGAAAAAAAAAAAAATCTCAAAAGCGTTTTTTGCCAGCTTTTAGCAAGAGGGAGGAAGAAAAATGCTATAAAAAAAAAAAAAAAAAAACTGATAGTATTTTTGTGCTGGCTTGTAGTAGCATTTTAGTAGCTTTTATGAGCATTAGCATTTTTTACAGTAGAATAAAAACTCTACGAAAACACTTTTTTCTGCTCCTAGCTACTGAAGCTCAAAAAACGCCAATAGCCTAATGTAGTGTGTATGGACACAGGTGTTTATTTACTAGCTGGATAGTACAAAATAAGGCTCACTTCTAGATTGAAACCAATCAGCTTCCAGGTTTTATTGCCAAAGCTTAATTGAACAAGCAGAGGTTAGAAGCTGATTGGTTTCAATGCAGAAGTGAGCCTGATTTTGCACTCTATAGCTTTAGTAAATAAACCCCTAAGTGTTATACTATTTAGCTTCTAGGAGCAGAAAAAAAAAAAAAAAACGCTAGTTTGCATGGAGCCATAATTGTCAAATCGGAAACATCGAATGTGCGTTCATTCACAGAATGATCTCCCTCTGGCAAAACGTTACTACATATTTTCACTCCTGAGCTCTGGGTAAAACACTTTCCACATTGATACATTGTACGCTTTATTAAACTAAGTGCCGCTTCACACTGGGGCAACACGACTTCCAGCGTGACTTTACAAGGCAACTTCGAGTTGCCTCCAGGACAGGCGACTTTGCCAGTGGCCAAACAATAATCAGCTCTGTGGGAGGGAGGGGTTTGCCTGAGAAAACGATTTTCTCTTCCTGTAAAGTTGCTTCAGTTAAGACAGAGATCCGACTTTGGAGGCGACTTCCATTGAAATCTATGGGTACAAGTCGCCTAGAAGTCACCTTGAAGTAGTACAGGAACCTTTTCTGAAGTCGGAGCGACTTCAGTAGTGTACATTAAGACGGCTCTCATTCACTTGAATGTAATTTGTCATGTCGTGCAACTTGGGGCGACACAAGTCGGATCCCAAGTCGCGGTAGTGTGAACCGGCTCTTACTGACAGGTACAGAGTTCCCCTCATTGTTATTTTGTACCTTCTTCAAATTTTGACTGCTTACAGCAGGTGATAAATATCAAATGAGGGTTTTTTTTTTGTGGGTTGACTTCAAAATGATTTCTCACTTTTTTGTCATTTACTTCACATTTGATATCTTACTTTGATGAATTGACATTTTAATAAAAAATAAAAAATACGTACAATTCTTGCATGCAATATCGGTTAGTTATTTGTCCCCTTTGCTTGGAGGAGAAGAATATATTAAAAACCATCACAAAAATTACAAAAAAATACATTAAAGCAAATGGCACAGCTCAAGCACTGTGCTGTATAACATGCATTAAGGGAACAGGAGCTGTATTTTTATTTTTTGGGTTAACAAACGCTTTAAGCCATCTGTAAGTACGGATTCTTCCAACTGACTACAAATGTAAGGAGTATTCTTCTCACTGACCGCTGCACTGAAAAATGTATCCCTTTAAATCCTATGGAACTCTCCACAGCAGTGCGCGTTTGTAAAAGTCCAGGCGGCTGCATTTTTGGTGCGCTTTTTAAAGGCGCTATTGTAAACAAGTGCTATTGTGAAATGCATCAAACTATTATGTCATTTTGGGAACTTGAGTCATGCACCAAGTTATCAAAATCTATATGGCAGTCTGATTATTGTGCAACTTTTTTTTTTTTTTCTTTTTCAAGGTTTTAACTACCGTATTTTCCGGCGTACAAGACGACTTTTTAACCCATAAAAATCTTCTTAAAAGTCGGGGGTCGTCTTATACGCCGGTACGTACCTGACATGTAGAATCTCAGTCAGACCGCGTCCATTTTTTAAAAGCCGCGCCTCCTCCTCGTGCTGTTCCGTGATAGGCGGAACACTCAGCTTCCCAGCAGAGGCTCTGTTCAGTGTTCCGCCTATCACGGATGCCCTCTCGTCCTCGGATGAGAGGGCATCTGTGATAGGCGGAACACTGAACACAGTGTCTGCTAGGAAGCCGAGTGTTCCGCCTATCACAGAACAGCACGAGGAGGAGGTGCGGCTTTTGAAAAATGGATGGCCGCGGTCTGACTGAGATTCTACATGTCAGGGATAAGGTATGTGATCGTCGAGGGGCACAGTGAGGTATGCAATGGAACAGTGAGGCATGCAGGGGCACAGTGAGGCATGGCTAGTCGGAAGGGGGTCGTCTTATACAGCGAGTATATCCCAAAACCAACATTTTAGCTGGAAAATTAGGGGGTCGTCTTATACGCCGGCAAATACGATATGTAATGAAGATTTGTAAGACTTATCTCCCTGTGGCACAATGAAAGTCCCCCTTTTGATTCCCCTCTTTTTTTGCCTTTATATGAGGAAAGAGAGGGTAGTACATTGTAATGTTTACATTGATGGGATTGTGCCCTGAGGGAGAGTTTAGGAGGATCTCATCATTCTATTATTTTGGAAACAAACACACTTTAAAAGGGGTTGTAAAGGTAACCAAGTGAACCGAGTAACCAGGGCCGAGTGATACAGTGAGCGGCTATGGCCGCCGGCTGTATCACGGGAGCACGCCCGCAAGAACTCATCACCATGTGCGCCGTTTTACGCACCAGCGTCACTTCCGGTTTCCTCTTGAAGCGATCGATGTCACTTCCGGTGCAACCGGATGTATGCTCAGACGCCACTGAAGCTCCTCCCCTATGCTTTGGCGCCAAAGCAAAGCATCCGATGGGAAGGAGGAGGTGAGTATTTATAGAGACCTATGGAGGATCTCAGAGTAGGGCCATTGTGAGAGAGGGAGGATCACATTGGGAAATTGCTGCTCCAGGTAACCTGTTCATTTTATCTATGGGAGTCTGTCTAAGTTGGCTGCTTGCCAGTTTGACTAGATATGGACTCCTTGTAGGTCTCTGAGTCTTTACGGGGGTTTCTGGAACATCAACCGCTCTAAGGAAGTTGTGGATGTTGATTTTTTTTTTTTTAAGTACACAGCTGATTCCAGGTAGATTTGCAATAACTATATATCTTTATCTTGCTTGTTTATTCTGGCTATTTTTCTAAATTTCCTGGGATAATTTATTAAGCTCTTTTCGTTCTTTTCTCTCTGTATGTAGGTTTGGATTCCCCATTATCCTCCATTTTTGAGTATGTCTGATTTATATGCCACCCTCTATGGGACACCATATGATCCTTTCTTCTGGGTTTCCTCTTGACCTTTTGGCCTCATTACATAGATATATAGAGATAGATAGATAGATCTATCTATCTCTCTCTCAATTCATCTTCACACAGGTAAATATTTGCTCCCTGTATTTGTTGGTCCCTGGGACCCCAGCCAATTTGGGATTAAATAGATGTTTTTGTATAACTTTATGGATTTGTGTATATTTTTGTACTAATCATTTGTATATTTTTTTTTTTTTTCAGTAGACAGTGCCTGACAAATGTAAATCTCCTGAGGAAGCTACTAATTAGTGGTGAAACATGTAGAGAATTTTGTCATTCTGCACAATCTGAAACTGTTTACACTTATTTAGATGGATTATAATCTGCTGATTTTAACTTTTATAAAATAAAAAAATATTTTTGATATATTTGTGTGTTTTGCACCTTTAAAGTCCCAATTCCTTTCTCTATATTGTTATCAAAATAAAGGGATGTGGTGCCAATAACTTATGGATGACAAGCAACCAAAACTTTACTCCCATTGGTGGTGCTCTCAACCAAACTGTCAAACCATCCAATGGCTAGTGTCATAACTGGTCACATGTGCAGCATCATGGCAGTTGTATATTAAACAGAGACAAAGATGGCAGCTTCCTTGACTGAAAACGATAGGAGGGTTTACTTACACACTTTAAAAGCAGAGCTCCCCTGAAAAAAAAAATATTAAAAGCCAGCAGCTACAAATACTGCAGCTGCTGACTTTTAATATTAGGACACTTACCTGGTCCTGGAGTCCAGCGACGTCAGCAGCAGAAGACGAGCAATCGCTCGTCACTCTGCTGCCCCCCACCGCCATCCTTGGTGAGGGAACCAGGAAGTGAAGCTTTGCGGCTTCTCTGCCCGGTTCCCTGCGGCGCATGCGAGAAGTGACGTACTACCCACAAAATACTCGCAGAGGACTCCCGGAAGTGGGTGCAAATACCTGTCTTAGACTGAAAGGTGCCAAATATGACACCGGAGGGGGGGGGGTTTCAATGAGCGGAGGTTCCACTTTAGGGTGGAGCTCTGCTTTAAGATCAGTATGGAACACAACTAAAGCTGCCCATACACAGATTTGTTTTGTTCAGCCTGTGTAAATAATACATAAATTAAAGCTGAACTCCAGCCAAAAACTAAATCTGGACATGTAAAGTGTGTGAAAAAAATGGCGTATGCAGCATCCTTTAAAACTCTTACTTTACTGTATGGGATGAACAAAAGTAAGCACCAAACCTCCGGCATTAACTTCCATCTGGAGTACATCTGACAGTGGATTGCACGGAATCTTGTCTATTCAGGAAATGTGTTCACAAAAGACATTCTGTGAATGGAGGCGGTGCAGATGAACATCACAAGCGCCCTCATCCAATCCTAGACTGTAAGACATTTACTAAATGGAGGAGGTGCAGAGGGACCTGCTATCATCAGTGTACTTCAGTTGAGAAGTGTTAAGTCTCAGGGTGTGCTGCTTACTATAGGTTTTGGGGGGGGGGGGATAAAAAATAAAATAAAATAAAAACACACAGAACGACTGTAGGGGAAATCTCTGAATAATAGGCGATTTGTCCTGCAAAAGTGTTATTTTTTTTTGTTATTTTATCTTTTAATGGGCTATCTGTTGGACTAAGAATGGCTGAGGAGGATGTAGCTGGCCGGTCTGTGAGAAGGGAAAACCCAGAAAGACCGGGGCACCATGCCATTCTTCAGAAGAAAAGCCAATCAGTTCAAGCACATTGCTCATGGCCTCATCCCTGCAGCCACCAGCCCCTCTAAAACTTGCACCCCTTCTTCCTGTAGCCCCTTTCCAGAGAGACCCAGGTCTGCTCTTGCTGCCGTTTTGAGGGCTTCCTTAACTGGTCGCACAGTTGCCATACCGCAGCCTAACCAAATAATCTGAAGAATGAGAAGAAGCACATTCTGCCCAAATGATGCCAATTCGGATACATTTAAAGCATGAAACGGCTGCTCGCCATAGCTGATCCTAGTACGGATGTATACATGTGAAAGCCTCAGTCAGTCAATGCCACCCCTCAGGCCATGCCCCCCTGACATGTTTTTCCCCACCCTCTGTGGCTTAATCAGAGGGGTGTTCATTGCTTACTGAATTAAATTTTCTTACGCTGGTATCGCTACTATCCTGAGTGCCAATGGGGTCCTACCCCTCAGCTTGGAATGGCACCACCAAGCAAGCATTAATGGCTTTAATTTGGGAACAGGCACAAGAATTGGTAGAGGAGAATGGCGCATTAAAAGATGACAATCAACTGTCTCAATGTCGAGCTGAGCCGCCATCAAACCAATAATCACCCGTTAAAGAAGGGCATCTGAAGACGGATGGGTCACCATCCAAAAAAGAACCTCCACTGCCCTGGCTGGAGAAAATTAAAAATTTTAAGAGTCATATCAAACAGGTGATTGAGGAGAATGAGAGACTGCACCAGGTACTAGAGTAAGAAAGACCTGCATCTGCTATAAAATGAGAGATACTGGAGCATCAGAATAAACTCATTGAGAACTCAGTCCTGATGGAAAAGCTTGAGGTTCACCAGATGATCATCTGAGCCGAGAGAGAGTCATGCAAAGCATCTACAGAGAGTCTTCCAATTAACAAAGTGGCTTGAAGCTGCAAATCGCAGCAATAAAGAGGCCTTGTAAAGACCCATACACACGATCGGACTTTCCGACAACAACGGTCCAATGGACGTGTTTTAAATCGGACAATCCGATCGTCTGTATGCTCCATCGGACAATTGTTGTCGGATTTTCCACGGACAAATGTTCGCTGTGCATGCTCTCAAAACTTTCCGACAACAAATGCGTTTCGTCGGATCATCCGATCGTGTGTACAAAAGTTCATCAGACTAAAATCCAAAGTACTAAACAGGCATGCTCAGAACCAATGCTAAACATCAGACAACAATAGCAGAAGTTGCCCAAAGGTTGGCGGTAAAGAGCTGAAAAACCACATGATTTGGTGAATGTTGGCTGAAAATGTTCTGCAGTGTGTATGCAGAAGAAGTTCACAGCCAACGCCCTTCAGATCAAAATCCACGGAAAAGTCAGATGGAAGTCCGATCGTGTGTATGAGGCTTTAGAATTACAGGAAAAAAGCATGAACTTCTACTCTCAAAGTACAACAAGTTGAAAGTAAACCTGGATGGCAGAGTCGCAGGAGAGGCACACGTTGCCATGGTGAATGATTTAAAAATGCCAAGAAGCAGCAGTGTGACACTAGTGAGAAAGAATTGGACAATATCAGATCTGTAGACCCAGAATATCACTCTTCTGCTCCAAAAAAAACAACTTGGTGGCCGACAATAACTGGCTGGAGAAAGTTTGGAAATCCAATAGCCAACTGCAGCAGCACTGGGACACTAGCGAGAGAGAAAAGTGTGCGAGATGATGGACAAGATCAGAGATATGAAGACCCAGAAAAATGACTTGGTGGCCAACAAGAGGCTGGAGGCAGTTTAGAAAGCCAATAGGAAGATGAAGAGAATGATCGGCCAACTGAAACAGCAGTTGGAGGACAACATGCAGAAGGAGGTGATGGCTCACCAGCATCTGGTCAATGCCATCAGTTATGCAGAAAATAAAATCGCTGGAGAAAATAGACCAGCTCATATACGTGGCTAAAGTCTTGAAAGCATAAGAACATGGAGTCTTGGGCTCCATGTACACGGGACGTTTTTACAACTGCTCCTGAACGATTTAACTTGACAGATAGCAACCCACGTTTAAAAATATATATATTTTTTTTTTAAATGGCCAAAAACGCCTATAAACGAAACGCTGCTTAATGCGGGTTACGCGTTTGATGTCTAAAACTTGGAAATCTTCGGCGACTGAACCCATTTTTTTGCTTTCAAAGAAACGCTGTTAAACGCAACTGCCTAAAAACGGCAATAAACGAGACACTGTACATGGTCACATAGGATAACATTGAATGAGTTCAGGGGCAGTTGAATAAAAAGCGTCCAACTGCCTCTGAACGTACGTTTAGCAGCGTCCCGTGTACATGGGGCCTTAGCAAATTTGAGAGAAATCAGCGTACGTGTGGGAAGACTAGCAGAGATGGTGAAGAATTCTATTACTTATTCAAAGAACATCTAATAGAAAAACTCCTGTAAGTGACACAAGATAATAATGATTTAATATAAGAATGGTTACCGTATATACAGTGCCGGGACAAGATTTTGTCAATGTGCATGCCTCACTGTGCCCACGCCTTGATTGACGTTTAACATGGGAGTCTATGGAAGGGATGCCCGGCTTTGCACACTTTGCACACTTGTAGAGGAGAAATGGGGCCACATGTGTGCAAAGTTTCAGGTCCAGAGGACCTACAACCGGCCGGTACCGGGTCCCCAAAATTACCGGAGAAATTACCGTTTAACATGGGAGTCTATGGAAGGGGTGCCCGGCTTTGAAAAATTGGTGCTCCCCGGTTGTAGGTCCCCCGGACAACAAACTTTGCACATCTGTAGAGGAAGAGTGGAGCTACATGTGTGCCAAGTTTGGGATCCAGGGGACCTACAGCCGGTCGGTACCGGTTCCCCAAATTCCGAGAGATCAGGCGCAAAAAAGGTGACACGAGTATAAGGGGGGCATTTTCAGCACAAAAAAACGTGCTGAAAAACTCGGCTTATACTCGAGTATATACGGTATTTGTTTCGTTATATTTATTTTCTTCCACATCTGGATGCAAACCAAGCTGTAACAAGGGTAGGAACAAACAAAAGCTCTGCCAGGGATGCCTTACAAATGGTTGTCTTTTATTCCTGTGGTTTACACATTTTAAACAGATGTTTCTGCAACTGTTCCAGCACCCCGTGCAGATAATAGCTTGTCCAAAACCCTGACACATTTACTGAACTATCCCAGCACAACGAATACCTGCTGTTCAGCAGTGTGCATTCAGTTCAGCAGGGCTCAACTCTAAAATGGTCCATTACTGAGGCTGGCCATACATTATACAAATTTCCTTTAGATTTACCAAAAAGGCAAAAACCATACAAAATAGGAAGTCAAACCTAAACAACACTTACAATTTGTATCCCATACGGTAGGTCCTTGCACTACATAGTTGAAGGTAAACCTAAATGAAATTTTACAGAAATTAGACATGATTATTGTATCATGTATGGTCAGGTTAAGGTAAATTACTGAGAGTTTATATTTACTAAAAGCAAGGACCTTTGAGATCATCATTAAGAGATCTCAATCTTTTCTCTAACCATGCGATTGCTCAATTGAGGACATCAAATTACCTTTCTACAGAATAATAAATGTTATTTCAAAGTACAAGTGACATCTACAAAAGGCCTGGATGAGGTATGATTATGGTCTGACGCTGACGATTCTGTGACATGACTGATAAGACAGCAATAGAATAAAAGCTGACCATAGATGACTCTATTTTTTAGATCAGCCAGGAGGTAGATCCCAAAAAAAAAAAAGGGGGGGGGGAGAAGGAACAGATTCCTCCCTCTGCGGATCGAATTCTATTAAAACGGATAAATCGAAAATTTGGCTGTTTCCACTGTAATGGCTGAGTTTTCATCCATCTTTGACCAGCTTAAAGTGATCGTAAAGTCTTGTTTTTTTTTTCCTATAAAAATAACAAACATGTTATACTTACCTCCTCTGTCCAGTTGGTTTTGCACAGGGCAGCCCTGATCCTCCTCTTCTCGGGTTCCTCTTTAGCTCTCCTGGCCCCTCTCTCCTGTTCAGTGCCCCCACAGCAAGCAGCTTGCAATGGGGGCAGCCAAGCTGAGTCATAGCTCCCTGTATGCATTCAGAAACGGCCCTGCCCTCTCTCTCTCTCCTGAAGGGCTAGCTGATTTTGATTGACAGCAGCAGCAGCCAATCAGGAGGGAGAATCTCTGATGGCTGAGACACTTGTGGACATCCCTGGACAGAGAAAAAACATCAGGTAAGTATTGAGGGGGCTGGGGAGGCTGCTGCACACAGAATGCCTTCTTAGCTTAACGCAGAGAATGCATTAAGATAAAAAAAACCTTCTGCCTTTGTAACCCATTTAAGATACATAACAGGATTAAAAGGCAACTCACATCAAAAACCCTGATCACAAAATGTAGGCATGTTGAATAACGAAGGGGTAGAACCTCTGTCAAGTTTTAACTGAGGTGTCTCCACTGAGGAAATTCCCTTCATATCATATCCTGGTGACCACATAAGACATAAGGGTAAAATGAAGCAAAAGAATAAAAACATTAAAAAAATAAAATAAAAGAAAGGAGAAAAAAAAAAAAAAAGAGAAGGAGATTCTCACACTTGCCAAACAAAAATACTCTTATTGCTGTCGGTGTCCACACTGGAATGATGTCCCCACACTAAGGGGTTGGTTACACTTTCAGTTGGGGAGCAGTAAAAACAAGCAGCTGAGCCTCATTTTTACTGATCCCCCTTAAAGTGCACAGACAGCCCCCGGGGGGGGGGGGGGGTTTACACATACAAAGCACATTCAGCGGACTCTACTACCTGCCAACCACGACCCATTCAAATGCACAAGGGTTGCAGCATGGTAGTGCACCATTTAAGGAGTTAAAACAGGCAACTTTATCACCTCCTTACTACCTTACCTGTCAAAAAATCTCTGAAAAATTCTCAGTGTGGATCGCTTTTCAGAGGAGTGGCAGTCCTTGACGCTAATGTAAATGAGCCCTAAGGGGTCCAGTTATAAAGAAGAGCATGTGACTTTCACCCAACACTCACTGGTGGAGAATCTTCCAGGTGTTTTAAATCACAGCGATTGATTTTCCACCACAAAACGTTTGGTGAAAGTTGCAGTCATAAATAACCTGACAATAACCTGACCATTCTTCATGGACCCTCCCAAAAATAAAAAATGTGGCGCGTGTATGTGTATATATATATATATATATATATATATATATATATATATATATATATATATATATATATATATATATATATATATATACACACACACACACACATATATATATTTTTTTTTTTTTTTTTTTTTTTTTTTTTACACACACACATGTACTTCTGCATTCCATAAAAAGAATGTTGTTTACTAACTAAACAGGACTGCACCCAACTGTCATCTCTGTGCCTCAGCCAGAAGACAAGAAAATGTGACAGCAACAGGGCTTGGGGCAAGTCAGAGGAAGCAGTGCCTCACAACACCGGAGATATACAGCTATGAGGCTGTAGGCAATGGAGTGTCTAGGCACCCACACATACCTGGAGGTGTACTGCTATTATTCAGAAGGATCTACAGACACCTCCCTCCCTGCCTGCCTACTAGAACAGGAATTAATGGAAAATCTCAAAGTGAGGATACAGAGATTCTATAAAACACTGGCAGAGGCTCCAACTCTTCCATTCTATCCAAAACCTAAAAAAAAAAAAAAAAAATTAAATAAAATGTTTTCTTGGTGTTAACCTGAAGGAGATGTGAATCCAATCCCTAAGTTATTATGTATTAATAATGTAAGTTTCTAAAGTTGTTAAATCTGCAGATTTTATTAAAATAACACCCAGTGATCCTGCCCTAAAAGGTCCTTGCTTAGGCACTTCCTGGGGTGACAGCTGATTCTAGATGGTGCTCCTGTGTTGTCACCCCACTGCATGGGCCCATGATGGAGAATACAAGCGGCTGTGCTGGCACACAGAACTGTCCCACCACTGTCACTATCAGGAAGGTGGTCCACAGCAATGCTGTATAGTGGCAGAAGGTGGCAGAATGAGATCGGCACTGACATGAAAAAGGTCATTTATAATAAACAAAACATGGCAGCTGTGTGTAATACACAATAAGTAAACTAAAAGTCATCCAGTAAGTTAACATCTACTACACACTACAATCTTATAATAAATCAGTACAAAGGAACCTTTCCTGCACATTCAATCATCAATCAGCCCTATGAGTGGAGATTTTCACAGAATACATTCTTTCTCCTTCTGGAATTTTTACTGCACTTCCTGTACATGAAATGAATGTGCTTCTTGTTCTGACTTTCCATTGTTATGTATTTACTTTATTAGGTAAACACTAAATTAGCGTGATGCGGCATTACCAGCTCATACATTGTACAGACAGACAGGACAATCCAATGGCAGGCCATGTACAATATTCTAACTGAAGTGTGTGTGATTTAACCTCCCCCCCCCCCCCCCAATAGCACCACGTGTGTTGGGTATACATAATTCATGTTCAGTCACATGACAGCTGGGCTTTGTGCCCACTTCCCCTCCTCATCACCACGTTGCTGGCCTCTTCCTCTACTCCCTGCAATGAAATGATCACCCGGAGTATCACATCTCATACGTATGATGAATACCTCACTGTCCATTACTGACTGACAAAAGAATACAATAGCTATAGGCCTTATGACATGCAAATGGCAATCCTGGAAAAAGACGTCTGAGACCAGCTCTGATTTACATCCCATAATTGTATAATCCATGTACACAGCGCGAGGAGCATCTACAATGTACAGTGTGGTGACAAAAGGATGGGGAGGCGCAAGAGGTGATCAGACCGGTCATGTAATACGGAGGAACGTATCCATGATATACATTATATGATCTACACCCCGCGACCAACACCCCGCAGCCTACACCCCGCGACCTACACCCCCGTGACCTACACCCCGCAGCCTACACCCCGCGGCCTACACCCCGCGGCCTACACCCCGCGACCTACACCCCCGTGACCTACACCCCGCAGCCTACACCCCGCAGCCTACACCCCACGACTGACACGTGTATAGATTATGGTATCACTATATAATAAACATGTACTACTGGTATATTAAGTGATAAACAGCACATGTTGTGAACCCCTCCTGTCTCCCCAAGTAATAGTTACTGAGTATTAAACAATGCACAGTGTACCATATAGAAAAGGCACATGGTCAGGGCAGACACTATAAAATATATATTCATAACAATATACACTCACCAGCCACTTTATTAGGTACACCTTGCTAGTCCCGGGTTGGACCCCCTTTTGTCTTCAAAACTGCCCTAATCCTTCACTTCATAGATTCTACAAGGTGTTGGAAACATTCTTCAGAGATTTTGGTCCATAGTGACATGATAACATCACGCAGTTGCTGCAGATTTTTTCGGCTGCACATCCATGATGTGAATCTCCTGTTTCACCACATCCCAAAGGTGCTCTATTGGATGAGATCTGGTGACTGTGGAGGCCATTGAAGTACAGTGACCTCATTGTCCAGTGATGAGATGATTGGAGCTTTGTGACATGGTGCATTATCCTGCTGGAAGGAGCCATCAGAAGATGAGCACACTGTAGTCATAAAGGGATGGACATGATCAGCAACAATACTCAGGTAGGCTATGGCATTTAAACGATGTGCAATTGGTACTAAGAGACCCAAAAGAGGGGTTATTTACTAAAAGCAAATCCACTTTGCACTACAAGTGCAAACTACAAGTGCAAAGTGCTCTTGAAATTGAACTGAAAGTGCACTTGGAAAGGCAGTCGCTGTAAATCTGAGGGGTAGATCTGAAACAAGGGGAAGCTCTGCTGATTTTATTATCCAATCATGGGCAAGCTAAAAATGCTGATTTTTATTATCCTTGCATGTTCCCCTCGTATATACAGTGACTGCACTTCCAAGTGCACTTTCAAGTGCAGTTTGCACTTGTAGTGCAAAGTGTATTTGCCTTTCGTAAATAACCCCCAAAGTGTGCCAAGAAAATCCCCCCCACCATTACACCACCAGCCTGAACCGGTGATATAAGGCAGGATGGATCCATGCTTTCATGTTCTTTACACCAAACTCTGACCCGACCATGAGAAATCGGGACTCATCAGACCAGGCAACGTTTTTCCACTCTTCTATTGTCCTATTTTGGTGAGCCTGTGTGAATTGTAGCCTCAGTTTCCTGTTCTTAGCTGACAGGAGTGGCACCCGATGTGATCTTCTGCTGCTGTAGCCCATCTGCTTCAAGGTTTGATGTGTTGTGCATTCAAAGATGGTATTCTGCATACCTTGGGTGTAACGAGTGGTTATTTAAGTTACTGTTGCCTTTCTATCATCTCTGCCAATTCTCCTCGGACATCAACAAGACATTTTCTTCCACACAACTGCCGCTCACGGGATATTTTCTATTTTTTGGACCATTCTCTGTAAACCCGAGAGATGGTTCTGCATGGAAATCCCAGTAGATCA
This sequence comes from Rana muscosa, assembly GCA_029206835.1. Classification (NCBI taxonomy): domain Eukaryota; kingdom Metazoa; phylum Chordata; class Amphibia; order Anura; family Ranidae; genus Rana; species Rana muscosa. Next base: position 227,636,491 of record CM055121.1, read on the forward strand.
GCAGTTTTTGAAATACTCAGACCAGCACGTCTGGCACCAACAACCATGCCACGCTCAAAGTCACTTAAATCCCCTCTTCTTCCCCATTCTGATGCTCAGTTTGAACTTCAGCAAGTCGTCTTCCCCACATCCAGATGCCTAAATGCATTAAGTAGCTGCCATGTGATTGGCCGGTTAGCAATTTGTGTTATCGAGCAATTGAACAGATGTATCCAAGTGGCTGGCGAGTATATATATATAAAAATATATGTTATAGTATAGTATACGCACCTGGTTGCCCAGCACAGTGGTGGCCATATAATGTACAGTATATAGTATAGAGGGGATGGTGGTACTCACCTGGTTGCCCAGCACAGCGGAGGCCGTACAATATAATGAATGCATACTGTATTGTCAAAAGTATTGGGACGCCTGCCTTTACACACAAATGAACTTTAATGGCACCCCAGTCTTAGTCCGGAGGGTTCAATATTGAGTTGGCCCACCCTTTGCAGCTATAACAGCTTCAACTCTTCTGGGAAGGCTGTCCACAAGGTTTAGGAGTGTGTCTATGGGGATGTTTGACCATTATTCCAGAAGACTATTTGGGTCAATAGAACCCAATAGAAAACCTTTGGGATGAATTAGAGTAGAGACTTCGAGCCAGGCCTTCTCGTCCAACATCAGTGCCTTACTTTACAAATGCACTTCTGGAAGAATGGTCAAACATTCCCATAGACACACTCCTAAACCTTGTGGACAGCCTTCCCAGAAGAGTTGAAGCTGTTATAGCTGCGAAGGGTGGGCCAACTCAATACTGAACCCTACAGACTAAGACGCCATTAAAGTTCATGTGCGTGTAAAGGCAGGTGTCCCAATACTTTTGGTAATATAGTGTGTGTAGTACAGGGAAGGTGGTACTCACTGGGTTGCCTAGCACAGCGGTGGCACAGGCAGCGGACATATAATAAATATATATTATAGGGGGATGGTACTCACCTGGTTGCCCAGCACTGGATATAGATAGGATAGAGATAGATATAGGGATGGTGGCACTCCCCTGGTTGTCTAGTACATCGGTGGCACAGGCGACAGACATACAATGAATGAGACATACAATGAATGAATATATATATATATATATATAGTTTCCCAGCACGGCGGTGGCGCAGGCGGCGGACATACAATGTATATATAGTACAGGGGGGTTGGCACTCACCTGGTTGCCCAGCACGGCGGTGGACATATAACATATATATAGTACAGGGGGGTTGGCACTCACCTGGTTGCCCAGCACGGCGGTGGCGCAGGCGGCGGACATACAATGTATATATAGTACAGGGGGGGTGGCACTCACCTGGTTGCCCAGCACGGCGGTGGCGCAGGCGGCGGACATACAATGTATATATAGTACAGGGGGTTGGCACTCACCTGGTTGCCCAGCACGGCGGTGGCGCAGGCGGCGGACATACAATGTACATATAGTACAGGGGGTTGGCACTCACCTGGTTGCCCAGCACGGCGGTGGCACAGGCGGCGGACATACAATGTATATATAGTACAGGGGGGTTGGCACTCACCTGGTTGCCCAGCACGGCGGTGGCGCAGGCGGCAGACATACAATGTATATATAGTACAGGGGGTTGGCACTCACCTGGTTGCCCAGCACGGCGGTGGCGCAGGCGGCGGACATACAATGTATATATAGTACAGGGGGGTTGGCACTCACCTGGTTGCCCAGCACGGCGGTGGCGCAGGCGGCGGACATACAATGTATATATAGTACAGGGGGTTGGCACTCACCTGGTTGCCCAGCACGGCGGTGGCGCAGGTGGCGGACATACAATGTATATATAGTACAGGGGGGTTGGCACTCACCTGGTTGCCCAGCACGGCGGTGGCGCAGGCGGTGGACACCTCTTTCGGCCCGAACCACACAGACGCCACCCTGGAGGGGAGGCCGAGGATGAAGACTTGGGCCACAGAACAGATGGTTTGGGCCAGCATGGTGACGGGGAAGAGGTCGTGCCGGGCGCTGGCACACTTCACCCAGGCCCCCAGGCAGTTGAGTCCGGAGCCCAGCAGGGCGGTGAGGCGGAGGCCCCGGGTGTCCAGCAGCCAGGTGGCCGGGAAGATGAGGGGCACATAGGCCACCATGTACACCACAGACAGCCAGTCAATGTCCAGGTTGGAGACCCCATAGAAGTCGGTGAAGATGGAGCTCAGGATGCTGTAATGGATCCATTGGAAGGCGTTCACCAGGGAATACAGAGAGAACACCCCGAGCACCAGGAACCTCCGCCGGTACAGTCGGGTCTCTGGTACGGGAGGGGCCCCCTCGGGAAGCATGGCCTGCCGCTCATCCTGCTGCGCTCCCCCGACACACACCGACACCTCTCCATTACTGCTGGGACTGGCCAGCCCGTCCTCGGCCTCCTTGGCCAGCGTGTGCCCGTTCAGTTCGGTGGAGACCATCCCAAATCCCGCAGCATCCCTCGCCTGTCTGAGGAGAAAGCCGGCTGACAGCTTGCGCTACACATCCCGCACAGCTCAGCCGGCACAGAGCGACCAATCACTGCACACCTGCCAAAGCTTCCAGCCAATCGTTGCCGCAGAGGCCACGCCCACCGCAGCTCTATGTCACAGAAGGGCGAAGTGACAGATGCTGTTTAGAAAGGTGCGGAGAAGGGGGCGGAGCTGCACAGTCACGTGACAGGAGATCCCCAGCAAGGACCACGTGGGTGAATGTCATCTTGACCGATCTGCTGCAGGTACACCAAACTTTCTCAACTCCAGTCCTCAAGTACCTCCAACAGGTCATGTTTTCAGAATTATTTTGCACATGTATTTTGATCAGTTACATTGCCTTAGTATTTACCACAGCCGTTTCATCTGAAGGAAATCCTGAAAACATGACCTGTTTGGGGTACTTGAGGACTGGAATTAAGAAACATTGCGGTACACAGATCAACTTTCTGGAGAAGTCTGGCCAGAAGTGGTCTTCATGGAATGATTGCGGTCAAATATATGCCCCAGGCACCACACTGAGAGGGGCACCACCAAGTAGTGATAGCTGTGTGCCAACTTGGTGCCAACTATTCCTGTGACTGGCACGTCTGAGCACCAGTGCCCCCCCTCTCTCCCTACTGGGTACCAATGTCCCCCTTCTCTCCCTACTGAGCATCAGTGCCCCCCCTACTATCCCCACAGAGCACCAGTGCCCCCTACTCCCCACTGAGCACTAGGGATGGGCTATCTGTTCGAGTCGAACATGAGTTAGACTTTAACATCGGCTGTTCGATCGTTTCGACGAAGATCGAATATTATGGGCCGTTCGCGCCAAATTCGAGTGCCGCATCACGGCCACTAATGCACTGCGTCATCGCAGTGCATTGCTGGCTGAGGATTGGCCAAGCATGCACTAAGACCCACATGCTTTGGCCGATCAAAGCGCCGTCAGCGAAGAGAGACATAATTGGCCAAAGGCAGGGTGCCTTTGGCCAATTATGGCTCAGGGGGTTAAGTAAACGCCCCATACTATATAAGGCCGTCTGCACGTCGGCCTTCTGTAGGGTGTTCCGACGGAGAGAAAGATAGAGAGAGAGAGTGTCATTTCATTTACTTTGAGCAAGCAGGCAGGCGATTCAGTTAGCTGCAGTGTATTTAGTGTGTATATGTATATATATATATATATATATATATATGCATCCCGGTTTTGTATATATATATATATATATATACTGTATCCAATTTAGCTTCATCTCACTGCAGACCGTTCCTGGCGTACTGTTTCTAATATACTTCAGGCAGGCAGGCGATACAGATAGCTGCAGTGTATTTAGTATATATATACATCCTGACTTTGTGTGTGTGTGTGTGTATATATATATATATATATATATATATATATATATATATACACACTGTATACAGTTTAGCTTCATCTCACTGCAGACCATTTCTGGTGTACTGTTTCTAATATACTTCAGGCAGGCAGTTGATTCAGCTAGCTGCAGCACATTTAATATATATATACAGGCTTGTATATATATATATATATATATATATAGTCTAGCCAAGCCTATACCTGACTGTAGGCCATTCCTGGTGTGCGTGTTCAAAGATACTTTCAGGCAGGCAGGCGACTCATCAGTTCATAAAATAAAGGAAGAGGCCATGGAGGAAGAAGAAGAGGAGGGGGTGGAGGAGAGAGGTGTGTCAGAATCACCACTAGTAGCATTTTGGAGGCGTGGTGGCGGAACAACCTCCAACACTACTGCACCCTGTCCTGCATCCTTCCCATTTGCCAGAAGAATCACCCAATGCGCTGTGAAAGATAGGTAACGTCCCTGTCCGTGCCAGCTGGACCATGAGTCAGTGGTAATATGCACCTTACCGCTGATCGCCCTGTCCAGCGAGGCCAAGACATTGCCTTCCACATGCCGGTAGAGAGCCGGAATTGCCTTCCGTGAAAAAAGTGGCGTTTGGGAACCTGCCACTGAGGTACCGCACATTCTACAAATTCACGAAAGGGGGCAGAGTCTACCAGCTGAAAAGGCAGCAGTTGGAGTGCTAGCAATTGAGCCAAGCTAGCATTCAACCGCTGGGAATGTGGATGGCTGGGAGCGAATTTTTTTCACTGGTTTAGCAACTGGGGCAGGGAAATTTGCCTGCTACAATCAGACATTGGTGTAGCAATAGCAGATTGCCCGCAAGTACTTGGCAGTGGCACACCTAATTCTACACCTTCATTCCTCTCAGTGCAGGTTTCTGAGAGGACTGGAGGTATAATGGGGTTGGAGATCCCAGCTGATGAGGAGCAAGGAGAGGTCCGCTTTGTTCTTTGGTGTGGGTCTTTTAAGTACGCTTGCCAACGGACTGCATGGGAGTTTGACATATGTCTGGTCAAGCATGTGGTGCCCAAACGGCTGCTGTTTTGGCCATGCTTGATACGCTTCAGACATATGTTGCAAACAGCAACGGTGCGATCTGCTGCACACGTGTCAAAAAAGGCCCACACCAAAGAACTTTTGGAAACACGCGCAGAGTCAGCAGCGCCCTGCACATGCGGAGCTCTGCGGTGTGATGCAGTCGGTTGGCTGCCCTTAAAGTGGTTGTAAACCCACATTTCGTTTTTTTTTTCCCCCCACCTGTAAGAGAAAGGCATAATGAGCTAGTATGACTAGCATATTAGCTCATTATGTACCACTTCGCTGCGGCGATAGCCGGAAGGTTACTTCCGGGTATCGCCGCTGCAGCCAATCACAGCGCCGCTCCGGCGCTGTGATTGGCCGGAGCGGCGGTGACGTCACTCTGCGCATGCGCGCAAGAGCCGTCACAATCGGCTTACGCCCAGCTATTGCTGGGAAGTAGCCGATTTTGTGAATGGGATTAACCCCATGAATGCGCCGTTCTCTACGGCGCGCATGCGCCGTAGACACGGAGCAATGTCATTTTTACTAAATATCTCCTAAACCGTGTAGGTTTAGGAGATATTTCTTGCACCTACAGGTAAGCCTTAATCTAGGCTTACCTGTAGGTGCAAGTTGAAAAAGTGGGTTTACAACCACTTTAAGCTGGCCAATGGAAGGCATCTTGCCTCGTTGAAGATGTGCCTCCTCCTCCTCTCTCCTATCAGGCACCCACCTAGAGTCAGTGACCTCATCATCCCCTCCCTCCTCGTCACTGGAGCAAACCTGGCAGTGTGCTGCAGCTGGGGCAACATGACTGCCAGTTTGTTGTCCTTCTTCGGCACCCCCTCTCTCTTGGCTCACGTTACTGCCTTCCTCAAGCTGGGTACCATCATCGGAGCCTTCAAAACGCTGTGCATCCCCCTGCAGCATGTACCCAACACTGTGGTCGAACAGTTCGGGAGACTCCTCCCTGCATGATGGTGGGGCTAGGGAAGGAGTAACTGATGACCTTGAGCCGATGGAATAGGCCGCTTTGGCACCTGCATTGGCAGCCAAGGTACTCTGAGCCTGGGTGACAGAGGATGAGGACGGCTTGGTCATCCACTCTACCAACTCTTCTGCATGTTGTGGCTCAAGACGGCCAGCTGCCGGAAAAAAGGACAAGCGTGCCCCACGGCCACGTGCTGAGGATGCACCGTGTCCACGACCAGCACTGTTGGCTCTAGACACAGAGCCTGCTTTCCCTTTTTTAGTGGCCTGTGAGTGTCTGCCTCTCCTTGTTGGCCTTCCAAACATACTGTATTTGGTGTATTTGAATATGTACACCAGGAATGGCCTGCAATGAGATGTAGCTGCACAAAGCTGGGATGTATATATATACTGATTATACTGCAGCTAACTGAATCAACTGCCTGCCTGTAGTATATTAGGAAGAGAACAACAGGAATAGTCTGCAGTGAGATCTAGCTGCACACTGTGCACAGGATACAGTACTGAATATACTGCAGCTAACTGATTCAACTGCCTGCCTGTAGTATATTAGGAACAGTACACCAGGAACGCTCTGCAGTGAGATCTACCTAAACTGTATACAGTATATATATATATATATATATATATATATATATATATATATATATAAAGCCTGGAATGCATTAAATATACTGGAGCTAACTGAATTAACTGCCTGCTCAATCTATCTAAATGACATTAAATGACACTCTCACTCTCACTCTCTCTCTCTCTCTCTCTCTCTCTCTCTCTCAATCTCTCTCAACGCCGCAGCACACTACAGAAGGCCGACGTGCAGGCTGGCTTATATAGTGTGCTGCCTTTGCCCAATTATGGCTCTCTGTGCTGACGGCGCAATGATTGGCCAAAGCATGTGGGTCATAGTGCATGCTTGGCTAATCATCAGCCAGCAATGCACTGCGATGACGCAGTGCATTATGGGCAATGACTTGTCGCTCGAATTTGGCGCAAACGGCCCATAATGTTCGATCTTCGTCAAACGATCGAACGGCCGATGTTTGAGTCGAACTCATGTTCGACTCGAACTCGAAGCTCATCCCTACTCAAGAGTTTGATGGTATTTTGCCCCATCCATTGTTCCTTCTATCTTGACAAGTGCTCCAGTCTCTGCTGCAGAGAACCCCCCCTATACCAGGATAGTACCACCTCCACTGAAAACCTCCACATGCACCATTGTGTCTTTTTTATTAGCTTTTAATTGATTAATTGTCCAAACCTCTCCAACCCACCGAGTATAAATTCAGTACAACTCTTGGGAACGGCGGGCACTGCCATTTTTGCGTAAAGTGCCATTTTTGGCGGTAAGTGTTGGCACTTTTAATACGCCATTTTAACTAAGGCACATCAATAAAGGCAAGTACAAACATTAGTGCTCCACTCAAAACAGTTTGCAAGTGCCCTTTCATCTAATATTTCTCTCTTTCAGCTGGCTCTTCACCCTCCAACATGCTCACTAACTTTTCTTTCTTCATCCCCCATTTCCTCTCTACCCTAGACATGTGCAGTTCGTTTCGTTCCAAATTAAAATTCGGACAAATTTTCGTTATTCTGTAATTCGGATGTATCCGAATTTCCGAATTAGAATAGTACCGAATTTAAACGAATCCGAAATAACGGAAAAAAAAATTGATTAGAGCTAGAAAACTTTTCAAATTCGAATAGTTTCCCAATTTCCAAAGAGAATAAAATAGAATACAATTTTAAAAAATAATTCTATTCTATTTCTTTATTTTCTATTCTCTTTTATTCTTTTTGGAAATTGGAAAACTATTCGAATTCGAAAAGTTTTCTAATTCTAATTTGAAAACTATTCAAATTCGAAAAGTATTCGAAAACTATTCAAACGTTTCTAATCGATTTGAAAACGGACAAACGAAACAAATTCCGAAAACAAATTAAACTAATGAAAATAATTTAACTAAACAAATTTATGTAAATAATGAATTGAAACAAAATGAAACAATTTTTTTTGTTCTGCATATACATATCACCCTAATTTATATCACAATAACTACTGATGCTATGTCCTTCTTAATGAACTCCAAGAAACTGATTTTATGGCAAGTACAAAAAAATCCTATTTTTTAAAATTTACTGTCCAGCACAGCTTACAGAGGAAGCAATCAAGGATGCAATCATGTGACAGCTTCCCAGAGGTTCTGCCTAACTGGGCTAGGACCAAACCCAGCTAAACCCTATTGCATTATGAATATACCCGATATCTAAAGGTTATTTTTTATTTTTTAAACAAACATGTAATACTTACCTCCTCCTGGCTCTTCGTTTTGCACAGAGTGGCCCCGATCCTCCTCTTCTGGGGTCCCTCAGCGGCGCTCCTGGCTCCTCCTCTTCTCGAGTGCCCCGTTGGAGAGCCGCTCTCTCAGGGCACTCATGAGGGTGCGCTCCCATGTCCTGCTGCTGCGTCTATTGTCACAGACAGCAGGACTCGGCCCCGCCCCCCAGCTCCTGTGTCATTGGATTTGATTGACAGCAGCGGGAGCCAATGGCTGCGCTGCTACCAATCTATCCAATCAGAACCCGAGACATCGGCTGGAGCTGGTGTGATCATCCCTGTCGCTGTAAAGACCGGTTTCAGGTAAGTAAAAGGGGTGCAGCTGCATCACAGAAGGTTTTTCACCTTAAGGCATAGAATGCCTTAAAGCGGAGGGGCAGCCAATATAAAAAAAAAAAAAAAAGTCAGCAGCTACTAACAGTGTAGCTGCTGACTTTTAATAAGGACACTTACCTGTCCTACTCGCCCGCGATGTCGGTCCCGCCACGGCGATCGGTCGCTGCTGGCAGGACGCGGCTCCTCCATCCTGAGTAAGGGAAACAGGCAGTGAAGCCGTAAGGCTTCACTGCCCGTTTCCTACTGCGCATGCGCTACTTGCACAGCGCTTTGTGAATGGGCGGCTTGCCTCCTGGGATACACACAGTTCCCAGAAGGCAGCGCGACCCATTCACAAGAAGAGGAAATGGAAGGAGACCCACCGCGGACGAGAAGAAGAACATTAGAGGCAGATTAGGGGACTTCCGCATAGCAACAGACATTTAGGGTGAGTATAATTTTATTTATTTTTTCTATTAATTTTTATTTTATTTTTTTAGGATTTTTAATGTATAGATTGTTTCAGGGTGGACCTCCGCTTTAAGGTGAAAAACCACAAGGGTTTACAACCCGTTTAATGACTACAGAACTGCATTAAATTGTGACTTTTACATCTGTCTGCAGTTCAGCTTTGAAGTTTTTTTCTTTCAGTTGTTATTGCTGTATATTTGATGCTAATATCTAATGTTGCCTTTTTAGCACATTCTGGTTTAATTGTTGAGTTCCCATCACATTCGTTTATACTAGTAGAACCAGTTGCTATGGTCAGGACTTATGTTTCACTGTCATGGTAACAAGACTCATTGTCCACACAGGCCAGCGCTCAGTAACTTTATACTTATTATCTACAGAACATCAGTGAGGCAACAAGCACTCTGGTCCCAATGTCTGAAGAAGCAAAGAAATTACAGGAGATCTATGAGGAGCGGGAGAGCTGGTGTATGGTGGAGAGACACCCTACACAGTACTGGTGCAGAGCCGAGAGAAAACATTTCCCCCAACATTTGCGAAGTGTCCTGAATGATCAGCCACCGCCATGCTGTGAATTAAGATGCTCCTGGGCTGTTGTAACCCCTAGACACAGGGAGAAAAGGCACTTTGCTGATGCTGGTAAGTCCCACAAAACTAATTTTAGTTTGGGGTCAATGCTAAAGGGATTAATTACCTACCAGATTCCTTTTTATCTCATGGAGAGGTCATTGAGGTATCTACAACTGACTTTCCAGATCTATTCACTTTGCTGGACCAATGGCGAGTACTAAGGTATCTGATGGATTCTTTATTTACTTTACAGCAAGGGAAATGACATGCCATACAGTAAGGTGACCAGACATCCCCGGTTTCTGGGGACAGTCCCCAGATTAAGGACACTGTCCCCGGACTAAGTCTATCCCTGGTTTTGTCCCCAGATTGGATTTGAACAAAGGCTGGGGCAATTTCAAAGACAGTCAGTGCAGAATTAAAAAAAGAAAATTCTGAATTACACCTGTTCTTCTGCCTTGGTCCTGGCCAGCCGCCTACCTGCTTATCTCCTTGCCTTCCCTAGCGGAGTGATCTTCCTCCCTTCCCAACCAGTAGTAGCCGGGGCCCGGAGAGTAAGACTTGACAGGCTGTGAGGCGGGCGGCGGCGGTGATGGGCAGAGAGTTGCTGATTGCCGCCATTACTAGTAAAAAAAAAATATGTCCCCGGATTTCATTTAAAAAATCTGGTCACCTTACCATACAGTAGATTTGGGAACCTTAGAGAAGGAGCCTTGGTGAACTGCTGAAGAGATATCTAAATCCAGGGGGTAATTGAGCTTGTTGATGTCCAGTCATGACAAAAATGTTCTAGATGGATGGAATGTCTAGATAGGCAACTTTTCACTCCCTATTAACCCTTCATTCTCCCAGAATGGAAGACTTTATGTAATATAATTACATAGCAGTCAGAAAACTGCAGGTCTAGATAGCAGTGTGCATGCCACTATAGGGTTGGGGTGAATTTGCCATGTGTGTGAAGTCCTTCCATCTAGTAATATGGAAGATTCCCTCTCTGACAGCTTTATAGAAAACCCTGCCAAACAAGCAACGGGTGCTTAAAGAGGAAGTAAACCCCCATGGGTTTTACTTCCTCTTTGTTTCCCTGCAAAGGTAAAGCATAATGCATCGCATAGTAGCATCGCATAGTAGCCCATTATGTGTCACTTACCTGAAACCGAAGCCTGCAATGTCACCGCTGTCCCCTGTTCCATGAGCCACCAGCCACAGCACGCTCTCCTTTAGAAATGGCACGCCCGTATCTTTTGTAAATATCGCCTAAACCGTGGAGGTTTAGGAGATATTTCGAGCACCTACAGGTAAGCCTTAATCTAGGCTTACCTGTAGGTAAAAGTGGTTGTAAAGGGTTTACAACCACTTTAAACGCCCACTGCTACAAAAATTAAAAGCCAGCAGCTACACATACTGCAGTTGCTGACTTTTAATAATTGGACACTTACCTGTCCTGGAGTCCAGCGATGTCGGCACCGCAGCTGATGTTTCCATCAGCTGTCAGGTGCATGCCGCCTCCATTGTGAGTAAGGGAACCCGGCAGTGAAGCCTTACGTCTTCACGCCGGGAACCCTACTGCGCATACGCTCCACTCCTCTCTCCTACTGGCCCGGCGGCCCGGGAAGGAGGAGGGAGCCCGGGTGGTGACGTCAATACTCGCGGCTAAGGCTCCCGGAAGTGGGAACATGATACCTGTGAAAGACAGGTATCCTGTTCCCCCTCCCCCCGAAAGGTGCCAAACATGGCACCGGAGGGGGGGAGGAGTACAACGAGCGGAAGTTCCACTTTTGGGTGGAACTCCGTTTTAATGTTTGCTTTGCTTTCCCACTGCAGAATCACAGTAAAAAGCCTTGGGCTTACCGATTATGGAGGAGCATATGAATCACTTTCCTTCCCTCTATCTCACAACAGCATGCTTCTTACGCACTAGAGCTGGCACATTAAGATGGGGAAAAGAGACCTTAAAGCGGTTGTATACCGCAAAACTTTTTTTTTTTTTTGGTTAACCTGCAAGGCAAAGGTATAATGAGCTAGTATGACTAGCATACTAGCTCATTATCAATCACTTACCTTAGATCGAAGCCCCCGCAGCGGTCCTCGGACGCGTCCTCCGTCGAATCCATGATACCCGGAGTGACTTCCGGGTATCGCCGCCCCGGCGCTGTGATTGGCCGGAGCGGCGATGACGTCACTCCCGCACATGCGCGGGGAACGGCACGATCCCCGCGCATGCGCGAACTACCGGCAGTGTACGGCAGGCTCCCATTCAAGAGCCGCCGCGCTCAGTGCGCCTGCGCCGTTATCTACGGCGCGCATGCGCCGTAGATAGCGGTACAGTTTTTTTTGCAAATATCTCCGAGACTGTGTAGGTCTCGGAGATATTACAAGCACCTACAGGTAAGCCTTAATGTAGGCTTACCTGTAGGTGCTTGTACAAAATTTGGGTATACAACCACTTTAACTCTCCTCTTTGTTTCTAAAGTTGGCCATACACTACTGGAATTTCGTTTGAATATTTCTTAGTTTAACCACTTCAATACCATGCACTTATACAGCTTCCTGCCCAAGCCAATTTTGAGCTTTCAGCGCTGTCGCAATTTGAATGACAATTGCGCGGTCGTGCTACACTGTACCCAAACAAATTTTTTATCATTTTGTTCCCACAAATAGAGCTTTCTTTTGGTGGTATTTGATCGCCTCTGCGATTTTTATTTTTTGCACAACAAATAAAAAAAGAGCGAAAATTTTGAAAAAAACAAAGTTTTTCTTTGTTTCTGCAATTTTTTTTTGTAAATAAGTACCTTTTCTACTTCAATGACGGGCACTGATAAGGCGGCACTGACGGGCACTGATAAGGCGACACTGATGGGCACCGATGAGGTGGCACCAATGAGGTGGCACTGATGAGGTGGCACTGATGGGCACTGATGATGGGCACTGATAGGCGGCACTGATATGTGGCACTGGTATGCGGCACTGATTGGCACTCATAGGCGGCACTGATTGGCACTCATAGGCGGCTCTGATTGGCACTTATAGGCGGCACTGATGGGCAATTATAGGCGGCAATGATAGGTGGCACGGACGGGCACTGATAGGTGGGCACTTATGGGCACAGATGGGCACGGATGGGCACTGATAGGTGGCGCTGATGGACACTAGTAGGTGGCACTGATGGACACTGATGCCCAGCAATGCCAGCCACCACACATTGTGGTGGTGCCATCATAGTGCCAGTCAGTGCCCATTTGTGGGCACTTATTGGCATATTTTTTATTTATTTTTTATTACATGTGGATGGCCATGGGGGCCATCCACATGCTTAGGGCTTCCTGGGGCGTCCTGGGGGGCTTCCCTGGTGATCTAGTGTGGGTATCCGAGGGGGGGCTGCGCTGATAAATGATCAGCGCGAACCCCCCCCTGTCAGGAGAGCCGCCGATCGGCTCTCCTCTACTCGCGTCTGTCAGACGCGAGTGAGGAAGAGCCGATCAACGGCTCTTCCTGTTTACATCGTGATCAGCCGTGATTGGACACGGCTGATCACGTGGTAAAAAGCCTCCGCCGGAGGCTTTTTACCGAGATCAGTGTAGCGGTGGGTCAGACTGACCCACCGCTCCACCGATCGCCGCGATGCGCGCCCCCCCGGGCGCGCGGCGGCTGTTATCCCGCAGGACGTCATATGACGTCCAGTGTGGATAACACAACCACTTCCCGGACGTCAATCTGCTATTGACGGGGCGGGAAGTGGTTAAGAATGTTCATTTGATTTTCTAATTGTTAGTGGGATTGAATCGACATTTGTTTTTGACTGCAGTGGCAAGAAAATTTGAACGATCAGGATGGAAATTTTTTCTTGAACAAACAAATTTCTAGCAGTGTATTTAGTTTTCATGGGGGGAAGTCCATTTATTTCAATAATAATTGAATGATAAAAGCCAACTAAATTTTGAACGACATTTGTCAAGTCATCGAATGTACTGTAAAGTTTGGTGCACATTTTTTTTTAGGAACATTTGTTCAAAGATCAGCTAAGTTGTGGTCAGATCAACAGCTGAATGAAGTAGTAGGGATAGGCTACAGGAGGGTCAGCATTTAGGTGAACCTATCCTTGGCCCATGTGGAGCAAAGTTTCAAGTCCATTTTAAGACTTTTTCGTGCAATCGTAAATCACAGTGGATCTGTATAAAAGCCCCATTATTCCATTGCCATGTTTTGGGAACTTCCCTTAGATAAAATAGCTCTTATCAATACCATGTCATTGATTTTGATTTAAAGCAGCTGTGCAAAGTAAATAAAAACCTGAAAACATGGCCCGTTGGGGGTACTTGAAGATTGAGGTTGAGAACCACTGTTCCACTGGATGTCCACCCAGTAATGTAAGCCAGTGTTTCTCAACTCCAGTCCTCAAGGCACCCAAACAGGTCATGTTTTCAGGTTTTCCATTATTTTGCACAGGTGATTTGATCAGTTTCACTACCTTAGTAATTACCACAGCCGTTTCATCTGAGGGAAATCCTGAAAACATGACCCGTTGGGGCGCCTTGAGGACTGGAGTTCAGAAACACTGATGTAAGCAACAGTAGAACAGGGATTTTGCCAAAGATGGAAGCCTGTTAAAGTGAACATGTCCTGAAATGTTTCTAAGCTAACAACAGTGCTGACGTGAAGTCAATCTGTGGTCTTCACATTGATCTATGTGGAGCCTCCTTGCATTCTAGGACAACACTGTACATGGAATTTCGACTCCTATGTAAGTCAAAAGTAAGAACCATCCTTTTATGCTACTAAAAGACACCTCTGTCATTTCGGTGTCAAATCTCAGATCTTCAGTGGTCTGCGGAAGGCTTTTGAATTTACCTATTAAATGAGTTTAACTTATTGCCCAAAGGGAGCATGAAAAGCCTGAGCCCTGCAAAACTCTCTTGCCAGCACTACAAGTAAGAAAGACCCTCAAGAAAGTTGGTGTCAGGAACTTGGTAGAAGGCCGAGATGCTAGGAGGACTCCCCTTGCGGCCGAGCGCAGCACACCACTGAAGGTGACACAGCAGGTGTGGTGCCCACAGAAGCACGGGTGCCTGGTAGCTGGGGCTGGAGACAGGCGTGCTTGGATGGTCCAGGAAGCAGGGACCGGTGGACAGACTTGATAGCGGAGTCAGGAGCCAGGCCAGGGGTCAACACAGGAAGTCAGTCCAGGATCAAAGTCAAGTTCAGGGAGTAGGATAAACAAGTCCAGTAGCCAAGCCAGGATCAGATGCAGGAAGCCGGCAGAGAGAAGACAGATGCAAGCCAAGGATCAAGCCAGGGGGTGAGAAGGATCAGGTCAGGACAAGCTGAGTCGGTACACAGATCAGGAACAGCAGATACACACGACACAGGAACGCAGGACAAGCTGAAGATACACCAGCGATGCGCCACTGTCAGCAGTGGGTTTAAATAGGCCGGGCATCCATCACGCCGGGCGTGCACCATTGCGCATGTGCGTGCACATAGTCACGGCATCGCGCGCCCGCCTAGTCCCGGCGCGCTCCTGCCCAACCATGGTGCTGCGCATCCTTGTGCGCGCATGCGCATCAAAGTGTCTATTTCCCTGATAGTGGGTCCACTTGAAGGCCAAAAGCATCCTAGTCAATCTTGCCAAAAAGAGATAGGACACCACCACTGTAACCTCAATGCCACTCTCCACACCGACCTTGCTGCCCACTTCAGATCGGGGAAAACCAATACTGAAATAAAAGCAAAAGAAGAAGTTGCACCGGCCTAGTGCATTATCACATGACTCATTTATTGAACAAAACCAAATTCCAATGTACTCACAATGGTACAAGATAGATGCATGTAACCTAATCCAGTCCCAACGCTGAATATGTGTCCATCCACAGGGGCATAGATTATGCATTTCGAGGGCTATGCCCTCTTTTTCAGAGTTCTGAAGAAGAGGGCATAGCCCTCGAGATGTGTAAGCTACAGTACACCCCTGTAGATGGACAAGTATTCAGTCTTGGGACTAGATTAGATTACATGCATCCTATCTTGTGTCATTGTGAGTACATTGGAATTTGGTTTTATTCAATAAAAATGTCTTGTTATATTGCACTAGGCTGGTCTGCCTTCTTCATTTCCTTTTATTTCAGTGTTTTTTTGCATACATAGGGAAAAGATAAAAAAAAAAAAAAAAAAGCTTTTAGAATCAAAGAACTTTATTCATTCAGTACAGGACTGCATTTGGCCCTCATAACAACTACCAACCCCAAGCCAATCATCTGCCATTTATTGTCTTTATTGTCTAAGTAATAGCCTTACAGAAAAAAGACTTTATATCTGTTTATTTGCAGGCAAAGGCCATTTGGTGTGACTGGTATTTGAAGCAAAAGGGCGTCCGTGAGATTTTGGAGAAATGTGCACTGCCATCAACATCTGTGATATCCTCCTTGGAGATCTTCCCATTCTCATCACTTGGCTCTCAGCTAATTCCTCTTTTATTTTCGGTCATGCACAATAAAGCCGATTTGTGTCCTTTGTTGGTTTTATTTCAATCCCTGACTGGGTCAGCAATATTGATAGACTTATGCATAACTGAACAAATAATTTGATGGCACGAAGGGGACTTTTCATGCTACAGAGCAGAAATTGCTGCTCACTTGACACTGCGGTGTTACTCCACATCGGGGCCTGAATTTTACATTCCATTCATCAAATACTGGCTGGGCTGTGGAGCCCATAGTGTAAAGCCCTGTACACACGGGCGGGAGTCCCGTCTATTTGAAAACCGTCCGTTTTCCTGACGGGTATCCTGGCAAGCTTCCCTTGCCAAGCCCTGTGTACAGACGGCACATTCAAAAGAACCGCCGTTCTTTTGAATGGTAAGAACGTGGTGACGTCATCGACTACGACGAGCCGGCGCTCGACACATTCGATGCCGTCGCCGCCATCTTGCTACACCCCACACTAACCTTGTATGCTACCGTGCATGCGTCAAAGTCTTATCGAGCATGCACGGGTTTACCTCGGACAGGTAAGCATACAGACGACCGGTTTTCTCAGCGAGAAATAGTTCGACGGGAATCACGACGAGAAAAATAGAAAGCAGGTTCTCTATTTTTCTCGTCGAGATTCCCGGCAGTTTTCACGACGAGAAACCATACACATGGACGGTTTTCACGGCAAAAGGCTCTCCCAGCAGTTTTCTTGCCGAGGAAAACCGGTCGTGTGTACGAGGCTTAACACAGAGTTCTCTCTGCAAAGTGAAGTCCATCATTGGTGGAAAGGCCGGTCACATGACTTTGACAGGTTACATTACCAGGCTCTCTTCTGTCTGTTTTTTTCTTTTTGTGAATTGTGTTCTGCTTGCTTAAAAGTCCTAAAGCAAGCAGAGCTCATTTACAAAGCACACAGCTAGACTTTATAAATGGAGCCCAAATTGTTTCTGTGCGCGAGCCAATGATGCCAACCTACAGGAGGCAATAGGAAAATGTCCAACCAAGTATAGATGTAACTGTTATATACACTATATTAGCAAAAGTATTGGGACACCTGCCTTTACACACGCATGAACTTTAATGGCATAGTCTTAAGCCCTGTACACACGATCGGATTTCCTTTGGTTTTTAAACCGATGGATTTTTCCATCGGAAATCCGATGAAGCTGACTTCCATCAGTCTTGCCTACACACCATCAGTCAAAAAAAACGTCCGTTCCAAACCCGGTGGCGTAAAACACTCCGACGAGCCGAGAAAAATGAAGTTCAATGCTTCTGAGCATGCGTCGACTTGATTCTGAGCATGCGTGGGTTTTTAACCGATGGACTTGCCCATAGACGATCGGAATTTGCTATCGGTTTTTTATCCATCGGAAAAATTTAAAACATGTTCTATTTTTTGACTCTGATGGAAAAAAGACCGATGGGGCCCAGACACGATCGGTTTGTCCGATGAAAAAAATCTATCGGACTGTTTTCATCGGTAAAACTGATTGTGTGTACAGGGCTTTAGTCTGTAGGGTTCAATATTGAGTTGGCCCACCCTTTGCAGCTATAACAGCTTCAACTCTTCTGGGAAGGCTGTCCATGGAGTGTGTCTATTGGAAATTTTGACCATTCTTCCAGAAGCAGATTTGTGAGGTCAGGCACAGATGTTGGACGAGAATGCCTGGCTTGCAGTCTCCGCTGGAAGTCATCCCAAAGGTGTTCTATCGGGTTGAGGTCAGGACTCTGTGCAGGCCAGTCAAGTTCCCCCACCCCAAACTTGCTCATCCATGTCTTTTTATGGACCTTGCTTTATGCCCTGGTCCAAATCATTTGGTGGAGGAGGGATTATAGTGTGGGGTTGTTTTTCAGTGGTTGGGCTTTGCCCCTTAGTTCCAGTGAAGGGAATTCCTAAGGCGTCAGCATACCAAGACATTTTGGACAATTTCATGCTTTCAACTTTGTGGGAATAGTTTGGGGATGGCATCAGTGCACAAAGCAAGGCCCATAAAGACGTGGATGAGCAAGTTTGGAGTGGAGGAATCTGATTGGTCTGCACAGAGTCCTGACCTGTCCACTCAGACATAAGACTACTCCCAAAGCATCATTATATCAGAATAGTCAGGTCCTGCTACTAGGCAAAACCCACAGGTGGCACAAAATATGATTGTATAGCTGCAGGTTCTAAGAACATTGGGAGTAGGTGTCTCTATATTGCTGTATTTCAGATGTATATTTCCTCTAGTAAAGATGTGCAGTTTGACCTTAAACTGAAAAGCAGCAGGAAGAATAAATTGCTGTTTGTTTTCAAATGCTGCAGGTGAAGACAGTGTAGCCACAACAGATCAGAATAGGAGGAAATGGAACTGTAACACAACTAAAATCCGATGCTATAATTAGTCTCTTCCTGGCCATGTTACACCACAGATAAAAGAACACAAAGAACATGAAACTCACTATATCATTGAAGATATTGGCCACTTTAATATCACTAAATTTACAATGAACCAGACTGGGCCTAGGTAGCCTTAAATTATTGTAAGTGTTGAGTTGAGTGTTTATATGTTGTCCATAAGGTTGATACACTATATTACCAAAAGTATTGGGACACCTGCCTTTACACGCCCATGAACTTTAATGGCATCCCAGTCTTAGTCCATAGAGTTCACTATTGAGTTGGCCCACCCTTTGCAGCTTCAACTATTCTGGGAAAGCTGTCCACAAGGTTTAGGAGTGTCTATGGGAACGTTTGACCATTCTTCCAGAAGCGCATTTGTGAGGTTAGGCACTGGTGTGGACGAGAAGGCCTGGCTTTGCAAAGGTGCTTTATCAGGTTGAGGTCAGGACTCTGTGCAGGCCAGTCAAGTTCCTCCACCCCAAACTCGCTCATCCATGTCTTTATGGACCTTGCTTTGTGCACTGGTTCAAATCATTTGGTGGAGGGGGGATTATGGTGTGGAGTTGTATTTCAGGGGTTGGGCTTGGCCCCTTAGTTCCAGAGAAGGAAACTCTTAAGGCGCCAGCATACCAGGATATTTTAGACAATTTCATGCTCCCAACTTTATGGGAACAGTTTGGGGATGGATCCTTCCTGTTCCAACATGACTGCGCACCAGTGCACAAACAAGCTTCATAAAGACATGGGTGAGCGAGTTTGGGTAATGTGCCCTCTCGGCACAGGTTTGTTTATTATTTAGTATGCAAATATGCGGCCGCCCAGCGTCAAAGTCCATCCGCCAAGAAGCCGCATATTTATGTACTCCGGGTGCTAAGAGGTTAACATACTTTCATCAGTGTAGTTCAGTGACACTATTGGGGTTATTTACTAAAGGTAAATCCATTTTGCACTACAAGTGCAAAGTGCACTTGAAATTACACTGAAAGTGCACTTGGAAGTGCAGTCTCTGTAGATCCGAGGGGGACATGCAAGGAAAAAAACCCAGCATTTTAGCTTGCACATGATTGGATAATACAATCAGCAGAGCTTCCCCTCATTTTAGATCTACCCCTTAGATTTACAACGACTGCACTTCCAAGTGCACTTTCAGTGCAATTTCAAGTGCACTTTTAGTGCAAAGTGGATTCGCCTTTAGTAAATAATCTCCAATGTTTACTTTTGTGATGCTGTGATCGGCCGACAGCTATCACATGGTACAGAGTGCTGTGGTTGGCCCAGGTATCATATGATCACTGGTGACCAATCACAGATCACACACAGTAGTAAAAAATGATGTCATGAATGGATTCCATTCATGACTCTTATTTATAACGCATCATGTGATCACATAGCAATCACGTGGTATTTGAGCTGCTCACAGTGGCCCGATACCGAGCATTGCAATTCACTGTAGTTGCAGAGCGCATCCCGGTGCCTGGGGGAGCTACCCACCAGTAGTAAATGTATTACTGGCAGTCAGCAAGTGGTTAATATTTTTTTGTACAACTACCTCAATTCTTTAAAAATAAAGAAAGTATTTGGAGCAACAAGTACAAAGATTTGTTGTTCCCTTCAAATTGCAGGGCATAAGGTGCTGTACAAAGCTTCTAAAGAGCGTTGTACCTAGATCAGCCTTTCTCAACCTTTTTGTGGTCATTGGGAATAACCCCCCCCCCCCCCCCCCTTAGACCGTTTTCACACTGAGGCGCCCATAGCGTCGGCCGTAAAATGCCGCTATTTTTACCGCCGACGCTATGGGCGTATTTGCGGCGCATTTTGGGGGATAGCGGGCGGTTTTACTCCCCGCTAGCGGCCGAGAAAGGGTTAAAACCACCCGCAATGCGCTGCTTCAGGTATAGCCGCGCAGTCCCATTTATTTCAATGGGCAGCAGAGGTGGAGGAGCGGTAAACACACCGCTCCTTCATCGCTCCAAAGATGCGGCTAGCAGGACTTTTTTTTACCGTCCTGCTAGTGCAGCGCTCCAGTATGAAAGCCCTCGGGAGTGAACACTGGAGTGAATGTAACAGCAGTTTAAGGGCGAATTGCGGGCGATATTTTTAACGCTATAGCGCCTGCAATACGCTCCAGTGTGAAAGCTAAAAAGAGCTAAAAAGATCATTGTTGATAGTGGTTACTTATCTTATCTCAGAGGCAGGAATTGCTCAAGGAACCCCTGCCAACCTCTGGAGGAACCCTAATTAAAAAAGGCTGGCCTAGATGTTACAAATAAATATGAAGACTGAGATTTGACGAAAGTTTATTTATTCAACCTGTAATTCATTTTATAGAAGAGCCGCAGGGCGTTCTGTGCTGTTGCCTCGCAAACCACCTCTGGAGAAAGACATTTCACTTGAGCAATATATTCACAGGGGATGTGGACATTCCATGGGACATTTCTTTCCTGAAGAAAACACAAAGGACAGTGTGATCTATGGAACTTCAGTCATACCAAACAGTGATAAAAAGCCAGATCCTAATAAAATTGATATGTCAGTTTGGACTAGTGTTCACTGGCTTCTTTATATTCACTATATTGTCAAAAGTATTGGGACACCTACCTTTACACGTACATGAACTTTAATGGCATCCCAGTCTTAGTCCGTAAGGTTCAATATTGAGTTGGCCCACCCTGTGTGTCTAGCCTATTTGGACTTCCCCCGGTCAGTTTAGGCAGCGGGACACGCATGGTCTCTTTACACAATCTATCATCTGAAAATACTACCATTTTGCACTAAGACCGCCGGCACGAGCGCAGGAGAATATCTTTTCTATTCACACCTATACTTGTGTCTATGGGAATGTTTGACCATTCTTCCAGAAGTGCATTTGTGAGGTCAGGCACTGATGTTGGACGAGAAGGCCTGGCTCGCAGTCTCCACTCTAATTCATCCCAAAGGTGTTCTATAGTGCAGGCCAGTCAAGTTCCTCCACCCCAAACTCGCTTATCCATGTCTTTATGGACCTTACTTTGTGCACTGGTGTGCAGTCATGTTGGAACAGGAAGGATCCATCCCCAAACTGTTCCCACAAAGTTGGGAGCATGAAATTGTCCAAAATGTCTTGTTATGCTGACGCCTTAAAATTTCCCTTCACTGGAACTTGGGGGCCAAGCCCAACCCCTAAAAAACAACCCCACACCATAGTCCCCCCTCCACCAAATGATTTGGACCAGTGCACAAATCTAGGTCCATAAAAGGACATGGATGAGCGAGTTTGGGGCGTGTAAAGGAAGGCTTTCCAATACTTTTGACAATATAGTGTATGTCAGCAACTTAATGTGCAAGACATCCTAAATCTGAACTTCCAGAATAAAACAAAATCTACTCCTACAGAAACTAATGGGTGATTCTGACCACCAGTGCCCACCCACTCCAGTTTTGTGTGCAGTTTAAGACCCCTTTCACACTGGAGGAGTTTTTCAGGCGCTTTAGCGCTAAAAAATAGCGCCTGTAAAGAGCCTGAAAAAAGCCTCAGCTGCAATCCCAGTGTGAAAGCCCGAGTGCTTTCACACTGGGGCGCTGCGCTGGCAGGGCATCAAAAAAAGTCCTGCCAGCAGCTTCTTTGTAGCGCTTTAGGAGCGGTGATTACACCGCTCCTAAAGCGCCCCTGTCCATTGAAATCAATGGGCAGCGTCGCGGAACCGCTGGCAATGCGCCATTGCAGCGGTGCTTTGCGGGCGATTCTAACACTTTTTCGGCCGCTACCGGGGGTTAAAAGCGCCCCGCTAGCGGCCGAAAAGCGTCGCAAAAACAACGGTAAAGCACCGCTAAAAATAGCAGTGTTTTACTGCCGACGCCCGGGGGCTTTCAGTGTGAAAGCACTCTAAGGTTACACTCTGGTCAGAAGCAAACGCTAAAGCCTCGTACACACGAACGAGTTTCTCGGCAAAAACCAGCAAGAAACTTGCTGGCAGAGATTTTTTGCCGAGAAATTCGTTCGTGTGTATGGTTTCTCGTCAAGAAAAGCGACAAGAATCTCGACAAGAAAATAGAGAACCTGCTCTCTATTTTCTCGTCGAGATTCTCGTGAGCCTGTTTCTCGACGAGAAAATTGTGTGTGTGTACACTTACCTTTTTGCCGGGAAGCCCATGCATGCTCGAAATGACTTTGACGCATGCGCGGTAGCTTCCTAGGCATAGATAGGGTATACTAAGATGGCGGCGACGGCATCGAATGTGACGAGCGCATGCTCGTCGTAGTCGATGACGTCACCGCGTACGCTCCATTCAAAGAACCGCGGGTTCTTTGAATCGAGCGTGTGTACACTCGGCCGGGACAATTTTCTTGTCCAAGAATCTCGTCAAAAAATTACATGTTTTTTTCTACGAGAATCTCGGCCGTGTGTACGAGGCCTTATACTTGAAAACCATACAGGAAATAATCTACCTACCCAAGACTTCTGCTTATCATTCAGTCAGAGCTCTTGGCTGCCCCACTGCCTAAAACGATCTTGGTGATGTTAATAAGGTATTCTGGGAACATCAGTTAAGTTGGCACATTTGATGCTCGATTATTTTAGTTTTGGATAGTGTATGGAAGGATTACAATCTCTTACATGTTTTTGCAAGGCAGGGAACAAAAAATCCATCAGATCCCTTAGTGAAAGCACCTCACACAGTACACAAAACCACTGGTTAGGCATACATTTAACCTTTGATCGCTCTAGATGTTTAACCCCCTCCCAGACAGTATCATTAGTACAGTGATAGTGCATATTGTCGGTTAGTGTCAGACTGTCTGCCGCAATATCGCAGTCCTGCTATATGTCGCTGATCGCCGCCATTACTAGTATAAAAAAATTCCAGTACATATGCCATCGTTTGTAGACGCTAAAACTTTAGCGCAAACCAATCAATATACGCTTATTAAGATTTTGTTTACCAAAAATATGTAGCAGAATACGTATTGGTCTAGATTTATGAAGAAATTTGATATTTTACATTTTTTTATTGGATATGTTTTCTAGCAGTCTGCCCAGAAAGTCCTTACCTCCTGGTCCCTGTATTGGTCTTGATGACATCAGAGGACCTTAGACCACCGGAGCATGGGAAAGAAAAGGCTGCAGGGCCCAGTCTAGCTGAGCAGAGGAGCTTACAGGAGCAGAGGTAAGTAAAATTGCTTTACCAAGTTCCCCAGACATAAACAAGCAGTTAATCCTTGAAGTAAGGTGCAGCCCCACTGCAACGGAGGATTTTTAAGTTTCCTGGACCTCCAATTTAATGCCTGGATCACCAGGTTAAAAAAAAAAAGGAAACCAAAAAATGAAAAAGGAAAATGAAATGTAGTCATCATATTCAAGGACTGGTAAGCTGCAATGTATTATATACAGTATTTGTTTTGGAGATTTAAATATGCTTTATTCAGATTTACTGTGTTACTAAACTCTCGTTTTCTTTTGCATATTAAAATAATAAACATGTTATACTTACCTGCTCTGTGCTGTGGTTTTGCACAGACCAGCACCGATCCTCCTCTTCTTGGGTCCCACACTAGCACTCCTGGCCACCCCCTCCTGCCGGGTGCCCCCGCAGCAAGCAGCTTGGTGTGGGGGCACCCAAAGAGGCGTCCTCCCAAGCTGCAGCTCTGTGTGTCCATTCACGCACAGAGCCATGGTTCGGCCTCCTCCCCTCTGTCTCCTGATTGGCTCATTGGCTTTGATTGACAGCAGCTCCTGCCAAAAACCAATCAGGAGTGCGAGTCCCCGGAGAGCCAAGGTTCTCGTGGACATCGCTGGATTGAGAGGGGGCTCAGGAAAGTATTGGGGGGGGGCTGGGGGGGGGGGGGGCTGCTGCACATAGAATGCATGAAGGTAAAAAAAACTTGTGCCTTTACAACCACTTTAAATGTAAAAAAAAAGAAAAAAAAAACAAAGAATAAAGAATTATGGTTTTCCTTTAGAACTGTATATTCACTTCTTCTGAGATACATGTATGCTTGGGGTAAATATATTTTTAGCCATGACTTTATCTGACATTTGTGTACACACTTGATGGGCCATGTTGTCTCTTACTTATCATGCAGTCTGTTTATTCTTACCTCTCTGTTTGGTCCGAGTGCCGGGGAATCTGTCTCTAAGCAGATGTTCTCCATTGGGATCTGTCTTATTAGCTTCTCTCTCTGGAGAAACAATGAAGCATAAAACAATTGTAGCTTTTATTAACCATAGCTTATAATTGAAACTGAGAGGTGCAGCAAGACTGGCCATGGAATTCCACACAGACGATCGGAATTTCCCATCAGATTTTTTTCCATCGGAAAAATTTAAAACATGTTCTGTTTTTTTACTCCGATGGAAAAAAGTCTGATGGGGCCCACACACGATCGGAATTTCCGATGAAACAAGTCCATCGGAAATCCAATCGTGTGTACAAGGCATTAGTGCAGTTGCTCCAGAGCTTAGTAATTCAGAGAAAGCTTCACTTTGCAAAGAATACCCAATCACGTGCAAGAAAAATAAAAATAAAAACCACATTTTTGCTTGCACATGATTGGGTGATGGAAGTCAGCAGAGCTTCTGCTCATATACTAAGCTCTGGAGCAACTTTGTAAAGTGCACAGCCCATTTGCCTTTAGTAAATCAACCCCTTTGTTTCACATTAGGATGTGGTGGCACTAATTCATTCTCACTTTTCCTTTTTTTTTTTGCATGTGATTTGGACACTATTTATTTTTATTTTTTTCATTTTTTATTTAGTACATTGTGCAATTACAATACAGGTACCAACAACGATACTCCAGACATAAATTTCCAATGTTACAACACAGTAATTATGTAAGACCAGACATTCCAAGTAAAAGAGATAGACTTCTGGGCAGCAGCTAACAAAATACTTCAGATAGACCTGGCAGCTTGCACATGCCCAATAGTAAAAGGCAAAAATAACAACCCGGAGCATCTGGATCAGGTATCACAATAGATGTTTGTTGTTGTACCCCCTAAAACCTAACGATAAACACAAACGACATCACCCAATGAGTTATTTTCCCTAGTTTACCAAAAACAAAAAGGACCCTCTCTTGATCCCCAGGCGAGGGGGCCAATCAAGAAGAGAGGACCAAAAAGGGGAGAGAGGAAAACAAAAAAAAGGGGGGGTAAAAGAAGGGAATAGATAAGGGGGGGACAGGGAATTGGGGGAACATTAGAATCACAAGGGGGTGGAATAGAGGGATGGGAGGGGCGGAGAACTTCGCACCATCTGCACCCATCCCCCCTCCCCAAAGGCAGGCAAACGGAAGGTCACAGTGCACCGCCATGCGTTGGGTTCTATTGAACGAAATAAAGAGACCATTGGCATATTGAGACGTGCAAGTAACGGCTGTCCATGGCAACCAGGTATCTCTAAGGTCGGTGAGGTAGTGAGCTTCCATAGGTCAGCATTCATCAAATGCACTGTCAAATACATTTTTATACCGGCGTAGGGTAGGGCTGGGCGATTTTCCCCCAAAAAAAAATCTGCGATTTTTTTTATAAAAAACTCGATTTACGATTCGATTTTTTTTTAATTATATTAATTAAAGTGCATCAACAAACTAAATTGCAAAGGCAAACCCTTTCTTTAACTGCAAAGTCAGTGTGCAACAAAGATTGTTAAACATCCAAATTATTAATACTGTATTTGGATTTAGCTAATAAAACAACAAAAAATCCTGAGGTTACTCTTAGTTGAATTGAACTGTGCCCAATGCCTCACTGTGCCCGTGCTTCACTGTGCCCATGCTTCAATCACTGTGCCCGTACCTGATGCAGATTTTCATGGGATACGGATTTTACTGCTACACCGGCGGCCATTCCAGTATTCAAAAGCCGCGCCTCCTCCTCGTCTGTGATAGGCGGAACACTCAATTTCCCAGCATTCAGTGTTCCGCCTATCATGGACATCCTCATAACACAGACGAGGATGAGAGGATGTCCGTGATAGGCTGAACACTGCCTGCTGTGAAATTGAGTGTTCCGCCCATCACAGACGAGGACTCGGGAGGCGCGGCTTTTGAACACTGCAATGGCCGCCGTCTGTCTGCATGACACGCTGATCAGGTAGGCAGACGGCGGCTTGCGGTTAGTTAGTGTTACATTACATCTACTCGTGGCGGCTGCGGCGAGTAGATGTAATTGGGGTAACGCCGCCAAGTGCCATTCCGGATACGCCCCCTGCAGCCCTGCTACGGAAAAAAATATATACATTTTCTTCAAATCTGAATCGATTTGAACTCAAAACTCGATTCAAGATTAAAATCGATTTTTTTTCCCAGCCCTAGCGTAGGGGCACCGGGTTTAGATGTAGAAGATATCCCAAGGGGGTCCATGCCAAGGTCAACAGAGGTCAGTTGTTTGATCGCGCTCCCCACACTGTTTATAAACTTTTGTTGGGTGTTAAATATGGACATTACAGAGAAGCAGTTTCAGTTTATACACTCACTGGACACTTTATTAGGTACACCTGTTTTGCTAATCAGCCAATCACATGGCAGAAACTCAATGCATTTATGCATCTAGCCCTGGTGAAGACGACTTGCTGAAGTTCAAACTGAGCATCAGAATGGGGAAGAAATGGGATTTAAAGCGCAGTTCCACCCAAAAGTGGAACCTCAGCTCATTTGTCTCCTCCCCCCCTCCGATATCACAGTTGGCAACTTTCGGGGGGGACGGCAAAGACAGGTATTCCGTTCCCACTTCCGGGAGCCACAGCTGTGGCCATTGACGCCACCGTTCAGCTCCCTCCTCCTCCCCCTGTTGCCGGACCAGTAGGAGAGAAGAGCGGATCCTCACGCATGCGTTGTAGGGTTCCGGGCATGAAGCCGTAAGGCTACACTGCCGGGTTTCCTTACCCGCAATGGCAGCGGTAGCACCTTACAGCTGATGGAAACATCAGCTGGGGTGCCGACATCGCTGGACTCCAGGACAGGTAAGTGTCCAATTATTCTATTATTAAAAGCCAGCAGATGCAGTATGTGTAGCTGCTGGCTTTTAATTTTTGCAGCGGTGGGCGGACCTCCATTTTAAGTGACTTTGAACATGACATGGTTGTTGGTGCCCGACGGACTGATCTGAGTATTTCAAAAACTGCTGATCTACTGGGATTTTCACACACAACCATCTCTCGGGTTTACAGAGAATAGTCCGAAAAAGGGAAAATATCCAGTGAGCAGAAGTTGTGTGGAGGAAAATGCCTTGTTGATGTCAGAGGAGAATGGGCAGACTGGTTTGAGATGATAGAAAGGCAACAGTAACTTAAATAACCACTCATTACAACCAAAGTATGCAGAATACCATCTCTGAACACACAACACAGGGAACCTTGAAGCAGATGGGCCACAGCAGCAAAAGGCCACACCGGTTGCCACTCCTGTCAGCTAAGAACAGAAACTGAGGCTACAATTCGCACAGGCTCACCAAAATTGGACAATAGAAGATTGGAAAAACGTTGGCTGGTCTGATGAGTCTTGATTTCAGCTGCACCATTCAGATGGGAGGGTCAGAATTTGGCTTAAACAATATGAAAACATGGATCCATCCTGCATTGTATCAACTGTTCAGACTGGTGGTGTAATGGTGGGGGGGGGGGGAGATTTTCTTGGCACACTTTGGGTCTCTTAGTACCAATTGAGCATGGTTTAAACGGCACGGCCTACCTGAGTATTGTTGCTGATCATGTCCATCCCTTTATGACTACAGTGTGCCCATGGGCGTCCGCTCCATAGGGCAAGGGGGGTCAATTGCCCCCCCTGGAATCGTAAGAGTGTTGAAGTCAGAGTGAAGACACTTGCCCCCTGTGCTGCAATAACCCCAGCTAGCGGTCAAAGACAGGGTTAAATGCAACTGTGTATCGCCGCTGCCGAAACGCTTTGCAGGCGCTTCGGCAGCGGTGCCCATTTATTTCAATGGGCGGTGGAGGAGTGGTGTATACAGCGCTGTTCCACTGCCCCAAAGAAGCATGGATGACCTTAAAATGATGCCCCCCCCCCTAAAAAAAGTTCAGCGGACGCCCATGAGTGTGCCCATCTTCTGATGGCTTCTTCCAGCAGGATAATGCACCATGTCACAAAGCTCCAATCATCTCACCACTGGACAATGAGGTCCCTGTACTCCAATGGCCTCCACAGTCACCAGATCTCCATCCAATAGAGAACCTTTGGGATGTGGTGGAATGGGAGATTTGCATCAGAGAGGTTCAGACGACAAATCTGCAGCAACTGTGTGATGCCATCATGCCAATATGGACCAAAATCTCTGAGGAATGTTTCCAACACCTTGTTGAATCTATGCCACAAAGAATTTCGGTACTCGCAAGGTGTACCTAATAAAGTGGCCGGTGAGTGTAGATATTACTTGGATATGGATAGTTTATCACACTGAATTTGCAGGTTGTATGGATTGGATGATACATTTCTATTAGTGTACTGGCATTGGGCTTATGTTTGGGGATATTGGTCAATCTTCAAATATTATACAGTAGTTTCCATTATTTGGGGTCATTTAGAACAGCAGCCGGTTATTAGAATATAGACATTATTTTTTTGTATTTGAAGTAGCACAGAGAGCGTTTTATTATTTGCATGAAGTGCAAGAGCCTTCCATAAATGATCCACTCAGTGCATATCCAGTCAGGAAGGCCCTCATACTACACAGTGGATATAAAAAGTCTACACACCCCTGTTAAAATGTCAGGTTTCTGTGATGTAAAAAAATGAGACTAATGCCGCGTACACGCGATCGGTTTTCCCATCGGAAAAACCTTGGATGGTTTTTCCGACGGAATTCCTCTCAAGCTTGTCTTGCATACACACGGTTACACCAAATTCCGCCCGTCAAGAACGCGGTGACGTACAACGCGTACGACGAACCGAAATCAATGAAGTTCAATAGGCAGTTCGGCTCTTCTGCTTGATTCTGAGCATGCGTGTTTTTATGCGCGTCGGAATTGCATACAGACGAACGGATTTTCCGGATTTTTCGGAAAAATAGAGAACCTGCTCTCAAACTTTTGCTGGCTGTAAAAAAAGTCAGATGGAGCATATACGCGGTCGGAATTTCCGTTCAAAAGCTCACATCTGACTTTTTCCAACGGGAAATCCGATCGTGTGTACGCGGCAAAAGATAAATAATTTCAGACATTTTTCTACCATATAAACTGCACAACTCAGTTGAACAACAAACTGAAATCTTTTGGGTGGAGGGAAATGAAAATAAAAAACTAAAATGAAATATGGTTGCATAAGTGTGCACACCCCTAAACTAATACTTTGCTGAAGCACCTTTTTATTTCATTACAGCACCCAGTCTTTTTGGGGTATGGGTCTATCAGCATGGCACATCCTGACCTGGCAATATTTGCCCACTCTTTGCAAAAACACTCCAAATCTGTCAGATTGCGAGGGCATCTCCTGTGCCCTCTTCAGATCATCCCACAGATTTTCAATCAGATTCAGGTTTGGGCTCTGGCTGGGCCATTCCAAAACTTTAATCTTCTGGTGAAGCCATTCCTTTGTTGATTTGGATGTATGCTTTGGGTCGTTGTCATGCTGAGAGATGAAGTTCCTCTTCATGTTCAGCTTTCTAGCAGAAGCCTGAAGGTTTTGTGCCAATATTGACTGGTATTTGGAACTGTTCATAATTCCCTCTACCTTGACTAAGGCCCCTGTTCCAGCTGAAGAAAAACAGCCCCAAAGTATGATGCTGCCACCACCATGCTTCACGGTGGGTATGGTGTTCTTTTGGTGATGTGCAGTGTTGTTTTTGTGCCAAACATATCTTTTGGAATTATGGCCAAAAAGTACAACCTTGCTTTCATCAGACCATAAGGCCCCTTTCACACATGCGGACCGTATGTCCGCTTTTTCATCCATCCGTTTACGGATG
Organism: Rana muscosa; assembly: GCA_029206835.1. NCBI lineage: Eukaryota > Metazoa > Chordata > Amphibia > Anura > Ranidae > Rana > Rana muscosa. The sequence goes on from CM055121.1 coordinate 227,666,811, forward strand.
AAAAAGGGACATACATTGGTCCCTATGAGATCGCGGGTGTCAGCGGATGAAACATCCGCTGACACCCGATTTCATCCGTGTCCGCAATGCTCCGTTTTTGTGGATAGAAAAATTCCTATTTTTCCATCCGTTGGCGGAGCAGATCGGATGAACGCGGACAGACGGTCCGTGTTCATCCGATCCCCCCATAGGGGAGAGCGGAGATCTGACAGGGCGGTCCCTGCACAGTGTGCGGGGACCGCCCTGTCATCCGCCGGCTCATCGGGGATCAGTGGAGCGATCCCCGCTGAGCAAGCGGAGGTTCACGGGGCGGATCATTACTGATCCGTCCCGTGTGAAAGGGGCCTAACACATTTTCCTACATACTTTTGGGAAAATTCAGATGTGTTTTTTGCAAAATGTATCCGGGCTTGGATGTTTTTCTTCATAAGGAAATGCTTCCGTCTTGCCACTCTACCCCATAGCCCAGACATATGAAGAATACAGGAAATTGGGAAAAAGTTCTGAAATGATTTATCTTTGTCTCATTTTTTTTTAGGGCTGTGGAAATTAACTATTAATTCCTAGATTAATCAAATTAATTCTTTTGATCGATCAAAATTCTTTTGATCGATCAAAATTCTTTTGATCGATCAAAATTCTTTGGGCTTGCCGTGTCCATCTGAAGGGCTCCTTTGCTGTGCCTTCATATCTGCATGCCGGCGGGACCTTACTATCTGCCACACTACCCTCTATCAACCTGGGATTCTACAGCCATCCACTGGGAGTTGTGATAGTTCCCTTCACGGGACATCTACATGCCGACGGACTGATGTTAGCCCATTCTCATCTGGATTCAGCAGTGGTATCGTTGTACACATTTTTATACCAGTATCATACTTAGCTACATGTTTTTATGACTGCTTTTGCTACCGTTTGGTATTACTCGCACCATTTTTACAGTTTATGTAGCTACATCGATTTTATCTCCAGTGCAATATTTATTTTGTTACCTACTTGAAGACTATAAAAGTTTTAATGCTATTCCCATCGAGCGCTGCCTTTGTGTGTTTTTTGTATCGTGCCATCCATTTTTCCAGTGGTTGGTAGCTGCACTGGGAATCGGCCTGCAAGGAGATCAGCTAAAAGTAATTGGATCTATGTGCGTTATAATTAATCAAAATTAGTCGATTAATCGATTTAAAAAAAAATCGATTAATCGAACACGAAAATTTTAATCAGTAACAGCCCTATTTTTTTTACATCACAGAAACCTGACATTTTAAAAGGGGTGTGTAGACTTTTTAGATCCACTGTAGCTGTAGGAGATTGTAGACACATTTAGGCCCATAAAACTGTGTCCATAGCAGGAATTAGGGCCACAGAATGCTATTTCTATAGGCTGAGAGACTTCTGATCACCGGTGTCAGTCAGCAGTATAGGAGCAGGTCACACAGGGCTATGCAGTTGCTTGGGATTTGGAAATCCTATACTATTCTTGGCCGAAGCAGGTGAATGGTTTGATGCCAGAGCTGTGCTTATAATAATATCTATAATAATATCTTACCTGATTATTTTTTGTAACTGCAGGGGGAAAGGAGAAGAAGTACCCAGCCTTCACACCCTCCAAGGCAGCTGAAGGGCGACCAGCAAAATTGTGTAGCAAAGCTTTCTCAATACCTGGAATGTATACAGGAACATATCACTATGAACGTTCATTAAACCTTCTCCCTAGCATACTAGCTCATTATCAATCACTTACCTTAGATCGAAGCCCCCGCAGCAGTCCTCGGACACGTCCTCCGTCGCCACCATGATACCCGGAGTGACTACCGGGTATCGCCGCTCCGGCGCTGTGATTGGCTGGAGCGGCGATAACGTCACTCCTGCGCATGCGCGAGGAACGGCACGATCCCCGCGCATGCGCAAATTCCGGCACTGTCCGGCGGGCTCCCATTCAAGAGCCGCCGCGCTCAGTGCGCCTGCGCCGTTATCTACGGCGCGCATGCGCCGTATATATCGGTACAATCTTTTTTGCAAATATCTCCGAGACCGTGTAGGTTTAGGAGATATTGCAAGCACCTACAGGTAAGTCTTAATGTAGGCTTACCTGTAGGTGCATGTAATATTTTTGGGTATACAACCGCTTTAAGCTGTGTCAAAAATAAAATAATGAAATACAACATGACTGGTAGTCTGTAAATCTTACCTTGTTCTTTCAGAAACGCTATTGTTTGTCTTCCAGCTGAGCGAGAATGGACATTTCTGTCAAAATCAAAATGTTAAAGTGGTGTTAAACCCAAAAGAAAACATTTATTATATTGCAGCTTCGCCTGGTCGAGAAGTGGTTAAAGTGGTTCTAAAGGCAGAAGGCATTCTACGCAGGAGATATGTTGTGGGGATTCTTTTCTTCAGCAGGGACAGGGAAGCTGGTCAAAGTTGATGAGAAGATGGATGGAGCCAAATACAGGGCAATCTTAGAAGAAAACCTGTAAAGCCCTGTACACACTGCCGAGATTCTCGTCAGGAAAAAAACGTTGTTTTTCCTGACGAGAATCTTGACAAGAAACTTGTCCCGGCCGAATGTACACACGTACGATTCAAAAGAACCGCCGCTCTTTTGAATGGCATGAACGCGGTGACGTCATTGACTACGACGAGCGTGCGCTCGTCACATTCGATGCAGTCGCCGTCATCTTGCTACACCCTATGCCTATGAAGCTACCGCGCATGCGTCTAAGTCATTTCGAGCATGCACGGGTTTCCACGGCGACAGGTAAGTGTACACACGCTCGGGTTTCTCGTCGAGAAATAGGCAGACGAGATTCTCGACAAGAAAAAAGACTGCAGGACGTCTTTTTTCTCGTTGGGGAATCTGGGCAGTTTTCTTGACGAGAAAACTGAAACCCGTGTACACACAGCCGGTTTTCTCTGCAAGAAAGCTCTCCTGGCAGTTTTCTTGTCATTTTTTGAAGAGAAAACCAGTCACCTTAGAGTCTTGAGATTGGGGCGGAGGTTCACCTTCCAGCAGGACAACAACCCTAAACATACAGATCAAAAGCATATTCATGTGTTAGAATGACCCAGTCAAAGTCCAGACCTAAATCCAATTGAGAATCTGTGGCAAGACCTGAAAATTGCTGTTCACAGACGCTCTCCATCCAATCTGACAGAGCTTGTGCTATTTTGCAAAGAAGAATGGGCAAAAAATGGGGGGCAGGAGTCGCTGCTCTCACTCCTTCAATTGTGTGTGTACATTTAAGCCTTAGCTACAAAGCTTTGTAAACTGCAGGCTTTTTCAAGAGGAACTAAAGCCAGTCATACATGGATCAAAATTAAGCTGGTTCAACAGGTATCGGTTGAATTTCGGTCCATGTATGGGCTACCTGTTTGTACACAAGTTGATCTATCGATCAGCCTGTCAGGTTTTTCCCGAATGATAAGTGGTACCAGCTATAGCCGGCAACACTGATAATTGTATTCTGTTGGCAGGGAGAGCTCCCTGCCAGCAGAATGCAATAGCTCAGCAGAAGTGATTCCCTCACCCCCATTATATGTGTGGATGGAGAAATCAGTTCATTATTTTTCGTTCGACAAAAAAAAAAAAGATTAAACGTGTACGGTCTGCCTAAGTATGCAGAGGAAAATGTGCATATGAGCCTGAAGATCAACCTGTTGACTGGAAATATACATATGAAATATTCACTTGCAGTAAGTATTTCATATTATTCTGACTAAAAAAGTGAAATAAAATATTAGATTTTTTTAGTCTTGGACATAATAAAAAATAAATACAAAAACAGTATAAAATCCCTTTAAAGTGATTGTAAACCCAATTTTTTTTTTAATACCTACCTGCTCTGAGCAAGGGTTTTGCAGCCATGATCCTTCTCTTCTTGGGTTACCCAGATCCCTCCTAGACGTGTGCGCCGTCAATAAATTTGTTTTGTTTCGTATTAGACGAAAATTCGTATTTTGTAATTCGTGTCCGAAATTCAATTTGGATTCGTTTCATACAAAATACGAATTTTCGTTAGATTCGTTAACTTTTCGTAACAATTACGAACATTCGTTATGATGAATTTAAAAAGGAAAAAATACCTTTCTCAATATGGCAGTCGTCGACTCATTATGAGGGGCTCCCACCATCCTTGTGCTGTGCTGACTTCCTCCTAGGGCTGTACCCCTAATGTGCTCATTATGAGGGGCTCCCATCATCCCTGTGCTGACTTCCTGGGTTTGTAGTAGCCCGTTAATTCGTTAGGTTCGTTAACTTTTCGTAACAATTACGAACATTCATTATGAGGGGCTCCCACCATCCATGTGCTGTGTTGACTTCCTCCTGCTGTGCTCATTATGAGGGGCTCCCACCATCCCTGTGCTGTGCTCATTATGAGGGGCTCCCACCATCCCTGTGCTGACTTCCTCCTGGGGCTGTACCCCTGCTGTGCTCATTATGAGGGGCTCCCACCATCCCTGTGCTCATTATGAGGGGCTCCCACCATCCCTGTGCTGTGCTAATTATGAGGGGCTCCCACCATCCCTGTGCTGTGCACATTATGAGGGGCTCCCGCCATCCCTGTGCTGTACTGACTTCCTCCTGGGGCTGTACCCCTGCTGTGCTCATTATGAGGGGCTCCCGCCATCCCTGTGCTGACTTCCTCCTGGGGCTGTACCCCTGCTGTGCTCATTATGAGGGGCTCCCACCATCCCTGTGCTGTGCTCATTATGAGGGGCTCCCACCATCCCTGTGCTATGCTGACTTCCTCCTGGGGCTGTACCCCCGCTGTGCTCATTTTAGGGGCTCCCATCATCCCTGTGCTGTGCTGACTTCCTGGGTTTTTAACTTCATCATAATGAATAATCGTAATTATTATGACAATAATAAAACGATATTAACGAACATTCTTATTTTGTCCAATTCTGAATCTCCCATCGACTACCAGTACCAGTCTGAGCAGTCTCCCACTCCCGAAACGAAATTCTTCGACGAAATTTTGTAAGAATAGAAATTCGTATTTCGGATGCTTCCGAATGTACGAATTTTCAGAAATTCGTACGAATTTTCGATTCGTACGAAACGAATCGCAGATGTCTAATCCCTCCCCCCCGCCAGACCAAGCCGCTTGCTATGGGGGTACTCTGGTTGCATGCTAGCTCCTATGCTGGCTCTGAGCCAATGAGGAGGGAGAGAGCCACTGCTCTCATGCACAACTCTCTATTGAGATCGGGTTTAGATAAGTATAAGGGGGGTTGGAGCTGCACTCTGAAGGCAAAGAAGGAATTAAGGTAAAAAACCATCAGCATTTAAAACCATTTTAAGACCAGTGATTATTTCGTCGACTAAAACCGATGAAAACATTTTGGTCGACTAACTTAATACCACTTTAGTCAACTAAAATACGACTAAAACAATTGAGATGACTTAAATACGACTAAAACTAAAATAGCATTTTAGTCAAAAGACTAAAGCCCTGTACACACGATCGGTTTTACCGATAAAAACAGTCCAATGGACTTTTTTCATCGGACAAACCGATCGTGTATGGGCCTCATCGGTCTTTTTTCCATCGGTGTTAAAAAATAGAACATGTTTTAAATTTATCCGATGGGAAAAAAAACAATAGGAAATTTGTATCATCTGTGTGGAACTCCATCGGATAAAAAACCCACGCATGCTCAGAATCAAGTCGACGCATGCTCAGAAGCATAGAACTTAATTTTTCTTGGCTGGTCGGAGTGTTTTACGTCACAGCGTTTGGGACGATCGGTTTTTTGACTGATGGTGTGTAGGCAAGACTGATGGAAGTCAGCTTCATCGGATTTCCGATGGAAAAATTCATCGGTTTAAAATCCATAGGAAATCCGATCGTGTGTACAGGGCTTAAGACTAAAACTAAATTGAAATTTATGTCAAAACTAACACTGGTCTGTAGTACATGTTCATACCTCAATACCATAAATAATAACATATTCGATTTTTCACTCCAGCAGTATATAATGAGTTTGGAAATTGTAGAGAATTTCTTAAATAATGCATTACAATTTAATTACACCCATTAGATTTTAGACGACTAAAATTAGTTTTAGTCTACTAAAATGTACTGGAGATTTAGCCGACTAACTACGACTAAAACTAAAACAATTGCAGAGGACTAAAATGGGACTAAAGCCCCATACACACGGTTGGACTTCCATCTGACTTTTCCGTGGATTTTTGTCCGAACGGAGTTGGCCGGGCACACCCATTTGCAACATCACGTGGTTTTTCTGCTCTTTTCTGCTCTTTACCGCTACCCTTTGGTCAACTTCTGCTATTGTTGGTTGATTTTAACATTAGTTGTTTTGTCCATCGGACAAAAGTCCTATGGTTTTCTGTACACACGGTAGGTCTTTGCTCCATCGGACTTTTGTTGGGCAAAAGTTTGTCCGTTTGCAGACCCAACTTTTGTCCGATGAAATCCAAAACCAAACGAAAAAAGTTTGTCTGATGGAGCGTACACACGGTCGGATTGTTGGTCCAACTTGCTCAAAACGAAGTTTGTTGGGCAAAAGTCTGACCGTGTGTACAGGGCTTTATGTTAAAATCAACCAACAATAGCAAAAGTTGACCAAAGGGTGGCGGTAAAGAGCAGAAAAACCACGTGATGTTGCAAAAAGTTTTGGGAAGGTTTGCAGAAAAGTCCTGTGGTGTGTATGCTATGGGTGTGCCCGGCCAACTCCGTTCGGCCAAAAATCCACGGAAAAGTCAGATGGAAGTCCGACCATGTGTACGGGGCTTAAGACTAAAACTAAATCGAAATTTGCTGCCAAAATGAACACTATTTAAGACATATTTCAGAATTCCATACTGACACAGGAAGATCCAATCTTTTTGCAAAATCCAGTTGTAGCTTTAAAACTTTTAACTGCTCTTCTCTCTCTTTAGCAGTTGGAGTAAGCCAAGGAGTGAAGTCTAAGCCGATCTAAGTGCAAAAGAAGGAGAACACATTAAAAAATATATATAATAGGGATGGGTGCTTGTATTGCGTTTGTTAAAAATATGATTTTTATTATATTAATCAGACATAGGATACATGGGACAATTTTCCAATAGTCAGATTACCTGTCAGCATTTGGTTTAAGTAGATCTCTCAAACAAATGACAATGGGATTAGATACCATTGTTGTATTTTAGAACATTACCTGTTTGAGATTTCTTTCAGCTCTCAAACTGAAAGAAATCACAGTTTAGATTACAGGTTCGTTTTTTGAGTAGACAATAGGTAGATAGCATTGCTGTATTCAATGCTATTGTTGAAATACATCTATGTTTTCTGTTTTGGTAACAATGGTAAACAGCCTGACAAACACATAAAAGCAGTAGGCTCACACACAGGACACACACCATGTTGCTGTAAGATCATGAAGAAGAACAGGACCTGATCTCCAAGAAGAATCATTGCCAATGGAGATCATGAACAAAGCGTAATCCAAGTTAAGTAACCTTTTAAATGTATTTGTAGTTATAGACCATAGGCTGTTCTATTTTCTAGGCATTTTGCTTGTTATAGATATATGTCAGTCTTGTATTTTAGTCCTAATATTGTAATAGTTTTGTATGTACAGCATCTTGTATAGTAAAAGCACATTTACACACTGCAGAAGTCTCAGCTTCCTTGTTATACCACAGAGTAACCTTGCTAGATAAACGTAAAGCAAAACATTTGGGGACTCGTCCGGGATTTGTGCTATAATTCAATTGAAGCAGACTTGTTTTTCTGTAGTGTGTTGTGTAGCTTGTGCTAGGTAAAATGCTGCGTAAGCTGTTTAGGAAAAGCAAGGCTGCAGAGGGTTCTGGTGACCAGAAGAAAGTGTGCAGCTTACCTATCTGGGCCAGAAATAATGAGTGGGAGCCTCTTGCTAATGCATTTGTGAAGTATGCTTCTCCCTTGAAGCTGACTTGGGGTGATAAAGTCTCAGATCATTTTGTAGATTTTAGCCTTAAGGGGTTGGATTTAAGTAAGAAAGAGAAGAGGACAGTGCCCACAGTGGGTTGGTACTTCCTCCATGCTCTCTATACTGAATCACATAGAAGGGAGAAGGCAGAGGCAGAAGTTAAGGTATTAAAAGACCAGCTAGCAGTTGCTTCAGAGTGTGTACGTTCAACCGCTAGTCGGGCTGATGATTTGCAAGAGCGGTGTGCAGCCCTCATGACCAAATCAATTAATGCCTTAAGGAAAAGGAAGGGGCGTAAACCTGTTAGTAAAGCCAGGGTACGTGCCATTGTCACATCCCAAAATTGGGATTGTGAGGATGTGCTCTCCTCAAATGATAGTGAGGATGAGGAGATAGAGTTTGATATTTCAGAGGATGATCTGCTAGTGGGAAAGAAAAAATATGCCAGACCTCTCATTACTAAGCATAGGAAACAGCAACATGATAGAGAGGATATGGCAGATGGGGTGGTGCATTATCGCAACCCCAGAGATGTTGAATTTGAAGAAGTACGGGAGTTTTTACAAACTGAACTCCATGAGCTGGCAAAACAATACAAACAAAGGTCTGGGGAGCCCCTATTGGGTTGGCTCCTACGCTTATGGGATGAAGGGGCGGACAGTGTTGTTTTGTCAGGTAAGGAAGCAGTGGCTATGGGAGTGTTAACCCATGATCCACAATTGCGTCAGGCAATGCGAAAAGCCCGAGAGTTTAGCGTGAATTTTTCACTGTTAGACCTTGTGAGAGATGGAATAGTCCGAGTATACGCCAGTCCTACTGACCTGGAAAATACCTACTCCTGGAGATCAATAGGAGAGGGTATTTCCAGGTTACGTGAGATGGGCTGTATAACCGGATTAAATACATTTCCAGAATGGATAGGTCCAGATATGGAACCCTTTACGTCTGCTCTGCGCTCTAAGCTGATGAAGTCTGCGCCATTTAATCTCAGGGCTCCATTATTGTCTTTGTTGGGAGGCCTGGGATTAAACAGCAAGATTCATGAAGCCACAACCCTTTTAAGCCAGTTGGGGGAGATAGAGGAGACTAAAACAAAACCTGTCAGGGCAGTAGATAAGGTCAAGGCCAGACAGGAAGAATACAAGCAGAAAAGAACCGAGAAGAAACGGAATGGGGTAGAGAAGACAGAAGGTGAAGAGAAAACCAGGCTAGTTGTTTCTAGGAAAGAAATGTGGGTGGATCTATTAAAGGCAGGAGTACCTAAAGATGAGATAGATGGCATTCCTACTGCAGAAATGCTGAAGAGGTGGAAACATTTAGTAGGGAAAACTGTCAGGGTTAGAAACACTACTCCTAGTGAAGATAACATCAGCCTAGACTTAGAGGAAACAGAACAGACCCCTCCTGTTAGCCCCAAACCAATTCCCAAAAGTGAACATCAACCCAAACCCAAATCCCTTTATCCTGGGGAGGAGTTAGAGAGAATCAGAAAAGGGGATTGGGAGGTTCAATATCCTTTATGAAGGGAAGGTGAGTCTCCTGTAATAGCAGCAAGGGCAGTGACAGCAGGAGACCGACGCCCATATGCACCTGTCACTGTATGGTGGGGGAAGTCATCTTCTCCTACACATGTAATGGCTTTAGTTGATAGTGGAGCTGAAGTTACACTTTTGCAAGGAAACCCTTTCCATCACAAAGGAGAATTGATTTATGTAGAAGGTTTGGGAGGGCAAACTACACCAGCAGTTAGGATACGGGTGAAATTGGCTATTGGCAAGGGATCAGGATTTATGACAAATGTTTTGATATCAGAGTTACCCGAAAATATTATTGGGATGGATGTACTTCAAGGTCAGTCAATTCAGACTGAAAGAGGTACATTCACATTCGGGTATCCTGATAAAGCGTATCTGGTAAGGGCGGTGAAGGCTGTGGTCAGAGGTCATGCGAAATGGACCCCTGTCTACATTCCTCCACCAGAGAAGCCAGTCTGTCTCAAGCAGTACAGACTTCCTGGAGGCCACAAAGAAATTGGGGAGACTATTCAAGAACTGTTGAGAGTAGGGATCCTTAGACCTGCTGTAAGTCCTTTCTCGTCTCCGGTGTTCCCAGTAAAGAAACCTGATGGGACATATAGAATGACTGTGGATTACAGAGGTCTAAACAAAGTGGCACCTCCATTGAAGTCAGCTGTACCAGATATGATCTCAATTGTTGAGAAAATTGCTAAAGATGCAGGAGAATATCATGCTGTGATAGACCTGGCTAATGCTTTCTTTTCAATTTTGATAGACCCAGATTGTCAAGACCAGTTTGCTCTGGTGTGGGACGGCCGCCAGTACACTTTCACTGTCCTTCCGCAAGGCTATCTTCATTCTCCAACGATTTGTCATGGACTAATTGCCCAAGATTTAAGTACCCTGAATTTGAAAGTCGCTGTGTTTCACTACATTGATGACATCATGATCTCTGGGACAAAAGAAGATGTAACTGAAGCACTGCACCTGCTGATACAACACTTGGAGAACAGAGGGTGGGCTATCAACAGAGACAAAGTCCAAGGACCTGCCACAGAGGTGAAATTCCTAGGAATGATGTGGACTGGGCCACAGAGGAAGATTCCAGAGACAGTTGTGCAAACTATCCAGGCGCTGTCGCCCCCTACTACCAAAAAGGAGGCACAGAAGTTCATTGGAGTTGTAGGATTCTGGAGATCGTTCATCCCACATCTTGGACTGATTCTGAGGCCTATATACAATGTTACCAGAAAAAAGACTGAGTTCTCATGGGGTTCAGAGCAGCGGACTGCATTCCTGGCTGCTAAAGAAGCTATTTTGCAGCATCAGGGATTGGGACCTGTGAGACAAGGAGTACCATTTCAGCTGGATGTAGTGGAGCAGAATGGTACCATATCTTGGAGTCTGTGGCAGCCAAATGAAAAGAAAGGACTGAGAGCAATACCTATTGGATTTTGGTCCAAACAACTGACAGGGGCACAGACGAGATACACGCCCTTAGAGAAGTACCTGTTTGGGGCCTACACAGCACTTCAACATGTAGAGACCATTACAGGAAAGGACACAGTCACCATCCATACTGCATTGCCAATAGCAGGATGGGTGAGAGATAATGGACTGACCACTAGGGCAGCTGTAGCCCAGAACCAGACACTGATGAAATGGAAGTGGTACCTTCAAGAAAGAGGGGGTATTGCAGCTGGGGATGTTAGAGACATTTCAAAACAGTTGGCAGGGCTTGTTACTTTTACCAGCACCCGGCCAGAAGAAGAAATTCCTGTGCTGCAGTCATCCCCCATTCAAGAGGCTCCACCCTTTGAGTCTCTGTCAGAAGACATGAAGGAGTCAGCGTGGTTCACTGATGGTTCAGCCATAATCACCTCGTCTGGGCGTAAATGGACAGCAGCAGCCTACAACCCAAGTACAGACACAGTCCTGCAGGAGTCCGGAATCGGAGGGTCCAGTCAGTATGCAGAGTTGAAAGCTGTAGTGATGACTTTTCAGGAGGATCCTTCTTCCCATGTCACTATCTACACTGACAGCTGGGCGGTTTTTAAAGGACTGACAACTTGGATGCCCACGTGGAAGTCCAATGAATGGATGATTCATGGAAAGGTGGTGTGGGGAGGCAAGGAAGTCTGGGACTACATCTGGAAGGAAGCTCACTCCGCACCATAAAAGTGGGGCATGTTGATGCACATGTGCCCCTAGTACCAGACTTTGAGAACTATAACAGAGTTGCAGATGAAATCGCAAAAGTGAAGGCAGTTGTGCCAATTGATCCTGTTTTGATGAACTTGGCCAACTGGGCCCACAAACAATCTGGACATTTGGGGCAGAAAGCAACATATGAATGGGCACAGCAGAGAGGATTGCCTATATCCATGGACATGATAAAGACTGTAATAGGGAACTGTACAGTGTGTGGAGAAGTGCGACAATGGCCATTGCAAAAGTACTCCACTGGGTCGATTAAGAGGGGTGAGAGGCCTGCAGAGATCTGGCAGATTGACTTCATCGGTCCCCTGCCCCGGGGAAACAATGGACTGAGATATTGTTGCACTGCGATGGACACCTATTCAGGACTTATGCTTGTTCATCCTTGCAAACGTGCAGATCAAGCCGCAACGCTTCAACTGCTTCAGAAACTTGTCGTTGCTTATGGTTGTCCCAAACAAGTCCAAAGTGATAATGGCTCACACTTCACCGGATTAACAGTACAGCAGTGGGCCAAAGATTCTGGAGTGTACTGGTTGTGCCACATCCCATACCATCCACAGGCAGCTGGTTTGATTGAAAGATACAACGGGCTATTGAAGGACCAGATACGCAAAATTACACCCACACATACACTAAGGGGGTGGGATCGGGTCCTCACACAGGCAGTCATGTTGTTAAATTCTAGGCCAATAGCCAAAAGCACACCATATGAGAGGATGGTAGGGGCTGAGGCACAGATTCCACAGCTGGAGTGCAGAGTTCAGTATTTATGTAAGGTTCCTGAAAGAACAGGGTTTAACAGATACCATGTTACTGCTTCCCATGACATAGAAACCAAGAGTGACGTATCTGAAGCTGAAGCCTATCTAGGAATGAGAGGGAATCTGGCAGGAAGGTTTGAAGTTATATTTGCATTGGCAGATGAGCTTCAAGACAGTGGCTGGGACTCTGACTGGTTAGTCGATACTTCTCAGCAAGAGTGGAAAGTGAGGCTACATAACATCAAACCTTCCAAAATAAACAGCAGTGATTTTCTGGGAAATATCAGTATATTTCCTCTCCTCCCTATTGATGTTCTTTGGGAGGGTTAGAGGTTCATACAGGCAGGTGGCAAAGTATTGGTCAGATATCCAGGCAAGAAGCCATTTAGAGGAGAGATTGTAGCTGAAGGGCCAGGATCTACTGTTTATGTATTGTTAGAAGGAACAGATAATCCGCTTTGTTTTCCACTCCACAGGCTGTCTCCGATTTGATCCATAGGAAGACTAGAGAAAAAGTGGTTACATGATGGAAAGAATGACGGAAGATCGCAAGAGCTGTGGAGAACAAGGCCTTTTTGATGTATTCCAAGCCTGGACTTGTTTCTAAAGAACTTTAGAATGGACTTTCTAATGAACTTTTATCCAAAGACTGAAACACCTTCCCAGTGACAGAAATATGGGAGGGGTTGCATTTAAGGAAAATTCATGTGTATATTGAGTTTTTAGTAATGAAGAGATCTTCTGTGTGTGGTCTGAGAGAGAAAAAATAAAAATCATAGGGGCGGAATGTATTGCGTTTGTTAAAAATATGATTTTTATTATATTAATCAGACATAGGATACATGGGACAATTTTCCAATAGTCAGATTACCTGTCAGCATTTGGTTTAAGTAGATCTCTCAAACAAATGACAATGGGATTAGATACCATTGTTGTATTTTAGAACATTACCTGTTTGAGATTTCTTTCAGCTCTCAAACTGAAAGAAATCACAGTTTAGATTGCAGGTTCGTTTTTTGAGTAGACAATAGGTAGATAGCATTGTTGTATTCAATGCTATTGTTGAAATACATCTATGTTTTCTGTTTTGGTAACAATGGTAAACAGCCTGACACACACATAAAAGCAGTAGGCTCACACACAGGATACACACCATGTTGCTGTAAGATCATGAAGAAGAACAGGACCTGATCTCCAAGAAGAATCATTGCCAATGGAGATCATGAACAAAGCGTAATCCAAGTAACCTTTTAAATGTATTTGTAGTTATAGACCATAGGCTGTTCTATTTTCTAGGCATTTTGCTTGTTATAGATATATGTCAGTCTTGTATTTTAGTCCTAATATTGTAATAGTTTTGTATGTACAGCATCTTGTATAGTAAAAGCACATTTACACACTGCAGAAGTCTCAGCTTCCTTGTTATACCACAGAGTAACCTTGCTAGATAAACGTAAAGCAAAACAGTGCTATATACAGGGCCATGCCAAGGGCAGGTGGTTCCTGAGAAAGCGATTTTGCCAACTTTACTTCCTCTCCAGTGCTGGCAGCTGCATACACCATAACAACCAATGATGATGTGAGGCCCGGGGGCTAAAATTACACAGGGCTGAACATGCATTGAGAACATAATGGGGGAGATTTACTAAAACTAGGCCTGGTTCACACTGGGGCGACAAACGCTCCGACATTGGGAGCTCATGTCGCATGACGTGTGAAAATCAATGTTTCCCTATGGGAGCCGTCTTAACTGGTCCCATTAGATTTTAGACGACTAAAATTAGTTTTAGTCTACTAAAATGTACTGCATTCTTGCATGATCCGACTTTGGCATGCGACTTGTGCTGTGCTGCTCTTGAGGGGGAACGCCAGGCCAAATTTTAAATAAAAAACCGGCATGGGTTCCCCCTCCAGGAGCATACCAGGCCCTTGGGTCTGGTCTGGATTTGAAGGGGCGCCCCTACGCCGAAAAAACGGCGTGGGGGTCCCCCCAAAATCCAAACCAGACCCTTATCCGAGCACGCAACCTGGCAGGCCGCAGGGGAAGAGGGGGGGACGAGAGAGCGCCCCCCCTCCCTCCTGAACCGTACCAGGCCGCATGCCCTCAACATGGGGGGTTTGGTGCTCTGGGGCAGGGGGGCGACCTGCGGCCCCCCCACCCCAGAGCACCCTGCCCCCATGTTGATGAGGACAGGGCCTCTTCCCGACAACCCTGGCCGTTGGTTGTCGGGGTCTGCGGGCGGGGGGCTTATCGGAATCCGGGAGCCCCCTTCAATAAGGGGGCCCCCGGATCCCGGCCCCCCACCCTATGTGAATGAGTATGGGGTACATCGTACCCCTACCCATTCACCTGGTGGAAAAAATTGCAATAAAAAAAACACACAGCTTTTTAAAGTATTTTATTGCACAGCTCCGGGGGTCTTCTTCCGACTTCGGGGGTCTCCGGTGTCGTCGCCGCGCTCTCCGGTTCTTTCTTCTGCCGGGCCACCGCTAACTTCTTTAGCTCTTTTGCTAGCGGAGGCCCGGTCTTCTCCGTCGCCTTCTTCTTCTCCCGCTCTCCGGTTCTTCTCCCGCTTCTTTCTTCTGCCGGCCCCTCCACTAACTTCAGCTCCTTTGCTAGTGGAGGGGCCGGTCTTCCCGTCGTCGCCGTCGCCTCTTCTTCTCTCTTCTCCTCCTCGATGTTGACGCGTCGCTTCCTCCCGCTGTAATACTGGCTCTCCGCTCCGCATTAATATAGGCTTCTCATGACGTCACAGTCACATGCTCCGGGGCCATGTGCCCCGGAACATGTGACTGTGACGTCATGAGAAGCCTATATTAATGCGGAGCGGAGCGGACAGCCAGTATTACAGCGGGAGGAAGCGACGCGTCAACATCGAGGAGTAGAAGAGAGAAGAAGAGGCAACGGCGACGGGAAGACCGGCCCCTCCACTAGCAAAAGCGCTAAAGAAGTTAGTGGAGGGGCCGGCAGAAGAAAGAAGCGTGAGAAGAACCGGAGAGCGGGAGAAGAAGAAGGCGACGGAGAAGACCGGGCCCCGCTAGCAAAAGAGCTAAAGAAGTTAGCGGTGGCCAGGCAGAAGAAAGAACCGGAGAGCGCGGCGACGACACCGGAGACCCCTGAAGTCGGAAGAAGACCCCCGGAGCTGTGCAATAAAATACTTTAAAAAGCTGTGTGTTTTTTTTATTGCAATTTTTTTCCACCAGGTGAATGGGTAGGGGTACGATGTACCCCATACTCATTCACAGGGTGGGGGGGCCGGGATCCGGGGGCCCCTTTATTGAAGGGGGCTCCCGGATTCCGATAAGCCCCCCGCCCGCAGACCCCGACAACCAACGGCCAGGGTTGTCGGGAAGAGGCCCTGTCCTCGTCAACATGGGGGCAGGGTGCTCTGGGGTGGGGGGGCCGCAGGTCGCCCCCCTGCCCCAGAGCACCAAACCCCCCCCATGTTGAGGGCATGCGGCCTGGTACGGTTCAGGAGGGAGGGGGGGCCGCTCTCTCGTCCCCCCCTCTTCCCCTGCGGCCTGCCAGGTTGTGTGCTCGGATAAGGGTCTGGTTTGGATTTTGGGGGGGACCCCCACGCCGTTTTTTCAATGTAGGGGCGCCCCTTCAAATCCAGACCAGACCCAAGGACCTGGTATGCTCCTGGAGGGGGAACCCATGTCGGTTTTTTATTTAAAATTTGGCCTGGAGTTCCCCCTCAAGATTCATACCAAACACAGTGCCTGATATTGGCGGGGATCCAAGTCGGATCCCCGTTCATTGAAAGTCGGACATATGTCGGCTTCATGTCGCAGGGCAAAGTCGGATCCAAAGTAGGACAGATGTCGTGTCGCACTAGTGTGAACCCAGCCTGAAGCACAAAGAATCTGGTGCAGCTGTGCATGGTAGCCAATCAGCATCTAACTTGTTCAATTAACCACTTCAGCCCCGGAAAGATTTATCCACTTCCTGACCAGGCCATTTTTTGCGATACGGCACTGCGTCGCTTTAACGGACAATTGCGCGGTCGTGCGACGTTGTACCCAAACAAAATTGATGTCCTTTTTTTCCCCACAAATAGAGATTTCATTTGGTGGTATTTGATCCCCTCTGCGGTTTTTATTTTGTGCGCTATTAAAAAAAAAAAAAACGACAATTTAGAAAAAAAAAAAAACAACAATATTTTTAACTTTTTGCTACAATAAATATCACAAACAAAAAATGGAAAAAATTTATTTCTTCATCAGTTTAGGCAAATATGTATTCTACTACATATTTTTGGTATAAAAAAAAACAAAAAACAATAAACATATATTGATTGGTTTGCGCAAAAGTTATAGTGTCTACAAAATAGGGGATAGATTTATGGCATTTTTTTTTATTTTTTACTAGTAATGGTGGTGATCAGCAATTTTTAGCAGGACTGTGACATTGCGGCGGACAGATCGGACACTTTTGACACTTTTTTGGGACCATTGACATCTATACAGCGATCAGAGCTAAAAAATAGCCACTGATTACTGTATAAATGTCATTGGCAGGGAAGGGGTTAACACTAGGGGGCGATCAAGGGGTTAAGTGTGTCCTAGGGAGGTCTTTCTAACTGTGGGGGGAGGGTACCTGTTAGTGGAGGAGAGAGATCGCTGTTCCTGATGACTAGGAACAGCCGATCTCTCTACTTCCCTGACAGAACGGGGATCTGTCTGTTTACATTAACAGATCCCCGTTCTGCCTCTCTGGGGAGGACATCGCGGCCGCGCGCGCGCTATTGCTCTTAAAGTGGCCGCCGTACAGCTACGACAATTCGCGCTGCAGTGCCAACCTGCACTCAGTGGCAAGCAGTTAAGCTTTGACAATAAGCCCCTGTTTACATGAGCGCAATTTGACATGTCAAATGCAGCCTATTCCTGGCAATGGCACCGTCCCAATCGGTGTGACGCCAACTTTGCGCTGCATCAATTTCCAAAAGTAGTTCCTGCACTACTTTTGGCAACTTTGGGGGGGGGGGGGGGTGTGACTTCAATAGACATCTGTGCATGAACCCACACAGATGTCTTTCAAATCGCCCCCAAACTGAAACTTCGCACTGAAATATGGGTTTTAAATTGTGCGAGTTCAGCTGAACTCGCACGATTTCAAACCCACGTTCAGTGTGAACGAGGGCTAAAACCTGGAAGCTGATTTGGCTTCTATGCACAGCTGCACCAGATTTTGCACTTTCCAATCTTAATAAATCCCCCATAAGGTTACCCAACGTACTTCCATGTGCCATGCCGGAGGCAGCCACCTTAAAGTGGTTGTAAACCCTGTTGAGAATTTTTTTTTTTTAACTAACCTGCAAGACAAAGCTATAATGAGCTAGTATGACTAGCATACTAGCTCATTATGTACCACTTACCTTAGATCGGGGCCCCCGAAGTCGTCCATGTCCCTCCTCTAGCCGCATCCATCGCTGCGGCGATAGCCGGAATGTTACTTCCGGGTATCGCCGCTGCAGCCAATCACAGCGCCGCTCCGGCGCTGTGATTGGCCGGAGCGGCGAAGACGTGACTCCGCGCATGCGCGCGTGAGCCGTCAAATTCGGCTACTTTGTCGAATGTTGCGACCTAGCCGAATTTGTGAATGGGGTTAACCCCATGCGCATGCGCGTGACGTCAGCGTCGCCGCTTTTAAATGCAAATATCTCCTTAACCATGTAGGTTAAGGAGATATTTCATGCACCTACAGGTAAGCCTTAATCTAGGCTTACCTGTAGGTCTTTGTTTATAAAGTGGGTTTACAACCACTTTAATTGGCCCCAGAGCAGGATTCAGGGGATAAAGAAGAAGATTGATAGAGAAAGGCAAGAAACTCTGATTTTTGTCTTTTAAAGGGAAACTGTAATGGTTTGTGGTCAATAATGCAAACACAACCCCAGAAACAAACATTTACTATATTGCATCGTACAGTACTTAGATGTAGTAGCTGCATTTGTTTCCTTTCTAATCGTTTTCCCATGTAATCCTGGAAAATACATACTTCCTGTCCCTGCTCACTCCTCTATCTATGGAGGAGGTCATGGTTGTCGTCCGGGCTGCACAACAAACATGTCTGCCCCATTATTTAGCAAAATTATATGAGGGATGGCGAGATCAGTAGTTTACAGAAGGAAGAAAACATGCTTCTAGCTCAGAGGAAGTGACAAGGACACTTCATTCCTGGTAGGATCAACAGGTATTTTCTGTACTTGCTGAAAATGTTTTAAGCCTGGAAAAACGAAAGCTATTGCAGCCACCACATCTATGGACTGGTATACTGCAATATATTACACTTTTATTCTTGTGTTAAAGCGTTTGTTACCCAACATTTCATACTCCTGATATGTGCCTTCTGTACCCTGTACTTGCATGAGAATGTCTCCTGTTCTCTTTGTATTGCTTCCTTTGTGTGAAATCCCTGGTGTTTCTGCCAGTCCCTCTGCTTTCCTATTAAAAACTGACCACCTTAGGCAGGAGACCCATCGTGGTCAGTTCTCATATATGTCAAATGAGGGTGAAGGTGCACATTAACCGCTTGCCGACCGCCGCACGGCGATATACATCGGCAGAATGGCACGGCTGGGCTCATTGGCGTACAGGTACGTCCCCTTTAATGTGCGCGGCCGTGGGTCGCGCGCTCGCCACCCTGTCGGGTACTCCGTGACCGCGCCCGCGGACCCAATCGCTGCCGGTGTCCCGCGATCGGGTCCCAGAGCTAACCCCTTCACTGCCAGTGTAATTTTTACAGTAATCAGTGCATTTTTATAGCACTGATTGCTGTAAAAATGAAAATGGTCCCAAAATAGTGTCAAAAGTGTCCGATGTGTCCGCCATAATGTCGCAGTCATGATAAAAATCGCTGATCGCCGCCATTACTAGTAAAAATAAAATTATTAATAAAAATGCCATAAAACTATACCCTGTTCTGTAGACGCTATAACTTTTGCGCAAACCAATCAATAAACGCCTATTGCGATTTTTTGTACCAAAAATATGTAGAATACGTATCGGTCTAAACTGAGGAAAAAAAATGTTTATGTATATATTTTTGGGGCATATTTATTATAGTGTAGCGCCCCTTTACTTTTCAGGGGTGCTATGTACTTAAATTTAGGGGTTGGTCTGAGCTAGTAGCCAGGCTCAGACCACTTTGATTGTTAGTACTCGCTTCTGCCTATGTGATGTAACCTGATGTACAGTTCCCTGTGGCCTGTAGGTGGCACTGCCATATCAGGTCAGGGTTGAACCATGGGTGACATTGCTATGCCTTAGGGTGTCCCCTCTCGGCAGTGGTGCGGTGGGCGTGGTTGGCCTGCTGTGCATGCTGGGAGAGGATACATAAGGGGCGGACGCCATTTTTTGAGGAGGACTGGAGACTGGAGAGTGAGCGGTTCGCGCCACCCGGCCCTCTAGGCCAGGGGTGCGCACGTGTATCAGTCTCGGGCACCTTTAGCCTCAGGCTGCAACTCCACTAGTAGGCCCAGCACCTTCAGCTGGGGCCTACCTCCAAAAGAGGAATCCCAGGGTGCCCGGGAGAGGGTGGACCCGCTCTAAGAAGAGGAGACAGGGGTTCTGATGGACCGGTGAGAGTTCACGATGAAAGAGAGGCCTGGTTACCTTCTGGAGGGATTCAAAGATCCGTCACAGGCCATGCAGCATGCTGTCGCTGGCACCTGTTCTTGTGTTGCAAGTGCTGAGAAGTTTGGGACGTAAAGATTCTGTGGCAGAGGATCTCCCGATCGTATCTCTGGGAAACCTAAAGTGAACGTTCGAGCATCACTCCGGCTGCTAGGATCCGCTCTTACAGGGGACTATCCGGGTGAGCTAAACCTACTCGGGATCGAGCAGCAACAATTGTATCGGTTTGTGCCTGGACCTATCTCCCAAACCTTACTGTCCTTTCTCTCATCCACCTTTCCTGTCTGCTGAACTTGAACTTTGCTTATAAAATAAACTCAGCATTGGAGTTAAAGTGGTGTGGACATTGGCCTTCCTGGGGAGAAATAGAGACTTGTCCCTACATTTTAGGAGACAAGAACCAGTTGAAGGGGACAACTTGCTGCAAGACCCAAAAACAGTAACACCGCTCAACCTCTTATAACAGGAGGGTACAGGCATATAGCGCGGTGTGCCTTGACCTGCAAGTGAGTCAAAGGCAGGAAAAAGGTCCGTGTGCTACAATAGCAAAATAGTGTATTTTTTTTTAAATTGTCGCTCTATTTTTGTTTATAGCGCAAAAAATAAAAACCGCAGAGGTGATCAAATATCACCAAAAGAAAGCTCTATTTGTGGGAAAAAAAGGATGTCAATTTTGTTTGGGAGCCACGTCGCATGACCGCGCAATTGTCAGTTAAAGCGACACAGTGCCGAATCGCAAAAAGGGGCCTGGTCCTTAAGCCCCAGACCATTTTGTTGCTAAAGTGGTTAAGAAATAGTTTTTTGTTTATTTGGATTTCTGAATAATTATTTTGGACAAATTGTTTGTGAACAATATTTTTGAAAGTAGATATTTTTTAGATATATTGTTACACAGTGTTATTTTTATAACCTTCTTGTTTTAGGTATTTTAACACTTAAAGGGGTTGTAACCCATCCCAGTTTTTCACCTCAATGCATTATATGCATTGAGGTAAAAAACCTATGGTAGTGCACCAGCCCCCCCCCCCCCCGTTTTACTCACCTGAGCCTATTCGTTCCAACGCCATAGTCTCGGCTCTTGATTGGATAGATTGATAGCAGCGCAGCCATTGGCTCCTGCTGTTGTCAATCAAATCCAATCACGCAGGCGCCGCCGAGTCCTGCTGTCTGTGTCTATGGATGCAGACAGCAGGAGAAGGAGAGCCCTTCTCAGACGGGCCACTCGATGCGGGGAGGACCCCAGAAGAGGAGGATCGGGGCCACTCTGTGCAAAACCAACTGCACAGAGGAGGTAAGTATGACATGTTTGTTATTTTAAAAGAAAAAAAAGGGAACCTTTGTGTCCCTTTAAAGTGTCACTAAACCCACATCATAAAAAACTATCAATAAATGGTGTCTTATATGCTGTTCATACTCCGTCACTATGAGATTAGTTTTCTGTATTCTGAAAAAAAACTGGTTGATCTCACTGCTCTCTATCTCCACCTTCTGTTAAAGGAGTAGTAAAGTTACATGTTTTTTCACCTTAATGCATCCTATGCATTAAGGTGAAAAAACATTCGACAATACCGCCCCCCCCCCGAGCCCCCGTTTTTCTTACCTGGCCCCTCGAAAGTCCCATGCTCGTCCCCGTCATCCTCTTCGTTTTTCTGCCTGGCCGCCGATTGGCTACACTGGATAGATTGAAAGCAGCACAGCCATTGGCTGGCGCTGCTGTCAATCACATCCAATGACGCGGCACGCCGGGGGGCGGGGCCGAGTGATACAGTCGGCGGCTATGGCCGCCGCTGTATCACGGGAGCGCGCCCGCAATCACTCCACACCATGCGAGCTCACTCGCATTAAGGTGTGGAGTCCTTGCGGGGAGGAGCCAAGACAGCCGCCGAGGGACCCCAGAAGACCAGGATCGGGGCCACTGTGTGCAAAACGAGCTGCACAGTGGAGGTAAGTATAACATGTTTGTTATTTTTAAGCAAAAAAAAAAAAGGTTTAGTGCTCCTTTAATGTCCCTAATTCAGCTAGGGATTTTGCAGCTATGGTGGCAACTCTGCACATGTTTTCAGTGCGTTTCTATGCTGAGCATTTCCTCCCTATCACATCTGAGCAGGCCATGTGACTATAGAGTCACACATGTGGGTGTATACACACAGTGGTAAATGACAGCCCACTACCTCCCTCCTCCTCCATAGCCACTAACCAGCTAAACACAATGGGGGTTGGGATATTACATGTAGATTAATGGAGGCTTCACCTCCCTCTTATTCTAAGACACAGGCTAGAGAGAGTGACACAGCCTGTGACTGGCAGAAATCCGCCCACACCATGTTATTTCCACAAAATAATAAAGATTTAATTTTACATATATATTTGTATGCCAATTTAAAACAGTTTAATTTATATTATTTCTTTATTTTTATTCTGTATTCCAAAGGGTGTGTAGCGGGTATGTACTTTCCCGGGTGTAAATTTGAACTTGGCAGAGACATTAGTGATGTGTAATTCCCTGCAGCCCAGCAGGTGGCGCTGTCGCTCTGGGTTGGGGTTGAATCATTGCTGTGTGTCGCGCCTCCTTTTTGTCCTCCCTCGGCAGCGGTATGGTGGGGCGGGGAACCCGCCGTGCTTGCTGGGAGAGGGTATAAAGGGGCCGGCCATCTTTGTCACGGGGTGGAGTCCCAGGCACCTTCAGCCTGTGGACGGTGGTTCGTGTCGGTTCTCTAGGCGGGCCTAGGCCTAGAGGACAGCCGGAGGTCGTGTTCCATCCCAGGCACCTTTAGTCTGGGGTGAGGTACTCGGATGGAGATCTGGAGCTCTGTGCCCCACACTGAGTTCCGCGAGGGAAGGAGATCCTAGGGTACCCAGGGAGTGGGTACCCGAATCCGCAAGGTGTAATGGACCGGGGGGAGCTCCTTACTTGAAGACCTGGTGCAGCAGATTGCCAGTGACGGATGAGTCTCTCATCGGAGACCGCCTGGAAGGAAATCCCCCTCGCTCAGAGACCGCCTGGAAGGAAATTCCCCCTCACTCGGAGACCGCAACCCACTTTCAGGAAGGAAAGTGGAGAACACATTGTGTCTGGGCCTACTCGCATCCACACCTCCTTTCCTGTTCTGTTTCTACAAGGGAGTTCAACTGATTGTGTTCATTCGAGAAGAATAAAGGAGTGTTGAACTTTAATGGTGTGGGGCTCATTTCCTGACAGATATTGTTCAAGGTGACTCTTGGAGGGAGGATCCAGGTGCACAACACTGACCCGAAGGTAAAAGAACTTTGCTTGTATCACACTGACACCTGTGGTGAAGGCCAGGCGTGGTGTCCCCGCTCCCTTCCCCTCTGAAAGATGCCCCTAGACAAGAGACAGACGAGCTGAAGAGAAAGAGGGGAGTGAGGAGGGCGCTACACGTGTTTTTATTTATTTTGAACATGTGACCAGCAGCAGAGGACTAGAAGCTCCTCCTGCCACTGTTTCCCTGCAGACAGGCTGGGAAAGAGCTGGGTCATATGACAACTGTATATCGATTAGAAAAAATGTATTTAGATTTTTTTTTTTTATATAATTACAGTACCATCATTCATATACAGAAATAGAAGAGATGATGTAAATTAAACAGAGTGTGTTTAGTATCACTTCAATATTTAACGTGTGGTCACACACATAATTGTCATGAAAATTCTTACCTGACTGCATAAAAACTGAATGAGTTGTTCATGTAGACTCGCACTACAGAATGTCTGATAAAACTAAATGACATTGTACATTTATTATACAGTTGGAGTATAAAGTGTATTTGTGAATTTTATACTTTAGCAAGGTCTTCCTAGTCCTATTACATAGAAATTCTGAAGAAATCGATTTCCTATCAATAATATCAAATATCTAAACTGCCAAGTTGTGGTTATATATTTATCGGGTTACTGGCACGTTTTTTACACTTCCTTACCTCTCCTATAGCAATCAGATCTTTTTGGTACTTTTCAAACCATACGAGTGCAGGTTCCAAATCCTTCAAATAAATAGACAATAAGGTACAGAGATGAAGACATTAATAAAAAGGAAAACACAGCGTACTTTCAATGAGCATTTGATTTGAGTCATTATTGCATTGTTTTCCTTGTGAATAGGGATGAGCTCAGGCGTGTTCGGACATAAGTCCATGCCTGCCTGAGCTATTCTGCTAGGAAGCTGTCAAAGCCGACAGCCAATCATAGACAATGAAGGCGTTCTCCACCTCGCAGTCGCACGTATACAAAGGGCGTGTATACATGGAGCTGCAGGCTAGGGAATGCCTCTGCCTCCTATTGTTGGCTGTTGTCTTTGACAGGACAGGACAACCAGGGGGATCAGGTAAGTATCCCCCTTTAGTAAACCAGCGTAAAACCCTTGCAGTGCAAGGAGAGCCCCACTGCAAGGGAGAATTTCCAGATTTCCTAGAATTGGGCTTTAACCCTTTCCCTGTCAAAACTTTTTTCCCTCCATTTTTTTTGTGTTAAAATGCACATTGTAGACCTGAAGGTTACTTGAAGTTGACCATTACTTCCCACAGGTACTCCAAATACACCCTGAAGTCTGCTTTGACTTCTACTTATAGTTTTGCAAGTTATTGGGCATTCCCTCTGGCATATCCCATCACTTCACAAGTGTCCAGGTGCATATACCACCACCTAGCTGGGGAGATGCAGTCTGCGTAGGTCGCTGCTATTCCAAACTCATAGACCAATTAGATGAAAAAAGAAACACACATGGGAAAAAGCGCTGTACCATAGCAGAGCCATGAAATCAATCTTGAATGGGTAAAAACATGTCTATTTATTAAACAATCCAAGACATTCAGTGGACAAGGTACATCCAATGAACAGCGTGGCTGACCCAAGTGTGTCCCGTCACTTACCTATCCTTGGGAATCCAGTGTTTCCACAAGGCCTAGAATATGTAGCTATTTTCAGTTGGCGACCCCTGGGCTTGACAAAGGGGACTTCTTTGCTCAGTTCAGGAGTG
The DNA here is from genome assembly GCA_029206835.1 of Rana muscosa. NCBI lineage: Eukaryota > Metazoa > Chordata > Amphibia > Anura > Ranidae > Rana > Rana muscosa. The sequence goes on from CM055121.1 coordinate 227,691,854, forward strand.
ACTTTATTTAAACCATTCTCTGAGTTTTGGTGCAGGAATATCACCTCCCTCCAAACCATGCCTTCTACTACCACCATCAATTATCTGCCTATATTAAGTCCAACATGGGTCTGAAAGGAGGCACACTATGGCACCTGGTGGTGGATAAAGCAATACAACAAAAATCCTATTAAATTTCCCTCCTCGAGAAATTGCTACCTACCCTAATGAACCTACATCTGTTTTTTGGAAGCTAGGAGAGCTACCCTTAAGGCTTGGACTTCTCCTATAGTTCCTTCTGACACCAATGTTAAACGGGACTCAATCACTACTTAATCAGGGAAAGCTGGATGCCATGGTTCAAAATTTTGCACCCACAAAACTATTTTTATTCTTTCTCCGCCCTGGAAATCGCTAAAAATTTATGTCCTCCTTACAATTCACTGAATGTTACGATAAAGCCAAATTAACCAACTCGCTGGGCAAACTCAAGCTTCCTTCCTCTGACCCCATGCCTGGAACTAAACAAGTTTAGTTTTGTTGTTCTTTCTTGTTTTTTTTCCTCTGTTAATCAATCACAGGAGACTCAGTAAACGGCAGTTCTTATGTACTGTTGCCTATTTGAAATGGTCACCTAGACAACAGCACGATCTCAAGAGCTAAGAGTTTTTTTCTGTCATCCACGTTTGCTTTATTATATGCATATTAAACTGAATGGGGTCACTTACACAAGTGTGATTTTGATCCCTTTTTTTAGGCTTAGCTATATTGAGCTGCTGTTGATTGTTCAGCCTAATGCCGCATACACACGATCGGTTTTTCCGATGAAAAAAGACTGATGGACTTTTTTCATCTGAAAAAACGATCGTGTGTGGGCCCCATCGGTCTTTTTTCCATCGGTGTAAAAAAAAAAGAACATGTTTTAAATTTTACAGATGGAAAAAAAAAAAACGATAGCAAATTCCGATTGTCTGTGGGGAACTCTATTGGAGAAAAATCCACGCATGTTCAGACTAAATTAGAAGACGGGAGCGCTCGTTCTGGTAAAACTAGCGTTCGTAATGGTGATAGCACATTCGTCATGCTGTAACGGACTGAAAAGCACGGAGACTGAAAAGCGCGAATCGGCTAACACCAAACTTTTACTAACACGCGGTAACACGAAATCAGCAAAAGCAGCCCAAAGGGTGGCGCCATTGGATTTGAACTTCCCATTTATATTGCCGTCGTACGTGTTGTACGTTACGGCGTTTTGGACGGTCGGAATTTTGTCTGATGGTGTGTAGGCAAGACTGATGAAAGTCAGCTTCTTCGGAATTCCAACGGAAAATTCCATTGGATTTCATTCCATCTGAAATCCGATCGTGTGTACAGGGCATAACTCTAGTCTTGGGGGGGGGGGGGGGGGTTATTTACGAAAGGAAAATCCACTTTGAATTGCAAGTGCACTTGGAAGTGCAGTCGCTGTAGATCCAAGGGGGACATGCAAGGAAAATAAAAAACAGCATTTTAGCTTGCACATGATTGGATGATATATTCAGCAGAGCTTCCCCTTATTTCAGATCTTCCTCTCAGATCTACAGTGACTGCACTTCAAGGTGCACTTGTAGTGCAAAGTGGATTTGCCTTTCGTAAATAACCCCCAATATATTTAAGAAGGAACTCCTGTTATTCTGAGCCTGTATAAAGCTACTCCTTTAATTTTTTGTGAGCATGCCCCCTAAATACTTTGATGTTATTTGTATGTTCTTGAAAATTTCTGTAAAAATATTTGGAAACATCCGCTTCCTCAGCGGGGATCGCTCCGTTGATCCCCGCTGAGCCGGCGGATGACAGGGCGGTCCCTGCATACTGTGCAGGGACCGCCCTGTCAGATCTCCGCTCCCCTCTATGGGGGGATCGGAAGAACACGGACCGTCTGTCCGTGTTCATCAGATCCGCTCTGCAGACGGATGGAAAAATAGGATTTTCCTCCGTCTGCAGAATCGGAGCATTGCGGACACTGATGAGATCGGGTGTCAGCGGATGTTCATCCGCTGACGCCCGCTCTCCCATAGGGATACATGTATGTCCCTTTTTCATCCGTAAACGGATGGATGAAAAAGCGGACATACGGTCCGCATGTGTGAAAGGGCCCTAAAGCGGAGTTCCAGCCAAAAGTTTAACTCGCTTATATGCTTCCTCCCCCCCTCCGATGCCACATTTGGCACCTTTTAGGGGGAGGGGAGGAGGGGGAAAGGGGGACATGTTTTTGACATGTCCCCTTTCCAACTTCCAAGAACGGGCCCGATCTTCTAAAAGTTTGGCCCCCCTCCTCCTTCCCCCGCCACCGGGCCAATTAGAAAGCGCAGTGCGCTTTGCGCATGTGCAGTAGGGAAGCAGGAGTGAAGCCGAAAGCCTTCACTGCCTGGTTCCTTTACCAGGAATGGCAGCAGCAGCACCTGGGAGTCGATCCGAAGATCGGCTGGGGTGCCGACATCGCCAGCTCCCTGGACAGGTAAGTGCCCTAATAATAAAAGTCAACAGCTACAGTATTTGGTTGACTATACCAACCTTCATTGTAACACTGCGGGGACCATCTTCATTATTCTGAATAGGGTGTACCCCAAAAGATGGCATCACAAAATCTGGATAGCTGTAAAATGAATTTTCAAAAATCAGGGTACTTATAGAACAAAGGATTCACCAATTAACTATAACCTGGATTATGGAGTAATGTGGAGGTGTGGCCGATGTGGTCCAATCTTCATACTAACCATTGTGTATTGACCTACGTTTTGTTAGAGTAAAGCCTCGTACACACGGCCGGTTTTCTAGTCAAGAAACGACAAGAAAACTGCCGGGAGAGCTTTCTTGCCGAGAAAACCGACCGTGTGTGACAAGGCTTTTAGGTTTCTCGTCAAGAAAACTGGCCAGAATCTCGACGAGAAAAATAGAGAACCTGCTTTCTATTTTGTCGTCGAGATTCTCGTCGGCCTTTTTCCCGACGAGAAACCCGAGAGTGTGAACACTTACCTGTCGCCGTGGAAACCCGCGCATGCTCGAAATGAAATGCTCGAAATGTATATGTTATGCCAGTGTTCCTCAACTCCAGTCCTCAAGGCGCCCCAACAGCTCATGTTTTCAGGCTTTCCATTGTTTTGCACAGGTGATTTTATCAGTTTCATTGCCTTAGTATATACCACAGCCGTTTCATCTGAGGGAAATCCTGAAAACATGACCTGTTGAGGACTGGAGTTGAAAAACACGGTGTTTTGCTATGTGTGTGGGGGTCGGAATATCCCGTGCATTCACATTTTGTAGTGCACATGCTTGTTTTCTTACTTATTTTCTGTTTTATTACAGAGAGTGACCCCTTTGCACTGCCCCCACAGAGAGTGACCCCTTTGCACTGCCCCCACAGAGAGTGACCCCTTTGCACTGCCCCCACAGAGAGTGGCCCCTTTACACTGCCCCCACAGAGAGTTACCCCTTTTCACTGCCCCCACAGAGAGTGACCGCTTTGCACTGTGGGCAATGTAGAGCAGCCTCTCTCTCTCTGTGCAGGCAGTGTCAAGCGGTCTCTCTCTCTCTGTGCAGGCAGTGTCAAGTGGTCTCTCTCTCTCTGTGCACTGTGCAGGCAGTGTCAAGCGGTCTCTCTCTCTCTGTGCAGGCAGTGTCAAGCGGTCTCTCTCTCTCTCTGTACAGGCAGTGCCAAGCGGTTTCTCTCTCTCTGTGCAGGCAGTGTCAAGCGGTCTCTCTCTCTCTGTGCAGGCAGTGTCAAGCGGTCTCTCTCTCTCTGTGCAGGCAGTGTCAAGTGGTCTCTCTCTCTCTGTGCAGGCAGTGTCAAGCGGTCTCTTTCTCTCTGTGCACTGTGCAGGCAGTGTCAAGCGGTCTCTCTCTCTCTGTGCAGGCAGTGTCAAGCGGTCTCTCTCTCTCTCTGTACAGGCAGTGCCAAGTGGCTTCTCTCTCTCTGTACAGGCAGTGCCAAGTGGCCTCTCTCTCTGTGCAGGCAGTGTCAAGCGGTCTCTCTCTCTCTCTGTACAGGCAGTGCCAAGTGGCCTCTCTCTCTCTGTACAGGCAGTGCCAATTGGCCTCTCTCTCTGTGCAGGCAGTGTCAAGTGGTCTCTTTCTCTCTCTGTGCAGGCAGTGCCAAGCGGTCTCTCTCTCTCTCTGTGCAGGCAGTGTCAAGCGGTCTCTCTCTCTGTGCAGGCAGTGTCAAGCCGTCTCTCTCTCTCTCTGTGCAGGCAGTGTCAAGCGGTCTCTCTCTCTCTGTACAGGCAGTGCCAAGTGGCCTCTCTCTCTCTGTACAGGCAGTGCCAAGTGGCCTCTTTCTCTCTGTGTAGGCAGTGCCAAGTGGCCTCTCTCTCTCTGTGCAGGCAGTGTCAATCGGTCTCTCTCTCTCTGTGCAGGCAGTGTCAATCGGTCTCTCTCTCTCTCTGTGCAGGCCGTGTCAATCGGTCTCTCTCTCTATCTCTCTGTGCAGGCAGTGCCAAGTGACCTCTCTCTCTGTGCAGGCAGTGTCAAATGGTCTCTCTCTCTCTGGGTCAATATGGAGCAGTCTCCCTCTCTCTCTCTCTCTGTGGGGAATGTGGTGTAGATGGATGGTGAGCTGATTCGGTGGTTCAATGGGCCACTTGACTGGACTTGCCCCCTCCAGGCCTAAGGTTGCCAGCCCTCCCCTGAATAGTACCATTTCGAAATAATGCTGTTTTTGTTAAGCCAAAGGTGATTTAACCACTTCAGCCCTGGAAGGTTTTACCCCCTTCCTGACCAGGGCACTTTTTACAATGTGGCACTGCGTCGCTTTAACTGGTAATTGCGCGGTCATGCAATGTTGTACCCAAACAAAATTTGGATCCTTTTTATACACAAATAGAGCTTTATTTTGGTGCTATTTGATCACCTCTGTGGTTTTTATTTTTTGCGCTATAAACAAAAAAAGAATGCCAATTTTGAAAAAAAAAATATATTTTTTGCTATATTAAATATCCCCAAAAAGGTTTTTAAAAAACAAATTTCTTCATCAGTTTAGGCCGATATATATTCTTCTACATATTTTTTGGTAAAAAAAAATTGCAATAAGCGTATATTGATTGGTTTGCGTCTACAAACTATGGGAAAGATTTATGGCATTTTTATTATTTATTTATTTACCAGTAATGGCGGTGATCTGCGATTTTTAGCGGTATTGCGACGGACGGATCGGACACTTTTGACACATGTTTGGGACCATTGATATTTATACAGCCATCAGTGCTATAAAAATGCACTGATTACTGTGTAAATGTCACTGACAGGGAAGGGGTTAACACTAGGAAACGATCAAGGGGTAATTGTGTGTTCCCTCAGTGTGTTCTAACTGTATAGGGGAAAGGACTGAGTAGGACAGTATACATATTGCTGTTCCTACTTACTAGGAACAAACGACATGTCTCCTCGGACAGCACAGGGATTTGTGTGTTTACACACACAAATCCCCATGCTGGCGCTTATGCACGCGACCGCCGGCCACGCGCATCAGGTTCCCCGCCGTGCAGCGGGCGCATACCCTCTAGCGGCTCTTAAGGAAACTCTTTACGGGTACGGGGTTTCGTGCAGGGGAGCCATTCTGCCCCCGTAAATACACGTGAGCCGGTCGGGAACCGGTTAAAGAGTCATTGTAATCATTTAATGAAGATTTTTCTTTTGTTTGTTCACTTTGCCGCATTCAAATGGAAAAAAATATAACATTTTCGATTTGACCGATTCAAAATTTATCGATTCGAACGTTTCCAATAAAAAAAAAAAAAAAGGGAAATTCTGAGAAAATTTGAAAGAAGACATAAAATGAATTCCGAATACGAATTGAACAAATCAACCAAATTTAACGAAACTAAATAACTAGATTAACGAATCTAAAGGAAACGTTTTTTTCGTCATGCACAACATGTCTAATACAAACCCTCAACCAGCCTCCAGTTCCAACATAACTGTCACCAGCCTTCATTTTCATGATCAGCTTTCCCAATCTCACCTTATAAGTAATGAAAGAAACAACTACTCAGCTACATAATGAGTATGTACAGTATGGTTATTGAACGTGAATTGTATTGTGTTTGTATTATATATTGAATATTGAATACACAGGGAAGATATCTTTAAGAATGTAGGGGTTGTGCCAAATATGCTAATTTTGCACAGAGAAATATGAGTGAATCAAGGCATCCCCGCAGGTCCTGACAAAACCATATACACCACACTGGTGAAACGCGTAAATGTCAGTATGGCATCTGGACTTCGACTGGGCTCTGCCTCCTAGGCATTATTGCCGGTGTCCATCAGTGCGGTAGAGGCATACACTGGAGGACTTTATATATCACATTAGGTAGCTAAGTAATTGTTGCTTTCATTATGTATATGGTGAGAAGCTCAGGAAAGCTGATCGTGAAAATGCAGGCTGGTGAAAGTTATGTTGGAACTTAGAGGCTGGCCAAGGGTTTGTATCACTCACTGACAATATCTGCAGATTTCCCTTCACTTCCTTTCTGGTACAGCCATTGTCACCAGGACAGGAAGTGAGGGGGGATCTCTCTAGCATAGCCCTGGATAGCAGTGAAAACAGGAGTTCTGAACCTTCTCCACTTTATCCAAAACTAGAAAGAAATGTTGACTTTATTGCACATAAACAACATAGATATGCAGAGAAAGGCGCTTCTAAGTGCAGTATGTCAGGAAAGGCAACGGTTAAAACCACTTACAGGATTACAGGGTAAACATGCTCATCAATGTATGAGGTCTTCCTGAGATGGTCTTCCCTGTCACTGTGCTGACCAGCAGCTGCAGGAACCAAGGGTCTGGAGGAGCAAGATGGCCGCCACACTTACTGAAATCACAGTGGAACGGGAGGGGGGGGGGGGTGTGACATCAGCAAGAGGAAGGTGACTAGTTTCGGAGAATGCTCAAAACCTTCTTCTTCAAAATCTTACAGGGAAGAGCATCTCGGGAATACCTCATACATTGATGAGCCTGTAATCCTGGGTTTTTAACCATTGCCTTTAAATAAAATTGCTAACACACTGAAGCGCCTTTCTCTGCATATCTTTATCTATCCAGAACCTGCTTCTCTACTGTAAGTGCTGCTTGAGTGCCCGTCAGCTTGTTATCCTGCTAACTTGGATGATCCTGAATGTATATAGCACCTGGAGGACTCTTCTAGCAGAAACACTCCTACTTACCATTCTACATAAACAACATAACCTTTATTTCCAATGCAGTGCATGGTATGTAGGTTATGATGTGCTGCAGTGTGGGTGGTTTACCCAGTACTGTAGTAATACTGCACTGCAACACAGTGGCATTCACACCTTAAATTGCCTTGCAGTAAAAAAAGCAGTAAAATATGCATTATGGTGATTTTCCTGAAATACTACAATCAGGAAAATACTGCATTATGGGCATTAGATGGAGCTGATGATCATAGGAATTTTTGCGATGACTGTATAAATTCCTAGGCATTCGCAGAGCAAGTGTTTTTTATAAATAGACCATTAAAAAGGAAGTAAACTGTGTTTTTTTTTTTCATTTTTTTCTCCCCAGCAAAGTAAAGGCATAATGTGCTAGTAAGCATCGCATTCTAGCACATTATGTGACACTTACCTGCAAACGAAGCCTGAGTCGTCCTGGCTGCAGGCCGCCTCCATCTTTGCCCATCTTCTTTCCGGGGCCGCAAACTCTGGCTGTGTGACTGGCCGGAGCTGCGTGACATCACTCCGGCACATGTGCGTGGGAGCCGCCGGTCACGGCACACGCTCCTGAAGAAACAGTACTGGCGGCCGTTCCTTCAGAGCGCATGCGCTGATGACATCATCGGTGCAGTATACAGTAAATATCTCCTAAACGGCGCATGTTTAGGAGATATTTACAGTACCTATAGGTAAGCATAATATTTTAAGGTAAACAAAGTCTTTAAGAAAAATGTTTCATGTACTTATAGATAAGGTGTGAGATACTTGTTTGGCCAAATGCCAGTTTTACCATACTCATCCTATGATTGGGCTCTTAACAGAGTGATAGTGAGAGTGTGACAGGACAGGACAGGAGACACAACAAGGTGCCAATATGTACATACCATGAACTTGATCAAAATCCCCCTCTGAGCCCTTGATGCCCTGGGAAAGGCAGTATACCAGTTTTGACTTTGCTCTAAATTGGACCTCATGCCGCGTACACACGACCGTTTTTCCCGTCGAGAAAAATTACATTTTTTCCTTTGGACGAGAAAAACGATCGTCTGTGGGCTTTTTGTCGTTTTTCTCGACGGGAAAAATGGCATTAATCACGACGAGAAAAATTAGAACATGCTCTAATTTTTCTCATCGTGATTCCCGTCGTTTTTTTCCGCGGCAGTTTTCCCATAGGGAAACACTGCCGCGGAGCCCACACACGGTCGTTTTTCTCGACAAAGAGAAAAATGTCGGGAAAAACGGACGTGTGTAGGGAACCAAGCCGTTCCCTCGTTTTTCCCATTGATTTTCTCGACTGTGTTTTCACCGCCGAGAAAATCGATCGTGTGTACGCACCATCAGGATTAGGTTCTGCAACTTATATTGCAATACATCTCAGTGACCTAATGAGCAGTTTATACACTGCATTATTGGCTGGGGAGGCTGATTTGTGACTTGGAGCAAAGTCAAGATCTGCATGGGTGGAACTTCCCCATGTGCAGAGCCACCTATGTAGTGCAAAGGAAGAATAATGAAAAGCCATGCTTTATTATACCTTTTACCCACTTACACCAGTTTCATTATTATGTATAATAAGACAACACAATGAGACCAGTAAAAAATATTTTTTTTTTTAAATAACAAACATGTCATACTTACCTCCTCTGTGCAGTTGATTTTGCACAGAGCAGCCCGGATCCTCCTCTTCTCGGGTCCCTCTTTGCTGCTCCTAGCCCCTCCCTCCTATCGAGTGCCCTCTCAGCCAGCAGCTCTCTATGGGGGCACCTGAACCGAGGCAGAGCTCCATGTATCCATTCAGACACAGAGCCCTGACCTGGCCCCGTCCCCTCTCTCTCCTGATTGGCTAACTGACTTTGACTGACAGCCGTGGGAGCCAATGGCGCTGCTGCTGTGTCTCAGCCAATCAGGAGTGTCCCGGACAGCTTAGACACTCGTGGACATCGCTGGAGAGAGATGGGGCTCAGGTAAGTAATTAGGGGGTGTTGGGGAGGCTGCTACACACAGAAGGTTTTTTATCTTAATGCATAAAATGCATTAAGATTAAAAACCTTCTGCCTTTACAACTCCTTTAACTAATTTAGGAAATCTGCACGCTGCCTGGTACGGCTGTCCTTGGAACATAAGCATCGGCAATACTCAGCTGCACCCTCTCCATACCTTTGTGAAAGCTGAAGTAGCCTTTCAAACTCTCCACAATGTTCTGTAACAGAAACAAGAGCCCGGACTCCTTCCTAGACAAAAACAAAATGTTCAAGTAATAAAAGTATCATTATTGTATATTTGAATCCGGACACAAAATCGTGGCCTCACTTACCTTCCTTGATCTCTCTAGAATATCCTTTGTATCCTTGAAAAGGAAATAGCAACTGTTAGTTTTAGCTTTTTTATAAATACACAATAAAGACGCACAGCGGGGCTCTCTGTTCTTTGGTTTTCATGTTTATTTGATCAATTGTTGACTTAGAACAAACATTTGTGGCTAATTTGGAAAACTTCTGAATGACAAGTAGATCAATGGAAAGGAAATATCAATGGTGTAGAACAGTGGTCTCCAAACAGCGGCCCTTTGATTGTTTTTATCTGGCCCTTGGGGGACTATTTCATCCACTGATGCCAACAATGGGCCATAATTCCCCCCCACTGACACCAATGAAGGGGTACAGTTCCTTCCAATGACACCAACAACAGGGGACAATTCCTTCCAATGACACCAACGACGAGAGACAATTTTTCCAAATTACACCAACATTGGGGACCAACGACACCAATGATAAGACACAATTCCCCTCAATGACACCAATGATGGGGCACTATTCCTCCCAATGACACCAATGATAGGGTACAATTCTTCCCAATGACACCAAAGATGAGGCATCGTTTTTTTCCAACTGATGTCGGGACCTTTTATACTCCCAATGGCCACAGTCCGGCCCCCCTAAAGTCTGAAGGACCCTAAACTGGCCCCTCCTGGTGTAGAACATCCCAGATCATAGCACAAGAGAGGAATGTAGATGACCTTGGATGACCTGGAGAGTTTTTACACCTCGTACACCTTTTTCGCCTCTACAACTCGTACAATCAGAGAACTGCTTGTCAAAACTGCCAAGCTAAGCTTTATGACCATGCCATGTGAACACCCTCATCCGCTGCTTAGGAGGGGAGGGGCACAAAAAAGTGTCTCATCTGCCCAGTGGGGGGGGGGGGCACAGACAGACAGCAATACTTAATAAAAATGTTTTTTTAAATTTTTTTTCTATTTGAATGATCCCCTATTACTGTATATAGACAGATTACTGTCATGTGAATATGTGACGTCACTGTTAGAGAGAGGGAATTAAAGTGTTTTTTCACCCATTCCAGTGACTTGGCTCGCCCACCCTCTGCTGTACATATACTGTGTTCTTTTATTATTAAACTTTTTTCTTTAATTAGGTTTTGCCCCCTCCCCCCCTTATTCTTCATCATTTGACTGGGCGAATGACATCAGCGCCCCTGGCACCTATTAGGATATGTGACATGCATGTCCCAGGGGGCACCAGGAGCCCCCATGTCACCCCATTCACTAACAGAGGAGGGGGGGCAGGCCTAGTAGGGACCAACGATAGGCTGGGCGCAGCCTCCCGATGACATCACAGATGAACATGGCGGTGTGAGACCCAGCAATGGCTGCAGAGAAGAGGATCTCAGCAGGAAAATGCTGGATCCTCTGCATGGGTAGCTCAGCATCAGGTAAGCGTGGGATTAAAAAAATAATAATAATAATATTAATGGGGAGAGTGAAATTCCACTTTAAAGCTGAACCCCCAGGAATGTGTTATATCACCAGCTTATACCACTAAGTATGTATGTGCCATACCCGTGGGACTGCTGTGGAAGCTGGAAATGATTGTAGTAGTGGTTACTACTGTCTTCTGAGTCCCGCCGTACCGAGTGGCTGCCCTGCTGCATAGTAACCACAAGGGGTCGCTTGATTGGCACTGGCCCTATTCACCGAACGACTTGCTATTTTTTCAATGAATGCAAGGCATTCTCTGATTGGACGAGGTAAAAGCTCTGATTCACACTGCTGCGACTTGCCATGCGACTTGAGAGTTCAGTGTTGCATGACAAGTCACGTCCTATTACCGGCAATGGAACCATTCTAATCGGTGCGCCTCAAGTCGCTACAACTTAGAAAAAGGTTCCTGCACTACTTTTGGGGGCGACTTAAACACGACTTGCATTGATTTCTGTTAAAGAAATTGTCTGCAAGCCACAATGAAGTCGCACAGGTATGTCAGATTCAAAGTCACGCGACTTTGAAGCCGCAGCAGTGTGGACAAGGGCAAAAGGTGAGTCGGTGATGACGTGATCTTCACCTTGGCCAATCAGAGGAAGTCTTGCATGAAATTAGAAAAATACAAGGCATTCTGTAAGACCCCTTTCACAATGGGGCGTTTTTCAGGCGCTCTAGCGCTAAAAATAGCGCCTGAAAAAGCCTAATTTGCAGTCCCAGTGTGAAAGCCTAAAGTGCTTGTTTACACTGGGCCGGGGCGGTGCGCTTGCAGGACGTTAGAAAAAGTCCTGCAAGCAGCATCTTTGGGGCTCCTCCAAACGCACCTGTCCATTGGAATGCATGAGCAGCTCTGTCGAAGCGCCTGCAAAACACTTTGGCGCCGGCACTAAACGGGTGTTTTTAACCCCTTCTAGGGGGTTAAAAAGCATCCCGCTTCCGCCCCCATTAGTGGCGCCAAAGCGCCGCCATAAAAGCGGTAAAGCCCTGCTAAAACTGACGGCACTTTACCGCTACTGCCCCCAGTGTGAAAGGGCTCTAAAGGCACCCATACTAAGGCCCCTTTCACACTGAGGCGTTTTTACAGCGTTTTCGCGCTAAAAATAGCGCTGTAATAACGCCTGAAATAATCCTGCCCCAGCATTCTCAATGTGAAAGCCCTGAGGGCTTTCACACTGAGGCGTTATGCTGGCTGGGCGTTGGAAAAAATCCTGCAAACCGCTTTTTTAGAGCAACTTTAGGGCGCATAAAATAGCGCTGTAAAAACGCCTATTCCCATTGAAATGAATGGGAACCGCGGTAAAAACGCATAGGCATAAGCGGTATTTTAAAAAATAGCGCTAACGCGTATGCGTTTTTACCGCGTTCGCGCTATTTTTAAAAACGCGGTAAAAACGCATACGCGTTAGCGCTATTTTCGGTAAAATCGCGGTAAAATAGAGGTACAAAATCCCATAATTTTTTTGCGTTTTTTCAACGCCTCAGTGTGAAAGGGGCCTAAGCGATTAATTCTCTGTGGTTACTATGCAGCAGGGCAGCCACTCTGCATGGGATCGGGAAGACGGTGGAGATCATTGTACTAGCAATGACCACTACAGTGATTTCCATCTTCCACAGGGATCCCACAGGTAGTGTATATACATACTTACACTGGTCCAAGCTGGAACAATGGAATTATGTAATAAAATCCATGCCTGGAATTCAGCTTTAGTAAAAAGTGTCTGAGACAAACTTTGTCACAACTTGAGCAAAACCATTAAAGAGGAACTGCAGTCTGCTGACATAATTTGTAATAAAAACATCTTTGCCATTCTGAAGCTTCCGTCCAACCACTTTGCATATTATTTTATATATACTGTGATTCTGTACTTGCCAAATATGCTGCAGAAATCTCCCTCCACTGAGTCTGGCTGCAACCATTTTAACTGTGGGCAGCTGAATCTGCTGCCTGGATTTACACAGACGCACACCTCCAGCTCTGCAGCTCTCATTGGCCCACTTATGACTCACCCCCCTCCCTCCCTGGCAAACTCTCACAAGAGTGAAAGAGAGAGAGAGCTGTGCATGATGTCATAAGCCTAGGCTTTTTAGCAGACAAGAAACAGGAAGTGGGCTCTATAAGGTATTTACTGGCAGAAAAAAATGTTTTACTATCCAAAGTTAAAACAACAAGGGCAGAAGATTTAATAGATGGAAAGATGAAAGATGAAAAGGTCTGCTTTAAGCTTTTTGTTTTTGAAGCTGTGTGGAAATAAAAAAAGAAGAAACTAGAAACTAATTGATTTCTATGGGCAACAGCACCAGGGGGACAGAACTTGTCTCAGGCTCTTTCCTTTGACCACTTTAGGTCTGCCTTATAGCAGTTTTACTGCAACAGGGCGGCACCTGTGCGCCGGATCACGTGTATATATATACGTGATCCGACACTTCCGGTCAGGAGGCGCGTATGCGTGCCAGCGACAGCTCACCTCCGCTGTGATTTCACACAGCACAAGCCGATCGGCGTGTGACGGGTACTCGATGTCCACCGGCACCCACTGATCGTCGGGGAGGGAGAACTGCGATCTGTTGATGTAAACTAGGCAGATCGTCATTCTGACAGAAGGGAAGGGATGGATCCTGTGTCTCTGCAAAGCAGAGACTAAATTCCATCTCTTCCCCTAGGAAAAGCACCTCCTAAAGTGTAGTAAAACACCAGCTAGGCACACAGTTAACCCTTTGATCGCCCCTTCCCAGCCAGTGTCGTTAGTACATTCATAGTGCATTTTTTTTTTTTTTTTAGCACTGATCACTGTATTAGTGTCACTGGTTCCCAAAAAGTGTAAGTTAATGTCAGATGTTCCGCCGCAATATCACAGTCCCGCTATAAGTCGCTGATCGCCGCCATTACTAGTAAAAAATAATTAAATAAATAAAAATCAATAACTTTTGCGCAAACCAATCAATATAAGCTTATTGGATTTATTTTACCAAAAATATGTAGCAGAATATAGATCGGCCTAAATTTATGTAGAAATTCGATTTTTTCCATTTTTTTATTGGATATGTTTTATAGCAAAAAAGTAAAAAAAATATTTGTTTTTGTTTTTTCTAAATTGTTGGTCTTTTTTGGTTTTTAGCGCAAAAATAAAAACTGCAGAGGTGATCAAATTCCACCAAAAGAAATCTCTATTCGTGGGAAAAAAATGACGTCAATTTTATTTGGGTACAGCATCGCACGACCGCGCAATTGTCAGTTAAAGTAACTCAGTGTCATATCGCAAAAACGGTCTGGCCATGAAGGGGGGTAAACCTTCCGGAGGTCAAGTGGTTCATTTTTCCTAACAACATTCTAATAATTGTCAAATAAGAATTTGCCAACCAGTTACTATGCCCTGTAGTCACAAAGCTATACCACGCTCACTGACAATAACCTGTCTCCACTAATGGAGACATCTCGGTGGAGTCACCTGCCTTAGTTCCTAGGCATTTTAGTCTCCAGAAAAATGGCCGCCGCTCTGATCTTCGGTTGCATTATTAGAGACAGGGTTATAAACCGTGGTAACTCGGAGCTGTCAGCGGACTGATGACTACTTTCCCTTCGGATACTTTATATAGTTACAAAATTGCCATGGTTACCTGCAGAAACTCATCAGCGGTCACATGACAATGACAGTCAATAAAACCCACAGCCATTCCTCTCCACGTCTCTCTCAGACACAGGGGCCGGCCTTTGCAGCGGTTACGCCCCCGGGAGGCGTGGTTTGGCGGTAGGCGGGATTTCTACTGTGCTCAGCTATATCGAGAGGGGCGGAGACATTTTGAGCACGTGGTTTACAGCTGCCAAATGATTTGCGGTGGTAGTTGGTTTCGCACGTGTCTCTGCTGAGAGCACACGGGACGATCTGATTGGTTGTATGGGAGGTTGAAGGCTCATGCACGCTGTCAGGGTTGATGCTCCTAATTTAGAGGAACTGTCCATCTTTTGGAACCAGAGCCCTCCTCTGTACCACTTTCCTTCTCAGTCATCATTCTTTTGGTTCTGACATTTCCCTATAAATAAACATTAATAATAAACAAAAAGTACTATTTAGGTACCAACAGTGTTTTTAAACCTAAAATCCTGTATAATTTTTTTTATTTTAAAAAAGGCCCCATTTACATCTGTGCATTGCCACACTATTTTTTTTTGCACAACACGCGCCAAAGAAGTTCCCGACCCTTTATTGGGTGCAGAGATTGGCACATTTATTTTTTACAGGGCGTTTCAGCACTTTTGTTTTGCAACGAATCACGTATTTGCTGGCTGCGTTTGGGGTGCAATTAACGTTTTTAGTGAATTCCATAAATTTGTGTTTCTAGGTTTTATGTACTTATCACCGTGGGTGATGAGCTGTCAGTGCCCACAAAGCTGGTGCAGGTGTCCACAGGTTTGAAATCCTCCCTCTTCTTTCTGCAGTGCTTCTAGGATGGATCAGAGTGATTCTGATTGGTCAGTGCCAGCAAAGAGCAATGCTCTGATCCATCCAGGAAGTACTGCAAAAAGAAGTGGGAGAATAGAATGGATTTCAATTCCCAGCTTCCCAGGATTGCTGCCCTGGCTGCATGGGCACTGACAGCTCTACATCCACAGAGACAAGTACAGCGGAGGGGGGGGGGGGGGGGGGGGGAGGGGTGGCCATAGGGTGTACGGTGTCATATTTTTTTCTGAAAAGGTGAACTAACACTCAAAAGTGACACTAAGGCCCCTTTCACACTGGCACGTTTTTCAGGCGGTTTAGCGCTAATATTAGCACTGTTATACCGCCTGAAAAAATCATGCCCTGTAGTCTTCAATGTGAAAGCCCGAAGGCTTTCACACTGAAGCGGTGCGCTAGCAGGACCGCTCCAAAAGTCCTGCTAGCCGCATCTTTACAGCGGTGAAGGAGCGGTGTGTTCACCGCTCCTTTACCGCGGCTGCCCATTGAAATCAATGGGACACCGCGGTAATACTGCCCCGCAAACCGCGGCAATAGCGGTATTAACCCTTTTTCGGCCGCTAGCGGGGGTTAAATTCACCCCGCTAGCGGCCGCATACCGCGGTGATAACGACGGGATAGCGGCGCTGAAAACCGCGCCGCTATACCGCCACCGCACCTGCCCGCCCCAGTGTGAAAGGGGCCTTAAGCACATCCTTAAAGTGGTTGTAAACCCCTAGATTAAGGCTTACCTGTAGGTGCTTGAAATATCTCCCAGACCTGCACGGTCTAGGAGATATTTGCAAATCGTCGTAGGGAGATTTCTTCTGCGCATGCACCAAAATTAGAAAGGGCACGCTGTGCCGTATCTATCTCGGGTCATGCCGTTAAAGGCAGCGACGGCACACGACTCTGGCCAGTCACAGAGCCGGAGTTCGCAGCCCCGGAAGGAAGAGGGGTGAAGAATGGACGCTCGCCACTAGCGAGGAAGACGGTGACATCGCGGGCTTCTCTTGCAGGTAAGTGACACATAATGGGCTACTATGCGATGCATAGTAGTCCATTATGCTTTACCTTTGCAGGGAAACAAAGAGGAAGTCACCCATCAGGGTTTACTTCCTCTTCAAATAGGTTCTTCATTGTGTAAAAAAAAATAATTTAAAAAAGTCAGCATTAGGTATGGGCATGTTTGGGATCCAACCTGCTCGATCCCGCCAGGAAGCCAACACCGCTAATCACAGGCAGTGAGACATTTCCTGATCCACAGTTGCACAGATCAGGAAATGTCTCACTGCCTGTGATTAGCCCTGTGCAGTGTTGGGTTCCTGGCGGGATCGGGCAAGTGGGATCCCAAACACGCCCGAGCCCATCTCTAGTCTATTGTTTTGAATAAATGACCTCTAGTGATGGGGGGTCCTATGTGCCGACAATGCTGTGCTAGGTAAAATTCATATTTTCATTCAACATTCTGAGTGGGAGAGGGGCTTGTAACCACTTGCCGACCAGTCATGTACCTGGTATGTAAGTCTTCAAGTGGTGATGCCGGCAGCTGCCAGCTTCATCCCGGTACTGTTTTTAGAGCTGGCAGTCAGATCTCCTGTAATAGCAATCAGAGCAGCTAACTAGCCGCTCAATTGCTATTACAAGCAGCAGGAGGGGACATTCCCCCCCCTCCTCCTGCCGCCTTCTGTGGCTTGCTCAGGCTCTCACTTCCCACTGGGAGACCCGAGTGCCAGCTGGTCAGACACCTGAAGAAAGCTGGGATTGGCTTTGATCGGCTCTCCGCTATGGTAACCTGATGTAATTTAAAAAAAGTCAAAAGCATTCAAAAACTCTTGGTGTTTTGAATACAAACAGGGCTGCTCCAGGTGAGTAATAAGCAGTCCACCTATTAACCACCCTAGAGTGAAGGTGCTAGTACAGCTCATCTGTAAGCCACAGAGAAGAAAAGGATCCGGAATCCACTGCACTACTTCAACCTTTATTAAAGCGGAGTTCCACCCAAAAGTGGAACTTCTGCTTACTTTCTACCCCCCCCCTGCCACATTTGGGGGCGGGGCAGGTGGGGGTAACGGGGACCTGTTTTTGACAGGTTCCTGTCCCCACTTCCGGGAGCGCAGCGCCGTCCCTTGGAAGTTTGGACCCCCTCCTTCTTCTTCCTCCTCCGCCGCTGGGCCAATTGGAAAGAGCAGCGCGCTTCATGCATGTGCAGCACTGACAGGCTGACCCCCCACCCCTTCAACCTCTGCAGCAATGCTGGCAGCACTCATGTCTTTTTCACACTCAAAAGGTCTACACTTCCTAGGGATTGATTGACACAATTGGCAAGAATATAACAGGGATGGAATAAATTATGGAATATGGGCAGGTGACACGAGAGGGATTTACTAAAACTGGAGGGTGCAGAATCTGGCGCAGCTCTGCATAGAAGCCAATCAGCTTCCAAGTTTTATTGTCAACGCTTAAAGTGATATTAAAGTCTTGTTTTTTTTTTTTATTAAAATGAACAAACCTGTTATACTTATCTGCCCTGTCACAGTGGCTTTGCACAGAGCAGCCCAAACCCTCCTCTTCTTGGGTCACTCGCTGGCGCTCTTGGCCCCTCCCCCCTGCCCCATCTCTCACATTGGCTCACTAATTTGACTGACAGCAGTGGGAGCCAATGGCACCCACTGTGTGTCTCAGCCAATCAGAAGAGAGTCTCGGACAGCCTAGTCTCTCGTGCAAAATTGCTGGATCGAGATGAGGCTCAGGTAAGTATTAGGGGGCTGCTGCACACAAAAGGTTTTTTTATCTTAATGCATTAAGATAAAAAACCTTCTGCCTAGAACCACTTTAATTGAACAAGTTGAAGTTAGAAGCTGATTGGCTATCATGAACAACTGCACTAGATTCTGAGTGCTCCAGTTTTAGTAAATCTCCTCCAATACGTTTGTAAAACTGGATTACTACATCATTACCCTACTGGAAGAAAAGCTACAAGAGCCGGGACAAAGTTCAGTGACTGAGAGAAGGTTTACCACCAGATATTCATCATCTTTTTTTTTTATATCTTCTGTATAAGTAGCTGTGGCTGCTGCCTTTTTAAAATGACTCCTCGGTGTCACACGCATCTTTTTCTTATCTGCAGTCTCTAATCAGCAACCATGAACACAAAACATTGTCCAACATCTATAAAACATTTCTTTTATTTGTGAAAAGCTTGTCTCAGTTTGGGGAATAGTTTGATGGCGTTCTTTGTAGTTACTTCAATCACTTCTTCCAGAGATATCCCTTTGATTTTAGCAATGTATTCAGCAGAAAATATGATATTTTTGGGCTCATTTCTGACCTGTTAAAAAAAAACAAATTGTTCGTAAAACTTAAATCAGATTTTATATGTTTTTTCAATGTGAATACGTTAAAAGCAGTTATAAAGCCTAAACTTTTTTTACCTTAAAGAATTCCTTGCATTAAGGTAAAACATTTTTAGGCATCAGCATCCCCCCTCACCCCCCCCTTTTACTTACCTGAGCCCTCATTCGATCCAGCGCTGTGCACGTCTGCAGCTCTTCTCTCCCTTCACTTCCTGGTCTCTCTGGCTTTGCAGAAGCAGGGGGAGCCATTGGCTCCTGCTGCTGTCAATCAAAGCCAGTGATGCAGGAGCGAGGGGTGGGGCCGAGCCCTGCTGTCTGTGTCAATAGATGCAGACAGGGAGACTTGGAAGCGAGGCAGCACAAGTTGCTGCCATAGAAAGGTACTTCCTAAGGGGGGACCCGTCATAGGGGAGCAGCAAGAAGCACTGGTGGAGGACCCGAGAAGAGGAGGTTCAGGGCATAGAGCAGGCAAGTATAAACCTGTCTGTTATTAAAAAATAAAAATAAATAATAATTTACAATTCACCTTCTGATAAGGGGTTCCATTTCGAAAGACCCCCTTTATATGAAAGCAAGGCTAAGTCACAGTACGCTACACTAAGGTGTTTTTGACTGGTAGGTTCTTAATAGAGGAGGTAAAGTCTTCCTCTTTAACCACTAAAGCCCCGGACCATTTGGCTGGCCAAAGACCAGAGCACTTTTTGCGATTCGGCACAGTGTCGCTTTAACTGACAATTGCGCGGTCGTGCGACGTGGCTCCCAAACAAAATTGACGTCCTTTTTTTTCCCACAAATAGAGCTTTCTTTTGGTGGTATTTGATCACCTCTGCGGTTTTGACTTTTTGCGCTATAAACAAAAATAGAGCGACAATTTTGAAAAAAGAGCAATATGTTTTAACTTTTTGCTATAATAAATATCCCCAAAAAATACATAAAAAAACATTTTTTTTCCTCAGTTTAGGCCGATACGTATTCTTCTACATATTTTTGGTAAAAAAATAAATAAAAAAAAAAATTTTAAAAAAATCGCAATAAGTGTTCATTGATTGGTTTGCGCAAAAGCTATAGCGTCTACAAAATAGGGGATAGTTTTATGGCATTTTTATTTATAATTTTTTTTTTTACTAGTAATGGCGGCAATCAGTGATTTTTATCGCAACTGTGACATTATGGCGGACACATCGGACTCTTTTGATGCCATTTTGGGACCATGGTCATTGATAGAGTGATCAGTACTATAAAAATGCACCGATTACTGTATAAATGGCACTGGCAGTGAAGGGGTTAACCTGTAGGGGGCTAGGAAGGGGTTAAGTGTGTCCTAGGGAGTTATTCTAACTGTTAGGGGGCGTGGCTACGAGTGACACGTCACTGATCGCTGCTCCCGATGAGAGGGAACAGACGACCAGTGACACGTCACTAGAAAGAACTGGGAGATGTTGTGTTTACACTGACATCTCCCCGTTCTTCAGCTCCGTGACACGATCGCGGGACACCGGCGGACATAGAGTCCGCGGGTACTGTCACGGAGCGCGTGGCAGGGTCGCGCGCGTGACCACACGGTAGCAAATTTAAAGGGACGTACCTGTACGCCCATTTGCCTGGCCGTGCCATTCTGTCGACGCATATGTGTGTGCGTTGGTCCTTAAGTGGTTAATTGTACTTGTAGGTACTGTGGAGACCCCTTTCACACTGGGGCGGTTTTCAGGCGCTTTAGCTCTTAAAATAGCCTCTGCAAAGCGCCTGAAAACCACCTCCCATTCATTCCAGTGTGTCTTTACACAATGGGGAGGTGCGCTTGCAGGATGTTCTGAAAAGTAGCATCATCTTTGGGACGGGTTGGGAGCGCTGTATTTAGCATGGGCAGTACTTTCAAAGCGCCTTAAGGGCTCATTTACACTTGCTTCGGCTTCAACACACATTAACGGCTAGTTTACACTTGCTTCAAAACATGGCTTCGGACACGCTTTGTTAAAGCTTTCTGAACACCAGTCAAAGCTCCTATCACTAAAAAAAATGGTTAGGATTACAGTCCTGTATACACCTGCATTTGCTTTGCTTTGGCTTTGCTTAAAAAAAATATACCCCATGCAGCTTTAGTGGTGCTTCAAAGCGTCTTCAAAGCCTCCATAGAAGTCTATGGCAAAGCTCACTTGAAGCCCCACTGAAACCTCATCTAAGACCCAATGAATCCTCATGGAAGCACAAAGCAAAAGCAAGGTGTAAACAGGACTGTAATCTAACCATTTTATTTAGTGACAGGAGCTTTGACTGGTGTTCAGAGAGCTTTAACAAAGCGTGTCCAAAGCCATGTTTTAAAGCAAGTGTAAACTAGCCCTAAAAGCGCTGCAAAATTTGACTTTTTAGCCCTTTTTGGGGGGTAAAAAGCGCCCCACTAGCGGCCGAAAAGCAGTGCAAAAGCGCAGCTGAAATGTGTGGCACTTTAGCGTTAATGACCGGCGCTTTCAGTGTGAAAGTAGCCTAAATATCTCCTAAACTTGCACCGTTTAGGATATATTTACTATATACGCTGCCGTCGACGTATTCGGCGCATGCACACTGAAGGAACGGCCCTCTCGTGCCGGGCTTCAGGGCCCGTGCCGTGACCGGCAGCAGCGTCGGAGCACGCAAACTCGGAAGTAACTCCGGGAAAGATGACGGTGTGCCGGCACCAATTCAGGGCATCATTCTAAGGCGATGCATACTAGTTCCTTATGCTTTTGTCTTGCAGTCATGTGTCTTCCTCCTTGAATCTTGGTATACTTTGTGTATTTCTTTCTAATCTGTGCAATAATGCAATGTGAATCTTTAGCTCTGTGGAGGAGCTCCCTGTAATAAAGACCGCTCACTGTTGCTCTCTCTCCTTGTGCAGGGTGACTAGTCTGATCTCTGCCCGAACCTGTGATTTTCTACCGGCAGCCTGTACAGGGTGGGGCCTGCTGGGTCCCTCCCACAGCTCTGCTCTCTGCACAATGATGATGTCTCTGTTATATTTTAATAACTGGGTTTGTAAAGGCATTTGATGCGCACAAAGTGGATTTATATCCTCTGTGGCTACTGATTCATTTATTACATAAAACTTTGTGTGCCCAGATTTCACCTTAAAAAACTAACTCTGACGCTCATAATTTTATTTTGTTTGGAGAGAGTAGGAAAGGGTTACAAATAAAAACTTGTTGGAAATGTATGTCATTCCACTGACCAGATTTTCCTTGTTATTTCTGCTTTACTTACTCTCTGAAGCCAACAAAGTCCTATTCATTCTCATATAAGAAAAGTGTCAGGCAGAGGAGTAGTAACCCTTCAAACAGGTCATGTGACAGGCGGAAGGAGTAGTAGGCCTCAGGCCGGGCTCATACTGATGCAGTCTGCAGTATCGCATGTCATTTGTACAGGAATCGCACCGGATTCCTATACAAATGACATGCGAATTCAGTGCGGTGCAAATTGAGCCATACATTATGTATGGCTAAATTTACACTGGATTAGCACTAAAAACTAGCAGGACCCTTTTCTTTTGTTCGCACTGGAATCGGATCGCATGGGTCCAGACAACGTCACTTCCGGTTTCGGTGGAACGCACGCTGGATGCAGCGTTCCTGGATTGTATCCCTTACTTGATTACATGCCTATTGTAATTTGTAGTTTTGTAAGTAGGAACTTTTCGTTTGTGCAATAAACACCTATCATACAGAACTTCACCATTAATTCCCTTTCCTTTTTTCCTGGTAAATATCTCAACTTTAATCATGGCCGGGGAGATCTCTTGTGGACCTACTTGACCCTTAGACTGAAAAGCTAGGGTTCCATTTTATCTGGTGAGTGGGTACACTGAAGGGGTGTGTGTCACATCACAGAGTGGAAGTTTTAAGCACTTTTCAATGGATTGGAGCACAAGAGCACTTCTATTGGGACGTTATTGCAACATAATTTAATATTATAATTTTTCAAGTGTTTCAAGTGTTGTGTTTTTGTAATTTTATACAGTGTTTGAAGATTTTTGGAGCACTAGAGCACCTGAACCACTTTCCGCCCACTATATAGCAAAATGACGGCGGTAGAGTGGCTGTGTTATCCTGACCAGACGTCATATGACGTGATCAGGATAATAAAACTCTGCGCGCCCCAGTGGGCACGCATTGCGGTGATCGTTGTTGAGGCGTGTCAGTCTGACAGACTCTTTATCACGTGATCAGCCGTGTCCAATCACGGCTGATCACGATGTAAACAGCGCAGCCCCCCCTCGGATGCCCGTCCAGGACCACCAGGATGCCGCTAGGACCACCAGGGATGGCCACCACACTGGACCACCTGGTATGCCATCCTAGACCACCAGGGAAATGGCAATCAGTGCCCAGGCAGCTGGCAATCAGTGCCCATGAAAAATGCCTGCCAGTGCCACCAGCAATGCCTATCAGTGAAATCCATCAGTGCCAGCCATCAGTGCCCATCAATGCCCAGTGCCGCCTTTCAGTGCCCATCAGTGCCGCCTATCAGTGCACACCAGTGCCATCTATGAGTGCCCACCAGTGCCGCATATCAGTTCCACCTATCAGTGCCACCTCATCAGTACCCATCAGTGCAGCTTATCAGTGCCCATCAGTGAAGGAGAAAACATACTTATTTACAACATTTTATAACAAAAACAAAGACATTTTTTTATTTTTTATTTATTTAGCAAAAAATTAAAACCGCAGAGGTGATCAAATACCACCAAAAGAAAGTTTGGGTGCAGTGTAGCATGACCACGCAATTGTCATTTAAAAAGTGACAGCGCTGAAAGCTGAAAATTGGCCTGGGCAGGAAGGTGCGAAAGTGCCCTGTATTGAAGTGGTTAATAGTACAATTTTGGATTATACATTGACACAATTGTAATTGTAATGTGATAGCCATTTGCATATAATGGCATAAATTGCCCTGGAGGGGTAACACCGGGATCAACCAAGAAGACTATCAAAGATTTAAAAAAATCTGTGGTCAATATATAAATGTACCTGCTTTTCTGGTCCGAGAGCTGGGGAGTCAGTTTCTAGACACATGTTTTCCAGAGGTAATTGTTTCACTAGTTTCTGCTTCTTAAACAAAGAAGGACTGAATTACATACGATATCACACATAAAAGCTGTCTTTTCTATTACTATACATTCCAGATTGTAGTGATCACATATGCATGCATTATGAGTAGAATTCCAGGCAGGCATACAAAATTTATTTATGTGTATCTGCTATCCCCTGAAGACGTTATTGGATGAAACACGTCAGGCAGAGCCTCTGTCAGTGATGTCATCACGCACGGTCACGGACTCGAGTGGCGCCCAGGTCTTTTTTCCTTCTCATTGTTTTATCGTTCTACATCATTGTAAGTGTATTATCTTTTAATAAACTATCTGTATACCGGGTAATGCACTATAGAGAATAGTATTTCATGCATACCTGAACATTGGTAATTGTTGCAGTAATTGATTGAAATTTGAGCGGTTTTGATCATTATTTATTTACAGCTCTGAAAGTAAAATTGCACCAAGCAATTTTTGAGAAAGCACATTTCTATATAATTTATGCATGAAATTGGTATATTATTTAACCTCTATTTATTCATATTGATTTGCATGTGTTTGGAGTATTTCATAGTTGATGAACAGTAACTTAAAGGGATAGAACTAAATTTAATTCTATGGGGGTTGATTTACTAAAACTGGAGAGTGCAAAATCTGGTGCAGCTCTGCAGAGAAACCAATCAGCTTCTAACTTCAGCTTGTTCGATTAAGATCTTAAAAAAACAAAAACAAAAAAAAAACTGGAAGCCGATTGCTTTCAATGCAGACCTGCACCAGATTTTGTACTCTGCAGTTTTAGTAAATCAACTTCTATATGACTTTTTGAGTATGGTTTTATTCAAACACTACTTAAAGTGCAGCAGATCCTAAGATTCTCACATATATATGATATCCCAATATACACTAAGCGCAGAAGTTTATACACACATTTATTACACTAATGTGCTCATTAAAAAGTGTTAGTGAAGTCTTGTAAAAAAATAGATTAATTGAAATTTGACCTGTCCCTGCTGAAGCAGCCAAATTTTGATCCATCTATGGCCAGCTTAAAGCAGAGCTCCACCCTAAAGTGGAACTTCCGCTCATCGGAACCCTCCCCCCACTCGGTGTCACATTTGGCACCTTTCAGGGGGAAGCAGATACCTGTCTAAGACAGGTATTTGCAGCCACTTCCGGGAGTCCACTCTGCAGGTATTCTGCGGGTAGTACGTCACTTCTCGCAGAATACCCGTAGTGTTCTGGGAAATACACGGCTCCCAGAACACAACGGGGACCAGTGAGAACGGCGCAGCGCGACTCGTGCATGCGCTGTAGGGAACCGGGCAGTGAAGCCGCAAGGCGTCACTTTCTGGTTCCCTCACCGAGGATGGCGGTGGGGGCAGCAGAGTGACGAGCGATTGCTCGTCTTCTGCTGCCGACGTCGCTGGACTCCAGGACAGGTAAGTGTCCTAATATTAAAAGTCAGCAGCTGCAGTATTTGTAGCTGCTGGCTTTTAATATTTTTTTTTTCGGCGGAGCTCGGCTTTAAGTTATAAGATATTACTGGTGTTTTTCTAACTTTTAGATGACCTTAGGCTTTAAAGTCGTTGTAAACCCGAAAAAACAAACAAAAAAAACCCTGTAAGACAACTGGCATAATGAGTTGGTATGCAGCGCATACTAGCTCATTATGAAATACTTACCTTAGATCGAAGCTGTTGCAGCGGCCCGCACACCGCTGTGACCAGTGACATGTCTCCCGGGGTTATTTCCGGGTTCGCGGGCTCCGACGCTGTGATTGGTTTGGAGCCGCCTGTCATGGCACGGCTGCTGAAGAAACGGCACGAGCGAGCCGTCTCTTATGTGCGCAAACGCTGATGACGTCGGTGCAAGGTTTAGAAGATATTTACAGTACCTACAGGTAAGCCTTATTTTAGGCTTGCCTGTAGGTAAAAGTGGTGTAACTAGGTTTACAACCACTTTAATTAAGGTCCAGGACCTGGCTATACTATCTAGTAGCGGTTCCTGAATCACATGGCTGGCTTAATGGAATTACAAATCTTTTGGCAGGTGAGAAATTGCAACATTTTTATTTCACCTTTGTATTTAAATGCATGTTTACAGTTTGACTTTATTATTTCCACTATCTGACCTGTCTTAAGCCCCGTACACAACGGCAGACATTTGCCGGTTAAAAAAAAAAAAAAAAACAAAAAAAAACAGCCGACGTTCTGCCCGTGTGTATGTCGAACATGCATGTTGGAAAATTAACAGCTGACTGACTTCCGATTAGTGCTTTCAGCTAATGGTTGAGAATGCTTATTGGAGTGTTCTGGCGGGGGCGTCCTCCTGTCAGAACACAACAGCTCAGCGGGGGACATCACTGAACTAACTTCCCATGGTTAGTACAGCGGCTCCCGACTGGAGCTGACAGTATTTTTTCGTGCAACCTTCACGGTTGCACGAAATAAAATGTAGTGTGTATTCGGCTTTTATCCCTGCACAGACCTTTGTAAGGATTAGTTACTCTGTACAATCCCTGAATCACTATCTGATTTTGTGCTCACATTCCATGTGATAAACTTGTCTTACCTGTTCACTTCTGATGATGGATGGAGGGATGGAAAAAAAATACCCAGCTTTCACGCCTTCCATTGCCACCGATGGCTTTCCATCGAATGCATGAAGCAGAACCTTTTCAGCGCCTACAAAAAATAAAAAAAATCCTTTACTAGGTGTGTGTTGCTGAACTGTAAGATTAGAGGTGATTTGAAGGCAAGAATTCATATAATTTCTCAGTCATTCTCAACCAGGATTCCTACAGAGGTTACTAATGGTTAATTGTAGCCGATTGACCCTTAAGCTTAGTACACACGTCGTTTTTTTTTATTCAACCCAGCGGGCCAAATGAAAAAAAATAAAAAATAACAGCTGTTAGTACAGTGATCTCTCCTGCTGTGCTATTGTGTTCTTACAAGGGGAAGGCCCTCCCGCCAGAACGCACCGGTCAGCGCTCTCAGCCATTGGCTGAGAGCACTGATCGGGAGCCGATAGGCAGACCTTTTTTTGTCATGCTCCTTTGACAAAAGCCAGACGGACGGCTGGCTCCTATCGGACCGACTCCAGTACACACAAACTGAATGTTGGCCGGTTTCTACTGAATCGGCCAATGCCACCCAACATTCTGCCCATGTGTACTAGGCCTAAAGCGGAGTTCCACCCGATTTTTAAAGTTCTTTTGAAGCACCGATTAGAGCCAGAGGCTGTAATAGGCTTCAATATAGGGTGGGCTCGGGTCGCAGAGAGTGAGCTCCGAGACCACCCAGGTGTGTTACAACAGCGAATGAATATTCACTGTTGTAACATTGATCTTCCTCCCGGCCAATCAGGAAGCGGGTTTTGACATCGGTCGCCCGATTGGCTGAAAGGACAGGCGATCCTATTGGACGCCTAGGAGGATGAGGGGAGGAGCTGGAAGCCGCCACAGAGTAGGAGGACTCGGAGCCGAGCCACTGCACCACACTGCCTGACACCTGCCACAATGGAGTAAAAGCCGGACCGACCATCAAACAGCGATGCCGCTCAGGGTGGGGGACTAGGGTTGTTTATTGCCACCCCCCCCCCCCCCAAACACCAGCTGCCACTGAACTCTCCCCATGTGTTAAAATACTTAAACAAGACACTGTACCTTGTTCCTTCAAAAGATTTATAGTCGGCCTTCCTGCTGATCGGGAGTGAACATTTCTGGGAGTGAACAAAGTGTGAAAAGATCAGAGCAGATCATGGAACAAGCCAACATATCTTTGTCTTCTAATGACACATTACTGTCTCATATCTATACGTATGTTTATTATATTCTATCAGTCTGCATATATAATGAACACAAATCTTCTGTACACAAAATGAAAGAACAAACAGTTCTTATTGTCCAGAACAACCAAAGATTCCTTTTTATGCACCCATATTGCACTGTAAACATTAGAAGCAGCATGCAATGAAACAGAATGCCAATATTAAGTGCTCATTTTGTCAATAGCAACCAATCAAAATCTTTGATTTTGTATCAAATCGTGAAATGTAGAAAATGACATGTGGATGCTGATTGGGTAATATGGGCAACAAGAAACGTATCCTGCAGCTCACTTTTCATATATCTGGAACAGGTAGTTCCACAATTGGAGATCCACTTGGAGAGGGGGGGGGGGGAGGCTGTGCCAAGTGAGTAAAAAAGTTTTTTGTACAGAAACATTTCCTTTGGATGGAATTTTGCTGTATGTTTCCAGATTTAGCAGCTATGCAATGTAAAGCTGGCCATAGGTTTATTGTCTTTCAGACCCGCAGGCTGAAGAAGAAAAATCAATTGAATACTCCTTCCACGCTACACAGCGCCAATGGAGGGAAGTATACTGTATATTGACAGCCAGTACTTGAGGCTGTGTGAACACCCAAACAGGGGGAGCCTCTGATTGGATGCAGCCAATGCCCAGCCAACAGTTTTTTGCTCAGTCCCTGCAAATTTTTAGATTGAAGGATGTCAGGCGGGAAGGTACCAACAGAGCCATCTGCAGCTCCAATTTCATCTGCTTTCGTGTACGGACAATTTAAGCAGCTGCATTCAGTGTTTTAAACTGCCCATAACATTGCAGTGATACAACATTACAGTATCAGGGGCCCCATGTTGACTAATGTAGTGATGAAAGGAAATATATCAATGGCAAAGGTAGTATGTACATAAGAAGCTGTGTATTATTTGTAAAAGGGATTTAAAAAAAAAAGAAGCCAAATAAGGAATATTCCAGACATATAGACCATGTATGAATAGATGAGAGTACTCCGTAAAGGTCTTACAGTGGTAGTCCAAGGTGTTTGGCCAATTCAATCTGTCTGATGAACACCTGACGCTGCTCTTCCTTCTGATCATCTGTACTGGCGATCCGGGGAGTGAAATCCAGGCCGACCTGAGAGCAGACACAACAGAGCTAATTTATTGAAAACAAACTGTAACCATCTAGGGGACAGCACAGTGGTTTAAAGGGCAGTACTTCTGCCTTGTAGCACTGGGGTCCTTGAGTCAAATTCTGGCCAGGACACTATCTGCATGTAACTTGCATGTCCTTCCTGTGCTTGCCTGGGCTTCTTCATGTACTCTGGTTTCCTCCGACATTCCAAAGACATGCTGGTAGGTTAATCTAACTATTTAAATAGGTCCTAATATGTGTATGTATGCATGCGAGTTAGGGACCTTAGATTGTAATCTCCTTAAGAGCAAGGACTGATGTAAATGTATAATATATGACACGCTGTGTACATTGTCAGTGCTATATAAATGCCTTTAATAAATAAATCTAGAAATGCTGTGATGTTTATGTAAAAATGTCATCCCCATGTTAATTTCCTTCAACTGTTTTCAATATGTATTCAAGAACTGACCCCTGCCAATCTGTCTGGCTGTAGAGTTGTAATTTAGGCACTGGACTGAGGGAGGGATTCTGGAAAATATACTCCACCCACTACATGGATCGGGGGAGGGATTCAGGAGAAAATGCTCCACCCACTACATGGACCAGGGGAGGGATTCAGGAGAAAATGCTCCACCCACTACATGGACCGGGGGAGGGATTCAGGAGAAAATGCTCCACCCACTACATGGACCGGGGGAGGGATTCAGGAGAAAATGCTCCACCCACTACATGGACCGGGGGAGGGATTCAGGAGAAAATGCTCCACCCACTACATGGACCAGGGGAGGGATTCAGGAGAAAATGCTCCACCCACTACATGGACCGGGGGATGGATTCAGGAGAAAATGCTCCACCCACTTCATGAACCAGGGGAGGAATTCAGGAAAAAAATGCTCCACCCACGACATGGACTGGGGGGAGGGATTCAGGCGAAATTGCTTCACCCACTACATGGGATGGGGGAGGGATTCAGGAGAAAATGCTCCACCCACGACATGAACTGGGGGGAGGGATTCAGGAGAAATCGCTTCACCCACTACATGGGATGGGGGAGGGATTCAGGAGAAAATGCTCCACCCACTACACAGACCAGGGGAGGAATTCAGGAAAACATGCTCCACCCACCCAGCAACACAATACTGTAAATGTAATGTAGCAGTGAACTAGGGATGGGGTGTTCAGATGATCGCACAGTTTTAACTCTCACAGGCCTCTACATACAATGGTCACAGACACCCCCCCTGTAATCTCAAGGTAATAGATATATTTCTGGTGACCAATTGTGTTGCGAATGTAAGTTTATTCAAATTTTATTATAAATTTAAATTGATTTAATCACTATTATAATTTAAAGTTTAACCCTGATTAAAAAGGTATAACGTTGCTCCCTCCAACACAGTGATAATGTAACTGCTACACTTACAAAATAATATCTGGGTTTGCACAGCCAGTTTGGTGCATAAAAAGTATATATATATATATATATTGTGAGGGGGTTAGCTCGGCAGCGGGTGTGTGTGACCCCCGGGATGGGCTCCCCACACAAAACAGGCCCAGCAAACGGAGGTTGTGGTTTTCAAAATCAAAAAAAGGTGCGGTTTATTTTCTATTTACAGTGACAAAACACAGCAAAGCAAAAGAAACATAACCAAAATAAATCCTGGTCAAGTTGACCTCTGACTAAACATACAGGTTTCCTAACTAACAACTGGGATCAGCCTAGTGCTGTCCTAGTCCCTAAGTCCCTGGTTTAGTAAAAGTCCAAACAAATAGCCACACAGGCTTTGCCTCACCGCACAGGGGTTCACTCTCCCTAGACAGTCCACACAGGTCTGGTTCCAGGCATGAGCTAACATCTAATGAAGCTGGGAGTTCTTATAGAGGCCTAAATGAGCTGACAAGGTTCAGCTGGTCTCCTCATCTCTGTCTGCACGACGCCCCACACTCTCCCTAGAGGTATGAGTCATCCATGAGCCCACTAGCCTTATACAACTCTCCACCTAGTTGTATAAGTCGGCGTAAAGCCTGAATCTGGGCGAAATATATCTACCCCCCTGGATGCAACCAGGTGACTTTACCTTCCTGCTGTCACATACCCCCCCCTCTTGTTTTAACCTCGGGGTTGGAACACCAGCAATCAGGCATTCATGTACTCGAGACAAAGCATCCACATTCCCCATTTGAACGCCAGGGCGATGCTTTACTGTGAAGTTGAATTCCTGGAAGGCCAGGAACCACCTATTCACTCTTCTATTTGTTTCCTTGTTTTGAGCCATCCACTTTAACGGAGCGTGATCCGTAACCATGTCAAAGTGCCTACCTAGCAGGTAGTACCGAAGGGAATCTAGAGCCCACTTCACCGCTAAACACTCCTTTTCAACGGTGGCGTAATTTACCTCATGGGACTTCAACTTCCTGCTGAGGTAAATGACTGGGTGCTCTTCCCCGTTCCAGACCTGGGACAATACTGCTCCTAAC
The DNA here is from genome assembly GCA_029206835.1 of Rana muscosa. Classification (NCBI taxonomy): domain Eukaryota; kingdom Metazoa; phylum Chordata; class Amphibia; order Anura; family Ranidae; genus Rana; species Rana muscosa. The sequence goes on from CM055121.1 coordinate 227,723,076, forward strand.
CCCACATCTGACGCATCACTTTGTACGACAAAGTCTTTAGAGAAGTCGGGTGAGTACAACACTGGCTGGCTACATAAGGCTTGTTTCAAGAATTGGAATGCTGCCTCAGCCTCGGGGGTCCATTTAATCATGACCGACCCTTTCCCCTTCGTCAGGTTGGTTAGGGGCACAGCCTTAGAAGCAAAGTGGGGAATGAATCGCCGATAATACCCAGCGATTCCCAGAAAGGCTCGTACCTGCTTCTTGCTGTTGGGACGTGGCCAACTCTGGATGGCCTCGACTTTGTTGAGTTGGGGTTTTATTACTCCCCTCCCAATGGTGTACCCAAGATATTTGGCCTCCTCCTGCCCAATGGTACACTTCTTGGGGTTAGCCGTAAACCCCGCTTCCCGAACAGAGTCCAGGACTGCTTGCACTTTTGGCAGATGTGAGGCCCAATCTGTGCTATGGACAATTACGTCATCCAGGTAAGCCGCAGCATACTTCCGATGGGGCCTCAGCATCTGGTCCATTTTCCGCTGGAATGTGGCCGGCGCATTCTGTAACCCGAACGGCATTCTTTTATATTGGAACGCCCCGTCTGGGGTTACAAATGCGGTTTTCTCTTTGGCCGACTTGGCCAGGGGGATTTGCCAATACCCTTTTGTGAGGTCAAGAGTCGTCATGTATCGGGCTGTTCCCAGCCAGTCGATCAACTCATCTATACGTGGCATGGGGTAGGTGTCAAATTTTGTAACTTTGTTCAACTGACGAAAATCGTTACAAAATCGCCAGCTCCCATCCGGTTTAGGCACCAACACGATGGGACTAGACCAATCACTTTGGGACTCCTCTATCACCCCTAAGTTCAGCATTTTCTGTACTTCCTCCCGTATTGCCTCCCGTCGAGCCTCTGGGATCCGATAGGGTTTTAACTTCACCCTTTCACCGGGCGGGGTAATGATGTCATGCTCTACCCCAGATGTTTGTCCCGGCAGCTCAGAGAATACCTCCTTGTTGCGAAGCACAAACTCCTTAACCTCCTGTTGTTGGGGTTGTGACAAGGTGGCTGCTATTCCAACCTCAGGAATCACGCAACCAGTTTGAGCTGGTGACCAAGTGTCTGCGACTAGGGACTCTCTATCCCTCCAGGCTTTCAACAGATTAACGTGATAGATCTGTTCGGGCTTTCGCCTTCCTGGTTGTCTGACCTTGTAATTCACTTCGCTCACTTTTTCCATTATCTCGTAGGGGCCTTGCCATTTGGCAAGGAATTTACTTTCAACCGTAGGGACAAGTACCAGTATCCTATCCCCCGGGGAAAAGGTACGGGTCTTGGCTCCACGGTTGTACACTCTCTGCTGTGCCAACTGCGCTTGGGCCAAATGTTCCTTCACGATGGGCATTACCTGTGCAATTCGATCTTGCATCAGGGCGACATGCTCAATCACACTCCTGTGGGGAGAACTCTCACTTTCCCAAGTTTCCTTGGCAATATCCAACAGCCCTCTGGGGTGTCTCCCATACAGTAACTCAAAGGGGGAGAATCCCGTAGAGGATTGGGGCACCTCCCTAATAGCAAACATCAAATAAGGAAGTAAACAGTCCCAATCCTTTCCATCTCTATCCACCACTTTCTTCAACATTTGTTTTAGGGTTTTGTTGAATCTTTCAACCAGCCCATCGGTTTGGGGGTGATACACAGACGTACGCAATTGCGTCACTTTGAACAATTTACACAGCTCTTTCATAACCCGGGACATAAAGGGTGTACCTTGGTCCGTAAGCAGTTCTTTACAAATACCCACCCGGCTAAAAACAAGAGATAGCTCTTTGGCTATGGTTTTGGCCGAGGTATTTCGGAGAGGGATCGCTTCAGGTGAATGAGATCATACATTTGAGACCTGGGGGGTTTTCCAAGCTGGAAAGTCCAGTTATGCACACGCTGAGCCCGGACAGCCTGGGTGACACCCAGCCTTGCCAATATTTCAGCTTTTAGCATCACATAGTCTTTTGCTTGGTTAGGCTCTAGGTCATAGTAAGCTTTCTGCGATTCACCAGTTAACAGAGGAGCCACCAGTCCAGCCCACTGCTCCTCAGGCCACTTTTCTCTTTCAGCGGTCCTTTCAAATGTGGTCAAAAATACCTCTGGATCATCCTCTCCAGTCATTTTTGTCAATAAACGACTCACCCCAAAGGACGCGGTATTAGTGGGACGGCTTTCCTCACTGGTCTGCGGACGTTGCTGCATTACTGCTTCCATCTGTTGTTGTAGTCTCTGCTCTTGCTTCTGCAACAGGTCTATGAAGCGGGCCTCAGATTGCTGCTGGGCTCGTTGCTGAGCCTCCAGACTCTGTTGCAAAGTTGCGTTTGTCTGCTGCTGGGCTGCAAGGCTCCTTTGCAAACCTGCATTTGTCTGCTGTTGATTGGCATTTGCTAGAGCCAGCTGCTTCAGTATCTCCTCCATGCTGGCTTAAAAAAAACTGCCCGCATTCTCCACCAACTGTGAGGGGGTTAGCTCGGCAGCGGGTGTGTGTGACCCCCGGGATGGGCTCCCCACACAAAACAGGCCCAGCAAACGGAGGTTGTGGTTTTCAAAATCAAAAAAAGGTGCGGTTTATTTTCTATTTACAGTGACAAAACACAGCAAAGCAAAAGAAACATAACCAAAATAAATCCTGGTCAAGTTGACCTCTGACTAAACATACAGGTTTCCTAACTAACAACTGGGATCAGCCTAGTGCTGTCCTAGTCCCTAAGTCCCTGGTTTAGTAAAAGTCCAAACAAATAGCCACACAGGCTTTGCCTCACCGCACAGGGGTTCACTATCCCTAGACAGTCCACACAGGTCTGGTTCCAGGCATGAGCTAACATCTAATGAAGCTGGGAGTTCTTATAGAGGCCTAAATGAGCTGACAAGGTTCAGCTGGTCTCCTCATCTCTGTCTGCACGACGCCCCACACTCTCCCTAGAGGTATGAGTCATCCATGAGCCCACTAGCCTTATACAACTCTCCACCTAGTTGTATAAGTCGGCGTAAAGCCTGAATCTGGGCGAAATATATCTACCCCCCTGGATGCAACCAGGTGACTTTACCTTCCTGCTGTCACATTATATATATATATATATATATATATATATATATGTATAATTTGTGGCTAGTGAGAAATAGATTTGAACGGAAGTTTTTGTGCCCGGAGTTCAGCTTTAATTTCCATACCTGCAGCAAATAGTTTTAGTCCAATCATCTGGTGAAACATAACCGTGTCTAATTTGGGGGGGAGGTCATTCTGAGGATCCTATCAAAGAATTCTCACACAGCAAAATCTCCTACAATACACAAAATCTAAAATGGTATATTAGATATTCTGTACCTCACCAATAGCCACCAATTCATCCTTGTAGAGTTCAATTAAAGGCAAAGCGTCTTCTAAGTCCTAGAGGATAAAATAGTGTTCACTATCACATCTTATAAATCGTTATTTTCCAAGTATTTTATTTATGAAAACAATGGCTAACGAAAGCTGCTTAAAGGATCGCCCCATTCAAAACTGGTATTTGGGTTATAGGTGGGGTCTGGACTGAGTTGCCTGGTTTACTCTGAAGCCTATTACACACGTTCGGATTTCCATCCGACAAAGCCGTGGAATTTTGTCCGAAGGGCATTGGCCGTGAACTTGTTCTGCATACAAACGGCAAAACTTTGTCGGCCAACATACTCAAAACTACATGGTTTTTCAGCTCTTTAGCGCCACCCTTTGGGCAACTTCTGCTAATGTTGCCTTATGGTTAGCATTGCTTCTGAGCATGTGTGTTTGTATTTTGTATTTTTTTCCGACGGACTTCTGTACACACGATCGGATAATCCGACAACACACATTTGTTATCCGAAAATTTAAAAGCATGCTATCCAACATTTGTTGTCGGAAATTTCGACAACAATTGTCCGATGGAGCATACAAACAGTTGGATTATCCGACAACATGGCGGTCAAATAATCCAACCGTTTGTATTCTCCATCGGAATTTGTTGCGGAATTGTTGTCGGAATTTCCGACAACAAATGTGGGATGGCATGCTTTCAAACATTTCAAAACGGTTGGATTATCTGACTACATACACATGATCGGATAATCCGACATCATACATTTGTTGTCGGAAAATTTTAAAGCATGCTATCCAACATTTGTTGTCGGAAATTCCGACAACAATTGTCCGATGGAGCATACAGACAGTTGGATTATCCGACAACAGCCTGTCATCACACAATTCCCGTCGGAAAATCCGATCGTGTGAACGGGCCTTTAAACTTATTGTGGATTCCAGTGGTTGGAGGTCCCTGCCATGGTTCCCAGGTTAGTTCTCACCGTACTGGAGCCTTGCAACAACAGGGGTGTTCCTTTTGCATCTGTTGCTTCTCCATCATTAGAGATCAAAAAATCCACCACCATCTGATCCTGTCCGCCAAATCCAGTCAGATGTTGGTCCTATTTTCTGCACAGTGAGCAGAGACGGACAAAGTCCCACTCTCCTCTATGGGGAGATTGGGTGAAAAACGGACTGCCTGTCTGTTTTCATCCGATCCACCAGTTGGATGGAAAAAAGGACCATCATCTCTCTGGATTTGGCGGACGGAATCAGAACGGATAGTGGCAGATGTCAGTGGACATGTCACTGCTGACATGCGCCGCTCCATAGGAGTGAATGCAGGGTCCGATCAGGTCCGCCTGAAAAGCTGTCAGGTTGACCTGATCGGACAGTCCGTGCGAAAGGGGCCTCAAAAAGTAAAAGATAAGTAATGGGCTCTGAATATTCTATGTGCGAGGATAGTTCAGGGGTGTGTCTCTGTTATACACACAAGGCAGTAGATTCCAGGGTTAAACAAGTTTTTTAATTAAAATAACACCAATAAAAACAATTCCATGGTAATAGTATCTTACATGGTGCTTGGTGTCCAATAAGGAAGCACAGGGAAATAGCAATGTTCCATTGATGACAAAGGAGCTAGCAATATGCCAAGACATCTAATGTGCCGATACTCGAAGCAGAAGGTGGGGAAACACACTAGCATCTCCGCTCAAGGATGGTCGCTGGCAGCAGCAAGAATGCACGTCACCAGAAGTGACGTCACCAGGAACCGGAAGTCATTGGCCGGGATACCAGAACATGCTTGGGGACACCAGGAATTGATACGGTTCCCCCTAATTTGGTATAGTAAATCCTCCCCTTTAAGCAAATGGTTTTGCGTTACAATATCAATTCCAATATAAATGCTCTAATATGGAATACAGTTTAAGAAGATGGAGTCCCTCCTTAAGTGAGAACGTGGAGCCCTGCCTATAAACTAATCTATATCTCCTGGCCATCGGAACCCTCCCATATAAAAGATACCTCTAACCCCTTGAATGCTGGAATTTCCCTTTGACAGCAAACTTAGTCCTAAATAGGAATTACCCCCATGGTTCATATATTTTTATTTGCTTTAAATATTTTATTTGTCTTTTATATGGCTGATAGTACTTTTATAAGAAGTTCATAAGCAAGAGACAGAATTTATGTATATTGTATTGAATGCCGACTCACTGAACCCTATGCAAAAGTTAAAGAAGCCCAGGGTATATTACGGACTGAGTGCACCATCATGGGGCTGCTCCTGGTGATTTCAGAGTGACAAAACGCGTCGGTGGGGCTTGCTGGCATCACTTCCGTCTGTCTGGTTCCGGACTGTGGAACGCAAAACCTTTGTTGGATTACATCAGCACGTAGCTTGTGTAATGTGAGCATGCGAGTAGCAAATCGTATGTTTTTAAAAACTTTTAACAAACGGAGTCACGCTATGGGATGTCACTTTATCACACATATGAAAATAGCGCCACACATATTTGGTGGCATTGATATTCAGATTAACCCTTCATAGGGTAATCATAGTGCAGGCAGCTATAAGGAAATACACATCATAGCGCGGGGTTTATTGTTTTTATAATGTTCCTACAGAGTAGAAGTTGTTAATATCTGGTTAATAATAAATTGTAAAATAGAAGGCAAATAACCCATCTCTATTAAAACAGGTTGCAAATAACTATATCATGACTACAGTAAATTTTTTGACCTACAATGTGCGAGGGCTGAATACACCAACAAAAAGGCATAAAATCTTGAAAGAGATCGAGCATCACGGGGCCGGGGTGGTCTTCTTACAGGAGACACACCTGTCCCATGAAACTAATGTGAGGTTGTTTTCCCATCAGCTCCCAACTTGGTACTATGGCGACTCAATGACAAATAAGGCAAAAGGGGTTGCAATTGGAATAGGTAGGGGAGTTCGGTTCTCCTTGGAGGACAGATTAACTGACCCGGAGGGAAGATTTCTCTTCTTGAGGGGGAAGCTGTTGGGAATGGAATGCACATTGGGCAATATTTATTGCCCTAATAAAGGTCCAACCCTATATTTGGGGGGAGCCCTGGAAAAATTATCGGAATTTAAAAAAGGGAAAGTGTTCATGGCGGGGGACCTGAATTTTTGTATGAATCCAAAACAAGACAGTACGTCCCATGTACAGGGGACGAGGAATGCCCAATTGAATGCGATAAAACAGAAATTATACCACCACCAGTTAGTAGATATATGGAGAATACAACATCCCAGGACACAAGATTATACGTTTTACTCCCCTGTACATGGGACATACACTAGGATCGACTATTGGCTGATAGAATATAGAATACTAGACTTGGCAGTCTCCACCAATATAGAAATAACTACACTATATGACCACGCGCCAATGACCATGAAAATAAAGATACCAGAAACTCAGATAAAAGCGTATTCATGGAGGCTAAATAAAGATCTTCTAGATAAACAAGGGGAGGAGATAATAAAAAAAAAAGAATTAGAGTAATACTTTAGTTTAAACGGAACCAGTGAGATTGCGGACGATACCCCGTGGGAGGCTCATAAAGCCTACATAGGGTGAATCCTGATCTCAATGGGAACTAGGAGAAAGAAGGAAAGAATAAAATAAAAAAAAAAAGAAGAAGGAGGGCAAAAATGATAGAAGAAATATACCTCCTAGAGCAAAGACACAAAAAAGGGAGAGGGCAAGATCATTTAGTAAAAAAACCATCAATGAACTTCATAGAAAAAATACAAAATAAAAAAGGGAAAATTATCTATAAAACAAAGGACATAGCAACGGTCCTCGAACAATTATACTCAGTAAATCAGAAGGGACAATGGGACGAGGGGAAAAAAGAAAGAATAAAAGAATATTTAAAAAAAAGCTAGGATCCCCGGATAACAGAGGAGATTAATCGGGCGTTAAAAAAATCAGCGCCAGGAAAAAGTCCAGGACCTGATGGATACACGACATTATACTTAAAAAGGTTTAAAGAAATCCTGACCCCAAAACTGTGCACATACATGAATGGATTGGGAAGGAGGTATGAGATGAGTAAAGAGGCCTTATTGGCATCAATTACCATTATAGCAAAAGAAGGCAAATATAGCACCAAGTGTTGAAACTATAGACCTATATCATTGTTAAACGCGGACACAAAATTGTTCGCAAAATATTAGCAACAAGGATGAAAGATTTAATGATGGAGTTGGTCCATCCTGATCAAGTGGGCTTTGTACCAAGGGGAGAGGGGAGGGACAATGGGGTAAGAACACTTCTGTAAATCCAAAAAATAAAAGAAGGGAGAGTCCAGGGTCTACTGTTGTCGATAGATGCTGAAAAGGCTTTCGACAGGGTAGACTGCGGATTGATGATGGGCACTCTAGAGAGCATGGGGATAGGACCAAGGATGATGCAGTGTATACACACATTATACAAGGGCCCTACAGCCATGGTGAAAGTAATTGGAACATTGTCACCCCCTTTAGGATGAATAACGGGACGAGACAGGGATGCCCCGTCTCCGCTCCTGTTCGTGCTTGCGCTGGAACCTCTTCTGGTGACAGTATGGGGGGACGCGGACATAGGGGGCTTCAAAGTCGGAGAAGAGGAGCATAAATTAGTGGCATTCGCAGATGATATACTATTCTATATGTCAAACCTTGAATTACAATGCCCAACCTTATGAAAGCACTAAAGGAATAGGGAGATCTATCCAATTTTAAGATCAACCCGAGTAAATCCGAAATATTAAATATGAAATCGAAAGAGGAACTGAGTTTACAACAAGAGTTCCCATTCCCTTGGAGGAGGACGGAAATAAAATATCTTGGGATTAAATTAACGGCATCACCAGAGGAAATATATCAAGCAAACTATATCCCACTATTAGAGGAGATAAAAATAGAAATAAAAAGGATAGCAGCACGCCCCCTATCATGGATGGGCCGAATAAACGCCCTAAAGATGATAATACTTCCGAAGATTATGTACAAGTTTTAGATGCTCCCCATATACATACCCCCAGCATATTTTAGAACTTTAAGAATTTTAATCACTAAATTAATATGGCACAATAAGAAACCTATAATTTCTCTGGCAACTCTGAAGAAAGTAAAAAGCCAAGGGGGATTAAATGTACTTGACTTTCAAAAATATTATGAGGCGGTTTTGTTAACACGCGTGGTGGAATGGGCTACATCAAATAATGAGAAAAGGTGGGTTAATATAGAACACACAATGGTTAATACACAACTAGGAAGGAATATATGGGTACCACCACATTATTGGACATTGGGAGAAAATACACACACATTGACACGGATAGTATTGAAAATTTTGGATGCACTACACAAGAAAAATAAATGGAAATATAATTCACCATTGATGGCACTAAAGGAAAATAATTTATTTGCACCTGGGAAAAGTTCAATAGGGGGGAATTGGATTAAAAAAGAAAAACGCACAACTACGTGATATAATACAAGGGGGAAAAATTTGCACTTTACAAGAATTAAAAATAAAAAAAAGACGTGCTGGAGATTAATGAACGGAGGTATTTTCAGCTCAAACACTTCATAGCAGCACTTCCTCACCCAATAAGAGGAGGAGAAGCACTGATAGAGCGATTATGTACCATCGAAAAAGTGGGAATATATCAAGGATATATAAAACTTTGATAGAAGCGGAAGAGCTGCAAGTTCCAACATTTATAAAAAATTGGGAGAGGGAACTGGGGAAACGAGGAAGGAACCAAAAAGTAGGAAAAATCCTGAAACTAGTACATGGATCATCAGTAAACAATGGGATGGTGGAAATGAACTATAAGTGCGTAACCCGGTGGTATAGAACTCCAGAAACACTAGGGAAATATCAAATACGACAAACAACGGAGTGTTGGCGGGGTTGTAAACAAACGGGAACTATGGGCCATTTATGGTGGGGGTGCCCCAAAATTAGAATGTACTGGAAGGAAATACCAAGTTATATCAAGGAAATCACTAATATAGATATACCTGAGGAACCATGGACATATCTATTTCATAGGGTAGATATTCCGACAAAGGAATATAGAAACTCAATGATTGTACATATGATGAACGCTGCAAAAAGCTTGATACCGAGGAAATGGAAGGAAGTAGAGAGCCCAAAAATTAGAGAGTGGTTTGATAAAATAGAAGAGATATACAACATGGAATATTCAAGACATAGCCACGAGGATACTAGAGAGGGATTCATTAAGAGATGAGAAAAGTGGAAAAAGTTTAAATTAACAAAGAAATATTGTGAGATTAAGATTACTTAGAGAAGAGGAGAAGGAAGGGTCTAAGAATGGGGTGGGAAGGGGGGGGGGGGGGGGGGGTCGGTAAGGCTAGATAAAGGTTTGGAAATGTATGTCCCTAATGAGTAGGGAAAATGTTTTTACTTCTTTGTATATGATAAATTTCGATAATATAAAAAAAAATAATTGTAAAGCATCTTACCTGAAGGGTGGCACTGCGTTGTTGCTCCGAGGCTTCCGTTTGCACTGGGTGCACTCCTAAACATGGAAATACCAGTCCCGCATGCCTGTATACAGTAAGGCACTGGATAAACAACATGACCACCTTATAACTTTACATCTGTGCTACTAAACAAAGCCGCTGCCTAAAGTACTACCCATTGATTTAACTGTTTCAAATGACAGGTACATTTCTGACATCCCGATATTGATAACTGTCAAGTGTTTGTGTCCTCAACCAAACTGTCAAACCTTCAGATAGCTGGTGTCATAACTGATCACATGTGCAGGACCATGGAAGTTGCAAATCAAACAGAAGCTAATATGGAAGCTTCCATGGCTGAAAAAAAATAGGAAGGTTTAGTTCTGCTTTAAATCAACACTGGCAACAAGACATAAACTACAAGGTAGCTTCAGAGCTATTTCTGTCAGCAGTGGTGGTGGGCACAGACAACACAACCTCCTATGATCTTGAAGTAATATGGGGTGTTATTTACAAAAACTGGAGAGTGCAAAATCTGGTGAAACTCTGCATAGAAATCAATCAGCTTCCAGGTATTATTCCCAAAGCTTAATTGAACAAGCTGAAGTTAGAAGCTAATTGGCTACCATGCACAGCTGCACCAGATTCTGAGTGTTCCAGTTTCAGTAAATCTACCCCATGGTGACTGATGCCCAATTATCCTCTGGCTGGGATCTCCAGAACCTGACTGCACAGCCCTCTGCTCAGTTAGAGGATTTCATTTGTTTGCGCTCAGGTTTAGGGTTTCCTGGGGAGAACTAATTATTTTGGAATGATTAAAGCCTTGTACACACGATCGGTTTTACCGATGAAAACAGTCCGATGGACTTTTTCCATCGGACAAACAAATCGTGTATGGGCCCCATCGGTCTTTTTTCCATCGGTGTTAAAAAATAGAACATGTTTTAAATTTAAAAAACCCATGCATGCTAAGAATCAAGTCGACGCATGCTCAGAAGCATAGAACTTAATTTTTCTTGGCTCGTCGAAGTGTTTTACGTCACGGCGTTTGGGACGATTGTTTTTTTGACTGATGGTGTATACTGTGTAGGCAAGACTGATGGAAGTCAGCTTCATTGGATTTCTAAAGGAAAAATCCATAGGAAATCCGATCGTGAGTACAGGGCTTAAGGGTCCATTCAAACTAGCTGCGGTGGGATTGCGTTGGACGGCTATTCCAGTGTTGTCCCACCGCATGACAAGGCAAAGAGCCTTGTCTCCTGCTTTATGTGCCCGGTTCACACCATTGCCTTGCGGTGGTAATGCATCCACAGTGCGCTGAAAAAAAGTACAGCATGCACTACTTTTTTCAGCCCAGCCAGAGGGACTGCACAGCTGCCAATTAAACTTTATGAAATATCTGTGCGACATTTTAAAAAAGTTTGATAAAAAAAAAATAAAATAAAAAAAAAAAACACGGGGAACTGAGCAGTTGGTGATCCCGCTGAACTCCATTGCACACCAGCCGCTGTGTTGCAATGCAGCAGCTGGAGTGAACGGACCATAAAAGTACATCATACAGTCACCTTCTGGTGCTTTCACTTAAAGCCTTAAGGCCCGTACACACGATACGAAAATCGGATGGAAAAAATTCGTATGACGAGCTGTCTGGCAATTTTCGGATTGGTAGTACGGTGCTTTTGACAGCTGATTTTGCTTTTTCGGCAGACAAAAGCTGGATGTGCAGACTATAAAAATGTTGTTGTACGTGAACTCAACATCCGATTTTCGTTTCATTAGTAAGGTTTTCAAAAAATCGTAAGAGCAAGACTACACATGCTCGGAAACTAAAGAATACATACAGAACTATTCAACACATTATGTCACTTCTGACGTTGTATTTTGTTGTACTAAAATTTTCATATTGTGAGCAACCTCTTCACTTTTGACATGAGACTAGCATGCCACAAAAAACGGACGTTCGGTCGTCCGAAAATCTAAGCGTGTGTACGGGGCTTAAAGCGGAGTTCCACCCATTTAAAAGTCGGCCGCTACAAAAAGTGTAGCGGCTGACTTTTAATGATCAGACACTCACCTGTCCCACGGTCCAGCGATGCGGGAGAACGAAGCCTCGCTCCTCTCCCCCTCCTCTCCGCGGCGCCGGCATTCTAACTGTGGGCCCCCGGCTGTGGCTTCACAGCTGGGCGCGCACCGTGCTGTGAATGGCTGGGCAATCTTTTGGGACCTGTGACGTGTCCCAGAAGATTGCAGGGAGGGAGGGGGGAGAGGTGTTCTTCCTTCCGGTGCCGCAGCGACAGCGGAGGAAGTGGGAGCTGGATACCTCTAAAAACAGGGTACACGCTCCTACCCCAAAAATTTTTTTTTTAAGTTTAGTTAAAGTGATTGTAAAATCTCTGGGGTTTTTTTAGTTAAAAAATAACAAACATGTTATACTTACCTGCTCTGTTGCAGTGGTTTTGCACAGAACAGCCTGGATCCTCTTCTTCTCAGGTCCCTCTTTGGTGCTCCTGGCTCCTCCCTCCTGTTTAGTGCCCCCACAGCAAGCAGCTTGCTATGAGGGCACCTGAGCTGAGCTGCAGCTCCGTGTGTCCATTCAGGCATGGAGCCATGGCGCGGCCCAACCACTTTCTCTCCTTATTGGCTGACTGACTTTGATTGACAACAGCAAGAGCCAATGGCGCCACGCTGCTGTCTTAGCCAATAAGGAGGGGAGTCCCAGGCAGCCAAGACACTCCTGCATCATTTCTGGATCTAGATGGGGTTCAGGCAAGTATTAGGGGGGCTGAGGGGGGCTCCTGCACACAGGCGGCTTTTTATCTCAATGCATATAATACATGAAGATAAAAAACCTTCTGCCTTTACAACCACTTTAAATAAAAAAATAAATAAAAATCAGCACAAGGGACAGTAATTACATTGCATGAGAAGTGTCCTTTATACTAGTAGGTGGCTGCTTTTTATCCAAAAAGAGCGCTCTATGAAATAAGGAGGTGGACCCTTTATTCATCAACCTGTCCTCCATTAACAAAGTGCTTTTCATTACTGGAGGATATAATACAGCTTCTATAAATTGAGGGAGAGGAGCATGACAAATAAAGGAGGAGCTCCAGTCATATGTGTTTATTAAAAGTCAGCAGCTACAAAAACTGTAGCTGCTGACTTAATAAGCATACACTGATCTGTCCCAGAATCCAGCGATGTGCTCACCTGAGCTGTGCTCCATTTGTGTTCTGTCCCTGGCACCTGCTTCTCAACTGTGGGCACCTGGCTGTGACAGCTTGCGGCATTATAGCCGGGTTCTCACTGCGGGAGCCGCGCTGCGCATTGTGAATGGTCCTGCAATCTTCTGGGACCTGTGATGTGACCTAGAAGATCGCAGGGAGGGAGGGGGGAGGAGAAGTTTCGGTCAGCTATGCGATCTTAAACCTGTTGCTCTGCCCTGCATGTCTAAAATGCAGGTTTACTATAAATACTGACTTTGGGTGTAGTTGGCCTTTAATAGGTGCATATGATGCACAGATATTTTAGTCTTACCTTCTAGAAAGCTGAATTAATTTTTCAAATTCTGCAGCGTGCTCTGCCACCGCCACTAGAGCACGGACACCAGCCTGAAATCCAGAAAAAGGCCCAAAATTTGAAACATGGTAGTTATTTTTAAACAGAGCATAGTGCTGTTAGAGAAGACCATGATCCAGGTCACTGTGTGCCCGGGGAGAACATAACAGCTCTATTCACATTGACCCTAATTTACTAAAAGTGTAGACTATTTTCATTTTTAAACTATTAACTTTGCAAAGAATGGCAAATATAAAAAATACATACCCGTATATATTCGAGTATAAGCCGACCCGAATATAAGCCGAGGCACCTAATTTTACCACAAAAAACTGGGAAAACTTGACTCGAGTATAAGCCTAGGGTGTCCATCTGCATGCCTCATTGTGCCCAATCTCCCTACCTGATCTGCGCTATGTGACTAGACTGTCGTTTAACATGGGAGTCTATGGAAGGCGTTCCCGGCTTTGAAAAATCGGTGCTCCCCGGCCGTAGGTCCCTTGGAAAACAAACTTTGCACACTTGTAGAGGAAAAGTGTGGCTACATGTGTGCCAAGTTTGACCGGGATCAGGTGCACAAACGTGAAAATGGACACAAACTCGAGTATAAGCCGAGGGGGGAATTTTTAGCACAAAAAAATGTGCTGAAAAACTCGGCTTATACTCGAGTATATACGTTATATATATTCTTATGTTAGCATAATTGGATGGTGAAAGTCAGTACAGCTTCACCTCATTCACTAAGCTAAGTGAAAATTATTTTTGCAAAGAGAAAATGTCCCCAGCTTAGCAAAAAAGGTAAAGCTGGGCTGATTTCAATCATCCAATCATGTGTCGGCAAAAATCCTTTTACATTCTTATGACTGTGTATTTTTGCTTAGTGAATTTCAATTTTTTCTCGCCTCTTTCACTTTTTTAAAAACACTAAGATAAATGGAAATGCACTATGAAATTGAACATGCTCTACCCCTTTAGTAAGTTAAACCCCTAATGAACTGGAAGTAAATTAGCTCACGTCCCCAGTACACCAAGACAGCTTTACTAGCCACTGTATCATCTGTTCCTTTATGGCTTGTCTATACATGCAGCAGCCCTCAAAGGAACGATCTGCAGCGGAGGCATTATCCTGCCTCCTTACCACCTGTTTTAACCCTTAAAAAGCCCACACCACAATCCTATGCATTGCACATGGTTGCAGGGTGGCCCCATTCACTTAAATGGGTCGTGCTCGATGGGAGGTACTGCCCATCGAACCTGCCAGAGGGTTTCATTCTTACCATCACAACTGCAGCATGGGTAGACCCCTTGCTGCTTATTTTGCAGTCTAAAGCCCTGTACACACGGTCGGACTTCCATCGGACTTTTCCGTGGTTTTTTGTCTGAACGGAGTTGGTCGGGAACACCCATAGCATACACACCACAGGACTTTTCTGCAAACTGTCTTAAAACTTCTTACAACATCACTTGTTTTTTCTGCTCTTTTCTGATCTTTACTGCCACCCTTTGGTCAACTTCTGCTATTGTTGGTTGATTTTAACATTGGTTGTTTTGTCCATCGGACTAAAGTCCTATGGTTTTCTGTACACACGGCAGGACTTTGCTCCATAGGACTTTTGTTGGGCAAAAGTTTGTCCGTTCGCAGACCCAACTTTTGTCCGATGAAAACAAAACCAAACTCAAAAAAGTTTGTCCGATGGAGCGTACACACGGTCGGATTGTTGGTCCAACTTGCTTAAAACTAAGTTTGTTGGGCAAAAGTCTGACCGTGTGTACGGGCCTTTAGGGAGAGTGGTTGGGAAGGCTGTAAAAATCTGGCTATAATACGTATTTTTACTGCCCTCCCTAACCACAAGTGTAAATGAGACCTTTCTCTGCTGTGATCATTTTTACCAGGCTAACAATTTTCAAATGGCTAAGAATTAGGGGTGCACCTAATGGAAATTTTGGTGCCGAAACCAAAAATACAGGATGCACTTAGCTGAAACCCGAAAATTACAGTTTTTAAAAAATATTTATATATAATTGTATTATATTCAACTTTTTAATTAATATCATCAATTTAAATGAATATGAATTTATTGTTACCCATTATTGGCACCTTTAGTGCAAGAAAAATGCAGTCTGCAGTCTCTGACCATCTCTTGTATCACGTCCGCAGTCTCTGACCATCTCTTGTATCACGTCCTCAGTCTCTGACCAACTCTTGTATCACGTCCTCAGTCTCTGACCAACTCTTGTATCACGTCCTCAGTCTCTGACCAACTCTTGTATCACGTCCTCAGTCTCTGACCAACTCTTGTATCACGTCCTCAGTCTCTGACCAACTCTTGTATCACGTCCTCAGTCTCTGACCAACTCTTGTATCACGTCCTCAGTCTCTGACCAACTCTTGTATCACGTCCTCAGTCTCTGACCATCTCTTGTATCACGTCCTCAGTCTCTGACCATCTCTTGTATCACGTCCTCAGTCTCTGACCATCTCTTGTATCACGTCCTCAGTCTCTGACCATCTCTTGTATCACGTCCTCAGTCTCTGACCATCTCTTGTATCACGTCCTCAGTCTCTGACCATCTCTTGTATCACGTCCTCAGTCTCTGACCATCTCTTGTATCACGTCCTCAGTCTCTGACCATCTCTTGTATCACGTCCTCAGTCTCTGACCATCTCTTGTATCACGTCCTCAGTCTCTGACCATCTCTTGTATCACGTCCTCAGTCTCTGACCATCTCTTGTATCACGTCCTCAGTCTCTGACCATCTCTTGTATCACGTCCTCAGTCTCTGACCATCTCTTGTATCACGTCCTCAGTCTCTGACCATCTCTTGTATCACGTCCTCAGTCTCTGACCATCTCTTGTATCACGTCCTCAGTCTCTGACCATCTCTTGTATCACGTCCTCAGTCTCTGACCATCTCTTGTATCACGTCCTCAGTCTCTGACCATCTCTTGTATCACGTCCTCAGTCTCTGACCATCTCTTGTATCACGTCCTCAGTCTCTGACCATCTCTTGTATCACGTCCTCAGTCTCTGACCATCTCTTGTATCACGTCCTCAGTCTCTGACCATCTCTTGTATCACGTCCTCAGTCTCTGACCATCTCTTGTATCACGTCCTCAGTGTCTGACCATCTCTTGTATCACGTCCTCAGTCTCTGACCATCTCTTGTATCACGTCCTCAGTGTCTGACCATCTCTTGTATCACGTCCTCAGTCTCTGACCATCTCTTGTATCACGTCCTCAGTCTCTGACCATCTCTTGTATCACGTCCTCAGTCTCTGACCATCTCTTGTATCACGTCCTCAGTGTCTGACCATCTCTTGTATCACGTCCTCAGTCTCTGACCATCTCTTGTATCACGTCCTCAGTCTCTGACCATCTCTTGTATCACATCCTCAGTCTCTGACCATCTCTTGTATCACGTCCTCAGTCTCTGACCATCTCTTGTATCACGTCCTCAGTCTCTGACCATCTCTTGTATCACGTCTACAATAACTTACTTAAACTTAAACACACTGCTAATTGTATTAGCAAAATGTCCATTCGGTGCACCTCTAGCAGACATGATACAGAAGATGGCCAGAGACTGCAGACATGATACAAGAGATCAATGCAGCCTCACCAGTGACCGTCAGATGCAGCCTCACCAGTGACCGTCAGATGCAGCCTCACCAGTGACCGTCAGATGCAGCCTCACCAGTGACCGTCAGATGCAGCCTCACCAGTGACCGTCAGATGCAGCCTCACCAGTGCCCGGATCAAAGTGGCGATCTCCATCTGTGTCACAGAGCTGTATTTGAATCTTCTGGGCCAGGCAGCTGCAGAAACAATGTCCCACCTCCTGTGATACGTCACACAGATTCAATGTCCCGGCATTGGATCAGTGTGCTGATTATCACAGGAGGAGGGACATTGTTACTGCAGCCCCCAGACAATTCAGCTCCATGACATAGAGGGAGATCACTGCTCTGTGTGAGAAGGAGGGAGGGGAGGACTGACTGAGCCGCCAGGATGACACCCCCACAATGTGCGGCGCACGGGGCAGACCCGTTCCTTTTTCTGTGCCATTATCAGCACCTTTTCTTCTTTCGGCCGATATGTTTCGGTGGCCGACATGTCAGTGCACCACTACTAAAAATGGATAACAGCGGTATAATATCAAAGTAAAGTTGCTAAGCAATACGTTTTGGCAGTTAGAGAAAATAAAACAATACTTACTGCTTTTGCTTCTTGCAAAATGTTATCGATGTCCTGCAATGTAAAGGAGCAATAAATGAATAGATGCACACACAAATTGTAGAAATTTTAAAGACATTATTATGTTATGAATTGGCACCAGGAGAAAAAAGCTGAAAGTTCTTACATGTCAGAATTGCAGAGAGACAAAAAATACATTACAATAAGGGTAGGGTGCAATATTTCACAATACACTGGTACAGTCATGGATATTTGAAGATTTACAAATCCTGAAAAAGCAGTAAAAGCACTTTAATACTGACCCCTGAAGCTGCAGGCACTGTGAAGTAATTCCTCCTCAAAGTTTACAGATGAAAGCACTTTCATTTCATTTAGACAGCTCAGCTCACTCTATCTCCCACCAGTGCCTTGTCAGCATGACATTCTCCCCACTGACCTCCGACGCAAGGGGCCATTCTCCCCACTGACCTCCGACGCAAGGGGCCATTCTCCCCACTGACCTCCGACGCAAGGGGCCATTCTCCCCACTGACCTCCGACGCAAGGGGCCATTCTCCCCACTGACCTCCGACGCAAGGGGCCATTCTCCCCACTGACCTCCGACGCAAGGGGCCATTCTCCCCACTGACCTCCGAAGCAAGGGGCCATTCTCCCCACTGACCTCCGAAGCAAGGGGCCATTCTCCCCACTGACCTCCGAAGCAAGGGGCCATTCTCCCCACTGACCTCCGAAGCAAGGGGCCATTCTCCCCACTGACCTCCGAAGCAGGGGGCCATTCTCCCCACTGACCTCCGAAGCAGGGGGCCATTCTCCCCACTGACCTCCGAAGCAAGGGGCCATTCTCCCCACTGACCTCCGAAGCAAGGGGCCATTCTCCCCACTGACCTCCGAAGCAAGGGGCCATTCTCCCCACTGACCTCCGAAGCAAGGGGCCATTCTCCCCACTGACCTCCGAAGCAAGGGGCCATTCTCCCCACTGACCTCCGAAGCAAGGGGCCATTCTCCCCACTGACCTCCGAAGCAAGGGGCCATTCTCCCCACTGACCTCCGAAGCAAGGGGCCATTCTCCCCACTGACCTCCGAAGCAAGGGGCCATTCTCCCCACTGACCTCCGAAGCAAGGGGCCATTCTCCCCACTGACCTCCGAAGCAAGGGGCCATTCTCCCCACTGACCTCCGAAGCAAGGGGCCATTCTCCCCACTGACCTCCGAAGCAAGGGGCCATTCTCCCCACTGACCTCCGAAGCAAGGGGCCATTCTCCCCACTGACCTCCGAAGCAAGGGGCCATTCTCCCCACTGACCTCCGAAGCAAGGGGCCATTCTCCCCACTGACCTCCGAAGCAAGGGGCCATTCTCCCCACTGACCTCCGAAGCAAGGGGCCATTCTCCCCACTGACCTCCGATGCAAGGGGCCATTCTCCCCACTGACCTCCGAAGCAAGGGGCCATTCTCCCCACTGACCTCCGAAGCAAGGGTCCATTCTCCCCACTGACCTCCGATGCAAGGGTCCATTCTCCCCACTGACCTCCGATGCAAGGGGCCATTCTCCCCACTGACCTCCGATGCAAGGGGCCATTCTCCCCACTGACCTCCGATGCAAGGGGCCATTCTCCCCACTGACCTCCGATGCAAGGGGCCATTCTCCCCACTGACCTCCGATGCAAGGGGCCATTCTCCCCACTGACCTCCGATGCAAGGGGCCATTCTCCCCACTGACCTCCGATGCAAGGGGCCATTCTCCCCACTGACCACCGATGTAAGGGAATATTCTCCCCACTGACCACCAATGTAAGGGAATATTCTCCCCACTGACCACCAATGTAAGGGAATATTCTCCCCACTGACCACCAATGTAAGGGAATATTCTCCCCACTGACCACCAATGTAAGGGAATATTCTCCCCACTGACCTCCAATATAACGGGACATTCTTCCCACTGACCTCCAATTTAAAGGAACACTACAATTTTCACTGTCAGTGTCTCTTTTCTGGCCCTTGCTATTATTCCTTTCATCCCATGAATGCTACTGAAATAAATTTTGTACAGATCTGATGACACTCATGTACCTTACACTGTAGCTATAATAATGTTTAGCGGGGGTTCCCTGAGACCTGGAGATTATTTCCGGGGTTCCTTTGTGGTAAGGTGGAGAACATCTACTCTCGGGTCTTAGATAACGGAGAACTTGCCTCCTCATATTCCTTCTGTATTGAACTGTATTATAATTTTATGTCCCCCATCTACATTGTAAAGCGCCGTATCCTGCATAATATAATATTCATTCTCCCATACATACCTGTATTATTCCTGTCCTGGCTGCAATCCATGGCAGGATACATGGGGCAGATCGCCCTGTATGCTGCCATGTTGGCACCAGGATAACCGAATATTTAAATATTGTCATTGGAAAATAAGTCAGCTGATTGGCTGGGGCAGCAATGATATCAATTTGGAATTGTCAGCCCCATAATACCCCAGTGGAAGAGTTGTGTTACTGGCACTCACTGCACATTACAGAAGCATGGAAGGAGAGAGCAATGAATAGGACTCTCACCTGATTAAATTCTGCAGCAGACAGGTGACAGTGACAGTCCACAATCCCCCCATTCGGCTCCATCCCGTCCCCCCCTGCAACAACTTCCAGACATCTGTCAGTCTCCAGCTCGGCATGAACTCTCACTGCGCATGCGCCTCCCCAGCCAGCAGCACTGTCCTCCATCTTTGTACACCCGTTCTTACAGACCTAGCGACATAAACCCCAAAATGTTAACTTTTATTCCGATAAAAATAACTTTACTCGATGTAACTGCATTGAAACTGTCCTCTAAAAATTGATTTGTGTTTTTTTTTTCAAGTACTGGCAGCTGTCGGATGTAGAAAGATGGCGATGTTTTCTTTTTCGCTAGCAGCTAGTTGTTCACGTAATTTAAATTTTTTTGCTACTACATTATTTTAAACATATCAATTACAAGGCAGTATGAATGCAAGTTAGTTCGAAATAATAATACATAAAGATTGGGAGTAGTAAGATGGCGGCTGTCCGACTTCCGTGGCGCATTTGTACAGGGAAAAAGAGCGAAATATGCTGTGATTTTCGTTTGGAAAGAATACTTAATAACATTCTAATACGTACAGAGTGATAACGATAGAAAAACATCAAAGCAAGCCGTCCCTCTAACCTACACGGAACGAATGTGTTAGGGACGGTTCCCGGGGGTGCAGATTTGGAAGCGTGACTTCCGGCGCGGGGATTTCCGGTTTTTGAAAATGGCGGCAAATGTTGACAGTTCGAAGCGAAGCAGTCTCCGCTTACAGGATACGCGAGTGACCGCTGAGAACGGGCCAGCTTCTTCCTCCCCAGGGTCCCGGGGCCCCGCGGAGCCCAGAACTTCCGGTAATGCAAAGAGCCTGTCTGCGGAGAAGAGGAGGGCAGGCACAGAGAGACAGGAGGGGTCCCTGGGCAAGAGGAGAAGCGAAGAGCTACTCAGGAGGAAGCAAGACCCCATTAAAAGGACTCCTCAGGGGAAGAATGAAACAGACCAGGAACCCAATAACAGAGCGCCCTCCACAGGAAAGAAGGGGCCCAACGCTGCAGACCGTGTACCCTCCATGGAGCCTAAAAGTGCCTCTCATTCTTCTGGAGGGGATGACGGTAGAGGCCTACAACCACGGAGAAGCCAGGACAGCTCAAGTGTTAACATAGCGGACAATCCCCAAAGAGGCACCTCCTCCCCTGCCACTAATGCATCCCTCAACAGAGGGACCAGATCCAGCAAAGCTAAAAGCCAAGAGCAGCCTGGAGCCTCCGCTGCAGTAAGAGGACTGGGTGAAGGTGCAATCTCAAGCAAAGACAAAGCACGCCTTGATGAGCCCAGCTCTGAAAAAACACAAGACTCTGAGGGATCTGTTGAGAGCAGTGGCCATGGCAGTAGCCTGCGACCAAAGAGAAGCCGTGACGGCTCCAGCATTTATGGAGAGAACAGCTCCAGAGGAGCCACTGCTGTAACTAATGCATCGCTGAAGAGAGAGACCAGATCCAGTACAGGAAGAAAGCAGGAGGGATCTGAAGCCTCCATGGCCATCATGGGTAAAGATGCCTGCTCAAGCAAAGAGATCATGGAAAATGTAGACCTTGTGGAGCCCAACTCTCAAAAACAAGAGAACCCTGATGAGAGCAATAGTCATAATAGAAGCCTGCAATCAATGAGAAGCCGTGAGGACTCCAGATTTAATGTAGAGGATGACCACAAAGGAGCCACCCCCTCCACCGTAACTAGTACATTGTCTAGCAGAAAGACCAGAGCCAGCAGAACAAAGGAATTTGAGGAACCTGAAGTCTCCTCCATTGCAGTCAGGGGAGGAGGTAATGGTTTAGACTTAAGCCAGCAGAAGAATGAAAACCAAGCCAAGGCCAACTCTCAACAAGGGGAAGGATCTGAGGACCCTGGTGGGAGCAGCGGTCCTAATAGAAGCTCACAACCAAAGGGAAACCTTAGTAGTACCAATGTTAATGTAGAGGACAGCCCCAGAGCAGCCGCTTTGTCCACTGGTACCAATGTGTCATTCACCAGAGAGACCAGATCCAGTAAAGCAATAAACTTTCAAGAGGAAAAAGGATCTGGGGACTTTGGGAGTAGCAGCCAAAATAGAAGCTTACAAAGACTGAGGAGCCTTGAGGTCTCCAGCAGTAATGTACATAACAGCTCCAGAGGACCCAGTTCTTCCACTGAAAGGTGTAATTTAAACAGCGGAGGTACCAGGGGAAAAAAAGACTACGAGAAAGCTGGACTTTCCACTGCTGCCAATAAAAGGGACAGTAATACACTTTTAAGTAAAGGAGAAAGAGTAATGAGGCCTAGCAACCAAAGTGAGGAGACGTTAGACATCGCTGGTGGGGTTGGAAGTCCGGGTAAAAACTTAAGACCAAGGAGAAGCCATGATGGCTCTGGCATCAGTGGTGACAATAGTGAGGCAATACGAGGAGGTGATGGTACACCTTCCAAAGAAAGGACTGGGAAAATGGAACGCATAGCCCAGAGTGGGGAAGTATTGGGGAACATCAGTCCCAGGAAAAATGTAACAAAAAAAAATAATCTTGAGGACCCTGTTGATGAAAGGCATCCTTCTAACCTGACCATGGAGAGCAATGCAGGAGAGGCCGCCAGAGACTATAAAGTGCACTGTTGTTCTAAGCAGTTGCTGCAGGAAGTGCTGGAGACGTGTACTGGAATCTGCAAAGAAATTGTGGATAGCCAGCATTATCTAAATGAGGAACAGAAGCAGCAGCACTACAAGAATATGGTCTGGGTGAGAAGTGTTTGGCTTTGGAACTTGAATTTCAGTAGAGATGTTGTTTTTTTATATATATATATATATATATATATATATATATATATATAAAATGAGATTTAAGGGTCAGTTCACACCATAGAAAGGCAGTCTGGATGCTTTTCTGCATGTGCGTTTTTTAAAGCAGTCCAGTGCATTTCCCCCCCTCCTTTTTCTTAAACTTCAATAAGGACATGTTTTCCAGTGCGTTTTTGATGCCTTTTACAGCGTTCCAGTGCAGGAAAAATTAAGCATGTTGTACCCTTGTGTGTTTTTTTTTTACTGCAAGCACTGGTGTGAACTATGCCATTAAAGACCAGAAAATCTGCTTTCTATGCGTTTTTGATGCAGAAAAAAATGCAATGGACTGCATGTGGTGTGAACTGGCCCTTAAAGGAGTAAAATATGAGGTCATTATTGCGGACCACCTACTATTTTCAGGTGGTCAGCAATGGCACCCTAAATATTATTTAATGCAGCTCTGTAGTCCATTAATATATTGTTAAATATATTTTTACATGCAAGTACCTGAATTTGACCTGGTATCTGCCTCTTTAGAGAACTACGGAACCAGGTCTGGTCACTGGCCTGCACTATGCAATA
This sequence comes from Rana muscosa, assembly GCA_029206835.1. Lineage (NCBI taxonomy): Eukaryota > Metazoa > Chordata > Amphibia > Anura > Ranidae > Rana > Rana muscosa. Next base: position 227,746,616 of record CM055121.1, read on the forward strand.
GAACTGACCGAACATCTGTGCTCAAATCTAGTTGGCTTACATATACACCATATACAGTATGATGTCAAGGAGAAAGGAAAGGTGCGCTGCTCCTAGTGAATATAATATCCTGATGGACTCTGGTCTTGGTGCTAGCCCCGGCTGGCTTCCCAGACACTGGGTACAAAATAAATTTGGCTGAACACCATCAGCGGTCCACGCATCAACTTGATATTTATTTGACTGTGTCCTGATGGTAGTACTCATTGTACAATTTACTCAAACGCTCTTGGATGGTGGTGTGCAGCCAAATTTATTTTGTATACAGTATGATGTGCTAGAGCAGCCTGACCACATGTTAACAACCGAACCAATTAACAATTCGCACCCCTCATAAGGGGCACCAAAGTGCGATGGGTATGCTTGTTGTCATTCATTTTTTGCACCAACTGTGCTTTCCTAGATTAAGCATGGCATGTACCCAGGTATACAGGTCCTTCTCAAAAAATTAGCATATTGTGATAAAGTTCATTATTTTCTGTAATGTACTGATAAACATTAGACTTTCATATATTTTAGATTCATTACACACAACTGAAGTAGTTCAAGCCTTTTCTTGTTTTAATATTGATGATTTTGGCATACAGCTCATGAAAACCCCAAAATCCTATCTCAAAAAATTAGCATATTTCATCCGACCAATAAAAGAAAAGTGTTTTTAATACAAAAAAAGTCAACCTTCAAATAATTATGTTCAGTTATGCACTCAATACTTGGTCGGGAATCCTTTTGCAGAAATGACTGCTTCAATGCGGCGTGGCATGGAGGCAACCAGCCTGTGGCACTGCTGAGGTGTTATGGAGGCCCAGGATGCTTCGATAGCGGCCTTAAGCTCATCCAGAGTGTTGGGTCTTGCGTCTCTCAACTTTCTCTTCCCAATATCCCACAGATTCTCTATGGGGTTCAGGTCAGGAGAGTTGGCAGGCCAATTGAGCACAGTAATACCATGGTCAGTAAACCATTTACCAGTGGTTTTGGCACTGTGAGCAGGTGCCAGGTCGTGCTGAAAAATGAAATCTTCATCTCCATAAAGCTTTTCAGCAGATGGAAGCATGAAGTGCTCCAAAATCTCCTGATAGCTAGCTGCATTGACCCTGCCCTTGATAAAACACAGTGGACCAACACCAGCAGCTGACATGGCACCCCAGACCATCACTGACTGTGGGTACTTGACACTGGACTTCAGGCATTTTGGCATTTCCCTCTCCCCAGTCTTCCTCCAGACTCTGGCACCTTGATTTCCGAATGTACTTTGGACCACTGAGCAACAGTCCAGTGCTGCTTCTCTGTAGCCCAGGTCAGGCGCTTCTGCCGCTGTTTCTGGTTCAAAAGTGGCTTGACCTGGGGAATGCGGCACCTGTAGCCCATTTCCTGCACACGCCTGTTCACGGTGGCTCTGGATGTTTCTACTCCAGACTCAGTCCACTGCTTCCGCAGGTCCTCCAAGGTCTGGAATCGGTCCTTCTCCACAATCTTCTTCAGGGTCCGGTCACCTCTTCTCGTTGTGCAGCGTTTTCTGCCACACTTTTTCCTTCCCACAGACTTCCCACTGAGGTGCCTTGATACAGCACTCTGGGAACAGCTTATTCGTTCAGAAATTTCTTTCTGTGTCTTACCCTCTTGCTTGAGGGTGTCAATGATGGCCTTCTGGACAGCAGTCAGGTCGGCAGTCTTACCCATGATTGCGGTTTTGAGTAATGAACCAGGCTGGGAGTTTTTAAAAGCCTCAGGAATCTTTTGCAGGTGTTTAGAGTTAATTAGTTGATTCAGATGATTAGGTTAATAGCTCGTTTAGAGAACCTTTTCATGATATGCTAATTTTTTGAGATAGGAATTTTGGGTTGTCATGAGCTGTATGCCAAAATCATCAATATTAAAACAAGAAAAGGCTTGAACTACTTCAGTTGTGTGTAATGAATCTAAAATATATGAAAGTCTAATGTTTATCAGTACATTACAGAAAATAATGAACTTTATCACAATATGCTAATTTTTTGAGAAGGACCTGTATATACAGTGCCTTGCAAAAGTATTCGGCCCCCTTGAACTTTTCATCCTTTTGCCACATTTCAGGCTTCAAACATAAAGATATAAAATTTTAATTTTTTTGTGAAGAATCACCAACAAGTGGGACACAATTGTGAAGTGGAACGAAATCTATTGGATATTTTAAACTTTTTTAGCAAATACAAAACTGAAAAGTGGTGCGTGCAAAATTATTCGGCCCCTTTACTTTCAGTGCAGCGAACTCACTCCAGAAGTTCAGCGAGGATCTCTTAATGATCCAATGTTGTCCTAAATGACTGATGGTGATAAATAGAATCCACCTGTGTGTAATCAAGTCTCTGTATAAATGCACCTGCTCTGTGATAGTCTCAGAGTTCTGTTGAAAGCGCAGAGAGCATCATGAAGACCAAGGAACACACCAGGCAGGTCCGTAATACTGTTGTGGAGAAGTTTAAAGGCCGATTTGGATACAAAAAGATTTCCCAAGCTTTAAACATCCCAAGGAGCACTGTGCAAGCGATCATTTTGAAATGGAAGGAGTATCAGACCACTGCAAATCTACCAAGACCTGGCTGTCCCTCTAAACTTTCAGCTCAGACAAGGAGAAGACTGATCAGAGATGCAGCCAAGAGGCCCATGATCACTCTGGATGAACTGCAGAGAACTACAGCTGAGGTGGGAGAGTCTGTCCACAGGACAACAATCAGTCGTACACTGCACAAATCTGGCCTTTATGGAAGAGTGGCAAGAAGAAAGCCATTTCTCAAAGATATCCATAAAAAGTTTTGTCTAAAGTTTGCCACAAGCCACCTGGGAGACCCACCAAACATGTGGAAGAAGGTGCTCTGGTCCGATGAAACCAAAATCAAACTTTTTGGCCACAATGCAAAACGATATGTTTGGCGTAAAAGCAACACAGCTCATCACCCTCAACACACCATCCCCACTGTGAAACATGGTGGTGGCAGCATCATGGTTTGGGCCTGCTTTTCTTCAGCAGGGACAGGGAAGATGGTTAAAATTGAGGGGAAGATGGATGCAGCCAACTACAGGACCATTCTGGATGAAAACCTGTTGGAGTCTGCAAAAGACCTGAGACTGGGACGGAGATTTATCTTCCAACAAGACAATGATCCCAAACATACAGCAAAATCTACAAAGGAATGGTTCACAAATAAACGTATCCAGGTGTTAGAATGGCCAAGTCAAAGTCCAGACCTGAATCCAATCGAGAATCTGTGGAAAGAGCTGAAAACTGCTGTTCACAAACGCTCTCCATCCAACCTCACTGAGCTCGAGCTGTTTTGCAAGGAAGAATGGGCAAGAATTTCAGTCTCTCGATGTGCAAACTGATAGAGACATACCCCAAGCGACTTGCAGCTGTAATTGCAGCAAAAGGTGGCTCTACAAAGTATTAACGCAAGGGGGCCGAATAATTTTGCACGCCCCACTTTTCATTTTTTTCTTAGTTAAAAAAGTTTCAAAAATCCAATAGATTTCGTTCCACTTCACAATTGTGTCCCACTTGTTGGTGATTCTTCACAAAAAATTAAAATTTTATATCTTTATGTTTGAAGCCTGAAATGTGGCAAAAGGATGAAAAGTTCAAGGGGGCCGAATACTTTCGCAAGGCACTGTAGGTTGCCTTGCAGTGCATTTGGGAAAGCACAGATGTGTTTTTTTTTTTTTTTTTCTTTTTGCTGACATTGAGGTTCCAATGAAAATGAATGGGCAGCATACTGCAACGAATGTCAGTGTCAAAATTGCACTATGAGGGTACCACGGTTTGCATGCTTGAGGCATATAAAGATTTGCTATTTTCTGAATCTCCAGGAACAAATACTCTGTAGAAGAAAAGTGCACATACATTTTCCACTGAATACAACTGCATTCCAGAGGACTGGTTCCCCAAATCTACAGGGAAACTGTTTCCATGGTCCCCGAAATATCTTACTGCTTCCTCTCGCTGACCTTTACATTAGTACTGTTTATAGTGACATGGAGGTCCATGGAAGTAAATAGTGAGAGCTGCTGGGGACTGTGGAGACATCGGTTTACCTGCAGTCTTTGAGGAACCATGGCGATTGACGCTGCTGAAAGTAGTGGAAAACAAGTACAGAGGGGGCAGCTTCAAATTAAAGCTGAGTATTGCAGCAGAAGCTGTTCTGTTCCTATTTTTAATAACCCCGAGCTCTTGTTTTTTTTTAAAACAAAACTGAAATTCTACTTTTAGGTATCGGTTTTTGAAAAGGGCTTGACTGATATTTAATACAGTTCTTACAAAACCTCAGAATATGCTACGGGTAGAATTGATGTTCTTGGTGTTCTGATTTGACAGATATTTTGTTTAAATTCAGGACTTTGAATCTGCCTTTCAAGAGAATATCAGCATCAATGGACTGTCGTGGCATGAGGCCCCAGATAAAAACTCTGGTAAGAATTGGTTAAAGTGATTGTAAAGTCTCGTGTTTAAAATAAACAAAAAAAAAAAACAGTAGGTTTTGCACAGAGCAACCCGTATCCCCCTCTTCTCGGGTCCCACTTTGCTGGTCCCTCCCTCCCTACAGTTGGCAGCTTCCTATGGGGGCACTGGAGCCAAGTCACAGCTCTGTGTGTCCATTCAGACACTTATCCCCGCCGCCTCTCTCACCTTGATTGACAGCCGCGGGAGCCAGTGGCACCACAGCTGTCTCAGCCAATCAGGAGGAGTTAACCCGACGGCTCAGACATTCGTGGACTTTGCTGGAGTGAGATGGGACTCAGGTAAGTAATTGGGGGGTGCTGGGGAGGCTGCTACACACACAAGGTTTTTTATCTTAATGCATTAAGACAGGCCTCGACAAACCCCGGGCGCCAGGTCGCCATTGCGACTAGAATTAGCGACCTGGCGCCTGGGGGCACAGCTGGGGTATCCTGTGTCTTCGTGCCCCCCCTCCTCCGCGCCGCGGGATCGCGTCGGGCTGCGCCGGCCAGTAATTGAGGCCGCGGCTTTGCGGCCTTCTGCAGGCCTAGGCTTCCTTCTGTGGTCTAGCGCCATCTTGTGGTGGCCGTTGGTATTGCAACCAGCAATGCTAATGGAGTTTCCCTGTCTGTTTTCCCTGCCATCTCCTTCCCTCTAATTAGAACCCCCAAACATTATATATATATATTTTTTATTCTAACACCCTAGAGAATAAAATGGCGGTCGTTGCAATACTTTCTGTCACACCGTATTTGCGCAGCGGTCTTACAAGCGCACTTTTTTGGGAAAAAATACCCTTTTTTTTTTAATAAAAAAAAATAAGACAACAGTAAAGTTGGCCCAGTTTTTTTTTTTTATACTGTGAAAGATAATGTTACGCCGAGTAAATTAATACCCAACATGTCACGCTTAAAAATTGCGTCCGCTCGTGGAATGGCGACTAACTTTTACCCTTTAACCACTTTGCGCCCAAGGACGTCCATGGACGTCCTTGACTTTGAGCCGGGATATCTGAATGATGCCTGCAGCTACATCGTTTTTTAGAGCCGGCGATTCTCTGTACCGTAAGAACGATCATAGCGGCTGTTCCGCCGCTTGATCGTTCTTACAGGCGGCGAGAGGGGACGTCCCCCCCTCCCGCCGCCCTCCGGTGCTTCTACCAACTCACCTGAGCGATCGGTGAGTCGGTGACCGGATCCGCCGGCCCCGGCTTCTTACAATAGAGATTTCCGGCGGACCAGATGGTCGCCGGAGTCTCTATGATCGTTCGGAGGCCGGGCGCGATGTTATGACGTCACGCCCGGCCTCTGCATTAAAAAAAACGGCGCCGCTTCGGCTAGGAAGCGGTGATAGTTTTTTTTTTTTTTTTTTCGTTTCAGGCTTCCCAGCCTAGAGGTGAGATGTGGGGTCTTATTGACCCCATATCTCACTGTAAAGAGGACCTGTCATGCTTATTCCTATTACACGGGATGTTTACATTCCTTGTAATAGGAATAAAAGTGATCATCTTTTTTTTTCTAACTGTCAAAGTAAAAAGTTAAGTGTAAAATGAACAATAAATAAAAAAAAAAAAAATTGTAAAGCGCCCCTGTCCCCGGTAGCTCGTACGCAGAAGCGAACGCATACGTAAGTCCCGCCCACATATTAAAACGGTGTTCAGAACACACATGTGAGGTATCGTAGCGAACGTTAGAGCGAGAGCAATAATTCTAGCCCTAGACCTCCTCTGTAACTCAAAACATGTAACCAATAAAAAAATTTAAAGCGTCGCCCATGAGGATTTTTAAGTACCGAAGTTTGGCGCCATTCCACGAGCGTGTACAATTTTGAAGGGTGACATGTTAGGTATCTATTTACTCGGCGTAACTTCATCTTTCACATTATGCAAAAAAATTGGGCTTACTTTAATGTTTTAATATTTTTTAATTCATGAAACCGTTTTTTCCAAAACGTCTTTCAGGACAGCACCCGAGAGATCATGGCTCCTCCTCCTACAGGAAACACCTCATCAATTAATTCTTTAATTGGAGGCCTCCACGTTGCTTCCCTCAGTTTTTTGTGTTTCCTCCAGCTGGAGGAACACCTCTGGTGAGAGCCACGATCTCTCAGGGCTTTCCTGGGAGACAAGGTTCTCAAATCAGTTTTTTTTTTTCTAGGAGAGTGATCCTCCCACTTACCTCCTAGCATGGATGGTCCCGTGGGCTCCCTCTCCCTCTTCCGTGCTCGGGGAGAGCCTGTACAGCCCGGGAGGGCTGCCTCCTTTTTCTTCAGAGCGGTGGTTGCTGTACTCTCACCGACCGCTGGCGAAAGCGGCGTGGAGCTCTGCGGCGGCCGCCATTGTTCTGGTGGCCGAGGAGAGCCTCGGCCACGTCCTGTATGGGAAGAGGCAGCACTTCGGGGTCGGCGCGCGCGTCATTTCCGGCCGCAAAGCGCAGAGGGAGAGGGCAGGGTCACCTGGTGCCTTAAAGTTCCGGTTCCAGGTCAGCGCGGCGGCGTTTTTGAATCTGGAACCGGCGTTTTCTCTTCACCACGCATCCGCAGACAGCTATGGATAGCGATGCAGCGGATAAGGGGGCAAGCCAAGGCACCAGCAAGGCTAAGGTAAGGGACTGTGTCCTATTTTACACTGGGCCGCTTTCTCCTGTAGAGGGGGGGGGTATCACCCTTCTCCCCCCTCCATCTCCCCCACCCCCCATCTCCCTGGTGGTGCAGTGGCTGGTGATTTAGCATGTCTGCATAATATCTAGGGGTCTTTTTGTAAAAGTTGGTGGTGGTGGTGGTGCATGGCTTGCGGGGCACAAGGAAGTGAAAGTGTTTTTTCCTATGTGCACCTGGGTGTATTGATTTGTACTGTGTAACAGTTTTTTCTTAGCGTGGTCCCTGGTTTTTTTCTTTTCTGTTTGTGCAGGCCAAAAGTTCTGCTCAACCAGTGAAGAGAAGGTGCCCTGTCTGCAAGGAAAAGTTAAGCGAGGCTTGGACCAAGTCGCTTTGTGCAGATTGCACTGCAAATGTAGTCAGGGAAGAGTCTCCATCCTTTTGTGGCGATCTAGTATCTACAATTAAGGATGAACTCCGTGCCACCGTTCAAGCTTTTAGGTCAAACCTAAGAGAAGAACCAGGCCCTTCAAGGGAACCTAGGGCTCCGCAGCCTTCTTCAGAACCCCAAGACGGCTCTCAAATATTATTGGGAGGTCCGATAGACGTTTCCCAAGAATCTGCTTCCCTTGCTCCAGATGGAACAGACTCTGAGGAGGAAGAAAATGAAGCAGAGAGCGCTTCCAAGTACAAAATGTCGCTTGAAGAAGTCGCAGGACTTTTAAAAGTAATCCATGCGACTTTGGGGATTGAAGAGGAAAAGAAGGAGCTCTCCCTACATGACCGCATGTATGCAGGTTTGGGTGATCCAAAAAGCCGTGTTTTTCCAGTCCATTCAATAATCTCGGACATGATTAAAAAAGAGTGGTTGGAACCTGAGAAAAAGCCATTTTTTTCCCGGTCTCATAAGAGAAGATTTCCATTTGAGGACAACCCGGATTCCATCTGGAACAAGGTTCCAAAACTGGACTTTTTCACAGGTCTCAAAATCAACTGACCTTGCCTTTGAGGACATGGGCATGTTAAAGGAGCCCATGGACAAAAGAATGGATTTGCTTCTTAAAAGGGCTTGGCAGTCTGTGATGACTGGATTAACCAGATGAAGGCCCATGTTACGGCGGATTCTCCAAAACAGGAGATTCTGGATTCATTTACAACGCTTTCTGCAGCAGTATCATATATTGCGGATGCTTCAGCAGAATCCATTCGTATGTCAGCCAGGTCAGCGGCTTTGACCAATTCTGCTAGGAGAGCATTGTGGCTTAAAACTTGGCCAGGAGATGCTGCATCTAAAAATAGACTGTGTAGCATTCCCTTTGCAGGGGATTTGCTATTTGGTTCGGAGCTGGAGTCCATTCTTGACCGTACGGCTGACAAAAAGAAGGCGTTTCCGGTCAAAAAACAACAGGTACAGACCCGTAAGCGTTTTTTTCGTCCCCAAAAAGGACAACAGGAAGGAAAAACGCAAACCAAAAGGAAGCAGTGGTCTTCCCAGAAACCAAAAGGTAGGAGTGGAGTGCTCTTCCATCCTCCTGCGACCCCCGGAAAGCCGCAGTGACAATCCACCCCAAGTAGGGGGAAGACTCCAGGAATTCATTCCCCAGTGGAGAGACATCACTACAAATCAGTATATTGTAAAAATGCTCTCCCAAGGATATGTGGTGGAATTCACGGAAGAACCCCCAAAGAGATTCCTAGTGACAAACGTCCCGAGGGATCCGGTCAAGGCACTCGCCATGAAGTCCCTAATTCAGGAACTGATATCCCAGAGAGTCATTGTTCCGGTTCCAACAAGGGAGTTCTTCCAGGGGTTCTATTCTCACGTTTTCCTTGTACAGAAACCTTCAGGAAAGTACCGCCTCATCCTAAATCTAAAAATGCTGAATTTGTCAGTAGAATACAAAAGATTTCGGATGGATTCCATTTTCTCAGTAAGAAGCCTCCTGAGTCAAGGATGCTTCATGGCGTCAATAGATTTGCAGGACGCATACCTCCACATTCCTGTTGCCGCCAGATCTCAGAGATATCTGAGGTTAGCACTGAGAGAAGGGAAGAAGGTGGTACACCTGCAATTCAGAGCTCTTCCATTCGGCCTGTCATCTTCTCCAAGGGTGTTCGCGAAGGTAATGGCCGAAGCTCTAGCACCCTTGCGTCTAGAGGGAATTTCAGTGATTCCTTATCTAGACGACCTGCTACTGTTTGCCCAAACAAGAGATGGACTTCAGAGAAACTTGGACAGAGCACGTGCTCACCTAGAATCCATCGGATGGATACTAAACCTCCAAAAGTCCAATCTGATTCCCTCTCAGGAGGTGTTATTCCTGGGTTTCCGTATCAACTCTGTGGAGCAAAAGATTTTTCTCCCAGAAGAAAAACGGGAAAAGCTGTTAAAGGTTGTGTCACTCTTACAAACCAGTCAGCTTCTGTCCATCAGGAGGGTCATGTCAGCATTAGGAACCCTGACCTCTTCCATACCGGCAGTACAATGGGCAAAGCTCCATTTCAGGCCACTGCAAAAGTTTCTGTTAAAAATCTGGGATCGCCAGCAGAATTCACTAGATTCACTGGTGAAGATCCCCACCAAAGTAAAGAGGAGTCTCTGGTGGTGGAAGAACCAGGCAAGACTCTCAGCAGGCCTGTTATGGTCCTTTCCAACCCAGGTAAGGCTAACAACCGATGCCAGCTCCTGGGGTTGGGGGGCTCACATGAGCGGTCGTTGGGCTCAGGGATCTTGGTCCACAAGGGAAGCAATGAGATCTTCAAACTGGAGGGAACTAAAGGCGATAGAAATGGCCTTATTGTTCTTTGCAGAAGAAGTCCAAGGGCGACATACACAAATCCTGTCGGACAACGCCACGGCGGTGGCTTACATAAACCGACAAGGGGGCACCAGAAGCAGAATACTTCAAGGCCTAGCAGAGAGCATTCTAAATTGGGCAGAGCTCCATACTCAATCCTTGTCCGCGGTCCATCTAAAAGGGACCCTAAACGGGATAGCGGATTTCCTCAGCAGGAACCAGGTGTACGAAGCGGAGTGGCAATTGAATCCAGATGTCTTCAATCTAATAGTGAAGAAATGGGGACAGCCAAGAGTGGATCTCTTTGCGACTCAGGAAAATACACAAATATTTCTCTTTTTTTCCCTGAACAGGAACGAGTCATCTCTGGGGGTAGATGCTCTGGCGCACAGTTGGAATTTTCACCTCAGCTACGCCTTCCCTCCTTTTCAGCTGATTCCGCATAACAAAAATCCGGAAAGAGGATACGACAGTAATCCTCATCACTCCCTTCTGGCCCAAGAGGCCCTGGTTTTCGGCTCTTCTACAGATGCAGATCAAACCATACTGGCATCTTCCCGTGAGACAAGACCTTCTGTTACAAGGTCCGCTGTTTCACCAAGAAGTAGAAAAGCTAAAACTCACAGCCTGGCTTCTGAGGAGCAGCTCTTAAGGAGAAAAGGATTCTCGGATAGGTTGGTGGCTACCCTCCTATCTAGCAGAAAGAATGTTACCAGAGCAATATATCACAAAGTCTGGAAAGTCTTTAACTCTTGGTGCACTACATCCGGCAGACCATTAAAGCAGATTTCTTCTATCTTGGAATTTCTGCAAGAAGGAGCAGACAAGGGCCTAGCGATCAGTACCCTAAAAGTTCAGGTTGCCGCACTGGGGGTATATTTTGAGAAATCTATTTCATCAGAACCCCTAGTAAACAGATTCTTTAAAGCCCTCACTCGGGCTAGACCGATAGTGATCAAAAACTGTCCGTCATGGGACTTATCAGTCGTTCTACAGGCCCTGACCAGGGAACCTTTCGAACCTCTCAATTTAACCTCCCTAAAGCTAATTACTTTAAAAACAATTTTTCTAGTAGCTATTACAACAGCTCGAAGGATCAGTGAGCTGCAAGCTTTATCTATCAGGGAACCATTTTTTTCTATTTTTTCAGACAGAATTGTGCTGAAGACGGATCCTAACTTTTTACCAAAGGTTGCCTCAGTTCAAAATAGAACCCAGGAGATAATACTTCCTACGTTTTGTTCTAATCCGTCGGGTAAGAAGGAAGAAGAATTCCATACCCTGGATGTTAAAAGAGCAGTCTTAAGTTACCTGGAAGCTACTAAAGACTTTAGGCGTTCAGACGCACTATTCATTTTATTTTCCGGAAATAAAAAAGGAAGACAAGCTTCTAGAGGAACCATTGCCAGATGGTTGAGAATGGCTATCTCAGACGCCTATTCCCTTACAGGCCAGGAGAGTCCAGTAAGTATCAGGGCTCATTCTACTAGAGCTTCGGCGGTGAGTTGGGCAGAAAAAGCTGGTGCCACCCCCGAACAAATCTGTAAGGCAGCTACATGGACAAGTCTGACGACCTTTGCCCGTCATTATAGATTAGATCTCATGACGGCAGGGGACCAGGCTTTCGGAAGGAAAGTCTTACAGGCTGTTGTCCCACCCTAAATGGGGTAAGTCTCGATTATCCTCTCGGGTGCTGTCCTGAAAGACGTTTTGGAAAAATGCAAGTTAGACTTACCGGTAACTTGTTTTCCAATAGGCTTTCAGGACAGCAGGATCCCGCCCTTTTTTTATGCTGTGGCTGTAATACTATGTAATAACTGTCGCTTATGTGTTGCAGCTGGGGCTGGAGGTTCTCTACAAACAACTGAGGGAAGCAACGTGGAGGCCTCCAATTAAAGAATTAATTGATGAGGTGTTTCCTGTAGGAGGAGGAGCCATGATCTCTCGGGTGCTGTCCTGAAAGCCTATTGGAAAACAAGTTACCGGTAAGTCTAACTTGCATTTTTTCCCAAAAAAAATGCGTTTGAAAAATTATTGCGCAAATACCGTGCGAGATAAAAAGTTGCAATGACCGCCATTGTATTCTCTAGGGTCTTTGCTAAAAAAACATATATATTGTTTGGGGGTTATATGTAATTTTCTAGCAAAAAAAATGAGGCTTTTTACATGTAGGAGCGAAGTGTCAGAATTGGCCCGGATGCGAAGTGGTTAAAATCTCCATAGGCGACGTTTAAAAAATTCTACAGGTTGTATGTTTTGAGTTACAGAGGAGGTCTAGGGGTAGAATTATTGCTCTCGCTCTACCGATCGCGGCGATACCTCACGTGTGGTTTGAACACCGCTTTCATATGCGGGCGCTACTCACGTATGCGTTCGTTTCTGCGCGCAAGCTCGGCGGGAGAGGGCGCGTTCCTGGCTCCTAACTTTTTTAGCTGGCTCCTAGATTCCAAGCAAATTTGTCAAGCCCTGCATTAAGATAAATAAGCTTCTGACTTTACAACTCCTTTAAAGCCCAACTTCAGATGAAACTTTCTTTACCATTGGATTCAGTAGGGAATAATTAAAACTAAAGTTTAATCTGCTTATAATTTGCCTTCTCATTGTCCGTCCATCCCCCAAATCAACAAGTTAATTTTTATAGAAAACATTTTTATTTTCACTACATACCTAATTTAACCACGTCCCGCCCGTCATATAGTAAAATGATGGGCACAAGGTGGCCCTCTCATTCTGGGATGACATCATATGAAGTCATCATTGCCATCGTATCAGTGCAGCCTCATCAGCGCACATCAGTGAAAGAGAAAAATTTATTTACAACATTTTCTAACAAAATAAAGTCTTTTTTTTTTTTTCAAAAGTTTCAGTCTTTAACCACTTAAGGACCGCCGCCTGTACATATACGTTGGCATAATGACACAGCTGGGCACAAGCACATACAGGTACTTCCTCTTTAAGATGCCCAGCCGTGGGTCGCGTGCCGCCGCCGGCAGCGTGCTCGCGACCCGGTCCTGAGTTCCGTGACCCGCGGACCCGATCGCCGCCGGTGTCCTGCCATCGGGTCACAGAGCTGAAGAACGGGGGGAGGTAAGTGTAAACAAACCTCTCCCCGTGCTTCCTAGTGAGACTGTCACTGATCGTCTGTTCCCTGTCATTGGCAACGACCAGTGATGTCACATGCCAAGCCACGCCCCCACACAGTAAGAATCACACATTAGGTCACACTTAACCCCTTCAGCTCCCCCTACAGGTTAACCCCTTTACTACCAGTGTCATTTTCACAGTAATCAGTGCATTTTTATACCACTGATCGCTGTAAAAATGACAATGGTCCCAAAATAGTGTCAAAAGTGTCCGATGTGTCCGCCATAATGTCGCAGTCACGATAAAAATCGCTGATCGACCGCCATTACTAGTAAAAAAATTTTTTTAATAAAAATGCCATAAAACTATCCCCTATTTTGTAGACTCTATAACAGTGATATACAATTAGCAGACCTCCAGCTGTTTCAAAACTACAAGTCCCATCAAGTCTCTGGGTGTCATGCTTGTGGCTGTCAGTCTTGCTATGCCTCATGGGACTTGTAGTTCTGCAACAGCTGGAGGTCCGCTAATTGAATATCCCTGCGCTATAACTTTTGCGCAAACCAATTAATAAACGCCTATTGCGATTTATTTTTACCAAAAATATGTAGAAGAATATGTATCGGCCTAAACTGAAGAAAAAAAAAAAATAAAAAAAAAATATATATATATTTTTTGGGGATATTTATTATAGCAAAAAGTAAAAAATATTGCATTTTTTCAAAATTGTCGCTCTATTTTTGTTTATAGCGCAAAAAATTTTAAACTGCAAAGGTGATCAAATACCACCAAAAGAAAGCTCTATTTGTGGGGAAAAAAGGACACCAATTTTGTTTGTGAGCCACGTCGCACAACCGCGCAATTGTCAGTTAAAGCGACGCAGTGCCGAATCGCAAAAAGTGGCCTGGTCCTTTAGCTACAAAATGGTCCGGGGCTTAAGTGGTTAAAAAGAAAAAGAAAGCTCTATCTGTCTCAAAAATATGATCACATTTCATTTGGGTACAGCGTTGCAATAGTCATTCAAAGTGCGATGGCGCTGAAAATTGGCCTGGGCAGGAAGGGGGTGAAAGTTCCCAGTATTGAAGTTGTTAAACCCATTGATGTCATCACTCTGTCTCCGTGCTTCTCATGATCATGGCTGTTTGGGGGGGGATACCAGTTTCCTTGTTCCTGGCTCACCAGGTCTGTGTACCTGAACACCAACTGCATTATGTCTGTAGAAAAAAATCTAGGTTTATGAATATATACATAGAGAGTAGGGGTGCAACGGATCAAAAAACTCACGGATTGGATCGATCCTCGGATCAGAGCCACGGATCGGATCATTTTCGGATCGGCAAAAAAAAAAAAAAAATTACTAATATCCACGTAATCTCCCCCTCACTGTAATATCCACGTAATCTCCCCCTCACTGTAATATCCACAATCTTCTCCCCCTGTAAAATCCAAAATCTTCTCCCCCTGTAATGGGCATCTCCCCCACTTACATCTCTCCCGCCGGCCAGTTCAGATCCACGAGCAGCGAGGGTAAGGGATGATGACGTCAGCGCGCACATGGCGGCCGCTGGGTGTACCAAGTTGGCCGCGGCTCCGGAGCTAGGCCGAAGCCGTGGCCTTTCCTAAGGCCGAGGCCGCGAAGTCGCTCCGAGGATCGAGTGGTGATCCGATCCGAACAGGGTGACCCGTTCGGATCACCGCCGATCCGTTGCAGCCCTAATAGAGAGACATAAAAAATCCTATATAACATGGGAGGAACGTCCATATGTTTTTCCCCTCCTGAGACACACCAGTGAGTTTTAAATATGTCTTCTGGGATGCTGTTCCTATAGTTATTATGATACACATGCTAAGTATGCTGTAATTCACTCTGCTGCACATGCTCCAGCTCGTCCCTCCCCCTCCCAAAAAAATAAATGACTGGAAGACTATAGGACAGACCAGCCCTCTGGGCTTAGGCCTTAGTGTAGCACATCATCCTGAGTATTTATATTACTAATATACACAGCTAGACTATGACAAGGCTTTTTCCAGATGCCCCAAACAATCGGAAAGGAGATTCATCAGAGAAAATGACTTTCCCCGGGCCTCAGCAGTCCAATCCCTGTACCTTTTGCAGAATATCAGTCTGTCCCTGATGTTTTTCCTGGAGATAAGTGGCTTCTTTGCTGCCCTTCTTCATACCAGGTTATCCTCCAAAAGTCTTCTCCCTCACTGTGTGTGCAGATGTACTCACACCTGCCTCACACCATTCCTGGCAAGTTCTGCACTAGTGGTGCCCGATCCCACAGCTAAATCAACTGTAGGAGATGGTCCTGGCTAGGGCTGAAACAACTAATCGAATAATCAACGAATCGATTATGAAAATAGTTGTCAACTATTTTCGGAATAAATTAATCGGCCAGCCGATTAGTTGGCCTGCATACAGAATGCATTATTTGTTTACATATCAGGAAATACAGTGCAGCACACCTACAGCTCAGTACACCATCCATACATGTCAGTAAGTGCCTGAGAACTTGTGAATGTGTAAGGAGCAATGCCTCATGGGACATGTAGTCCTGGGCAGGAAGTGAGTGGTAAAGGCCATCATAAAAACTGAGGCAGCAGACTTTGTGAAAAATATTTCTGGCATTCTCAAAACTTTTGGCCATGGCTGTATATGGTTTGGTATAGTTATAGAAACACAGGCTTATTCTATATTTCCTCACCTGGCAGAACCGGACATTAAAATACTAGAAGACCAATTGGATGAAGCCATGGTGGAGACCTCAATGAAGAGAAAGCGATATCCAAGGAAGATTCTGAGTCATTTTGTCAAAGCATTAAAAACGGAGCGTGAAATCCTGGTATGTTGTTCATACAAATAGTAATATTTTAAAGTCAGTGGACCAATACCGATATTTCATTTATGGTTGATTGCTGGAACCCAGTGTAGCACAGAGAGGCTACCAACTACTCAGCCACCATACTTACACCATACTTATGTGGTTGATTTATTAAAGTGGTTGTAAATCCTTACAGACCACTTTTACCTACAGGTAAGCCTAGATTAAGGCTTACCTGTAGGTGCAAGAAATATCTCCTAAACCTACAAGGTTTAGGAGATATTTGCAAAAAACACAGGCACCAATGTTTATGGTGCATGCACCTTAGGACAATGGCGCAGGCGCACTGAGCGTGCTGTTTCTAACGGCGATCGTGACGTCATCGCGGCTCCAGCCAGTCACAGCGCCGGAGCCGTGATACCCGGAGAGATGGCGGCGAAGGAGGAGGGAAACTAGGACCGCTGCTGGGACTTCGATCTCAGGTAAGTAATTCATAATGAGCTAGTATGCTTATACATACTAGCTCATTATGCCTTTGTCTTGCAGGGTGTCCCCCCCCCCCCCCCCTAGAGGGTTTACTTCCACTTTAAAACGGGAGAGCATAATTGAACAAGTTGAAGTTAGATACTGATTGGCTACTATGCAAAGCTGCACCAGATTTTTCGCATACAAGTTTTAGTAAATCATCCCCTATTTTGTTTAGTGATGTCTTGTGACCTGTGATTTGATATCCTTTATTGTTTACGTGCAGAACCAGTACAAGCCAGTTGTGAATCCAGAAAAGGTCATGCTTGATCCAGCACTTGGTAAGCAAGTTTATAATTTTGTTCAGTGTGTCTTAGAAACGGTGCGCAATTTCTGAAAGCTAATGTGTGTCCAGCTTTTGTATGAAACCAGATGTTTCTAGTTACCCATTATTACCTATATTTATCCCTTTGATGGCCAAGGATGTGGCCTACTTGTCATGACAATCTAAGGGTTTAAAGAAGCATGCGGATATTGTAAAGCCTATTCTACTGGTTACAGAAGTGCCTTTTTAAAAAAAAAAAAAAAAAAAAAAATCCATATATACAATTTTGTGCATTTTTTTTATTTATTTTTTACCATTTTTTTTTTTTTTTGTAGGTACCACAGTTTTTGGTTTAATCAAGATTTATTAGGTTTCCAACTAGAGTGATGCAATAACAGCAGTGCATTTTCAAACACATACACACATCTGGCATTACTGTGTAATAAGACAGATTCCCCCAGTTTCCGATATCTGTACCTTTTTAGAACACTGCAGCACCCATTTGCATGTGCGGAAATTCGGAACTCGTGTGCAGGAATGCTGAGTATACGCATAATCTCGTGGCTCCCGTGCGCCCTCTGTAAAACATTACCCTCTGGGATGTGTCATGTGGCAATCCCGGGAAGCAGAGGGAGTCCGTACATACTTCTCACCTAAGCAAGACGCGCACTGCCTTGCAGCACAAAAATGGTACTAAACTTTACCCAGAGGGGTAGGGACAAAAATAGAAAAATCTTGTAATGGATGGTCTGCGTTAATCCCATGCACATTAGTACAATGCACCAGGATGCCAAGGTCTGAACAGGCCCTAACACTTCACTAACATGTAAGCTAGACCCCAGCTATCATCCTTTACTGACATTTGAAATTCTCCTATTGGCTGTAATCTTATCTTGCTATCTCGGATATGAAACCCCTTTTTAGGGTGAAGTAACCAATTAATCTAATAGCATACCCCCTTAGCTGCCCATTCTTAGCTTCCCTATGCTGCTCCGCCACCCACTTCATCTGCAGGTACCAATTGTGGTCATGAGCCCTGTCATGGTGGTAGGGGGAGGGTCCTTATCCCTATAAAGGCTGCAGCCAGGCTAACTTGGAGCTTTCACTTGGGCTTGGCAGTACTGGTTTATTTTAAGACGCCGCACTGCTTTGTATGCTGATTGGTAGCTTGATAATTGCATTGTTGGTGTTTATGCTGATGACTGCAGATGTAATTTTGTTTTTTCTGTTTCCTGCAACTGTACAGAATTGCGCATGACGGACCTCAGTGCTACAGCTGCAACCGTATGCCGTCACATCCATGAAACCAAAAAGGTAAAAATGGCTGTTCAGAGAAGCTGTCTTTACTGATCAATACTTATATTTTGCTCGGAATCTGCAGGCTGGCGAGTCATAAAAAAGTCTCTCGATCGAAACACTTTTTTTTGGGGGGGGGGGGGATATTCCTATCATACCAGATTTAAATGGTGCAAACAGTTTGTGCAGCACTTGGCGGAAGACAGTACAATTCAATATAAGAGTGTTCAGAGGGCCCTGCTTGTTAGAGCTTACAATCTAAACAGAAATAGTATAATTTGTTAGAAACCCCTGTCAGAGGGAATCTCCACTTCACAGGTGTGCCGTTGCAAGATTTTTCTATCACTTCCTGCTTGAGTAAAAGCTGTAAAATGCTTGATTTCTAATTACTATTTGTCCCAGTGACAATGCTCCCAGGGACAATAGACAGGGTAACTCTCTCCAAGTGAGAACGCTATAAAAACCAAACCGGGGTTGGAACTGTTAACTATGCTATCTGAAACCTAATAAAATTGTCTTGGCTAGAGCTAAATTTTAATGCAGATCTCTCCTTACAAACGTCGTTATCAATTTGCTAGAATTACTGACTTCTCAGGGAGACGTTATTTCCTATATGTAGCTTCCTGGGAACTCTGACACAGGGGTCACACAATTATGGCAACCAGAGCATCAGAATGTTTATCTTTTTAAATTATTTGGCTTAAAAAGACAAAATAAAATAAAACCTTGAAATATAAAAGGGTAAGGCCCTTTTCACACATACAGACCGTTTGTCCGTTTTTATCCATCCGTGGCATAAGAAAAACGGACCTCGATGTATCTCTTTGGAAAAAACGGATGATCATCCACTTACATCTATTTACATACGTCAATATCCATTTTTTTGATACTGATCAAAGACGTATTTTTGTTCCGTTTAAAAAAAAAAAACCGGAACAGACGAAAAAACGGATGTATATTGCCAAATGGACCGTTTTTTTGCATTGGTAGTGGATGTAAAAAAATAAACTAATGAGCAACTGATGGGTAAAGTGATAAAACAACTGATGTAAACTTTATCAGTTTTTCTTTGAAAAAAAACGTGACTGAACTGATGAAATGAATGGTCCGCATGTGTGAAAGGGGCCGTAGAAGTATATATGGCACTGAAAACAAGTCCAGAGCCCAAGCCCAAATCATAAAGAATTGTCAGCATACAGGCTTAACCTCTACATCTTTCTACTGATGCACACCAGAGTTCTGTTTACATTCCCAATCCCAACTACCTGGCCACACTGTTTGCTCATTTCACAATCATTTTAATATAAGCACTCTCAGATCTTTTTCCTCTGTGTAGTTATGGTCAGCACTGTACCCCCAATATTGTACACTTATTGGAGGCCTATTTTTCCTTATAGAATGCATGAAGGTGAAAAACCTTCTGTGCTGCAGCTCTCCAGCTGCTGTTGCCCTTCTCATTGGACAGATTGATGGCAGCATGAGCCATTGGCTTCCACTACTGTTCATCAAAATCTGTGACGTGGGGGGGTGGGGCCGAGTCCCGCTGTCTGTGTCAATAGACACAGCTGCGGGACTTGGGAGTGAGCCCACACGGGTGCCCCCATGAAAAGCATCTTTCCATGGGGGTACTCGTTGAAGAGGAGGGGCCCGAAAGCGCTGGCGAGGGACCCCAGAATAAGAGGATCAGGGCTGCTCTGTGCAAAACCATTACACAGAGCAGGTCAGTATAACATGTATGTTTGTGTGTAATTTTTTTAATTGAAAGTTTACAACCTCTTTAAGTTCGTTGTTCTGCATTTTAGAAAGAAAGTCAGGGTACCAGGTGATGTGCGGGGTGTAAACCTTGTGTATTTGCAGAAACATTCTGATTAAAGAACATCAATGTAAATGCATTGTCGTCACATCCTTTTAATGCTGCACTGTACTGATCATCATACATGCCTGTTATAGTTTTGGAGCATACATCTGCACATTGTACAGTGGCAGTTTTTGCAGTCTGCACCTGGATTTTGAATTCGTTTTAAATGCAGTAACAATAAAAAATGTAATGGTTTATAACACATTGATTTTGTCTATTAATTGCAACCATGATTGCTTCTAATTGTATGGAAAGCAAGACCATACAACCCCCCCCCCCCCCCCCCAGCTTTTTCTGTTCCAGAACTACTGTCTGCCACGTCTTTAATTGTGAAAACGTAACCACTGGCTGAAAAAAAACACAGATTAAAACATGAAAATCTAGGCAGATATCAGATTATCATGTTTACATTGTTGCGTTACAGCCACTAGATGGTGCTGCAAAATTGCATTAAAAAAAAAAAAAGGTAAATTATATATATATATATTAAAGTGCCCATGTGCTCGTGCACAAAAGCGAACGCATACGTAAGTCGCGCCCACATATGTAAACGGCGTTCAAATCACACGTGAGGTATCGCTGCGTGCATTAGAGCAAGAGCAACAATTCTAGCCCAGGACCTCCTCTGTAACTCTAAACTGTTAACCTGTAAAAAAAAAAAAAAAATTAATTAAAGTGTCGCCTATGGAGATTTTTATGTACCAAAGTTTGGCGCCATTCCACAAGTATACACAATTTTAAAGCGTGACATGTTGGGTATCTATTTACCCGGCGTAACATCATCCTTTTTTCATTTTCTCATGAAAACTTTTGAAAAATTGCTGCGCAAATACCGTGTGATGTAATAAGTTGGCAATGACCACCATTTTATTCTCCAGAGTCTCTGCTAAAAAAGCATATATAATGTTTGGGGGTTCTCAGTAGTTTTCTAGCAAAAAAAAATGATTTTTACATGTAGGAGAGGAGTGCCAGAATACGGCCCGGTATGGAAGTGGTTAAAATATCTGCGAACACTATAGAGTCGTTGAAGCCTAGATGCCCGGGCTGAACTTGACAGTGTCGGCATACGTCGGTTAACTTGACAATAGCTCTGATAAAATATATATAATATATCTTTTTTAATCTCTATATCTCTTTCATTTTGGATAGTGGTTTATAAAGCCCCCTGTTTTTATTGTAGGCTGACAGAGGAGGAAAATACATATTCTACGTATTTAACCACTTAAACGACCGCCCACTGTAAATATACGTTGGCAGAATGGCACCGACAGGCACAATCACGTATATCTACGTGATCGCCTTTGTATAGTTGGGGGGTCCGATCGGACCCCCCTTCTTTACAGTGAGCGGTGGTTAAGTGTTCGGGAGCGATCCGGGATGAGGGGACGGCCGTTCGATTCCGGCCACCCCCTCGCGATCGCTCCCGGCGAATGAGAAGGCTTCCCTGCCTGTGTAATGTTTACACAGGCAGAGGAAGTGATGTCATCTCTCCTGCGGCGCTCACATATACCGAGCGCCGCACAAGAGAAGATGCCAGGTTAGTGCACAAAACACTACAATGTCACCAGGACACATAGGCACATAAATCGCCCCCCCCAGACACCCCAGATCACCCCCCAGTCAGTGTCACTGATTGCAGTGACCATTTATTTACTGATCACTGCAATCAGTGACATTTGTGACTGTAAAAGTGTCACTAAAGTTAGTTTTAGGTCCAGTGTAGCCCCCTAACCCCCCCATATAAAGGTTTAACCCCCTGATCGCCCCCCAGATAACCCTTTCACCCCCTATCGCCACTGCCGCTAAGCGATCATTTTTCTGATCGCTGTCTTAGCGTCGGTGATGCCGATCGGTAGCCAGTAATTTTTTTTAGGTTCGCCGCAGGTTTTTATAGCGTCAGGTACCCCCATATATTACCTAATAAAGGTTTTAACCCCCTAATTGCCCCTAGTTAACCCTTTCACCAGTGATCACCATATAAGTGTTACGGGTGACGCTGGTTAGTTAGTTTGCTTTTTATAGTGTCAGGGCACCCGCCGTATATAACCCAATAAAGGTTTAACCCCCTAATCGCCCGGCGGGTGATATCAATTAGGTTTTAGCGTCAGAGAGGGTCTGCGTCACACCCCAGGCAGCGTCAGGTTAGTGCCAGTAGCGCTAACACCCACGCGTGAAGCATACACCTCCCTTAGTGGTATAGTATCTGAACAGATCAATATCTGATCAGATCTATACTAGCGTCCCCAGCAGTTTAGGGTTCCCAAAAACGCAGTGTTAGCGGGATCAGCCCAGATACCTGCTAGCACCTGCGTTTTGCCCCTCCGTCCAGCCCAGGCCACCCAAGTGCAGTATCGATCGATCACTGTCACTTACAAAACACAACACACATAACTGCAGCGTTCGCAGAGACAGGCCTGATCCCTGCGACTCCAGTGCTGTAGGAGGTGATTTCACCACCACAGTTAAAAAAAAAAAAAAAAGCATATATGCCAAAGCATTGGGGCAGCAGGGGCGGAGGAGCGATTTTGCTCCTAATGCCCGCGTACATACGGTCGAAATTCCGACGGAGGCTTGCCCGTGGAAAAGTCTGACCATGTGTACGCGGCATAACTTTTGCGGGAAGATGCCCCCCATGCTTCGGCATATATAAATGGTGCATGTATGCCCATCATTAGAAGTGGGTGGATGAAGGGCGGTATTCTAATGGTGGGCATACCCACCGATCAATCTTTTTTTTTTCGTTCAGCCAACAGGCTGCATGAAAAAAAAAGATTACAATACATGTCCAACAAGGACCAACAACGTACTGGTATGTTGCTGGACTTTGGTTATACCAGAATGATGCCTGCGGGTTTAGGTATCATCTTGGTATCATTCTTTTCAGCCAGCGGCCGGCTTTCATGTAAAAGCAATCCTAGTGGCTAATTAACTTCTGGACTGCTTTTACAAGCAGTGGGAGGGAATGTCCCCCCCCCCCCCCCCCGGATATAAAAAGCGCCATTGGGAAATTGGGAAAGCATTTTATCACACCGATCTTGGTGTGGTCAGATGCTTTGAGGGCAGAGGAAAGATCTAGGGTCCAATAGACCCCAGTTTTTTCAAAAAAAGAGTACCTGTCACTACCTATTGCTATCATAGGGGATATTTACATTCCCTGAGATAACAATAAAAAATGATAAAAAAAAAAAATATGGAAGCAACAGTTTAAAAAATAAAATAGCAAAATTAATAATAAAAAAAAAAGTACCCCTGCTCTTGCCCAATGGCGAACGCAAGCGTCGGTCTGGCGTCATATGTAAACAGCAATTGCACCATGCATGTGAGATATCACCGCGAAGGTCAGATCGAGGGCAGTAATTTTAGCAGTAGACCTCCTCTGTAAATCTAACGGCGTAACCTGTATAGGCTTTTAAAAATGTATGTAGTTTGTCGCCAATGCGCGTTTGTGCGAAATTTTAAAGCATGTCGTGTTTGGTATCTATGTACTCGGCCTAAGATCATCTTTTTTATTTCATCAAACATTTGGGCAATATAGTGTGTTTTAGTGCATTAAAATTAAAAAAAAGTGTATTTTTTCCCCAAAAAATGCGTTTGAAAAATCGCTGCGCAAATACTGTGTAGAAAAAAAAATGCAACACCCCACCATTTTAATCTGTAGGGCCTTTGCTTTAAAAATATATATAATGTTTGGGGGTTCAACATAATTTTCTTGCAAAAAAAAAAAATGTTTTCATATAAACAAAAAGTGTCAAAAAGGGCTTTGTCTTCAAGTGGTTAGAAGAGTGGATGTAAGCTTCCTAATGTTGTGTATAAAATGCCAGAACAGTTCAAAACCCCCCCCAAATGACCCCATTTTGGAAAGTAGACACCCCAAGCTATATACTGAGAGGCATGTCGAGTCCATGGAATATTTTATATGTTGACACAAGTTGCGGAAAAAAGACAATTTATTTTTTTTTGCACAAAGTTTTTCACTAAATGATATATTGCTCAAACATGCCATGGGCATATGTGGAATTACACCCCAAAATACATTCTGTTGCTTCTCCTGAGTACGGGGATACCACATGTGTGAGACTTTTTGGGAGCCTAGCCGCGTACGGGACCCCAAAACCAATCACCGCCTTCAGGCTTTCTAAGGGTGTAAATTTTTGATTTCACTTCTCACTGCCTATCACAGTTTCGGAGGCCATGGAATGCCCAGATGGCACAACCCCCCCCCCCCCCCAAATGACCCCATTTTGGAAAGTAGACACCCCAAGCTATTTGCTGAGAGGTATAGTGAGTATTTTGCAGATCTCGCTTTTTGTCACAAAGTTTTGAAAATTGAAAAAAAATATATATATATTTTCTTTCTTTTTCAAAAACAAATGAGAGCTGTAAAATACTCACCATGCCTCTCAGCAAATAGCTTATTCAATCACTTGGGACAAAAAAAAAATATTCAATGGGCTCAACAGGCCTCTCAGCAATTTCCTTGGGGTGTCTACTTTCTAAAATGGTGTCATTTGGGGGGGTTTTGTGCTATTTTGGCATTTTATGGCCTTCGAAACTGTGATAGGTAGTGAGGAGTGAAATCAAAAATTTGCGCCCTTGGAAATCCTGAAGGCGGTGCTTGGTTTTCGGGGGCCCGTACGCGGCTAGGCTCCTAAAAAGTCCCACACATGTGGTATCCCCGTACTCAGGAGAAGCAGCAAAATGTATTTTGGGGTGCAATTCCACATATATAACCATGGCATGTGTGAGCAATATATCATTTAGTGACAACTTTTTGTAATTTTTATTTTTTTTTGTCATTATTCAATCACTTGAGACAAAATAAAAAAAAAATATTCAATGGGCTCAACATGCCTCTCAGCAATTTCCTTGGGATGTCTACTTTCCAAAATGGGGTCATTTGGGGGGGTTTTGTACTGCCCTGCCATTTTAGCACCTCAAGAAATGAGATACGCAGTCATAAATTAAAAGCTGTGTAAATTCCAGAAAATGTACCCTTGTTTGTAGACGCTATAACTTTTGCGCAAACCAATAAATATACGCTTATTGACATTTTTTTTACTAAAGACGTGGCTGAATACATTTTGGCCTAAATGTATGACTAAAATTGAGTTTATTCGATTTTTTTCTTATAACAAAAAGTAGAAAATATCTTTTTTTTTTATTTTTATTTTTTAAATTTTCGGTCTTTTTCCGTTTTATATCGCAAAAAAAAAAAATCGCAGAGGCAATCAAATACCATTAAAAGAAAGCTCTATTTGTGGGAAGAAAAGGACGCAAATTTCGTTTGGGTACAACATTGCATGTCCGCACAATTTTCAGTTAAAGCAGCACAGTGCAAAATTCTGAAAACAGCTCTGGTCCTTTAGCTACAAAATGGTCCGGGGCTTAAGTGGTTAATTTTTTTTAGTACTGTAGTTGTATCTGGTAATAACAATATTACACAGATGAACACTTACACCTTCAAACTGCAGTGGCACCTGCGATTACATCTATGAGCTGTTGTTTTTTTTTTTTTTTTTTTTTAATGAAGCCTCTAGTCTGCATGTGATCACTGGTTCAAAGCTGGCATAGTGATCACATGACTGGAAATCCCTCTGGCTTCTATTCATCAGTAAAGGGCTGGGATTGTCAATGGCAGCTGGATTGCTTGTGGCATTGAGTAAAGATGGAGATGTTTGGCACTGATTTGAGCAAGGTGGACAATAGTGACGGGTAACTGCTGCTTCAGAGTAGGGCCGCAACAACTAATCGATTAATCGATTATGAAATTAATCGATTATGAAAATGGTAATCGATCAATCGGCCAGTAACATAATGGGGTTAAAAAATAACTAAAAATTTGCTATTTATAGTACAAAAAGAGCAAATTGCTACTGTAAATATTACTTTCACTGTCTCACAGTAAAAAATGAACCCCTTACAGTAGATTATTTGCTCTTTTTGTACTAATTTTAGTTTTTTTAACCCCATTATGTTACTAAACTTCTCAGGCCCGGGTCACACCTCTGTTTTTTGGTGCTTTTTGCAGAAACACACTACAGTTCATTTACATGGTTTCCTATGGGACACGTTCACATCCATGATTTTTTTTTCAGCTGCTGCATATTTGGAAAGGGCAAGTACTTTTTTTTTTAACAGAAAACAATGCCATTTTGTTTGTTTGGTTCAATATACTTCAATGGAGAAGCTGCAGAAAAGCATGTAATGCGTTTTTGCGGCAATTTGTGTTTTTTAATCTGCTCAACAACAAATTAGCCCAAAAAATTGCAAATATGCAAATCGCAGCAAAATTACTTTTTTTTTAAGGTTATTAACCGAATAATCGATTAATCAAAACAATCGGCCAACTAATCGATTATGAAAATAATCGTTAGTTGCAGCCCTACTTCAGAGTTGTACAGATGACTTGCCTTTTTGTTTAAAAGGAGGGCTGCCAGTGCATGGGGAGGGGGGAATTCGAGGGTCCAGAAACCAGCGGCCTTTTATTCAGACTTTAGGCTATACCAATTACTAGAAAAGTTTTTTCAGATTGCTTTTGTATTTACTTTTGTATCCATTTTATCCCCCCCCCCCCCCCCAGGCATTACCTGTTCAGTTGGAAAAGGCTGAAGGATTCTCCGAAGTTCTCAGTCTCCAACCTGTGTTGGAGGAATCGCACATCCGGAAAAACATTTTCAATAGTCGTGTTGTGATAGAGGACATTTCAAAGAGCATTCCGAAAATCCTGGAGACAACTCCCACTGAGGTCAAACCCCAAGACCTTGCCACACCGGTGCGCAGCCTCCAAAAACGGAAAATCTCATTACCACAGAGACATTTATACCCCTTACAGTCAAAGAGGAAAATTAGCCTGGAATCCTAATTACACTTTGCGCTGTTTTTTTAATTCTTGTTCACATCAAGCCTGGAGCTTCACGTTATATCATTAACTTATGTGTTCTTCTCAATACTGGATGACGATGAAAGAAAACCTGTCACCGTCCATAAAAGATTAATATGTTATCTCAGTCTATATTTGGACCTGCTTTGTTTCTTTAGAAGTGGCCGGCTTGTGGTTTCTATGTTGGGACACGTTGATACTTACATGTGTGCAGTAAGGGAAGGGTCTGAGTTAAAAAAAAAAAAGACAGCTTCAAAAAAGTATCTCTTTTTTTTTTTTTTTTATTGCTGCCATGCATATTCATGAGTAAGATATTTCTAATGTGACAGGTCCTCTTTTAAGCTGTTTCCTTGTGGGAATGCTAATGGGCAGCTCCAGGCTAAGGAATGTGGAGTTCCGCAGGTTTCGCACTTCCTTATTAAGTCCATGTTTTAGTTTTTAAAGCAGTAGCAACAGTACGACTCCCGTTTTTGCATTGAAGGAAAAAATCTGGTTGCTATGGCAAAAGGTATTTTATGAGAAACAAAGAAACACCATTGTATCCAGGACTACCTGACCCACCTGTGGGTTGTGTCGGTAAAAACTTGTTGGAATGAAGTCAATGGATTACCTGGCGGGTTGGGTAAAGCCTTTATGTGATCACCATATTACCTGGCCTTGCACTGCATGAGATCAAAACCTTATCCTTTTTAAAGAGAACCGATTTACTATTGGGTATTTGTAAGAATATGGATTCTCCACTCTTACAAGAGCGCAGCCATTCTTTGGGATTGTCTGTTATACACTTTTTATTCTCTCCCTGTCAAAAAACAAATGTCAGGCTGTAAGACCCTTCTTATAGTCTTGCCCATCTCATTGCAGAGCCCAGGTCTAATAACTGAAAAGGGGAGAACTGCTGGTTAAAGGAGAACTACCGATTTAATGGTTTGCCAAAACAATTACATTCAAGGCATGTCTTGAATGATACCTGTTAGTTACCCTTGAGTTTGTTAGCGCTCAGCCAAACTTTAAAGCCATCAAATGGTTGGTGATCACATGTGCAGCACCATTGCAGCTGCAGATCAAAAATAAGGTAAAATGGCAGCTTCCTTGGCTGTAAAGGATAGAACAGTTTAGTTCTGCTTTAACAAAGACTTTCGTTTTTTTTTTTTTAAATCTGTCATTAGAACTAAGCTCAGACAGGAGATAGAATAGCCTCTACAGGACCCCTTCAGCCTGACACTTCTGCTCTGATGGGGAGAGAATTATTAGTAAAAAAAATCCAATGTAATAAAAACAATTTTAGGAATTCAAGAGTTAAGACTCCAATTTACAGATGCCCATTGGTATTGGTGACTATTTCTAAATGAGCATTAATTTAACGTACAATAGTTTATTTCAGTATATGTATGTACAACACATAACTAGGATCTATATGACCTGGGCCACTGCAGCCTTCAGGAAACTATGGATGTCAACATTGCTCTCTATTGTCCACACCATTTCTGGACAGGAAGTGTTAAAGAATCGCTCCAACAGGGATACAGTGATCTTAAAGGTTTTGTTTTTATGTCGTGATCTATCTTAAACCTAATCGGGGTCATTTACAAAGGCAATGCACGTTTCTGTAAAGACATGTATAGCAGCCAATTGGAATTAAATTTAAACTCTGGACAACACATGAACCCTCTAATTTAATACTGGCATGAAAAGGAAAAAAAAAGACTTTTTACTTACCTAATACCACAGTCACATGACACTCAAGTCATCTCTCTTTTAATTGCATGAGGTGGGTGTGCACATTACGGCCTGTGTGATCTGGACACTTTCTATTGGTGCTCCAGTGGTGGAGGCCCTCTAGGAGTTCATGCTTTGCCTGGCAGTAGTCTGCAGAACGTTAATACTGCCTACATTTAAAGTCAAACTGAGTTTTCAGTTCAATTTGGATAAATAGATTCTAAGTGCAGCAATACAAAGGGTGTGCAGTTTTACAGTTTTTCTTTAGGAAGCAACCACTGCTTAAGAGAAAGGCCTGTGTCCTGCCAGCATGCTGCAGAGAAGCACCCTTGTGTGGAAACCGTTATCCCTCTGCAGAGGTCCAACACTTCCCCATGCTGAATCAGAGCCAGAGCTCTCCAATCATCGGGGAACATGAACATTGCTGATCTTGGTCTGATTTAGCATTGAGTATGTTGGACCTCTGCAGAGAAACTACTGCTTCCACACAGACTGCAAGGGTCCCACTAGGTAGCATGCTGGCAGGGGACTACTTGGCCTGTGGCTGATTTCTAAAGAAAATGAACAATAAGACATAATTATCTATTGTTTTGATGCACCTGCTGGAATGTATTTAACTGATTTAAACTAAACGTTTAATTGGGCTTTAATTCATTAGCAGCCAATGAGAACTGCCTTTTTTTCCCTGCAATGTGTCTGCAAATAGGAATGCCTCCAGCAGAACTAAATACAAAAAAATAATGCCTTCTTGATGTTGAAATGGAGTCTGTTCTCACTTGCTATTTTGTAAATTATTTTTGTTAAATGTTACTACCGACACTTTAATGTACAGCAGCTTGCTATTAACTTTAGACATTACTTTAAGTATTAAATATATTTTATGTTCTATAATTAAATTAACTACATTTTATATCATTGGTCGGTTCTGAGTTTAACACCTAGATGTATTTGATGTGTGATATTCAGAAACTTGCAAGTGCCACTGGCCACTTCTGAAGGATGCGACCAATGTGTATCATTTGTCAACGATGGAACAATGTACGAAAACAATTTTTTTTTTTTTTTGTAAAGCCAATCTCGGGGCACAGATGTCCTCCTACCCATTCATCAACAATTTTATTTTTATTTTTTAAATTTATCTTACTCTGTCATCTGTATACTGTGTCAGCGCCTCTGACAAGTCATCTCTTCACAATGTCCGCTGGAGCCTGAGAGAACCCCATTGCTAGATAGCCAATAGGACATGTCCATGCCACCCATACAGTGATGTGGACTCTGGCAGAGGGACCCCTCCTCCTCTGCACTGAAGAAATTAGAATTTATGTCTCCATTGACGTAGGCAAGGTAAAGTGGTAGTAAAGCCCGCTTTGTGATTTTTAGGGCTGTTACTGATTAAAATTTTCGTGTTCGATTAATCCTTTTTTTTTTTTTTTTAATCGACTAATTATAACGCACATACAGATCCAACTACTTTTAGCTGCTCTCCTTGCAGGCCGATTCCCAGTTCAGCTACCAACCACTGGAAAAATCGATAGCAGGATACAAAAAACACACAAAGGCAGCGCTCGATGGGAACAAAAGTAGGTAACAAAATAAATATTGCACTGGAGATAAAATCGATGTAGCTACATAAACTGTAAAAATGGTGCGAGTAATACCAAACGGTAGCAAAAGCAGTCATGAAAACATGTAGCTAAGTATGATACTGGTATAAAAATGTGTATAACAATACCACTGCTGAATCCAGATGAGGAGGGGTTAACATCAGTCCGTCGGCATGTAGATGTCCCGTGAAGGGAACTATCACAACTCCCAGTGGATGGCTGTAGAATCTCAGGTTGATAGAGGGAAGTGATAGAGGGAAGTGTAACAGCCCTTGCGTGTGGCATATAGTAAGGTCCCGCCGGCATGCAGATATGAAGGCACAGCAAAGGAGCCCTTCAGATGGATACGGCAAGCCCCGCCGGTGTCCGTGACGTCACCGGAACTCCCTGAAGACCCGGAAGCCGGCGGAGAGGTGAGTACGGATCAAAAGAATTTTCATCGATCAAAAATGTAATCAATGAATCGAGGAATTAAGTTAATTTCCACCGCTCTAGTGATTTTATTTTTTTTACCTACAGGTAAGGCTTAAAATTATTATCTCCTAGTTTAGGAAATATTCACCCTTGATGCAGCCAGTGACATTACCGATGCATGCACTCTGAAGGTCTGGCATATCTTGCCAGAGCTTCGTGCCGGTACCACGGGCCCCTGCGTGCATGCACAGGAGTGACTTCATCGCGGCTCCGGCCATTTCACACAGCTGGAGCATGTAAACTCGGAAGAAAGACTGGGAGAAGATGTCAACTGTCTCAGCGGTGACAGCATGCCACGGGAGGGCTTAGTTCAAAGGGAAGTGTTTTATAATGTGCTAGTATGCGATGCATACTAGCACATTATGCCATTGCCTTACCGGTGTGTGTTTTTCTTTTTTTTTTTTTTTTTTTTTTTTTTTTTTTTTAACCACTCGACTCACTTTTTCAGAATAAGAAGTCAGCAATGGCATTCACCATGTTTCTTACATGACAGGTTTGCTTTTAGGTGACCTGCGCCGTTTCTTAAGCTGTTGTAAGATTCTGTTTTGCTCCCTCTCCCCTGTATTGGCTTTCTAGCAATCCCTAGATAGCATCTGTGAAAATCCACTTTATCTTATCTGGAATGCCTGTGTACAGAACGTCTGTGCAGATAGACATCATTTTCTAATTTGCTGGATTTTTGTTTCTGTTGGCTGACTGATTTTTACACATAATTCACATAGAGTTGTGACATGAAAGAGGGAACAATAAAAAGCTTACAGCAGCCTCTGTGCACAGGTACTGATAGATGGAATCTTACAGCAGCCTCTGTGCACAGGTACTGATACATGGAATCTTACAGCAGCCTCTGTGCACAGGTACTGATACATGGAATGATGAGATAAATAACGTGTCCATTTATGAAGCAGTGGAAAATATCCACTGCTCCATTCTCCGGCATTCATAGAGGAGATCTTTCTCCTTTGTGTGCCAGTTTATGAAGCGGTGTAGATCGCTTCTTCTTTCGTGAAGTGAAGCGATCTACAAACACTTCAAACTTTAGAGAAAGCTCCCCCTGATACTGGAATCTCATGAGACATAACGAGATTACAGTACCAGAGATTCACTGAAACACTCGAGGTGTCTGTTTATTAAGCAGCGATAAATTATCACCGCACAGTACACAGACAGATGACCCACCTCATTTTAATAAAATAAATAGTCCCCCCTACATAAAATACTATATATATATATATATATATACACATACATACACACACACACACATTATATATACAGTATCTCACAAAAGTAATTACACCTCACATTTTTGGAAATATTTTATTATATCTTTTCATGGGACAACACTGAAGAAATTACACTTTGCTACAATGTAAAGTAGTGAGTGTACAGGTTGTATAACAGTGTAAATTTGCTGTCCCCTCAAAATAACTCAACACACAGCCATTATTGACAAAAATTGAAGATTTAAAGTGCATCCTCACAGGGTGACTCTGTGGATGCACAAATACTAGTATGCCAATGTCCCAATATTGTTTAGAAATAGAGGCTTGAAACTAGGAGAATGGACTTATAGGCACACGCATAGAATATGTAAAAATGTATTGAAGTTTTTAATTGGATAAAGTTAAAATCATTGTATACAAACACATATTAAAACACATTATAATGTTTAGTGACCCCAAAGGCTAATAACACCTCCAAGATATATAGATATATTATAAACCAAATTGGTGCAGTAAAAAAGGTAACCAATAGCAGCATCCAAATGGTAATATTTGCGTGGAGTAGTTGAGTCAGATTGAGAAGTTGCACAAAAATATTGCTCTACATGTTACGCGCATAGATGCGCTTCTTCAGGAGCTTGCAAATCTAATAGCTGTATAGAAAAACATCAAATAAGTATATCATATTAAAAAAAAAAAAACGAACAGATATAAACAATGCAATAGTCGTTTTGATAAAATCCAGCATAATATATAGCCCACCTCAAATGACCAGGAAGCCCAGCCCCTTCATGGATGTCCTAAACATTCAAGGATGAGATCTATAGACAGAGGAAAAGAATATGATAGCAAAATATATTTAATTGCATATATGCGTGCCAGATAGGGCAAGCATAACAATATGCATAAATAAAACACGGCCAAGTATGGCATATGGCTGGTAATATACTGCAGTTGGACATTCAAAGAATGGGTGTATAATTGTCTAAACCGCTGGCAACAAAAGTGAGTACACCCCTAAATGAAAATGTCTAAATTGGGCCCAATTAGCCATTTTCCCTCCCCTGTGTCATGTGACTTGTTAGTGTTACAAGGTCTCAGGTGTGAATGGGAAGCAGGTGTGTTAAATTTGGTGTTATCGCTCTCACTCTCTCATACTGGTCACTGGAAGTTTAACATGGCACCTCATGGCAAAGAACTCTCTGAGGATATGAAAATAAGAATTGTTGCTCTACTTAAAGATGACCTAGGCTATAAGAAGATTGTCAAGACCCTGAAACTGAGCTGCAGCACGATGGCCAAGACCATACAGCAGTTTAACAGGACAGGTTCCACTCAGAACAGCGCATATACATAAAAAAGGGGGTTGTCCTTATCCAGACAATAAGGAACCAGAAGACCAAATCAGAACAGGCCTCGCTATGGTCGACCAAAGAAGTTGAGTGCACGTGCTCAGCATCATATCCAGAGGTTGTCTTTGGGAAATAGATGTATGAGTGCTGCCAGCATTGCTGCAGAGGTTGAAGGGGGGTCAGCCTGTCAGTGCTCAGCCTATACAGTACACACTGTATCAAATTGGTCTGCATGGCTGTCGTCCCAGAAGGAAGCCTCTTCTAAAGATGATGCACAAGAAAACCCGCAAATAGTTTGCTGAAGACAAGAAGATAAAGGACATGGATTACTGGAATCATATCCGGTGGTCTGATGAGACCAAGATAAACGTATTTGGTTCAGATGGTGTCAAGCGTGTGTGGCGGCAACCAGGTGAGGAGTATAAAGACAAGTGTGTCTTGCCTACAGTCAAGCATGGTGGTGGGAGTGTCATAGTCTGGGGCTGCATGACTGCTGTCGGCACTGGAGAGCTACAGTTCATTGAGGGAACCATGAATGCCAACATGTACTGTGACATATTGAAGAAGAGCATGGTCCCCTCCCTTCAGAGACTGGGCCGCAGGGCAGTATTCCAACATGATAATGACCGCAAACACACCTCCAAGACGACCACTGCCTTGCTTAAGAAGCTGAGGGTAAAGGTGATGGACTGGCCAAGCATGTCTCCAGACCTAAACCCTATTGAGCATCTGTGGGGCATCCTCAAACCGAATGTGGAGGAGCGAAAGATCTTTAACATCCCCCAGCTCTGTGATGTTGTCATGGAGTGGAAGAGGACTCCAGTGGCAACCTGTGAAGTTCTGGTGAACTCCGTGCCCAAGAGGGTTAAGGCAGTGCTGGAAAATAACGGTGGCCACACAAAATATTGACACTTTGGGTCCAATTTGGACATGTTCACTTAGGGGTGTACTCACTTTTGTTGCCAGCAGTTTAGACATTAATGGCTGTGTGTTGAGTTATTTTGAGGGGACAGCAAATTTACACTGTTATACAAGCTGTACACTCACTACTTTACATTGTAGCAAAGTGTCATTTCTTCAGTGTTGTCACATGAAAAGATATACCGTAATAAAATATTTACAAAAATGTGAGGGGTGTACTTACTTTTGTGAGATACTGTAACTTGCAGAAAGGGAGAAGAGAGTTAATCTAAAATATCCACATAGAGATCAGTGGAGAGTGAGGGGCTTTCCAATTAAGTAGGATCCACTTTTTTAACACAGAAATAGACAATATGTAAGAATCTTTTACAATACGATAAGGAGATGTCCCCAAAAAAGGCCCAGAAGACATGTTTATGGTAACAGTTGGCCAAACGAGTTACAAATAAATTGGGTAATCTTGACGTCAAAATTCAGAAATAGAGCTGCATTCCCAGGTGGTGTGAAAAAAAACAGTCTTCTTCCCTTGAAGTGGGGTTGAGGACCCTGTAAACCTAGGGAGTTCAGTTTTACAGATTTAAGTTGTATGATCTTGTCCTTAGCTGAGACTCTTCAAACTCTTGCCAACCATCCTCTGTTAACTTCAGTATAAGGGGTACCCACTGCTCTTTAGAATGGTCAGATTTAGATGTTTAAGCCCTGGTTCACATTGCAGTGATTTGACATGTCAAATCGCATGCAAAATTGGCAGCTATTGCCGGCAATGGCACCGTCTGAATCGGTGCGGCACCGCACTGATTTCCAAAAGTAGTTTCTATACTACTTTTGGCGACTTCGGGGTGCGATTTCAATAGACATCTGTGCAGAAACCCGCACCCATGTCTCTGATTTCGCCCCCGAAGTTGGGACTGACATGCGGGAATGAAATTGTGAGTGTTTAGCTGAACTCACACGATTTCATTTCCGCTGTCAGTGTGAACCTGGGCTTAGTGCCCAATAGGACAAATGAAATGGAGGACAATAATCTACCCGTCCCAGATGTTATTACTAGTCTTTGTAGAGCGGTGTAAGCACGAACAACATTTTACAGACCTACCTGCACCTTAGTGGCATGTAGGAGTTGTATATAGTTAAGGATTCTATTGAATTTGGGATATGTTGCTCAAACAGCAGAGTCATAGACAAAATGACCATCTTGAAATAGTTGATGCAGATATCATGTGCATACCAAAATTCCTGATAGGAAATTCGGTAGAGTGGGGTTAGCCCAGATTGGGTTATTCAGGACAATAGACTAATCATCTTGAGGGGAAGTTAAAAATATGAGAGAAGAGTTTGAAAGAAACTCTAATCCCCCCTCCTAGTGGATCAATAAACTACAAGTACTGTCAGCCTTTGCGGCTAATGTCTTGTAGTTCTCAACGAACTATCAGGGCACTGATGAGCGCTCTAGGAAGTTTATTGAGCTTCCTGTCATTTAGTAACTGCCTGCACATATCAGAGGTATGGACAAACACACAAACAGTCTTCAGGAGTGTGGCTTTGCACCCACGAGCCCCTTTACCTTAAAAAAAATGTGCATTTTTTTTTTTTGTAAAGGTGAACTTATCTAATGCTGGGAGGGGAAGCAAGGAAAGCTGAGCTGCTGAGGGCACACATTTATTAACATCAGTGTTTCTGTTGTGACCTTTGAGGATACATTGCTCCATAGTGCCTGCAGCTACAGAGGTCAGTGAGAGCTTGTGTAGAAGCAGGGCCCGTGCTACCACTAGGCAAACTAGGCAGCCGCCTAGGGCGCACTGCCGCTGGTTTCCCTACTCTCCGCCTTCTGCTGGTCTCTGCGCTATGTAAGTTTTCGGTGCGATGGTGACTGTGCAGGCGATGCCTCTGCTGTCTGCAGCATGTAACTAACTCAGGCGGCAGCCACCCTGTTCATAATAAGTAGTATCAAAGGTGCAGCGCTGGAGGACTGTGTCCCAACAGAACAGAAGCACACATCCCCTGTGTGCCACAGCGTCTATGATCAGTGACCTGTCTGTCTCTCCCTCTCTGAGTCTCTGCCTCTGCTCATACGTGATTCCTTTACCGAATCATGTGACCCCCAGACCCCCCCCCCCTGCCTTGTCACCACCATTCGTAGAGGCCGCTCTCCCTCCCGGCCTGTCCTGTACAGAGGCAGTGTGTGCTATAGTCTAATCGGATCTGAGTAGTGGGCGCTCCGGGGCTAGCAACAGCTTGAGCCTGGAGGCACCAAGGCAGGGTTTGTTCCTGGCACTGGCAGAGTCGTCAGGTACATGTAGGGCCCCGGTGAGTGAAGAACACTGACATTGTATTAAGGGTCAGGTAGGCCAGTGTAGGGGTCAGGTAGGTTGGTCAGTGTATTGGTCAGGTAGGTTAGTGTAGGGGTCAGTGTCGGTGGCAGGGAGGTCAGTGTCTGTGTCAGGTAGGTCAGTGTAATGGTCAGGTAGGTTAGTGTAGGGGTCAGTGTCGGTGTCAGGTAGGTCAGTGTAGGGGTAAGGTAGATCAGTGTAGGGGTCAGGTAGGTCAGTGTAATGGTCAGATAGGTCATATGTGTTACATGGGCAGAACAAAGGGGGTGGAGTCGGGGACAGAGCCAGGGGGCGGCAAAATTAGGTTTCGCCTAGGGTGTCAAAAATCCTTGCACCAGCCCTGTGTAGAAGCTTTTACTGCTGCTTAAGAACATGCACAGTAAATAACTGAGTGTTTAATTTGACCCTGTTATGTTTAAAAAAAATTGAACACCCCATATAAAACACAAAGCTGACTACTGAGTGGTAACTAAAATCTTCATTGTTTTGAAGAGCTCCTTTGAAAGATTATTATTATTATACAGGGTTTATATAGCGCCAACAGTTTGCGCAGCACTTTACAAAATAAAGGCAGACAATACAGTTACATTACAATTTGGTACAAGAGGAATCAGAGGGCCCTGCTCATTAGAGCTTACAATCTAAAAAGGGAGGGTCAATTGATACAAAAGGTAATAGCTGTGGGGGATGAGCTGATGGAGGAAGTACAAGTTAGTTAGAAGCAGGATAGGCTTCTTTAAAGAGTACAGTTTTCAGGGATCGTCTAAATATGGATAGATTAGGGGACTGTCGTACAGATTGTGGTAGGGAGTTCCAAAGGATGGGAGCAGCTCTGGAGAAATCCTGGAGGCGAGCATGGGAGGAGGTGACAAGGGAGCTAGAAAGCAGAAGGTCTTGGGAGGACCGAAGAGAGCGTCTTGGTTGGTATTTTGGGACTAGGTTAGTGATGTAGCTGGGGGCTAAGTTGTGGGTGGCTTTGTAAATTATTGTTAGTACTTTGAATTTTATTCGTTGGGTGAGTGGGAGCCAGTGGAGGGATTGGCAGAGAGGGGTGGAGGACACTGAATGGTTGGTAAGTTGTATGAGTCTTGCAGCAGCATTCATGATGGACTGAAGGGGGGATAGTCTATGTAAAGGTAATCCAATGAGGAGGGAGTTGCAGTAGTCGAGGCGAGAGATGACCAGGGAGTGAATTAGAAGCTTAGTGGTGTCATTAGTTAAAAAAGGGGCGTATTCTGGAAATGTTGCGGAGGCCAAGGCGGCATGATTTGGACAGGGATTTAATGTGGGCGTGAAAGGACAGTTCGGAGTCTAAGGTTACCCCTAGCACCCTGGCATGTGGGGACGGACTGATAGATGTGCCATTGATCTTGATAGAGAAGTCAGGGGAAGGGGAACGTGGGGGAGGAAATATTAAGAGCTCAGTTTTAGATAGATTCAGTTTGAGGAAGTGGTTTGACATCCAGGCTGATATGTCTGTTAGTAAATCTGTGATGCGTGAGGAGATTGATGGGGTGAGCTGAGGGGCAGAGAGATAGATGTGGGTGTCGTCAGCATATAAATGGTAGTGGAAGCCATGGGAGGCTATCAGCTGACCCAGGGAGGATGTGTAGATTGAGAAAAGCAGAGGTTCAAGGACAGAACCTTGGGGGACCCCAACGGTAAGAGGAGTTGGAGAGGAGGAAGTGGAGTTGTAAGTGACACTGAAGGTGCGGTGAGATAGGTAGGATTCGAACCAACGGAGAGTGCAGCCATGGAGACCAAGCAAATTGAGTTTTTTGAGGAGGAGGGGGTGGTAAACTGTATCAAAGGCAGCAGAAAGGTCCAAGAGTAAGAGTATGGAATAATGACCGTTGCTTTTCGCTGTTAGAAAGTCGTTTGTGAGTTTTAGGAGGGCAGTTTCTGTGGAGTGCTGTGGGCGAAATCCAGACTGAAGGGGATCAAGAAGGTTATTCTCAAGGAGGTGGTTGCTCAGTCGGTTGTAGACGTTCATGGAGTTTGGAGGCAAAAGGAAGTAAAGAGATGGGTCTTAGGTTGTTAAGATTGGTGGGGTCTAGTGAGGGCTTTTTTGGTATGGGAGTGACTAGCGCATGTTTTAGAGGGTTGGGGAAGATGCCAGTAGCGAGTGAGAGGTTGAAGATATGAGTTAAAGAGTGTAGGATAGAGTCAGATGGTGATCGTAGTATTTGAGAAGGAACAGGGTCCAGGGGGCAGGAGGTTAGGTGGGCGTTAGAAAAAAGTTTAACGACTTCCGCTATAATAGCTGGGTTAAAAGAGGGAAGTATTGATAGTGCAGGAGGACAAGGAGTGAAGAGTAAGGGAGATATCTGTAGAGCCGAGATCTCGAGACGAATTGTCTCAATCTTATTTTTGAAGTGATTAGCAATCTCCTGGGCAGTGAGTAAGTTAGTGGGTGGAGGTAATGGAGGACGAAGTAGAGTGGTAAAGGTAGAAAAGAGTTGACGGGGACTGCGTGAGAGGGTGTTAATGAGAGTGATAAAGTAGGTCTGTTTGGCAGTGTGGAGGCAGGAATGGTATTTTTGGAAGGCAGATTTATATTGGCTGAAATCTTGCTGAGACTTAGTTTTACGCCACAGACGCTCAAGAGCGCGGCTACGTTTTTTGAGGCTTCTGGTATTGCCTGTTTGCCAGGGTTGTAGCGGTCGGGGCCTGATTCTCTGTGTAGTGAGGGGGGCAAAGGTATCCAGGGTGGACGACAGTGAACTGTTGTAGATAGAAGTGGCCAAGTTGGGGCAGGACAAGGATGAGATTTTGTCGTAGAGACAATCTGTAGCAGAAAAAAGAAGAGAAGGGTTAAGATGGCGAAGGTTTCTACGGGTAATAGTTTTGTAGTTGGAAGGCAAGGAGGAGGCAGACAGGGAGAGAGTGAAACTAATAAGGTGGTGATCAGAAAGAGGAAAAGGAATAATAGTTTGCTTAGATTTATTTGTAATGTTTATATAGTATTTTGCTCTAGTTCTGACATTAGATAGCACAAGACCATTCAAAAAGTGTGAGAAAGGAAACTGTGTTTGTAATATCCTGTGCATCACCCTTTGATGTATGAGGCGTTAATGACACATCAGCCTGTGCGATGGTTACCACAGCTAGTGGTATTAATGGCGAGAGTAGCGAGTTACTCCACCAGCTTACCCAAAGGATGATAAATGTTCTTTTTGCTTATCTGTACTTATTATCTATTTACGAATTCAGAAATATATTTGTTTTAGTATTTTTTTTTTATCCTGTGGTTCTGCAAGAGAAACAATGGCAACATGCTCAGAGTTTACTGTATTACATATTTAGAGTGCTGATTTGATACTCATCTATAATGTGAGAATTAACCTTTTTTTTTGTTGTTTTTGGCCACTCCGAGAAAAAATCGTACTGTATCCAGGGGCTGTCATTGCATAAAGTGGTGTCTGACGTGCACACCAATCAACTGCTGAAAGGCAAATGGAAGCAAACCAATGCTCAATTTTATATAAAAAATAAATATATATATATATTCCAGGTGTGGTCAAAAGTATGCAGCGCTTATCAGTAACATTAACATAGTAGAACAAAATTAGCATATAATGAGAAAAGTGCTGAGTGATAAAACATTGATAAAAAATGTAAATAAAGAATTAGTGAAGTGAAAAGAAAGTCCAAAAACTCAATCCGAGTGGAAATCCTTTAAAAAAATAACTGAGTCCAAAGTGAAGAAAACGATGTGCTCCAAAACACCTTGAAAAAAGTAGCTTCAACCAGTGAGTGTAATCCTCTAGATAATGCTGACACCCAAAGTGAAGAGAATAAGTTTCTGCTTACCAGAAAGCCATGACTGCAAAATGACAGTCTCGCCTAGCATAGGAAATGAGGTATTCCCACAACCATAAAAACTCCAATACAGCAGGTTTCCACAGTGTACCAGAATTGAAGAGAAAGATCTGTTCTTGGGCAGCCACGGATGACTTTGCTTTGTCTTTCAGAACCTAAAATGACGGTATATAAAACTGTGCATCTCAATTGTTACGGTACCATTAACGTCCATTGGCCTCAAATACAAACCAATGTAGAAATATGGCCAGTAAAACGTCGTCCTCTCCTTTCTTGGCTCTGAAATCCCAAATGTCATCAGTTTTAGTAATCCCATTTGGGATTTCAGAGCCAAGAAAGGAGAGGACGACGTTTTACTGGCCATATTTCTACATTGGTTTGTATTTGAGGCCAATGGACGTTAATGGTACCGTAACAATTGAGATGCACAGTTTTATATACCGTCATTTTAGGTTCTGAAAGACAAAGCAAAGTCATCCGTGGCTGCCCAAGAACAGATCTTTCTCTTCAATTCTGGTACACTGTGGAAACCTGCTGTATTGGAGTTTTTAGGGTTGTGGGAATACCTCATTTCCTATGCTAGGCGAGACTGTCATTTTGCAGTCATGGCTTTCTGGTAAGCAGAAACTTATTCTCTTCACTTTGGGTGTCAGCATTATCTAGAGGATTACACTCACTGGTTGAAGCTACTTTTTTCAAGGTGTTTTGGAGCACATCGTTTTCTTCACTTTGGACTCAGTTATTTTTTTAAAGGATTTCCACTTGGATTGAGTTTTTGGACTTTCTTTTCACTTCACTAATTCTTTATTTACATTTTTTATCAATGTTTTATCACTCAGCACTTTTCTCATTATATGCTAATTTTGTTCTACTATGTTAATGTTACTGATAAGCGCTGCATACTTTTGACCACATTTGATTTTTTATAGTTTTATTTGTATTTAGCTATATATGCTAGCAGCTTACTTTTCACTTATTTTTTGATTCAATTGATTTATCACACACTTTAGCACGGTTTATTTGGCGCAACGTTTGGCCCTAGGGCCTTTCCCCTTTTTTTTATATATATTCCAGGGTCCACCTATGACACTGGGGGGCTCAATTCACTAAAGAATATCTCATGAGATAATTTACCGGTAATCACGTGACACATTTTCTCCAATTATCTCATGAGATGTTGGATCACAGAAGCAGTGAAGTAAAGGAAGAACGCAGCAGGAAGTGTTTGCTTTCAGACTCTCTCTCTCTCTCTTTAACCAAAAGTGTGCAATGAGCTGTACAGAGCATGGAAAGGGGGGTTGATCATGGAGCACAGGGAAGGGGGTTCCCCTAGATTAGGAGTCTCCAAACTTTTTAAACAAAGGGCCAATTTACTGTCCTTCAGAATAAATGGGGGCCATACTGCGGCCATTAAAGTGGAGTTCCATCCAAAAATGGAACTTCCGCTTTTCAGAACCCTCCCCCCCTCCAGTGTCACATTTGTCAACTTTCGGGGGGGGGGGGGGTGCAGATACCTGTCTAAGACAGGTATTTGCACCACTTCCGGGTATTGATTCCTGCAGGAGTCACGCCCCTTCGCGTCACCCCCCCCCGCTGTCTTCTGGGAAACACACTGTTCCCAGGAGAGAGCGGGGACCAGTGACAGCGCGCCGCGCTACTTGTGCATGCGCAGTAGGGAACCAGGCAGTGAAGCCGCAAGGCTTCACTTCCTGATTCTCCACCGAGAATGGCGGCGGCAGCAGCATCCGAGGACCGAGCGACTGCTCGACCTCGTCTGCCGACATCGCAAGCTCGCTGGACAGGTAAGTGTCCATTTTTTGAAAGTCAGCAGCTACAGTACTTGTAGATGCTGGCTTTTTGAAAAAAAATTCGGCGGAGGCCCGCGATTGCGGTCGGCAAGAGCAGAACAGGGGAATGCCTTTGTAAACAAAGCATTCCCCTATTCTGCCTAGTGACACTGTCACTGATGCAGTAGTGTATTTAGGTTTTCTGCTGCCCTAGGCCTGACTAAACTCGTGCACCCCCTAATTTAAATATGACCCATCCCTTCCTGTCAAGGCCACACCCCTTTCTGTTTAAAACCGCCCTGAAATTTTCGAGTGGGGACACTAGTTTTTAGGGCCTGGGGGGGCATTAATTTGCATAGATTTCCTCTCACTTCCTGTTTGGCTATGGGGCAGGAAGTGAAAGAAAATATCTGCAATGTGACAGGGATGGTAAAAAATAAACTGACAGGGGCTATAACCCTCCCTTTCTCTATCCAAAATGAAAAAAAAAGTGTTGCCTATAGTTCTACTTTAAACACACATTTCTGATAATTTTATGGAGAGGGCTAAGAAGATATAACCATGCCAATGGTGCAACAGAAAACATATAGCACAGTGAGGAAGGTTTGTGGTCCAAGATGATAGGACAGTCAAAATTAGAAGCAGCTTGCGTTACACTAACAGTGTAGCGCAAGCCGGTGGGGACTCTTTCCATGCTGCCCCCCTGCAAAGTGCTGCCCTAGGCCTGGGCCTTGTTGGCCTAGGCCAGGATACAGCGTTGCACTGATGACTGTCCCCCATGTACACAGGGCTTGGCAAGACAAGCTTGCCAGGAATCCCATCGAGAAAACCATTGTTTTTTTTTTTACAGGATTCTCGCCCGTGTGTACGAGGCTTTACAGTAATCAGTGCATTTTTATAGCACTGATCGCTGTAAAAATGACAATGGTCAAAAAATGGTGTCAAAAGTGTCCGATGTGTCCGCTATAATGTCGCAGTCATGATAAAAATCGCTGATCGCCGCCATAACTAGTAAAAAAAATAATTATTAATAAAAATGCCATAAAACAGTCCCCTATTTTGTAGAAGCTATAACTTTTGCGCAAACCAATCAATAAATGCTTATTGTGTTTTTTTTTACCAAAAATATGTAGAAGAATACGTATCGGCCTAAACTGAGGAAAAAAAATGCTATTTTATATATTTTTTGGGGATATTTATTATAGCAAAAAGTAAAAAATATTGCATTTCTTTCAAAATTGTCGCTCTATTTTTGTTTATAGCGCAAAAAATAAAAACCGCAGAGGTGAATACCACCAAAAGAAAGCTCCATTTGTGGCAAAAAAAGGACATAAATTTTGTTTGGGAGCCACGTCGCATGACCGCGCAATTGTCAGTTAAAGTGACGCAGTGCCAAATCGCAAAAAGTGGCCTGGTCATTAAGCAGCAATATGGTCCGGGGCTTAAGTGGTTAAGGATAGAAAAGGTCCTGATGTTAGTGTGAATAAACAATACCCAATTTTTGGTGTCAGTGGGAGGAATTGAGTCCCATTATTGGTGTCATTGACCCCCATTGCTGGTGTCATTGGGAGGAATTGTGCCCCATTGCTGGCATTATTGGGAGGAATTGTGCCTCTTCATTGTTGTCCTTGGGCAACTGGCCCCATTTTTGGTGTCACTGGGAGGAATTGTGCTCTTCATTGGTGTCAGTGGGGAGGAATAATGCCCTATTTTTGATATCAGTGGATGAAAATAGTGCCCTGAGGGCC
The DNA here is from genome assembly GCA_029206835.1 of Rana muscosa. Taxonomy (NCBI): domain Eukaryota; kingdom Metazoa; phylum Chordata; class Amphibia; order Anura; family Ranidae; genus Rana; species Rana muscosa. Next base: position 227,790,229 of record CM055121.1, read on the forward strand.
AGATAAAAGCAAGCAGACTGCAGCATCTGGCCCCCGGGCCACAGTTTGGAGACCCCTGCTCTAGATGATTGAGTTATGTGTGTAAATTTAAACACTAAAGTTTTCCCACCCTCTACACATTGCTGTTGGTCAGCGAGGCAGCTTGTCATTGTGATGGCCAATGAGAAACGTGGGAAACAGGGCTAAGTGACAATTGAAATACTAACTGCAATTGTCAACGCAGTGATACAAATGATCTGCCATTCTATAAAAGCAAAAGATACTGAAAGCTGTTGCAGGTTTGTGCAGAGACCTCTACGTGCTCCATACGTGTCAACAGCTTTCAGAATTCCTTAAAGCGGAGGTCCCCCCAGATTTTTTTTTTTACTAACAGTGTAGCTGCTGACTTTTAATAAGGAAACTTACCTGTCCTACTCGCCCGCGATGTCGGTCCCCCGACGGCGATCGATCGCTGCTGGCAGGTCCCGGCTCCTCCATCCTGACTAAGGGAAACAGGCAGTGAAGCCATACGGCTTCACTGCCCGTTTCCTACTGCGCATGCGCCACTCGCACGGCACTTTGTGAATGGGCGGCTTGCCTCCTGGGATACACACAGTTCCCAGAAGGCAGCGCGCCCCATTCACAAGAAGAGGAAACGGAAGTTCTCAATCCGAGGATAAGGAAGAGGCACATTAGAGGCAGATTGGGGGACTTCCGCATAGCAACGGGCATTTCGGGTAAGTATACATTTATTTTTTTTCTATAAATTTTTTTCTTTTATGAATTTTAGTGTAAAAAAAAATTCAGGGTTGACCTCCGCTTTAAATTACAATTAAAGCAAAAAAAAAAAAAAACCTTAGTGGTTTCTATGCAGAGCTGCACCAGATTTTACACTTTTCAGTTTTAGTAAATCATCAACAGTGTCTCTAAGTCTGAAGTATTTTAGTGCCCAGACCTGAACCCAGTAGCTCTCGCCACCTTGTGTATTTATGCCCCATGTTGGCATGGTGTCCACTGCAGCATTTGCAGTGGCAGAGCAGTGTAGGACTGGCCGTAAGAGGGATTACTTTGACGCAGTTGGCCAGTTTAACCGCTTAGCGACCGCCCCATGCAGATATACTGCGGCAGGGCTGCCGCTCTTTGCCAGGACACGTACCTAGTATGTGATCTGACGCTTACAGGTCTGGGGCACGCGTGTGAATATGCAAAAAAAACATTTCAGGGTGGAACTCTGCTTTAACATAACATTGTTGTCCATCATTCTGCTAATGGTTATGGGGGACAGCATTTTGGATAGCTGGATGAATCCAACACATCAGCCATTGGTTTAGTTGGGTGATTAAAGTTCTTGCTCTGCAGCCCTTGGGGTCCCGGTTTCTGCTTATGGTTTGTGTGGGTTTTGTTATGTTTTTCACTTACAGTCTAAACCAGACTAGTAGGTGAAATGAAGTTAGTAGGTATCACCCAGACTGGATCTTCTACATACTGTATGAGTGCGGTAAGGACCAGACAGGAATTGATGGCAGAGGGTCAGTGTTCCCTCTAAGGATGTGGAAAATATTTCAGTGCTGTATAAATCACTAAATAGCCAGTTACCCTGAATACAGGATGTCAAAAAAGTCGCAGCTGAATATTCAGTCGTAGCTTGAACATGTCCAGACATCTGATGACCTAATTTGTGGTCATTGCCTACCAAACTGCTGTGAAAACCAACATTTGTACTTTGTTACTAATCTAAAACAAATGGTGTGACACCAAAGGCAGGCTCATGTAGAAGGACAATGCAGAAATGTTTTGTGTAAAGGACAGCTTCACTTTTAGGGAAGTTGCCCTTTAAAGTGTTATTACCCACTTCAATACCGGGCACATATGTGTGCGCAGCCTATTGCATTAGGGTGTGCACCCCAAAGCTCAAACACACATGCATGTGTGTGTGTGTGTATATATATATAGTAGGTCAATGGACAGGGTTGGTAGAGCAGTGGACGTAGGGCAGTCGTTTATTTTTTTATATATTTTTTATTATTACTTTTTTACAATTTTAGTATTTTTTACAATTGTTTTTTTTTACTATCATTTTTTTATTATTGTTTTATACAAATATTTTTTAGGAGCCCCACTGGGGGGCTTTGGTGATATATCAGGGGTCTAAAGAGACCCTTGATGTCTCACTTTGAGACAGAGAAATGGACTGAGGAGAGAGATTCCCCAGTCCCTGTCTCTGCACCCATGCAAGGGGAATCTGTCCAGCACAGGGTGATTAGGGTGTGCCCAGACACACCTGGCACACCCTGTGCGCACGCCTATGACCGGGCACTTTTACCCCCTTCCTGCCCAGGCCAATTTTCAGCTTTCAGCACTGTCATACTTTGATAAACAATTGCGCGGTCATGCAACACTGTACCCAAATTAAATTTTTATCATTTTTTTTCACACAAATAGAGCTTTCTTTTGGTGGTATTTAATCACCACTGGGTTTTTATTACAGTGGAACCTCGGATTGCGTGTAATGCGGTTAACGAGCGTTTCGCAATACAAACACTGTATTTAAAAAAATCCTAACTCGGTTTGCGAGTGTTGTCTCGCAAAATGAGCAGGATTCACGCCAAAGCGGTGTGCAATACCATATTTGGCCTGAGGTGGGGTGCTCCGGAGCCGAACAGCGCCGATCTGTGCCATTCAGAAATGCTCGGAAAATCACGGTAATACACAGTTGCCGAGCCTTTCCAAGGTTTTCCGAGTTCAGCCGAGGTGTCCTCGGGCCTTTCTGAGTGATTCAGAGGCTCTCCGGCGCCCCCCACCTCTGGCCACATGCGGTATCGCCATTGAAGTCAATGCGGAACAAATTGTTTTCATTTCCATTGACTTTAATGTGGAAACGCGCTTTGATATGCGAGTACTTTGGATTACGAGCATTCTCCAGGAACGGATTATGCTCGTAATCCAAGGTTCCACTGTATTTGCTAAATAAATTAAAAAAGACATAATTTTTTTTTTTTTTTAAAGTGTTTTTCTTAACCAATTAAGCCCCGGACCATTTCACTGGCCAAAGACCAGGCCACTTTTTGCGATTTGGCACTGCGTAGATTTAACTGACAATTGCGCGGTCGTGCGACGTGGCTCCCAAACAAAATTGACGTCCTTTTTTTCCCACAATTAGCCCTGGTTCACACCGGTGCGATTTGACATGCGATTTGACATGTCAAATCGCATGTCAAATCGGCAAAATTTGCCGCAAATTGCGGGCAATGGCACTGTCCTAATCGGTGCGACGCCGCATCTGCGGCGCTGCACCGATTACAAAAAGTAGTTTCTGTACTACTTTTTGCAATTTCAGCCGCGATTTACATTGACATCTGTTTCAGATGTCTTTGAAATCGCGGCTGAAATCGGGACTGCCAGCGGGAGTGAAATCGTGCGAGTTCAGCTGAACTCGCAGGCTTCACTCCCGCAGCCCCAGTGTGAACGTGGGCTTAGAGCCCATTCACACAGGGGCGTCTTTGGATCCGACTCCAAATCACCCCTAGTCGCCTCAGGTCGTGCTGGCTGAAGAAATCAATGTAAGGTAATGGAGCCGTCCTTAGGAGCTTTCTTTTGGTGGCATTTGATCACCTCTGCAGTTTTTATTTTTTGCGCTATAAACAAAAATAAAGCGTCAATTTTGAAAAAAATGCATTTTTTACTTTTTGCTAGAATAAATACCCCAAAAAATATATAAAAAAACGTTTTTTTTCCTCAGTTTAGGCCGATACGTATTCTTCTACATATTTTTGGTAAAAAAAAATCACAATAAGCGTTTATTGATTGGTTTGCGCAAAAGTTATAGCGTCTACAAAATAGGGGATAGTTTTATGGCATTTTTATTAATAATTTTTTTTTTTACTAGTAATGGCAGCAATAAGCAATTTTTATTGTGACTGCGACATTAAGGCGGACACATCGGACACTTTTGACACTATTTTGGGACCATTGTCATTTTTACAGCTGTAGGGGGCAGTGAAGGGGTTAAGTGTGACCTATGGAGTGCTTCTAACTGTTAGGGGACGTGGCTTGCCGTGACACGTCACTGATCGCTGTTCCGATGACAGGGAACAGACGATCAGTGACAGTGTCAGGGGAAGGATGGGGAGATGTTGTGTTTACAATAACATCTCCCCGTTCTTCAGCTCTGTGATCCGATCACGGGACACCGGCAGACATCGAGTCCGCGGGTCCCGCGGGCAAGGCCACGGAGCTTGCGACAGGGTCTCAAACGCGCGACCACACGGCTGGCAAATTAAAGGGGACGTATATATACGCCCATTGGCCTGTCCGTGCCATTCTGTCTACGTAAAAGTGCTTGCGGCGGTCGGCAAGCAGTTAATTTCTGTTATAAAATTTTGCAAAGAAATAATTGTTCTTCATAAATTTAGGCCAAAATGTATTCTGCTACATTCCTTTGGTCAAAAAACCCAAATCAATGTATATTATTTAGTCTGTGTGAAAGTTCACAAACTATGGTATATACCTGTCTATCTGAATATTGATCAATCCTGATGTACTGACGGACTATCTCGTTTCTTGAGGCCCTAAAATGCCAGGACAGTAGAAATATCCCCCAAATGACCCCTTTTTGGAAAGTAGAGTCCAAGGTATTAAGTAAGAGCTATGGCAGGTTTTTTGAAGTTGTAATTCTGTTTGTCATAATTTATTTGGAAAATGAAGAAATAAAAAAAAAAATCACAATTGTTTTAATTTTTTACATACTATCACCAGTGCACTACAGTGTCATCATATAACTGGTGTGGCAGTGATCAGAGACACTGACTGGTGACAGTACAAAAACGTACTGTACTGTTTTATTACTTTTTTTTTCTACGATTGTTTTTTTTAACACACTGTGACCAGAGCAATATATTGTTACCATAGTAACATTGTGCTGCTCTGGGGAAGTGATAAGGATTTTTTTTTTTACACATGTTTGCTTAAAGCAGTGTGTTACATTGCTATAAGCAAGCATTTTACTGAATCAAACTGAATCATTCAGCCTGTTTTGTTGTGATTAGCTGTGATTGGTCAAAGCTAATCACATGGTACAGATGGGCTGTGATTGGCCCTGTCTGCACCATGTGATCAAATTGACCAATCACAGCTAGCAACACATTTGTACACATTGGTAGGCTTGAAAGGAAGCAATCCATTGTATACAACTGCCATGTGACCTGCTGTGATTTGTCCCGGTGGTCACATGGTACCAGCAGCGAGCCGATACTCTGATCAAGTCATCAGGTGTGTCCCATGGACACGGCCAGTGACAGATCGCCCGTGATCGACACATCCTGACAGGATGTCATATGACGTCCAGTCAGGATAGGAAAGCCACCGCCCGGCCATCATTATTCTATAGGCCTGGCATGAAGTGGTTAAACCCATTGTAGCAACTTCTTCTGGAACATCCAAAAATCAAAGATTAGAAGCAAGAATTCTTTTTCCACAAATACCATTTTTTCACTGCCATATACTGCAGTCATGTGACATAAAGTAGGTTTAGTCGCCCACTGGCTCCTTATGTCTCCCGTAGTATCATCACCTTACAATAATTTCTTGCTCTGTTCCTGCCCACAATGAGGTGCTCCCCCTTCCATCCAATACATTGAATCACTGATCCAGGAGAGTCCACCCCCCTTGTAATGGCTGGCGTATATGTGAAAATCTGGGATCTCAGTTCTAGACATCTCATCACAACATATGAGAAACAGGTAATATAACGCTCCCAAAATGACCTTACATAACATCCTCCTATACTGTCATAACACTCCCTGCGCTCCTGTCTTGTCCAGGAAATCAGCACCAACTTAGGGGGACTTTTATAATGCAGTAGTATGGCTTTAAGTGGTGTTTAATGCATCAGTGTTAGTCAACTTGAAAATTATTGAGAGCCTTAAGTGCAGCCAGAATATTTCCAGAGGGCCACAATAGCACAATGCACATTTATGTGCATTGAGATACATTGCATACATGTTAGGCACCCAAAAGTTTTAGTCCTGCTTGGAGGTGGAAAAAAACGGAAAAATTGGGATTTTTTTTCAGTTTTTTTTAAAACTGATTTTTTTCTAGAAAAAAAAAAGAAAAGAAATGTGGAATATGTTCTTTTACAATTATACATAACATACAGTATCTATGACTTAGTATAAGCTATAGAACATGAATACCTTAATGAAAGATTTTTGAGACTTTATGTACAGTCTCAAATTATTGCAAGTTCTCTGAGCTGAAGACAAGAAAATCCTGGAATACAATTCAAGTAACACCGTACTTCTCAATGCAGTTCTCAAAGAAGAGAAATATATGTTTCTGCCACTAGAGCACACTGCAGGAGAAAGGCTCCACTTTAGTTTGCTTGTGGGCTGCATCTTGAATCTCCTACAGTTGGGTGATTGATGGGATACATTAGACGATAGTTTCTGTCCTCTCAGGCTTTAATTGACAGGTAAATTTATATGATTCCTATTAGACATGTGCACTGCTGAAAAATTCATTTTTTTCGTTTTTTTGCTTTTTTCGGAAATTCTGTAAATTCAAAAAATTTGTTTATTTTCGTTTTTTTACTTTTTTCGGAAATTCGGAAATTTCGAAAAATTCATTTTTTTCGTTTTTTTTTGCTTTTTTCAGAATTTGGAAATTCGTAATTCCGAATTTTCGAATTCCGAATTTTCAAATTTCCAAAAATACGAATAAAATGAAAACGAAAAAAACAAATTTTTCGAACTTGCGAAAAAGCAAAAAAACGAAAAAAAACAGAAACGGAAATTCTAAAAATTCTGAATTTGGAAATTCAACTTTCCAAATTTCCCATTTTTGAATTTTAGATGTTCGAATTTTAGATTTTCGAATTTTCGAATTTTCGAATTTCGGAATTTCGAGTTTTCGAATCTCGAAAAATTCGGAAATCCGGAAGATTCGTAAATTGAAAAATTCGTAAATTCCAAAATCCGAAAATTCGGAAATTGAAAAATTCGGAAATTGAAAAATTCGGAAATTCGGAAATTTCGGAATTAACGAATTTCTCTAAATTCGTGAAAAACGAATTAGAAACTAAACAAATTGCACATGTCTAATTCCTATTATAGCGGAATGCCACGCAAAAGTGGAAGCTCTGCTTATCTGCTTCCTCACCCCCTCCGGTGCCACATTTGACACCTTTCCCCGGAGGGGAGTGTTTTAGACAGGTACCCGTCCCTACTTCCAAGAGATCTCGCAGTGGCAAGATCACTCGGAAGTTCGGGCCCCCTCCTCTTTCCCCCGCCACCAGGCCATTCAGAAAGGGCAGCGCGCTTCGCTCATGCACAGTAGGGAACCGGTTGCTTCATTGCCGGTTTCCCTTACCACGAATGTTTCCCTATAGTTTGCTCAGTAACTTGTTTTTTCTTTTTCTCTTCTCAGTAAAATGGTGAGACCCATCAATAAAAACATCTGGCGTTTGGAAACATTTCCACAGATGCATCTTCTGCTGAGGGCAATTGAGCAATTTCTGCTGCCATTTTCAGATATTGTGAGAAGAAATATTCTTTTGCAAATGCTACAAGGATGACAAAACACATCTCGGCATGCCAGAGTTGTCCTAAAGACATTAAAAATACTTTATGGAATAAAATGATGAGGACCGTAAGGAAAGTGTAAGTAGCTTTTCCCTCCAGAGTTTTCATTCTAGAAACACTCTTTCTGCTGCTTCTGAATCATCACAAAGTGTTTCTTCACCAGCAGCATCTTCAAGTAAAGAAGTGTTGCAAACCACAGTCTCCCAAAAATACACAGTCTCTTAATTTTTCTCGAAACAATTAATCAAGCTCTTCATAGAGCTGCACTATATTACCAAAAGTATTGGGACACCTGCCTTTACACACACATGAACTTTAATGGCATCCCAGTCTTAGTCCGTAGGGTTAAATATTGAGTTGGCCCACCCTTTGCAGCTATAACAGCTTCAAATCTTCGGGGAAAGCTGTCCACAAGGTTTAGGAGTGTGTCTATGGGAATGTTTAACCATTCTTCCAGAAGCGCATTTGGGAGCTCAGACACTGATGTGGACAAGAAGGCCTGGCTCGCAGCCTCTGCTCTAATTCATCCCAATGGTGTTCTATCAGGCTGAGGTCAGGACTCTGTGCAGGCCAGTCAATTTCCAACACCCCAAACTTGCTCATCCATGTCTTTATGGACCAGATGTCTATCCAAGTCGCACCTGAAATTGACAAAAGTAGTGCAGGAACTACTTTTTCAAATCGATGCGGCACCACAAAGTCGGCTTTGCAACGATTTGATCAGTGCCATTGCCTAGAATAGGGTGTGATTGTCATGCAATTTGACCTGTCAAATCGCATGACAAGTCGCTCTGGTGTGAACGTAGGATAAAACTATAAGTGACTCCCTCGTGTTCTTGCTCTTCTTTCTCTCTGTTTTTTGGGGTACTTATTTGCCTTGTTGACATAGACTGCTCTGGCAAAGTCACATAGATACATAGTTAGTCAGGTTGAAAAAAGTCCATCCAGTTCAATCAAATAAATAAAAAATAATATCAAACAATCCCATGTACCCATAAAGGGTAAAAAAACTCTGCGCTTAAAGAAAAAAAGGGGGATGGACCAGTCCAAAAAGCAGCAAAAATAAGTGGGATTAGCACAAGTAAAAGTAAAAAGTAAAAATTTGCGCTTAAAAAGTCCAATTTGTAGAGATCAATTCAATAATCCCAGCGAAAGTTCATATATTCCTTCAAAGAGAAACTTGAATCTCAAACAGTACCAACTAACAGGTGCAATGAATGCTTACCAGACTATAAGCCTTTAGCACAGATGGCTTATACCCAGCCAGGGCCTTTATCCCAGTGGGGGATCACAAAATCCTCTGTGGATGATGGTGGCTCCCACAACATTAAGTGATCGATTCCTAGATCCCACGGGCTTCATATAGTGGTATAAATTTTGTGGCACAATAGTGGATTAAACAGAAAGAAAACAACAATAGCGTAATATTGTTATGGATCACACCAGGTGCCTATATCTTGAAGCAATAGGCACCAAATGCATAGATAACACCCGTGACTGAAAGACAACCAGTGCACCACCACCACAGGGAAAGCCTGCTTACCAGATGCCTTTAGGTATTGAGCATATGGCCAAACCCAGCCAGGGCCTTTGGGGAGAAACGTCCACTAAAATGAAAAGACTGCTCTAATCCTCAGACGCCTAGCAGCCGTCCGTAGTGTCGTATTCCATGTTTGCGTAATCACTGGGTTGAGGATGAGTGTAAAGAAAAGCTCCCCTCCTTGAATGTTTTTATCAAGTTCAATTGGACCACCAGGATATTCTTTATAGAATATAGTATGAGTGAATAAACCACATGTTTGCTGAGGAAGAACCTGGAACCTCTCCCACATGGAGAACCGTCTCAAGGATGTTGCCTGAGTTCTTAAATAGTAGCGCACCTCCCTCTTGTCTGCAGCAACTGCTCCAACACCTAATCCCATGTACCCAATCCTATACCCACAGTTGATCCAGAGGAAGGCAAAAAAAAACAGCAAATCATTTGCTACAGCAGGGGAAAAAAATCCTTCCTGACCCCCAAGAGGCAATCGTATTTTCCCTGGATCAACTTTACCTATAAATGTCAGTACCCAGTTATATTATGTACATTTAGGAAAGAATCCAGGCCTTTCTTAAAGCAATCTACTGAGCTGGCCAGAACAGAGTCAGGCAGATGACAGATATGAACTAACCAATGGTTTAATGTTATATGTGCAGATTGAGAGCCATCATACGTCTTCTTAAAATCAATATATACATGAACCAAGCAGGGGGGGGCAACAGGGCAATTGCCCCCCCCCCCGAAAATACCACACTGACATGTTGTCACTTGCTCTGCCTCTGCCCGAGTCTCTCTCTTACATCAGCCGATCAGCGGCGCCGAGAGAGAGACTTGTCTAGTGTTATTACGCCGTGGACGCACTGACCAGGAGCCGGAGGAGGTGGGTGGAGCCTCTTCCCTGCACTTGTTGCTAGCGCCTGGGCTGGCTGGCGTCTAGCAGCGAGTGACCTCAGGCACAGTGAGTCATGTCGGACTCGAGTTTCAGACGAGTGACGTCAGTGAGTCACGTCGGACTCGAGTCTCAGATGAGTGACGTCAGTGAGTCACGTCGGACTCAAGTCTCAGATGAGTGACGTCAGTGAGTCACGTCGGACTCGAGTCTCAGAGCTGACGTGACAGGAGGTGAAGCCTCAAATAGGGGAACAGTTGTTGCTGCAGTTTAGAGTTTAGACTTGGCAAGTGACAATCTGCAACTTGTGGCAGGTGACGTGGCAAGTTGACAATCCGCAACATGTAGCAGGTGACATGGCAAGTGGACAATCCGCAACTTGTGGCAGGTGACATGGCAAGTGGACAATCCGCAACGTGTGGCAAGTGGACAATCCGCAACGTGTGGCAGGTGACACATTCGGGGCTCCCACTGATTCTGCATTATGGTGAATGAACTATTTAATTTTATATTACAATGTAATAATAGAAATAACGCAATACAATCATCCTGACACCATAACAACCATGGTGCCGGGATGATTGATGCGCCAACACCAGCCATTTCCCAGATAAATTGCCTGCAAAAAATCGTATTTTCTGGCAGTGCCCCTCCCGAGACAAGACTCTGGATCCGCCCCTGGAACCAAGTTGAACTGATCTGTGACTGTTGCTATAGTATAATATAAACCAAGATCAGATACTAAGTCTTTATGTTCTCCTTTTCATAACCCTGTGCAGAGGTGATACCAAGCTACATGAGAGCTGGAAAGTTTGACAGAATTTCCCACGCTGCTCACACAATTCTCACGATAACAAAGAAAAGTTGGAGGTTGTGACCTTAACACTCCTCTTATGTCATCTTCTCTTTCCACAAACCTAAAGTTTTTGTATCGTCAAAGCTTTACCTTTTAGTTTCATACAGAGTAGGGAGTTGTTAGAACCCCTGCCAGGTTTTTTTCGCTGTCTGTGGCCCCGCTGGGCACATTTACCCTCTCTATTTGTACTGGGGAACGTTGTCATTGAAATAGAAGGTAATAGGAATTCCAAAATGTTACAGTTATCACCAGAAAAGAAGATGAGGGTAAATCTTTTAATATGGACATTGGTTCTGGTGACAACTGTCTAAGCCCCCATTATTTGACAGTTCCAAATTGCATGACAAGTCGCACCCCATTGCCGGCACTGGAACCGCTCATATGAGTCGCAGCGATTATGAAAAAGGTTTCCTGCACTACTTTTTACCGATTTTATTGGGACTTGCACTCTGTTAAATAAAGTTGCAAGCTGCAATGAAATCGGCAGTGCAGATCGCACGGATGTGTGACTTTGAAATCGTGCTGAAGTTGCACGATTTCACACTTCCGATCAGTTTCGGATCCTCAAGTCTGGGCGAGATATGGCGTAAGAACACTCCGGGATATTATGCCTGAGGGCACGCTTCTGACCGTTACCCAGCTAGCTTTGGTGTTCTGCCTACCAGGTTGGATGTTCTTTTGATATGCCCAGTTGAGACATGCTGCCAGGGCCCAATTTCCCGCTCGGCCTCTCCTCCAATTGGATCCAGTTGAGGAGCTACTATCTTTGTGGGATTTAGAGAAGCTGCTCCCTGCACTATATGGGACCTTACTTACTACCGATTCCCCTAAAATTGAAAGATTGTGGAAGAAATGGAGGCAGGATATCCCCACTTTGGATAGGGAAGATTGGGGGGACTGCCTTGAAAACTGCCCCAAGTTAGTGATATCCTCTAGGGATCAACTGATCCAGACAAAATATCTGTACTGTGTATATTTCACCCCGGTCAGATTACAGAGAATTTATCCAGACAGGGACCCCCACTGTCCCCGCTGTCTGACGCAGCCGGGTACCTTCTTCCTTATGTTTTGGGACTGTTCACTCCTAAGATTACAGTTTTCTGGTCTGAGGTATTTGAGTTTATCAATACTTGACTCCAGGTAGAGATTACTGTGTCTCCAGAGTTGGCATTGTTGGGCATTCCCGATGATGCTCAGAGATCTCATCACAGCAAACTCTTGATATCCTACCTACTTTTCTATGCCAAAAAAATGATTCTCTGTAAATGGTCCTCTCCACTAGTGATGAGCCGAACACCCCCGGGTTCGGTTCGCACCAGAACCCGCGAACGGACCGAAAGTTCGAACGAACATTAGAACCCTATTAAATACAATGGATGCGAACGTTCGAATTCTAAAGTGCTAATTATAACAACTATTATGCATGTTATTGTCATAAATAGGGTTTGGGAACCCGGGTTGTGCACCAGGGGACATGTATCAATGCAAAAAGAAGTTTTAAAAACGGTAGTTTTTCGGGAGCAGTCATTTTAATGATGCATAAAGTGAAAAAAAAAAAGTCAAATATTCCTTTAAATATCGTACCTGGGGGGTGTCTAAAGTATGCCTGTGAAGTGCCACGTGTTTCCCGTGTTTAGAACTGTCCCTGCACAAAATGACACTTCTAAAGGAAAAAAAAGCCATTTAAAACTGCTTGCGGCTTTAATGTAATGTCTGGTCCCGGTAATATGGATGAAATTCTTTAAGAAAAATGGCATAGCTACCCCATGACCCCCCCCCTACCCCAGCCCATTACCAGCCCCTTTGGGTCTTGTATGGATATTAAGGGGAACCCCGCACATAAAATAAAAAAGGCCCTATATACTCTGAACAGCCGTATACAGGCGGTGCATACAAGACAGGGACTGTAGGTTTGTTCTTATGTAGAATGTGTTTGTAATTTTGAACAGGTACATTGTTGAAGTGTAGCTCCAGCCCAAAAATCTATTTTTAAACTTTTTGGGAAACATAGGTAAGGGTTATCACCCCTGTAACATTTGTTTTGCTGTCTGTGCCCCTGTTCAGAACATTTCACCTCACTTTCCGTCCCAATGACAACTGTTTTTGAAATGTGGTGTTTTTCTTGAAACAAGGATTGCTGATAAAGCATCAGTACAGATGAGACCCCTTTCTCCCATATTTATTCTTACAGGAGAGAATTTTCCTTTCTAGGGGTAGATTTCCTCTCACTTCCTGTTGTCTTCTTTCGTTTGCAAGTAGGAGTCGTTTGTAAGTTGGATGTTTGAAAGTAGGGACCTGCCGTATATACTCTGCAGAAATAGGCCCCTTAGTTGTTGGTGTTGGCACAACACTGTAAGCACTCAGTTACTCTTGGTTGGTGCTGGAACGCCCTGCTGTCAACTATTATATCAGGAATTTTAATTACATATAATTGTTGAACAGTGGTAGTAAAAATTGGGGCTTTGATGGTGGTGCTGGTGCCACAACACTGTAAGCCCTGACAGTTACTCTTGGTGGGTGCAGCAATGGGCCCTGCTGTGAATTATTAGATCAAGAATTGTAATTACATGCCCCTTTTGAACAGGGGCTGAAAAATTGGGCCTTTCGTGGTGGTGGTGGTGGTGGCGTTGCCACAAGACTGTAAGCCCTCAGAGTTACTCTTGGTGGGTGCAGCAATGGACCCTGCTGTGAATTATTAGATCAAGAATTGTAATTGCATGCCCCTGTTGAACAGGGGCTGAAAAATTGGGCCTTAGGCACTGGTGGCACAACACTACAACCCCTCACAGATACTGTACTTGGAGCACAGCAATGAGCCCTGTTGCAAAGTATTGCTTCAAAAATTGTAATGACACGCCCCTGTTAAACAGGGGCTGAAAAATTGGGCCTTAGGCACTGGTGCCACAACACTCCAACCCCTCACAGATACTGTACTTGGAGCACAGCAATGAGCCCTATGGCAAATTATTGCTAAAAAAATTGTAATTACACGCCCCTGTAAAACAGGGGCTGAAAAATTGGGCCTTAGCCACTGGTGGCGGCACCCATAAACAAAAATGATCTTCCAAGCTATCATCATCAATCGTATCATTGAGGACTCGGAGGAGGAGGATAGCCAGTCAACATAACAGCACAGGCACTCAGCATCAGCATCAGTCTTGAAGGGATGTGACATGTTAAAATCAATTAGTCTGTTATATCAGCATCAGGTGTGTGGTAGCTGGTGGTGATCCAAGACTGGTTCATCTTGATGAAAGTCAGTCGATCAACCGAGTCGGTGGACAGGCGCACCCTGTGATCCGTGACAAATCCTCCAGCAGCACTGAATGTGCGTTCCGAAAGAACGCTGGATGCAGGACAGGCCAGTAGCTCAATTGCATACTGTGCAAGCTCTGGCCAGTGATCCATCCTCAAGACCCAGTAAGCCAGAGGATTTTCGGTGGGAAAGGTGTCCAAGTCTGACCTTGCCCCTAGATATTCCTGCACCATGTTTATCAGACGCTGGCGATGGTTGCTGGAACCGATCATACTTTGGGGCTGCGGACTAAAGAATTGTCTGAACGCATCGGTCAGACGGCCACCTTCCCCACCGCTCCTTCTTTGACTGGCCGAAGCCTCAGCAACTCGTTGTCCAGGACCAGGAGTTTGTAACCTCCCAGTCTCTGGGAACGCGTTGCACAGACCTTTCTGCAAGGCCTCCCGGAGTTGTCTCATCCTCTGCTCCCTCTGCGACGGTAACATAAGGTCCGCAACCTTACCCTTGTACCGTGGATCAAGGAGAGTGGCCAGCCAGTAATGGTCCCTCTCCTTGATCCGAAGAATACGAGGATCCTTCCGCAGACTTTGCAGGATCAGGGAGGCCATGCAGCGTAGGTTTGCTGAGGCATTCGCTCCGGAGTCCTCTGGGTCACTAAGGACGACATGATCCGCAGCCACCTCCTCCCAGCCACGTACAAGTCCACTGGTTTCTTGGGACTGTAAATCATCCCTAAAAGACTGCTGCTGATGATGCTGAGTGCCAGCCTCCACCTCCATGCTGACACAATCCTCCTCCTCCTCCTCCTCCTCCTCCTCCTCTTCCTGTGCGATGGGTGGGACAGAAGGAACACTGTCTGGGTAAAGGGGGCCTTGAGAGGCAAGGAAGTCCTCCTCTTCCTGCCTCTGTTCTGCCTCAAGTGCCCTGTCCATTATTCCACGCAGCGTGTGCTCCAACAGGTGGACAAGAGGTACAGTGTCACTGATGCATGCACTGTCACTGCTCACTATCCTCGTGGCCTCCTCAAATGGTGCCAGGACAGTGCATGCATCCCTGATCATGCCCCACTGGCGTGGAGAAAAAAAACCAAGCTCCCCTGACCCTGTCCTGGTGCCGTAGTCGCACAGGTACTCATTGATGGCCCTCTGCTGCGTGTGCAGCCGCTGCAGCATGGCCAACGTTGAGTTCCACCTGGTGGGCATGTCACATATAAGGCGGTTCTTGGGCAGGTTCAACTCCTTTTGCAGCTCAGCCAGGCGAGCACTGGCATTATAAGATCTGCGGAAATGCACACAGACTTTCCTGGCCTGCCTCAGGACATCCTGTAAGCCCGGGTACCTGCCCAAGAACCGCTGCACCACCAGGTTAAGGACGTGAGCCACACAGGGCACATGGGTCAGTTGTCCCTGTCGGAGGGCGGAGAGGAGGTTGGTGCCATTGTCGCAAACCACCATTCCTGGCTTAAGCTGGCGTGGCGTCAACCACCTCTCGGCCTGGCCCTGCAGAGCAGACAGGACCTCTGCCCCAGTGTGGCTTCTGTCCCCCAAACACACCAGCGCAAGCACGGCATGGCATCTTTTTGCCTGCGTACTTGCGTAGCCCCGTGAACGGCTACGGAGCACCGCTGGTTCATAGGACAAACCACAGGAAGAGGCCATGGAGGAAGAAGAAGAGGAGGGGGTGGAGGAGAGAGGTGTGTCACAACCAGTAGTAACATTTTGGAGGCGTGGCGGTGGGACAACCTCCAACACTACTGCACCTTGTCCTGCATCCTTCCCAGCTGCCAAAAGAGTGACCCAATGGGCCGTGAAAGAAAGGTAACGTCCCTGTCCATGCCTGCTGGACCATGAGTCAGCGGTAATATGCACCTTACCGCTGACCGCCCTGTCCAGCGAGGCCAAGACATTGCCTTCCACATGCCGGTAGAGAGCCGGAATAGCCTTCCGTGAGAAAAAGTGGCGTTTGGGAACCTGCCACTGAGGAACCGCACATTGCACAAACTCACGGAAGGGGGCCGAGTCTACCAACTGAAAAGGCAGCAGTTGAAGCGCTAGCAATTTAGCCAAGCTAGCATTCAACCGCTGGGCATGTGGATGGCTGGGAGTGAACTTCTTTCGACGGTCCAGCAGCTGGGGCAGGGAAATTTGCCTGCTAGAATCGGACGTCGGTGTACTGCTAGCAGAGTGGCCTCAAGTACTTGGCTGTGACACACCTAATTCTACACCTTCATTCCTCTCAGTGCATGTTTCAGAGAGGACTGAAGTTATAGTGGGGTTGGAGATCCCAGCTGATGCGGTGCAAGGAGAGGTCCGCTTTGTTCTTTGGTGTGGGTCTTTGAGGTAGGCTTGCCAACGAGCTGCATGGCAGGTCAACATATGTCTGGTCAGGCATGTGGTACCCAAGCGGCTGATGTTTTGGCCACGCGATATACGCTTGAGACATATGTTGCAAACAGCAGCTGTGCGATCTGATGCACTAGCCTCAAAAAAGGCCCACACCAAAGAACTTTTTGAATGACGGGCAGAGGCAGCGCCCTGCACAGGCGGAGCTCTGCGGTGTGATTCCGTCGGTGTACTGCCCTTACGCTGGCCACCAAAGGGCATCCTGCCTCGTTGGAGATGTGCCTCCTCCTCATCCTCCTCCTCCTCCTCTCTCCTATTAGGCACCCACGTGGAGTCAGTGACCTCATCATCCCCTCCCTCCTCATCACTGGAGCCAATCTGGCAGTATGCTGCAGCTGCTGGAACATGACTGCCAGATTGGTGTCCTTCTTGAGCATCCCCTCTGTCTGCTCTCACGCTACTGCCTTCCTCTAGCTGGGTTTCATCATCAGACCCTTCGAAACGCTGGGCATCCTCCTGGAGCATGTACCCAACACTGTGCTGAAACAGTTCGGGGGACTCCTCAGGAGGAGGACATGGTGGGTCTAGGGAAGGAGTGACTGATGATTTGTCTGACATTGATACCAGGGAAGACGACGCTTTGGCAGCTGCTTTTCCAGTACCCTGAGCCTGGGTGAGAGAGGATGAGGAGGAGGAGGAGGGCTTGGTCATCCACTCTACCAAGTCTTCGGCATGATGTGGCTCAACATGTCCAGCTGCCGAAAAGAAGGACAAGCGTGTCCCATGGCCATGTGCTGATGACAATGCACCGCGTCCACGACCAGCACTGTTGCCCCCAGACACAGAGCCTGCTTGCCCTCTTTTATTGCCTCCTGACTGTCTGCCTCTCCTTGTTTGCCTTCCAGACATTCTAATAGATGGCCTGCAGGGAGATGGGAAAAAAGCAATAAGGGCTACCTTCAGGTGTCCTTCTCTGTCCCTTGAAACAAGGACTTTCACAGTGAAAGAAACTGACACTCTCCCTACCTACAGTTTTCTGTCCCTAGAATAAATGTTTTTTTTAAGCACAATATAGCACAAGGACAATTCACTCACTGTCCTTACAGGTCCCTGGAAACAAGGACTTGCAGAGTGAAAGAAAAAAAACACTCTCCCTACCTACAGTTTTCTGTCCCTAGAAAAAATGTTTTTTTTAATCACAATATAGCACAAGGACAATTCACTCACTGTCCTTACAGGTCCCTGGAAACAAGGACTTGCAGAGTGAAATAAACTGACACTCTCCCTACCTACAGTTTTCTGTCCCTAGAATAAATGTTTTTTTTAAGCACAATATAGCACAAGGACAATTCACTCACTGTCCTTACAGGTCCCTGGAAACAAGGACTTGCAGAGTGAAAGAAAAAAAACACTCTCCCTACCTACAGTTTTCTGTCCCTAGAAAAAATGTTTTTTTTAATCACAATATAGCACAAGGACAATTCACTCACTGTCCTTACAGGTCCCTGGAAACAAGGACTTGCAGAGTGAAATAAACTGACACTCTCCCTACCTACAGTTTTCTGTCCCTAGAATAAATGTTTTTTTTAAGCACAATATAGCACAAGGACAATTCACTCACTGTCCTTACAGGTCCCTGGAAACAAGGACTTGCAGAGTGAAAGAAAAAAAACACTCTCCCTACCTACAGTTTTCTGTCCCTAGAAAAAATGTTTTTTTTAATCACAATATAGCACAAGGACAATTCACTCACTGTCCTTACAGGTCCCTGGAAACAAGGACTTGCAGAGTGAAATAAACTGACACTCTCCCTACCTACAGTTTTCTGTCCCTAGAATAAATGTTTTTTTTAATCACAATATAGCACAAGGACAATTCACTCACTGTCCTTACAGGTCCCTGGAAACAAGGACTTGCAGAGTGAAAGAAAATAAACACTCTCCCTACCTACAGTTTTCTGTCCCTAGAATAAATGTTTTTTTAAGCACAATATAGCACAAGGACAATTCACTCACTGTCCTTACAGGTCCCTGGAAACAAGGACTTGCAGAGTGAAATAAACTGACACTCTCCCTACCTACAGTTTTCTGTCCCTAGAATAAATGTTTTTTTTAAGCACAATATAGCACAAGGACAATTCACTCACTGTCCTTACAGGTCCCTGGAAACAAGGACTTGCAGAGTGAAAGAAAAAAAACACTCTCCCTACCTACAGTTTTCTGTCCCTAGAAAAAATGTTTTTTTTAATCACAATATAGCACAAGGACAATTCACTCACTGTCCTTACAGGTCCCTGGAAACAAGGACTTGCAGAGTGAAATAAACTGACACTCTCCCTACCTACAGTTTTCTGTCCCTAGAATAAATGTTTTTTTTAATCACAATATAGCACAAGGACAATTCACTCACTGTCCTTACAGGTCCCTGGAAACAAGGACTTGCAGAGTGAAAGAAAATAAACACTCTCCCTACCTACAGTTTTCTGTCCCTAGAATAAATGTTTTTTTAAGCACAATATAGCACAAGGACAATTCACTCACTGTCCTTACAGGTCCCTGGAAACAAGGACTTGCAGAGTGAAATAAACTGACACTCTCCCTACCTACAGTTTTCTGTCCCTAGAATTAATGTTTTTTTTAAGCACAATATAGCACAAGGACAATTCACTCACTGTCCTTACAGGTCCCTGGAAACAAGGACTTGCAGAGTGAAAGAAAAAAAACACTCTCCCTACCTACAGTTTTCTGTCCCTAGAAAAAATGTTTTTTTTAATCACAATATAGCACAAGGACAATTCACTCACTGTCCTTACAGGTCCCTGGAAACAAGGACTTGCAGAGTGAAATAAACTGACACTCTCCCTACCTACAGTTTTCTGTCCCTAGAATAAATGTTTTTTTTAAGCACAATATAGCACAAGGACAATTCACTCACTGTCCTTCCAGGTCCCTGGAAACAAGGACTTGCAGAGTGAAAGAAAAAAAACACTCTCCCTACCTACAGTTTTCTGTCCCTAGAAAAAATGTTTTTTTTTAATCACAATATAGCACAAGGACAATTCACTCACTGTCCTTACAGGTCCCTGGAAACAAGGACTTGCAGAGTGAAATAAACTGACACTCTCCCTACCTACAGTTTTCTGTCCCTAGAATAAATGTTTTTTTTAATCACAATATAGCACAAGGACAATTCACTCACTGTCCTTACAGGTCCCTGGAAACAAGGACTTGCAGAGTGAAATAAACTGACACTCTCCCAACCTACAGTTTTCTGTCCCTAGAATAAATGTTTTTTTTAAGCACAATATAGCACAAGGACAATTCACTCACTGTCCTTACAGGTCCCTGGAAACAAGGACTTGCAGAGTGAAAGAAAAAAAACACTCTCCCTACCTACAGTTTTCTGTCCCTAGAAAAAATGTTTTTTTTAATCACAATATAGCACAAGGACAATTCACTCACTGTCCTTACAGGTCCCTGGAAACAAGGACTTGCAGAGTGAAATAAACTGACACTCTCCCTACCTACAGTTTTCTGTCCCTAGAATAAATGTTTTTTTTAAGCACAATATAGCACAAGGACAATTCACTCACTGTCCTTACAGGTCCCTGGAAACAAGGACTTGCAGAGTGAAAGAAAAAAAACACTCTCCCTACCTACAGTTTTCTGTCCCTAGAAAAAATGTTTTTTTTAATCACAATATAGCACAAGGACAATTCACTCACTGTCCTTAAAGGTCCCTGGAAACAAGGACTTGCAGAGTGAAATAAACTGACACTCTCCCTACCTACAGTTTTCTGTCCCTAGAATAAATGTTTTTTTTAAGCACAATATAGCACAAGGACAATTCACTCACTGTCCTTACAGGTCCCTGGAAACAAGGACTTGCAGAGTGAAATAAACTGACACTCTCCCTACCTACAGTTTTCTGTCCCTAGAATAAATGTTTTTTTTAAGCACAATATAGCACAAGGACAATTCACTCACTGTCCTTACAGGTCCCTGGAAACAAGGACTTGCAGAGTGAAAGAAAAAAAACACTCTCCCTACCTACAGTTTTCTGTCCCTAGAAAAAATGTTTTTTTTAATCACAATATAGCACAAGGACAATTCACTCACTGTCCTTACAGGTCCCTGGAAACAAGGACTTGCAGAGTGAAATAAACTGACACTCTCCCTACCTACAGTTTTCTGTCCCTAGAATAAATGTTTTTTTTAAGCACAATATAGCACAAGGACAATTCACTCACTGTCCTTACAGGTCCCTGGAAACAAGGACTTGCAGAGTGAAAGAAAAAAAACACTCTCCCTACCTACAGTTTTCTGTCCCTAGAAAAAATGTTTTTTTTAATCACAATATAGCACAAGGACAATTCACTCACTGTCCTTACAGGTCCCTGGAAACAAGGACTTGCAGAGTGAAATAAACTGACACTCTCCCTACCTACAGTTTTCTGTCCCTAGAATAAATGTTTTTTTTAATCACAATATAGCACAAGGACAATTCACTCACTGTCCTTACAGGTCCCTGGAAACAAGGACTTGCAGAGTGAAAGAAAATAAACACTCTCCCTACCTACAGTTTTCTGTCCCTAGAATAAATGTTTTTTTAAGCACAATATAGCACAAGGACAATTCACTCACTGTCCTTACAGGTCCCTGGAAACAAGGACTTGCAGAGTGAAATAAACTGACACTCTCCCTACCTACAGTTTTCTGTCCCTAGAATAAATGTTTTTTTTAAGCACAATATAGCACAAGGACAATTCACTCACTGTCCTTACAGGTCCCTGGAAACAAGGACTTGCAGAGTGAAAGAAAAAAAACACTCTCCCTACCTACAGTTTTCTGTCCCTAGAAAAAATGTTTTTTTTAATCACAATATAGCACAAGGACAATTCACTCACTGTCCTTACAGGTCCCTGGAAACAAGGACTTGCAGAGTGAAATAAACTGACACTCTCCCTACCTACAGTTTTCTGTCCCTAGAATAAATGTTTTTTTTAATCACAATATAGCACAAGGACAATTCACTCACTGTCCTTACAGGTCCCTGGAAACAAGGACTTGCAGAGTGAAAGAAAATAAACACTCTCCCTACCTACAGTTTTCTGTCCCTAGAATAAATGTTTTTTTAAGCACAATATAGCACAAGGACAATTCACTCACTGTCCTTACAGGTCCCTGGAAACAAGGACTTGCAGAGTGAAATAAACTGACACTCTCCCTACCTACAGTTTTCTGTCCCTAGAATTAATGTTTTTTTTAAGCACAATATAGCACAAGGACAATTCACTCACTGTCCTTACAGGTCCCTGGAAACAAGGACTTGCAGAGTGAAAGAAAAAAAACACTCTCCCTACCTACAGTTTTCTGTCCCTAGAAAAAATGTTTTTTTTAATCACAATATAGCACAAGGACAATTCACTCACTGTCCTTACAGGTCCCTGGAAACAAGGACTTGCAGAGTGAAATAAACTGACACTCTCCCTACCTACAGTTTTCTGTCCCTAGAATAAATGTTTTTTTTAAGCACAATATAGCACAAGGACAATTCACTCACTGTCCTTCCAGGTCCCTGGAAACAAGGACTTGCAGAGTGAAAGAAAAAAAACACTCTCCCTACCTACAGTTTTCTGTCCCTAGAAAAAATGTTTTTTTTAATCACAATATAGCACAAGGACAATTCACTCACTGTCCTTACAGGTCCCTGGAAACAAGGACTTGCAGAGTGAAATAAACTGACACTCTCCCTACCTACAGTTTTCTGTCCCTAGAATAAATGTTTTTTTTAATCACAATATAGCACAAGGACAATTCACTCACTGTCCTTACAGGTCCCTGGAAACAAGGACTTGCAGAGTGAAATAAACTGACACTCTCCCTACCTACAGTTTTCTGTCCCTAGAATAAATGTTTTTTTTAAGCACAATATAGCACAAGGACAATTCACTCACTGTCCTTACAGGTCCCTGGAAACAAGGACTTGCAGAGTGAAAGAAAAAAAACACTCTCCCTACCTACAGTTTTCTGTCCCTAGAAAAAATGTTTTTTTTAATCACAATATAGCACAAGGACAATTCACTCACTGTCCTTACAGGTCCCTGGAAACAAGGACTTGCAGAGTGAAATAAACTGACACTCTCCCTACCTACAGTTTTCTGTCCCTAGAATAAATGTTTTTTTTAAGCACAATATAGCACAAGGACAATTCACTCACTGTCCTTACAGGTCCCTGGAAACAAGGACTTGCAGAGTGAAAGAAAAAAAACACTCTCCCTACCTACAGTTTTCTGTCCCTAGAAAAAATGTTTTTTTTAATCACAATATAGCACAAGGACAATTCACTCACTGTCCTTAAAGGTCCCTGGAAACAAGGACTTGCAGAGTGAAATAAACTGACACTCTCCCTACCTACAGTTTTCTGTCCCTAGAATAAATGTTTTTTTTAAGCACAATATAGCACAAGGACAATTCACTCACTGTCCTTACAGGTCCCTGGAAACAAGGACTTGCAGAGTGAAAAAAAAAAAACACTCTCCCTACCTACAGTTTTCTGTCCCTAGAAAAAATGTTTTTTTTTTAAGCACAATATAGCACAAGGACAATTCACTCACTGTCCTTCCAGGTCCCTGGAAACAAGGACTTGCAGAGTGAAAGAAAAAAAACACTCTCCCTACCTACAGTTTTCTGTCCCTAGAAAAAATGTTTTTTTTAATCACAATATAGCACAAGGACAATTCACTCACTGTCCTTACAGGTCCCTGGAAACAAGGACTTGCAGAGTGAAAGAAACTGACACTCTCCCTACCTACAGTTTTCTGTCCCTAGAATAAATGTTTTTTTAAGCACAATATAGCACAAGGACAATTCACTCACTGTCCTTCCAGGTCCCTGGAAACAAGGACTTGCAGAGTGAAAGAAACTGACACTGTCCCTACCTACAGTTTTCTGTCCCTAGAATAAATGTTTTTTTTAAGCACACTATAGCACAAGCACAAAACACACTGACACTCTCCCTACCTATCCTTCTCTTTCCCTAAACTAAAGGAATCCAGGTTAAGCAAGAAAGAAATAACAGTCACTGTCCCTGCCTATGCTGCTCTATCCCTGCTCCGGAACACACTACACTAGGCCGCCGTGCTGGCGGCCTTTTATAGTGTGGGGCGTGTACTAAACACCCTCAGCAATAATTGGCCACAGGCATCCTGCCTGTGGCCAATCATTGCTCTCCTCGCTGCCGGCGCTGTGATTGGCCAAGCATGCGGGGTCACAGTGCATGCTTGGCCAATCACAGCGCCTGGATGACACTGCGATGGCGTAGTGCATTGTGGGCCGTTCGCGTCACTCGAATTTGGCGCGAACGGCCCAAATCGTTCGATCTTCGTCGAACGATCGAACAGCCGATGTTCGAGTCGAACGTATGTTCGACTCGAACACGAAGCTCATCCCTACTCTCCACACCTCCTACATTGTTGTCATGGGAAGCCATGATTGATGCTGCGCTACCTCTTTACTAACTTATGTATATTAGTCGTGGCTGTCCTTGGAAATACGATAAGGTGTGGCAACCGTGGACTTCCAAGCGAATGCCCCCTAACGGATAGACTGCAGTGTCCTGATAGTTTCTCCTGCCTTTAGCTGTTCTTTTCCCTTTTTTTTCTCCTTTCTCCCCTTGGTGTACATTAATCTTTTTTCATGTTGCAGTAATTGTGGTAGGATTTGCCTATAGCTATGCTGCTTACACTGCTCTCTCTGGACTGATTTGACTGTTGTTGTTTTACTATATTACTTAAAGCGGAGGTCCGCCCACTCCACAAAAAATTTTAAGTCAGCAGCTACAAATACTGCAGTTGCTGACTTTTAATATATATATATATATATATATATATATATATATGACACTTACCTGTCCAGGGTGCCCGTGATGTTGGCACCACTTTGGATCGGTTGTCAGGTGCAGTCGCCGCCATTTGCGGTATGGCTGCTTTCACACTGAAAGGGCTATTTTTAGCGGTGCTTTACCGTAATTTTTGCTGCGCTTTTCGGGCGCTAGCGGGGTGCTTGTGGCCGTAAAAGGGTTAAAAGTTCACCGCTCCTAAAGCGCTGCAAAGAAGCTGCTGGCAGGACTTTTCTTGACGCCCTACCAGCGCAGCGCCCCAGTGTGAAAGCACTCGAGCTTTCACACTGGGTTTGCAGCTGAGGCTTTTTTCAGGTGCTTTACAGGCGCTATTTTTAGCACTAAAGTGCCTTAAAAAACGGCTCCCGTGTGAAAGGGGTCTAAGGGAACCCGGCAGTGAAGCCTTTTGGCTTCACGACTGGTTACCTACTGCACATGCGTGAAGCGCGCTGTGCATTCCAATTGGTCCGGCGGCGGAGAAAGGAGGAGGCGGCTGGACTTCTGACATACCTTGCTGTGGCGAGGTCCGACGGAAGTAGGGACAGGGTACCTGTCAAATATAGATCCCCCTCCCCCCTGAAAGGTGCCAAATGTGGCACCTGAGGGGGGGGGTAGGAGACGAATAAGCGGAATAAGCTATCAGCCATAACTCTGGTATTTTTTTTTCAGTCGGTGGCTGGCTTTTTCATGAAAGCGATCTGAGCGGCTCATGAGCCACTGGACCGCTTTCAGAAGAGGGGAAAGTCCCCTCCCGCCGCTCACCGATGTTTCGCAAGCTTATCTTTTTTACCGCCGTGCCCGAGAAACGATCCAACGGTGTAGGCCGACTGGTCACAGAGACGATAAAAGACTGAATTGTCTTTGATTGCCTCTATGGCCTTGGAGGACCGAAGTGACGTCACTTCTGGTCCAGGGTGTAAGTCATTTTTTTTTTTAAAAGCAGAAGATCAAATAAAAAAGTTTTTTTTTTTTACTCCAGATCTCCCCATAAAGAGGACCTGTCATCCTTATTTCTATTACAAGGGATGTTTACATTCCTTGTAATAGGAATACAGTAAAAGTGATTAGAAAAAATTTAAGGGACAGTGTAAAAATAGATCATAAAAAAATTAATAATAAAAAAAAAGTAAAATGCCCCCATCCCTCTGTGCTCGCGCGCAGAAGCAAGCGCATACGTAGGTCGCGCACGCATAAATAAACGGTGTTCGCACCACACATGTGAGGTATCGCAGTGAACATTAGAGCGAGGGCAATAATTCTAGCACTAGACCTCTTCTGTAATTCTAAAAAAGGTAACCTTTGAAAATTAAGTACCGTAGTTTGTCATTTGTGCACAATTTTAAAGCGTGACCTGTTAGCTATCTATTTACTTGGCATAACATCATCTTTTAATTTACTGAAGTGCACTTTCTCCAAAAACAATTGCGTTTGAAAAACCGTTGCACAAATACCGTGTGACATAAAAAATTTCAACAATCGCCATTTTGTTCCCTAGGGTGTCTAATAAAAAAAATATATATAATGTTTGGGGGTTATAAGTAATTTTCTAGCAAAAAATACAGATTTTAAACAAAAAGTGCCCGAAAAGGCCTGGACTTCAAATTGAATTATCATGCTGCAGCTCTGGGAGTAATACTTCTTGGTAATAATATCTCGGTGTGTGTTTCATATTTGCCACTAGAGGGCACACAAAGTGAGACTGTCTATTACAGCAATTTTAAACCTTTTTAACATGGGGGAACCCTTGAAATAATTTTCCAGTCTCTGGGAACTCCTGCTAATTATTATTGTATATACAGCTAATGGTACAATAACGTGCTGATCACTAGTAAGAATGCTTCTTACAACTTAAGTGGGAAGAATCCCCCTTTAGCCAGATAGCTAAAAGGGCATTGGTTTCAGGGGTTAAACTGACACTATAGGGTCGTTTTTCTTTGTTTTTAAATAACAAACATGTCATACTTACCTCCACTGTGCAGCTCGTTTTGCACAGTATGGCCCCAAACGCCGTTTTCTGTGGCCCCCCGGTGGCTCTCTCGGCTCCTCCCCGCATCAGATAACCCCCTCTGGGAAGCGCTCTCCCAAGGGGGTTACCTTGCGGGCGTGCTCCCGAGACCTGCATTTGGCGTCCATAGCTGCCGACAGCAGGACTCGGCCCCGCCCCCGGCGCCTGCGTCATTGGATTTAATTGACAGCAGCGGGAGCCAATGGCTGCGCTGCTATCAATCTATCCAATGAAGAGCCGAGAACCCTGGGCAAAGATCCAGCGCGTTCTCAACGCAGGACTTTCCAGGACTCAGGTAAGTAAAACTGGGGGGGCTGGGGGGCCGGTAATAGTCAGATGTTTTTTCACCTTAATGCATAGGATGCATTAAGGTGAAAAAACAGGAGGGTTTACAACCCCTTTAATTATCTGAGAGGCAGAAATTGTTCTTTGCTCCAGGAACCCTTAGGAACCTCTGGAGAAACCCCAGGGTTCCGAGGAACCCTGGTTGAGAAAGAATGGCCTATTACAAACCATGTCAGATCTTTCCTGTTCAGAGGACTAAGATGGGGGCAGGTGGGCATTTGTCTCCTGGGCCAGTAATAAGATGGTCTCATCTGGTGAGATACTTCAATATTCAGAGCAGGATCTGGAGTTAAATGACACATGCTGGGAATTCTACAGCTACCTGATCCCCAGTGCGATCACAGCAACTGGCAGAAGGAAGTCCTTCAATACTGACTTTAGGATGGCATGTGACCAAATGCTGAGAACCGCAGAGAAATGTACTGCAGGAAGATGTAAAAAGGTGTGTCACGATAAACCATGGTCTTTAGCAGTGGTCTCCAAACTGAAGCCTTTAGGGACTATTCTTCCCATGGACACCAACAGTGAGGCACCATTCCTTCTGCTGACATCAACAGATATTTAATATAATATGTCTCCTATACCCACCTGGATGACGTCCCATTGGATGAAACATGTTGGGATAAGCTACAGCAGTGACGGAATCATACCTGCTAGGGTGATGACTGTGCTGATTTATCTACTTGCTTGATTTTATCTGCTAGTGTGAGTAGTATTCATTTTTTAACCACTTGCCCACTGGGCACTTTTACCTTCTTCCTGCCCAGGCCAATTTTTAGCTTTCAGCGCTGTCACACTTTGAATGACAATTGCGCGGTCATGCAACACTGTACCCAAATAATTTTTTTATCATTTTATTTCACACAAGCTTTCTTTTGGTGCTATTTGATCACCACTTGTTTTTTTATTTTTACCCCGATCTGTGAACAGCAATAGACGCCCTCCATGGCCGCTCACCTTAGGATTCAATGTAACTCGCTTCTTTTGAATCAGTAATCTCCATTAAAAATGTAGCTAGGTTAAAAGATAGTGACACTCCAATGGCCAACACATGGTAGGGAAATTAAAATCCACATAGTGTAATAGTGTAGTAGTACTAAAACAGGTTTATTAAAAAACATAGTAACTTACCATTAAAATTACACTCAGCAGCGAGTGTCTGGGACCGCGGGGTCACACAAGCATAGAACACTATCAGATCTGAACTTCTGGTCTCGCCCGCAACCGAAAGTGACGTCACTTGGCTCCCGACACGTTGCGTCACAGACACGTGACTTTCTCAAGGGTTCCCTTGAGAAGGAACCCTTGAGAAAGTTTGGGATTAATTTTTATTTTGGAATCATACTTACCGAGGTGGATACAGCATCGGTCCAATGCTGCATCTGTCCCCCGCCTGCCCTAACACTGAGAACTGTGAGAAGTGATCAAACACCACGATCACTCGTTTCTTAGAGCTCACTGAGCAGAGAGCTAGTGACTGTCAGTCACCGGCTCTCTGCTCTGCCCCTCCGAGCAAACAGGAGCGCTGGGCTGTGAAGGGGGTGGGAACGGCCGGGCCAGGCTCTCTGCGTCTTGCCGAGAGGCTGAGCTGGGTGCCGGTCTAGGCTCCTGGGTGGATCCCGACCATATGGCCGTGATCTTTAACGAGCCTGGACTGGCTCTGTGACATCAGCCGACAGCGAGGTTTAGGCCGCTGTCTGCTGAAAATGGGTCATAGGAGTGCAGAACGAACTGCACTCCCGTGATCCACAGGAGAAGTACAGCCAAGCGGGATTCGGCTGTACTTCTCCTTTATGTACAATATGGCTTGTGTAGCAATTGTATACACTATATATATATATATATACATATATATATATATATATATATATATATGTGTGTGTGTAGCGGGGTCTCCTTTAAAGCCCCACGGACTACGTTACCCAGAACCCTGTTTGACACCCAAGGTGCAATTGCTCACAGCAGAGACTCATGGGTGGGGGTATAAAAGGGAAGGGCGAGGATAAGCTCGGCCTCTTGGGACACTGCGCTGCTAGCAAGTGGACTCCCTGTGCGGATCTGCTGCAAGTGCAAGTGGGCCTTGCGCACTTCCAAGGAGCCTTCCACCCCACTGCGGAGCCTGTGTGGCACCTGATCTCTATTAGCTTTACGGACATCAGTTGGACCGGAGACCTGGCTGTCGCAGACCCTGCGTGCGGAGACACAACAGTGGAAGTCACGGGCTAGGACTGAGTCCGGAGGGGTGAGAGAGCACCTGCTCGCAATTATACCCGAGTACTTTGTTTAGGCCTATTGACTGCCTAGGCCCATCGTGCTATACTTGCTATCCTGACCGGAAACTAGTTCCAGAGCTGAGTTATATAGTCTCCGGGGAGTTGTGTCCATTACCATAAACCGTTATTTGGATTTACAAATTGTTGTTCCTGTATGTGCACCACCGATCATCTTGCATGTGAAGATTCCTAATTTTAAGACTGATCTTTAACTAAGTCAGGCCTGACTGGAGGGTAGAACTTTACTGAGAGCCATATTGCTCACGGGAGAATAGCTGCACGCAGTGTATGATCTATTTCTATACAGTAGCTAACTAGGGTCATTATTACTGCCGGGCTGCATGTATGTGATGTATTGTATTGATCGTTAACTTTTATACTCAAAGTAAATCTGATATAGTTAATCATTCCGGTATTAGTGTCAATTACTATATTTTACAACCGTTTGCATTACTGTGGGATTACTTTTAGACTGGTACAGAGCTATACTAATACCTCATTCCCTAGACTAGCTGTGCCAGAGGAGGGTCAAGTAGATTGCCGGGGGTTGGCAGTGCTGTGTACAGGGCCCGAAACAAAACCAGCGGCTCTCTTAGTTTGGGGGTATCACTACATATATATATATATATATATATATATATATATATTGTGACAGCAGGAAGGTAAAGTCACCTGGTTGCATCCAGGGGGGTAGATATATTTCGCCCAGATTCAGGCTTTACGCCGACTTATACAACTAGGTGGAGAGTTGTATAAGCCCAGCTGAGGCTAGTGGGCTCATGGATGACTCATACCTCTAGGGAGAGTGTGGGGCGTCGTGCAGACAGGGAGTTGATGAGACCAGCTGAAGCTTGTCAGCTCATTTAGGCCTCTATAAGAACTCCCAGATTCATTAGGTGTTTGCTCATGCCTGGACCCAGACCTGTGTGGACTGTCTAGGGAGAGTGAACCCCTGTGCGGTGAGACAAAGCCTGTGTGGCTATTTGTTTGGACATTTAAAACCAGGGACTTAGGGACTAGGACAGCACTAGGCTGATCCCAGTTGTTAGTTAGGAAACCTGTATGTTTAGTCAGAGGTCAAGTTGACCAGGATTTATTTTATTTATGTTTCTTTTGCTTTGCTGTGTTTTGTCACTGTAAATAGAAAATAAACCACACCTTTTTGATTTTGAAAACCACAACCTCCGTTTGCTGGGCCTGTTTTTGTGTGGGGAGCCCATCCCGGGGGTCACACACACCCGCTGCCGAGCTAACCCCCTCACAGTTGGTGGAGAACCAGTGGCAGTTTTTTTTAAGCCAGCATGGAGGAGATACTGAAACAGCTGGCTCTAGCAAATGCCAATCAACAGCAGACAAATGCAGGTTTGCAAAGGAGCCTTGCAGCCCAGCAGCAAGCTCACCAACAGAGTCTGGAAGCTCAGCAACAAGCCCAGCAGCAATCTGAGGCCCGCTTCGTAGACCTGTTACAGAAGCAAGAGCAGAGACTACAACAAATGGAAGCAGTAGTGCAGCAACGTCCGCAGACCAGTGAGGAAAGCCGTCCCACTAATACCGCGTCCTTTGGGGTGAGTCGTTTATTGACAAAAATGACTGGAGAGGATGATCCAGAGGTATTTTTGACCACATTTGAAAGGACTGCTGAAAGAGAAAAGTGGCCTGAGGAGCAGTGGGCTGGACTGGTGGCTCCTCTGTTAACTGGTGAATCGCAGAAGGCTTACTATGACCTAGAGCCTGACCAAGCAAAAGACTATGTGATGCTAAAAGCTGAAATATTGGCAAGGCTGGGTGTCACCCTGGCTGTCCGGGCTCAGCGTGTGCATAACTGGACTTTCCAGCTTGGAAAACCCCCCAGGTCTCAAATGTATGATCTCATTCACCTGAGCAGGAAGTGGCTACAGCCAGAGACTTTGTCCGCACCAGAGATTGTGGAACGTGTTGTAATGGATCGGTTTTTGAGAGCTCTTCCTACTGCCATCCAAAAGTGGGTAAGCCATGGAGACCCAGAGACGGCCGGTGGTCTTGTGGATCGTGTAGAGAAATACTTGGCTACAGAGAACCTGACGGCCTCTTCCAGAGACTCTCGGACTTTCCACCCTAAGACCAGACCATCCCCAGGGGCGGATAAGAGGATTCCAAGGGGTGAGGGTGGAGAGAGTGAGAGGGTGGGAGCTCTGCCCAAAGTTTGGCGAGAACAGCCTGGGAAGTCAGGGGCTCAAGAGGCAGCCAAAAGGATTGTTTGCTACCGCTGCCGGCAAGCGGGACATATTGCAGCAAATTGCCCGGTTGTGGAGGAACCCATGCAATGTGACTTTCTGACGGACAGACGTCAGTCGCTGTGTGCGACAGTCGCATGCACTGCCATTCGGGGAACTGAGAAACATTTATGCAAAATGTGCATTAATGGTAGAAATGTTGTGGTATTGCTGGATTCAGGTAGCCTTGTGACCCTGATAAAGGCTGAATTAGTTAAAACAGAGGTCTCTGGGAATAGCAAGGTAGCTGTTATTTGTGTGCATGGGGACACCCGAGAGTATCCAGTGACTACAGTGTGTTTCGAGACCCCCAAAGGTACCCTCTCTCATCCAGTGGGGTTAGTATCTCAATTACCGCATGATGCCATTGTGGGAAGGGATTTTCCGAAGTTCTGGGAATTGTGGGATGATCCTGAGCCCCCCACTGGTGCCCCTATGTACCAGGAATGTGATAGCCCGAACTCCTCTGAGAGTGGTGAGGACTCTCCAGAATTTCCCTTGTCAGTATTGGCAGGGGAGACTCAAGAAACTGGAGAGGAGCCCACCTCCTCAGACGAAAACCTACCGTCTGTGGAGTTTTCTGATCTGGAGGTTCACAGGGAAAATTTTGCCACAGAACAGTTAAAAGACCCCGCCCTAATAAAGGCACGGGAAAACGTAGTGGAAATAGATGGCGAGTTAGTGAACCCAGATAATACCTGCACTTACCCATACTTCAGCGTAGAGAAGGACCTACTGTATCGGGTGGCAAAAAGGGCAGAAGAAACCGTTGAGCAGCTTGTGGTGCCCAAACCTTACAGGAAGTTGGTGTTGGAGTTGGCCCATGGGCACATTCTTGGAGGTCATCTGGGGACAGAGAAAACCCGAGAGAGGGTATTACAGAGATTCTATTGGCCTGGGGTGATGAAGGACATAGAAAATTATTGTTCCTCCTGCCCTGTGTGTCAGAGGTCGGCCCCGATGCCACATTTCCGTAGCCCGCTGGTCCCTCTACCCATCATTGAGGTCCCGTTTGAGAGAATCGCAATGGATTTGGTAGGTCCTATAATCAAGTCCGCTAGGGGGCACCAGTACATATTGGTTATAATGGACTATGCCACCCGTTATCCAGAAGCGATCCCTCTCAGAAATACCTCGGCCAAAACCATAGCCAAAGAGCTATCTCTTGTTTTTAGCCGGGTGGGTATTTGTAAAGAACTGCTTACGGACCAAGGTACACCCTTTATGTCCCGGGTTATGAAAGAGCTGTGTAAATTGTTCAAAGTGACGCAATTGCGTACATCTGTGTATCACCCCCAAACCGATGGGCTGGTTGAAAGATTCAACAAAACCCTAAAACAAATGTTGAAGAAAGTGGTGGATAGAGATGGAAAGGATTGGGACTGTCTACTTCCTTATTTGATGTTTGCTATTAGGGAGGTGCCCCAATCCTCTACGGGATTCTCCCCCTTTGAGTTACTGTATGGGAGACACCCAAGAGGGCTGTTGGATATTGCCAAGGAGACTTGGGAAAGTGAGAGTTCTCCCCACAGGAGTGTGATTGAGCATGTCGCCCTGATGCAAGATCGAATTGCACAGGTAATGCCCATCGTGAAGGAACATTTGGCCCAAGCGCAGTTGGCACAGCAGAGAGTGTACAACCGTGGAGCCAAGACCCGTACCTTTTCCCCGGGGGATAGGATATTGGTACTTGTCCCTACGGTTGAAAGTAAATTCCTTGCCAAATGGCAAGGCCCCTACGAGATAATGGAAAAAGTGAGCGAAGTGAATTACAAGGTCAGACAACCAGGAAGGCGAAAGCCCGAACAGATATATCACGTTAATCTGTTGAAAGCCTGGAGGGATAGAGAGTCCCTAGTCGCAGAAACTTGGTCACCAGCTCAAACTGGTTGCGTGATTCCGGAGGTTGGAATAGCAGCCACCTTGTCACAACCCCAACAACAGGAGGTTAAGGAGTTTGTGCTTCGCAACAAGGAGGTGTTCTCTGAGCTGCCGGGACAAACATCTGGGGTAGAGCATGATATTATTACCCCGCCCGGTGAAAGGGTGAAGTTAAAACCCTATCGGATCCCAGAGGCCCGACGGGAGGCAATACGGGAGGAAGTACAGAAAATGCTGAACTTAGGGGTGATAGAGGAGTCCCAAAGTGATTGGTCTAGTCCCATTGTGTTGGTGCCTAAACCGGATGGGAGCTGGCGATTTTGTAACGATTTTCGTCAGTTGAACAAAGTTACAAAATTTGACACCTACCCCATGCCACGTATAGATGAGTTGATCGACCGGCTGGGAACAGCCCGATACATGACGACTCTTGACCTCACAAAAGGGTATTGGCAAATTCCCCTGGCCAAGTCGGCCAAAGAGAAAACCGCATTTGTAACCCCAGACGGGGCGTTCCAATATAAGAGAATGCCCTTCGGGTTACAGAATGCGCCGGCCACATTCCAGCGGAAAATGGACCAGATACTGAGGCCCCATCGGAAGTATGCTGCGGCTTACCTGGATGACGTAATTGTCCATAGCACAGATTGGGCCTCACATCTGCCAAAAGTGCAAGCAGTCCTAGACTCTATCCGGGAAGCCGGGTTTACGGCTAACCCCAAGAAGTGTACCATTGGGCAGGAGGAGGCCAAATATCTTGGGTACACCATTGGCAGGGGAGTGATAAAACCCCAACTCAACAAAGTCGAGGCCATCCAGAGTTGGCCACGTCCCAACAGCAAGAAGCAGGTACGGGCCTTTCTGGGAATCGCGGGTTATTATCGGCGCTTCATTCCCCACTTTGCTTCTAAGGCTGTGCCCCTAACCAACCTGACGAAAGGGAAAGGGTCGGTCATGATTAAATGGACCCCCGAGGCTGAGGCAGCATTCCAATTCTTGAAACAAGCCTTATGTAGCCAGCCAGTGTTGTACTCACCCGACTTCTCTAAAGACTTTGTCGTACAAAGTGATGCGTCAGATGTGGGGTTAGGAGCAGTATTGTCCCAGGTCTGGAACGGGGAAGAGCACCCAGTCATTTACCTCAGCAGGAAGTTGAAGTCCCATGAGGTAAATTACGCCACGGTTGAAAAGGAGTGTTTAGCGGTGAAGTGGGCTCTAGATTCCCTTCGGTACTATTTGCTAGGTAGGCACTTTGACATGGTTACGGATCACGCTCCGTTAAAGTGGATGGCTCAAAACAAGGAAACAAATAGAAGAGTGAATAGGTGGTTCCTGGCCCTCCAGGAATTCAACTTCACAGTAAAGCATCGCCCTGGCGTTCAAATGGGGAATGTGGATGCTTTATCTCGAGTACATGAATGCCTGATTGCTGGTGTTCCAACCCCGAGGTTAAAACAAGAGGGGGGGGTATGTGACAGCAGGAAGGTAAAGTCACCTGGTTGCATCCAGGGGGGTAGATATATTTCGCCCAGATTCAGGCTTTACGCCGACTTATACAACTAGGTGGAGAGTTGTATAAGCCCAGCTGAGGCTAGTGGGCTCATGGATGACTCATACCTCTAGGGAGAGTGTGGGGCGTCGTGCAGACAGGGAGTTGATGAGACCAGCTGAAGCTTGTCAGCTCATTTAGGCCTCTATAAGAACTCCCAGATTCATTAGGTGTTTGCTCATGCCTGGACCCAGACCTGTGTGGACTGTCTAGGGAGAGTGAACCCCTGTGCGGTGAGACAAAGCCTGTGTGGCTATTTGTTTGGACATTTAAAACCAGGGACTTAGGGACTAGGACAGCACTAGGCTGATCCCAGTTGTTAGTTAGGAAACCTGTATGTTTAGTCAGAGGTCAAGTTGACCAGGATTTATTTTATTTATGTTTCTTTTGCTTTGCTGTGTTTTGTCACTGTAAATAGAAAATAAACCACACCTTTTTGATTTTGAAAACCACAACCTCCGTTTGCTGGGCCTGTTTTTGTGTGGGGAGCCCATCCCGGGGGTCACACACACCCGCTGCCGAGCTAACCCCCTCACAATATATATATTGCAATTTTTTTTTCTCATGACGAGTTACCATTTAACTTTTAACTTCCATAAATTTTTACTGCACTCAAACGACTTTAGACTCCCAAAGCCACCAGAGTAGAATTCACATTTGTAAACCACAATGCTGTACTTTGTAAATGCGCAAAAAAAAAAAAAGAAAAGAAAAAGAAAAGAAAAGCTCCACTTGGGCTTCAGTCAGACCCTACAGCTGCTTTATGATCCGGGGGGCCATAAGGGTACAAGAGAAGGTATGAGACCCTGAGTATTGTCTTTGAGTCTGGATAACCAGTGTTGATAATGAGTTGATATTTCAGGATGACGGCTTACTCTTTGCACCATAACACAGAGGAATTTACCTCTATCCCTGTGGTGACATTGTTACCCATAAGATTTCAGCCTTTTGCTCTTTCGACTAATCTGAATTAATATCAATATGACTCCTCTCTCTGCTAAAGTAAATAAGCACATTATGGGAAGTATTGGAACACACCAGCAGACTGTGTAATTTCCCCTGACATAATCATGAAGGGCCCATTTCCCATAGGCAGCGTGCTCATTGGACCTGCTCTGCTCCTCGTAGATCTGGACTTTCTGTGCACGTTTTCTCTTACAGCCATACGGCGGGGAAACTCATAAATTCATAAGTTAAAGTGACAATGGTAGCCGACGGCAGCGATCTCTCAGTTCCCTGTCACTCTAGAGCTGTGGTTTCCTCTGAGTTTCAAAGGACCTTCACGTGACTTACTTGAAATGAGCTACAGGCCCATTCCAAGAAGAAGTAGAGGCAGTCGCTCTGATAAAGGACGGGGGCTCACAAAGAGCTGCTCACTTCTCTTTACCTGCTTGTCAGGCCCACTGACGGTCATGTAAGATTGACCTTCAGCTTCCTCCTTGTGTTTTGGCCCTGGTGCTTCTGGCTACCAAAGCTGCATTCGTCTCAAACCTTCTTTGACAGCACCACCATCCTGTTGAATGGACTTAACCTTGGGTCTTGTGGTGTTGGTGGGCTTCCTGGACTACAAGCGGTGTTCTGCTATTGTGCTCTGGCTGGATAAAGACTTTGTTCTTTAATCTTTTCCTGATTCTCAGCAACCTCGGAGCTTGCGTCCCATCAACCGACTGCAGGTACCACCTCTGTCTCCTCCCACCCCTTGACTGGTCCCTGCAGTCTTCTAATGTATGCACTATCAACTCCCAGCTGCTTAATCTAGACAGAATGTCACAGAGATCACCACCGTCCGTCAGCTCCCTCTCCAGGAGTGCACCCGACACATCCGGGTCAGAGGCTGACGCTCTATCACAGGTACGACGTTTGCTTATACTGCCAGTGGGCTTTTGTAGTGCTCTTGTTTTAAGGTTTTAAGGCCAGTTGGCTTAGGTGCGGTGGGATACGCACTCTCGTATTGTAGCTAAAATATGATTGGCTACTATGCAGAGCTGCACCAGATTCCGAGTTCACCAGCTTTAGTAAATCAAGTGTCTTCCAGGTCAGAAAACATTCACTGTGATTATGGACACCAGCAGATTCCCCATGATGGACTTTTTTTTTAATTATTATTATTCCAGGTACTTATATAGCGCTGTCAATTTACGCAGCGCTTTACATATACATTGTACATTCACATCAGTCCCTACCCTCAAGGAGCGTCCAATCTAAGGTCCCTAACTCACATTCATATTATTATTATTATACAGGATTTATATAGCGCCAACAGTTTGCACAGCGCTTTACAACATCAGGGAAGACAGTACAGTCACAATACAATTCAATACAGAGGGATCAGGGGGCCCTGCTCGTTAGAGCTTACAGTCTAGAAGGTATACTAGGGCCAATTTAGACAGAAGCATGTCTTTGGAGTGTGGGAGGAAACCGGAGTACCTGGAGGAAACCCACACAATCACAGGGAGAACATGCAAACTCCAGGCAGGTAGTGCCGTGGTTGGGATTCAAACCAGTGACCCTTTTTACTGCTAGGCGAAAGTGCTAACCACTTGGTGCTGATTTTTATTCATTCTGGTATAGAACCCTGTCGCTTATTTAATATGTAGTTTTCTGTTAGTTGTTATAGATGGTTATTATTATTATTAATCTGTTATTTGTTTATCATATTTTATTTTTGCAAGCAGTTTTATTATTAGGTTATCATCTGATAATTCCAAGTTTCTGAAATAAATATGGAGCAGGTTCTATTAGCTCATATGTTTTAAAGTCGCGACATCATATTTTGGTTACCAACATTGTAAAATGATCGTGGGCTGGCTGAGTCGGGGGGGGGGGGGGGGGCGTAAATTACTAAACCTGGAGAGTGCTTTTGTTTGTTAAATAAAATAAAAAACTGGAGAGTGCGAAATCTGGTGCAGCTCTACATAGAAACCAATCAGCTTCCAGGTTTTATTGTCAAAGCTAAATTGAAGAAGCTGAAGTTAGAAGCTGATTGGCTACCGAAGTGGCTGGAGTAGAGCTGTAGATTTGATAGAAGAAACTAAGCTAATGATATCATTATCTGAGCTGAGCTGTAGAACTGTTGAAAGATATCTATTTATCAGACTATAAACAGTTTATAGGCATCTGTCAGGTTATCTATCATATTGTCAGGTAGGGTATTAAAGTAGCCTCCT
Source organism: Rana muscosa (assembly GCA_029206835.1). Lineage (NCBI taxonomy): Eukaryota > Metazoa > Chordata > Amphibia > Anura > Ranidae > Rana > Rana muscosa. Next base: position 227,828,039 of record CM055121.1, read on the forward strand.
GCAGATAGACAGATTGCCGCAAACCCAGCAGATCAGATAGATCTACTCATAGGTGTGCACAGCCTATTGCATTAGGATGTGCACCCCAAAACTCAAGCACATTTGCACGTGTGTGCATGTGTATATATACTGATGGTGTCAGTAGGGAAGGGATTGCTTGCAGTAGTTTTTATTTTTTTAATTTTTTACTTTATCTTATAATTTTTTTTTAGGGGTCTTTGGTGAAATATTAGGGGTCTAAACAGGGGGAATCTGCACCACATGGGGTTTTTAGGGTGTGCCCAGGCACACCTGGCATACCCTGTGCGCACTCCTATGGATCTACTATACAGCCAGAGAGATCCTGTTCAGACTAAGAGCAGGGAAGATATTTGCAGTATTAAAGACCTCATGTCCGATTGGGAGCACCGTGGTAATTTCTCATCTTTCATTTTTTGAGTTGACCCCTTTAAGTAAAATCTTGATACATTCTTTCACACATTTTTGCAATATTTTATTTGTGAGCTAATAAAAGTTAGGTTTTAAGGCCAGTTGGCTTATGTATGGTGGGATACGCAACCTCGAATTGTAGCTAAAATATGATTGGCTACCATGCAGAGTTGCACCAGATTCCGAGTTCACCAGTTTTAGTAAATCAAGTGTCTTCCAGGTCAGGAAACATTCGCTGTGATTATGGACAGCAGCAGATTCCCCATGATGGACTTTTTTTTTGATGAAAGCCAATGTTGCTTATCTTGGGCTAGTCACTATTGTTACAATGACAAAGCCAGCTGATTACTCTTAGTTCTCCCATCTTAAGGCTGCATTCACATCTGAGCGTAGCGATTCAGGCGTTTTTACCGACGTTTTTACCATTGTTTTGTCGCGCGAATTTGCGCCCGTCGAAACGCTCGTTGTCGCGTTAGACGCTTGAATTGGGCGTTTCCATTACATTATATGAATCCTAAAACGCCCAATCTGCCCGAATCGCGTGACAAAAAAGGGTCCGGAACTTGTTTGAGCTTCAGGCGTTCGGCTTCAGGCGTTTTTGAGTGGAGATGTGAACCATCTCCATAGAGAATAATGTATTTTTTCCCCTCTAGCGTTTTGTAGCTTCAGGCTTAGGGCTACAAAACGCTCAGGTGTGAATGCAGCCTAATAGCTGTAAACATGCATGTTTGGAAAATGCTTACGTCTATGGCCAGCTTGTGTCCTGCCTTGGTCCTGCTGCCTCTGATTTTGTAGAATTTTTGAAAAACCTTCTAATGACACATTTTTGAACTGCCTGTTTGCTTTCCTTTTACACAACAATGATTGACTTTAAATAGAAATATACTGTAAATCTCAAAATATATGACTTATATGTAAACACAAATGCAATTCATGAAATTTGAGCTGGGCACATATATCTGCAGTATTTTGTTATCTCTCTTCAATGAGCTAAGTCCCATAGCTCTCTCCTGACCCGTTCCTCTGTTATCAGCCTGATAACTCCTGACAAATTCTCGGACACTTTAGACAAAAGCAGCCTGAATCTTTTGTCCAAGGAGGTTGCTAAAATAGATTAGCAGGGAGCAGGTCCTATTACAAAACACCTCTGAGAGTCTCTGCCTATGTGGAGAGGGGGTGTGTGCCTTTCCTCCAATCAGCAATTTTAGCTATCTTGGCTTTATGCCCAGACATCACACTCTGTGTTAACCAGGGAAAGAAAATCTCCTAACACGATCTCAACTTTCTAAACAGTATATAAATGTGAAGACAGCAGATATACATGTAAAACCTATGTAGGGAGATTTGGTTCATCTCTGTGTATTATCTGAGGCTGTTCACTTCACTGGAGGTATGGAGGGTTTACAGCCACTTTAAGGGCTCATTCACACCACGAGGTGCATACGCGTTTTTTGTGCATTCCCACACATACCGTTTAATTTCATAATCGAATACGCCCTATGCACGTTAAATTAGCAAAATAGGCGCAATTGCGATTTTTCAAACCCAAAACGCACAGTAATGCGGTACCATGTGTTTTGGTAGGTGCAAACATGTGCGTTTCAGCAGTGGACTGTCCTACAGCATCCTCATGTTCAATGCAGCTATGGGCTTTGCATCGGTCTTGATGATATCAAAGTACCTTAGACCACTGGAACATCCCCCATACTCCTAAAGGAGTTTACTTCTTCCACTCCAACAGGTTCCTCTGTTCTGCTAGAGCGGACCCTGCAGTTTCTTCTCCCCCAGATGTAACACGAGGTGTATTAGAGTGCCCCCACTCTGGATGAAGGACCACAGGAGAAGATTTAGATACACTAAAGAAACTCCAGATAATATTTTATAATCACTTAGAGCAAACATTTTTTTTTCCTTTTGGTATACAAGTTTTACATAAATAAAAAAAAGCCGATCATTGTGAGCACCCCTGTCTGTGGTAAATGGTTTGTCTCATCCATCTATCTGCTACCTCTGCAAGAGAGCTTGGTTTGTTGAAACACAACAGACTTACTGGCCAGATCACCTGGTGAGAATAGAATTAAGAGACTGATGCAGCCATCACATCTAAGAACATACTGTACCAGTGGCGACTGGTGCTCAAATTTTTTGGGGGGGCGCAAACAAACTGAAAAAAAATAAAAAATCAATTGTCGCCACTGTGCTCATTAAACGCAGCCACTGTGCCCAAACGCCACCAGTTTGCCCCCTCAAATACAGCCAGTTTGTTTCCATATACAGCCAGTTTGTCCCCATATACAGCCAGTGTGCCCCCATATATATATAACCAGTGTGCCCCCATATATACAGCCAGTGTGCCCCCATATATACAGCCAGTGTGCCCCCATATACAGCCAGTGTGCTCCCATATACAACCAGTGTGCTCCCATATACAACCAGTGTGCTCCCATATACAACCAGTGTGCTCCCATATACAACCAGTTTGTCCCCATATACAGCCAGTTTGTCCCCATATATAGCCAGTGTGCCCCCATATATATAGCCAGTGTGCCCCCATATACAGCCAGTTTGCCCCCATATACAGCCAGTTTGTCCCCATATATATAGCCAGTGTGTCCCCATATATATATAGCCAGTGTGCCCCCATATATATAGCCAGTGTGCCCCCATATACAGCCAGTGTGCCCCCATATATATAGCCAGTGTGCCCCCATATACAGCCAGTGTGCCCCATATTCAGCCAGTTTGTCCCCCATATACAGCCAGTTCCCCCCAAATGCAGCCAGTTTGTCCCCCATATACAGCCAGTTCCCCCCAAATGCAGCCAGCGTGTCCCCCATATACAGCCAGTTCCCCCCATGTTCAGCCAGTTTGTCCCCCATATACAGCCAGTTTGTCCCCCATATACAGCCAGTTCCCCCCATATTCAGCCAGTTTGTCCCCCATATACAGCCAGTTCCCCCCATATTCAGCCAGCGTGTCCCCCATATACAGCCAGTTCCCCCCAAATGCAGCCAGTTTGTCCCCCATATACAGCCAGTTCCCCCCATATTCAGCCAGTTTGTCCCCCATATACAGCCAGTTCCCCCCATATTCAGCCAGTTTGTCCCCCATATACAGCCAGTTTGTCCCCTATATACAGCCAGTTCCCCCCATATTCAGCCAGTTTGTCCCCCATATACAGCCAGTTCCCCCCAAATGCAGCCAGTTTGTCCCCCATATACAGCCAGTTCCCCCCATATTCAGCCAGTTTGTCCCCCATATACAGCCAGTTCCCCCCATATTCAGCCAGTTTGTCCCCCATATACAGCCAGTTCCCCCCAAATGCAGCCAGTTTGTCCCCCAATATACAGCCAGTTTGTCCCCAAAATGCAGCCTGTCCCCCCCCCCAGCCCTGCACTTACCTTCCTCGGTCCGCGCCGTCCTCGATGTGTTCTCCCGCCCTCGATGTCGCTTCAGCCAATCAGGTTACCGGTAACCAGATCCGGTGAACCTGATTGGCTGAAACCTCCACAGTCTTCTCCAAGGAACGCACCCCCGTGCGTACCTGGGAGGAGTTTTTGGAAGCCGAATATAGCGTGAGAGCTGTATTCGGAAAGCCTATCAGAGCCGCTGGCTCTGATAGGCACTTCCAGAACACACCCACCGCCGGCTGCCGCTCTAATTCATATGGCCGGCGCTCACCAGGAGGCCGGCCATCTGAATAGTGGGCAGCGCGGCAGCGGTGACAATACATAGATTCATGCAATGCATGAATCTATGTATTGTCTTTTAGTGGCGGTGCGGGAGCGAGAGGGGGAGGCGCTCCGGCGCCCTCTATGGACGCACCGCCACTGTACTGTACACTGAAATGACACTGAATCGAATGCCATTCTGTATCCAACACAGGGGAGTTGACTTACTAAAGGAGTAACTGCTCACTTTGAAAAGGATATATTAACTTTGAAAATGTAATTTTTGTATATAATGTGAAGCTGTATTCACGTCAAATACCCAATCCTGTGCTAGGAAAGATTGTGTTTTTATAATTTTACTTGCACATGAATGGGTATTCTAAGTGAATGCCGTTTCACCCTATTTACTAACATTTACTTTGAAAAGTGAACATACACTCCGCTAAGTGGACAGCCTTGACTCCCTAACTAAACCATCCAGTATGAGTAAACTGTACACCAGGGGTGCCCAACCAGTGGCCTGGGGGCCACATGTGGCCCGCGGAGCCCTCTGATGTGGCCCGCAACCTCCTGCTCGGGGATGGAATAGAATAGAATACTGTTATTAAAGTCCATTTTATTACTAAAATCACAGTGTATATCTGGGCATATCTCTTCTGCAGTGGTTACTGGGCTGCTTTCAAACTGATCCGCAGGTGCAGAGCAGCACACCTGCGGGTTACCTGCACTGAGCCATAGACTTCTGTTATTACCTGCCAGTTTGGTGAGCTTTCTGAAAGTGCACCAAACCTGCAGAATATATTAGAAGTCTATTGCAAAGTGCAGGAAAGCCAAAGGTACACTGCGTTGCACCCGCAGTGCGGGAAAAACCGCAGCGCATCAGTGTGAAAGCAGCCTTGGGTCCCTTTCACACGGTCAGTCTGACCCAATTCGACCCTCCAAGGAGTGGCAGACGTAAACCGACTTGTGTCCTACCTCCAATCCGATCCGCAAAAAAAAAAAAAAAAAGAGTATAGTGGGCTGTGTCCGCTCTGCATATTCAGAGCAGACACTGACATCCCGTCCATCCACTCTGCTCATAGTGGCCCTCGCTCTTCAAAAGGTTGGGCACCCCTGCTGTACACTGTACAATGCTCAGAGAAAAATTCCTAAAAAATCTCCCAATATCTAAGTATGAAATAAATATTTACAAATGGAAAAAGCAAACATTAAACAAATTAACTAAACAAGTTATAACCAAATACAAATGAATGAGATCAAATGACAAATTAATGAGACTGAGTAATTCAATGAATTACTGGCTATGGCCACTAGGTGGCAAAGTATATACATATCCAAACCCTATTTATTGTCCAATGTAATTTTGTAGATTATACAAGTACAAGTGTACTGGCATGCATTTGATGTATAACAAATATTGTGTGTGCGTGTTTGTGTCTGTGTCAGGATGCTTCTGTGAAATAAAAATAGTTTATATTGACTTCACACTTCACAGAAATGTGCGAATATTAAAACAGAACTAAACTCTCTCAATCAACATTAGTAATTGTTAATCCTTTTCCTGCTAGCACTAGTAAATATATAGGAAAATAGATTATAATTACTTGCTCTAAATTATTTATTTTTTAAATTTCTTCAGTTGCTTCCTGGTTTCTGGCCTAGGCCAAAATGATGTCTTATTGTTGTCTTATTGGGCATTTTTTTCCTTTCATCTATTCTAGAGGAAGTGAGGGTGGGTGTAACAAGATGTCCGCTTTCCCCCTTCTCAGTGTATCCTTACTATGGACTAGTGCAGGGTGTAGCAAGATGGCGGCGACGGAACGTCACTTCCGTTACACATTCTGATGGGTCGCCTAATCTGACGAAACACCTACATGCCTGAGCTAAGGTCAAATTGATATCAGGAAGTAAATACTACATGAATCTACTACCCTTACTCAACATGGCCACGTCTAGAAATGACAGGGGACTGTTTTTCAGGCTCCATGCACACTAGCTTAAAAAAAACCCTAGCAGCAGCGTTTACCATTTTTTTTCTGCTTCTAGAAGCAAATAATGTTATCCTCTGTGTACATGCACTCTTTGTAGTCTAGAGGCAGTTTTTAAGTTCAGCGTTTAGAGCAGAAAACAAAAACCTCTCTGGTTTGCATTTTTGAGATCGATTTTCCAGCAGAAAAAAAACCACTGAATGCTTCTAAAAGCTCCTAAGTGCTGCTAAGTAGCACGTCCTTAACAACCAATGACTTATCAGCTGTCAGAGGGATTCCCCGCTGACAGCTGAATGCAAACAAAATAATGTTTAAAAAAATAAAAGCTGCATGGGGGTCCCCACCTAATCCATACCAGGCCCTTCAGGTCTGGTAGAGGTTTTATGGGGAATCCCATGCCAATTTTTTTTTTAAAACAGCATGGGGTCCCCCCAAAATTCGTTAGGTCTGGTATGGATTTTGAGGGGAACCCTATGCCAAAATTAAAAAGAAACTGGTGTGGGGTCCCCTCCCAGACTCTTATCTAAGAATTCAGCCTGGCAGACTAGGAAGAGGGGGGGGGCGACGGGCGAGCGCCTCCTCCTGAACCATACCAGGCCACATGCTCTCAACATGGGGGGTTGCTTTGAGGTTATGAGGCCCCCCCAAGTACCTTGTCCCCAGGTTGACGGGGACAAGGGCCTCTTACCCACAACCCTGGTGGTGATTGTGGGCGTCTGCAGGCAGGGGGCTTATCAGAATCTGGAAGCCCCTTTAGTAAGGGGGTCCCAAGATCCTCCCTCCATGTGAATGAGTAAAGGGTAACCAGGACCTCCGTCCTCTTGCTGGTGATCCCTCTAGTAATACCTATTCTCCTGCTGATGATTCCTGTAGTGATAACTAAAGATCTATGTAGGACAATGAGGGCCACCTTTCTGCTGCTGGTAATCCCTCTATTAAAAACTAAAGATCTATGTAGAGGAATCAGGACCTTCTTCCTCTTTCTGGTGATCCCTCTTGTAATCCTTATCTTAAGATCCATATAGGGGAACCTTCTCCTCCTGCTGGGGATCCCTTTATTGTTGCACCCCAGAACTCGATTTTCTTTCCTCACAACTTGGCCTCATGGTTTGGTAATTTTGCAGAAACTCATCTGAGCTGCATGCATCTTACTGTCAAATGAGATCCCACAACCACAAAGTAAAGCGAGCAGCTATTTTTAAAACAAGGAACGAAAGAAAGTGAGAGTAAATATTGAGGAACACCTTTACAGACGCAGCAAACAAAGAAGTATTTAACATTGCATTGCTCTAGGTGTTGGGGTGAGTTGTACGATAACAGCACTGCCAGTATATCTACATAACAATACAAGACAGGGAGGAGGAAGCCCATTTATTTCAATGAGCTGTCTTAAAAGCGGTTGTAGGTTGTAGTGGTAGGCTGTCTTAAACCTGTAAGACATAGGCATAATGAGCTAGTGTGCATCGCATACTAGCTCATTATGAAATACTTACCTTAAAACTAAGCCCCTGCAGTATCGCCCGGTCACCGCTAAGGGGGCCGACATGTTCCCCCAGCGTTACTTCCGGGTTTGCGGGATGACGTCACTCCCATGCATGCGCACAGGAGCCTACGGTTCCGGCAAGCAGCTCTGAAGTTCCACCATAATACGCACGCGCGTGTGTGTAGGGGTGGGGGTTGGCGTACTGTTTGTCCCCCCAAAACATTTTTACACCGACCGCCACTAGGCTTTAAAGAGGAAGTAAACCCCAACGAGTTTTACTTCCTCTTTTGCTCTGTGCAAACCCTGCAAATGAAAAGCATAATGGGCTAGTATACATCGCATACTAGCCCATTATGTGACACTTACCTGCAAACGAAGCCCACGTCGTCTCCTGTGAATGATGCATCCATCTTCGCTCCTCTTCCTTCCAGGGCCGTGGACTCCGGCTCTGTGACTGGCTGGAGCCGCAGTATGTCACTCCCGCTTATGCGCGTGGGAGCCGTCAGTAACGGCACACGCTAGGGAAGAAACGGCACGAAGGTCCGTTTCTTCATTGTGCATACGCTGATTACATCATCGGCACACTACAAGTGAAATATCTCCTAAACGGCGCACATTGAGGAGATATTTCCACTACCTATAGGTAAGCCTTTTTCTAGGCTTACCTATAGGTAAAAGTCAGGAGGAAGGGTTTACAACCACTTTAACACAGTGTATGCTAAAGTGATATTAAACACACACTGTTTAATTTACACTATCCTACTTTTTATGTATGTGGATGATAGCACTGTAATTATTTTAATTAAAAAACAATCGAAGTACTTTTTTCCGAATCAATATACAGCTGTCACATGACCCAGCTCTTTCCCAGCCTGTCTGTAGGGAAACAGGGGCGGGAGGAGCTTCTAGTCCTCTGCTGGTGGTCACCAGTTTAAAAAAATAATAAAAATCAGCTACAAAGTACAGTAAAAATAAGTAAATTAATAATATCAATAAACTGTTTTAAATTGTCTTACAAATATATATATATATTTTGGCAATAACATGGTGTGGCCCATCAGAGGCTGTGTCACACCTCTCCAGCCTGTGTCTTAGAATAAGAGGGAGGTAAAGCCTTCATCAATCTACATGTAATATCCTGCCCCCATTTTCTTTAGCTGGTTAGTGGGCGTGGAGGAAGTGGGAGGGGGTGATCTGTCATTTACCACTGTGTATACACCCACATGTGTGACTCTATAGTCACATGGGCTGCTCAGGTGTCATAGGGAGGAAATTCTCATCGTTGAAATACACTGAAAACTGAGCACGTGCAGAGCTGCCACCACTGTTCTGCAAAATCTGCAACTTCAGTGGTGACATGGACAGGAGGGCAAGATAGAGAACAGGATCAACCAGGTTTTTTGCAGAAACAGAAAATGAATCTCATAGTGACTGAGTGAGTATGAACAGCATGTAATACACTATTTATTGCTAAGTTTTTTATGTTGTGGGTTTAATGACACTTTACCGCACAGCATAACTTGCATAATTGCACCACAAAGAAGTAAAGGGGCACTAAATGAGTGGCAGCATCTTGTTTATTGACATAAAGCCTATGCATTGCTGCAAATTTTGCTTGTAGAAAATGTTCAGCATTCACCACCTGTAGTACGGTGTTGCAGATACAAGAAATATAGGAATGGTTTAACAGATGGACATATACAGTAAGTGACAGCAACTATACAATCCTAAGGTTGAACCTCTGCTAGGGGAATTTTCATAAAACAGGGCAAGTTAACTGAGTAAAATAATGATATTTTTATTTCTGAGCAATCTGAACTAAAACACAAATTCAGTTTTCTAAGAGGAATTTCTCCCTCCCTCTCGGCCTGGTCTGGAGGACATTTATTAAAAAGGAAAAGCTAAAATACAGCCTAGTGCACACAAGGTCACTAACAATAACTGCAATAAACTGCAATAAACTGCAAAAAAAAACACCGGATTGGCTCAGAGTGCTGATCTTCCCAGCTTCAGCACTGCTGTACGGGTTGTAAGGTACTGGTTGGGAGGATTATGGATGATGTATATGTATTATCTAGGTTTCTCTTACACACGGCGAGGAGCTCAAGGGGCTCCAGGATTTGTTATGGAGGAAATAAATGTTGTGTTTTCTCAGATCTTAATAAGTTCTGGACTGAAACCTGGAGTCTGGAGACTTTGTGGAGCTTTGGGTGGGATAAAGCCTCCATCCCTAGGTCCATGTTTTACCAGATAGCCAGACGTCACTAAATAGCCATTTACCCACAGGCCTTTATATATGTGAGATGACTGATGCTAGATGCTCTCTCTCTCTCTTCTAGCTGCTGTATGAGCCTGCTGCTGGGTGAAAAGGCTGAATGCTGACAGAACACTAAAAAGGTTAATGTTCTTCCTGCTTGTTTGCCCCATTAAGGGGCACCCTGTTAGTTAGGAACTGACATAAGTTTAATTATTGGCTCGGACGAACAGATGAGCAAAGGATGGATACCTTGAAGCCGCACATCAATGCAGACCCACTGGTATTGGAATGAATGGTAGTATCAGCCTGAGCTCCCACTAGGCCATGCATCCAACGCGTTTCACTCCACCCCTCTGATATTTTATCATTCTCTAAAAGTAGCAGCTCAAAAGCCAGTTTTTTGTATTGCATGGTATTTATATTTCCATCAGGCCAATAATGAAACAAAGAGAGAAAAATTGCAGTTAACAAAGCTACAATACCAGAATCCTGAGATTTGAAAATTACAGTCACATGGGTGAAATAAAGATCTGTATCTTTGTATAGGGATTTATTCGTTGAGCTTAAAATGTTGTAAAATCAGGGTGTTGGGTTCCACATATTCATGGGGCCTCTAGTTGTACCATCGTTCCCCTTGTTAATATATATTGCATATAAACCCAACCTCGTTAATACAAAAATAGCTACCGTGTTTCCCGGAAAATAAGCCCGGGTCTTATATTAATTCTGGCAACAAAAGACACAGTAGGGCTTATTTTCAGGGTAGGTCTTACCATGTAATATGCTGTCTTCTCTCCCCCTCTCTCTTCCTGCCTGACAGGAATCCCCAGTGTGAACTGAATTAAAATGCTTGTAAAATCCTATAATCCACTCTATTACAGTAGTATATAATGTACAATGTGTGTTTTTCTGTAATATAATTGTGCCAAATACCTTTGTTATAGCGCCGCTCTGCACTTCTGTGACCCAGTGGAGATCTCTTCCCCGCAATTATATTAAAGAAACGCACACATTGTACATTATATCAGGGGCGTACCTAGAGCATTTGGCACCCGGGGCGGATCCTATATCTGGCACCCCCCCCCCACATTAAAATGTAAAAACACCCAACTGTGCCCCCTGTATCCTTCAATATCTCTTTGTCACTACTGTGTACCCCTTCTCCACAACTGCACCTCTGGACCCCTTTACATTACACAGCACCCTGCATCACTGGACCCCTTTAGATTACACAGCACCCTGGACCCCTTTACATTACACAGCACCCTGCATCTCTGGACCCCTTTACATTACACTGCACCCTGCATCTCTGGACCCCTATTACACCGCACCCTGCATCTCTGGACCCCTTTACATTACACAGCACCCTGCACCCCTTTACATTACACAGCACCCTGCATCTCTGGGCCCCTTTAAATTACACATTCCCCTGCACCTCTGGACCCCTTTACATTATACAGCATCCTGCATCTCTGGACCCCTTTACATTACACAGCATCCTGCATATCTGGACCCCTTTACATTACACAGCACCCTGCTTCTGTGGACCCCTTTACATTACACATCCCCCTGCTTCTCTGGACCCCTTTACATTACAGAGCACCCTGCTTCTCTGGACTCCTTTACTTTACACAGCACCCTGCATCTCTGGACCCCTTCACATTACACAGCATCCTGCATCTCTGGACCCCTTTACATTACACAGCATCCTGCATCTCTGGACCCCTTTACATTACACAGCACCCTGCATCTCTGGACCCCTTCACATTACACAGCTCCCTGCACCTCAGGACCCCTTTACATTATACAGCCCCCTGCACCCCTTTACATTACACAGCACCCTGCATCTCTGCGCCCCTTTAAATTACACATTCCCCTGCATCTCTGGGCCCCTTTCAATTACACAGTCCCCTGCACCTCTGGACCCCTTTACATTACACAGCACCCTGCTTCTCTGGACCCCTTTACATTACACAGCACCCTGCTTCTCTGGACCCCTTTACATTACACAGCACCCTGCAGCTCTGGACCCCTTTATATTATACAGCCCCCTGCACCCCTTTACTTTACACAGCACCCTGCATCTCTGCGCCCCTTTAAATTACACAGTTCCCTGCACCTCTGGACCCCTTTACATTACACAGCACCCTGCTTCTCTGGACCCCTTTACATTACACAGCACCCTGCATCTCTGGGCCCCTTTACATTACACAGCCCCCTGCATCACTGGACACCTTTACATTACACAGCACCCTGCAGCTCTGGACCCATTTACATTACACAGCACCCCACAGCTCTGGACACCTTTACATTACACAGCATCCTGCAGCTCTGGACCCCCTGCATGTTACACAGACCCCCTTCAGTGTATCCCCCTTTCAGGGCAGGCCCCTTTCAGTGTAGCCCCCTGTTCATTGCAGGCCCCCTTCAGTGTAGCCCCCTGTTCATTGCAGACCCCCCTTCAGTGTAGCCCCCGTTCAGTGCAGGCCCCCTTCAGTGTAGCCCCCCGTTCAGTGCAGACCCCCCTTCTCTGTAGCCCTGTACAGTGCAGACACCCCCATTCAGTGTAGCCCCCCAGTTCAGTGCAGATGCCCCCGTTCAGTGCAGCCCCCTTCTGTGTAGCCCCCGTACAGTGCAGACACCCCCATTCAGTGTAGCCCCCCGTTCAGTGCAGCCCCCCTTCTGTGTAGCCCCAGTTCAGTGCAGACCCCCCTTCTGTGTAGCCCCGTACAGTGCAGACACCCCCGTTCAGTGTAGCCCCGTACAGTGCAGACACCCCCGTTCAGTGTAGCCCCGTACAGTGTAGCCCCCCGTTCAGTGCAGCCCCCCTTCTGTGTAGCCCCCATTCAGTGCAGACCCCCCTTCTGTGTAGCCCCGTACAGTGCAGACACCCCCGTTCAGTGTAGCCCCGTACAGTGCAGACACCCCCGTTCAGTGTAGCCCCCCGTTCAGTGCAGCCCCTCTTCTGTGTAGCCCCCGTTCAGTGCAGACCCCCCCTTCTGTGTAGCCCCATACAGTGCAGACACCCCCGTTCAGTGTAGCCCCCCGTTAAGTGCAGCCCCCCTTCTGTGTAGCCCCTGTTCAGTGCAGACCCCCCTTCTGTGTAGCCCCCGTACAGTGCAGACACCCTCGTTCAGTGCAGCCCCCCTTCTGTGTAGCCCCCATTCAGTGCAGACCCCCCCTTCTGTGTAGCCCAGTACAGTGCAGACACCCCCGTTCAGTGTAGCCCCGTACAGTGCAGACACCCCCGTTCAGTGTAGCCCCCCTTTAAGTGCAGCCCCCCTTCTGTGTAGCCCCGTACAGTGCAGACACCCCCGTTCAGTGTAGCCCCCCTTCTGTGTAGCCCCTGTTCAGTGCAGACCCCCCCTTCTGTGTAGCCCCCGTACAGTGCAGACACCCTCGTTCAGTGCAGCCCCCCTTCTGTGTAGCCCCCGTACAGTGCAGACACCCTCGTTCAGTGTAGCCCCCGTTCAGTGCAGCCCCCCTTCTGTGTAGCCCCCGTACAGTGCAAACGCCCCCCGTTCATTGCAGACCCCCCCTTCTGTGTAGCCCCCATACAGTGCAGACACCCCCATTCAGTGCAGCCCCCCTTTAGTGTAGCCCCCTGTTCACTGCAGACCCCCCCTTCTGTGTAGCCCCCGTTCAGTGCCCCCCCCCTTCAGTACCTCAGATCAACGTGGCGCCGCGGCGGCACATGTACAGCAGGTCCCCTCCTCCCCCTGTTTACACATAAACAGAGAGGGGGGAGGTGGCTTCACTCTGCTGCTCGTGCTCGGCTGTGCCAGTGTGTGACATCCGGGATCACACAGACACAGCCCGCGGCCGCGAGAGGAGGGGATGGTAGGTGCAGCGGTGTCACGCTGTACCCCCCCTCCCTCCCTTCCCTGCATCGCGGCGATTCGGCAATCGGCACTAGTCTCTTGCACTATGCCTGTCACTGCCGCTGCGGCTCTGCCTAAACCCTCTGCGGGTGTAGTAAAATCGCGGAGGGGGGTGCCGGCCTGACACCCCCCCAGTGTGTGGTACCCGGGGCGGCCCGCCCCCCCCGCCCCCCACTTAGTACGCCTCTGCATTATATACTACTGTAATAGAGTGGATTATAGGATTTTACAAGCATTTTAAACTAGGGCTTATTTTTGGGGTAGGGCTTATATTGCAGCACTCCTGGAAAATAACGCTAGGTCTTATTTTCGGGGTAGGTCTTCTTTTCGGGGAAATACGGTATCATTAAAATTTACTGGAATGTATGCAACTGTTAATGGATCTAATAAACTATCCAGTCATCCCAACTAATGACTATAATCCCACAAAATGATACTGCAGTCAACCTCTTCCAAGCCTGAAACGGCTGATAACATATAGATAGCTCCAAATTATGGAGAACATTTTTACTGAATGCAAAGTCTCTCAATTTCTCTTAGGTTAAAGTGCATGCCATGGAAAAAATAATATTGAGTACATCTCTATAAGGCATGTACATTTCCCCATATGTTATCCCTTTTAAAAATATTTCAAGTATAGAAAAATCTGCCAGAAATCCTGTGAGCTTCTAACGTCCTGTTTGGGTTGACAGCACAGTTCCTCTGTTGCACTGAAATCCCAACCAGGGTTATCAGCCCTGCCTGCTGAACTATAGAACTCCACCTACCTTTTGGTTGAGATCAAGAGTAGTATCTGTTCTTATCAGTGTCTAGTAGCAGTGCTCAGCCATCATTCTGGCCTTATAGCTGGGATGGCTGACTGTATATTGACCCTGCTGGTATGATGGAGGTCCTGAGGGATTTTTCCGATGGGAAAGAAATCGTACTGAGCATGCACCACATAAGGCGTTGATCGGGAGTATTTCCCTGGCATAGAGGGCTCCAAGGGGCTTAGTGGCTTCTGATTTGAGTGGTGCTGCCTTGTCTGACCTGGGGTCGGGGAGGCAGAGAGCCTGCGGTGTAAAGTGCCCCCTGGATGTGATAACCCAGGGGTGTTCATCACTATGGGTTTAGGACCACACTGTGGGAATGAGCACAGCCCATGTCTCGCCTCATGGGCTAGGCCTTTGTCCAAAACTGGGGCAATTTTTGTTACCAGGCCTTACCTCTGCAACTATATTTGTGTTTTCTTCTTTACTCAAGTAGAGGGTGTGGGCCCTTGGGCCTACCCGAAAGTCTAGGGGGAGGATGTGTGGCCATCAGGTTCCTTCCTCCCCTTCCTTGGGGGGGGTGGTCTCTCTTCGGATGAGCCCCTGACCTAGTACTTGTTGGCTGGCTTTGGCTGACCAAGAGGTGTGGGGTTTGCCTTGGTAGACCTGAGTGTGCCTTACCCCTGTCAAAAGCCTTGCATCTTGGGGGGTCAGTGAAGGGTGTGGAGTGGACTAAACTCCACTTTTTTCCCACCCCGTTCTGCCCCACTTTACATGCATACATTAAATTCTTTCTGCTACATTGACCCCCCCAAGAGCCTATTCACACAGTGGGGGAGATTTACTATGCACTCATAATCTGGTGCAGCTGTGCATGGCAGCCAATCAGATTCTAACTTCAGCTTGTTCAATTAAGCTTTGGCAGTAAAACCTGGAAGCTAATTGGTTTATTTGCAGAGCTGCACCAGATTTGCACTCTCCAGTTTTAGTAAATAACCCCCAGTGTGTACTGGGAGATGTAGTTCAGGTGGACTTGCCTACATCAGTAAGAGCTGAGCTTCCAGCAAGTTGTCCCTGCTAGAAATCCAGTGGACTCCTAACTTTATGTTTCGGCTGACAATGCAATGTCATTGCTGCATTGAAATCCCAACCAGGATTCAGCCCTGCCTGCTGAACTACAGAACTTCACCCATCCCCCACCCCCTTCTGTCCTACTCTATATGCATACGTTACCGTAATTTCTTTCCCAGCAAAACAAGGCTGCTTCATTGATTCCCAAAAGCCTGTCCACACATTGAGCGTAGGAAATGGCTTTGTGGAGATGTAGTTCTGGTGGACGTGTGTACATGTGTAAAAACTAAGCTTCCATTACAGCTAGATATACTGCTACTGCTACAGCTAGATATACTGCAGCAGGGCGGCTGCTCTGTGCCAGATCACGTATCTAGTACATGATCTGACACTTCCGGGGTCTGGGGCGCGTGCGCACGCTGCCGGCGACCCACTCCACTCCCACAGTGATCACACACAGTGGGAGCCCAGCGGCGGGTACCGTGGACTCGATGTCGGCCAACAACCACCGATTAGACAGTACACAGGCAGAACAGTGATCCACCTATGAAAACAAGGCAAATTGCCATTCTGTCAAAAGGGAAGGCATTAATCCTGTGTTCCTGTAAAGCAGGAACATGGATCAATGCCTTCCCCTAGTCAAAGCACCTCCCACACAGTGAGAAAGCACAGGCTAGGCACACAGTTAACCCTTTGATCGCCCCTGATGTTAACCCCTTCTCAGCCAGTGTCATTAGTACAGTGACAGTGACAGATTTATAGCACTGATCCCTGTATTAGTGTCACTGGTCCCCAAAAAGTGTTAGTGTCCGATTCGTCCGTCGCAATATCGCAGTCCCTCTATAAGTGGCTGATCCTCGCCATTACTAGTAAAAAAAGAAAATTAAAAATAAATAAATAAAAATATCCCATAGTTTATAGACGCTATAACTTTTGCGCAAACCAATCAATATACGCTTATTGGGATTTTTTCCAAAAATATGTAGCAGAATACATATTGGTCTAAATTGATGAGGAAATTTGATTTTTTTAAATTTTTTTATTAGATATGTTTTATAGCAGATAGTAAAAAAGATTGTTTTTTTTTTTTGGTTCATAGCGCAAAAAATAAAAACTGCAGAGCTGATCAAATACCACCAAAAGAAAGCTCTATTTGTGGAAAAAAAAGGAAAATATTTTTATTTGGGTATAGCATCGCACGACCGCGCAATAGTCAGGTTAAATTACGCAGTGCCGTATTGCAAAAAATGGCTTGGTCAGGAAGGGGGGGGGGGGTAAATCTTCTGTAGGTCAAGCGGTTAACAAGTCTGGTAATGAAATCAAGGTGTAATAAAGCTTTTTCTTGCTACAGGTACAACATAGATTATTTCTTAGAGGGGTTGTAAACCCTCAAGTTTTTTCACCTTTAGTCATTCTATGCATTAAGGTGAAAAATCTTCTGTAGTGCATCAACCCCCCAGAGCCCTCCTTTTACTTACCTGAATCCGATTGTTCCAATGACGGAGATGAGCACAGCAGCTCCAGCCACTGTCTCGGGTCCTCATTGGATAGATTGTTAGCAGCAGGAGCCATTGGCTCCCGCTGCTGTCAATCAAATCCAATGAAGTGGGGGGTGGGGTAGAGTCCCGCTGTCTGTGTCAATGGACGCAGCTGAAGGACTTAAAGGGGTTGTAAAGGTTCATTTTTTTATTTTCTAAATAGGTTCCTTTAAGCTAGTGCATTGTTGGTTCACTTACCTTTTCCTTCGATTTCCCTTCTAAATGTTTTTTCTCTTTGTTTTCTTTGTCTGAATTTCTCACTTCCTGTTCCTCCTCAGTAAGCTGTTCAGTAAGCTGTTCTGGCTGACTAAACACCGCTCGGATGATGGGGGCAAGCTTACTGAGGAGAAACAGGAAGTGAGAAATTCAGACAAAGAAAAAAAACAGTTAGAAGGGAAATCTAAGGAAAAGGTAAGCGAACCAACAATGCACTAGCTTAAAGGAACCTATTTAGAAAATAAAAAACAAACCTTTACAATCCCTTTAAGAGCATGCCCACACAAGTGCCCCCATGGAAAGCGGCTCTCCGTGGGGGCACTCGAGAAGAGGAGGAGCCAGGACCACCGCTGGGGGACCCCAGAAGAGCAAGATCGGGGCCACTGTGTGCAAAACCCTTGCACAGAGGAAGTAAGTATGACATGTTTGCTATTTAACCACTTCAATACTGGGCACTTTCACCCCCTTCCTGCCCAGGCCAATTTTCAGCTTTCAGCGCTGTCACACTTTGAATGACAATTGTGCGGTTGCGCGACGTTGTACCCAAAATAAATTTTGATAATTTTTTCCCCACAAATAGAGCTTTCTTTTGGTGGTATTTGATCACCTCTGCGTTTTTTTATTTTTTGTGCTATAAACAAAAAAAGAGCGACAGTTTAAAAAAAAAAAAAACACAATAATTTTTACTTTTCGCTATAATAAATATCGCAATTTTTTTCCTCAGTTTAGGCGGATATGTATTCTTCTACATATTTTTGGTAAAAAAAAAATCGCAATAAGCGTATATTTATTGGTTTGCGCAAAAGTTATAGTGTCTACAAAATAGGGGATAGATTTATGTAATTTTTATTATTATTTTTTTTTTTACTACCAATGGCGGTGATCTGCGATTTTTATCGTGACTGTGACATTGCGGTGGACATATCGGACACTTTTGACACTATTTTGGAACCATTCACAATTATACAGCGATCAGTGCTATAAAAATGCATTGATTACTGTGTAAATGTGACTGGCAAGGAAGGGGTTAACACTAGGGGCGATCAAGGGGTTAATTGTGTGTCCTAGGGAGTGATTCTAACTGTAGGGGGAGGGGACTGATGAGAGGAGGAAACTGATCGTTGTTCCTATATACATGGAACATACGATCAGTTCTCCTCTCCCCTGACAGGATGTGGATCTGTGTGTTTCCACACACAGATCTATGTCCCTGCTCTGTGATGAGCAATCATGGGTGCCCGGCGGCCATCGCGCACCGAGTACACAGTGACGCCAGAATGCCGGGAAAACAAGGACGTCATATGACGTCCGCCCGGAGGGAGGGAGGGTGCCTGCCGCCGTCATTTTACTATACGGCAGTAGGCAAGTGGTTAAAAAAAACAAAACAAAAAACAAAACAAAACCTTTACAACCCCTTTAATGAACCTGTAGATCATTTTGATGCCTTATTTTTATAAACTTTTTTTGTATACCAGTGTATTTGTAATAGGTTTCATTCAATTATCTTATGTGATGGAACCTGATAAGCAGACAATCATTTCATAGAAAATGTGAAGAGTGGCAAATACTGCGCTAATCTAAAATAATAACAAAAAGCTGCTACATAAGAATGTAACAAAAATTAGTCACCAAGGTGAATGAAAAATGTAGCGCTAAGGCGCAAACTAAATATGCACTATTGAGTATAACAATTGCTACACACAAAAATCTCCAAATTGTGTGGAAATATATAACAATAATACAACATGCGTGTATATAGAAAATAATAACAAATGTCCTGTAAGTAAGGCTCCTTTCACACTGGGGCGGGAGGTGCGTTGGCGGTAAAGCGCCGCCATTTTTTAGCCGAGCTTTACCGTCGGATTTGCGGCGGTATTCGGCCGCTAGCAGTGCGGTTTTACCCCCCGCTAGCCGCCGTGAAAGGGTTAAAAGCCTCCGCAAAGCGCCTCTGAAGAGGTGCTTTGCCGGCGGTATAGCCACGGTGTCCCATGGATTTCAATAGGGAGGAGCGGTGGAGGACCGGTATACACACCGCTCCTTCACCGCTCCAAAGATGCGGCTAGCAGGACTTTTTTTTACCGTCCTGCCAGCGCACCGCTCCAGTGTGAAAGCCCTTGGGCTTTCACACTGGAGAGACAGCAGCGGCTGTTTCAGGTCGGTTTTCAGGCGCTATTTTTAGCGCTGTAGCGCCTGCAAACCGCCCCAGTGTTAAAGGGGTCTAATTGAACAAATCCGTGTCCTGAACATATAAAGTCCAACAAAGAAGAGTTGTTGTTCAAAAGTGAAACCCAGTGATAAGGTGAACACGTGGAAACATTAAGGTAATGTATCTTCTATCTAAGGTATTCTAAGATAAGATATTCTAAGATAAGATATTATTCTAAGATAAAAGCAATGTGGGGAGGGGTAAGCCAAGCCCAATTTTGCTTTTATCTTTGTGATCAAAAATGTTATTATTACGGATGTTCTCTGTTTTTTATTCAATAAAACCTACCCTTTAGATATACACCATGTGGAGCGTTTTTTCTCTCTCTATCTCCCTCTTGATGAGAGCTTTTTTGGGTCCTTCCATTTGGCCTTGCACGCTGGTCTTCTACTCGTACGGCTGTCCACAAGACCCCTGGACAACGCTGTATCCTGGCCTAGGCCAACAAGGCCCAGGCTTAGGGCAGCACTTTTCAGGGGGGCAGCACGGAAAGAGTCCCCGCCAGCGTGCATTGTTATATCTTCTTAGTCCTCTCCATAAAATTATCAGAAATTTGTGCTTAAAGTAGAACTATAGGCAACACTTTTTTTTTCATCTTGGATAGAGTAATGCCCCGTACACACGATCTGACCTTTTTCCGATCAAACTTCCATCGGTTAAACCGACGGAATTTGAGCGGAAAAAAATAGAACAGGTTCTATTTAAAAATTCCGATGGAATTCATCTGAATTTCTCCGATGGGGCCCACAGACGGCTGGAATTTCCGATGAAAAAACCCCAATGGACTCCGTCAGACTTTTTTCATCGGAAATTCCTATCGTGTGTACAGAGCATAAGGGAGGGTTATAGCCCCTGTCAGTTTATTTTTTACCATCCCTGTCCCATTGCAGAGATTTCCCTTCACTTCCTGCCCCATAGCCAAACAGGAAGTGAGAGGAAATCTATGCAAATTAAGGGAATCCATTGCCCCCTCCCAGGCCCTCAGAACTAGTGTCCCCACTCGAAAATTTCAGGGCGGGTCTTAAACAGAAAGGGGTGTGGCCTTGACAGGAAGGGGTGGGTCATATTTAAATTAGGGGGTGCACAAGTTTACTCAGGCCTAGGGCAGCACAAAACCTAAATACACCACTGCCCCTGGATGCTTCTTTTGGAAATCTTTCAGGACCCCATGACTGCCTTGGAGGAGTGCAGATCCTGGCTTTCTCTGCTCGATTGACTCAATGTAAACTGCATTTGAGTCCACCTTTCTGGTAAGAGTATACCCCCTACGTTTATGACAGAAGATACATTACCTTGATGTTTCCACGTGTTCACCTTATCACTGGGTTTCACTTTTGAACAACAACTCTTCTTTGTTGGACTTTATATGTTCAGGAGACGGATTTGTTCAATTACTGGACATTTCTTATTATTTTCTATATACACGCATGTTGTATTATTGTTATGTAGCAATACCCCCAGTTAAGAGGGCTGCAGGTATAGTTTTGGGCCTGTAACACATCGTTGTCAACCCCCAGGAACTGGCTCTAACCTCCCTTGGCACAGCTAGCACAAATGGTAATGTGAAACCCACTAGGCTATAGGAATCACCACTCCGCAATAAAACACACACAATAGTTAATATCAAATTACCTGAGCTGACGGCTTCAGCTGGGATAAACAGTACGCCACATACTTGTTTGCTTAACCACAAATACTTTACTGAATAGAAATATAAGGTTAGACAATGGTACATTATCTATGCAGGGCCCTGCAATATCAAAAGTCAAGCAAATATTATCAAGTATTATGTTCTAACAGTCTTATGCGCACTAAATGTCTCTTAATAAACTACGCTCGCGAGCCTTCCCCTCGTGGCCAACATGGCGGCCAAACAATGTCTCCCTGCTGAACAGTCAGACCTGACTAATTCACACAAAGTTAAGTCATTGAGAAGAATCTTCGCTAGCAATGGTGGTGCACTTTGTAGATTATTTGTAATCCAAAGGTATTAGATTGTTAGTTACTCAGCAAGCAATAAGACAACTTAACTCCGGCTGCACAACACACTGTTCCTCTGGGGTGCAATGTAACACTCCGGTAACGGTGGGCCCTGACCAAAGGATACTGGACCTAAAAAGGTAGTCAAAGTATACTGAGCAAGTGCTCTCTCACCTGACCGGACCAGTCCATACAACCGACTTCAGTAGTTGGTGCTCCGGAACACAGTCTCACGATGCCCGTAGTCTCCGATCCTCTCGACCATCCAAGGTAGATTGATGGATGAGACGACTCTGGGTTCTCCCGTGACGATCTGCAAGCTCTCCGGATCCCCTAGGCCCAGGCTCTCCGGCCTAGTCCAAAACAACAGGCCCCAACGTAGGCTCCACTTGCTAGGAGGGCGGTGTCCGAAGAGACCCGCGTGTTGCTCCTCCCTGCTTAAATAGTCCTTCCCCGGCAGACCTTGCGCCGGGCAATGCCCTGTGGGTGTCCCGTTGCACACTGGGTATAGTAGTCTTTGTACTCATTTAAAGCGATACCCCGCTACAGCTATATATTTCCTCACAATTTGGAGATTTTTGTGTTTAGTAATTGTTGTTATACTCAATAGTACATATTTAGTTTTCACCTTAGCGCTACATTTTTCATTCACCTTAATCATTTCATAGAATCTTTAAGGCCTCTGCACAACTCAGCATTTGCCAAACGCTGTGCTTATCTCTTCCATGAATCTCTTGATCGTCCTCGTGTGACATGAGTTCTGTGAATTATCTGACGTTAAGCAATGTCTGGCCGATATTAGGGACAGTCCCTCCCCGCACAGACAGTAAGAAACGTCTGCCTCCTAAGAAAACAGTTATTACCTTCAGCTAAATGGCAGTTTTCTTCAGAAAAGTCCGTCTATCGAGTCATTTTATGAGAGTGTTGAATTTCTGCTGAAACCACACGATCGAATGATGGTTATAGATCTATAACTAAAGGGAATTTGTCTGAATTAAACTTTCCATTTATTTTGTTTATTTTAATCTTCTCTTGTGTATTTCTGCAGTTTTGTATGTTTCCTGAGAACCCCTACTGTACCTTTTTGGGGGTTTTAAATGGACAGTAAGGTTTAGGAGATCGTTCTTTGGTTATAAATATTTGAGATTTGTGTTCTCCTTGCCACCTCTTTAAACCTTGCTCTGAATTTGGCCATAAGGATTCATTGTAATTAGAACACATTTTGGTGCTGGTATTTGGCAGTGAGATTTTTAGTTTTTTTAACATTTATTGTTGCAACTGAGAGTTGTGTTGTTGATTGATATTGTTGCATGGTTTGAATGTTCTGCAGATTTTTTTTTAGAACAGACGTAATACCACTTTAACCACTTGACCTCCGGAAGATTTAACCCCCCCTTCATGACCAGGCCATTTTTTTGGCGATACGGCACTGCGTTACTTTAACTGACATTTGCGCGGTCGTGCGACACTGTACCCAAATAAAATGTATGTCCTTTTTCCCCACAAATAGAGCTTCCTCTTGTTGGTATTTGATCACCTCTGTGTTTTTTATTTTTTTGCGCTATAAACAAAAAAATACAACTTTGAAAAAAAAAGCCCAAATATTTAACTTTCTGCTATAAAACATATCCAATAAAAAAAAACTGAAAAAAATAAATAAATACAATTTAGGGCAACATGTACTCTGCTACATATTTTTGGTCAAAAAAAATAATTCAATAAGTGTATATTGATTGTTTTACGCAAAAGCTATAGTGTCTACAAATTATGGGATATTTTTATTTATTTTTATTTATTTATTTACTAGTAATGGCGGCGATCAGTGACTTATAGTGGGACTGCGATATTGCGGCGGACATTCTGACACTATCTGACACTTTTTGGGAACCCGTGACACTAATACAGTGATCAGTGCTAACAAATTGGCAATGTCACTGGCTGGGAATGGGTTAACATCAGGAGCGATCAAAGGGTTAACTGTGTGTGCTTGACCTGTGTTTTTCTAAACTTAATCTGTGTTTTTCTAAACTGTGTGAGGTACATTTATTAAGGAAAGATAGGGATCCCTGTCCCTGCTCTGAGAATCTTGGATCCTGCAAGAGAAACAAAATCCATGCCTTCCCTACTGTCAAAACGTTTACATTGCATATTGCAGCTCTGTCTCTATGGCTGATGATTGGTGGGGGCCAGCGGACATTGAGTCTGCGATACCCACTGATCGGCTCCCGCTGTGTATTTTCATTTGCGCCCCCTTCCTGGAAGTGCAGGATCACACACACATATATATATATATATATATATATATATATATATATATATATATGTGTGTGTGTGATCCTGTGCACAGCGGCCGCCCTGTAGCAGTAAAACTGCTATAGGGCGGCCGACAAATGGTTAAGTAATATGGTTACTATAAGGTTATGCTATAAGACTTAGAGTTCAGTGTCACAGTAAGAATTCTGGAAAGAGTGAAGGTGATGGGTAAGGGTTAGGTTAAATATTAAATTGAGGGTTAAAGGTTTGCTTGTGGGTTACAGTAAGAAATTAAGAGGTATTAAACCCAAATATAAACATTTATTATATTATAGCTTACAAGTTCTTCGATGTGGTGGCTGCATTCGTTTTCTTTTTTGGGCTTTTTCTCGTTTATTTTCATCTGGTGATCCGGCCAGTAAGTCTGCTGTTTTTCAACAGAACAAGCTCTCTTCCAGATGTAGCAGTTTACAGGATCCAGACCCTTGGTGTGCACAACCTATTGCATTAGGGTGTGCACCCCAGAGCATAAACACGCATGAGTGTATATCAGCAGAGATTGGTGTCAGGAGTTTTTTTTTTTTTTTTTTTAA
Organism: Rana muscosa; assembly: GCA_029206835.1. Lineage (NCBI taxonomy): Eukaryota > Metazoa > Chordata > Amphibia > Anura > Ranidae > Rana > Rana muscosa. Next base: position 227,852,354 of record CM055121.1, read on the forward strand.
ATATTTTTTACAATTTTATTTTCTTTTATTATTTTTTACAAGATTTTTTATTATTCGTTTGATTTTTTTTTTTTTTTTTTTTAGGAGCCCAAGTGGGGGGGGCTTTGGTGAAATATTAAGGGTCTAAACACTTTTGAGACAGAGAAAGGAACTGAGGACAGAGCTTCCCGTTCATTCACAAACTGAAGCATAGTAAACATAGTTTACTATGCTTCAGTTAAGACTGAACACAGGATCAATTGGTACAGATCACTCACTGTATTCATTCAGAAAAAGGAAGGGGCCAATAAATGAAATATTTATTGGCCCCTTCCTCTGCTCTTTATTCGAAAACATCCCCGCAGCAGGAGAAAAGAGGAGGAAAGCTGGCAGTACTGCAGGGGGAGACAGGGGGTGCCAGGAAGTAGGGGGAATCGGCACCGCACAGGGTGATTAGGGTGTACCCAGGCACACTGGTGGGGGGCTTACAATAATCAGTTTTTATTTATTCATGTACAACATTTATTCCAGAGGAAAAACCAACTGTTTGCTGTAACTGCGGTGTTAGTTGGGGGTTGGCTTTAGTTTGTTAGTGTATCTAAATCTGCTAGTACATCTAACACTCCTCTCCCCCCAGACTGACAATACTGCTATCAAAAGGTCCCCCTTGTGCTTATTCATCCGGGGGGGGGGGGGGACTTTAATACAGGAGTTGTGTTACTGGCCAGATCACCAGGTGAAAACAGAGGGGGAAAATACCGCTTTAAATGGAGAGTAACAGTGAAGGTTAAAGGGGTTGTAAAGGTTAATTTTTTATTTTCTAAATAGGTTCCTTTAAGCTAGTGCATTGTTGGTTCCTTTAACTTTTCCTTCGATTTCCCTTCTAAATGTTTTTTTTCTTTGTCTGAATTTCTCACTTCCTGTTTCTCCTCAGTAAACTTCACACCATCATCCGAGCGGTGTTTAGTCAGCCAGAACAGCTTACTGAGGAGGAACAGGAAGTGAGAAATTCAGACAAAGAAAACAAAGAAAAAAAATATTTAGAAGGGAAATCTAAGGAAAAGGTAAGTGAACCAACAATGCACTAGCTTAAAGGAACCTATTTAGAAAATAAAAAACAAACCTTTACAAACCCTTAGGCCCCTTTCACACTGAGGCATTTTTACCGCGTTTTCGCGGTAAAAATAGCGCTGTAATAACGCCTGAAATAATCCTGCCCCAGCATTCTCAATGTGAAATCTCTGAGGGCTTTCACATTGAGGCGTTTTGCTGGCTGGGCGTTGAAAAAAATCCTGCAAACAGCTTTTTTAGGCCCCTTTCACACTGAGGCATTGAAAAAACGCTCAAAAATTATAGGATTTTGTACCTCTATTTTACCGCGATTTTACCGCGTTTTTACCGCGATCGCGGTAAAAATAGCGCTAACGCGTATGCGTTTTTACCACGATTTTACCATGTTTGCGCTAAAATTAGTGCGAACGCAGTAAAAACGCGGTAAAAACGCATAGGCGTTAGCGCTATTTTTTAACATAACGCTTATGCCTATGCGTTTTTACCGCGTTTTTAACGCAAATCCCATTCATTTCAATGGGGATAGGCGTTTTTACAGCGCTATTTTATGCGCCCTAAAGTTGCTCTAAAAAAGCTGTTTGCAGGATTTTTTTCAACGCCCAGCCAGCACAACGCCTCAATGTGAAAGCCCTCAGAGATTTCACATTGAGAATGCTGGGGCAGGATTATTTCAGGCGTTATTACAGCGCTATTTTTACCGCGAAAACGCGGTAAAAACGCCTCAGTGTGAAAGGGGCCTTAAGGTAGTGTATTTAAACCCAAGATCAAAATTGTTATACAGTATCTTACAAAAGTAAGAACACCCCTCACATTTTTATAAATATTTTATTATACCTTTTCATGTGACAACACTGAAGAAATAACACTTTGCTACAATGTAAAGTAGTGAGTGTACCGCTTGTATAACAGTGTCAATTTGCTGTCCCCTCAAAATAACTCAACACACAGCAATCAATGTCTAAACCGCTGGCAACAAGTTAGCACACCCCTAAGTGAAAATGTCCAAATTGGGCCCAAAGTGTCAATATTTTGTGTGACCACCATTATTTTCCAGCACTGCCTTAACCCTCTTGGGCATGGAGTTCACCAGAGCTTCACAGGTTGTCACTGGAGTCCTCTTCCACTCCTCCATGACGACATCACGGAGCTGGTGGATGTTAGAGACCTTACGCTCCTCCACCTTCCCTTTGAGGATGCCCCAGAGATGCTCAATAGGGTTTAGGTCTGGAGACATGCTTGGCCAGTCCATCACCTTTACCCTCAGCTTCTTTAGCAAGGCACTGGTTGTCTTGGAGGTGTGTTTGGGGTAAATATCATGTTGGAATACTGCCCTGCGGCCCAGTCTCTGAAGGAGGGGCTTTATGCTCTGCTTCAGTATGTCACAGTACATGTTGGCATTCATGGTTCCCACAATGAACTACATTGTGCCGGCAGCACTCATGCAGCTCCAGACCATGACACTCCCACCACCATGCTTGACTTTAGGCAAGACACACTTGTCTTTGTACTCCTCACCTGGTTGCCGCCACACACGCTTGATACCATCTGAACCAAATAAGTTTATCTTGATCTCATCAGACCACAGGACATGCTTCCAGTAATCCATGACCTTAGTCTGCTTGTCTTCAGCAAACTGTTTGCAGGCTTTCTTGTGCATCATCTTTAGAAGAGGCTTCCTTCTGGGGTGACTGCCATGCAGACCAATTTGATGCAGTGTGCAGTGTATGGTCTGAGCACTGACAGGCTGACCCCTCCCCACCCACCCCTCTGCAGCAATGCTGGCAGCACTCATACATCTATTTCTCAAAGACAACCTCTGGATATGACGCGGAACATGTGCACTCAACTTCTTTGGTTGACCATGGCGAGGCCTGTTCTGAGGGGAACCTGTCCTGTTAAACCGCTGTATGGTCTTGGTCACTGCGCTGCAGCTCAGTTTCAGGGTCTTGGCAATCTTCTTATAGCCTAGGCCATCTTTATGTAGAGCAATAATTATTTTTTCAGATCCTCAGAGAGTTCTTTGCCATGAGGTGCCATGTTGAACTTGCAGTGACCAGTATGAGAGATTGAGAGCGATAACACCAAATTTAACACACCTGCTCCCCATTCACACCTGAGACCTTGTAACACTAACGAGTCACATGACACCGGGGAGGGAAAATGGCCCAATTTGGACATTTTCACTTAGGGGTGTACTCACTTTTGTTGCCAGCGGTTTAGACATTAATGGCTGTGTGTTGAGTTATTTTGAGGGGACAGCAAATTTAGACTGTTATACAAGCTGTACACTCACTACTTTACATAGTAGGAAAGTGTCATTTCTTCAGTGTTATCACATGAAAAGATATAATAAAATATTTACAAAAATTTGAGGGGTGTACTTACTTTTGTGAGATACTGTACATTGCAGGTTACCAGCCCTTAAAATGTTACTAAACCCACAACAGTCAAATCAGTCTGTATATACAGTAAAGCATGCTTGTTATACTCACTGTGGAAGGGGTTAATCCTCTACATTGTGTAAAAAGGCTGTTTGATCCTGACTTCTCTGACCCCTCTACCACAGTCCCAAATCTATCTGCTGATAGAAGCCTTGGGAGCACTCTGCACATGCTCAGTTTGGTATGTATTGCTAGAGAGTTTTTTTCTTTTCTTGGTAGAGTGCATGTGATCAGCACACGACCACTCAGCCAGACAGAGGGTCAGGGGTTCTGCAGCCTCATAGGACAATTATGGGGGAATGAAAACTCCTCGTACAAGCTTTAACGAGGCACTGATAGAAGTCACAAGACTGCTGTATACTGCTGATAAGAAAAGGTATTTAGCTGTTTATATTTACTAAACTAATTGCATTTCCATGTTCTTTGTACTGTGGGAGACCAGATATAGTGAATGCCGAGTCCTGGGTTTAGTAATACTTTAATAGGTGTGGTGGTGGCATTATGATCACCTGCTGATCCAGCCAGTAACATATTTCCTGTCTTAGGGCAGCAATGATCACTGATAAACTGTATTTTTGTTGGAACAATATTATCACAATAGGAAAGGAAGTAAGTTATAACTGCAGAACACATTCCTTTTTCCTCATCTCCATAACATAAGGGGGAGGTGTGTGATGGAGTCCACACATATTACTGGGGGCAATGCTTAGAGTCCACAGGAAGTTACCAGCTCAATAGACTTCTGGCAGGATCAACAGGTACTTTTTTGCATTTATGAAACATGTTTTACAAACATTTTCTATGGAAAATGTAACAGACCAAAAGGGAAACACATTTTAAGTTAAAGTGTTACTAAACCCAGAATAGTAAAATCGGTCTGTATATGCAATAAAGCATGCTTGTTATACTCACTGTGGAACCTAAGGTGTTAATCCTCCGCATTGTGTAAAAAGGCTGTTTGATCCTGTCTTCTCTGATCCTCCCCTTCTTCCACTGACTCCAGAATAAGTCTGGATGGTACAGAGACAGAGCCTTTGGAGTCAGGCTGCACATGCTCAGTTTGGTGCGTATTGCTACAAAGATTTTTTTTTCTTGGGAGTGTGCATGTGATCAGCACAGGGCCAATCAGCACTGTCCAGACAGAGGGTCAGGGGTCCTGGATCTCTATAGGACAGCTCAGTGCAGTATAAAAACTCCTCCTACAGGCTTTACCAGACACTGATCGACGTCACAAGAGTGCTATATACTGCTGATGAGAAATGGTATTTAGCAGTTTATATTTACTAAAATAATTGCATTTCCATGTTCTGTGTACTGCGGGAGACCAGATATAGTGAATGCAGGGTCCTGGGTTTAGTAACACTTTAATTGTTAGGGTTTATGTACACTTTGGGGGTTATTTACGAAAGGCAAATCCACTTTGCACTACAAGTGCACTTGGAAGTGCAGTCGCTGTAGATCCGAAGGAAAATAAAAAACAGCATTTTAGCTTGCACAGGATTGGATGATAAAATCAGCAGAGCTTCCCCTCATTTCAGATCTTCCTTTCAGATTTACAGCGACTGCACTTCCAAGTGCACTTGCAGTGCAAAGTGGATTTGCCCTTTGTAAATAAGCCCCTTTATCTTTCAATCATTTAATTCCCAAATTTAAGAAAGAAAAATCACCCGATGGGAGGAACATTACAATCTTACAGTCCCCTTTGGTATAGGAATATAGCAGTGAGCGAACTTAAAGCAGAGGTCCGACAAATATTTTTTTCTTAAAGTCAGCAGCTACAAATACTGCAGCTGCTGACTTTTAAAATATGGACACTTACCTGTCCAGGGCGCCCGCGATGCCGGCACCCAAGGCCGACCCATCGCTCGGTCCTCGGATGCTGCCGCCGCCATCTTCGGTAAGGGAATCGGGAAATTAAGCTTTGCGGCTTCACTTTCTGGTTCCCTACCGTGCATGTGCAAGCAAGGGCGGATCCAGAGTCTTTTCTCGGGAGGGGCACTGCCAAAAAATGTTTTTTTTGTGGGAAATTTATCGGGGAAATGGTTGGTGTCGGCGCTTCAATCATCCCGGCACCATGGTTGTTATGGTGTCAGGATGATTGAAGCGCATTATTTCTATTATTACATTGTAATATGAAATTAAATAGTTCAATGCAGAATCAGTGGGAGTCCCCAGTGTGTCACTTGCCACCGTTGCCTGCAATTAGTGGGAGCCCTGAGCGGGTCACTTGCCACACCTTGTGGATTGTCACTTGCCACATCACCTGCCACACCTTGCGGATTGTCACTAGCCACACCTTGCGGATTGTCACTTGCCACATCACCTGCCACACCTTGCGGATTGTCACTAGCCACACCTTGCGGATTGTCACTTGCCACGTCACCTGCCACACCTTGCTGATTGTCACTTGCCTGCCACCAGATGCAGATTGTCATTTGCCACGTCACTTGACACAATTTGCGGATTGTCACTTGCCACGTCGCCTGCCACACCTTGTGGATTGTCACTAACTTGCCTGCCTTGCCCACGAACCGCGCCGCCCCCTGACAACAAACCGCGCCGCAAGCGGAGCCGCACGCTATCGCACCTGCCCGCAGAGAGGCCTGACGTGACTCACTGACGTCACTCGTTGCTAGACGCCAAGCGGCCCAGGCGTTAGCAACGAGTGCAGGGAAGAGGCTCCACCCACCTCCTCCTCCGCTCCTGGTATCGTGTCAGTGCGCCGCGTAACTACATTAGACGAGTCTCTCTCTCGGCGCCGCTGATCGGCTGATGTGAGAAACTGAGAGAGACACTCAGAGAGGCAGTGGCAGCCGCAGAACAAGTACTGTATATACTCGAGTATACTCGAGTATAAGCCGACCCGAATATAAGCCGAGGCACCTAATTTTACCCCAAAAAACTGGGAAAACATATTGACTCGAGTATAAGCCTAGGGTTTCTATCTGCATGCCTCACTGTGCCTCACTGTGCCCATGCCTCACTGTGCCCATGACTAGACTGATGTTTAACATGGGAGTCTATGGAAGGAGTGCCCGGCTTTGAAAAATCGGTTCTCCCCGGCCCTAGGTCTCCTAGACACCAAACTTTTCAAACTTATAGAGGAGATATGGGGCTACATGTGTGCCAAGTTTGGGGTCCAGAAGACCTACGACCGGCCAGTACCGGGTCCGCAAATTCACTGGAGAAATTACCGTTTAACATTGGAGTCTATGGAAGGGGTGCCCGGGTTTAAAAAATCAGTGCTCCCCGGCCGTAGGTCCCCCAGACACCAAACGTTGCACACTTGTAGAGGAGACATGGGGCTACATGTGGTCCAGAAGATGTACGGCCGGCCGGTACCGGGTCCCCAAAGTTCGGGAGATCAGGCGCAAAAAAAAAAAAAGAGCAAGCAAGTGTGACAGATAGTCTCGGGGGGGGGGCAATTGCCCTGTTGCCCCCCCCCCCTGGATCCGCCCCTGTGTGCAAGTCGTGCTGCGCAATCCGAATGGCCCCTGCTGTCTTCTGTGACCCGTGTGTCTCCCAGAAGACAGCAGGGGGGACGGGAAGAGGCGTAACTCCCGCAGGGGTCTATGCCCGGAAGTGGGTGCAAATACCTGATTTATGCAGGAATCTGCACCCCCCTCCCCCCTGAAAGGTGCCAAATGTGACACCGGAGGGGGGAGGGTTCTGAAAAGCAGAGGTTCCCTTTTTGTGTGGACCTCCGCTTTAATTACCATAGTGTCTGTTTGGTTGCAATAAATGAGTGCCATATCATAATAAAAGCAACGTTGTCAAAAACATTCTTTATGCAGCGGTCAGATGTAATTTGCTCAATATAGAGGATAATTATAGGCATTTCGAGAACATGAGTTGTTACTGCACATAATTTGCAAAGAGAAAAAGAGTAGAAGGGGAAGGAAGAGAACTGAAGAAAAGAGAAGTATAGTAAAGAAGGGCGAGTTACCAGAATCAATAAAAGAGGTGTTCCCGAAGCCTCACTAGTCCATAGACATACAGATACAGTGGAACCTCGGATTACGAGCATAATCCGTTCCAGGAGAATGCTCGTAATGCAAAGTACTCGCATATCAAAGCGAGTGTCCCCATTGAAGTCAATGAAAACAAAAATAATTTGTTCCGCATTGACTTCAATGGCATGCAATACCGCATGTGGCCAGAGGTGGGGGCGCCGAAGAGCTTCGGAAACACAAGGAAAGGCCTGAGGACGACTCGGCTGACCTCGGCAAACCTCGGAAAGGCTCAGAAACTGAGTATTTCCCAGTCTTCCCGAGCATTTCCGAACGGCTCCGAACGCCTTTGGCTCCGCTTGGCTCCGGCGCCCCCCACCTCAGGCCAAACGCGGTACTGCACACCGCTTTGGATGAATCCTGCTCGGTTTTCGAGACAACACTCGCAAACCGAATCAGGATTTTTAAAAATACAGTGCTTGTATTGCGAAACGCTCGCTAACAGCGTTACTCGCAATCCGAGGTTCCACTGTAATTAAATCCAAGGATCCCACGTCTTGTTGAACTAGGTTTGGTAATTTGGAGGGCAAATGATCAGGAAGGAATTTTTCCCCCTGCTATAACAAATTGGATCATGCTTTGCTGGGGTTTTTCCTTCCTCTGGATCAACTGTGGGTATAGGATTGTGTATATGGGATTGTATGATTTTTTGTTTTTATTGGTTGAACTAGATGGACTTGTGTCTTTTTTTCAACCTGACTAACTATGTAACAATGAGAGTTTATCATTGATCATAATGCAATTTCGTTTTTGTTTAACATAATGGAATGCCACTGACCATACCTCCCAACTTTTTGAGATGGGAACAAGGGACAGCTATTAGCAAAAGGAATTAAAGCAGAGTTCCACCCAAAAATGGAACTTCCGCTTTTTGGAATCCTCCCCCCCCCTCCGGTGTCACATTTGGCACCTTTCAGGGGGGAGGAGAGAGCAGATACATGTGTAATCCAGGTATTTTCTCCCACTTCCAGGCATAGATAGCCGCAGTATCTGTGGATATCTACGCCACGTCTGGCGCCTCCTCTTCTGAGAGACACACAGGTCCTAGAAGACAGCAGGGACCAGTGGGATCGGGCATTGGGGAAGCAGGAAGTGAAGCCACAAGGCTTCACTTCCTGATTCCCTTACCAAAGATGGCGGCGCCTCCGCCCGAGAGCCGAGGGACAGATCGGCTTCGGGGGCCGACATTGTGGGCACCCAGGACAGGTAAGTGTCCATATATTAAAAGTCAGCAGCTGCAGTATTTGTAGCTGCTGACTTTTAATATTTTTTTTTTCGGTGGAACTCAGCTTTAAAGAAAAAAAGTTAAATTAAACCAGCAAGTGCTTTTTTTTAACCACAAATATTCCATTATATTGGCTTTTGAAATGTACAAATGCGGCCATATAGAAATTGGATGAAAGGTTTAGCACTAGGAAACACTTTTTGAAAGATAAATAATGCATTCTATATACAATTACCGTATATACTCGAGTATAAGCCAAGTTTTTCAGCACAATTTTTTGTGCTGAAAATGCCCCCCTCGGCTTATACTCGAGTCACTTTTTTGTGCCTGATCTCCTGGACTTTGGGGACCCGGTACCGGCCGGCCCTAGGTCCCCTGGACCACAAACTTGGCACACATGTAGCCCCACTCTTCCTCTACAAGTGTGCAAAATTTGTTGGCCGGGGAGTACCGATTTTTCAAAGCCGGGCACCACTTTCATAGACTCCAATGTTAAACGGTAATTTCTCCGGTGACTTTGGGTACCGGCCGGTCGTAGGTCCCCTGGACCCGGAACTTGGCACACATGTAGCCCCTTTTCTCCTCTACAAGTGTGCAAAGTTTTTTGTCTGGGTGACCTACGGCCGGGGAGCACTGATTTTTCCAAGCTGGACAACCCTTCCATAGACTCCCATGTTAAACGTAAGTCTAGTCATGGACACATTGAGGCATGGGCACATTGAGGCATGGGCACAGTGAGGCATGGGCCACAGTGAGGCATGGGCACAGTGAGGCATGCACATGGACACAGTGAGGCAAAGTGAGGCACAGTGAGGCATGCACATGGACACCCTAGGCTTATACTCGAGTAAATACTTTTTCCCATGTTTTTGTAGTAAAATTAGGTGCCTCGGCTTATATTCGGGTCGGCTTATACTCGAGTATATACAGTATATAGATCAGACATAAATTAGGGACAAATGAGTAGGAAAGAGGGACAGAAGGACTTTGTTCCAAATCAGGGACAGTCCCTCAAAATCAGGGACAGTTGGGAGCTATGCCACCAACGACTTATTCCAACATCTCACATTTGTAAGTCAAGCTACTAATATTATATAAGAAATTAGTCTTTCAGCCTTTTTTTAGGGATTTCATTATCCAATTTTTGAAAGAGAGTGATTTCAGATGATCTTGGGGACGTTTACTCCCGTTACTGACAAAATTAAATTAAAAAGTCTAAACCCGGTCCTGGTTACCTTGGGACATTGCTCGTGTAGCGGCCTCACCCCCTTTTCTCTGTCTAGGGGTATGTTGTAGGTGAGGGTGAGATGCGCCACGGCCCATGTCCTCCCCATTGTAGCAGGTGAGGTGAAGGCCAGTACCAAGTATTCTTCTCGGGCCTGTGTGTTTCTATTACAACCAAGTCTTGCTGTGCTGACACTCCCCTTCACTCCCATCAACCAGAGTTCCACACACCGATAAGGATCCAACACTTCTTTTATTGTAACACACACAATAAACAGTTCTTTGTTCGCCAATTAGTTGAGATCCATTAACAGTTCAATACGGTGGGGTGAGCAGGTCGAGGCACTGTCCTAATGATAAACTAAACCACTGTGGTCTCACCAGCGGTTGCTATAGCCATTGACTAGAGAGAGAAACTTGAAACGTATGAGTCTCTACCAGCGACTCGGAAGAACATGAATTGGAGTACCTTCGCTGCGTTGCGGCCCCTGTCAGGGGGAAGATGTCCCTCCAAGGGAGTTACCAGAGGCCCCTCTGTCACCGGGTTGATGCTGCTCCGGACTCTTCAGACGGGTAACCTCTCTGGCCTCCTCACCTCAGACAGGGGCTCCATCCACCTCAGGGTCCCTCGGACTCATCCACCCTTGCGGAGCCCAGTCAAAGTTACTGGGCCCCAGGCCCCCGGTGTAGTACCTCACCCCAGGCTTAAGGTGCCTGAGATGGAGGCCAACACTGCTCTGACCAGGCAATGGGCGCCTGGGCTGGAACTCCGGACCGACCGCACCCAGGCCTAAGGTGCCTGGGCGCCGGATGTAGAAGACCTCCTGGCGAGGGCGTCTCTCCCCTTTATCTCCTCCCGTGACGCCACAGCAGGTTCTCCGCCCCCGCTGTACCACTGCCGGAACGGGACAAAAAGGACAGCACTGCGGCAGTGATTCTACCTCGACCTGTGGAAACACCGCCACCCCAGGCCAAGGAGAATAATACACCACCAAAGTCCTCCACCATTGAAAGTGGTCTAAATCCTCCATGATTCACACACACCTGGGTCATACTACCACCCAGGTGTATCCCCCTAAATTTAGACCCCCGCTACACTACCATATATGAAACATAGGTGGTTATTTACTAAAGTTGGAGAGTGTATAATCTGGTGCAGCTCTGCATAGAAACCAATCAGCTTCCAGGTTTAATTGCCAAAGCTTTATTGAACAAGCTGAAGTTAGAAGCTGATTGGCTATTATGCACAGCTGCACCGGATCTTGAGTGCAGCAGTTTTAGTAAATCTCCCCTATAGTTCCTATGTGAACACAGCATCTGCTCAGGCAGCTCGCTGAGAGGCTGAGCCGGGAGCCGGTCCAGGCATGTGGGTGGATCCTGACTTCATTGTTGCGATTTTGCCCTGAGCCTGGACTGGCTCTGTGACGTCAGCCAAAAGCCAGAACAAACTTCACTTCTGCGATCCACAGGTGAAGTACAGCTGAACGAGCTTTGGCTGTACTTCTCCTTTAAGGCTTCACAAACTTTTTTCCTGGCAACTGTTCAAGGCTCACAATTGATATAACATCATTTGAAATGTGACTTTTTAAATAATTACATAATATAAATTGATAACAATTTGAAGTTGCACTGATCATGAGGCTTCTATAAGAAGGTTTCTGTTCCTTCAACAAAGTTTCAGAAGTTAGGAAATGTATGTTAGAAATATGTGAGTTCCCCAAAGATGATCAACAAACAACCAAAAACAACAACAACAAATAAACTGATTGTGGCAGTGTGTTGTACCCTACTTTCATATATGGCAATGGCAGAAATGTAAACCACAGGAATCATTTTATAGAGTCAGAAGTTACCTGTTGGTCTCATTTACACCGGCATTTAAAGCGGAGTTCCACGCAAATTGACAAGTGTAGCTTATATGAATCAGTATAATGTGTACACAATACATTGTCACTCCAAATTTTTTTTCCCCATCACAATACCTTAATTATTACATCTGAAGGGCTACTTCCGGCGAATCGCTCCCACCGGAGTAGGCGTTCTCCTGCGCCGCACTATCTCCTGGGAGCGAAGTGTCATGCATCCCATGACTCAGTGCGGCTCGAAGCCCAGGCAAATCGTCCGTTGTCATGGCAACCGTGACGTTTACAGCACGGCTCGCTGTTAACACGGCGCATGCGCGGGATCGAGCGGCGAATGGGGGATGATATGCATTCACCGCTTCCCGGAAATAGGTGCTTGTGGGCTTCACAATGCCCACAAGTAAAATGGAAACGACCGACAGCAGATTATCTAAGTTATCCTTGCTTATAAAAATGAACAGCGGTGGTTTAAAAACATCTAAGTAGTGAGTATGGTAATGTAATGCGGAATGTAATAGAATGGGAAAAAAAAAACGGCCGCGGGACATCCGCTTTAACCGCTTCAGCCCCTGAGGATTTGGCTGCCAAATGACCGGGCCACTTTTTGCGATTCGGCACTGCGTCGCTTTAACTGACAATTGCGCAGTCATGTGACGTGGCTCCCAAACAAAATTGACGTCCTTTTTTTCCCACAAATAGAGATTTCTTTTGGTGGTGTTTGATCACCTCTGCGGATTTTATTTTTTGCGCTATAAACAAAAATAAAGCGACAATTTTGAAAAAAAAGCAATATTTTTTACTTTTTGCTATAATAAATATCCCCCAAAAATATATATAAAAATTTTTTTTTCCTCAGTTTAGGCCGATATGTATTCTTCTACATATTTTTGGTAAAAAAAAATTCAATAAGCGTTTATTGATTGGTTTGCGCAAATGTTATAGCGTCTACAAAATAGGGGATAGTTTTATGGCATTTTTATTAATATTTTTTTACTAGTAATGGCGGCGATCTACGATTTTTATCGTGACTGCAACATTATGGCGGACACATCGGACACTTTTGATGCTATTTTGGGACCATTTTCATTTATACAGCGATCAATGCTATAAAAATGCACTGATTACTGTGTAAATTACACTGGCAGGGAAGGGGTTAACCACTAGGGGGTGAGGAAGGGGTTAAGCGTGTCCTAGGGAGTGATTCTAACTGTGTGGGGCTGGGCTACCTGTGACACGACACTGATCACTGCTCCCCGATGACAGGGAGCAGAAGATCAGTGTCCTGTCAGAAGGCAGAACAGGGAGATGCCTTGTTTACACAGGCATCCTCCTGTTCCGCAGCTCCGTAACACGATCGCGGGACACTGGCGGACATCAGGCCCGCGGGTTCCTTGCAGGCACGGTCACGGCGCTCGCACCAGGGTCACCCACACAGCGGCAAATTTAAAGGGACGTACATGTACGCCCATTTGCCTGCCCGTGCCATTTTGCCAATGTAAATGTTCGTGCAGTGGTCGGCAAGTGGTTAAAATGCTGCATTTAGATGCATACAGTGTAAAGTTTTGTATGCATCTAAATGCAACACTATAGGAATCAATGGGGCCCTACTCACAGCTGCATCTAGAAAGGAGAGTGTGTGTTGCATTTAGCGGCATAAAAAATAAAGTAGGCACCTACTTCCTGTCACATACCTAGGTGGGAGCAGATTTTATGCTTGTATGTGTATAAACACATGTAAACACTTAAGCCCCGTACACACGGTCGGACTTTTGCCCAACAAACTTCATTTTAAGCAAGTTGGACCAACAATCCGACCGTGTGTATGCTCCATCGGACAAACTTTTTTTCGTTTGGTTTTGTTTTCATCGGACAAAAGTTGGGTCTGCAAACGGACAAACTTTTGCCCAACAAAAGTCCGATGGAGCAAAGTCCTACCGTGTGTACAGAAAACCATAGGACTTTTGTCCGATGGACAAAACAACTAATGTTAAAATCAACCAACAATAGCAGAAGTTGACCAAAGGGTGGCGGTAAAGAGCAGAAAAGAGCAGAAAAACCATGTGATGTTGCAAAAAGTTTTGGGAAAGTTTGCAGAAAAGTCCTGTGGTGTGTATGCTATGGGTGTGCCCGGCCAACTCCGTTCGGACAAAAATCCACGGAAAAGTCCGATGGAAGTCCGACCGTGTGTACGAGGCTTTACACGATTATATGTGTAAAGTTTTTAGAAGAATTGTGCGTGGACATGCACCTAAGCATGTCTGACTTTAGGCACATATTTTATGCAGGATCTTCTGTTAGCTTTGCCAGCAAGAACCTGTGAAAATACACATATGGCCTTGTGAATAAGCCCTTAAAGTTGAAGACTTTTTAGCTTTATGTAGATCGGGGAAGGGCTAGAGCCTGTTGGGTTTTATTTGCTACAGAAACAAAAATGGAGCGCCAAACCCAACCGTTTCATTAAAACAGTGAGATCCCTTCCAAGGATATAGGATTGCTCCAGCTGCTTTGGCACTTGTCTATGGACACTGAAATATTTATTCAGTCCACCATTTATTCCAATCTCCTACTCTTATCAATAAATCTCCAGCCCTGGTAAAGGGGCCTCTATCTCCTGAAACATGTTGGCTCTTTATTTGGAATTGATCTCAGACCTCTTCCTTGGGTTTGGTACTCCTGTTTTTGTGGTTCCACTCCAGAGTGTTCTTGTAGAATCTTCAGCTGCTTGTTTAATGCTTACCACATTCTAAAAGCATTTAATTCTGCAGGAACATTTTTTCCACTGGGAACCAGAGCTACCCTGGTTCACATTGATGCTACTTTGAAATCGCGCTACTTCACTTCAATTTCAAAGTAGCAAGGTCAGCGCGATTTCAGGTGCTACTTGATAGATATCTGTGTGGCTTCATTATTATTATTATTATTATTATTATTATTATTATTATTATTAAACAATGCTTATAAACACAGTCTTACCCATGGGCCTCGATGCGTATGACCATAGTGAGCAGGGAGATACTGATCTTCTTAATCTAGCTCCTTTTACTGGCCAGGATGTGGTGAAAGACTTGTATAGCGCTACAATGCGAACTGAATCGCCTCAAGGCACTTTTTGCAGCCAGTGTCTTGCTGGCAGGTGCGGTCATTTACCCCGTAGGTCCAGGATCTTGACACGCTAGGGACACATACATACACATATATATATACTGGGCCAATTTTTTATTTTTTTTGGACAATCCAATTAACCCACCAGCATCATACATCATACACAGATGTCTATTGAAGTCGCACCTTAAATCTGCAAAAGTAGTGCAGGATAGGCTTGTGCAATTCGTTTCGTAACGAATCGAAATTCGTCCGAATTTAGCAACTTTCGGACATTCGGAAGCATTCGAATTTCCGAACAGAGCAATTACGAATAAAACCGAATCCGAAATAAATTATACCACAAAATAGCGAATGCCCGAAGGTCTTCGGCATAATTCGTTATGAAAAAAGTTACGAATGTACGAATCCATTCGAAGCACAATAACACTCACTCTGCTCTCTGCTTCTCCCTCACCATGCTGAACTCCCTCTCAAAATGGTGTACAGGGGGCGGAGGCTATAGCCGCATGAAAAAACAAAAGTAAAATACGAGATTTCGAATCCATTCGAAGCACAATAACACTCACTCTGCTCTGCTCTCTGCTTCTCCCTCACCGTGCTGAACCCTCTCAAAATGGTGTACAGGGGCGGAGCCTATAGCCGCATGTAAAAAACGAAAGTAAAATACGAGATTTCGAATCGTTACAAATAACCGCTATGTATTTAGAAAAGTACAAATCCATTCGAAGCACATTAGGCATAATAGGCAGCGTCGTTGTGAGAGAGACACGGAAAATTACGAATCAACGAACCCAAAAAAAGTTACGAAAGTAGGAGTTGTGTCCAGAATCAACGAAAAACAACGTACTCTAGCGAAAGTACGAATTATAAAGCAACAAAAAATTCAACGAAAAATGTCGCTTGCAAAAATACGAATGAGTCCGAACACGAAAAATCCCGTCTAGCAAAATTATGAATGATTACGAATCAACAGGACCGGAAAGAAACGAACCGAAACGGAACGAATTTTTCCGTTGTGCACAAGTCTAGTGCAGGAACAACTTTTGCAAATCGGTGCGGCACCGCAAAATTGGCGTCGCACCGATTGGAAAAGTGCCATTGCCGCTAATAGGCTGCGACTTGCCATGAGATTTGATCTCTCAAATCGCATGACAAATTGCTCCAATGTGAACCTAGGCTCAACCTCTTGGGATTAATGGCTGTGTTTGCCCCAACAGGATAGCTTTCTGTCCCAATGACTGGTGCCACCAGAGACAAGAAGTGGGTGAAGATCTTTCCAATACGGGCAAAGAAAGCAATTAAGACTATGTTATTATTTAGTAGAGCAGGAAGAATTAGAATCTCTGTCCCTTTTTTTTATTTTTGTATACAGTAGGTACTCACTGGGTTGATTTCTTCTGTCTTCTCAATCAAAGGAATGGTGCAACTTGAGAGAGGAAGAGAGGAAAAATGTACCTTATGGGAACTACCTTCCAAAACTTTTTATGCTGCCATTTTTGTCCTTTTCTTCAAAGATGGACTTCAAACAGATACAAAAGGCACAAATTAATTAAGCTCTATACTGTAATCACTAATACACCATTTCATGTATTTTTTAAATAGAAACAATACCGAAATCTGATTTGGTATCAGCCTTGTGCAGTCTTCTCAACAGTCTGTACAACAGAGCTCAGAGAGCTTAAGGGAGAATGAGAAAAACAAAAAAACAAAACTGGGAGCTTGACAGATTACATGTATGATGGTACCTCCATTAATAATGGTAGGGAATATGATGTATACACAAAATGATGATCCATATCTGTGTATGGGATTATATGGTGCAATAAGCAGTATCATTAGTGGATGAGGACCTTTCTTCACCACCCAGCCAGCACTCATGGTCTGACCCCCTGTTATACCACCAGGACTATTAGATTTCATGTCACATACCTAGGTGGGAGCAGGATTGGTTCATCAAAGAATCACTTATACAGAGGAGATCACAATCCAGTAGGACCGGCTCATGTGAGGATTCCCCGACCTGGTATTTGGTTACTGTATTCACCCAATGTGGTTATAAGGTACAGAGCCCTCTACTTAGGTTATCTGGCAACTACACAGTCTGGTATCTTTGGTTAGGTTTGGATTTGGGTGCAGTCATCAGGGGTACCACCTAGCGGGGGTGTCACAGTCTCTTGGTTCCAGCTCCGGTTACACATTTTTAGAAGGGCCTTTAGCTGTCCCACTTATGCACTGAGGGGTAATAGGGGATGGAAAAGATTTCTCATATTATTGTATGATGGGTGCGATTGGGAAGGGTCTCATGGGGGGGTTTTGTACTTTTTTGTGGGACGAGGGACTATATGTGAGGGAGGAGGGATTTTTGCTTGAGAGCTGTATATTGATGCAATTTTTCTTAATAAATTTTGAGGAGATAACCCATGGGTGTGCAGGTATATTTTATTTTATTTTTGTGTAGTAGAACTTAAGGGAGAAGCAGCACAATGAGACAATACAGTATTCCTTTTTTTTTTTTTTTGTGCTAGCAGAACTTAAATATGACTTGGTAACAGCCTTGTGCAGTCTTCTAGACAGTCTGTACAGCAGTGCTCGGAGAACATAAGGGAGAAGCAGCACACAGAGCCAATCAGTGGTGTAAGATAAGCATAGGCATGCGCAGCCTATTGCATTAGGGTGTGCACCTCAAAGCTCCAACACATATGTGTGACATATGTACTGGCCTCTTCCCCACTATCCATCCTGAAACAATGGGAGGGAGCAAGGGGGAACGGGCAGCATAAAGGAGACAAACAGGGACAGGAGGGGTGGCGGCGGTGGCATATATTGGTATCGATACCCCTGTATTTTGCTCCTGTAGCAGCTGAATGTCGGGGAGAGGGAGAGGAGGAGAAGCCTACTTTCAGCTGCTGCAGAAGAAAAATACAGTTCCACTTTATCCCAGCCCCGCTGCCCTTCCTGTCCAGATTCTGAGGCCCGGCAAGGAAGGATCGTGGTTTACCTGTCACCTACCCACGATCAGCAGGTAGCTCACGATTGATGGGTTGCCAACCTTAGGATTAGGGTGTGCCCAGGCACACCCCCTGCGCACGCCTATGAAAATAAGCCACGCTGGTCACAGGAGAGAGCAGAGTGAATACGAGAAGAGGTTACCAGTCTGCTACTTCTCTTTCCATTGACAAGTTACATAGTGGGGGTGGAGAGGTGATCTGTAAAATCAGGTCTCCTCCTCTTCTAGACAGGGCTGTGCTGTGCAGCAGAGCTGTGTAAATCTCAGGGCTTGATGGACAGAAACACAAATTCATTGCCAGCTAAAACAGCTCTTGTATATGGGTTTATCCTGTGGACTCAGATGTTTGCGTAGAGTTCAGCTTTAAATTTAGACTTTTGTTTAACACTGTCTCCTTCTCGTCCAGAGCCCTGGCGTAAGCAACAGAAAAGTACGAAGAAGGGAAAAAAACAGAGTGGCCGCCCAGAGAAGTCGCCGGAAACAGACGCAAAAGGCGGACAAGTTACATGAGGTAAATCCGAATTGAACGGTCCATAAAAAAGAAAATAGTAATAATAAACTTACATAATGTCAGGTTATGTGAACATGGTAGATCTTTTCCTGACAATGACCCTCAGCAGTACCTGCACTGAAGTTAAAAATCAGTTACCTGCAGCAGAAAGACGGTTTCTAGGCAAATCATTTTGTGAATGGTGGAGAGGATGGAACCACACTGTGTGTAATGGCTAGATTGTTTCTGGGGGAAGCTGTACGTTTGCCTGCCTAGGCTTGGAACACAGCAAGATGCCATTTATATTGTCTATTCTACAAAGAATCAATGTCCCTCAAGCTCAAAACAACCCTTTATGTCTGTAACCAGTGTTTTTAATAAAAAGAGTAAGGGTTAGAACCCTTTGGCTTCCTTAGTCGGGTGCGCATGGCTGACAGTGACTCCGCCAATAACCATTTGAAGAGAAAGTCGGCACTCAACCAGTGGACTTCAAGATTTTATTGGGGTCATATTGCAGAAACAATGTGCAGATATGCAGAGTAAACCATAACACAGATGTTTCGGAGCCACAGTGGACCCCTTTCTCATGGTGACAGACCTTGGTGACTCCCAAAACATTGGTGTGTTATGGTTTACTCTGTATATTTGCACATGGTTCTTGCAATATGACCCCAATAAAATCTTAAAGGTCAACTGGTTGGGTGCTGGCCTTCTCTTCAAAGAAGTTTATTCTGTGTCCCCTTCTCAAAGATTTACCATCATTCTCTGTCTTGCAGACACAACAGGAAGTGAGAGGGAATCTCCTGAATGTGAAGACCCATCTTTTTACAGTTGTCAATGTTGTCCTCTCTGGGAGATTTTACCATCACCTTCTGCTCAGATGAAATCTGCAGAATGTTCAGACAAAGGCATAATGAGCTAGTATGCATAGCATTCTAGCTCATTATGTAATACTCACCTCAGATCGAAGCCCTTGCAGCCGTCCTCATACACCGCTCCAGCGGCTGACATCTCTCCCGGGGGTTACTTCCGGGTTTCGCGGCTCCGGCGCTGTGATTGGCCGGAGCCAGGGTGACGTCAGTCCTGCGCGGGAGCCGCCAGTCACGGCATGACCTTCTTTAGAAACGGCACGTTCGCGTTTCTAAAGTGCACCTGTGCTGTTGACTATGGCGCATGCAGCGTCTGCGCTGTTGTCTACGGTGCATGCGGCGCAAGTCTCTAGTGTAAATATCTCCTAAACCATGTAGGTTTAGGAGATATTTCTTGCACCTACAGGTAAGCCTTAATCTAGGTTTACCTGTAGGTAAAAGTGGTCTGTAAGGGTTTACAACCACTTAACTTTTTGTTCTGGTGACAGTGGTCGCTGGGACAGGGAGTAAATTCCCCAAACTGGGACACAAAGGACAGAAAGAAACAGAGGACCCAACCTTCGCGCTCTACCCAAGGCCTCATTCACATGGTGCATACTACAGTTTACGCCCGTGCAAGGGCCCTGTTTGCCTGTATGGGGATGCACAGGTGTTCCATAAATCCCCATGTAGGTAGTCACATTCATGCCAAAAAGGGTGCAGCTGCTGCACGGACAAAGCCACTGCTCCCAACTTGAGAGCCATGCAGGTGCACAGCCCTGAACACAGACTGTGTGCGTTCAGGCCGTGCACCCTAACTTGCTTGGATGTCAGATTTGGAGCAGTGGTTTTGTTCATGTGCCATCTGTATATGCGGAGGTCGCAGGGGTCACCATTTTGATCCAGCCCCATGCTCCAGGGGCCTCCCTGTACAACTGCATGTAGAGGAACCCTTCCCTCCATGTAGACCGAGCTTTCAGCAACTGCAGGAGAGAAATGGAGGGCATCGGTTTCTTTACTTGCCACTCCTGCCGCCTCCCTATCACTGTTTTGCTGCCCTGGGTTTAAAATAATAAAAACTAAAATTGCAAAAAAATCAAATAAATGGTAATTTTTTTTATAAAAAACAACAAAAATATAAAACTACTGACACCAGTGGCAGAACTTCCAGGGTCACAAAGGTTGCACTTGCGACTGGTTTCTGGCATTTCACCACCGTGCGGGATGGCAGGACGGTAACCCGCTGCACAATGGGAGTAAAGGGCCCCAGGATCAGTGGGAAGGGCCCCGGTCAGGGGCTAGAGGATCCCTTCATGGTTTCTTGCACCGAGGCCCTGAAGGTTCTAGTTACACCTCTAAGGCATCCTAATTGACATGAATGGGACTGCCTGCATGGGGGTGCAGGGAACATCTGTGGGGGTAAACATGGCCCTTGCATGGGTGTAGCGCTGTAGTACAATCCGTGTAAACGAGGCCTAAAGCTACAAAAACAACGCACACTATGTACCTTGTAGTATTCTGTAGATGTTGGAGGGTGACAGTCCCTTAGGTCTCTCTGAGACTCTATTCATTAGATAGAAATTGTTGCTTTTTGTACTTTAATAAATAAATCTATACTTCTTTTAATAGGAAACAGTCTGTATAACTAATTTTATGGGGTGGGGGGTTCATTTTCTTTTTGCAGAAATCTATGCAGGCACACGTGCGGTATCTGCTCTGCAAATCACCCAATCACTGTTGGCAGTTTGCCCCGGTCAGTTGGGAAGTGAAGATGAAAGTAAAACTGAAAAAAAAACATCTATGTCCCAACAATAGGTTGGGTTCTGAGCCGAAGCTCCAGTATTTCCCAATATGCCTGGGACTTCCAATAGCTTCCTCAATAGCTGTAGTGGTGCAATAGCGGTGCAAACATACTCAGATCTGCAATCTGCAATTCCAGGAAGAATTAAATCTGACCACCTTCAGAGCTAAAAGGCCAACTCTAGCCAAAACTTTTTTTGGATAGAGTGGTGAAGGTTTAGAGCCCTTGAGCCCTTGCTAGCTTTTTTTTTCTTTTCTTTGCTGTTTGCATACAATAGCTTGCAGCTGTCCCTTATTTGAAGGGACTGTCCCTCTTTTTGAACCAAATCCTCCTATGCTGTCCCTAAATTTGGTCTAATGCAATAATGATTAATCATTGTTATAAGAATAGTATACCAAGAATAGGTTACAACCAATCATCAAAGGAACAGTATGGGCAAATAGTAACAATCAGTCATATACAGTATCTCACAAAAGTAAGTACACCCCTCACATTTTTGTAAATATTTTATTATCTTTTCATGTGACAACACTGAAGAAATTACACTTTGTTACAATGTAAAGTAGTGAGTGTACAGCTTGTATAACAGTGTAAATTTGCTGTTCCCTCAAAATAACTCAACACACAGCCTTTAATGTCTAAACTGCTGGCAACAAAAGTGAGTACACCCCTAAGTGAAAATGTCCAAATTGGGCCCAAAGTGTAAATGTTTTGTGTGGCCACCATTATTTTCCCCTCCTGGGCATGGAGGTCACCAGAGCTTCACAGGTTGCCACTGGAGTCCTCTTCCACTTCTCAATGACATCACAGAGCTGGTGGATGTTAGAGACATTGCGCTCCTCCACCTTCTGTTTGAGGATGCCCCACAGATGCTCAATAGGGTTTAGGTCTGGAGACATGCTTGGCCAGTCCATCAACTTTACCCTCAGCTTCTTTAGCAGGGCAGTGGTCGCCTTGGAGGTGTGTTTGGGGTCGTTATCATGTTGGAATACTGCCCTGTGGCCCAGTCTCCGAAGGGAGGGGATCATGCTCTGCTTCAGTATGTCACAGTACATGTTGGCATTCATAGTTCCCTCAATGAACTGTAGCTCCCCAGTGCCGGCAGCACTCATGCAGCCCCAGACCATGACACTCCCACCACCATGCTTGACTGTAGACAAGACACACTTGACTTTGTACTCCTCATCTGGTTGCCGCCACACACACTTGACACCATCTGAACCAAATAAGTTTATCTTGGTCTCATCAGACCACTGGACATGGTTCCAGTAATCCATGTCCTTAGTCTGCTTCAGCAAACTGTTTGTGGGCTTTCTTGTGCATCATCTTTAGAAGAGGGTTCCTTCTGGGGTGACAGCCATGCAGACCAAGTTGATGCAGTGTGCGGCGTAGGGTCTGAGCACAGACAGGCTGACCCCTCACCCCTTCAACCTCTGCAGCAATGCTGGCAGCACTCTATTTCCCTAAGACAATCTCTGCATATGACGCTGAGCATGTGCATTCAACTTTTTTGGTCGACCATTGCGAGGCCTGTTCTGAGTGGAACCTGTCCTGGTAAACCGCTGTATGGTCTTGACCACCGTGCTGCAGCTCAGTTTCAGGGTCTTGGCAATCTTCTTATAGCCTAGGCCATCTTTATGTAGAGCAACAATTTCTTTTTTTTTGCCATGTTGAACTTCCAGTGACCAGTATGAGAGAGTGAGAGTGATAACACCAAATTTAACACACCTGCTCCCCATTAACACCTGAGACCTTGTAACAGTAACGAGTCACATGATACCGGGGAAGGAAAATGGCTTATTGGGCCCAATTTGGACATTTTCACTTAGGGGTGTACTCACTTTTGTTGCCAGCGGTTTAGACATTAAGCCCTGGTTCACACTGGTGCGATTTGACTGAACTCGCACGGCTTCACTCCCGCAGCCCCAGTGTGAACCTGGGCTAATGGCTGTGTGTTGAAATATTTTGAGGGGACAGCAAATTGACACTGTTATACAAGCTGTACACTCACTACTTTACATTGTAGCAAAGTGTCATTTCTTCAGTGTTGTCACATGAAAAGATAGAATAAAATATTCACAAAAATGGGAGAGGTGTACTCACTTTTGTGAGATACTGTATATTGCTGCCTTTCTCAACATTTTTTCCCTGGAGAAACCCTTGGAATAATATTTAAAGTAGAAGAAAATTCTAACCATAACTATTCTTAAAAAGCCCCCCCACCCCCACCTATCCTGCCTAACCTATATAAAAAGACCTGTGTACTTACATATTTTCAATCCGCTTCATTCCTGTCAAGTGATCTTGCACCTTAGTGTAAGGGAGCACTCAGGATCACGTGACCAGACACAAGTAAAACACACATTCAGCATATAGCAACATTTTAAATGGATTTTAAGGTGAACCCTATGCCATTTTTTCCCCCCAAAATCCATACCAGACCCTTATCCAAGCATAGAAAAAGGCTGGAGATGTTGAGACGAGAGGTCCCAACAGAAAATTTATAGGTGAATCACCACAAAAAATCTTATCCAAGCATGCAGGGCAGGTCAGAAAAGGGGAGGGTGAGCGAGCACCCCCCCCTCAACCATACCAGGCCACATGCCCTCAACATGGGGGGGGGGGTGGGTTCTTTGGGGCGGGGGGGGCCTGCTCTGGGGACAGTCCCATCAACCGTGGCTGATGGTTGTGAGGGTATGTGGGAAGGGGGCTTATTGGAATCTGGAAGCTCCCTTTAACAAGGGGGCCCCCAGGTACCGGCCCCCCCATATGAATGAGTATCGGGTACATTGTACCCCTACCAATTTACCAAAAAAGTAATAAAAACACAGAGACAGTTTTTGACAATTCCTTTATTAAAAAATAAAAAAACAGTGTCCCTCGATGTAATTCCATCGTCAATCATGCTGCCCGCCACACCTGAAAAAGACAAGAAAAAAACAAAAACGTCCCGCTGTCCATGAATGCTGGCCGCCTACTGCAGGCTCTGCCGTTTGACAGTTCTTATATAGGTAAGAGCGTGGCCACCTGGCGACGTCACTTGGTGGCACCACCCCTTGTGACATCATGGAACGGTGCATGCTGGATCAGTGGCATCACAAGGGGGCGGTGCCACCAGGTCGCGGGGAAGCCCATTGACAGCTGATGTTTCATCGGCTTCCCGACCCCGCTTCTTAACAACCAGCTTTTACTGCGCCCTGATTGGGCAAAGCTTGGGCAGAGGTGGAACGCTGAAATAAAAGCAGTTTTGTGAGGCTGGGGGAGTGTCTAGCTAACTACTGTACTAAATTACGGCTAAACAGAAGAGGGGAACAGGGGAAAAGATCAGATACAAAAAACATTAAAAAAAATCCTAAAGTTTTACTATCTGTGTTGCGTAACCTTTTGCTTTACACTGCTTTACACTCTATAGAAGATTATTTGTATCAGTTAGCAGTTACTCTTCTTTGGTATTACTAGAAAGGAAATCAGCTGTGTGTAGGAAATTATCTTCCCTCCCAGCAATGTCTTCATCTTTATGTTTCCCTTCTGTAGGAATATGAATGCCTGGAACAGGAGAATTCCTCTCTTAAGAGGGAGATTGGAAAACTCACGGACGAACTGAAAAATTTGAGTCAAGTTTTGAAGGACCATGAACAGATATGTCCATACTTACGCTGCCCGGTGAACTTTGTGACTGTGCCCAGAGTGGCAGATGCCCTGTCCGGCTGCTTGCCCCGGTGACCACTACTGTTTAGGAATAAACCAAGATTTTACCAGCCCAACTAATGGAATCCAACAGATCTTCTTTCCAGAGTATCTTGAAGCCAAACTCCAGACAGACATAAAAGACACCAATTAATGCACTCCATATTTATTAATATGTCTTTAAATGTAATTGGTTTTCAATACAAGTGGTGTAACTACCTGAATTTGACTTTGTATCGGCCTTCTGCAGTCCCTTCACAGCAGAGCTTGGACTGAGGGAAGGGGAAGCAGCCCAAGGAGCCTGTGCGTTGAAATGGAAGGGACATGCTGATTGGAGGAGAGAATAGAGTGTCAGAGATGCAACTTTAACATTGCTGCTTAATTTTTTACTGTCCATTCACACAGCGGTGGTGTAAGTGAAAGTGAACTTGCAGCAGAGAAAGATCAGGTCTCCTCCCCTACCAGGCTGTGTACATATCAGGGCTAGATGGACAGAAATACAAATCACTTTGTCAGGGAAGATAGCTCCTATATGTATAGTAACTGTGTATGTAATTGTTTGCCTGGAGTCCAACTTTAAGTCAATTGACCAACCCAATGGGATTTACTATGTGGCAGCTATCACGTGCACACGAGAATAGAAGAATCGGGATGGTACCTGAAGATTCTGTATTACCCCCGACATCTCTGGACATTCTTTACTACTACTGCCCACTGTATGTCTGGTGTCTACAAATCGGAATCCATCCTACCTGAAAATATGAATCATGATTACTGTTACGTTTTTTTTAATGTTTTTTTGTTATTAATAAATATTTTTTTCTAAAAACCTTAGAGACGAGTCTTACGTTTCCATTTAAATTTTCAATTTTTTTTCAACCTTTAGGCAAATCTGTATATAGCTTTCGGGCAATTTTTTTTAATTACAATTAAAACCCAATGTAGCAGACTCACCCCTCTCTCTCTCTTTATCGGTTATGCGGCTGTTGTCTAGGGGTACCTGGGAGAGAGAGATGAGACGCACCACAGCCCACGTCCTCCGTAACTAAGAGGTGAAGGCCAGAAGATTGGGCTTTTGTGTAGGTGTCCTAGAGTCAAGTCCAGTCCTTCGTCCCTGACTCCTTTGCTTTAGTAACCCGAGTTCCACACAGTGAATAGGTCCAACTCAGTTTTATTCTTCTTGCCAAGCAATAAAACAATCTCTTTTCTTTGGAAAATGGGGGACAGATCGAGGCACAATCCTTTCCCTTCTGCTGCTGCCCACTGTGCTGTCACCAGTGGTGAATAGTCACTGCCACTGACTAGGTAATATAGAACGTGAATTACCTTCGCTCACTTTGCCCCTGTCAGAGGAAGAAATCCGTCCAAGGGAGAAGTGGAATTGGAGGTGCCACCAGGTCGCGGGGAAGCCCATTGACACCTGTCAGAGGAAGAAATCCGTCCAAGGGAGAAGTGGAGGCCTCTCCGTCACCAGCGATGCAGCGCCGGACTCTTCGGAGAAGTTACTGCGCACCAGTCCTCACGAACTCAGACACGGGCACCCAAGGAGTTAGGGCCCCCTCAGATTCCTCCACCCTCGCGGAACTTAGTCGAAGGTACTGAGCCCCAGGCATCCGCCATAGTACCTCACCCCAGGCTAAAGGTGCCTGAGATGGACTCCATCTCCGCTCCAGCTAGGCCAAGGGCACCTAGGCCTGGAGCACCGGAACGCCGGCACCCAAGCTGAAGGTGCCTGGGTGCGGCCGCGTCCTCCAACTCTGAACCCAAGGTCAGGGCGCCCGCCCCTTTTATGACCTCTCCCTTCACGTCACAGCGGGTTCCCCGCCCCGCTGTACCAGCTCCAGGGGAGGACAAAAAGGCACAGTCTTGCGGTGCGAGCCCAGCCCCGGTCCAAGGCAACAACGCCACCTTTAGGCCGGCGAGAACTTCACACCACCAGAGACCTCCAAGACTCACAAAGGGAACCTTGAATTTCCTAACAATCAAGGCACCTGGGTTACACTAGCACCCAGATGCTTCCCCAAATTCAAGTACCCGCTACACCAAAATCAAACAAGTTTTTTTTTAAATGCAGGAAAGGCTTGAATCCATTGTCTGATGTCTGTGTCTCTGTTGAGATTTGTCCCTACTTCCTGTCAACAGAGACATAGACATTTTTAGTAGAGCAGGGAAGAGTAAAGCCTCGTACACACGAACGAGTTTCTCGGCAAGAAACGACAAGAAAACTGCAGAGATAGCTTTCTTGCCGAGAAAATCGTTCATGTGTATGGTTTCTCGTCGAGAAAACTGACCAGAATCTCGACGAGAAAAATAGAGAACCAGCTCTCTATTTTCTCGTTGAGATTCTCGTCGGCATGTTTCTCGACAAGAAAATTGTGTGTGTGTACACTTACCTGTCGCCGTGGAAACCCGCGCATGCTCAAATTGACTTTGACGCATGCGTGGTAGCTTCCTAGGCATAGGAAGGGTGTAGCAAGATGGCGGCGACGGCATCGAATGTGACGAGCGCACGCTCGTCGTAGTCGATGACGTCACCGCGTTCGCTCCATTCAAAGAACCGCGGGTTCTTTGAATGGAGCGTGTGTACACTTGGCCAGGACAAGTTTCTTGTCCAAGAATCTCGTCAAGAAAAACAATGTGTTTTTTCCTGACGAGATTCTCGGTCGTGTGTACGAGGCCTTAGGCATGCTTCAGATCTATGCGTTTTTTGGCGCTTTTTGCAGAAACGCACTACAGTTCATTTAACATGGTTTCCTATGGGACATGTTCACATCTATACTTTTTTCAGCAGCTGCATTTCTGGAAGGGGTCAGGGACTTTTTGAAATGCAAACCGATGATTTTTGGTTAAGTAGACTTCAATAGAGAAGCTGCAGAAAAGCATGTAGTGCGTGTCTGCCGTGATTTTACCATGATTTGCATTCTGCGTTCTTTAATCTGGCCAACAAGAAATTGGCCAAAAAAAAAAAGTGTAAAAAATGCAAAGCGCAAGTCGTGGCAAAATCTCGGTAAAATTGCGTGTGCAAAAACACACAGCAAAAGAGCACTCCAAAAAAAAAACCGATCAAAAAGGAAACTGCATAGGTGTGACTTGAGCCTTAGAGCATCTGACAAGGCTGTCCTTGCTGCCTGCGCCTTTCTGTCTGTTCCGGAAATTATGAAAAATCTGTCTAAGAGGAAATGTAAGTCATCAAACTTTATCCAGAAGTAAAAAAAAAAAAAGCACAGACTAGGAAAAAGAGAAGAAGAACTTAGAGCCAATCAGGAGTCCTGTGTGCTAAAAAAGAACATAATGATGGTAGGAGAGGAAAAAGATGACCTCATTGGTCTGTTGCTGATCTTTCACTGTCCAGGGAAATCGAGGGGAAATCTTTCAATGGGTGAATTCTGAGAGATTTGCCCTCACTTCCTGTTTTGTTTCCAGGACTTAATTAAGAGAAATCTCTGTAATGGTTAACAACTAGGTAGTGGAAGTATAAAGGAAAGAATACACCCCAGCTATTACTTCTTAGTAGTTTTAAAAATAGGAAAGGATGTGCTGGAGAGAGTCTAGAGAAGGGCAACAAAGTTAATAAGGGGACTGGAGGATATTAGTTATGAAGAAAGGTTACGGGCACTGAACTTATTCTCTCTGGAGAAGAGACGCTTGAGAGGGGATATGATTTCAATGTACAAATACCGTACTGGTGACTAGTGATGAGCCGAACACCCCCGGGTTCGGTTCGCACCAGAACCCGCGAACGGACCGAAAATTCGCACGAACATTAGAACCCTATTAAATACAATGAATGCGAACGTTCGGATTCTAAAGTGCTAATTATAACGACTATTATCCATGTTATTGTCCGAAACAGAGTTTGGGAACCCGGGTTCTGCACCAGGAGACATGTATCAATGCAAAAAGAAGTTTTAAAAACGGACGTTTTCCGGGAGCAGTCATTTTAATGATGCATAAAGTTAAAAAAAAAAAAGTCAAATATTCCTTTAAATATTGTACCTGGGGGTTGTCTAAAGTATGCCTGTGAAGTGCCACGTGTTTCCCGTGTTTAGAACTGTCCCTGCACAAAATAACATTTCTAAAGGAAAAAAAGCCATTTAAAACTGCTTGCGGCTTTAATGCAATGTCTGGTCCCGGTAATATGGATGAAAATCTTTATGAAAAATGGCATAGCTACCCCATCAACCCCCCCCCCCCTACCCCAGCCCATTACCAGCCCCTTTGGGTCTTGTATGGATATTAAGGGGAACCCCGCACACAAACTAAAAAAGGCCCTATATACTCTGAACAGCCGTATACAGGCGGTGCATACAAGACAGGGACTGTAGGTTTGTTCTTATGTAGAATCTGTTTGTAATTTTGAACAGCTGCATTGTTTAAGTGGAGCTCCATGGCAAATTCCTTTTTTTTAGCTTTTTGGAAAACATAGGGAACGGTTATCACCCCTGTCACATTTTTTTTGCTGTCTGTGCCCCTGTTCAGAACATTTCACCTCACTTTGCGTCCCAATGACAACTGTTTTTGAAATGTGGTGTTTTTATTGAAACAAGGATTGGTGATAAAGCATCAGTAGAGAGGAGACACCTTTCTCCCATATTAATTCTTACAGGAGAGAATTTTCCTTCCAAGGGGTAGATTTCCTCTCACTTCCTGTTGTCTTCTTCCGTTTGCAAGTAGTAGTCGTTTGTAAGTTGGATGTTTGAAAGTAGGGACCTGCCGTATATACTCTGCAGAAATTGGCCCCTTAGGTGTTGGTGTTGGCACAACACTGTAAGCACTCACAGTTACTCTTGGTGGGTGCTGGAACGCCCTGCTGTCAACTATTATATCAGGAATTGTAATAACATATAATTGTTGATCAGTGGTAGTAAAAATTGGGCCTTTGATGGTGGTGCTGGTGCCACAACACTGTAAGGCCTGACAGTTACTCTTGGTGGGCGCAGCAATGGGCCCTGCTGTGAATTATTCGATCAATAATTATAATTGCATGCCCCTGTTGAATAGGGGCTGAAAAATTGGGCCTTTGGTGGTGATGGTGGTGCTGGTGCCACAACACTGTAAGGCCTGACAGTTACTCTTGGTGGGCGCAGCAATGGGCCCTGCTGTGAATTATTCGATCAATAATTATAATTGCATGCCCCTGTTGAACAGGGGCTGAAAAATTGGGCCTTTGGTGGTGGTGGTGGTGGTGATGGTGATGGTGGTGCTGGTGCCACAACACTGTAAGGCCTGACAGTTACTCTTGGTGGGCGCAGCAATGGGCCCTGCTGTGAATTATTCGATCAATAATTATAATTGCATGCCCCTGTTGAACAGGGGCTGAAAAATTGGGCCTTTGGTGGTGGTGGTGATGGTGATGGTGGTGCTGGTGCCACAACACTGTAAGGCCTGACAGTTACTCTTGGTGGGCGCAGCAATGGGCCCTGCTGTGAATTATTCGATCAATAATTATAATTGCATGCCCCTGTTGAACAGGGGCTGAAAAATTGGGCCTTTGGTGGTGGTGGTGGTGGTGGTGGTGATGGTGGTGCTGGTGCCACAACACTGTAAGGCCTGACAGTTACTCTTGGTGGGCGCAGCAATGGGCCCTGCTGTGAATTATTAGATCAATAATTATAATTGCATGCCCCTGTTGAACAGGGGCTGAAAAATTGGGCCTTAGGCACTGGTGGCACAACACTGCAACCCCTCACAGATACTGTACTTGGAGCACAGCAATGAGGCCTGTTGCAAAGTATTGCATCCAAAATTTTAATTACACGCCCCTGTTAAACAGGGGCTGAAAAATTGGGCCTTAGCCACTGGTGGCGTCACCCATAAACCAAAATGATCTTCCAAGCTATCATCATTAATCGTATCATTGAGGAGGAGGAGGAGGATAGCCAGTCAACATAACAGCACAGGCACTCAGCATCAGCATCAGTCTTGAAGGGATGTGACATTTTAAAATCAATTAGTCTGTTATATCAGCATCAGGTGTGTGGTAGCTGGTGGTGATCCAAGACTGGTTCATCTTGATGAAAGTCAGTCGATCAACCGAGTCGGTGGACAGGCGCACCCTGTGATCCGTGACAAATCCTCCAGCAGCACTGAATGTGCGTTCTGAAAGAACGCTGGATGCAGGACAGGCCAGTAGCTCAATTGCATACTGTGCAAGCTCTGGCCAGTGATCCATCCTCAAGACCCAGTAAGCCAGAGGATTTTCGGTGGGGAAGGTGTCCAAGTCTGACCTTGCCCCTAGGTATTCCTGGACCATGTATATCAGACGCTGGCGATGGTTCATGGAACCGATCATACTTTGGGGCTGCGGACTAAAGAATTGTCTGAACGCATCGGTCAGACGGCCACCTTCCCCACCGCTCCTTCTTTGACTGCCCGAAGCCTCAGCAACTCGTTGTCCAGGACCAGGAGTTTGTAACCTCCCAGTCTCTGGGAACGCGTTGCACAGACCTTTCTGCAAGGCCTCCCGGAGTTGTCTCATCCTCTGCTCCCTCTGCGACGGTACGATAAGGTCCGCAACCTTACCCTTGTACCGTGGATCAAGGAGAGTGGCCAGCCAGTAATGGTCCCTCTCCTTGATCCGAAGAATACGAGGATCCTTCCGCAGACTTTGCAGGATCAGGGAGGCCATGCAGCGTAGGTTAGCTGAGGCATTCAGTCCGGAGTCCTCTGGGTCACTAAGGACGACATGATCCGCAGCCACCTCCTCCCAGCCACGTACAAGTCCACTGGTTTCTTGGAACTGTAAATCATCCCTAAAAGACTGCTGCTGATGATGCTGAGTGCCAGCCTCCACCTCCATGCTGACACAATCCTCCTCCTCCTCCTCCTCCTCTTCCTGTGCGATGGGTGGGACAGAAGGAACACTGTCTGGGTAAAGGGGGCCTTGAGAGGCAAGGAAGTCCTCCTCTTCCTGCCTCTGTTCTGCCTCAAGTGCCCTGTCCATTATTCCACGCAGCGTGTGCTCCAACAGGTGGACAAGAGGTACAGTGTCACTGATGCATGCACTGTCACTGCTCACCATCCTCGTGGCCTCCTCAAATGGTGCCAGGACAGTGCATGCATCCTTGATCATGCCCCACTGGCGTGGTGAAAAAAACCCGAGCTCCCCTGACCCTGTCCTGGTGCCGTAGTCGCACAGGTACTCATTGATGGCCCTCTGCTGCGTGTGCAGCCGCTGCAGCATGGCCAACGTTGAGTTCCACCTGGTGGGCATGTCACATATAAGGCGATTCTTGGGCAGGTTCAACTCCTTTTGCAGCTCAGCCAGGCGAGCACTGGCATTATAAGATCTGCGGAAATGCACACAGACTTTCCTGGCCTGCCTCAGGACATCCTGTAAGCCCGGGTACCTGCCCAAGAACCGCTGCACCACCAGGTTAAGGACGTGAGCCATACAGGGCACATGGGTCAGTTGTCCCTGTCGGAGGGCGGAGAGGAGGTTGGTGCCATTGTCGCAAACCACCATTCCTGGCTTAAGCTGGCGTGGCGTCAACCACTTCTCGGCCTGCCCCTGCAGAGCAGACAGGACCTCTGCCCCAGTGTGGCTTCTGTCCCCCAAACACACCAGCGCAAGCACGGCATGGCATCTTTTTGCCTGCGTACTTGCGTAGCCCCTTGAACGCCTACGGAGCACCGCTGGTTCCGAGGACAAACCACAGGAAGAGGCCATGGAGGAAGAAGAAGAGAAGGGGGTGGAGGAGAGAGGTGTGTCACAACCAGTAGTAGCATTTTGGAGGCGTGGCGGTGGAACAACCTCCAACACTACTGCACCTTGTCCTGCATCCTTCCCAGCTGCCAAAAGAGTGACCCAATGGGCCGTGAAAGAAAGGTAACGTCCCTGTCCATGCCTGCTGGACCATGAGTCAGCGGTAATATGCACCTTACCGCTGACCGCCCTGTCCAGCGAGGCCAAGACATTGCCTTCCACATGCCTGTAGAGAGCCGGAATCGCCTTCCGTGCGAAAAAGTGTCGTTTGGGAACCTGCCACTGAGGAACCGCACATTGCACAAACTCACGGAAGGGGGCCGAGTCTACCAACTGAAAAGGCAGCAGTTGAAGCGCTAGCAATTTAGCCAAGCTAGCATTCAACCGCTGGGCATGTGGATGGCTGGGAGTGAACTTCTTTTGACGGTCCAGCAGCTGGGGCAGGGAAATTTGCCTGCTAGAATCGGACGTTGGTGTACTGCTAGCAGAGTGCCCGCAAGTACTTGCCTGTGACACACCTAATTCTACACCTTCACTCCTCTCAGAGCAGGTTTCAGAGAGGAGTGAAGGTATAGTGGGGTTGGAGATCCCAGCTGATGCGGTGCAAGAAGAGGTCAGCTTTGTTCTTTGGTGTGGGTCTTTAAGGTAGGCTTGCCAACGAGCTGCATGGCAGGTCAACATATGTCTGGTCAGGCATGTGGTACCCAAGCGGCTGATGTTTTGGCAACGCGATATACGCTTGAGACATATGTTGCAAACAGCAGCTGTGCGATCTGATGCACTCGCCTCAAAAAAGGCCCACACCAAAGAACTTTTTGAATGACGGGCAGAGGCAGCGCCCTGCACAGGCGGAGCTCTGCGGTGTGATTCCGTCGGTGTGCTGCCCATACGCTGGCCACTCAAGGGCATCCTGCCTCGTTGGAGATGTGCCTCCTCCTCATCCTCCTCCTCCTCTCCACTTTCCCTCACTGTCCTACTCTGTCCCTCCCTACAAACAAGATTTAGCACAGAATAGCACACTGATAATTGCCACGAGTGTCCTTCTCTGTCCCTAAACTCAAGGATTGAAAATATGGAACAGCAAAATTGGTTTAGAACAGAATAGCACACTGTCAGTTTCACTCACTGTACCTCTCTGTCCCTAAACTCAAGGATTGAAAATATGGTTCAGCAAAATTGGTTTAGAACAGAATAGCACACTGACACTTTCCCTCACTGTCCTACTCTGTCCCTCCCTACAAACAAGATTTAGCACAGAATAGCACACTGATAATTGCCACGAGTGTCCTTCTCTGTCCCTAAACTCAAGAATTGAAAATATGGAACAGCAAAATTGGTTTAGAACAGAATAGCACACTGACACTTTCCCTCACTGTCCTACTCTGTCCCTCACTACAAACAAGATTTAGCACAGAATAGCACACTGATAATTGCCACGAGTGTCCTTCTCTGTCCCTAAACTCAAGGATTGAAAATATGGAACAGCAAAATTGGTTTAGAACAGAATAGCACACTGACACTTTCCCTCACTGTCCTACTCTGTCCCTCCCTACAAACAAGATTTAGCACAGAATAGCAGACTGAAAATTGCCACGAGTGTCCTTCTCTGTCCCTAAACTCAAGGATTGAAAATATGGAACAGCAAAATTGGTTTAGAACAGAATAGCACACTGACACTTTCCCTCACTGTCCTACTCTGTCCCTCACTACAAACAAGATTTAGCACAGAATAGCACACTGAAAATTGCCACGAGTGTCCTTCTCTGTCCCTAAACTCAAGGATTGAAAATATGGAACAGCAAAATTGGTTTAGAACAGAATAGCACACTGACACTTTCCCTCACTGTCCTACTCTGTCCCTCCCTACAAACAAGATTTAGCACAGAATAGCACACTGAAAATTGCCACGAGTGTCCTTCTCTGTCCCTAAACTCAAGGATTGAAAATATGGAACAGCAAAATTGGTTTAGAACAGAATAGCACACTGACACTTTCCCTCACTGTCCTACTCTGTCCCTCCCTACAAACAAGATTTAGCACAGAATAGCACACTGAAAATTGCCACGAGTGTCCTTCTCTGTCCCTAAACTCAAGGATTGAAAATATGGAACAGCAAAATTGGTTTAGAACAGAATAGCACACTGACACTTTCCCTCACTGTCCTACTCTGTCCCTCCCTACAAACAAGATTTAGCACAAAATAGCACACTGACACTTTCCCTCACTGTACCTCTCTGTCCCTAAACTCAAGGATTGAAAATATGGTTCAGCAAGATTGGTTTAGAACAGAATAGCACACTGACACTTTCCCTCACTGTACCTCTCTGTCCCTACAAACAAGGTTTAGCACAGAATAGCACACTGTCACTGACACTCTCCCTACCTATCCTTATTTGTCCCTAAACACAAGGAATCCAGGATTAGTAAAGGAAAAATAATGACACTGTCCCTGCCTATGCTTCTCTTTCCCTGCTCCGGAACACACTACACAAGGCCGCCGCGCTGGCGGCCTTTTATAGTGTGGGGCGTGTACTAAACCCCCTCAGCAATAATTGGCCACAGGCATCCTGCCTGTGGCCAATCATTGCTCTCCTCGCTGCCGGCGCTGTGATTGGCCAAGCATGCGGGGTCACAGTGCATGCTTGGCCAATCACAGCGCCTGGATGACACTGCGATGGCGTAGTGCATTGTGGGCCGTTCGCGTCACTCGAATTTGGCGCGAACGGCCCAAATCGTTCGATCTTCGTCGAACGATCGAACAGCCGATGTTCGAGTCGAACGTATGTTCGACTCGAACACGAAGCTCATCCCTACTGGTGACCCCACAATAGGGATAAAACTTTTCCCCGAAAGAGAATTTTAAAAAACATGCGGCCCTTCACTTAAACTAGAAGAAAAGTGGTTTGACCTTAAAAGGGGGATCCATCCGCAATTTTTTTTTTTTTTTTAAAGTCAGCAGCTACAAACACTGTAGCTGCTGAATTTTAATAAGGACACTTACCAGTCCTACTCGCCCACGATGTCTGCCCTCCCGAGGGCGATCCCTCAGCGCTGGCAGCTCCTGGCACCGCCATCCTCAGTAAGGGAAACAGGCAGTGAAGCTGTGCGGCTTCACTGCCCGTTTCCTACTGCGCATGCGCGAGCTGCGCAGCGTTTTGTGAATGGGCTGGCTGCTCTCTGGGATACACACAGTTCCCAGTAGGCAGCGCGCCCCATTCACCAGAAAACACCGCGAGTAGGACAGAGGAAGAAGACCAGCCGCGGACGATGAAGAGGAAGATTAGGGACTTCCGCATAGCAACCGCTATTTCTGGTGAGTAAAAAAAATTATTTATTGTTCAATTTATTTTTTTCAATTATTTTTTTCATTTTTGGAAAAAAAATTATTTTCAGGGTGGAACTCCATTTTAAACTGCATAGAGGGTTCTTTACTGTAAGAGCGGCCAGGATCTGAGGTTCTCTTCCACAAGCAGTGGTTTCAGCAGGGAGCCTAGATATTTTCAAAAAACGATTAGATAAGCACCTGAACAACTACAACATACAGGGATATACAATGTAATATTGACAATAAATCACACACACAGGTTGTACTTTATGGACTTGTGTCTTTTTTCAACCTTACCGACCATGTAACTATGTAACCAAGATTGGACAATAGAAGATTGGAAAAACGTTGGCTGGTCTGACGAGTCTCGATTTCAGCTGCGACATTCAGAGGGGAGGGTCAGAATTTGGTGTAAACAACATGAAATCATGGGTCCATCCTGCCTTGTATCAACGGTTCAGGCTGGTGGTGTAATGGTGGGGGGTATTTTCTTGGCACACTTTGGGCCCCTTAATACCAATTGACCATCGTTTAAACGTCACGGCCTACCTGAGTATTGTTGCTGATCATATCCATCCCTTTATGACTACAGTGTGCCCATCTTCTGATGGCTCCTTCCAGCAGGATAATGCCCCATGTCACAAAACTCCAATCATCTCACCACTGGACAATGGCCACTAGAATCCAATGGCCTCCACAGTCACCAGATCTCATCCAATAGAGCACCTTTGGGATGTGTTGGAATGGGAGATTCACATCATGGAGGTGCAGCCGACAAATCTGCAGCAACTGTGTGATGCTATCATGTCAATATGGACCAAAATCTCTGAGGAATGTTTCCAACACCTTGTTGAATCTATGCCAGGAAGAATGAAGGCAGTTCTGAAGGCAGAAGGGGGTCCAACCTGGTACTATCAAGGTGTACCTAATAAAGTGGGCGGTGAGTGTATGTCATCAGAACTTATGTGCGGTACCCCTGTTCTCCAAATTAGAGACACTGCAGAGGATTATGGAAGATCTGACTTTTTTATGGTCTATTCTATCCCATAAATATTTGAGACTAAACATCACCTTGTTTTTAAATATATGAGAGGAAGAAATCCCATTATAGATTCTCAACTGGTCACTTGTCTTGAATTTCAACTGGGCTGACCCGTGAAAAGCCTTCTTCTCTTTATTTTGTGTTTTTTTGGGTCTCATGTACTATTTAACAAACAAAAGTGCTAAACTACAATTATACCTTTTGAAAAAACAGTATAAATGTAGCACACAGACCCTTTTCCCTTGCTTTGGCTCACTTGCAGGAAAAGGGCACACCGTACTATATGCCCGTACCCTCCTGGTTGAGGAGGTTGATCGGTGTCATGTATTTGGGTCCCACAGCTAGGTTCTCCATCAGTTGGTTCTCATCTCCTAGGATATAGGGACAAGTCTCTGTTTTCCCCCCAGTAATTCCAATGTCCACACCACTCTAAACTCCAACGTTGAGTTTATTTTCTCAATGTTCAGCAGATAGGATAAGGGTGGATAAGAGACAGGATAGCAAGGTTTGGGAGGTAGGTCCAGGCACAATGGATAGCACAATCACTACTCTATCCCCGAGTACATTCAGCTCACCCGGATAGTCTCCTATAAAGTGGATCCTAGCAGCCGCAGTGATGCTCGGACGTTTGATCAGGTTATTTTCCTAGATGCAATCGGGAGACTCTCTGCCACAGAATCTATCAGACCCCGAACCTCTTATCTTCTGGTACTTAAGGACAGGTGCCAGCAGCAGCACAATACTAAGCCCTTGGTGAATAGGAGAATCCCTCCAGAGAGTTACCGGGCCCCTTCCTTCACCGTGAACTCTCACCGGTCCATCAGAAAGGTCCTCCCCCGGCCTCCTCTTCTTAGAAGCGGGCTCCCTCGCGAGAGACACCCTGGGGCTTCTCCTCCTCGAAGCGGGATCCAGCTAAAGGTGCTGGGCCCAGTGTTGAAGATGCAGCCCCAGGACTAAAGGTGCCTGGGACTGATGCACACGTGGCCCCATGGCCTGGGGGGCCATGCACCAGGACTCCGACTCTGGAACGAAGACCGAAACCCCTCCCAGGCGGCGTTTGCCCCTTATGTATTCTCTCCCAGCATGCACAGCAGGTCGACCACAACCACCGTACCACTGCCAAGAGAGGACACCCAAGGCGCAGCACTAATACCAGTGGTTCAACCCTGACCCATTATGGCAGTGCCACCTACAGGCCACAGGGAACTGTACACCAGTATACCATCCTGGAAATAAACAGCACAACCTATAAATGGAGAACGGTCTAAGCCTAACTACTATCTCAGACCAGCCCCCTGAATTTGGGTATATAGCACCCCTAAATGGGGTGGGCGCTACATAAACAAGATATAGTGGTGAGAAAATCCAACCTTTAAAGTGGAAGTAAACTTCCATCTCTTGCTTGTACCTATAGGTAAGCCTATAATAAGGCTTACCTATAGGCAGTGGGAATATCTCCTAAATGTGCACCGTTAAGGAGATATTTACTGTACAAGCAGCCAGTGACATCATCGGTGCATGTGCTTTGAAGGAACGGCCACCCGTGCCATTTCTTCAGAGCCCTGTGCCGGGAGCAGCTGCTCCCACGCGCATGCACAGGAGTGACATAATTGCGGCTCCAGCCACTCAGAGAGCTGGAGTCAGTGAACCCGATAGCAAGACGGATGAAGATGAGAGCACCTGCAGCGTTGACATCTCGGCGCTGGAATTGCTTTGTTTTAAAGTGGATGTAAACCCATTTCATTAAATTTGAGCTGGGCACATATATCTGCAGTATTTTGTTATCTCTCTTCAAAGAGCTAAGTCCCATAGCGGTCTTCTGACCCATTCCTCTGTTATCAGCCTGATAACTCCTGACAAATTCTCGGACACATCAGATAAAAGCAGCCTGAAATTTCTGTTCGGGAAGGTTCCTATAAATAGATTAGAAGGGAGCTGGCCCTATTACAAAACACCTCTGAGAGTCTCCGCCTATGATGAGAGGGGGTGTGTGCCTTTCCTCCAATCAGCAATTTTAGCTATCTTGGCTGTATTCCCAGACATCACACTCTGTGTTAACCAGGAAGAGAAAATCTCCTAACACGATCTGAACTTTCCAAACAGTATATAAATGTGAAGACAGCAGATATGGATGTAAAACCTATGTATGGAGATTTGGTTCATCCCTGTGTATCATCTGAGGCTGTTCACTTCACTGGATGTATGGAGGGTTTACAGCCACTTTAAAGTGGTTGTAAACCCACTTTTTCAACTTGCACCTACAGGTAAGCCTAGATTAAGGCTTACCTGTAGGTGCAAGAAATATCTCCTAAACCTACACGGTTTAGGAGATATTTACTAAAAATTACAGGCGCCGCTGTCTACGGCGCATGCGTGCCGTAGACAACGGCGCATTCATGGGGTTAATCCCATTCACAAAATCGGCTACTTCCCAGCAATCGTTGGGCGTAGCCGATTGTGACGGCTCTCGCGCGCATGTGCAGAGTGACGTCTCCGCCGCTCCGGCCAATCACAGCGCCAGGGCGGCGCTGTGATTGGCTGGTGCGGCGATACCCGGAAGTAACCTTCCGGCTATCGCCGCAGCGATGGATGCGGCTGAAGAGGGAGACGAGGACGGCTTCGGGGGCCCCGATCTAAGGTAAGTGATGCATAATGAGCTATTATGCTAGTCATATTAGCTCATTATGCCTTTCTCTTACAGGTCGTTATGGAAAAAAAAAAAATATATAGGGTTTACAACCACTTTAAGGTAAGTTTAACATAATGTGCTAGTATGCGACTTGCAGGTACAGAAAAAAAAAATGTCCAGCGGTTTACAACCGCTTTAATCAGTCATTTTTTTGCCATAACTGGAGAGTGACAGGGATGCGTTCTTTGCCTATATACTTTTTACATTAATGTGCCCCTCTTTCCCACCTCAGGAAGTTAGAAGGTATGTCCTAATGAACACGATGATGATTGTTATGGTCCCCACAGCCTGTCTTAGGTTGAGTTACAGAGCACTGCCAGAGAGCCAGCCCAATTTTAGCTAAAGCACATCAACCAAACATGGACTGGCTGTGTAAAATATTCTGTGTTCAGGGCATTAGTCTGTGCATGTGCTGTACTCAGGTACTGGTGCACACCCATATACAGCCACATCTTATAATTGACCTCTATGGGCAGCTGTGGGCCCCATGGAAGTTTTTACAGGGGTTCTGGATGCTTATGTGTGCTGTACAGTCCCCTTGCAGCCGTGTGCATGAGCCCTTAAAGTGGTTGTAAACCCACTTAGACAACTTGCACCTACAGGTAAGCCTAGATTAAGGCTTACCTGTAGGTGCAAGAAATATCTCCTTAACCCACACGGTTAAGGAGATATTTGCTGAAAAACACAGCACCGATGACGTCACACGCATGCGCACTAGCGGGCCGGCATCATTACCTGGGACTGTGACGTCATATGGGGGCGGGGTCACTGGGTGGCATCACCCGGTGACCACGCCCATGCCTATATAAGTGAATGCGCTCCGCTCACATGGCATTACAGCCGGAGACAGCGATGAGTCAACATCTCCAGGAGAGAAGAGGGAAGAAGGCGACAAAGAAGACCGGGCCGCCACTAGCAAAAGAGCTGGAAGAAGATAGGGGAGGCTCGGCAGAAGGAAGAAAGAACCGGAGAGCGAGAGAAGAACTGAAGAGCGCAGAGACGACACCAAAGACCCCCGAAGTTGGAAGAAGACCCCCAAAGTCGGAAGAAGACCCCCGGAGCTGTCTAATAAATTACTTAAAAAACCTGTGTAGTATTTTTTTTCCACCAGGTGAATGGGTAGGGGTAAGATGTACCCCATACTCATTCACATAGGGTGGTGGGCCGGGATCTGGGAGCCCCCTTATTAAAAGGGGGCTCCTGGATTCCGATAAGCCCCCCGCCCGCATACCCCGACAACCAACGGCCAGGGTTGTCGGGAAGAGGCCCTGTCCTCATCAACATGGGGGCAGGGTGCTTTGGGGTGGGGGGGCTCGCAAGGCGCCCCCCTGCCCCAAAGCAACCACCCCCCATGTTGAGGGCATGCAGCCTGGTACGGTTCAGGAGGGAGGGGGGGCGCTCTCTCGTCCCCGCCTCTTTTCCTGCGGCCTGCCAGGTTGCGTGCTCGGATAAGGGTCTGCTATGGACTTTGGGGGGGACCCCACGCAGTTTTTTTCCGGCGTAGGGGTTCCCGTTAAAGTCCTTACCAGACCTAAGGGCCTGGTATGCTCCTGGAGGGAACACATGCCGGTTTTTTATTTAAAATTTGGCGTGGAGTTCCCCCTCATGATAACAGCGGCGAGACTTCCCAGGTCGGCAAAGACTCCAAGCTCAAAAACGCAACGCATAGGTGT
Organism: Rana muscosa; assembly: GCA_029206835.1. Taxonomy (NCBI): domain Eukaryota; kingdom Metazoa; phylum Chordata; class Amphibia; order Anura; family Ranidae; genus Rana; species Rana muscosa. The sequence continues at coordinate 227,893,538 of CM055121.1, forward strand.
GAACCCAGCCTAAAATGTTCTAGTCGGTTTTAGTAGACAAAATTAACACTGGACTTAGGGGAGAATCCCCAGTGAAGTCTGCAATGGCAGCAATATTTCTCTCTTAACAGATTTACTTAATGTTTTTTTTACTGAATCTTCTTCTTAAAGAGCAGTTTTAAAGATTCAACCTGGATCTGTCAAACTGAAAAGATCGATCTCTACCGCTGAAGCCTGACTAAAAGCAAAACTGTGATGTAGAATCGTTGTCACACAACATACTTTTTACAAGAAACAACAGCTTGAAATGTCCCCTCTCTTTCCCTGTGTATGAATTGCCATGGCAAGGACTAATACATTAAGTTCTAGGTGATGCCAATCTTTTCCCCTTTGGTAGACTCTTCACCATCTGCCAGGGTCTCACTAGTGACACTGTCCTGCAACATAAAGATTGGAGTTACAGGTGCCAGTACTGATAAGTATAATAAAGTCTTATAGTGAAAAAAGGTGCCAACCTAGAGTAGCTCTGTGCAGGGCCGCTGATAGAAATTATGGGGCCTACCTGACGGGGCCCCCTTCAGCCCCACCCCTGGCCCTGCCCCTATACAGATAGGCTAGGGTATACAGACAGGCTAGGGTATACTCATAAAGGCTAATTTGTGAGCGTGGCTAATGTAAAAATATGCACCACACAGAGCTGAAAAACAGACGTGGTTTAACCACTTAAGGACCAGCCACTGTATATATACACGTCGGCAGAATGGCTCGTACAGGCACAATCACGTACCTGTACGTCCCCTTTAACTGCATGACGTTGGGGTCGCGTGCTCGCTGCCGCGCTCACGACCCCCCTGCCTTCCCCGTGAGTCGGACCGCGGGTCCCGCGGACTCGATCGCCGCGGTGATCCCTGCGATCGTCTCATGGAGGCATGGAGCGGGGAGATGTTAGTGTAAACCAGTGGTCTCCAAACTGCGGCCCGAGGGCCAGATGCGGCCCTTTGCTTGCCTTTATCCGGTCCTTGGAGCACTACCCCTTCCAATGATACGAGACATGATTCTGCCATCTGACACCGACAATGGAGCACCATTTCTCCCACTGACACCACTAATGGGGCACTATTCCTCCCCCTAATACCAGATATTTACGCCCACTGATGCCAGGAAAATTTTCACTCCCGCTTGCCAAAGTCCGGCCCTACAAGAGTCTGAAGGACAATAAACCGACCCCTGGTGTAAACACAACATCTCCCCGCTCCCCTACTGACAATGTCACGATCTCCGTTCTGTGTAATCAGAGCGGAGATCGGTGACGTGTCACTCGTAGCCACGCCCCCACACAGTAGTAATCACTCCCCTAGGCACACTTAACCCCTTCAGCGCCTCTAGTGGTTAACCCCTTCACTGCCAGTTGCCATCGTCATTTTCACAGTAACCAGTGCATTTTTATAGAACTGATCGCTGTGAAAATGACAATGGTCCCAAAAATGTGTCAAAAGTGTCCGATGTGTCCGCCATAATGTCGCAGTCACAAAAAAAAAAATAAAAAAAAAAATCGCTGATCGCCGTCATTACTAGTAAAAAAAAATTTTTTTTATAAAAATGCCATAAAACGACCCCCTATTTTGTAAATGCTATAACTTTTGCGCAAACCAATCAATAATCGCCGATTGCGATTTTTTTACCAAAAATATGTAGAAGAATATGTATCAGCCTAAACTGAGGAAAAAAAATTTTTTTATATACTTTGGGGGAAATTTATTATAGCAAAAAGTAAAAAATATTGTTTTTTTTTTTAAATTGTCGCTCTATTTTTGTTTATAGCGCAAAAAATAAAAACCGCAGAGGTGATCAAATACCACCAAAAGAAAGCTCTATTTGTGGGAAAAAAAAGACGTCAATTTTGTTTGGGAGCCACGTCGCACGACCGCGCAATTGTGAGTTAAAGCGACGCAGTGCCAAATCGCAAAAAGGGGCCTGGTCTTTATGCTGCGAATTGGTCCAGGGCTTAAGTGGTTAAACTACGCTTAGTTATTGGGCATGGCTTAAAAGGGTGTGGTTAGAGTCTAGATGACACTGTGCTGCGTTCAAAACTGCACTGTCCAATTTCTCACAGTCAAACAGTTCTACATGAAAAAGGAGATGCTATTTATGTCAGCTAAGCCCACTTTAAAAAAATAATTATGTCTAAGCTCAGGTTCCCACTGGGCTGCGGGAATGAAGCCATGCGAGTTCAGCTGAACCCACACGATTTCACTTGCACCTGCCAATCCCGATTTCAGCCGTGATTTCACAGACATCTGTGCAGGTTTTTGCACAGATGTCAATGGAAATCGCACCCCGAAATCGCAAAAAGTAGTACAGAAACTACTTTTTGAAAGCGGTGCGGCGCCGCAAATGCAGCGTCACAGCGTTTAGGACGGTGCCATTGCCGACATTAGCGCCAATTTGACATGTCAAATCGCACCAATATGAACCGGGGCTAAGGGCCGGTTCACACCATGCCTGCATCTGAATTGTGAAGGAATGTGCAGTGGATTCCTGCACAATTCAACCTGCATGCAAAACGTACTTACTGCTTTTGCGATCTGCAGCAGGTAAAAAGTTAATAACACCTCAAATGCAGGTCGCAGGTTGTAGTGCATTTGCCGTGCACCTGCCAGCCCTCGATCACCATGTGATCTGGTTGCAGTGCATACACTACTTTTGGTGCATTGGCAATTTTAACCCATTCAAAATGAATGAGCTTGAAATAGCACTGCACAAACCCACATGTGAATTGCACAGGAACGCACAGTGTGTTCCTGTGTGATTCAGCTACAGACATGGTGTGAACCAGTAATCTAAAAATTTAGATAGAAGTAAAAAAAAGTTGGGTTTGCTGACATTGATGGCATTTCCTTTTTCATGTAGCACTTCTGTGAGAAATTGGGCAGTGCATTTTAAAACCCAATTTCTCACAGGACAGATGTGCTACATGAAAAAACAGACATTAGACTTTACATTTCAGTAAGGCCTGATGCCCACGGACGTTTTTACAGCTGCGTTTTTGAGCGTTTTTTACAGCTTAAAAACGCCTGTCCATGTTAGTCTATAGCTTCATGCCCACCTAGGCGTTTTTGAGCTGCAAATAGCATAGGCGTTTTTAAGCCGTAAAAAAAAAACCAGGACCAGTGCATTCCGCGTCGTCGGCGTTAGGCATAAAAAAAAAAGGGAAGCGTTAAAAAACGTGGGAAAACGTGCAAAAACGCGGCAGCGTTTTTGAGCTCCGCCGTTTTTATCTTTTTTTTTTTTTTTTTAAATACGGTCGAAAAATTTATACAATAACATGGACAGGCGTTTTTAAGCTGTAAAAAACGCTCAAAAACGCGGCTGTAAAAACGTCTGTGGGCATGAGGCCTTAATGTGACTGGGCTAACCTGCAATCCCATGAGAATCCTGATCCACTGTAACCATAACGCAGCTCATGTGTGCACACCAGAAGAAGTTAGGCGCAATCATCCTCGAAGCTGGCCACACCCCCTCCCGCCCACTCAAACTACAGGATCTCAGTCAGCCTCTGACTCTGAGATGTTTAGCCCGAGTGAGTGCTCATTGAGAGCAGCTGAACAGCTGCTAAGAGAGGAGGGGGGCAGAGCGGGGAGGAGCGGAGGAGTTGGAGAAAGACGTTTTTGTTTATTTAGCACTCTGTTCAGATTGTCTGGGCCCCCCCTGGTGGCCAGTTCCAGTACAACAGGGCCAGTTGTACTGGCTTATCAGCGGCCCTGGCTCTGTTTGTTTATAACCGCTGCCCCTTTACGTGTGAACCACACTAAAAAAGATAATTGTGAAATGGTAAAGTCAGGCGCTGTTACTTAGCGAAATAGACATAAACCTTACTATGTGCTCGATAATTTACCCCTCTGACACTCAATGCTCAAAATAAACTCAATGTCATATCATCAAAAGAACTTAAAAAATTTAAAAATGGCAAGGTAGAGATACAAATCACATTTTGCTACATTCATATATTCATGTGTCACAACCAATGATAAAATTGTGCAAAAAAAATAATTTCCTTGTTCAAGTATTTTATTAAAGATTGTCAGAAATTATTGAATAAAATGTGTGAAGAGAATAGTTTTACATTGTTACATTAAGATAATCACATTACAGGAAATTATATTACTTGTCATAAATTATACCATAAAATTGTATAGTTACCACTTAAGGACCAGCCACTGTATATATACGTCGGCAGAATGGCTCGTACAGGCACAGTCACGTACCTGTACGTCCCCTTTAACTGCCCGACGTCGGGGTCGCGCGCGCGCCGCCGCCGGCGCGCACGCGACCCCCCTGCCTTCCCCGTGAGTTGGACTGCAGGGTTCCGCGGACTCGATCGCCGTGGGGATCCCCGCGATCGTCTCACGGAGGCATGGAACGGGGAGATGTTAGTGTAAACACAACATCTCCCCGCTCCCCTACTGACAATGTCACCGATCTCCGCTCTGTGTAATCAGAGCGGAGATCGGTCATGTGTCACTCGTAGCCACGCCCCCACACAGTAGTAATCACTCCCCTAGGCACACTTAACCCCTTCAGCACCCCTAGTGGTTAACCCCTTCACTGCCAGTGTCATTTTTACAGTAACCAGTGCATTTTTATAGCACTGATCGCTGTAAAAATGACAATGGTCCCAAAAATGTGTCAAAAGTGTCCGATGTGTCCGCCATAATGTCGCAGTCACGAAAAAAATCGCTGATCGCCACCGTTACTAGTAAAAATATGTAGAAGAATACGTATCGGCCTAAACTGAGGAAAAAAAACGTTTTTTTTATATATTTTTGGGGGATATTTATTATAGCAAAAAGTAAAAAAATTGCATTTTTTTCCAAATTGTTGCTCTATTTTTGTTTATAGCGCAAAAAATAAAAACCGCAGAGGTGATCAAATAGCACCAAAAGAAAGCTCTATTTGTGGGAAAAAAAGGACGTCAATTTTGTTTGGGAGCCACGTTGCACGACTGCGCAATTGTCAGTTAAAGCGACGCAGTGCCGAATCGCAAAAAGGGGCCTAGTCTTTATGCTGCGTATTGGTCCGGGGCGTAAGTGGTTAAAGATGGAAAAAAAACAACCATGCAGTAGATAAATACTAATCTTATCTAAGCAAAAGTCTACCTTTTATTTCAATTTTATGTATGATCGCTAGTATAATTGGAATACATTAAATAGGAAAAAATGATGATTGTAGGGGAAGGATCTCAGCACTCTATTTCCAATTGTTCTATAAATCAGATGCATCCCTCATATGTGGCCAAATGGAAGAATGATTTGGGTCGTACGATTGATACAGTAGAATGGTCCGAAATATGGTCAATCACAAAATCTTCTTCACCGAATGTAACAGCAGTAGAGACCGTATATAAAGTACCATATATACTCGAGTATAAGCCGAGTATTTCGGCACATTTTTTTGTGCTGAAAATGCCCCCCTCGGCTTATACTCAAGTCTGTGTCCATCTTCACATTTGTGTGCCTGATCCCGGCTTATACTCGAGTCACCTTTTTGTAGCTGATCTCCCGGACTTTGGGGACCTGATACCGGCTAGCTGTAGGTCCCCTGGACCCCAAACTTGGCACACATGTAGCCCAACTCTTCATCTACAAGTGTGCAAAGTTTTTCGTCCAGGGGACCATACGGCTGGGGAGCACCGATTTTTCAAACCTGGGCACCCCTTCCATAGACTCCCATGTTAAACGTCAGTCTAGTCACACAGCGCCGGAGATCAGGTAAGGAGATTGGGCACAGTGAGGCATGGGCACAGTGAGGCATGGGCACAGTAAGGCACAGTGAGGCATGGAGACAGTGAGGCAAAGTGAGGCACACTGAGGCATGCAGATGGACACCCTAGGCTTATACTCGAGTCAATACGTTTTCACAGTTTTTTGTGGTAAAATTAGGTGCCTCGGCTTGTATTCGGGTCGGCTTATACTCGAGTATATACGGTACTTACATATTGGTACTTAGTCCCCGCTAGCAGGGCCGATCCGCCCTATACGCTTGCTACGCAAGCTGCGTAGGGCCCCAAGTAATTACTAGGGGCCCCCGAATCTTCGCCGCCGCCGCAACCGCCGCCGCCGCCGCTAGAGGTCCGCGGGCCAGGCGGAGACAATGTCTCCGCCGGCTGCCATTTTCTTGTAGACCAAGAGGAGGGTCAGGGTGGCTGCCAATAGGAATTGAGCTGCGGCACTGCCCACCTCCCGCCCCGCTGATGTCTGTCTGTGTGTGTGTGAGTGAAATGTGGGAAGGGGCGGGGGTGCCGCAGCTTAATTCCTATTGTCAGCCACCCGGCCGGCTCCTCCACTGACCCCTCTGCGTAATGGCGGCGGAGAGTCTCTCCTGCAGGGGCATCACACCTGGTGTAAGGGGGGCCTCCACTGGGAATGCCTGGTGTAAGGGGGCCTCCGCTGGGAATGCCTGGTGTAAGGGGGGCCTCCGCTGGGAATGCCTGGTGTAAGGGGGGCCTCCGCTGGGGAGGCCTGGTGTAAGGGGGCCTCCGCTGGGGAGGCCTGGTGTAAGGGGGCCTCCGCTGGGAATGCCTGGTGTAAGGGGGGCCTCCGCTGGGAATGCCTGGTGTAAGGGGGGCCTCCGCTGGGAATGCCTGGTGTAAGGGGGGCCTCCGCTGGGGAGGCCTGGTGTAAGGGGGCCTCCGCTGGGGAGGCCTGGTGTAAGGGGGGCCTCCGCTGGGAATGCCTGGTGTAAGGGGGGCCTCCGCTGGGAATGCCTGGTGTAAGGGGGGCCTCCGCTGGGAAGGCCTGGTGTAAGGGGGGCCTCCGCTGGGAAGGCCTGGTGTAAGGGGGGCCTCCGCTGGGAATGCCTGGTGTAAGGGGGGCCTCCGCTGGGGAGGCCTGGTGTAAGGGGGGCCTCCGCTGGGGAGGCCTGGTGTAAGGGGGCCTCCGCTGGGAAGGCCTGGTGTAAGGGGGGCCTCCGCTGGGAAGGCCTGGTGTAAGGGGGGCCTCCGCTGGGAATGCCTGGTGTAAGGGGGGCCTCTGCTGGGGAGGCCTGGTGTAAGGGGGTCTCCGCTGGGGAGGCCTGGTGTAAGGGGGGCCTCCGCTGGGAATGCCTGGTGTAAGGGGGGCCTCCGCTGGGAAGGCCTGGTGTAAAGGGGGCCTCCGCTGGGAAGGCCTGGTGTAAGGGGGGCCTCCGCTGGGAATGCCTGGTGTAAGGGGGGCCTCCGCTGGGGAGGCCTGGTGTAAGGGGGGCCTCCGCTGGGAAGGCCTGGTGTAAGGAGGGACTCTACTGGGAATGCCTGGTGTAAGGAGGGACTCTACTGGGAATGCCTGATATAAGGAGGAACTCTACTGGGAATGCCTGGTGTAAGGGGGACTCCGCTGGGAATGCCTGGTGTAAGAAGGGACTCGGGGCTTCCACTGATTCTGCATTATGGTGAGTTGAATAATTTCATTTTATATTACAATGTAATAATAGAAATAATGCGCTTCAGTCATCCTGACACCATAACAACTATGGTGCCGGGATGATTGAAGCGCTAACACCAGGTGTTTGGAGTATCTTTATCTGCTGATTTGTTAAACTTTCTGGAATACACATATTTCTATTGTGGTGTAGGATCTGGGCCTGCTGTCCCTCCACCCCTCTTTCTTTCTCTCTTTCTCCCTCCATCCCTCATTCATCTCTGACTCTAACCACACACCCTCAGAGCCACGCCCACGTAAGCCACGCCCACTATTCCACGTAAACCACACCCATTTTTTGCCACCGTAAAGGGCCCCTTAGCAGAATTTTGCTTAGGGCCCCAGGGAGGTCAGGATCGGCACTGCCTGCTAGAATTTCTAAATATCTTCCAGAATATTTGGCTTCTTGTTTCCGTGGCTGTTCAGAGCTGGGCACACATTTTCATATTTGGTGGAAATGCCCAGTGGTTAAAGAATTTTGGAAATCTATTTTTAGACTTGCCTCAGCTATGCTCGAAAGCACTATTTCTCCAGACCCAGCTTTGGCCCTTCTAAACCTAAGGCCGGAATTTATATAAAGGAACCAGTTTAAATTATTAATACAGCTCTTAACAGCTGCTAAACAAACTATACTGTAGCTAAAGCTTGAAAAATGCCTACCCTGAATATAGCTGAAACCAAACATAGAATGAACCAATCTCTGTTACACACAAAGATGGAAGCTTTAGATAAAAATTGTTTAACTAAGTTTAATAGCGTATGGAAACCATGGATTGAACACTGTTTACCACCGGCCTTCGAAGATCAAGTACTTTTACCACGGTAGTCGACGTTATAATGTGTAGATATACAATTACCATCTGGGAGTAACCTACCTTCGGGGACCCCTATCTCCTTTTTCTCCTACCTGTTTTCTCGCTCCTTATTATTGTGATCCCCCCCTTCTCCATACTACATTTTTCATTTTAGGTAGAATCCACTAAAGTAGGTTGACATACCATAATAATATGCCAATAATGGACCTCACATCAGCGGTAGATTAAAAATATATTTCCCAAGTGCATATACTTTGTGTGAGTAAGTACCATACAAGATGCAAAAAATTTAAAAATGAAAAGTAAAAAAAAAAAAAAAACACAAAACTAATATAGTCCACAATAATTTTCTATCAGTCTTTATAGCCCATCCACCATACTGTGTGAAAAAAGAATCCTAAGGACTTGTATTGTGCTCTTCTCCAAATAAGAACAAGTGCTCCACCATGTGCGACAATATAAATGCACTCACCAGAGCCTCAAGGTCACCAGGACCAATCAAGATTGTGGGTAGAGGGAGTATAAAATGCTCCAGTGTCAGTGGAAGTAAAAAATTGCCTCAGACTTAGTGGTTAGTAGGAGTAACAAAAAAAGACATAGTACCCGTGGTCAGCGGGAGGATGAATAGTGTCCTATAATTGTCATTAGTGGGATGACTAGTACCACATTGTGGGTGTCAGTGAAGAGAATTAGGCCCCCTCTTTGGCGTCAGTATGAGGAATGCTTATAGCAGTAGGAATCATGCCCTATTGTTGGTGTCATTGGAAGGAATGGTGCCTTATCATTGGTGTCAGTGGGAATAGGAATAGTGCTTTAAGTGCCAGATACAGGCAAGAAAGGCGCTGTGGTTTAGAGACCACTGCTTTAGTGTGACCAAAGTGAAATTTAGTTCATATATACCATATATACAATGCTGTATCCTGGCCTAGGCCAACAAGGCCCAGGCCTAGGGCAGCACTTTGCAGGGGGGCAGCATGAAAAGAGTCCCTGCCGGCTTGCGCTACACTGTTAGTGTAACGCAAGCTGCTTCTAATTTTGACTGTCCTATCATCCTGGACCACAAACCTTCCTCACTGTGCTATATGTTTTCTGCTGCACCATTGGCATGGTTATATCTTCTCAGTCCTCTCCATAAAATTATCAGAAATTTGTGCTTAAAGTAGAACTATAGGCAACACTTTTTTTTTTCATTTTGGATAGAGTAAGGGAGAGTTAGAGCCCCTGTCAGTTTATTTTTTACCATCCCTGTCCCATTGCAGAGATTTCCCTTCACTTCCTGCCCCATAGCCAAACAGGAAGTGTCCCCACTCGAAAATTTCAGGGCGGGCCTTAAACAGAAAGGGATGTGGCCTTGACAGGAAGGGGTGGGTCATATTTAAATTAGGGGGTGCACGAGTTTAGTCAGGCCTAGGGCAGCACAAAACCTAAATACACTACTGCGTATATAGATATATAGATCTATATCTTCTCACTTTGCATCTCAATAGCAGGAAATAAAAAGAAATATGACAAATTGGGAACAGACAGCAGAAATTTAAAAATTTTTAAAAATGTAAAACTGAGAGGGGGGGGGGGGGTAACCCTTTTCTAATCTATTCAAACCTAAAAATAGTATGTTTTGGCTATGCATACACTTTAAAGCTGAGCTCTGGGCACATAAATGTTTTTTAAATATATTCCCTTATAGCCACAAAAGATATAAATCCACTTTGTGTGCACCAAATGCTTCTACAAGCCAAAATATTACCTTTTAACCACTTGCTTGCTGGGCACTTAAACCCCCTTCCTGCCCAGGCCAATTTTCAGCTTTCAGCGCGGTCATGCAACACTGTACCAATATGACATTTTTATAATTTTTTCCACAAATAGAGCTTTCTTTTGGTGGTATTTTATCACTGATGAGTTTTTTATTTTTTGCTAAAAAAAACGAAAAAAGACTGAGAACAGTTTTTATAGTTTGTTATAAAATTTTGCAAACAGGTAATTTTTCTCCTTCATTGATGTGCGCTGATGAGGCTGCACTGATGGGCACTGATAAGGTGGCACTGATGAGGCGGCACTGGTGGACACTAATAGGTGGCACTGATAGGTGCCACTGAGAGGTGGCACGGATAGGCACTGATGGGCGGCACTGAAGGGCATTGATAGGTGGCACTGAAGGGCACTGATAAGTGGCACTGATGGGCATTGATGGGTGACACTGATGGGCACTGGTAGGTGACACTGATAGGCAGCACTGATGATGAGGCACTTATGGGCACTGATGGGCATTGATAGGTGGCACTGGTGGGCATTGATAGGTGGCACTGGTGGATACTGGTAGGTGGCACTGGTGGTCACTGATTGGTGGCATTGATATGCACTGGCAGGTGGTACTGGTGGGCACAGATGAGGCAGCGGTGGCCAGGGGCGGATCCAGGGGGGGGGCAACAGGGCAATTGCCCCCCCCAAGACCATCTGTCACACTCACTTGCTTGCTGTTTTTTTTTTTTTTGCGCCTGATCTCCCGGACTTTAGGGACCCGTTAAACTTGGCACACATGTAGCCCCAGGTCTCTTCTACAAATGTGCAAAGTTTGGTGTCTGGGGGACCTACGACCGGGGAGCACTGATTTTTTAAAGCCGGGCACCCCTTCCATAGACTCCAATGTTAAACGGTAATTTCTCCGGTGAATTTGTGGACCCCGTAAACATCAGTCTAGTCATGGGCACAGTGAAGCATGGGCACAGTGAGGCATGGGCACAGTGAGGCATGCAGATGGACACCCTAGGCTTATGCTCGAGTCAGTTTTTTGGGGTAAAATTAGGTGCCTCGGCTTATATTCTGGTCGGCTTATACTCAAGTATATACAGTACTTGTTCTGCGGCTGCCACTGCCTCTCTGAGTCTCTCTCTCAGTTTCTCACATCAGCCGATCAGCGGCGCCGAGAGAGAGACTCGTCTAATGTAGTTACGCGGCGCACTGACACGATATCAGGAGCGGAGGAGGAGGTGGGTGGAGCCTCTTCCCTGCACTCGTTGCTAACGCCTGGGCCACTTGGCGCATAGCAACGAGTGACGTCAGTGAGTCACGTCGGGCCGCTCTGCGGGCAGGTGCGATAGCCTGCGGTTCCACAGACGGGTAAGAAAGCGGGCGGCTCCGCTTGCGGCGCAGTTTGTGGGCGGGCGGCGCGGTTCGTGGGCAGACCGTGCTGCTCAGTGTGTTGGCAGCGCAGGTGAGAGAGCAGGCTCAGTGTGGCAGCTAGCCAATCAGCTAGCCAGGAGGGGGGAGCAGAGAGATGAGATCATCTCTCACCGCCTGTGCCTGCCCTGCATTCCTGCAGTGACTTCCGCCCTCACTGTGCAGGCAGCAGAGAGATTACATTATCTCTCTGCTGCCTGACTCTGGGACACAGCAAGAGACAACCACAACTACACCTTAGCAGGCAAGTTAGTGACAATCCGCAAGGTGTGGCAGGCGATGTGGCAAGTGACAATCCGCAAATTGTGTCAGGTGACGTGGCAAATGACAATCTGCATCTGGTGGCAGGCAAGTGACAATCAGCAAGGTGTGGCAGGTGACGTGGCAAGTGACAATCCGCAAGGTGTGGCTAGTGACAATCTGCAAGGTGTGGCAGGTGATGTGGCAAGTGACAATCCGCAACGTGTGGCAAGTGACACGCTCAGGGCTCCCACTAATTGCAGGCGACGGTGGCAAGTGACACACTCGGGGCTCCCACTGATTCTGCATTGAACTATTTAATTTTATATTACAATGTAATAATATAAATAATGCACTTCAATCATCCTGACACCATAACAACCATGGTGCCGGGATGATTGAAGCGCCAACACCAGCCATTTCCCCGATAAATTTCCCACAAAAAAAACATCTTTTTTGGCAGTGCCCCTCCCGAGAAAAGACTCTGGATCCGTCCCTGGCGGTGGCTCTCACTGTTCAAGACCAATGTCCCTTTGACAGAAGCCGGTCTTGAACAGCGAGCAGAATAAAAGGCGATTACCAATCTTCTGTTTACATCATGTGATCAGATGTCATTGGCCGACAGCTCATCACGTGGTAAGGGGCAGGGATCTGCCCCCTACTCTGATCTGTGATCAGCCGAGTCTCACTGACTCAGCGATCAGAGAGCGCGCTGCGTGCCCCCCCACAGGGGACACTCAGGCTACTAATGCACGGGAGGATGTCTATTGATGCCCTCCTGGCAATTAAGGGCTGCGCTGTAGCCGTCTTTCGGCTATAGCGCGGGGGGGAAAAGGTTAGAATGCATGGTGACATCATCACTGGGCTGTACATAACCTGTGCAGTAAGCAGAGCTGTGGGAGGGACCGAGCAGGCTCCACCCGCTACAGGCTACCTGCAAAAAAACACAGGAGGAGGCAGAGACAAGACCAGTCACCCTGCACAAGGAGAGAAAACAGCAGCGGCCGGTCTTTATTACAGGAAGCTCCTGCATAAAAGGAAAGTTTCACACTGGACTACTGCACAGATCTTGAAGAAATATAAAGCACAACAAGATTCAAATAGGAATATGTATGGCTCTTCTTTTTAGACAATGTTTAATTATCCTGAAGCTTAGTTTTAATTATAGTATCAATGAATATTGCACCTTTTTATTTATATGGCTTGTATACTGTATACATACACATAAAACCTGTTTTTTCTTATAGTCTCACATACAGCAGGTTCTAATTCCTGGTCCTGCACAATGAACATGCTTCTTATTTCTCTCAATTCATTTCTATCAGTCAAAACAAAAACCACACACTCCCCATGTGGCTAACTGACCTTACCTCATCACCTTTCAGCTGCATTCGGATCCTATTATCTGTGGATCCCCTTTGCTGTTCCTCTTATTTTAGAGACTGTCTAATTGAAACAAAAGACTGGAACAGGATCACACCCACAATGCCTTTGGTTTCCAGACACCATGTGATCTTGTCTGCCTAGGCTAAGGTCAGACGAGGACATGACAAAGCCTGTGAACACGATTTATATTTTAATGTGGTAAGCATGAGTTCCGTTTTTACTCAATAGTGTCATTTGGTAATGACCATCCCAAATTAAATCTGCTTGGGCATACAATTATAGAAAGAGTCACATTATACCTTCCCAGAAGATGACACTTCACACTGTGTCTCCTAGTAGATAAGGAATTTTGCAATGCAAAGAAATTAAACCATTTATAATAAAAGAAAACAGGAGAGCAGAAGAAGAAGTGGTCAGTGGTATCTCTCGGTCAGCAATACAATGACTGATGAGTCATAAATGATTGCAATATTAGAGGGACATAAACATGTGCTTTGTGGCAATCGATGCATATTTGTATGCTTGGAAAAAATTAGAGCTGTGGAAATTAACTATTAATTCCTTGATTAATCGATTAATTGTTTTGATCGATCAAAATTCTTTGGGCTTGCCGTGTCCATCTGAAGGGCTCCTTTGCTGTGCCTTCATATCTGCATGCCGGCGGGACCTTACTATCTGCCACAAGCAAGGGCTGTTACACTTCCCTCTATCAACCTGGGATTCTACAGCCATCCACTGGGAGTTGTGATAGTTCCCTTCACGGGACATCTACATGCCGACGGACTGATGTTAGCCCCTCCTCATCTGGATTAAGCAGTGGTATCGTTGTACACATTTTTATACCAGTATCATACTTGGCTACATGTTTTTAAGACTGCTTTTGCTACCGTTTGGTATTACTCGCACCATTTTTACAGTTTTTGTAGCTACATTGATTTTATCTCCAGTGCAATATTTATTTTGTTACCTACTTGAAGACTATAAAAGTTTTAATGCTATTCCCATCGAGCGCTGCCTTTTGTGTGTGTTTTGTATCCTGCTATCCATTTTTCCAGTGGTTGGTAGCTGCACTGGGAATCAGCCTGCAAGAAGATCAGCTAAAAGTAGTTGGATCTGTATGTGCGTTATAATTAATCAAAATCAGTCGATTAATCGATTAAAAAAAATCGATTAATCGAACACGAAAATTTTAATCAGTAACAGCCCTAGAAAAAATACATACCGTATATACTCGAGTATAAGCCAACCCGAATATAAGCCGAGGCACCTAATTTTACCACAAAAAAATGGGAAAACGTATTGTCTCGAGTATAAACCTAGGGTGTCCATCTGCATGCCTCACTGTGCCTCTCTTTGCCTCACTGTGTCCATGTGCATGCCTCACTGTGCCCATGCCTCACTGTGCCCATACCTCACTGTGCCCATGCCTCACCGGCCGTGTGTACGAGGCTTCAGTCTTTTGACTAAAATGCCATTTTAATTTTAGTTGTATTTTAGTCATCTCAATTGTTTTAGTTTTAGTCATATTTTAGTCGACTAAAACGTTTTAGTCATTTTAGTCTACGAAATTAACACTGTTTCTGGTGCAGTGGGGGTACTTCAAGTGTGGGTGTTCGGATCTTGTGAACCATCAGCCTTTATAAAAAATATTGCTAGTCGTACTCTTGAGGGAGGGAGTTGCTTCCAATTTGCTTCAAGCTGCTTCTGAGTTGATGCTCCTGTAGTTGCTTTTACATTCACATTGACTTGTATAGAGAAGAAAAGAAGCTTAGATGCAAACAAATGATGGTTTCCGCAGTGTAGTCAATAAGGAACAGTACCGTAATATTGTGAACAACTGTCTTTGTGGGGTCTACAGGGATTTTTTCAAGGGGAGACAAATTTGGCCACAATAGCTGAAGGGATTTTCCTTTATCTTCCTCTGCACTAAATCTGCCAGTGCTCCCTAGAGGCTGAACCTGATAGATGTCTGTGTTTTTTTACTTGCTCTTTAACACCTGCTGAATGCGTGATGCATTGCGGTGCCGTTCATTGTGAATGGCAACCAAACTCATTGATGAGTGGAGCCCTATGAACAATACACTGCAGCCCACCACAACATGTATACTATGCATTGATGTGCACTATATCTTTAACCACTTCAGCCTCGGAAGATTTTCCCCCTTAATCATCAAGCCATTTTTTGCGATACGGCACTGCGTCACTTTAACTGACAATTGCGCGGTCGTGTGACGTTGTACCCAAATAAAATTGATGTCCTTTTTTTCCCACAAATAGAGCTTTATTTTTGTGGTATTTGTTCACCTCTGCGGTTTTTATTTTTGCGCTATAAACAAAAAAAACCGACAATTTTGAAAAAAAAAAAAGATTTTTAACTTTTTGCTATAATAAATATCCCCAATTTACAAACAAATTTCTTCATCAGTTTAGGCCAATATGTTTTCCTCTACATTTTTTTGGTAAAAAAAAAAAACCCAATAAGAGTATATTCATTGGTTTGCGCAAAAGTTATAGTGTCACAAAATAGGGGATAGATTTCTGGCATTTTTATTATACTTTTTTTAATTAACTAGTAATGGAGGCGATCAGCAATTTTTAGCGGGACTGCGACATTGTGGCGGACAGATTGGACACTTTTGACACTTTTTGGGACCATTGACATTTATACAGCGATCAGAGCTAAAAATAGCCATTGATTACTGTATGAATGTCACTGGCAGGGAAGGAGTTAACACTAGGGGGCGATCAAGGGATTAAATGTGCTGCCTCATGAGTGTTTCTATCTTTGGGGGGGATGGGACTGACTGGAGAAGGAGACATATCGCTGTTCCTAATTACTAGGAACAGCAGATCTGTCTCTCCACTCCTGTCAGATCGGGGATTTGTGTGTTTACATACACAGATCCTCGTTCTGGCTCTCGTGCCCGCGATCGCGGGTGGTCAGCAGACATCGGGGCCGCCGGCCACACGCATGCTATGGCTCTTAAAGGAGCTGATGTACAGGTGCGACGATTCGCGAGAACGAGCCAAACTGCCGCCGTAAATGTCCGTAATGGTCAGCAAGTGGTTAAAAAAGGATCATGCACGTTGATCCATTGTTATTTGTTGGCAGCCCATTCTTAAAGTGGTTGTAAACACTTACAGACCACTTTTTACTACAGGTGAGCCTATAATAAGGCTTACCTGGAGCTACCTCCGGATATCTCCTAACACAGTTTAGGAGATATCCCCTGTATCAGCATGTGCCGACGCCATCGGCAGATGCGCACTGAAGCAATGGCACGTTCGTGCTGTTGCTTCAGCTAGTGTGCAGTTACTGGCAGCTCCCAAGCGCATGCGTGGGAGTGATGTCACCTCGGCTCTGGCCAATCACAGCGCCGGAGCCCGAGATACCCAGAAGTAACTCCGGGAGGGATGTTGCCAGCTGGAGCGGTGTAGGGGGACTGCTATGGGGACTTCGATCTAAGGTGAGTATTTCATAATGAGCTAGTATGCTATCAGCCGTGCAATGAGAACTGGAAGCAGCTGTCAATCAGCCAGCTGGGTGAATCTTGCCAAAATGGTTGAGATCTTTCCAGAGCCTGGAGTGGCACTGCCACACCAGTTGACCGTGGGCTTTGCATAGGCCTTGAAAGTATACTGTATCTAAACCCCCAAAATAGTTTTTTTTAGGTTTTGATAGTGCAGGAATGGATTAAAGGGGTTGTAAAGCTTTGTGTTTTTTCATCCTATGCATTAAGGTGAAAAAACAACTTGCTGTCTCCGGCCCCCCCGAGCCCCCGTTTTACTTACCTGAGCCCCGAATCTCTGTGGGCGCGATCCCACATTGCTTTCCCCCAGCTCTTCATTGGATGATTGATAGCAGCACAGCTCCCGCTGCTGTCAATCAAATCAATGACGCGGAGTGCCGGGGGGCAGGCCCGAGTGATACACTCGGCAGCTATGACCGCCGAGTGTATCACACGGGAGCGCGCCCGCAAGCTAACCCCCTTGGGAGAGCGCTTCCCAGAGGGGGGTTAGCTCTTGTGGGGAGGAGCCGAAACAGCCGCCGAGTGACTCCAGAAGACGAGAAACGGGGCCACTCTGTGCAAAACTAACTGCACAGTGGAGGTAAGTATGGTATGTTAGTTAAAAAAAAAAAAAAATTATTAAACCTTTACAACCCCTTTAAAATATCTGTGTCCGTTTTTTTCCCATCTGTGTTCAATTAGGAACATTTTCCTTTACTTCATGTAATATGAATTTTAAATAAGTTCTTTGACAGTTGTCCCTGCAACAAGTGTCCCTATTGAAGGATATTTCCTTTACTCCTGTTCCTGAAAATTAAATCACAAGTCTCAGGGATAAAGGTCATCAAGATAAACATTTAAGCCGTGTACACACGATCGGTTTTACCGATGAAAACAGTCCGATGGACTGTTTTCATAGGACGAACCGATCGTGTATGGGCCCCATCGGTCTTTTTTCCATCGGTGAGAAAAAATAGAACATGTTTTAAATTTATCCGATGGGAAAAAAAACGATAGCAAATTCCGATCGTCTGTGTGGAACTCCATCGGACAAAAAATCCACGCATGCTCAGAATCAAGTCGACGCATGCTCAGAAGCATTGAACTTCATTTTTCTCGGCTTGTCGGAGTGTTTTACGTCACGACGTTTGGGACGGTCGGATTTTTGACTGATGGTGTGTAGGCAAGACTGATGGAAGTCAGCTTCATCGGAATTCTGATGGAAAAATCCATCGGATTAGAATCCATAGGAAATCCGATTGTGTGTACAGGGCTTTAGGCTGAATTTCCACAGTGGGATCAGAGACAGCAATAAAAGCCCAAACAAGATCCTAACCCCTCACCACTCATCTAAAACGTAAAAAAAACCCATAGAAATTGGGGTTTGAATACACTTTAGCCACTTCAATACTGGACACTTTCATCCCCTTCCTGCCCAGGGTAAATTTTCAGCTTCCAGTACTCTCACACATTGAATGACAATTGTGTGATCATACAACGCTGTACCCAAATTACATTTTTATAATTTTTTGGAGACATACAGAGCTTTCTTTTGGTGGTATTTAATTACCACTGTGTTTTTTATTTTTTGCTAAACATACGGGCCCCATAGAAGCTGTATGTACTGCAATGGCTATAGTTACACCAATGCCTTGCTGTCTGCCCCATCTAGAAAGCCAATCAAAGTACCATTTATTCATCTTTTCTCATAGCCAACAGTCAGATGTAAAGCTATATCAAGTTTTAAAGTGTATGTATAGCCAAAATGTTTCTTTTAGTTTTGGCTAGAGTAGGGAATGATTAAACCATTGCCAAGTTATTTTTTGGCTATTTGTGTACCATTTGGGAAATTTTCCTTATTTGCTGGCCCGGAGACATAACAGACCATTAGAGGAAATTTACCAAAGTGAGAATTCCCCTCCTAGACATTTGTCCCTGGATAAGGTGTCCGCATTGGAAGAGTTCCCATTACCTTTTGCTATGTAGACAACTCCTAATTTTTGAATTTCCCCTCAATGGCTTTTTCAATGACAGTGGTCACCAGTACATATAGAGAGAGTGAATCTGCCCAGTGGGGACACAGACAACAATAAAAAACCTGACAGAGGGTCTAACTATTCCCCACTCTATCCAAAAGCTAAAATAAAAGGTTTGGCATAGAGATTCACTGGAATAGCTCATTTATTCTGGGGGTGTTCAGAGTAGAGGAATACTTACCTTATTTATTAGCCCCCCATCCCCTGGCACTCCTCCCCATTCCACTCTGTGGGCAGGCCTTTGAAAACCTAAACTACAAAGGAGGACCACCGTCCTGCATTGTACGTGAGGACTACGGAGAGACTGCGGCTGTTCAAGCAGGGAAGAGGAGTGGCTTCATAGGACTGGGTGTTCAGTTGGGAGAAAGCCTGCAGAAGCAAGGAATAAGGTAAGTATGTACAGTAAAACCTTGGTTTTAGAGTAACTTGGTTTGAGAGCGTTTTGCAAGACAAGCAACATTTTTTCATAAATTTTGACTTGATATACAAGCGATGTCTTGATATACAAGTAGAGTCATGTCATAACTGAGTATAAAAGAGAAGAGAGGCGCCACTAAGTGTAGCAATATGGTTACATTTAATGAAGGTACAACACTTAAGAACTCACATGGTTGATGATTAAAACAGGCACATCTAAGTATACAGGCATCCGGGGTAAAGCTGTCCACATAGACCATCCTCCTCACCACTAGGGATGAGCCGAGCACCCCCCGGTTCGCACCAGAACCTGCAAAGGGACCGAAAGTTTGCGCAAACTTTAGAAACCTATTAATAACAATGGACTCGAACGTTCGAAATCAAAAGTGCTAATTATAAAGGCTAATATGGAAGTTATTGTCCTAAAAAGGGTTTGGGGACCCAGGTCCTGCCCCAGGGGACATGTATCAATGTAAAAAGAAGTTTTAAAAACGGCCGTTTTTTTGGGAGCAGTGATTCTAATGATGCTTAAAGTGAAAAAAAAAAGTCAAATATTCCTTTAAATATCGTACCTGGGGGGTGTCTAAAGTATGCCTGTGAAGTGCCACGTGTTTCCCGTGTTTAGAACTGTCCCTGCACAAAATGACATTTCTAAAGGAAAAAAAGTCATTTAAAACTGCTTGCGGCTTTAATGTAATGTCTGGTCCCGGTAATATGGATGAAAATCATTGAGAAAAATGGCATGGCTACCCCCCCAGCCCACTACCAGCCGCTTTGGGTCTTGTATGGATATTAAGGGGAACCCTGCACCCAAATAAAAAAAAGGCCCTATATACTCTGAACAGCAGTATACAGGCGGTGCAAACAAGACAGGGACTGTAGGTTTGTTCTTAAGTAGAATCTGTTTGTAATATGGAACAGGTACAGGCCTGGAACATATATATATATATATATATATATATATATATATATATATATATCTATACTGATTATAATACAGCTATCAGAATCAACTGCCTGCTGTGGGATTAGTACGAGAAAAGCAGCAATTGTCTTCAGTTAGTTTTAGGTGAAAACTGTGCAGAGGACACAGTACACTTACTGAAAATACTTGCAGCTCTCTGCCTGTGGTTTTATTATGAGAACACCACAAATTGTATTCAGGTTCCTTTAAGTGAACGCTGTGCAAAGGACAGAAGTACTGCAGTACACTAAATGAAATTAATGCAGCCTGTGGTTTTATTATGAGAACACCACTAATTGTATTCAGGTAAGCTTTAGGTGAACGCTATGCAAAGCACACAGTACACTAAGTGAAACACTGACTGTCTGCAGCTAGCACAATCACCTGCCTGCCTGTCACAGTATAGAGAATAACAGGAACGGATCTAGCTAAACTGAATACAGTGTATAAATATATATACAACACCTATGATGCATATATATCCTCTACACACTGTAACTGCAGCTAACTAACTCGCCTGCCTGCTCTATCTAACTCAATATAAATGACACTGTCTCTCTCTCTCTGTAAGCTCTCTCTTTAACTACCGCAACACGGAGGCGGCCTTTTATAGGGTGGGGTGTATACTAAACCCCCTGAGACATAATTGGCCAAAGCCACCCTGGATTTGGCCAATTATGGCTCTCCATTTTTTGCGCGCTGTGATTGGCCAAAGCATGCGGGTCATAGTGCATGCTTGGCCAATCATCAGCCAGCAATGCACTGCGATGCCGCAGTGAATTTTGGGCCGTGACGCGCCACTCGGATTTGGCGCGAACGGCCCATAATGTTTGCAATTCGGCGAACGGCCGAACAGACGATGTTCGAGTCGAACATGGGTTTGACTCGAACACGAAGCTCATCCCTACTCACCACCATCGACATCGTCCCTTCCACGCTGCACTCACCGAGCGATTCAAGCCTCGCTTTCAGACCGCCCTACTGCAGGGTAGTCTTCCCGGTCATGATTGCAGACTGACAGCGGTGAGAGCCGGCGGTGCGGAGAACGGTCTATGTGGACAGCTTTACCCCGGATGCCTGTATACTTAGATGTGCCTGTTTTAATCATCAACCGTGTGAGTTGCTAAATGAATATATTCAATAAATGTAACCATATTGCTAAAGATAGTGCTGGTGTTCTATCGAGAAGTGCCCGCTATTGAGAAGTGCCCGCTATTGAGAAGTGCCTGGGTCGAACTGCGCATGCGCCGCGCTTGCGCAGTACAGAGCAGCACAACAGCTGATTTTACGATCAGCTGCTGTGTCGGCGAGACGGCACCTGTGCACAATAGCCAACGGAAAATAAATTTCTGTCAGATTGTGCCGTGCGCTGCCGAGGCACGTTCATGTCGGCGAGGGGCCGATTTTTACATGATGGGGGCGGATTTTTAAATGATGGCCACCAAATGTGAAAAACAAATCTTTTTAAACCCGCCCTTCAGTTGACCAAACACGCCCCGCAAGCATCCAGGAAGAATTAGAGAAAAAATGTTTTTTCGTATTTGTTTGCCCATCGTTAAAAAATTACGCCCCGATCTTTGCAGCCCCTCACCGACATGAACGTGCCCCGGCAGCGTGCAGGACAATCTGACAGAAGTTTTCCTTCTGTTGGCTATTGTGCGCAGGCGCCCTCTCGTCGACACAACAGCTGATCGTAAAATCAGCTGTTGTGCTGTTCCGTGCGGCGCATGTGCAGCTCATCCCGGGCACTTCTCGATAGCGGGCACTTCTCGACAGAAACCTGTTCACACAGGGGTGGCTTCAATATCGTCTGACTTTGAAGCTGCCCCATACAGCGCAACATGCAAAACGACTTCTGTATAGAAGTCAATGCAAGCCGCTCTTAAGCCGCCCCAAAGTAGTACAGGAAACTTTTTCTAAGATCGGAGCGACTTGAGTAGCTCCTATTAGAATGGTTCTATTGCAATGCATGTAGCACAACTTGTCAGGCAGCTAAGTCGCCTGACAGGTCGCCCCAGTGTGAACCGGCACTTAGAGGCGCCTCTCTTCTTTTTTATACTCTGTAGCTCCTGCTGGATTTTGCTTCTAATCCCCTTGTGGAGGCTGACATTTGTGGATGGACATTTTATGGTTACACAACCTTTCACATTGCTATAATCTTTTTATATGGACTATAAACTGAAGGATTTATGAATAAATGGTTGTGAAAAGAATCATCTGAGATACCATTATTTCTTATGGGGAAATTTGCTTTGATATACAAGTGTTTTGGATTACAAGCATGTTTCTGGAGCGAATTATGCTCGCAATCCAACGTTTTACTGTATCTACTCTAAAAGCCCCCTGACTAAACAAGCAACTAAACCTTGGGAACCACACTAAAATTGTAATGCTGACTGGGGTTTTGATTTTGACTGATGACACAACAAGCAGAGAAGTTACACCAGAATATGTTCATGAGGCAGACACTTGTAGACAGGTACAGTCTATATTCTACACTGCAGGTGGCGCTTGACCGCAGCAGCAATGCAAATGGGGAGGAAGTCCAGAAGAACTTAATTCCTCTATGGTTTCCTAGGTTACAGGGAGGCAGCTATCTGATCGGATGCTGGTGCCCCATGTGACTTCAGCGGCCATCTTTGGTAAGGGCAGAGCCTATTTAAGGCCCTAACTCCCTCCTTTGGCACACAGTTCTGCGAGTGGCAGTGTAGGGTCAGGATATCCATCTGTCAGAGACAATGATTAGCATAAGGGAAAGATTTCAGGGGAGTAGGGAACGTGCAGGGACATGCCATCCGTCCTGGGAGCCTCCCATTTGGGTACTGACCTGCCAGGCCACATTTTGCTCTTTGAGATAGACTCCGTCGATACCTCTGTGTACCTATGACTAAGCTCCAGGGGGTGGAGCGAAATGCATTGGGGGCGTGGCCTGGCAGGAGACAAGGCTGAGGTTCTCTCACTCCTTACTACCATAGGACTCAGTGGATGTGCAGTACCAGAGATTTTTCCTCTCTTTCTTTCAGTCTTTAAAACGGAGTTCCAGGCTTTTTATGTTTATTAAAAGTCAGCAGCTACAAAAAGTGTAGCTGCTGATTTTTAATAAACAGACACTTACCTGTCCCACGGTCCAGCGATGCGGCCGAACGGAGCGTCGCTCCTCTCCCCCTCCTCTCCGCCAGCACCTCCATTGCCACTCTGGGCACCCGGCCATGACAGCTTTCAGCTTCACAGCCGGGCACACACGGCGCATGCGCGAGTCGCGTTGTGCTCCCGGAGTGGACAGGCGATCTCCTGGGACCTGTCACGTGTCCCAGGAGATTGCCTAGAGGGAGGGGCCGCCTAAGGCGAGAGGAGGAGTCACCTAGGCGGTCCCTGGGCGGAAGGAGGAAGTGGGACAGGAAGTCCCACTCCTAACGAAGCCCCCACCCCCCCCCAAAAAAAAATTACATGCCAAATGTAAGGGGGCGAGGAGTGCTTAAAGCGGAAGTTCCACTTTTGGGTGGAACTCAGCTTTAAACTATTGTCTTATCGCTGTTACAACTTGTGAGTACTCCCGGTCTTCTCACTGGGTCTGTTGTGTATTGCTGGACTTCTGTTACAATATATTACTGTTAATGCACTTGGACTCCTTGTGTTTTCTGCCCGCCGAATCAAGCTGCACCTGCCCACACACACACCCCACATTTAAAGTGTTGTATGAAATCTGGTTTACAGAGAATTCAGCTTAAAGGGGTTGCTCCACCGGAAAAACAAAAATTAAAAGCCAGCAGCTACAGCTACAGCAGCTGCTGGCTTTTAATATTTGGACACTTACCTGTCCTGGAGTCCAGCGACGTCCGCAGCAGAGGACGAGCGACCGCTCGTCGCTCTGCTGCTCCCTCCACCATCCTCGCTGAGGGAACCAGGAAGTGAAGCCCTGCGGCTTCATGCCCGGTTCCCTACGGCGCATGCGCGAGTCGCGCTGCGCCGTTCTGATTGGTGCTCCTGTGTTCTGGGAGCCGAGTGTCTCCCAGAACACCAAGGGAAGTCTGCGGGAAGTGACGTAACTCCCGCAGATTCCCGGAGACAGGACTCCCGGATGTGGGTGAAAATACCTGTCTTAGACAGGTATCTTCACCCCCCTCCCCCCTGAAAGGTGTCAATTGTGACACCGGAGGGGGGGAGGGTTCCAAATAGCAAAAGTTGCTATTTAGGGTGGAGCTCCACTTTAAGATAGGTTATAGCATTTCCTGACTTCAGCGCAGTTGCAGTGTTTGCTGGATAGCATTAGTTTGCTAATAAATCTTATTGCATGAAAGAACTTCTAGAGAAAGAAGCCAGAAGAGTTTTTTTTATTTATTTAGGTAGTGTAGATTTAACTGGTTTAAGATGTATCAGATGATAATAGTTAAAGAATTTCCCTGACAGAGCTTCAGGTTTTTCATGAGAAATGCTGCTAAGAAAGAAGTCAGTTGAAAAGCATGACCTAGTTGGGTGTTTACCCGGACTGCAAACTGGGCCACACAGGTCAGGCTACCCAGGAATTGCAGTGATCAGTCACAGGAACTGCTGACACCTTCACTATATACACAGCGATGTTCTCCAAAATGTTGAAATGAAAGCAAACCCTTCATAAGAGAATTACGTAGGCTGATCCTTCTGATCTGCCTCTAATAATAACATTTTGCATACATTACTATCCTACAAAACTAAATTAAATAAATAATATATAAACAATATTTATCCAACTAATAGCATAACATGATTGCAGCATATCAGTTTACATACATTATCCCAATTTTCACAGTTCAAAAATGAAAAGGGTTTATATTTTCCAATGATAAGGGGGAACTCCAAGTACTATAGATATAAACACAAATTAACACCCAACGAAACCTTTGGTTTAAATTAGCTAAATACACTATATACAAAACAGTAAAAGTAAATCGACTTCGTCAGAGGGCGTCACGCGTTAGGGCAGGACTACATGGCCACTCAGCTTGTCTACCCTCGTGGAACTCAACCCGGGCATCGCTGCGATCCTTTCAATACTAGGAGCGGTGGAGGGAAACCAGGCAGGCAAACTACTGTTTACATGCTCGTTTTTAATCTTATATTTGTAAGTACAATATGTAAGGGGGGATTTGTTTTTTATTTTTATTAAAAACTGTTTAAAACTGAATTATGCTATGAGAGCTTCTTTATCCTTTGGGCATTATTGCTGATGAGCTTGGGATCCAGTAGCAATCTATTGGAGTCTGGCATTCCAGGATAGAACACAGTGTGAACCCATACAGACCTAATACTGGTGAAATTACGTTAGAAGCTAAAGAGGTAGTCCGTACCATGATCCGATGACCAGAAGAGGAAGTCCGCTTATTTGTAGAGTTTAACCGCTTAAGGACCGTGTCACGCCGATATACGTCAGCAGAATGGCATGGCTGGGCAGATTAACGTATATATATACGTTGGCCCTTTAAGAGCGTTGTGGGCACGCGCCACTGTGAGCTCCGTGAGTCCGACCGCGGGTCCCGCGGATTCGATGTCCGCGGGGATACCCGCGATCCTCTCCCGGTGAGGAAGAACGGGGAAATGCTGACGCAAACAAGCATTTCCCCATTCTTCCTAGTGACAGGACACTAATCACAGCTCCCTGTGATCAGGAGCGGTCATCAGTGTCGTGTCACACGTAGCCCATCCCCCCATCAGTTAGAACACATCCCTAGGACACACCTAACCCCTTCAGCGCCCCTCCTGGTTAACCCCTTCACTGCCAGTGTCATTTTTACAGTAATCAGTGCATTTTTATAGCATATCGCTGTAAAAATTACAATGGTCCCAAAATAGTGTCAAAAGTGTCCGACGTGTCCGCCATAATGTCGCAGTCATGATACAAATTGCAGATCGCCGCCATTACTAGTAAAAAAATAATTAAGAAAATTAAGAATAAAAATGCCATAAAACTATCCCCGATTTTCTTTATCAAAAATATGTAGAAGACTATTGCTTTTTTTTCAAAATTGCCGCTCTATTTTTGTTTATAGCGCAAAAAATAAAAACTGCAGAGGTGATCAAATACCACCAAAAGAAAGCTCTATTTGTGGGAAAAAAAGGACGTCAATTTTGTTTGGGAGCCACGTCGCACAATTGTCAGTTAAGGCGACGCAGTGCCGTATCGCATAAAGTCGCCCGGTCTTTGGCCAGCCAAATGGTCTGGGGCTGAAGTGGTTAAGTCTGATTTTCAGCTGATTTCTGGTCAGTGTAAAATCTTAAGGGAGCGGTGTCCCACGTGGTGTGGGGAAGGGATGAAGATTCTGAGGAATTAATTATAATTAACATTTCTCAACATTCCCCCACACACTTTGGTTATTTTGTCATAGCTGATTACTCTACAGAGACTTTTCCATTCTTGTTTATAATGAGTACTAGGGATGAGCTTCGTGTTCGAGTCAAACCCATATTCGACTCGAACATCGGCTGTTCGATCGTTCGACGAAGATCGAACATTATGGGCCGTTCGCGCCAAATTCGAGTGGCGCGTCACGGCCCATAATTCACTGCGGCTTTGCAGTGCATTGCTGGCTGATGATTGGCCAAGCATGCACTATGACCCGCATGCTTTGGCCAATCCCAGCGCAGAAAAAACGGAGAGCCGTAATTGGCCAAAGCCAGGGTGGCTTTGGCCAATTATGGCTCAGGGGGTTTAGTACACGCCCCACACTATATAAGGCCGCTGGCTCGGCGGCCTTGTGTAGAGTGTTGGAGTTGTGAAACAAGAGAGTTTACAGAGACAGACAGTGTCATTTATATTGAGTTAGATAGAGCAGGCAGGCAAGTCAATTAGCTGCAGTTACAGTGTGTAGAGGATATACAGTATATGCATCCTAGGTATTGTATATATATTTATACACTGTATTCAGTTTAGCTAGATCCGTTCCTGGTTTTCTCTATACTGTGACAGGCAGGCAGGTGATTGTGCTAGTTGCAGACAGTCAGTGTTTCACTTAGTGTACTGTGTGCTTTGCATAGCGTTCACCTAAAGCTTACCTGAATACAGTTAGTGAGTGACTAATAGTGGTGTTCTCATAATTAAACCACAGGCAGAGAGCTGCAAGTATTTTCACTGTACTGTGTCCCTCTCTGCACAGTTTTCACCTAAAACAAACTGCTGCTGCTGCTGTTTTTCCCATACTAATACCACAGCAGGCAGTTGATTCTGATAGCTGCATTATCAGTACAGACAAATATATATATATATATATATATACATCCCACCTTTGTGCAGCTACATCTCACTGCAGGACATTAGTATGTCTGGAAGGCAAACAAGGAGAGGCAGACAGTCACGAGGCAATAAAAGAGGGCAAGCAGGCTCTGTGTCTGGGGGCAACAGTGCTGCTGGTCGTGGACACGGTGCATCCTCATCAGCACGTGGCCGTGGGACACGCTTGTCCTTCTTTTCGGCAGCTGGCCATGTTGAGCCGCAACATGCCCAAGACTTGGTAGAGTGGATGACCAAGCCGTCCTCCTCCTCCTCGTCCTCTCTCACCCAGGCTCAGGGTACTTTTTCTGGCAAAGCAGCTGCCAAAGCGGCCTTTTCCCTCGGCTCAATGGCATCAGTCACTGCTTCCCTAGCCCCACTCCTGAGGAGTCCCCTGAACTGTTTGACCACAGTGTTGGGTACATGCTCCAGGAGGATGCCCAGGGTTTTGAAGGCTCCGATGATGGAACCCAGCTGGAGGAAGGCAGTAACGTGGGCTCAGAGAGAGGGGGTAGTAACGTGAGCCCAGAGAGAGGGGGTGCCCAACAAGGACAGCTATCTGGCAGTCATGTTCCCCCAACTGCAGCATACTGCCAGATTGGCTCCAGTGATGAGGAGGGAGGGGATGATGAGGTCACTGACTCCACGTGGGTGCCTGATAGGAGAGAGGGGGAGGAGGAGGAGGCACATCTCCAACAAGGCAGGATGCCCTCCAGGGGCCAGCTTAAGGGCAGCACACCGACCGCATCACACCGCAGAGCTCCGCATGTGCAGGGCGCTGCTGTCTCTGCGCGTTATTCCAAAAGTTCTTCGGTGTGGGCCTTTTTTCAGACATGTGCAGCAGATCGCACCGTTGGCATTTGCAACATATGTCTAAAGCGTATTTCGCGTGGCCAAAACATCAGCCGCTTGGGCACCACGTGCTTGACCAGACATATGTCGACCTGCCATGCAGTCCGTTGGCAAGCATACCTAAAAGACCCACAACAAAGAACAAAGCAGACCTCTCCTTGCTCCTCATCAGCTGGGATCTTCAACCACACTATACCTTCAGTCCTCTCTGAAACCTGCACTGAGAGGAATGAAGGTGTAGAATTCGGTGTGTCACAGCAAAGTGCTTGCGGACAATCTGCTATTGGTACACCGACATCCGATTGTACCAGGCAAATTTCCCTGCCCCAGCTGCTGCACCGCCGAAAGAAGTTCGCTCCCAGCCATCCACATGCCCAGCGGTTGAATGCTAGCTTGGCTAAATTGCTAGCACTTCAACTGCTGCCTTTTCAGTTGGTAGACCCTGCCCCCTTATGTTAGTTTGTTGAATAAGCGGTTCCTCAGTGGCAGGTTCCCAAACGCCACTTTTTCTCACGGAAGGTGATTCCGGCTCTCTACCTGCATGTGGAAGGCAATGTCTTGGCCTCGCTGGACAGGGCGGTCAGCGGTAAGGTGCATATTACCTCTGACTCATGGTCCAGCAGGCATGGACAGGGAAGTTTCCTATCTTTCACGGCACATTGGGTGACTCTGCTGGCATCTGGGAAGGATGCAGGACAAGGTGCAGTAGAGTTGGAGGTTGTTCCGCCACCATGCCTCCAAAATGTTACTACTAGTGATTCTGAGACACCTCTCTCCTCCACCCCCTCCTCTTCTTCTTCCTCCATGGCCTCTTCCTGTGCTTTGTCCTCGGAACCAGCGGTGCTCCGTAGGCGTTCAAGGGGCTACGTAAGTACGTAGGCAAAAAGATGCCATGCGGTGCTTGAGCTGGTGTGCTTGGGGGACAGGAGCCACACTGGAGCAGAGATTCTGTCAGCTCTGCAGGGGCAGGCTCAGAGGTGGTTGACGCCACACCAGCTTAAGCCAGGAAAGGTGGTTTCTGACAATGGCACCAACCTCCTCTCTGCCCTCCGACAGGGACAACTGACCCATGTGCCCTGTTTGGCTCACGTCCTTAACTTGGTGGTGCAGCGGTTCTTGGGCAGGTACCCAGGCTTACAGGAGGTCCTGAAGCAGGCCAGGAAACTCTGGGCATTTCCACCGGTCAAATAATGCCAGTGCTCGGCTGGCTGACCTGCAAAAGGATTACAACCTACCCAAGAACCGCCTAATCTGTGACATGCCCACCAGGTGGAACTCTACGTTGGCCATGCTGCAGGGGCTGCACACGCAGCAGAGGGCCATCAATGAGTATCTGTTGCAATATGGCACCAGGACAGAGTCAGAGGAGCTTGGATTTTTTTCCCCATGCCAGTGGGCCATGATCAGGGATGCATGCACTGTCCTGGCACCATTTGAGGAGGCCACGAGGATGGTGAGCAGTGACAGTGCGTGCATCAGTGACACTGTCCCTCTTGTCCACCTGTTGGAGCACACGCTGCGTGGAATAATGGACAGGGCACTTGAGGCAGAACAGAGGCAGGAAGAGGAGGACTTCCTTGCCTCTCAAGGCCCCCTTTATCCAGACAGTGTTCCTGCTGGCCCGTCTATCACACAGGAAGAGGAGGAGGAGGAGGAGGAGGAGGAAGAGGATTATTATGTCAGCATGGAGGTGGAGCCTAGCACTCAGCATCAGCAGCAGTCTTCAAGGGATCAATTACAGTCCCAAGACACCCATGGACTTGTACGTGGCTGGGAGTAGGTGGCTGCGGATCATGTCGTCCTAAGTGACCCAGAGGACTCCGCACCCGAATGCCTCAGCAAACCTACGCTGCATGGCCTCCCTGATCCTGCAAAGCCTGCGGAAGGATCCTCGTATTCATGCGATCAGGGAGAGGGATCATTACTGGCTGGCAACCCTCTTTGATCCACGTTACAAGGGTAAGGTTGCGGACCTTATCTTGCCATCGCAGAGGGAGCAGAGGATGAAGCATCTTCGAGAGGCCTTGCAGAAAGGTCTGTGCAATGCGTTCCCAGAGACTGGGAGGTTACAAATTCCTGGTCCTGGACAACGTGTTGTTGAGGCTCCGGTCAGTCAAAGAAGGAGCGGTGGAGAAGGTGGCCGTCTGACCGATGCGTTCAGACAATTTTTTAGTACGCAGCCCCAAGGTATGATCGGTTCCAGCAACCATCGCCAGCGTCTGGTTTACATGGTGCAGGAATACCTAGGGGCAAGATCAGACTTGGACACCTTTCCCACCGAAAATCCTCTGGGTTACTGGGTTTTGAGGATGGATCACTGGCCAGAGCTTGCACAGTATGCAATTGAGGTACTGGCCTGTCCTGCATCCAGCGTTCTTTCGGAATGCACATTCAGTGCTGCTGGAGGCTTTGTAACCGATCACAGGGTGCGCCTGTCCACCGACTCGGTCGATCAACTGACCTTCATAAAAATGAATCAGTCTTGGATCACCACCAGCTACCAAGCACCTGATGATGATGTAACCGAATAATTTTTTATGAAATGTCAGATCCCTTCAAGACTGCCTATGCTGATGCTGAGTGACTATCCTGTTATGCTGAGTGACTATCCTCTTCCTCCTCAATAATCATGCTGATAGCTTGAAAGAACATTTTGGTTCTGGGCACCGTCTGCCACCAGAGGCTAAGGCCCAATTTTTCAGCCCCTGTTTAACAGGGGCATGTATTTACAATTGTTGATGCAATGCTTTGCAGCAGGGCTCATTGCTGTGCTCCAACTACAGTATCTGTGAGGGGTTGCAGTGTTGTGGCACCAGCATCAGTGCCTAAGGCCCAATTTGTCTACCCCTGTTAACAGGGGCGTGTATTTACAATTTTTGATGCAATGCTTTGCAGCAGGGCTCATTGCTGTGCTCCAACTACAGTATCTATGAGGGGTTGCAGTGTTGTGGCACCAGCACCAGTGCCTAAGGCCCAATTTTTCTGCCCCTGTTTAACAGGGGATTGTAATTAACATTTTTGATGCAATACTTTGCAACAGGGCTCATTGCTGCGCTCCAAGTAGAGTATCTGTGAGGGGTTGCAGTGTTGTGGCACCAGTGCCTAAGGCCCAATTTTTCTGCCCCTGTTCAACAGGGGCATGTAATTACAATTCTTAATCTAATAATTCACAGCAGGGCCCATTCCTGCGCCCACCAAGAGTAACTGTGAGGGCTTACAGTGTTGTGGCAACACCACCACCACCACCATCAAAGGCCCAATTTTTCTGCCCCTGTTCAACAGGGGCATGTGATTACAATTCTTGATCTAATATTTCACAGCTGGGCCCATTCCTGCGCCCACCAAGAGTAACTGTGAGGACTTACAGTGTTGTGGCACCAGCACCACCACCACCACCACCAAAGGCCCAATTTTTCCTACCACTGTTCAACAATGGCATGTAATTACAATTCTTGATATAATAGTTCACAGCAGAGCGTTCCAGCGCCCACCAAGAGTAACTGTGAGGGCTCACAGTGTTGTGTGCAACACCAACATGTAAGAGGCAAATTTCAGCTGAGTATATACGGCAGGCCCCTACTTTCAAACATCCAACTTACAAACGACTCCTACTTGCAAACGGAAGGAGACAACAGGAAGTGAGAGGAAATCTACCCCTAGGAAGGGAAATTCTCTCCTGTAAGAGTTAATATGGGAAAAAGGTGTCTCCTCTCCACTGATGCTTTATCACCAATCCTTGTTTCACTAAAAACCCCACATTTTCAAAAAACATTTGTCATTGGGACGGAAAGTGAGGTGAAATCTTCTGAACAGGTGCACAGACAGCAAAACAAATGTTACAGGGGTGATAACCCTTCCCTATGTTCTCCAAAAAGCTTAAAAATAGATTTTTGGGCTGGAGCTACACTTAAAAAATGTACCTGTTCCAACTTACAAACAGATTCTACTTAAGAACAAACCTACAGTCCCTGTCTTGTTTGCACCGCCTGTATACTGCTGTTCAGAGTATATAGGGTCTTTTTTTACTTTGGGTGCGGGGTTCCCCTTAATATCCATACAACACCCAAAGAGGCTGGTAGTGGGCTGGGGGGGGGTACCCATGCCATTTTTCTGACTTTTTTTCCTTTAGAAATGTCATTTTGTGCAGAGACAGTTCTAAACACGGGAAACATGTGCCACTTCGCAGGCATACTTTAGACACCCCCCAGGTACGATATTTAAAGGAATATTTCAACGGCCGTTTTTAAAACCTCTTTATGCATTGATACATGTCCCCTGGGGCAGGACCCGGGTCCCCAAACCCTTTTTAGGACAATAACTTGCATATTAGCCGTTATAATTGGCACTTTTGATTTTGAACGTTCGCGTCCATTGTATTTAATAGGGTTCTAAAGTTCGCGCAAACTTTCGGTCCTTTCGCAGGTTCTAGTGCGAACCGAACCAGGGGGTGTTCGGCTCATCCCTAATGAGGACATTGTGCTGGTTTTATATATTATTATGGGTTTAAATGAATACCTTTCTTGGATTGATACAAGAGTTTAGCCTATAATGCCTATATCTCCTTAGGGTGTATAGTAGGGATGAGCCGAACACCCCCGGGTTCGGTTCGCACCAGAACCTTCGAACGGACCGAAAGTTCGCGCGAATTTTCGAACCCTATTCGTTATAATGGACGCGAACGTTCGAAATCAAAATTGCTAATTACAACGGCCAATATGCATGTTAATGTCATAAAACAGGTTTGGGGACCCGGGTCCTGCCCCAGGGGACATATATCAATGCAAAAAGAAATTTTAAAAACTAACGTTTTTTCGGGAGCAGTCATTTTAATGACGTGAAAAAAAAAAAGTGAAATTTTCCTTTAAATATGGTACCTGGGGGGTGTCTAAAGTATGCCTGTGAAGTGGCATGTGTTTCCCGTGTTTAGAACTGTCCTTGCACAAAATGACGTTTGTAAAGGAAAAAAAGAAGCCATTTAAAACCACTTGCGGCTTTAATGTCATGTCTTGTCCTGGCCGCCATATGGCTGAAAATCCTTGAGAAAAATGGCATGGCTACCCCATCACCCCCCCCCACCCCAGCCCCTTTGGGTCTTGTATGGATATTAAGGGGGACCCCGCACCCAAAATAAAACCCTATACCTACAACCCTATATACTCTGAACAGCAGTATATAGGTGGTGCAAACAAGACACGGACTGTAGGTTTGTTCTTAAGTAGAATCTGAACAGGTACATTATGAAGTGTAGCTCCATCCCAAAAAAATCTATTTTTAAGCTTTTTGGAGAACATAGGGAGGGGTTATCACCCCTGTAACATTTGCTGTCTTTGCACATCTGTTCAGAACATGTCACCTCACTTTCCGTCCCAATGACAAATGTTTTTGGAAAAGTGGGGTTTTAATTGAAACAAGGATTGGTGATAAAGCATCAGTAGAGAGGAGATACCTTTTTCCCAAATTAAATCTAACAGGATAGAATTTCCCTTCCTAGGGGTAGATTTCCTCTCACTTCCTGTTTTCTCTTGCCGTTTGCAAGTAGGAGTCGTTTGTAAGTTGGATGTTTGAAAGTAGGGGCCTGCCGTATATACTCTGCAGAAATTTGCCCTATTAGATGTTGGTGTAGCCACAAGACTGGTGGGCACAGGAATGGGCCCTGCTGTGAGTTAATAGATCAAGATTTGTACTTGCATGCACCTGTTGAACCGGGCAGAAAAATTGGGCCTTTGGTGGTGGTGGTGGTGGTGGTGGACGGTGTTGCCACAAGACTGTAAGCCCTCACAGTTACTCTTGGTGGGCGCATGAATGGGCCCTGCTGTGAGTTATTAGATCAAGATTTGTAATTGCATGCACCTGTTGAACAGGGCAGAAAAATTGGGCCTTTGGTGGTGGTGGTGGTGGTGGTGGTGGACGGTGTTGCCACAAGACTGTAAGCCCTCACAGTTACTCTTGGTGGGTGCAGGAATGGGCCCTGCTGTGAGTTATTAGATCAAGATTTGTAATTGCATGCACCTGTTGAACAGGGCAGAAAAATTGGGCCTTTGGTGGTGGTGGTGGTGGTGGACGGTGTTGCCACAAGACTGTAGGCCCTCATAGTTACTCTTGGTGGGTGCAGGAATGGACCCTGCTGTGAACTATTAGATCAAGATTTGTAATTACACGCCCCTGTTAAACAGGGGCTGAAAAATTGTGCCTTAGGCATTGGTGCTGGTGCCACAACACTGCAACCCCTCACAAATACTGTACTCTGAGCACAGCAATGAGACCTGTTGCAAAGCATTGCCTAAAAATTGTAATTACACGCCCCAACAGGGGCTGAAAAATTGTGCCTTAGGCACTGGTGCTGGTGCCACAACACTGCAACCCCTCACAGATACTGTACTTGGAGCACAGCAGTCACACCTGTTGCGAAGCATCTTTTTAAAAAAATTTAATTACACGCCCCTGTTATACAGGGGCTGACAAATTGTGCCTTAGGCACTGGTGCTGGTGCCACAACACTGCAACCCCTCACAGATACTGTACTCTGAGCACAGCAATGAGACCTGTTGCAAAGCATTGCCTAAAAATTGTAATTACACGCCCCAACAGGGGCTGAAAAATTGTGCCTTAGGCACTGGTGCTGGTGCCACAACACTGCAACCCCTCACAGATACTGTACTTGGAGCACAGCAGTCACACCTGTTGCGAAGCATCTTTTTAAAAAATTGTAATTACACGCCCCTGTTATACAGGGGCTGAAAAATTGTGCCTTAGGCACTGGTGTGGTGGCATGGATCATTGAGGAGGAGGAAGAGGATAGTCAGTGAACATAACAGGACAGTCACTCAGCATCAGCATAGGCAGTCTTGAAGGGATGTGACATTATAAATTATTCCGTTATATCCGCTTCAGGTGTCTGGTAGCTGGTGGTGATCCAAGACTGATTCATTTTTATGAAGGTCAGTCGATCAACCGAGTCGGTGGACAGGCGCACCCTATGATCGGTGACAAATCCTCCAGCAGCACTGAATGTGCGTTCGGAAAGAACGCTGGATGCAGGACAGGCCAGTAGCTCAATTGCATACTGTGCAAGCTCTGGCCAGTGATCCATCCTCAGGACCCAGTAAGCCAGAGGATTTTCGGTGGGAAAGGTGTCCAAGTCTGACCTTGCCCCTAGGTATTCCTGCACCATGTATATCAGACGCTGGCGATGGTTGCTGGAACCGATCATACCTTGGGGCTGCGGACTAAAAAATTGTCTGAACGCATCGGTCAGACGTCCACCTTCCCCACCGCTCCTTCTGCTACTGACCGAAGCCTCAGCAACTCGTCGTCCAGGACCAGGAGTTTGTAACCTCCCAGTTTCTGGGAACGCGTTGCACAGACCTTTCTGCAAGGCCTCCCTGAGATGTCTCATCCTCTGCTCCCTCTGCGACGGCAAGATAAGGTCCGCAACCTTACCCTTGTACCGTGGATCAAGGAGAGTGGCCAGCCAGTAATGGTCCCTCACCTTGATCCGAAGAACACGAGGATCCTTCCGCAGGCTTTGCAGGATCAGGGAGGCCATGCAGCGTAGGTTAGCTGAGGCATTCGGTCCGGAGTCTTCTGGGTCACTGAGGATGACATGATCGCCAGCCACCTCCTCCCAGCCACGTACAAGTCCACTGGTTTGTTGGGACTGTACATCATCCCTAAAAGACTGCTGCTGATGATGCTGAGTGCCAGGCTCCACCTCCATGTTCACACAATCCTCCTCCTCCTCCTCCTCCTCATCCTCATCCTCTTCCTGTGTGATGGGTGGGACAGAAGGAACACTGTCTGGATAAAGGGGGCCTTGAGAGGCAAGGAAGTCCTCCTCTTCCTGCCTCTGTTCTGCCTCAAGTGCCCTGTCCATTATCCCACGCAGCGTATGCTCCAACAGGTGGACAAGAGGTACAGTGTCACTGATGCATGCACTGTCACTGCTCACCATCCTCGTGGCCTCCTCAAATGGTGAGAGGACAGTGCATGCATCCCTGATCATGCTCCACTGGCGTGGGGAAAAAAAGCCAAGCTCCCCTGATCCTGTCCTGGTGCCGTAGTCGCAAAGGTACTCATTGATGGCCCTCTGCTGCATGTGCAGTCGCTGCAGCATGGCCAACGTTGAGTTCCACCTGGTGGGCATGTCACATATTAGGCGGTTCTTGGGCAGGTTCAGCTCCTTTTGCAGCTCAGTCAGCCGAGCACTGGCATTATAAGATTGGCGGAAATGCACACAGACTTTCCTGGCCTGCCTCAGGACATCCTGTAAGCCTGGGAACCTGCCCAAGAACCGCTGCACCACCAGGTTGAGGACGTGAGCCATACAGGGCACATGGGTGAGCTGCCCCTGTCGCAGGGCGGAGAGGAGGTTGGTGCCATTGTCAGAAACTACCATTCCTGGCTTAAGCTGGCGTGGCGTCAACCACCTCTAGGCCTGCCCCTGCAGAGCTGCCAGAACCTCTGGCCCAGTGTGGCTCCTGTCCCCCAAACACACCAGCGCAAGCACGGCATGGCATCTTTTTGCCTGCGTACTCGCGTAGCCCCTTGTACGCCTACGGAGCACCGCTGGTTCCGAGGACAGAGCACTCGAAGAGGACATGGAGGAAGAAGAGGAGGGGGTGGAGGAGAGAGGTGTGTCACAACCAGTAGTAGCATTTTGGAGGCGTGGTGGCGGAACAACCTCCAACACTACTGCACCTTGTCCTGCATCCCTCCCAGCTGCCAATAGAGTGACCCAATGGGCCGTGAAAGAAAGATAACGTCCCTGTCCATGCCTGCTGGACCATGAGTCAGCGGTAATATGCACCTTACCGCTGACCGCCCTGTCCAGCGAGGCATGGACATTGCCTTCCACATGCCGGTAGAGAGACGGAATCGCCTTCCGTGAGAAAAAGTGGCGTTTGGGAACCTGCCACTGTGGAACCGCACATTGAACAAACTCACGGAAGGGGGCCGAGTCTACCAACTGAAAAGGCAGCAGTTGAAGTGCTAGCAATTTAGCCAAGCTAGCATTCAACCGCTGGGCATGTGGATGGCTGGGAGTATACTTCTTTCGACGGTCCAGCAGCTTGGGCAGGGAAATTTGCCTGCTACAATCGGACGTCGGTGTACTGCAAGTACTTGGTTGTGACACACCTAATTCTACACCTTCAGTCCTCTCAGAGCAGCTTTCAGAGAGGACTGAAGATATAGTGGGGATGGAGATCCCAGCTGATGAGGAGCAAGGAGAGGTCCGCTTTGTTCTTTGGTGTGGGTCTTTTATGTGTGCTTGCCAACGAGCTGCATGGCAGGTCGACATATGTCTGCTCATGCTTGTGGTGCCCAAGCGGCTGATGTTTTGGCCACGCGAGATACGCTTGAGACAAATATTGCAAATAGCAGTGGTGCGATCTGATGCACTCGTCTCAAAAAAGGCCCACACCAAAGAACTTTTGTGATAACGTGCAGAGGCAGCGCCCTGCACAGGCGGAGCTCTGCGGTGTGGTACAGTTGCTGTGCTGGCCTCTAGCTGGCCTCCAGGGGGCATCCTGCCTCGTTGGACATGTGACGCCGCATCCTCCTCCTCCTCCTCCTCTCTCCCTTCAGGCACCCACGTGGAGTCAGTGACCTCATCATCCCCTCCCTCTTCACCACTAGAGCAAACCTGGCAGTAAGCTGCAGCTGGTGGAACAGTACTGCCAGATTGCTGTCCTTCAGCATCCCCTCTCTCTGCGCGCACACTACTGACTTCCTCAAGCTGGGTATCATCATCCGAGCCTTCGAATCGTTGGGCATCCTCCTGGAGCATGTACCCAACACTGTGCTCAAACAGTTCGGGGGACTCCTCAGGAGGACATGGTGGGTCTAGGGAAGGGGTGGCTGATGATGCCATTGAGTACGCGTTGGCAGCTGCTCTGCCAGTACCCTGAGCCTGGGTGAGAGAGGATGAGGAGGATGAGGAGGGCTTGGTCATCCATTCTACCAAGCCTTCGGCATGATGCGGCTCCACATGTCCAGCTGCCGAAAACAAAGACAAGCGTGTCCCATGGCCACGTGCTGATGACGATGCACGACCACGTCCACGGCCAGCACTGTTGTCTCTAGAAACAGAGCCTGCCTGCCCTGTGTTCTTGCCTCGGCACGCTCTGCCTCTCCTTGGCGGTCTTCCAGCCATTGTAGTCGGTAGTGTATATAGTATAAAAAATAGAGCTCCTATGTGTGCTCACAACACACTGTAGGTCCTATGGGTGCTGACACTATCACACTATAGGTACTATGTGTGCTGCTGACAAGAAAATATAGGAGCTCTGTTTGCTGCCACTAACACACTAGAAGTCCTATGGGTGCTGCTGAGAAGAAAATATAGGAGCTCTGTGTGATGCCACTAACACACTAGAAGTCCTATGGGTGCTGCTGAGAAGAAAATATAGGAGCTCTGTGTGATGCCACTAACACACTAGAAGTCCTATGGGTGCTTCTGAGATGAAAATATAGGAGCTCTGTGTGATGCCACTAACACACTAGAAGTCCTATGGGTGCTGCTGAGAAGAAAATATAGGAGCTCTGTTTGCTGCCACTAACACACTAGAAGTCCTATGGGTGCTGCTGAGAAGAAAATATAGGAGCTCTGTGTGATGCCACTAACACACTAGAAGTCCTATGGGTGCTTCTGAGATGAAAATATAGGAGCTCTGTGTGATGCCACTAACACACTAGAAGTCCTATGGGTGCTTCTGAGATGAAAATATAGGAGCTCTGTTTGCTGCCACTAACACACTAGAAGTCCTATGGGTGCTGCTGAGAAGAAAATATAGGAGCTCTGTGTGATGCCACTAACACACTAGAAGTCCTATGGGTGCTTCTGAGAAGAAAATATAGGAGCTCTGTGTGATGCCACTAACACACTAGAAGTCCTATGGGTGCTTCTGAGATGAAAATATAGGAGCTCTGTGTGATGCCACTAACACACTAGAAGTCCTATGGGTGCTTCTGAGAAGAAAATATAGGAGCTCTGTTTGCTGCCACTAACACACTAGAAGTCCTATGGGTGCTTCTGAGAAGAAAATATAGGAGCTCTGTGTGATGCCACTAACACACTAGAAGTCCTATGGGTGCTTCTGAGATGAAAATATAGGAGCTCTGTGTGATGCCACTAACACACTAGAAGTCCTATGGGTGCTGCTGAGAAGAAAATATAGGAGCTCTGTGTGATGCCACTAACACACTAGAAGTCCTATGGGTGCTGCTGAGATGAAAATATAGGAGCTCTGTTTGCTGCCACTAACACACTAGAAGTCCTATGGGTGCTTCTGAGATGAAAATATAGGAGCTCTGTTTGCTGCCACTAACACACTAGAAGTCCTATGGGTGCTGCTGAGAAGAAAATATAGGAGCTCTGTGTGATGCCACTAACACACTAGAAGTCCTATGGGTGCTTCTGAGAAGAAAATATAGGAGCTCTGTGTGATGCCACTAACACACTAGAAGTCCTATGGGTGCTGCTGAGAAGAAAATATAGGAGCTCTGTGTGATGCCACTAACACACTAGAAGTCCTATGGGTGCTGCTGAGATGAAAATATAGGAGCTCTGTGTGATGCCACTAACACACTAGAAGTCCTATGGGTGCTTCTGAGATGAAAATATAGGAGCTCTGTTTGCTGCCACTAACACACTAGAAGTCCTATGGGTGCTGCTGAGATGAAAATATAGGAACTCTGTGTGATGCCACTAACACACTAGAAGTCCTATGGGTGCTGCTGAGAAGAAAATATAGGAGCTCTGTTTGCTGCCACTAACACACTAGAAGTCCTATGGGTGCTGCTGAGAAGAAAGTATAGGAGCTCTGTTTGCTGCCACTAACACACTAGAAGTCCTATGGGTGCTGTTGGGGTGCAATGCTGTGCTAACAGCACTGCGGTTGGTACTACTGCAATACTGTACTAACAGTAAGCACGCACCAGACTAATCCCCAGCAGCAGCTAATAACACACTAACTGTGCAATCAGCAGCAATGAACGATCAATGACTTAGGTAGCAATGGTTTAGCAAAGAAATAGCCAATGGTTTAGCAAAGAAGAGCAAATCTTTCAGTATCAAGCAAAGACAGAATCAGCAGACTGATCTCTCCTAAAGCCGGAACTCATGTGACCGGGGCCGACGGCGTGGCGGCCTTTTAAATGGTGGGGCGTGTACTAAAGCCCCTGAGCTGTAATTGGATACAGGCGTCCTGCCTGTAGCCAATTATTGCTCTCCGAGTTTCGGGCGCTGTGATTGGCCAAGCATGCGGGGTCACAGTGCATGCTTGGCCAATCATCAGCCAGCAATGCACTGCGCCGGCCGCGCCGGCCGCAATGCATTGCGGGGCCGCTCGCATCACACGAATGTGATGCGAACGGCCCAAATAGTTCTGGGCTCGCCGAGCGAGCGAACGCCCGGTGCTCGATTCGAACGTGGGTTTGAATCGAGCACCGGGCCCATCCCTAGTGTGTAGACATATTTATTAAATACACTATATTGCCAAAAGTATTGGGACACCTGCCTTCACACGTACATGAAATGTAATGGCATTCCAGTCTTAGTCCGTAGGGTTCAAAACTGAGTTGGCCCACCCTTTGCACCTATAACAGCTTCAACTCTTCTGGGAAGGCTGTCCACATGGTTTAGGAGTGTGTCTATGGGAATGTTTGACTATTCTTCCAGAAGCACATATGTGATTGGGCTTTGGAGGTCATGGCCCAATCACAGGGCGCCGGACGTTCAAAAATGGCGGCCGGAGCTTCGGGCGGCCGGGGACCACCGAATTTAATTTAGGAGGACTTGTTTCCTCCGCCGCGCAGCGCCGCCCCTACACACAGTGCCACTCCGAGGCCTGGCCTTGTTGGCCTTGTGGGAAATCCGGCCCTCGCCGCCATTGCAAGTAAGGGAACCCGGCAGTGTAGCCTTTCGGTTTTACGCCGGGAACCCTACTGCGCATGCGCGAGGCCCCGCTCCTCTCTCCTATTAGCCCGGCAGCCGAGGGAGGAGGGAGCCCTGCGGTGACGTCACGGCCACGGCTGGACTCCAGGAAGTGGGAAAGGATACCTGTCAAAGACAGGTATCCTGTCCCCCCTCCCCCCCCGAAAGGTGCCAATTGTGGCACCGGAGGAGGGGAGGAATCCGATGAGCGGAAGTTCCACTTTAGGGTGGAGCTCTGCTTTAAGGTAGAGAAGCATTGATCTATTTGTAGAGGTCAGACATGCCCCCTACTGTGTCAAAGCCAGAGCTTTTAATCATCAGGGAGCATAAGATTTTCTGATTGCAGTGCTATAGGGACTTCCTCAGTAGGTTTGGATGTAACAAACATCTAGGATGAGGTTTCACGTTATATGGCGTCATCCCGCGATCGTCTCTGCATCTAAAGATGCTGTGATTGTATATGACAGACATGTGATTCATGGTTAGCACTGCCTATAGTGGCATTTTTTTAAGTGCAATACTTTACCTTTTTTTTTAAATAAATGTGAAGTTTTAAACGGAGAGAATTTGATCTGTGTGCTTTTTCTTCCTGCATGTATGCTGTGGGGATTGGAAATCTTTTAATCCATCCATCTATCCATCCATCCATCCATCTGAGTAAGAGCTACATAGGTATTCCATTTCGTTATAATTTTCAACTCTTCCATACCATTCTTTTATGTCTGGTTTTCTTGTACTTAACCAATTTTTCGGTATCAGTCCTTTTGCTGCAGTTATCAATATTGGGATTAGTGTTTGCCTATAGCTTTTATTTGGGTCTTTTGATTCGTGGAATAGACAGGCCTATATACTATTAGGTACCCTTTCTCCCGTTATTGCTTCAATTTTGTTCCTGGATTTCCCACCAGTAGTCCTTTATCTTTGGGCAATCCCACCATATATGTGTGGTCGTTCCGATGTGACCGCATTCCCTCCAACACAGTGGGGATTTATCTTTATTAAATGTATGAATCTTTTCATGTGTCCTATGCCATCTCGAAATACATTTATAGTTCATTTCAATTGTGTTCATGTTAGTTGCGTTATTATGAACGGCTGCTATCATTCTTTCAACTTGTTGATTGTCCAATTTCATGTTTATTTATTTTTCCCATTTCTCTATGAAAAAGGTGGTCCTTGTACTTCCGCCAAGATTCGATATACTCTCGATATCAAATGTCTTAGTGGGGTTTGTACGATACATCAATTTTCTAGTGGTGTTAATTTCTGAGTTTATCAGATGTTTTAGTTGTAGATATTCCCATTCATTGATATCCCACCAGTTTTTTTCCTTTATATTGTGTAGTGTTTTTATCTTTCCCTGTTCTGTGATATCCTTTATTTGTGCTGTCCCCATTTTATTTCCAAGCCGAGTCCCATTACCAGGGATAAAAAAAATTGTATCCGTAAGTGCGATTAAAGGTGAATTATACATCCATTTGTTCTTTCTGTAGGTTAAGTCCCTAATTTTAAATACGTTTTTAGTTAATTCATGAGTGTCTGAGTCCAATGTTCTGTGTTTTTGTGGTATCATATTGTGTTTGTGTGCACTAAAATTTATTTAAGTGTATTTATTTTTTGCTGAAAATTGCATTTGATAAACGACTGAGCAAATATCATGTGATTTGCAAAAAATTGCAGCAGTCACCATTATATTCTTCAGGGCCTCTGTTTTCAGAAAATATATAATATTTGGGGGTTCTAAGTAATTTTCGTGCAAAAAATGCAGTGTTTTTATGTGTCTGCAAAAAAAAAAAAAAAAAGTTAAACATTCCCTGGTAGACAAGCTGTTAAAGTGCAAAAAGCAGTAGGGGACAGGGGCAAGGGAATGGGGGTCAGAATTCGCTTTTGCACCTGCAGATCAAGGTTGGACATTGTTAAAGCATTTTAGGTAATTTGGCAAATTAGCAGTCTCTTTTATTAGGTGGAAATCAATATTTCCATGTGCTGCCCACAGAGAGAGCACAGCCCGTCTGATATACGATGTAACTTGTTGTTATGTGGTTTTATTTTCCTTTTTCTATATAACTGGTATTGTTATGTGTCTTTGAAAGAGAGGAAAGCTGCTAAAATACTAAAACATAAATGAATGCAACTCTGAAATCAGCAATGCACATAGGCGTGCGCAAGGGGGGTGCCAGGTGTGCCTGGGCACATCCTAATCCTAGGGTTGGCAACCCATCAATGGCGATCTCCCCAGTGATCATGGGCAGGTGACAGGTAAACTGCAATCCTTCCTTGCTGACCCCCAGAACTTGGACAGGAGGTGAAATTTTGTGGAACCAATCTGTATTTTCCTCCTGCAGCAGCTGAAAGTAGGCTTCTCCTCCTCTCCCTCTCGCCGACATTCAGCTGCCACAAGAGGAAAATACCAATACCATACCAATATATGCCACCCCCCTGTCCCTGTTCTCTCTGCTGCCTGGGTCCCCCTGTGAGCTCCCTTGCTCCCCCCTCCCCCCATTGCTTCAGGATGGAGAGCTGGGAAGAGGCCGGTAAATATCTCACACACGCATGTGTGTTGGAGCTTTGAGGTGCACACCCTAATGCAATAGGCTGCGCACACCTATGCCAATGCACCATTAAATGTATTAAGCAGTGTAAGTACCTGAATTTGATTTTGTAGGAGACTTCTGCAGTCTACTGAATGGTCTTTACAGCAGAGCTCAGAGAGGGGAGGGAGAGGCAGCACAAGGAGTACATAGCTCCCAACTGTCCCTGGTTTGGAGGGACTGTCCCTTATTTGGAGAAATGTCCCTCTGTCCTTCTTTTCTCCTCATTTTGGTCTGATCTATATAGATGTGTATAAAGTGCACATTTTATCTTGCAAAAAGTGTTTCCCAGTGCTAAACCTTTCATCCAAATTCTAAATTACTGCATTTGTAAATTTTAATAGCCAATATAAAGGAATAGTAGTGGTAAAAAAAGCCCTTGTGGATTTAATTAACCTTTTTCTTTCAGTTAAGTCTTCTTTGAGGGGGTGTGACAGGGGGCGTGTCCTATGCCTACATACGTTTGCTAGTAGGTGTCCCTCATTCCCATCTCAAAATGTTGGGAGGTATGGGAGTACAAGGAGCCACGCTAATAGGAGGAAGATAAGCTCATCAGTCGACTGCTTCTCCTTCACTGTCCAGTCATGGGATTAGGAAGGGACCTGCACGTGAAAGTAAAACTGCAGCAGAGAAAGGTCTTCTTCCCTCCCCTGGTAGAAAGGGCTGTGCTGTGGAGCAGAGATTTTCAAATTTCACAACTCGAGGGACTGTAATAAAAATCCTATCAGGTAAAACAGCTCTCATATATTTATAAAAAATGTATATATATTTAAAGTGGTTGGTTGCAAACCTCTGAAATGAAAACAAATAAACAAAGCATATCCTTCTACGGTGTGTACTTGCCTTGATTCAAAGCACTTTGTGTGATTTCTGTCTGCTCTCTCATTTCTCTGCTATCTGCATGAGTCACTTCTGGTAGGCTATGCTGACACCAAGCAATCCTGGGAGATGGCCCCATCCCTCCCTCCAGCACACATCAAATGATTGACAGCCTCAGTTGTGCATGTTACCCTATGAGACTGTGTGGATAGGGGTGTGTCCATACCCTCCACTGCACTCAGCTCACTGCTCTATGCTGTGCAGTGTGGGACATCAGATCCCTGCCCCTGCTTTCTGGGGGTGCTCAGACAAGCTGTGTAAATTCTATACAGTGGAACCTTGGATTACGAGCATAATCCGTTCCAGCAGAATGCTCGTAATTCAAAGTACTTGCATATCAAAGTGAGTTTCCCCATCGAAGTCAAAGGAAACGAAAATAATTTGTACCGCATTGACTTCAATGGCATGCAATACCGCATGCGACCAAAGGCGGGGGGCGCCGGAGAGCCTCGGAAACGGCTGGAAAGGCCCGAGGACAGTTCAGCTGACCTCGGCAAACCTCGGAAAGACTCT
Organism: Rana muscosa; assembly: GCA_029206835.1. Taxonomy (NCBI): domain Eukaryota; kingdom Metazoa; phylum Chordata; class Amphibia; order Anura; family Ranidae; genus Rana; species Rana muscosa. The sequence goes on from CM055121.1 coordinate 227,938,527, forward strand.
GTTCACGAGCCTTTCCGAGGTTTGTCGAGGTCAGCTGAACTGTCGTCGTCCTTTCCGTGCATTTCCAAAAAGCGACGATTGGTTGCGATCGGCTCCGGCCCCCCCCACCTCAGGCCAAAAGTGGTACTGCTCACAGCTTTTGCCTGAATCCTGCTCGTTTTGCGAGAAGACACTTGCAAACCGAGTTAGGGTTTTTAGAAATACAGTGCTTGTATTGCGAAACGCTCGTTAACCGCGTTACTCGCAATCCGAGGTTCCACTGTACTTTGAACAGCTGTAGAGAACTTTATTGGGAATATGGCCCTTACACATCCAGAGGGCCGCATAATAGCAGTGCATTTTCACACTTCAACACCCTAAAATGAGGGTCCTACTGCATTTTTTGCCGCATATTGCAATGCACACTGCAAAAGTTGGAGTACAAGAACGCCCAGCATTGGTGTCAGTGAGTACAATATTGCAATAAAACTGATGTCAGTGGACGCAATAAGAGGCCCCAGCATAGTTGTCAGTGGATGCAATATTAAGCCCCAGCATTGGTGTTAGCTGACGCATCAACAAGCTCCAGCATTGGTGTCAGTGGACGCAATAATGAACCCCATCATTGGTGTCAGTGGACGCAATAATGAACCCCATCATTGGTGTCAGTGGACGCAATAATGAACCCCATCATTGGTGTCAGTGGATGCAATATTAAGCCCCAGCATTGGTGTCAGTGGACGCAATAATAAGCCCCAGCACTTGTGTCTGTACTATTAACTCCCCTTCCCACATTAGTAGTCACTGGGAGTGAAATTTACCCCCCCCCCCCCCGCATTGGTGGTCAGTGGCAGTGCAATTTAACCCTCCCCTCTGCACAACCACTTTTTTTTTTTTAACAAAACAAATTATTCCTTTATTGTGGCAAAAAAAAAAGTCAGGCATGATGCAACGTTCGTCCAAAATGGACCAAATCATAAGAAAGGAAAAAAGGAAAAGTACAATACAGGAGGGCAGTCATAGGGAACAAGCGTATAAGAAGTAACTTGCACCATCGGTCATGCAATAGTAACATCTACACAGTATAACACCTTCCATTCCAACCAAAACAGGAGCTCAAACAAAATTTACGCCCCTACACCCAAGGGTCCGGCGGTCCAGAAGCTATTCCTCCCTACGCCGTCCATGGCTGCCAATTTTTTTTCGACTGCACAACCACTTTAACCTTTAATCTGTGTATTTAGCTGTTATCTGGAGTTGAAGGCAACACTAAATACTATCCTTATTGTCCAAAAATATTCCATGAACATTCACTACTTAAAGAGATAGAATTTTTTTTCTAAGCTTACTGACAGGCAGGGTTTTTTTATGGTGGGGGGGGGGGGGGCAACACTGCTACTAGGACATTTTTTATCTTAATGCGGGGAATGCATTAAAGTAAAACATTAAAATAAGTCTAGCCTTTAGGACCACTTTGGAGGGGAAGGAATCCGTACTGGAGGGAGGAACTCTGTACTAAAGGGGGGGGGGGGTATGTACTAGTGGGGGGTATGTACTGGAGATTGATTTATACTGGTGGGGAGGAAGGGGGGTCTGTACTGGATGAGACTCTGTATTGGAGGGGGATGCTGTACTGGTGGGGAGGGAGGGGTGTCTGTACTAGAGGGGGACTCTGTACTGGAGGGTGGAGGTCTGTACTGAAAGAGAGGTCTGTACTGGTGTGAAAGGAAGGGCCCTGTACTGGAGAAGAGGTCTGTACTGGTGTTGAGGGAGGGGCTCTCTACTGACGGGGGAGTTGTATTGGTGGGGTGGGGGGGGGGGGAGAAGGTGTGTATTGGACGGGTGATCTGTACAGGTGGGAATGGAGGAGGTCTGAATCGGAGTGGGTCTGTACTAGTAGAGAGGGAGGAGGTCTGAATTGGGGGGATCTGCACTGGTGGGAAGGGAGAAGACCTGTACAGGAGGCGGGAGGAGCTGTACTGGTGGTGAAGGAAGAGGTTTGTACTGGAAGAGGTATCTGTACTGGAGGGGATGGAGAAGTTCTGAATTGGAGGGGTTGCTTTATTGCTGTTTTTCATGTTTTGGATTTTTTTATGTCATTTGGTGTATAAGGTTGACGTCATATGAGTATGATTTTGATTTGAGTGATTTTTTAGAATATGTTTAAACACCTATGATTATGTTCACTTAAAAGAGAAGTAAGGTTTTGTTTTTCTTTTCCCCCATTTATACTTACCTAGGTGGATGCAGCATCTGTCCCCCATCACCTCTGCACTGAGAACTGAGCAACCGAACATCGACGATGGCTCGGTTCTCACAGATCCCTGAGCAGAGAGCTGCTGCCTGTCAATCAGCAGCTCTCCTCTCTGCCCCGCGCTCACAGGATCGCTGAGCTGTGGAGGGGCGGGGAGCTGAGAGGCTGAGACTGCCATCAATCCAGGCACCTGGCGGATCCAGACTTTATTGTCGGGATGACGCCGTGCCTGGACTGATCTTGATGACTTCAGCAGAGAGCGGACTTCAGACCGCTCTCTGCTGAAAACAGGTCACAGGAATGCAAAATAAATTGCACTTCTGTGACTCATAGGAGAAGCCCAGCCAAACAAGCTCAGGCTGGACTTCTCCTTTTATACCAGAGGTTGGTTATATAATTAGGCAATCTGCTTTAAGCATCGCAAATACACACCTTTTTTCAATCAGCACTTACCATTGTGGGATACACAATTTGTATTTGCAGCAGCTTAGAGGTCAATTTAGATAAGGTCACTGTATTTTATATATCACTTTGGCAGAGCGCAGCACCATTTCTCTTTATTTTGCACTTAATTGGAGGGGGTCTGTACTGGGGGAGAAGAAGGGCTAGGAGGGGGGTCTGTACTGTGGGGATCTGTACTAAGGAGGGGTAAGAAGGGGGTCTATGCCATGGGGGGTTTAGGATTGTAGGGGTAAATCTGTACAGGGCAGGGATTCGGGGAGAGGGAATATGGGCTTGGGGGTTTGTACTAATAGGAAGGGGTGTTTTTTTATTATACTCTGGTCTGTGCATTACACACTCCTGAGCCTGTGTGATAGACACACATGTTGTACATTTGTTGGTGTTTATCACTGTATTCTCTACGAGAGCTGTTGGGTTGTCACAGGCAGACTATATTAAAATTTGTAGCTAGCTAAACAAATACATATTTTTTTTGTTTTTAATGAACAATACTTTTGTTGTATTTTTGTCCTTATGATTATTTTGTACAGTACCAGGTGCGATTCTTAGCAAAGCTACTGCAGGTAGCTATTTTTTTGCTGACCACAACCATTTTCCCCTTTTAAAATTGTCCTTCTATGTCAGTTTCAAAAGTTGAGAGATGTTTCTTCAGAAGTCAAATTTTCTTGCAAATTCAAAGGCACATTGCAAGTAATAAAATATTTACAGAAAGGAAAAATACTACAAATAAGCGTTTATAGAAGTTGACTTTCTTGTGCTTTCACCTGCAATTGTTTTAAGTTGGTGACAGGGTCTCTTTAAGATTCTATAGCCCCCACCGACGCTTTCCATGGGGGCACGCGTGCGGGCACACTCCCGAGACCTGCTGCTGCGTCCATTGACACAGACAGCAGGACTTGGCCCCGCTTCCGACTCCCGTGTCACCGGATTTGATTGACGGCAGTGGGAGCCAATGGCTTCTGCTCAGGGGAGGGCTGGGCCAGGGGGCAGGGTGGCAATTGCCTCCCAGGCCGCCCTAACTTATGTTCAAAATGTCCGGCAGCCGCTGCCCGCTACCATTTTCTTTTTTATTCTTTATTCTTTATTTATTGGCCGACCACTTGCTGTTGCATTCTGGGAGTTGTAGTCCGCACTCAAGCTTCTGGTGGGTGGAAAACACAGCAGCGCAGAGAAAACTACAACTCCCTGGGACCGGATTCTTGGAAGCAGGCAGAGGCAGGGCGTGCCGGGGAGACGGGCTGCAGGGCTGGGCGCTGGCTGCAACTTGACCCCAGGATCAGGAGCGTTACCCCCCCCAGGAAACCGTGGCGTGCAAGGACTTGCTGAGCTGAGATTGCTGAGGTGAGAGACCCTGACACCCCTAGCTGACCCCCCATCTCCCCCCCATACACCCCATGTAACCTGCCCCAGTGATCAGGCTGCATTGATGGGCACTGGAGTTGGCTGCACTGATGGGCACTGGTGAGGCTGCATTGAAAAATCAGGTGGGCCATGGATGGTGAGCTGATTCGGCGGTTCAATGGGCCACTTGACTGGACTTGCCCCCCAGGCCTAAGGCCGCCAGCCCTCCCCAGTTCTGCTGCTATCAATCTATCCAATGAGGACCCAAGACAGTGGCTGGAGCTGCTGTGCTCATCCCCATCGCTGGAACGATTGAGTTCAGGTAAGTAAAAGGGGGGTTCTTGGGGGCTGCTGCACTACAGAAGGTTTTTCACCTCAGTGCATCAAATGCATTAAGGTGAAAAACCTTGAGGGTTTACAACCCTTTTAATGTGGCAATTCAACCGCTCAGTGTGTCCTCACCCCTTGAGTGAGTTTAATTTAAAGTATTGGGGAAGAGATATGATGAGAATGTCCTCCTAAACCATACCTAGGGATACATACACTGTGAGATAACGACTAATCTCAGGTTCAATTTGTTTTATAAACCTGCTTTGGCTATGTACAAGAACATTATTCTACTTTGTATTCTGTGATGGCATTGTATAAATGTATTACTTCAGAATGTGCATTGTTTGTTGTACTGTTAAAAGTTAATAAACTTTATTCTGATTTAAAAAAAAATATATATATTCTATAGCCTCTCAATGCTGTAAGATGCAGCAGTTTGCCCAATGCAGTTTCAGGCTCGCTGCATTTAGAAAATTCTCACGTTACGAAGGGAATCCATAACTGATTTATACAAATTGTGGTCCTGTGGTTTCTGGTTCACTACAAACCTGTTAACATGACTATTACACAGATTTCTTTGTCGTATGATACCAAAGTCACCTGAACTGTCAGAGATACTTAAAAATCCTTCTACTATTCACTAAAGTTTTACCCAGATTATTATTACAAGGTATAAAGTACATGTATACTATAACTGGATGACCTATCATTTGCTAAAGTGCTGTTTATCATAAACTGTTTCCATTTTTTCTATTTTTTAATACTGTTTTAGCGCCGGACCATTTTGCTGGCCAAAGACCAGGCCACTTTTTGCAATTCTGCATTGCGTCGCTTTAACTGACAATTGCGCGGTCGTGCGACGTGGTTCCCAAACAATTTTAAAGTCCTTTTTTCCCCACAAATAGAGCTTTCTTTTGGTGGTAATTGATCACCTCTGCGGTTTTTATTTTTTGCGCTATAAACAAAAATAGAGCGACAATTTTGAAAAAAATGCTATATTTTTTACTTTTTGCTATAATAAATATCCCCAAAAATATATAAAAAAACATTTTTTTTCCTCAGTTTAGGCCGATATCTATTTTTCTACATATTTTTGGTAAAAAAAATTGCAATAAGCGTATATTGGTTTGCGCAAAAGTTATAGCGTCTACAAAATAGGGGATAGAATTATGGCATTTTTATTATTATTATTTTTTTTTTACTAGTAATGGCGGGGATCTGCGATTTTTATTGTGACTGCGACTTTATGGTGGACACATCGGACACTTTTGACACATTTTTGGGACCATTGTCATTTTTACAGCAATCAGTGCTATAAAAATTAACTGATTACTGTGAAAATTACACTGGCAGTGAAGGGATTAACCACTAGGTGGCGCGTAATATAGTGCGTAATATAGTGTGTAATATAGTGTGTAATATAGTGAATAGGTTAAATGGTAGACAATGTAAGTATTATTTTAATTCATGTGTAAATAACAAAGTGAATGGGTAAATAAATGAAAGAGTGAATGACTGAGTATATGATGTAATGATGATGTAACAGACAGTGGCGTCTCCAGCTTTCACATTTAGGGGGGGCACATGGGGGGACAAGGACAAAAGTAGGGGGGCCAACCATAAAACGTGTGTGTGTATATATACATATATACACACACACACATATATACACATACATATATACAGTATATATACACACACACACACATGTGTATTAAAAAATAAATTAAATCAAGAATAGAATGCACTCCAGAGGTCTTGTTACAAATTCACCTTTGTTTTATTTGTGCAACATACAATACACTTGAGCGTCAACATTTCAGTCCAACTGCGGACTTTTATCAATGTGCAAAAAGTCCCTTTAATGTGACCCATAGCCATAGACAAAAATTTGCATTATGAAGGGCCAACTATAATGGGCTAGCTTGTCCTGTAAGAAAAGCTGATTTAGCCCTACTTCCATGAAAAACTACTAAGAAGGGTTGGCCCTTCATCATGCTAATTTAAGTCTATAGTTGAAGTGTACATAATAATTTAAAATCCCCTACAAAAAAACACTATTAAACCGCATAATGGTAAACATTGCAAAATGAACTGCAATACCTATGTTGAAGCATAGGCAATAATAATAATTTTTCCAGGTATGTACCAAAACATATTCAAGCTATAGTTATATAAATGAACAACAATAATTGTAACTATTTTTGTTAAAGGGACACTATAGTCACCAGAACAACTTGAGCTTTAATTGTTCCTAAACCCACAACAGTAAAATCAGTCTGTATATGCAGTAAAGCATGCTTGTTATACTCACTTTGAAACCTAAGGGGCTAAACCTCTGCATTGTGTGAAAAGGCTGTTTGATCCTGTCTTCTCTGATCCTCTCCTTCTTCCACAGTCCCCTCCTGATAGTACAGTCTTGGTGCAAGCTGTACATGCTCAGTTTGGTGTGTATTGCTAGAGAGGTTTTTTTTTTCTTGGGAGGGTGCATGTGATCAGCACTGTCCAGACAGAGGGTCAGGGATCCTGCAGCCTCATAGGACAGACAGAGGAGAATGAAATTAACCTGTTGGTATTCCTGACCCTATAGTGTCCCTTTAACTATAAATATCTAACTTTCAAATAGCAATTCTTAAATAAGGAAACAAGTGCACGTAAAATAAAGTGCAACGTCACAACAAATATGCAGTGTTATGCTTTTAAAGTGCACAGCATAAAGAAAAAAATTGAACTTAAATTTTGTCTTTCACGCTAATATAGGCTTAAACGTGAATTTTTATGGATTGATGCAAACCTGCTAACTACAAGTCCCATATTTATTTGGGATGCAAGTCTGGCCTCAATTGACAATGTGGCAAGATCTGAAAGCCTTTCCTCAGTCATTGTTGTGCGTAGGAATGATTTTATTAACTTTAGTGCAGAAAAGCTTCTTTCACATGAGGCACTACTGACTGGCAAAACACAAGCTATTTTACATAGCCGATAAAGTTCAAGAAATGGAATAGAGTAAGGCTCCAGAAAGTTAGTGAACTCAAGAATTGTGTCCACCTTAATGGCATCTGAAGATTTTTTCCTCTGTAGGGTTAGCATTGCCTGTTTCAGCTCAATCTCCAAGTTTTCTTTGTTGCAGGAGTAGAATTTGGCCATTGGTAGCAATTTTTCAAAATTAAGAAATGAATCTGATCGAGGATTCAGAGACTGTACGCCTTCCATGATTTCCAGAGAATCTTTTGAAAATCGAGATTTTAGCTCTGAAATTATTCTGTCAAGAACAACATACATGAACATTTGAATGAAGTCATCTTTTTTGAGCAGTTGTTGTCGATGCCCTACAGTTTCCAAAATGACGCTATTTCTTAAGTTGAGAGGAGGCCGGCGATCTCGCTTCTTGGAAGGCGGTTCGGTAGAATCATCATTTGGTGCTGATATTCCACACTTGATGCTCAGTTGGATTGCTTCTGCCCAGACACTTTCTATTGTTCCAGAATTAGCTTCAGGTCTCCTCTCTGGATTGCGCACTTCTTCAAGCTCTTGTAAAATTGTTTGCACAAGAAGGACAGCTGATGCCAAGTCAATATCTTTGGCTTGTAACATGTTAGAGAGCGTCTGGGTCCTTTTTAGTATGTTCTCAAAAAACACAAGTGCCAGAATGAAGCCAAAATCAATGAACCGATGAATTGATTTTGCCTCAACTGCTCTCTCAGTATGGTTCCCTTCTGCCAAAATATTGAGAGTTTCCAACAGAGGGCCAAGCGTTTTAAGAACAGCATTGCAGGCTGCATGTTGGCATGTCCACCTTGTGTCACTTAATTGTTTAAGCTGGATAGCTGGTTTGCTTGACATTTCTTGTTGCACATTAGCAAACACAGAGTGAACAACAGATGTACTGCAAAACACATATAGCTTTTCGAGTTTTACAAAAAATTCATTTGCTGCCTGTACATTCTTCACAGTGTCCACGATGACCAGGTTGAGGCGGTGACTCATGCAATGAATGTAAAGTGCACAAGGCACCTCCTTTTTAATGCGTGCTTGCACGCCATTAAGCCGGCCACTCATTACAGAGGCTCCATCATAGCCTTGTCCAACACAATAATTTTTATCAATGCCTAGAGATGCTAGGACCTGGAATATGTATCCTGTTAGAGATTCAGCATCAAGGCTATCTGCGCGGTAGAATTGTAAGAACCGTTCATGGATCATCTTATCGTGAAAAAATCGGACTACGACAGACAGTTGTTCTGATTTACTCAGATCCTTTGTTTCATCTGCAATGATGGAAAAGGGACTTCCTTTAATGCTCTGTGCGATGCCTTCTCTAACAAGAGCAGCCATAATTGATAAAAGTTCATTTTGTATAGATGGATGTAGATATCTTGCATTCCTTGGTCCTGTAATTTTGTTTCTTACAACGCTGTCTTTTTCTGCAATTAAATAGAGAATTTCACGCACATTACCATGGTTGACATAATCTGAGCTGTACCGATGCTCTCGCTGGGCAATTTTAGTCTTGGCTGTTAGCAACAAAACTTGGGCAATTGTCTTTAAGTAATGTCTATTCTCATTGACCTCTCGTGTATGAGCTTTAGTTAGATCCTTCATGATTGATGTATCCTGGCTTACACTATTTTTGAAATCCTCCCATCTGACATGGCAATCCTTGTGTGAAGCAGACTTCTCATGCTGTAGTATTCCTTTACCAGTTTCAAGTGCATTTTTCCAGTTTTTGTACCCTATGTTGATAAACGGTACTTTTTTAGCATGCCCATGGAGATATTTTGGTGTTGAAAAAAAACGGCACGGAAAACAGTATGCAGCATCCTGGGACACAGAATATTCCAACCAGTCAAACGATCCAAACCACTGTGGGCGGAATGACCTGAAGCGTCCTCCCATTTGTTTCTGTGGGTATTTTTTTAATGCAGGCTGTCTTGGCCCTTCACTAGCACACTGGCTGATATCATGTGGTCCTTGTACCTTTGTTTTTTCAATGCTAGCAGATGTTTGTGCACTCTGTGGCTGTTCAGCTTCACTGAATTGCTCTTCATAAGCACTGTGTTGAATATTGCTTAGTGAGGAGGTGCTTGCGTCTTCAACCTGCAATGAAGGTTCATCATTATCCGATATTAATTCAGCAGTGTCATATTCAACGTCATCCTTCTGAAGCTCTTCACACTCCTCAATGGAAGAAGACGGGCCAGGCTGACTTTTTCCTTTTTGCTGCTCTTTTGAAATATCAGCCTTCTGGGCCTTAACATTTACCACAGAATAAAATGAACGGATGTCCATTTTTTGAGTTATAATAGAAAATTTTATCTGGGGGAAAAAAAATACATGATGTTCTTCTGAAACACTTACCATAAATGAATACCATTTGTTTTATTAAATGTCTTATTGATAAATGTAGTTGCCCATCCAACCAGCAACTAGCAATCAACTAAAATAACTAAAGTGGAGTTCCACCCAAAAGTGTAACATCTGCTTACCGTATTTAATTCCCCCCCCCCCTCCGATGCCACATTTGACACCTTTTAAGGGGGAGCAGGTACCTGTTTTAAATTGACAGGTACCCTGTCCCCACTTCTGGCGGACACGGTCGCGGCGATGTGCTTCACCTTGGCCGGCCTTCTCCTCCCCCCACCACTGGGCCAATACAGAAAGCGCAGTAGGGAGCTGGCCATGAAGCTGCAAGGCTACACTGTTGGAATCCCTTACCCACAATGGCGGCGGCAGCACCCGGGGTTGCCGACATCACTGGATTCCAGGGCAGGTAAGTGTCCTAATAATAAAAGTCAGCAGCTGCAGTATGTGTAGCTGCTGACTTTAAAAAAAAATTCTGGGCGTCAGAACTCCACTTAAATAAGAAACTGCATTATCACACACACCTTACTAAAATGTGCATTGTTAAATCGTCATCAAATATTCCTGACAATGCACACGAAACGCACAAATATGAAATATTCCTGACAATGTACACGAAACGCACAAATATGAAATATTCCTGACAATGTACATGAAAGCACAAATACGAAATATTCCAGAAAAATTCAATGCACACGAAACGCATTGGCATGAAATATTCCTGACAATGTACATGAAACGCACAAATATGAAATATTCCAGACAAATTCAATGCACACGAAACGCACAAATATGAAATATTCCTGACAATGTACATGAAACGCACAAATATGAAATATTCCTGACAATGTACATGAAAAGCACAAATATAAAATATTCCAGAAAAATTCAATGCACACGAAACGCATTAGCATGAAATATTCCTGACAATGTACATGAAACGCACAAATATGAAATATTCCAGACAAATTCAATGCACACGAAACGCACAAATATGAAATATTCCTGACAATGTACATGAAACGCACAAATATGAAATATTCCTGACAATGTACATGAAAAGCACAAATATAAAATATTCCAGAAAAATTCAATGCACACGAAACGCATTAGCATGAAATATTCCTGACAATGTACATGAAACGCACAAATATGAAATATTCCAGACAAATTCAATGCACACGAAACGCACAAATATGAAATATTCCTGACAATGTACACGAAACGCACAAATATGAAATATTCCTGACAATGTACATGAAAAGCACAAATATAAAATATTCCAGAAAAATTCAATGCACACGAAACGCATTAACATGAAATATTCCTGACAATGTACATGAAACGCACAAATATGAAATATTCCTGACAATGTACATGAAACGCACAAATATGAAATATTCCTGACAATGTACATGAAACGCACAAATATGAAATATTCCTGACAATGTACATGAAACGCACAAATATGAAATATTCCTGACAATGTACATGAAAAGCACAAATATAAAATATTCCAGAAAAATTCAATGCACACGAAACGCATTAACATGAAATATTCCTGACAATGTACATGAAACGCACAAATATGAAATATTCCAGACAAATTCAATGCACACGAAACGCACAAATATGAAATATTCCTGACAATGTACACGAAACGCACAAATATGAAATATTCCTGACAATGTACATGAAACGCACAAATATGAAATATTCCTGACAATGTACATGAAACGCACAAATATGAAATATTCCTGACAATGTACATGAAACGCACAAATATGAAATATTCCTGACAATGTACATGAAACGCACAAACATGAAATATTCCTGACAATGTACATGAAACGCACAAATATGAAATATTCCAGACAATGTACATGAAAAGCACAAATATAAAATATTCCAGAAAAATTCAATGCACACGAAACGCATTAACATGAAATATTCCTGACAATGTACATGAAACGCACAAATATGAAATATTCCAGACAAATTCAATGCACACGAAACGCACAAATTTGAAATATTCCTGACAATGTACACGAAACGCACAAATATGAAATATTCCTGACAATGTACATGAAAAGCACAAATATAAAATATTCCAGAAAAATTCAATGCACACGAAACGCATTAACATGAAATATTCCTGACAATGTACATGAAACGCACAAATATGAAATATTCCAGACAAATTCAATGCACACGAAACGCACAAATATGAAATATTCCTGACAATGTACACGAAACGCACAAATATGAAATATTCCTGACAATGTACATGAAACGCACAAATATGAAATATTCCTGACAATGTACATGAAAAGCACAAATATAAAATATTCCAGAAAAATTCAATGCACACGAAACGCATTAACATGAAATATTCCTGACAATGTACATGAAACGCACAAATATGAAATATTCCAGACAAATTCAATGCACACGAAACGCACAAATATGAAATATTCCTGACAATGCACACGAAACGCACAAATATGAAATATTCCTGACAATGTACACGAAACGCACAAATATGAAATATTCCTGACAATGTATATGAAAAGCACAAATATAAAATATTCCAGAAAAATTCAATGCACACGAAACGCATTAACATGAAATATTCCTGACAATGTACATGAAACGCACAAATATGAAATATTCCAGACAAATTCAATGCACACGAAACGCACAAATATGAAATATTCCTGACAATGTACATGAAACGCACAAATATGAAATATTCCTGACAATGTACATGAAAAGCACAAATATAAAATATTCCAGAAAAATTCAATGCACACGAAACGCATTAACATGAAATATTCCTGACAATGTACATGAAACGCACAAATATGAAATATTCCAGACAAATTCAATGCACACGAAACGCACAAATATGAAATATTCCTGACAATGCACACGAAACGCACAAATATGAAATATTCCTGACAATGTACATGAAACGCACAAATATGAAATATTCCTGACAATGTATATGAAAAGCACAAATATAAAATATTCCAGAAAAATTCAATGCACACGAAACGCATTAACATGAAATATTCCTGACAATGTACATGAAACGCACAAATATGAAATATTCCAGACAAATTCAATGCACACGAAACGCACAAATATGAAATATTCCTGACAATGTACATGAAACGCACAAATATGAAATATTCCTGACAATGTACATGAAACGCACAAATATGAAATATTCCTGACAATGTACATGAAACGCACAAATATGAAATATTCCTGACAATGTACATGAAAAGCACAAATATAAAATATTCCAGAAAAATTCAATGCACACGAAACGCATTAACATGAAATATTCCTGACAATGTACATGAAACGCACAAATATGAAATATTCCAGACAAATTCAATGCACACGAAACGCACAAATATGAAATATTCCTGACAATGTACATGAAACGCACAAATATGAAATATTCCTGACAATGTACATGAAACGCACAAATATGAAATATTCCTGACAATGTACATGAAACGCACAAATATGAAATATTCCTGACAATGTACATGAAACGCACAAATATGAAATATTCCTGACAATGTACATGAAAAGCACAAATATAAAATATTCCAGAAAAATTCAATGCACACGAAACGCATTAACATGAAATATTCCTGACAATGTACATGAAACGCACAAATATGAAATATTCCAGACAAATTCAATGCACACGAAACGCACAAATATGAAATATTCCTGACAATGTACACGAAACGCACAAATATGAAATATTCCTGACAATGTATATGAAACGCACAAATATGAAATATTCCTGACAATGTACATGAAACGCACAAATATGAAATATTCCTGACAATGTACATGAAACGCACAAATATGAAATATTCCTGACAATGTACATGAAACGCACAAATATGAAATATTCCAGACAATGTACATGAAAAGCACAAATATAAAATATTCCAGAAAAATTCAATGCACACGAAACGCATTAACATGAAATATTCCTGACAATGTACATGAAACGCACAAATATGAAATATTCCAGACAAATTCAATGCACACGAAACGCACAAATATGAAATATTCCTGACAATGTACACGAAAGGCACAAATATGAAATATTCCTGACAATGTACATGAAACGCACAAATATGAAATATTCCTGACAATGTACATGAAACGCACAAATATGAAATATTCCTGACAATGTACATGAAACGCACAAATATGAAATATTCCTGACAATGTACATGAAACGCACAAATATGAAATATTCCTGACAATGTACATGAAACGCACAAATATGAAATATTCCTGACAATGTACATGAAAAGCACAAATATAAAATATTCCAGAAAAATTCAATGCACACGAAACACATTAACATGAAATATTCCTGACAATGTACATGAAACGCACAAATATTAAATATTCCTGACAATGTACACAAAACGCACAAATATGAAATTTGAATTCTTAATTCACGGTTCATCTACGCTGTCAGCAAATTTTAACTCATTCATGGTAAAATACCAATTTATTGTTTAATCCTTATCAACTGTCATTGCATGCATGCATTTTGTAAACTGAAAAAAATATTTCTTAGGCCCGGTTTACACTGGTGCGTTGCGAGAACACTGCGAATCCACTGCGGGTTCCCGCATCGCACCCGACACGCACGGAAGTTCACATTTAAGGCTAGGTTCACACTGCTGCGATGTCAGAGTTCGAATGTGATCCGCACCGCACTGCAAGTGCACATCACAGGACCCTTTTTTTTGTCCGCAGCAGAATCGGATCGCATGGGTGTTCACACCCATGCGATCCGATTCCTTTTTCGAGTTTGCAGATCGCACTGCGATATGCAAACTGATTTGGGGGTGTCATTAACTTTTAATTGACACTCCCAGCAGTTCGCATAGGGCAGTGTGAACTGCCGCCGGAAAACCTGCGATGCCTAAACCCGCAGTGGATTTGCAGCGTTCCCACATCGCAGCAGTGTGAACCCAGCCTAAATCTGAAATAAATAGCTGGTGGTTCTGGTGCCGGACAACAGTAACTTCAAAGATACATAAGATAGAGCTCTCATGGAGGTAACAGAAAAAATACTTAATTAATATTAGAAAAGCATGATGAAAAGATGAAGTAATATTGACTAAATAGTATATAGGAGGCTTTGTTTTTTCTTTTTGCAAAATCCAAACCAATGTGTTTTAGAGGTTAACATATATATCATTGACCCCCAATATATATATATATATATTGGGGGTCAATGATATATATTTTAACCTCTAAAACACATTGGTTTGGATTTTGCAAAAAGAAAAAACAAAGCCTCCTATATACTATTAAGTCAATATTACTTCATCTTTTCATCATGCTTTTCTAATATTAGTTAAGTATTTTTTCTGTTACCTCCATGAGAGCTCTGTCTTATGTATCTTTGAAGTTACTGTTGTCCGGCACCAGAACCACCAGCTATTTATTTCAGATTTAAATTATAAATGGTAATGCAATTGCAAGCAAATTTTTACTGTTTTTTAAAAAAAAGTGACCTACCTTTCCTGTGGCAGCACTGGTGGCAGATGCACTGTGACTGGACTGGAGTTGGCGGGCAAAATATGATAATTTATTTATCATAAATAACCGACGATGGGAGTTGGCACGCGATAGGCTGGCTGCGCTGCTCTTCTCAGTGACTCACTGACTCCACCCCCCGGGAGCAGGGAGCTTGAGCACGATGTAGGCGGCGCCGCGGACTACAATTCCCATAATCAATAGCGGCGGCCGTGACCGTCAGACGCGATGTCACCTGACAGGCTGACGTCTGTTACAAGTCAGATTCAGTCATTCAGCGCCGCGGACGGAAACTCAGATAGCCGCGGCGCTGTTAATACTAACAACTTAACTTGGGGGGGCACATGGGGGGGCACACAGTAAAATTGGGGGGGACGTGGCCCCCTCAGGTCCCACCCTGGTGACGCCCATGGTAACAGACACCCGACAATAAAGGCCAAAGGCTCATAGCGAGTGGTAAGACCTAAAATGATAATTATGTAAAAAATGAATTATAAACTCTATGCTGGGCTCTAATGCATCCCCCATATATAAAGAGGGGAGAAGTCATTCAATAGTACAATGTGATAGCACATATGTACCACTTAAATGACTTGAGTGTTAGTGTGATGGAGGGAAACCGTATGGATAAGTCTGAAGTATGGATCACGGCAAACAATGTCCATGGGTGCAAACACCTGCAGTCATTATAACCAAATGAAATGTGTATGTCTGGTACATTCCATGGACATTGTAACATATCGGTACATACGAATCAATAGCTTTAAACACAACCATCTCATCTAAAATACATATTAAAAAATCATTCAAATGCATTGTTTACAAATATACAGAAAGAAGAATAATATTATTGCCGTAGGTTATAAAATCTACAAAATAAAGCTGAGGATAACATTAAACATCAACAGTTTTCAGATGCGAAGCATCAAGCATGACACATTTACATATACAGTGGGTATGGAAAGTATTCAGACCCCCTTAAATTTTTTACTCTTTGTTATATTGCAGCCATTTGCTAAAATCATTTAAGTTCATTTTTTTCCTCATTAATGTACACACAGCACCCCATATTGACAGAAAAACACAGAATTGTTGACATTTTTGCTGATTTATTAAAAAAGAAAAACTGAACTATCACATGGTCCTAAGTATTCAGACCCTTTGCTCAGTATTTAGTAGAAGCACCCTTTTGATCTAATACAGCCATGAGTCTTTTTGGGAAAGATGCAACAAGTTTTTCACACCTGGATTTGGGGATCCTCTGCCATTCCTCCTTGCAGATCCTCTCCAGTTCTGTCAGGTTGGATGGTAAACGTTGGTGGACGGCCATTTTTAGGTCTCTCCAGAGATGCTCAATTGGGTTTAAGTCAGGACTCTGGCTGGGCCATTCAGGAACAGTCACGGAGTTGTTGTGAAGCCACTCCTTCATTATTTTAGCTGTGTGCTTAGGGTCATTGTCTTGTTGGAAGGTAAACCTTTGGCCCAGTCTGAGGTCCTGAGCACTCTGGAGAAGGTTTTTGTCCAGGATATCCCTGTACTTGGCCGCATTCATCTTTCCCTCAATTGCAACCAGTCGTCTTGTCCCTGCAGCTGAAAAACACCCCCACAGCATGATGCTGCCACCACCATGCTTCACTGTTGGGACTGTATTGGACAGGTGATGAGCAGTGCCTGGTTTTCTCCACACATACCGCTTAGAATTAAGGCCAAAAAGTTCTATCTTGGTCTCATCAGACCAGAGAATCTTATTTCTCACCATCTCTGAGTCCTTCAGGTGTTTTTTTTAGCAAACTCCATGCGGGCTTTCATGTGTCTTGCACTGAGGAGAGGCTTCCATCGGGTCACTTTGCCATAAAGCCCCGACTGGTGGAGGGCTGCAGTGATGGTTGACTTTCTACAACTTTCTCCCATCTCCCGACTGCATCTCTGGAGCTCAGCCACAGTGATCTTTGGGTTCTTCTTTACCTCTCTCACCAAGCAAGGCTCTTCTTCCTCAGCTCAGTTTGGCCGGACGGCCAGCTCTAGAAAGGGTTCTGGTTGTCCCAAACGTCTTCCATTTAAGGATTATGGAGGCCACTGTGCTCTTAGGAACCTTAAGTGCAGCAGAAATTGTTTTAGACCTTGGCCAGATCTGTGCCTTGCCATAATTCTGTCTCTGAGCTCTTCAGGCAGTTCCTTTGACCTCATGATTCTCATTTGCTCTGACATGCACTGTGAGCTGTAAGATCTTATATAGACAGGTGTGTGGCTTTCCTAATCAAGTCCAATCAGTATAATCAAACACAGCTGGACTCAAATGAAGGTGTAGAACCATCTCAATGATGATCAGAAGAAATGGACAGCACCTGAGTTAAATATATGAGTGTCACAGCAAAGGGTCTGAATACTTAGGACCATGTGATATTTCAGTTTTTCTTTTTTAATAAATCTGCAAAAATGTCAACAATTCTGTGTTTTTCTGTCAATATGGGGTGATGTGTGTACATTAATGAGGAAAAAAAATGAACTTAAATGATTTTAGCAAATGCCTGCAATATAACAAAGAGTGAAAAATATAAGGGGGTCTGAATACTTTCCGTACCCACTGTACATTTTGCATTAATTGCCAATGTGCAAAAACATGAGCAAATCAATTCCCATTCTCAAAGACTTTAGAAAGTTTATAGATGGTGGTCCATGAACTGTGTAAACAAAGGAAGAAAATAAAAGAACGCTCATGAAAAACAGTAGTGCTCATAAAAACAGTAGAACCCTCACATAGAACATATCCGAATCGTCCAATATTTGTATAATTTTACATATGCCTAGCTATACCTTATGTATTGTGTTAAATTAAAGGCAGTTATACATATAAACCGTTAATCTTGGCATTACTAGAAGCAATGTGTAAAGAGTGTGTTGAGGCGATGGGACAAGAAGAGAATAATAGCAAGCAGTGGGGAATTATAGACGGGTAATGTAAACGGGGGGGGGGTGAAAGGGGGGCGGGAGTGGAGGGGGGAAGGGGGCAGGGTAGGGAGGGGAAAAGATGAAAGAGGAGGGGATGAAAGAGAGGAGGGGGAAGGGGAGGGGTAGGGGAGGGTGGGGAGGAAGGGATGAAGAACGAGGAAGGGGGGAAGAAGAGGGGGAAAGGTCGAGAAAAGAGAAAAGAAGACAAAGGAAAAAGAAAAAGAGAAGAAAGAGAAAAAACGAAGAAACAGGAAAAGAACAAAAAAAGAAAGAAGAAAATAGAAAATGTGGAAGCCAAATGGATACCTCAATGAAAGTATGAGTTACTATCACTGCTATAAATTAGGATAAGGTTACACCCAAGGTGTGCATATACCCAAATAAACAAGTATACAAATAAACAGATAGACTACTCCATAGAAACCTCAACTCATCGCTTATGAATGTTGTGACTGGAGAACTTTCCATTGAACATGTCCCCTCGGTTCTGATAATCACAATGTGTGCAAATAGAGGTCACATTGTTACAAAAGATACTGATATAGTGGGCCTTTATGAAAACATGTATATAAAAATACGTATTAAAAAATTATATGTGGATATGAAGGTTTCTTAAGGGAAATAAAATAAATGGAAATGGAAGAAATATAAAGGAACAGAGGTATGTCAACTACTTAGAAGAAGACAAAGGTGTGTCAACTGCTCAAAGGGGTCAGGTGAATGGGACTGGCTCGGAGACATTGTGCAGACAGGAGGGAAAGGGGCTAATCGTAATAATGGGAAACATCCCACTCAAAATTCAACCCAAATGGTATTCTCGTATGTAACGTGAATATCCAGTATACCTATTCACTATATTATGCTATACTACATCACGCTACATCACAGTTTTCACATTTATCTTATATTTATATTTAAGTTGACACATTATGTTGCACACATCACAACGTTTTATTCTTTTTCACTTTTTTATACATTTTTTATACATTTTGCATTGCACTATGGATTCATTAATTTATCTATCATTCATTTAATTAACTTGTGACACTATATGTATATTCACTGCACATCACGATACATACACTGAGGATTAATTTCCCATGTATTATTTCACAGACATGTCTTTCCATACAAGTTGTCACTACATATATATGTGTATATATTTCGTTACATATATATATATATATATATATATATATATATATATATATATTGTAATTATTTGGATCCATTCATTTCAATACCACATTTTTGTTTTCACCTGTCTATTCACTACACTGGTCACTTCCTCACTAGGGATGAGCTTCGAGTTCGAGTCGAACTCATGTTCGACTCGAACATTGCCTGTTCGCCCGTTCGCCGAACAGCGAACAAATTGGGGTGTTCGCGGCAAATTCGAAAAATCTATGGGAGAAATCTAAAGTGCTAATTATAAAGGCTTATATGCAAGTTATTGTCCTAAAAAGTGTTTGGGGACCGGGGTCCTGCCCCAGGGGGCATGTATCAATGCAAAAAGAAGTTTTAAAAACGGCCGTTTTTTCGGGAGCAGTGATTTTAATAATGCTTAAAATGAAAAAATAAAAGTGAAATATTCCTTTAAATGTCGTACCTGGGGGGTTTGTATGATATGCATGTGAAGTGGCGCATGTTTCCCGTGCTTAGAACTGTCCCTGCAAAAAATGTCATTTTTGAAAGAAAATAATGCATTTAAAACTGACTCGTGGCTATTAATGAATTGTCGGCTCCCGGCAATACATACAAAAGTCATTGATAAAAAAAAAAAAAAAAGCGTGGGGGTTCCCCAGAATTCAATTACCAGGCCCTTCAGGTCTGGAATGGATATTAAGGGGAACCCCGCCGCAAATTTTAAAAAAAATGACGTGGGGTTCCCCCAAATATCCATTCCAGGCCCTTCAGATCTGGCATGGATTTTAAGGGGAACTCCACCCCAAATTTTTTAAAAAAAATGGCGTGGAGTCCCCCTAAAAATCCATACCAGACCCCTTATCCGAGCACGCAACCTGGCCGGCCGCAGGGGAAAAGGGGGGGACGAGAGAGCAGCCCCCCCTCCCTCCTGAACCGTACCAGGCCACATGCCCTCAACATGGGGAGGATGTCCCCATGTTGATGGGGACAAGGGCCTCATCCCCACAACCCTTGCCCGGTGGTTGTGGGGGTCTGCGGGCGGGGGGCTTATCGGAATCTGGAAGACCCCTTTAACAAAGGGGACCCCCAGATCCCGGCCCCCCCTATGTGAATTGGTAAGGGGTACATTGTACCCCTACCATTTCACGAAGAAAGCGTAAAAAAATGTTTAAAAAAACACACAAACACCTTGAAAAAGTCCTTTATTTAAAAAAAAAACAAAAAACATTCCAGCGGTGAAATCCAGTGTCCCGCGGCGATCCCGATGTCCAGCGCTGTCCTTCATTGGTTGTGCCTGAGCGGACCTGATGGGGAACTCCCTCTCAGTATTTTAAATGTATAGACCCGCCCCTTCTAAAGTTCCCCATCAGGTCCGCTCAGCGGACCAGATGCGGAACATGAGAAGGGGCGGGTCTATACATGTATTACCACAGTGAGAGAAGTTCCCCATCAGGTCCGCCCCCTCGGTATGTCGGACCCGCCTACGTCATTGGCTTGAGCGGGGAACTTCCTTCACTGTGTAATTTAAATTTACATAGTGAAGGAAGTTCCCCGCTCAAGCCAATAATTTGCGGCGGGGTTCCCCTTAATATCCATTTCAGACCTGAAGGGCCTGGTAATTGAATTCTGGGGAACCCCCACGCTTTTTTTGTTTTTATCAATTCATTAATAGCCGCGAGTCAGTTTTAAATGCATTTTTTTCTTTCAAAAATGAAATTTTTTGCAGGGACAGTTCTAAGCACGGGAAACATGCGCATCATACACACCCCCCAGGTACGAAATTTAAAGGAATATTTCACTTTTATTTTTTCATTTTAAGCATTATTAAAATCACTGCTCCCGAAAAAACGGACGTTTTTAAAACTTCTTTTTGCATTGATACATGTCCCCTGGGGCAGGACCCCGGTCCCCAAACACTTTTTAGGACAATAACTTGCATATAAGCCTTTATAATTAGCACTTTAGATTTCTCCCATAGATTTTTCGAATTTGCCGCGAACACCCCAATTTGTTTGCTGTTCGGCGAACGGGCGAACAGGCAATGTTCGAGTCGAACATGAGTTCGACTCGAACTCGAAGCTCATCCCTAGTGAGGAAGTGACCAGTGTAGTGAATAGACAGGTGAAAACAAAAATGTGGTATTGAAATGAATGGATCCAAATAATTACAATATATATATATATATATATATATATATATATATATATATGTAACGAAATATATACACATATATATGTAGTGACAACTTGTATGGAAAGACATGTCTGTGAAATAATACATGGGAAATTAATCCTCAGTGTATGTATCGTGATGTGCAGTGAATATACATATAGTGTCACAAGTTAATTAAATGAATGATAGATAAATTAATGAATCCATAGTGCAATGCAAAATGTATAAAAAATGTATAAAAAAGTGAAAAAGAATAAAACGTTGTGATGTGTGCAACATAATGTGTCAACTTAAATATAAATATAAGATAAATGTGAAAACTGTGATGTAGCGTGATGTAGTATAGCATTTTTTTTAAAACTTCTTTTTGCATTGATACATGTCCCCTGGGGCAGGACCCGGGTCCCCAAACACTTTTTAGGACAATAACTTGCATATTAGCCTTTATAATTAACACTTTAGATTTCGAACGTTCGAGTCCATTGTATTTAATAGGGTTCTAAAGTTTACACGAACATTTTGTCTGTTCGCAGGTTCTGGTGCGAACCGAACATGGGGGTGTTCGGCTCATCCCTGTTCCTCACTATGTTCTCAGGAGGTTTGAATTATTCACCTTAATTACCGATTTGTTAATCAGAAGCAATTCACCACCCCCTCCTTCAGTCACATGGTCATTCAAGAGTGATATATATTTGAAATGTTTTATTGTGTTAGTTAGCTCTGATTAAACACTAGGAATAGTGTAAAACGCATCATCTGTTCACTTTTGCTGTTTGCTGTTTTGCTGTGGCTTGTAGTGCTGTTCTATTTTAAATAAAGGCAATGTTTGTTTAGAGTGCGGCTGTCCAGAAATATACTTTCTTATTCCTGCCTTGCTGAATGCATTGCCTGCACCTGTGGCTTCTGTAAGGTGGATTATCATCAAGGTTTCCTGCCTGGAGCGGCTTCTCTCCTTTTCCCAAGTAGGGGGAGGTACCAGATGTGCTGCCTGATGATTCATCCAGCCTCCCTGAGACACTTACCCTGACCCAGATTCAACCCAGCCTGGCTCTTTGCCAGGCAAAATTTCCCTACACTAGTGTGTTTCCCTGAAAATAAGACCTACCCTGAAAATAAGCCCTACTGTGATTTTCAGGGAGGGCTGCAATATATGCCCTACATCGAAAATAAGCCCTAGTTTAATGTGGTAGTAAAATGCTAGAATGCACTGTATTACAGTGTTATATAATGTAAACTGTGTATGTTTCTGTAATCTAATTGTGTCAAATACTTTGTTATAGCGCTGCTCGGCGCTCAGCTGACCTTCTGCTGCTCTCCTCTTCTTCTCCCAGCTGTCAGCGGGGGATCTCGGTCCCCCCTCTGCAGTGCTCGGAGCGGGGAAGAGAGGTCCGGCAGGTCACGGAAGTGCCGAGCGGCGCTATAAGAAGGTATTTATCACAAATAGATTACAGAAACATACACAGTTTACATGATATAATACTGTAATACAGTGCATTCTAGGATTTTACAGGCACTTTTACTCAGTTCCACTGGCCACTGGGAATTCCTTACAGGCAGGGAGGAAGAGGGGAGAGAAGACAGCACATGTCAAGCCCTGCCCCGAAAATAAGCCACTCTCAGACTCACCATGTACAGAAAAGTGCTAGGAGACTAAAGCAGAGGTCTGCCCACCCCTGCAAAAATTAAAAGCCACCAGCTACACATACTGCAGCTGCGGACTTTTAATAATGGGACAGTTACCTGTCCTGGAGTCCAGCAATGTCAGCACTGCAGCTGATGTTTCCATCAGCTGTCGGGTACTGCCCCCACCATCACTGGCAAGGGAACCCAGCAGTTAAGCATTACGGCTTCACGCCGGGTCCCTACTGTGCATGGGAGAGGCACCGCTGCGCTCTCCTACTGGCCCGGTGGCGGGGGAAGGAGGAGGAAGGAGGGAGGAGGAAGGAGCTGAGCTGCTGACATAATTTGCCACAGCCTGGTATCCCGGAAGTAGGGACAGAGTACCTGTCAAAGACAATTAACCCCCCCCCGAAAGGTGCCAAATGTGGCACTGGAGGGGGGAGGAGACAAATGAATGGAATTTCCACTTTTGAGTGGAACTTCGCTTAAGGGGTTGATTTACTAAAGGCAAATAGACTTTGCACTCTGCAAGTGCAGTTGCTCCAGAGCTTAGTAAATGAGCAGAAGTTCTACTGACTTCCATCATCCAATCATCTGCAACCAAAAATGCTGTTTTTTTATTTTCCTTGCATGTGATTGGGTATTCTTTGCAAAGTGAAGCTTTCATCATTTACTAAGCTCTAGAGCAACTGCACTTGCAGAGTACACAGTCTATTTGCCTTTAGTAAATCAGCCCCCAAGTGTGATTTTCACTGGTATGGTTCACTAGACAGGTAACTCTTTATACCCACAAACTGTAGCTGCCATTAACGTGTTTAAAGGAAATACACAACTCACATCATCTTCTGTAACAATTCTGACCTTTAAGAAAGGTCTGTGACATGGTCTGCTGTGCCAGACAGGAAGGTAACGGAGTTTAAAATACAAAAGCACATTTTTTTTTTATTTCATATTTGAGTCTTTTAGAGAATCAGCTGTAAATACTGTTTAAGGCTGGGTTCACACTTGATTTGGATGCGTCTGACAGCAGGGGTCCGGTGCGTCCCTGTTCTCCGTTTTAGGGACGTTTTAGGCCCGATTTTTTTGCCTGAATTAGGACCTGAATTGGAGCCAAAGACGAACAGGATCCCTGTGCCCTGGAGATGTGTGAATCAGCTCCAGTCTCCTGTCATGCGAATTGGATGCGGAAAACTGCATCCAATTTGCATATGTGTGAACCCAGCCTTAAAGTGATTCTAAGGGCAGAATTTTTTTTTTTTACCTTAACCTTCCTGGCGGTATGATTATTTCAGATTTTAGGTGCTGAAAGCGGTACCATTATTTTGCATGGAAATTTGGCGTTTTATATTGTAGGCCTGTAATTATTAGGAATAACTCACTTAAATCTGTCCAAACAAGAGTCTAGTAGACATATTGGGTATGATAAAGTTTGAAACACAAAAATATAAATTATAATATAATAAATAACTATAAATAATTATAACAAATAATAATATAATAATAATAAAAATTATTCAATAATGTAATCAAATCAAAAACACTGAAATTTGCTCAGTTGCAGAATTGTCGCTGTCATTAGATTTAGTGTTTGATGACGAATTTCCCCACAAATCGCTATCGCTCAATTCTGCAAGTGATTCTAATTTATTATCGCTGTTTTCTAGCTGGTCTAAAACCACTTTTGATGTAAAGGGACACTTTTTGGTTGCTATGGACAATCTCCAGTTTCCAGGCAGAAAAAACAGTATTTATAATATAAAACTGCATGCAGGGCACTGGACAGACCACTAGGGACAAAGGGGATATGTAATTATTTTATACAGTACTGTAATCTGTATTGTGTGTTTTTCACTTTTTGAATTTGGCGCCGTGCTCCATCGCCGTGCGTCGCAACGGTCGCAGGGAACGGAGCTCGGCACTCGGCACTGTGAATGGAGCGAGACACAGCTCGCAGACACAGCGGGGAGACATCGCAGGATCCTGGGGACAAGGTAAGTAACTTTCCCTGGATTCTGAGATGCGATCTCGAGTCTGGCTCGGGGTTACCATTTTTGGTAGTAAAAACTCACCCTGAGCCAGACTCAGGAATACCGCCAGGGATGTTAACCTCTTGCTGACCAGCCGCCGTCGTTATATGGCAACAGGTAGGCACGGCTGCGCAAACCGCCGTAGGTATACGTCGGCCGCTTTAAGAGGTATAGGGAGCGCTGGCCGCCGACGTCTTGCGATAACTCCTGAGAGGGACAGAATGGGGATCTGTCAATGTAAACAGACAGATTCCCGTTCTGTCAGGGAAGTAGAGAGAGATCTGCTGTTCCTAGTGATCATGAACAGCGATCTGTCTCTACTCTCTCTCAGTTCCATCCCCCCACAGTTAGAAACACCTCCCTAGGTAACACATTTAACCCCTTGTAATGCTTTGCGTCTATCTTTTAAGTTCTTGTGGTAAAACCAAGGAAGCTTAAACTTCTGTAGTGTATCAATGCTTTACTAAACAAGGAAAAATCTGCACATACAACTGTAGGATGCACAACACAATTCATAGCTTATAGCTTACAAAATATATATGCCTACAAATATATAAGCATGTACAACATGTACACATTAAGTAAACTAAACAATTACTCAACTTAGGGGGTCAAGATGTCCTCCATGGTCCTTTGCTCAGTCCATCTGTTCAAAAGTTCTCCAAAGCTCTCCAGCTCCAGGCAGTCATGTCTCTCCTTTGTCCTCCCAAAACACCAACTGTTGTTCAAACACACATGTCTCCAAAAACCCTTTCCAAGCCCCTCCCACCCATTTCCTGTTTCCTGATCAATGGAGGGGGAGGGAAGGGGGCTCTGTACACATATCCTGTTACTACCTAAACTCTATATTACAATAAAGTCACTATATAAATTGCCGTAGCAACACATACCACCTCTTGACTTTATAGAATAATATAGGAAACTTCTTAAAGCCTTTTGTCCAGAAAAGGGCGAAATAACCCCCCCCCCTAAATGGGAGGAAAAAATTCCCTTTTGACCCCCATCTGGGCGGTCAGACTTTTGTTTTGTCCCTGGAAGGCGGCAACATTACTTTTGAGCAGGGTTAATGTCTTTGGCAGTTCGTGTAAAGAAAGTCCCAGATGAAAGTCTCTTGTCCTCTTGGTCATAAGGAAATGCTCAGATGAAAGTCCACTCTAATTCAGCCACCTTTAGCAAATCATCCGTATCTTCATCAAGCTCTCTTCTGGTCTTCCTCCTCCCACCCAGCATGGTCGTCTGCTCTGCCTGCTCCACCTCTCGATGCGCAATACCTGAAAAGTGTAAGAGACAAAGCAGATTTGTTAATTTCCAACTGTGCCAAAAACATAGCTCACTGCCCACATTTCTCTATCTGCCCATTTCTAACTGCAAAACTATTGTAGGGTGCCCACTGTTGCCTTGAAACACTTTTACGGAAAGGCATTGACTTCCAACGTAATGAATAAACTTGCATGTCTCTCCGTGCCGTCCTTGGAAGAACAGAGGCCTGCTGCTTCATTTTGCAAAATGCCCCATTTTATGGCAACAGAAACACTTAATGTTACTGAATCTACCATTCCCAACCATTTGCTTCCACGTCTTAAACAATGCCGGTGTAGGAATCCCATCTATTTCCTCTCTAGGGACCCCCACCTTAAGTAAATCAATCCACATGTGTCTCCTGGAGATCATAGGCCTTGTCTTCCTTGTATCTGTAATTTGAGCTGATCAAATCCTCTGCATCCCGCTTATGGGAAGTAACAGTAGCACATGTCCTACTTCTGCTTACAGGCTTTGGGCCTTTGTCCTTTGTTAGACCATCATTAGACTTGGTCATGAGGGCTGCACACCGCTCATTCAAATCTTCAGCTCGGCCTACAGCGGTTTGAACACACTTCAAAGCTACTGCAGGTTTAACTTTGATTACCCTACTTTCTAAATCTTTTGCCCTGCTTGCAGTTTCTTCCAAACACTTGGATGCTACTGCAGGCTGCTCCTTCATTAAATCTATTTCTAATTCTGCCTTTTCCCTCTTTTCAGATTCAATATGTAGAGCATGCAGGAAATGCAAACCAAACACAGCAACTGCCCGCATCTCTCCCTTACTGAACCCAAAACTTTTGAGACTAAAATCTAAGGAAAGATCAGAGACTCCATCTCCCCAAGCTCTGTTCAAAGGAGAAGTATATCCAGCCAGCTCCTTTGCAACAGACATCCACTGACTATTTCTGGACACCAGAAACCTTTGCAGCTTTACTCTTCCTAAACAGTGTATGCAGCATTTTTCCCCCAGCACAAACAACAAAACACACCACAGAAAACAGGTCAGCTTCTGTTGAAATTTTAGCACAAATCCCGAACGAGCCCCCATTGTAATGCTTTACGTCTATCTATTAAGTTCTTGTGGTAAAACCAAGGAAGCTTAAACTTCTGTAGTGTATCAATGCTTTACTAAACAAGGAAAAATCTGCACATACAACTGTAGGATGCACAGCACAACACAATTCATAGCTTACAAAATATATGCCTACAAATATATAAGCATGTACAACATGTACACATTAAGTAAACTAAATAATTACTCAACTTAGAGGTCAAGATGTAATGTCCATAGTTCCTTGCTCGGTCCAACTCCCAAAAGCGTCTCCAAAGTTATCCAGCTTCAGACAGCCATGTCTCTCTCTTTTCCTCCCAAAACACCATCTGTTGTTCAAACACATGTGTCTCCAAAAACCCTTTCCAAGCCCCTCCCATCCATTTCCTATTTCCTGATCAATGGAGGGGGAGGGAAGGGGGCTCTGTACACATATCCTGTTACTACCTAAACTCTATATTACAATAAAGTCACTATAGAAATTGCCATAGCAACACATCCCTTGATCGCCCCCCAGTGTTAACCCATTCCCTGCCAGTGTAATTTATAACGTTATCAGTGTATTTTGATAGCACTGATCGCTGTATGAATGTCAATGGTCCCAAAAAAGTGTCAAAAGTGTCCGCTCTGTCCGCCGCAATGTCGCAGTCCCGCTAAAAATTGCAGATCACTGCCATTACTAGTAAAAATAATGAATACTAAAAATGCCATAAATCTATCTCCTATTATGTAGACGCTATGACTTTTGCGCAAACCAATCAATATACATTTATTGCGATTTTTTGCGAAACAGCAGGGGTTGATTTACTAAAACTGGAGAGCTCAAAAGCTTATGCAGCTGTGCATGGTAGCCAATCAGCTTCTAACATCAGGTTGTTCAATTAGCCTTTTTACAAAAAGCCTGGAAGCTGATTGGCTACCATGCACAGCTGCACCAGATTTTGCAGGTTTGTAAATCAACCCCGCTGTGTTGCCATGTCATAAAGGAAGGTAGGAGCACACTATACTTCTGGCACATGAACAGTTATTTTTTTGTACTTGCATTGTGTTTTAAGGGTTTAAACATGAGGAAGTGTGTAAGTATTACAGATGTATGTTAAATATGTTGGTTTTTTTTTACTTTGACATCCGCTTTACCTTAAACAGCTAAATAAAATTGATCTAAATCCATAACAAATGAGTACCGTATATACGCGAGTATAAGCTGAGTTTTTTGGCCCTTTTCTTTAGGGTGAAAATGCCCCCCTCTGCTTATTCTCGAGTCAGTGTACCTGAACGGTGCGATGCTCCTCCGCACGGCGGCAGCCTCTACTATAGGCCGCGGCTTCGGCCTAGTCTTCGGATCCGGCGGCCATCTTGCTCCTCCTGGCCTCTCCACCAGCACTGTATCCCGGCCTCCCTGGTGTCTGGCTCCCTCACCGCACGCAGATGCTGCTCCACAGGCTTCCGACCGGGCGGGGGTCTGAACGGAGCGGTGCCCTCCTGCACAGCAGCAGCCCCAAATCCAGACCGCGGCTTCGGCCTAGTCCCGGGCTCTGGCGGCCATCTTGGTACTCCCAGCCTCTCCACCAGCGCTGCATCCCTCCTTTCCTGGCTTCTGCACTCAGGCCTACGGACGCTTCTTGCATCCTCCAGGTGAGTGGGGCACAATGAGGTTGCAATGGGCACAGTGAGGTTGCAATGGTCACATTGAGGTTGGGCACAGTGAGGCGTGCAAATGGGCACAGTGAGGCGTGCAAATGGGCACAGTGAGGCGTGCAAATGGTCACAGTGAGGCGTGCAAATGGGCATTGCTGACCCTCTTTTCCGCTTACAGTAGCTGCTGCATTTTCACCCTAGGCTTATATACTCGAGTCAAGTTTTCCAATTTTTTTGTGGTAAAATTAGGTACCTCGGCTTATACTCGGGTCGGCTTATATTCGAGTATATACGGTATATTGTATAGAAAAGGGTGACTTCGTAGAATAAAGTGAATTGAGTCTGTGTTGAATTTAAAGCTCATATTGCATGCAGAGGAATTAAAAAAACAAAATGTATTGGAAGTGTGATTGGACTATACACAGGTTCACTTATCGTTACTCCATGCGTTTCCTGTCCGGTTTCAGTTCCATAGTACACTGATCTGCATCTCGTCACCTCCGAGACCCTCATAACATGATGATTCAAAGTGAAAAGAACTGTGCAGCATCTTCGTGAGTCATTCGTTTTTGTGTAAAAAAATAAAAGGTTTTGGTAATCTGTTTAGGAGTTTCCAGAGAAATAGAGGAGTTTCAGGTGTATGCATTCACCACTGAAGTGACACTTTGTATACTTTGTAAAGTGCACACATTGTATACTTTATTTGAAATGAATGTGATACATCATTCATATGAAATCTTAAAGGTAATCTTCATAGAAGCTGCCATTGCTAGTTGCCTGGCTGTCAGGCTGAATCTCTGGCTTTGCGGTACAGATTAGGGCTTCTAAATAAATTCTAAACATGTTCACTTCTATACCTTTGCCCCTCTGTTGGGAAAAAAAAATGCCTTTATTTACGTAACTCAATAGCTCAAGCTGACATTTATGCACACAACTGGATAAGTTAGAGAATTGACTAATTTCTTATGGGTTTTTCAGTTAGACAAAGTGAGCCTTAAAGCAGGCAGCGATTGCTGGGCTGTCTTTCTGAGCTTGTGGTGCTCTTGGAGTTCTGTTCCATGTATTAAATGTTTATTTGTAAAACATACACTCACTGGCCACTTTATTAGGTACACCTGTTCAATTGCTTGGTAACAGGGATGAGCCGAACACCCCACTGTTCGGTTCGCACCAGAACCTGCGAACAGACAAAATGTTCGTGTGAACTTTAGAACCCTATTAAATACAATGGACTCGAACGTTCGAAATCTAAAGTGTTAATTATAAAGGCTAATATGCAAGTTATTGTCCTAAAAAGTGTTTGGGGACCCGGGTCCTGCCCCAGGGGACATGTATCAATGCAAAAAAAAGTTTTAAAAACGGCCGTTTTTTCGGGAGCAGTGATTTTAATAATGCTTAAAATGAAAAAATAAAAGTGAAATATTCCTTTAAATTTCGTACCTGGGGGGTGTGTATGATATGCATGTGAAGTGGCGCATGTTTCCCGTGCTTAGAACTGTCCCTGCAAAAAATGTCATTTTTGAAAGTAAAAAATGCATTTAAAACTGACTCGCGGCTATTAATGAATTGTCAGCTCCCGGCAATACAAACAAAAGTCATTGATAAAAAAAAAAAAAAAGCGTGGGGGTTCCCCAGAATTCAATTACCAGGCCCTTCAGGTCTGGAATGGATATTAAGGGAAACCCCGCCGCAAATTTAAAAAAAAATTGACGTGGGGTTCCCCCAAATATCCATTCCAGGCCCTTCAGATCTGGCATGGATTTTAAGGGGAACTCCACCCCAAATTTTTAAAAAAATGGCGTGGAGTCCCCCTAAAAATCCATACCAGACCCCTTATCCGAGCACACAACCTGGCAGGCCGCAGGGGAAAAGGGGGGGGGACGAGAGAGCGGCCCCCCCTCCCTCCTGAACCGTACCAGGCCACATGCCCTCAACATGGGGAGGATGTCCCCATGTTGATGGGGACAAGGGCCTGATCCCCACAACCCTTGCCCGGTGGTTGTGGGGGTCTGCGGGCGGGGGGCTTATCGGAATCTGGAAGACCCCTTTAACAAAGGGGACCCCCAGATCCCGCCCCCCCCCCCTATGTGAATTGGTAAGGGGTACATTGTACCCCTACCATTTCACGAAGAAAGCGTAAAAAAATGTTTAAAAAAAACACACAAACACCTTGAAAAAGTACTTTATTTAAAAAAAAACATTCCAGCGGTGAAATCCAGTGTCCCGCGGCGATCCCGATGTCCAGCGCTGTCCTTCATTGGTTGTGCCTGAGCGGACCTGATGAGGAACTCCATCTCAGTGTTTTAAATGTATAGACCCGCCCCTTCTAAAGTTCCCCATCAGGTCCGCTCAGCGGACCAGATGCGGAACATGAGAAGGGGCGGGTCTATACATGTATTACCAAAGTGAGAGCAGTTCCCCATCAGGTCCGCCCCCTCGGTATGTCAGACCCGCCTACATCATTGGCTTGAGCGGGGAACTTCCTTCACTATGTAAATTTAAATTACACAGAACTTTAGAAGGGGCGGGTCTATACATTTAAAATACTGAGAGGGAGTTCCCCATCAGGTCCGCTCAGGCACAACCAATGAAGGACAGCGCTGGACATCGGGATCGCCGCGGGACACTGGATTTCACCGCTGGAATGTTTTTGTTTTTTGTTTTTTTTAAATAAAGGACTTTTTCAAGGTGTTTGTGTGTTTTTTTAAACATTTTTTTACGCTTTCTTCGTGAAATGGTAGGGGTACAATGTACCCCTTACCAATTCACATAGGGGGGGGGGCCGGGATCTGGGGGTCCCCTTTGTTAAAGGGGTCTTCCAGATTCCGATAAGCCCCCCGCCCGCAGACCCCCACAACCACCGGGCAAGGGTTGTGGGGATGAGGCCCTTGTCCCCATCAACATGGGGACATCCTCCCCATGTTGAGGGCATGTGGCCTGGTACGGTTCAGGAGGGAGGGGGGGCCGCTCTCTCGTCCCCCCCTTTTCCCCTGCGGCCGGCCAGGTTGCGTTCTCGGATAAGGGTCTGGTATGGATTTTTAGGGGGACTCCACGCCATTTTTTTTTTAATTTGGGGTGGAGTTCCCCTTAAAATCCATGCCAGATCTGAAGGGCCTGGAATGGATATTTGGGTGAACCCCACGTCAATTTTTTTTTAAATTTGCGGCGGGGTTCCCCTTAATATCCATTCCAGACCTGAAGGGCCTGGTAATGGAATTCTGGGGAACCCCCACGCTTTTTTTTTTTTATCAATGACTTTTCTATGTATTGCCGGGAGCCGACAATTCATTAATAGCCGCGAGTCAGTTTTAAATGACTTTTTTTCTTTCAAAAATGACATTTTGTGCAGGGACAGTTCTAAGCACGGGAAACATGCGCCACTTCACATGCATATCATACACACCCCCCAGGTACGAAATTTAAAGGAATATTTCACTTTTATTTTTTCATTTTAAGCATTATTAAAATCACTGCTCCCGAAAAAACGGCCGTTTTTAAAACTTCTTTTTGCATTGATACATGTCCCCTGGGGCAGGACCCGGGTCCCCAAACACTTTTTAGGACAATAACTTGCATATAAGCCTTTATAATTAGCACTTTAGATTTCTCCCATAGATTTTTCGAATTTGCCGTCAACTCCCCAAATTGTTCGTTGTTCGGCGAACGGGCGAACAGGCAATGTTCGAGTCGAACATGAGTTCGACTCGAACTCGAAGCTCATCCGTACTTGGTAACACATATTGCTAATCAGCCAATCACATGAAAGCAACTAAATGCATGTAGGCATCTAGGCGTGGAGAAGACAACTTGCTGAAGTTCAAACTGAGCATCAGAATGGGGAAGAAAGGGGATTTAAGTGACTTTGAACGTGGCATGGTTGTTGGTGCCAGACGGACTGGTCTGAGTATTTCAAAAACTGCTGATCTACTGGGATTTTCATGCACAACCATGTCTGGTTTACAGAGAATGGTCCAAAAAATAGAAAATATCGCGTGAGTGGCAGTTGTGTGGATAAAAATGCCTTGTTGATGTCCGAGGAGAATTGGCAGAGATGATAGAAAGGCAACAGTAACTTAAATAACCACTCTTTACACCCAAGGTATGCAGAAAACCATCTTTGAATGCACAACACATCGAACCTTGAAGCAGATGGGCTACAGCAGCAGAAGATCACATCGGGTGCCACTCCTGTCAGCTAAGAACAGGAAACTGAGGCTACAATTCGCACAGGCTCACCAAAATAGGACAATAGAAGATTGGAAAAACGTTGCCTGGTCTGATGAGTCCTGGCGTGGGACATTCAGATGGTCGGGTCAGAATTTGGTGTAAACAACATGAAAACATGGGTCCATCCTGCCTTGTATCACCGGTTCAGGCTGGTGGTGGTGTAATGGTGTGGGGGATATTTTCTTGGCACACTTTGGGCCCATTAGTACCAATTGATCATCATTTAAATGCCACGGCCTACCTGAGTATTGTTGCTGATCATGTCTAGGGTTTACAGAGAATGGTCCGAAAAAGAGAAAATATCCTGTGAGCGGAAGTTGTGTGTATGAAAATGTCTTGCTGATGTCAGAGGTCAGAGGGCAGACTGATTTGAGACGACTGAACGGCAACAGTAACTAAAATAACCACTTGTTACAACCAAGGTATGCAGAATACCATCTCTGAACACACAACACATAAAACCAGATGGGCGACAGCAGCAGAAGACCACACAGAGTGCCACTCCTGTCAGTTAGGGACAGGAAACTGAGGCTACAATTTGCACAGATGGGCTACAGCAGCAGAAGATCACATCGGGTGCCACTCCTGTCAGCTAAGAACAGGAAACTGAGGCTACAATTCGCACAGGCTCAACAAAATTGGACAATAGAAGATTGGAAAAACGTTGCCTGGTCTGATGAGTCTCGTTTTCAGCTGCAACATTTAGATAGTAGGGTCAGAATTTGGTGTAATCAACATGAAACCAGTGCACAAAGCAAGGTCCATAAAGACATGGATAAGCGAGTTTGGGGTGGAGGAACTTGACCGGCCTGCACAGAGTCCTGACCTCAACCCGATAGAACTCCTTTGGGATTATTAAGAGTGGAGACTGCGAGGTAGGCCTTCTCGTCCAACATCAGTGCCTGACTTCACAAATGCGCTTCTGGAAGAATGGCCAAACATTCCCATAGACACCCTCCTAAACCTTGTGGACAGCCTTCCCAGAAGTGTTGAAGCTGTTGAAGCTGCAAAGGGTGGACCAACTCAATATTGAACCCATCGGACTAAGACTGGAATGCCATTAAAGTTAATTTGCGTGTGAAGGCATGTGTCCCTATACTTTTGACATTATAGTGTAAGTTGTAGCTGTGTATCTGCAGTCTTCCCTTCTCTGCATCCATTCAAAGTGCTGCTTTTACCAGCTTGTCTGAGAATTAAAAAAAAGGGCGGAATGCTGAAGTTATGCTCTGCAAAGCTCAATGAAGAGAGCTCTGAGAGCTGATTGGAGGGAAGAGACCCCCCCCCCTTCACACAGCACACAGGAACAGAGCGGTTAGGCTGCCAATTAGCTGGAGGTCCCTCCTCTGTCACAATTTTTCTCTTGGTGTCAGGAAAACTTGTCAGAAGTGATTTATGCTGATAGCAGAGGAATGAGGCAGCACACAGAAATGACACTTAGTGCTCTGAATTGAGAAGAACACACTATAGAAGGATAAGCTTTGTTCATATTTTATGTCTGAGGTTCACAACCACTTTAACAGGTAATATTACAGAAACTTGTGTAGGATGAAAACCTGCCATTTACTGCATTTTGTTTAACCACTTGCCGACCAACCGCCGTCATTATACTGCGGCAGGTCGGCACGATCCCACCAACTGTCGTAGCTGTACGTCGGTCCCTTTAAATGCCTATAGCAGGCGCACGCGTGCCCGCTGCACGGCGGGGGAAACGATGCACATGGCCGGCGGTCGCGATGACCGCCGGCCACGTGCGATCGCGGGCACGAGAGCCAGAACAGGGACGCGTGTGTGTGTGTAAACGCACAAATCCCTGTTCTGTGAGGAGAGGCGAGACAGATCGTCTGTTCCTACTAGCAAGGAACAGCGATCTGTCTCCTCCTCTAGTCAGTTCCATCCCCTCACAGTTAGAAACACTCCCCAGGGAACACATTTAACCCCTTGATCGCCCCCTTGTGTTAACCCCTTCCCTGCCAGTAACATTTATACAGTAATCAGTGCATTTTTATAGCACTGATCGCTGTATAAATGTGAATGGTCCCAAAAATGTGTCAAAAGTGTCCGATGTGTCTGCCGCAATGTTGCAGCACCTCTAAAAACTGCTGATCACCGCCATTACTAGTAAAAAAAAAAAAAAAAAATGCCATAAATCTATCCCATAGTTTGTAGACACTATAACTTTTGCGCAAACCAATCAATATACGCTTATTACGTTTTTTTTTGTTTTTTACCAAAAATATGTAGAAGAATACGTATCGGACTAAACTGAGGAAAAAATTTGATTTTTAAAAACATTTTTGGGAATATTTATTACAGCAAAAAGTAAAAAATATTGTTTTTTTTAAAAATTGTCTGTCTTGTTTTGTTTATAAATATACAAGGTGTGGCGCTAGTGAGAAATAGGAATGGAATATCCTATAGTAACGTGGACTTACTGAAAGTGCCACACAATAGGCTGAACAATGGCCAGCTTGTGTGTCAAATAATAAAGTATCAAACATGTGATGAAAATATATTAACCAAACATATTGAGAACAAAAACACGCATGTGATCTAACTGAGACAAACACATACAGGATTATGCTACAAAGTGATCCTGTGATCACATGGGGAATGTGCAAGTGTTCCAAAAAAGTGAATAAATACCATGGAGTGACCCACAGTAGTGATGACAACAAATATGAGTGATAATAATGTTCAAACAAATATTATGAAAAACAGTCACAGATAAAAGTGTGTAAAGTTCCCAGGGTTCAGTATTATCTGACCCTTATGCCGCGTACACACGATCATTATTCACGGCGGTTAAAAAACCGCCGTGAATAATGACATTAAAAAGGAGGAAACGGCTTGTTCCGCACACACGGTCGTTTTTCACGTCATTTTTTCTCTTGACGAGAAAAACGACCGTCTGTGGGCTCCGCGGCAGTGTTTCCCTATGGGAAAATTGCCCCGGGAAACATGTCGAAAAAAACGACGAGAAAAATTAGAACATGTTCTAATTTTTCTCGTCGTTTTTACTGCCGTTTTTCTCGTCGAAAAAAAACGGCAAAAAGCCCACAGACGATCGTTTTTCTCGTCGAAAGGAAAAAATTTAGTTTTTCTCGACGAGAAAAATGGCCGTGTGTACGCGGCATAAAGTGTTGATGAGTGTGGAGGATTTTTTCGTTTTTATCCATTTATGTTTGGTGCAATCTATAATTTGGACACCTGACCTCTTCACGTTTGAGCCCCCGCTAACCGCTTTGGAGATCCTGATCCGGTTGGAGTTGCTGTCCCTGGAGAGAGGAGGATACTCGCAGATCATCACCCTTTGAGTCCCCATAGTGGACATAAGCACAGCTGATCCACCACCGTACAGTCACGGTGAGCTGGGTCCATACAGTTTGGTAAGAGTATTTCATTTTTCTCTACTGTTCCAAGGTGAAGACGTCCCAGATTTTGCAATCTATCTGTCTACCAAAAACGAATTAAGGCATTTTCCTTTTACCACAAGCTTATTAGCATTTGATGCAGGTTCCATTTCGGATGCCCATTGATGAACACTTTAGGGTCAGATAATACTGAACCCTGGGAACTTTACACACTTTTATCTGTGACTGTTTTTCATAATATTTGTTTGAACATTATTATCACTTATATTTGTTGTCATCACTACTGTGGGTCACTCCATGGTATTTATTCACTTTTTTGGAACACTTGCACATTCCCCATGTGATCACAGGATCACTTTGTAGCATAATCCTGTATGTGTTTGTCTCAGTTAGATCACATGCGTGTTTTTGTTCTCAATATGTTTGGTTAATATATTTTCATCACATGTTTTGATACTTTATTATTTGACACACAAGCTGGCCATTGTTCAGCCTATTGTGTGGCACTTTCAGTAGGTCCACGTTTCTATAGGATATTCCATTCCTATTTCTCACTAGCGCCACACTTTGTATATTTATATTTTTTATAATCTTGTCTGGTTGTTGTGTTGGCTGCTTATACACATCTTTTTTTTGGGGTTGGCGCAGTATTATTTACTACTGTACACATATTTTTTTGTTTATAGCACAAAAAAAAACAAAAAACGCAGAGGTGATCAAATACCACCAAAAGAAAGCTCCGTGGAAAAAAAAGGACGTCAATTTTGTTTGGGTACAGCTTTGCATGATGCGCAATTGTCAGTTAAAGCGACGCAGTGCCGTATCACAAAAAATGGCCTGGTCACTGAGCAGCCAAATCTTCCGGTCTGTGGTTAACATGCATAACTGCTAATTATTTGTGTGACATAACTGTAAAAATCATGCAGCATTGCATTTTCTGTATAAAAAATATGTTTTTTAGAAATACACGCAGCCTGGAAAGCAATATTTCAAGCATGGACGCTGAGCCGCTTTCAGCCTGTACAGGTTGTATAAATGACATTTCTCATCTCCAGTAATAAATATCAAGAAGTATTATAAGTATACAAACAGAAGAAAAAAACTCTTTGGTTGTCTTACTGGCATCTGAGCCCTCAGTTACATTTCTGCCTCTTCAGAATTTTTTATGGTTTTTACAGACATCAGTTTAGGTGAAAAATTGTAAAAAAAAAAAAAAAAAAGAAGGGAATTTTTCAGAAAAAAAGTTATTGAAACCTGATAGGAGAAGTGAGAGGAGTGTTGATACTAATTCAGTTCCATTGAAGCCACTATGTCAACTCTCTAGGGACACTGAGCCACCCCGCTCTGACGTAATGCAGTCAGGTCTTCATGTTGAATGGGAAATATCCATTCACTCATAGTGCAATAAAATGATCACATACTTCTTATTATCGAGTACAATGGGGAATCGCCTGATTGTTGGTGTTGCTGAGTTTTAGGCTTTTAGTTCATTCCTCAATTTTGTTCAAAATGTGTTATCTTATTTGGACTTTTTTATTATGAGATCACCAGTTTGTTTTAGCTGTAATTCTGAGTTTTTTTTGTGACATGCCAAGATTTTAAACGCCCATTCTGCATTCAACTAAGCGGAGTGTAAAAATGTTTCAAGGATTTTTTTGGGGCATAATATAGCACCAAAAAAAGCCTCTTTAAAAAAGAAGGTATTCGCGTGTCTGATTCCATCACATATCCTGAAAATAGGAGGATAATTACCCATTTCAGGGCAGAGGGCGGAGCCATGAAACCAAATGTACATCCAGAACTGTTGGGTTATAGTTCACATGTATCTTTTCTATATACCTTAACTACATTATTTGCAGACGATACTAAGCTAAGCAGGGCAAAAACCTCTCCGCAGGATGTGGAAACCTTGCAAGAAGATCTGAACAAATAAATGGGGTGGGTAACTACTGTACATGGCAAATGAGGTTTAATGTGGAAAATTTTAAAATAATGCATTTGGGTGGAAAAAATATGAATGCAATCTATACACTAGGGGGAGAACCTCTGGGGGAAATTGGATGGAATAGGACCAGAGGGTCCTAGTAGATGATAGGCTCAGCAATAGCATGCAATGCCAAGCTGCTGCTAAAAAAGCAAGCTGAATATTGGCATGCATTAAAAACGAGATTAACTCCAGAGATAAAACAATAATTCTCCCGTTCTACAAGACTCTGGTCCGGCCGCACCTGGAGTTCTGGGCACCAGTCCTCAGGAAGGATGTACTGGAACTGGAGAGAGTACAGAGAAGGGCAACAAAATGAATAAAAGGACTGGAGGATATTAGTTATGAAGAAAGTTTGCGAGCACTGAACTTATTCTCTCTGGAGAAGAGACGCTTGAGAGGGGATATGATTTAAATTTACAAATACCGGACTGGTGACCCCACAATAGGGATAAAACTTTTCCGCAAAAGGGAATTTAATAAGAAGCTTGGCCATTCATTAAAATTAGAAGAAAAGAGGTTTAACCTTAAACTACGTAGAGGGTTCTTTACTGTAAGAGCGGTAAGGATGTGGAATTCCCTTCCACAGGCGGTGGTCTCAGCGGGGGGGCATCGATGGTTTAAAAAAACTATTAGATAAGCACCTGAACGACCACAACATACAGGGATATACAATGTATTACTGACATATCACACACATAGGTTGGGCTTGATGGACTTGTGTCTTTTTTCAACCTCACCTATTATGTAACTTGCCCACTTTTTTTCCCACGAATAGAGCTTTCTTTTGGTGGTGTTTGATCAACACTGCGTTTTTATTTTTTGCGCGATAAACAAAAAAAGACCGACAATTTTGAAAAAAAACAAACTATTTTTTTTTCACTTTCTGCTATACAACATATCCCATAAAAAATTCAAAAAATAAAATTTCTTGACAAATTTAGGTCAAAATGTATACTGCTATATGTTTTTGGTAAAAAAAAAAACAATAAGCGTATATTAATTGGTTTTGCGCACAGTTATAGTGTCTACAAACTATGGGATAGATTTACTTTATTTTTATTTTTTTTATTTTTTTTTATAGTAATGGCGGCGATCAGTGACTTATAGCGGGACTGTGACATTGCGGCGGACAAACTGGACACTAAGTGACACTTTTTGGGGACCAGTAACACTAATACAGTGATCTGCTATAAATATGCACTGTCACTGTACTAATGACACTGGAAAAACGTTGCCTGGTCTGATGAGTCTCGATATCAGCTGCGACATTTAGATTGTAGGGTCAGAATTTGGCATAAACAACATGAAACCAGGGCACAAAGCAAGGTCCAAAAAGACATGGATAAGCAAGTTTGGAGTGAAGGAACTTGATTAGCCTGCACAGAGTCCTGGCCTCAACCTGAGAGAACACCTTTGGGATGAATTAGAGTGGAGACTTCGAACCAGGCCTTCTTGTCTAACATCAGTGCCTGACCTCACAAATGCACTTCTGAAAGAATAGTCAAACATTCCCATAGACACACTTCTAAACCTTGTGGACAGCCTTCCCAGAAGAGTTGAAGCTGTTAAAGCTGCAAAGGGTGGGCCAACTCAGTATTGACTAAGACTGGGATGCCATTAAAGATCATGTGCGTGTAAAGGTATAGTGTAAGTTGTATCTATGTATCTTCAGTAAAAAATTGAATTTCTTGACAAATTTAGGCCAAAATGTATTCTGCTACATGCTTTTGGTAAAAAAAAAATCCCAATAAGCGTATATTGATTGGTTTGCGCAAAAGTTATAGCGTCTACAAACTATGGGATAGATTTACTTTATTTTTATTTGTTTATTTATTTTTTACTAGTAATGGTGGCGATCAGCGACTTATGGACTGGACACTAAGTGACACTTTTTGGGGACCAGTGACACTAATACAGTGATCTGCTATAAATATGCACTGTCACTGTACAAATGACACTGGCTGGGAAGGGGTTAAACATCAGGGGCGATCAGAGGGTAACTGTGTGCCTAGCCTGTGTTTATGTGAATTTTGTGTGCTGCTTTCACTAGGGGAAGTAATAGATTTACAAATCTATTGCTTCCTCGCTGACAGGACAGGGCTCTGCCTTGTTTACATAGGCAGAGCCCTGTCCTGTGTACATTCATGACGATCGCCGGGTGGCGGTGATAAATTATCGGCCGGCACCCGGGGAACGACATGTGTTGTATTTATTGACGGCACGACCGGGTCGCCAGTGGCGTGCGCCCCCTACTCAGAAGTGTCAGATCGTGTACTAGGTAGGTGACCTGGCGCAGCCAAGCTGCTTTGCTGCCGTATATCTGGGTTATACGGTCAGCAAGCGGTTAAAGTGGAGCTAAACTCTCTCTTACAACGTTACAGCAATATTAAACCGAAAACTATTTTTTTAATATATATTTCAGCTTACCAATCATTAGATGTGGTGGCTGCATTTGTTTTCTTTTTTTTAATGCTCTTTTCCCTCTGTTTTTACCTGGTGATCTGGCCAGTAACACACCTCCTGTATTAGAGTGCAACCCCCCCCCCCCCACACTCTGGATGAAGGAGCAACAGACACCTTTGGACAGCAGTATTGTCAGTCTGGGAGGAGGGGAGTGTTCTGTCTTTTTTCGTTTATATAATAAAAAATAAAAAACCCAGTGGTGATAAAATACCACCAAAAGAAAGCTTTGTGTGAAAAAAATGATATAAATGTAATTTGTGTACAAAGTTTCATTACTTCTCAATTGTTAGTTAAGGTAGCGCTGTGCTGGTAAGTTAACAATAGCCTGGTCTTAATGGGGGTAAAATCTCCCGGAGCTCAAGTGGTTTAGGCCCCTTTCACACTTGTTCGGCTTGTCCTGCGACTTGGGACTGCAAAGTCGCATGACAAGTTGTACCCCACGATTTCCAATGAGCACTATTCCTATCTGTGCGGCTTCAAAGTAGTCCCTGCGCTACTTTTGGTCCGACTTTGATGCAACTTGAGGTCCAAAGACCGCTGGTTACAACCGCTGTTCATTTTTTCTGTCTGTCTGTGACCCATTAAGGAGATTCCCCTTCACTTTCCATCAGGTAGGGGCACCATGTTACACGTTTCGGTGTTATTTGTACGGGAATGGCACCCCAGAGTATCTTTGCAGATGGACGTGCGTGCAGTGCAGTACAACATGCGTCAGTGCGCTGCCAGAAATGCTGCTTGCATGGTTTCTGGTCCATGTTGGTATGCTAGGCACCCTCTCAAAATGAAGAAGCTTCCTTGTTGCAACATATATTACCGTGTGACATAATTGGGGTTATTTACTAAAGGTAAATCCATTTTGCACCACAAGTGCAAAGTGCATTTGACATTGCACTGAAAGTGCACTTGGAAGTGCAGTCGCTGTAGATCCGAGGGGGACATGCAAGGAAAATAAAACACAGCATTTTGGCTTGCATATGATTGGATAATAAAATCAGCAGAGCTTCCCCTTATTTCAGATCTACCCCTCAGATTTACAGCGACTGCACTTCCAAGTGCACTTTCAGTGCAATTTCAAGTGCAGTTTGCACTTGTAGTGCAAAGTGGATTTGCCTTTCTCAAATAACCCCCACAGTGCAGTAACGCACTGCAGTGGACCTAGGCTGGTGTTAATGGGCTCTAGATTAGTCCAGGCCAGTGCTAGATGAATTGCAATTGGTTGCTAGGGTAAAGCTGACCATATACTGTAAGATTTTGCAAAGCTGAAAAAAAAAATCACTCAATTTCCCCATCCATGCTAAACTGCATGAATATACAAATCTCTGGCTGTCAGAATACCCAAACAGTGTGTGAATCTGAGTGGATGCAGCCGCAGTTCGGCCAACAATTTTGGTTGGGCAGGTTAAGAGATGTCAGGTAGGAAGACGTTGACCGGGCCATCCATGGCTCAAATTTCAGCCGATTCATCGGGAACTGGATTACATTTTCTCTATGTCTGGCCAGGTAAGTTTGGCTGCTGCTTGCTCTGTTTTATTGAATAAGCCCCCAGCTATCTCTTCAGACCTGTATCTCCCCCACCCGGGGTTCCCAGAACAAAAGTAGAGCTGGCAGTCGGGAAACCTTCTTGAGAATTACCACAAAAATTTACTGTGACAACATTGACAGCAAAGAGCCCCGCCATTCACAGGAACTGTCTGACGACAGACGAACGCCTACAGATTAGAAAGTCACTAAACCAGCACATATGTTACTGTAAGAGGCGCATCGCTTCCTGACAGAACAGGCGTGTCAGTCTGGTAAATGCCCTTCTCTAGGATTTCCATTCACCAAAACACAACAGAAACGTTGGATGCTGGGCTACGGGGTCTACCTCGGATCGCCCGCTCTCCCCGCAATACGCCAGACACAATCGCCTTCTCGGTACAAGAAAAACAGATGAACAACCTGCTAATGCTTTACAGAAAACACCACAACACTTCTGGAGCGAAAATTCAGAATCGATTTACTGTGAAGAGACCCTGTCATGACAGCATAATAGTGTATTTATGTTTTTGTTTTGTTTTTTTAGTTGCAGACATCTTGGAGAAGGATTAGAACTCCTGTCAGATTTTACTGCTGTCCATGGCTCAGTTAGGCCTCA
Source organism: Rana muscosa (assembly GCA_029206835.1). Taxonomy (NCBI): domain Eukaryota; kingdom Metazoa; phylum Chordata; class Amphibia; order Anura; family Ranidae; genus Rana; species Rana muscosa. The sequence goes on from CM055121.1 coordinate 227,981,942, forward strand.
ATTACACTTGTGGTTGGGCGGGGTTTTACCGCTTTACCGCCACCCCGTACGATCCCCCTCAAACTCCAAAGACAGCGGACGGGGGTGTACATATTAAAGAATTAAACCCCTTGTTGCTTTCTAACACCCAGAGAATGAGACCCATTCAAGTGAATGAGGCAACGCCACAACCACCACACAACAGTGTGAAATGCACTCAGATGTGGAGGGGTGGCACGATCATTTAAGACAGAGGTCTTCAAACTACGGCCCTTCAGGTGTCCAGGAACTACAATTCCCATCATGCCTAGTCATGTCTGTGAATGTCAGAGTTTTGCAATGCCTCATGGGATTTGTAGTTCTGCAACAGCTGGAGGGCCGTAGTTTGAGGATCCCTGATTTAAGGGGTTAAAATAGGCGGTGGGGGGCCACAATAAAGCCTCCTCGTCGCCTGTCAAACGCTCCCTGAAAAGCGGTCCACTGCGGATCACTCTTCAGAGTGCTAACAGTAGTGTAATCGAGTACTTGGAGAGATTTCCCCTCACTTTCTGTCCCCATGACAACCTTTCCGCCAAACAGGAAGTGAAAGAAGCAACAACACATATAAAAATTCTAGTTAAAGCCCCACTCTGGAAAGCTTAAAGTAGAACTATAGGCAAAACCTTTTTATTTTTTATTTTGGATAGAGAGGAAGGGGGGGTTATAACCCGTAAAATTTAGTTTTTGCCATCTGCTTCCCATTTTGGAGATTTCCCTTCACTTCCTGTCCCATAGGGAATTCCTTGGGGACCCCCAGGCCACTAGAACTGTCCCCATTGGAAGATTCCCCTCTATTGCTTTTAAACAAAAGAAACCCTGGTGGGACTTTAAAGGGCAATGACTCCAAAAAGCGTAAACAAAACAAATAAAATATAATTTTAATATTACAAAGTATAAAATAGAACACAGCATTGACTGTGTCAGACACAATACAAAAATACATAAAACACGTGTAACTTAGTGTTCATCGTGAGATCATAACCACTAATTTAAATCACTCTTGTATTAATAGACAGAGTGATACCCAACGCGTTTCAAGGTCATGCGTTATTCCTCTTCATCAGGAGAAAGTGGTAGAGTTATCTATGATATCATGCAGCAGCAGGTATCTTGTTATGTTACATCAAGAATTTAAAAACAAGGAGATATGGCTGCGCTGGCACTCCAGCGTCCCAGGGGAATGGAGACGAGAGCGGCCACCCCGAATGACGACCAAAAGGGGGGGGCGGAAAAAGGAAAACCCGACCCAGCAGGTGAACCCACACCAAAGATTAAGATGACAAAGATCTCAAACAATGGGCACACAGCAAGAATAAAGAGTTAATTTCAAGAAAGAGGATCCAAAGGCCAAAATGGGAATATTTGTATTGATGCGACTTATTTAGGCATATTATGACATGTTCTAGCCAAAACGGTATCAGCTGGATAATTGCATATGTATGCGCTGGTAATGGGATATATCTTGAATATAGAGGTCCCACGGTCTGGATGGATTTGCTCCAGAGAGCTGAGAGGGCTGGCAGCCTTAGGCCTGGGGGGGGGGGGGTGGGCAAGTCCAGTCAAGTGGCCCATTGAACCACTGAATCAGCTCACCATCCAATCCCAATTAATCCCAATGGGCCCAGTGGAACCCCTCCCTCTGCCCTAGCTCGCGGTGCACCCACCCAGGATCTGCCCTGCAAAGCGGGGACAAACTTGGTCTAGGGACAGTGTCCTCAGTTCGGGGACTGTCCCTCTTTTTGCATTTTTTTTTATCAGTCCTGTTGGGGGGCTTTGGTGAGATATCAGGGGTCTAAATAGACCCCTGACATCTCCCCTTTGAGACAGAGAAAAGGGCCGGAGGACACATATTCCCCAGTCCCTTTCTCAGCATTGAAGATGAATTGACAGTAGACACCGGCTCCTGTCCATTCATAAACTGAAGCAGAGAAATACACCGTTTACTCTGCTCAGTTATCACAGGACACAGGAGCGATCGCTCACTGTGTCCAATTCAGAAAAGGAAGGGGACGATAATTGACATATTTACAGGTCCCTTCCTCTGCTCTCCATCCTGACACATCCCCCGCAGCCGGTGGGAGAGGAGAGGGGGGGATCCGGCTGTGGTGCACAAGGAGGGCAGAGTAGAACAGGGGAGGAGGAGAACAGGGGGGCCGGAGGATAACAGGATAACAGGGGGGCGGAGTAGAAGGGGGGGCAGGAGAACAGGGGGGGCGGAGAAGGACATGGAGGGGGGCCATAAAAGGACAGTGGACCAAAGGAGCGGCCGGAGGAGGAGCACACAGGGAGCATCCAAGAATGATCGGCATGGCGGGAGGGACAGCTGTGAACACCGATCTCCCTGTATAGCTTTTTAGCCAACAGCTGCGGGAGGGAGAGAAGGAGACGCGGCTGTCAGCTAAAAAGCTATACAGGGAGATCGGTGTTCACAGCTGTCCCTCCCGCCGCACCGATCATTCCCGGGATACTTGGGATGTCTGCAGCATGCGTCAGCTAGCCAGGGGGTGGCTATGCCCCCCCCCTTCGGCCCGACTTCCTCCAAGAAAAAAAAATCGGCAGCGGGCAGCGGACGTTTTCGCCCCTGGTAAAAAACATACCACCAAAAAGCACTTAACAAACAAAGCAGGTTATGTGATGTTGAAGGCCACCAAGGATGGAGAGACTAGAGAAACAAGGAAACAGGATGAAGGATGGGTGACAAAACCCAGCATGTGTGCCCCAAGCACAAGGGATACCAGCCAGTCCGGAGATGAAAGGTTTCCCGCCAAACAGGTGAAGTGGATGTAATCAGAGTGTAAATAAAAAGAGTTTCCTGATTTGTCACCCAAGGACGACCCCCTGAGGAAGACCATCTAGGTCGAAACAAGTTTGGGCTTCTTGGAATTGTACAATCAGACATATTGCTCTATGGTGTAGCATTCCTTTTTCCTTTATTTTGTATGTACTGTGTTTATAATGGTATAGCCACTTCCCCGCATAATAGTATGTACAGGGGATATTTTAATATTTTCAAATAAAATATTTGTTTTTATGCTATTTCATGTGTTACCTTTCTCTTTGGTATCATAAAGCCCTGGTGCTCTCCATTTCCCACTTCCCTTGTGGATCTTGTTTTGATTAAATCCCAACTCCTGGCAAAACTTTTTTTTTTTTTTTTACATTTTAGATAAAGTAGGGAAGGGTTAGAACTTCGGGTTGGGTTTTTATTTCTGTCTGTGACCTCATTGGGGAGATTTCCCTGTACTTTTTAGGCCTCTTGCACATAGACAAAATATATGCATGATCTTGCTGGCAGAGGCTAGCAGAAAGATACTGAGTAAAAAATGCAAGTTATGTTCAGTAAAGACCTTGCATGCATTCAGGTCCATAACCACTTGCCGACCAACAGCATACCCATATTTTGCTCAACTTCAAGTGGTTATACCGGGATGATGCCTGTAGCTGCAGGCACTATCCTTGAACCCTTTTTAGAGTCAGTGGTTGACTCTCTTGTAAAAGCAATCCTAATGTCTAACTAGCTACTGGATTCCTTTTACAAGCAGCGGGAGGGGACGCCCCCCCCCCCCCTCCTCCTCCAGCTGCCTTTCACGGCTTTCTCTGGCTCTCCTGTCCCACCGGGAGACCCGAGCGACCAGCCGGCACTTCCACTGGCTGATTGGAGAGCCTAAGACTGGATCGATTTGATCGACTCTCGGCTATGGTAACCTGGGAGTGATGATCTGACATCACTTCTGGTTTACCCAGATGTCAACGGTGCCATTTTCAAAAATCAAAGGCATTCAAAAACACTGATCTTTGTGATCTTGGTGTGATCGAATGCTTTTAAGGGCAGAGGAGGGATTTGGGGTCTAATAAAGAGTACCTGTCACATGCCTCTTGCTGTCACAAGGATGTTTACAAAAAATTTTTTTTTAAAGCAACAGTGTAAAAATAAAAAAGTTAAATAAATTTAAAAAAAAAAAAGTAAAGTACCCCCCCGTCCCCCTGTGCTCGCCTGCAATTGGACACAGTGAACGATCGGTATAAATCGCTCCTGTCCATGCATATCTGAGCAGAGTGAATTGTGTTAGCTATACTCCAGTTTATAAATGAACAGGAGCCTCTGTATCCTGTTCATTCATCTTCAGTGCAGCTTAGGCTACAAAAAAAGGAATTGAAGAATTGGTGTCCTCAATTCCTTTCTCTGTCTTAAAGGTGAGATGTCAAAGGTCTGTTTAGACCCCTGATATTTTATCCACCCCCAACAGCATTGTAAAAAAACTGTAGCAAAAAAATATTTAAAAATGTAATTTTGTAAATAATGGGAGGGGGTGGGGGGGGCTGTCAGGTAGGCTGTACAGGGCCCCATGATTTCTAATGGCAGCCCTGGCTTTCAATGATCCTAAGGAGACACTGCAATATTGGCCATGCAGTGCAGTAACAGACCCCCACCCTCCTTTTCCTCCCCAACCCCTGACTATACCCACCTTACCAACACTTTCCCTCTGCTCCTTTCTCCCTTTGCAGCCAGTGACGTTAGTAAGGGGAAGCATGTAGTGTTGTGTATGAAATATGGGGGCCTGGTTCTGCCTGATTTTAGTACTTCTGTGTCACAAACCTGGGACCAGCTTACAGTAAATAAAGAAAGAAAAAACCCCTTGCTTGGGACTTTATAGGCAACAACCACGCAAAAGAGTAAAGTAGAAAAATATTTATTGTTATACATAAAATCGATCATTCACAGATATGATCATATAAAAACATGTTATATTAGAAATAGACAAAAAGACAAGACAAATTACATAGCAAGCATGGAACATTATTAAAGATACTCTCCAGTAATTAGGTATTATCTCCGGTACCCAACGCGTTTCTGGTTTAGGCCCTTCGTCAGGGGTACTAGATAGGAGATTATGTAGTCACAAATTTGTAATGTGGCGTGTTACTATGCAACTAAGAAATAAATTAGAACACTGCAGGAGCTGGCATCAATGGGAGCCCGCCAAGCGACCCCACGAGGTAAAATGATTCCCCAAATAAAGAAACTCTCTTTTTTGCCTGGTGGTCAAAGAGAAAAAAAGATATATCAAATGGAGGGTGTAACCAGGAGGTGATGATATGCAACAATTTTTGCAAATCGTGAGGAGATGCTGTGGAAAGCTTTAGGCCCCTTTCACACTACTGCGACTTTAAAGTCGCGCGATTTTACCACGACTTGCGGCGCGATTTTGCCGAGATTCGCGGCCGCAATTTTGCAGCGATTTAAGGGAATGCCTGTGTAAGTGGCATCAAAATCGGACCAAAGTCGTACTAATATGAATGGTTGTCATTGGAAATCATGAAAAACGACTTGTCATGCTACTTTGCCATCACAAATCGTGGGACAAGTCGTATAAGTGTGAAAGGGGCCTCAGCATAGCCCCTTAGAACCCGTATATATCATACTCCAACCCACTTCAAGAAACCTTATCTGTATTTGTATCCAGATCTGTGCTTCCGTGTGTGGTATCTGTCCAGCTCTGGAATGCTCCCTACAGTAAATGAACATTGGAGAAAGTCAGAGAAAGTCAGACTTCCTTATTTGCACTTGTCACAGATAAGTGAGTACTGAAGCCAAACGAATCAACATGACATTCAGGCAACACTGAATATGAATTACTCCACAGTACTTGCATCTACAGGGGTCAGTGAGGGTTTGTTTTAAAGCTCTTGTATGGCTTGTTATTGTTAGGCCTCATTCACATAGGCGTGCTGATCCGTACAACCATGCAAAGGGCTGCTTCCATCCGCGTGGGATGCACAGGTGTTCTGTGCAGCCCCCAATAAGGCAGCCTGTTCAAATCAATGACAGGTGGACGACTGGACAGACTTGCATGGATTTCCATGTACATCCCGGATTGTACATCTGTGTGGGTTCAATGCATGGATCAGGATGCAGACAGACTGTGCATCCCAATGCGGTTAAAAATAGTCCTTTGCACTGGCTCATGGATACACCTGTATGAATAAGGCCTGATGAATTTGGTAATACTTTAATGTCCATAGCCTTTCCACATGTTCACTTGAAATCCCAACGCTAGGTTAGGCACAAAACACAAAAGATTGGATTGAATTTAGCTGGGTGTCATTCAACCAAAGGTGTCACTCAACCTAAAAGAGCGGCGCCATCTGCTGGACAAGTAAACTTTCATTGTGACAGAGAAAAGTGTGTATTGCAGCAACAGATGCCTTTTTATTTTAAATGGATGACATCTAGTTTGGGGAAACACTATTTATCATACACAACATCTGTAGGGGTTTATTTTCCTTAAATGCCTGCTTTCACTTTTTTTTGTTAACCTTTGTTGCATCCCCTGCAGCCTCTTTGTAGCCAATTCCTGCATGAGGCAGCATGGCAAATCTCAGGTTTCCTGATGGTGGCACCCCACCAAGCCCAAGGCAAGCATGTGAGGGCTTGCCGGGTATTTATGAGACTGACAGTAATTGTCCTCACGTAACACCTGAGCGCAGGAGGTGCTGCCTGCCCCACACTGCCGGAATACACCCGCTGGTGGACACCGGTACTACGGCTCATGGATCTGACAGTGCCACCAGCAGGTGAGATCCTTTATCACAGATCCTAGCTGCACGAAGACACCCACTGGTGGACACTGGTACTGCGATCCACGGGACCAACAGCTCCACCAACAGGTGAACCCTTTCCTGATACTTTATATAAATGTAGCACCCTCTAGTGTGTGCTACTAGTAGTGAGAGTAGGCAAAAGGGATAAACCTGTTTCACTGAATTTGGGTCAGGGTTATTAGAGGCCAGGGCTGGATGACTTATCCTGGCAGCTCTCTGGTGCCTCCCCCTGTTTCTAGAATGTTGGAGAACGTTCTAGAAAATAGTGGGCGAAAGCTAGGAGGGGTTGTCTTAAATATTTATGGACCCTCAGCCAATCCTCAGGAGTGGGCTTGTCAGGGGACTGAGAAGCCCATACATAGGTATGAGCCAAACCAATAGGGAAGTCGGGAGGAAGATGGAGAAGCAGTGCTGAGAAAGGCTGTCGGTGGCCCTTGAGGGACCCCCACAGAGGATATTGGCCAATCTTCAAATAGGTTGTAAAATGACAAAATATTGAACATTTCAAGGGTTATGAATACTTTTTCAAGGCACTGTTATATTATTATTATTATTTTATTTTTTTAAGGAGTTGGAGTTCTTCTTCAGTATGTACTGATGACTCAATAACAAAATCTATAGCTTAATAGTAACTGCTATGCAAACCAGTACAATCTGTCTGATGGTCGGCTTCCATCTACAGTATATCTCCAGAAATTGCTGTACAAAGATCTATTATTAATGAACATTTCTCAGTAACAGTTCACCACAATGTATTATCAAACAATAAAAAAAAAAAACGCGCCCATTTCTCTTTTCTAAGGTTATAAGTGAGCGATTGGTCACAATATGGCTTTTGGTGAGGGGGGGGGGGGTAGTAATCAAAACCTCTTCCACAATTCTCACTTTTATTTTTATCGACTCATAGCGAAGTGTTAGCGGTTCTCTGCCAGGCAGATGACAAACTGTCCGTAAATGGACACTGCAAGCAGAAGTCTTCATTTCCTATTTCCTATAAAGAGAACTCATTGGCACTTGGCAAGTGTCTAACAGTAATGTCACCAAGTGTAAAACTTCCCACAGTGACACATGAATACACCAATGTGCTCATAAGTGTTAATGGGTCAAATCCCTCCAATATCCTCAACAAGAAATTGCTGACTTCCCACCAAATGCTTGAAAATATACAAAACTTAAAGCTGAAGTTTAATTTTATTTTGCCTTCCCTGGTTTCATTCTCACCCCTACAAACATGCTAATGAAATGTTTAAATTAAACCTTTCAGTTTTCATGACATACCTTATTTTGGACCAAGTGATGTCATCATCACTGGGTGTCTGTACATCTCTATGCAATGCAGGCAGATCATGGCAGGTGGGAGGGGCCATCAGGGTGCTGTACATAGCTTCCTGAAAACATCACAGCACCCTCCTTTTAACCACTTCAGCCCTGGAAAAATTGGCTGCCCAATGACCGGGCCATTTTTTACAATTCGGCACTGCGACGCTTTAACTGACAATTGTGCGGTCGTGCGACGTTGCACCCAAACAAAATTGACGTCATTTTTTCCCCACAAATAGAGCTTTCTTTTGGTGTTATTTGATCACCTCTGCGGTTTAAATTTTTTGCACTATAAACAGAAAAAAAGCAAAAATCTAGGAAAAAAAAATATATTTTTTACTTTTTGCTATAATAAATATCCCAAAAAGATATATAAAAAAAACACCAAAAAATGTCCTCAGTTTAGGCCGATATGCATTCTTCTACATATTTTTGGTAATAAAAATCGCAATAAGCGTATATTGATTGGTTTGCGCAAAAGTTATAGCTTCTACAAAATAGGGGATAGATTTATGGCATTTTTTTATAAGTTTTTTTTTATTAGTAATGGCGGCGATCTGCGATTTTTATCGTGACTGTGACATTATGGTGGACACATCGGACAATTTTGATGCTATTTTGGGACCATTGTCATTTATACAGCGATCCGTGCTATAAAAATGCACTGATTACTGTGCAAATGACACTGGCAGGGAAGGGGTTAAACACTAGGGGGCGAGGAAGGGGTTAAGTGTGTCCTAGGGAGTGATTCTAACTGTGTGGGGGCTGGGCTACAAGTGACACGACATTGATCACTGCTCCCGATGACATGGAGCAGTAGATCACTAGGCAGCACAGGGAAATGCCTTGTTTACGTAGGCATCTCCCCGTTCTGCGGCTCCGTGAGACGAGCGTGGTCACTCGGCGGACATCGAGTCCACTGGACCCGCGGGCACGCTCACCGAGCAGCCGTGCCATTCTGCCGAGGTAAATGTACATGCGGCGGTCGACAAGTAGTTAAGAGCCCTCAACCCTGATGCAAGCAGTGGGCTGGCTCTTGGGAGCAGTTAAATAAATATCGAAAAGCCTTGATAGGTGGCTATCAGTCTGGAGGATTGGCCATTCCTAGGAAGGAACATTTGAATGCAAACGGCTTTAGGTAATGCTTGCAAGTCTTGCTGAGCCTTCATGGTTGAAAGAACTGAGATCCAATGACAGAAACGGGGTGGGTCAGTAAAGCTGGGGAGGAAAGGGTTAGATGATGCCAATTGTCCTCCAGCCGGGAAATCAGGTGGGGCTCTATCTGACTTGCTGCAGCTTCTAATGCACACTGTAAGAAGCTCAAAGTGTGCAGTGAAATCACAGTAAGAAATAGCAATACAGGAGAGAAGCCTGCAGTGTACAACTGTGCCAGACTGAAGGGAAGTTTGGAGTTCAGCAGTGGAACTTCACTCTTTCCATCAACGCTGACTATTTGTAACCCTTATGCTGCTAACATTAGTAAAGTATATCATATTTACTGGTCTTAACCTTTTTTTTTTACATTTCTTCAGTTACTCCCTGGTTTCCATGCCTAGGCAAATTATATCACACATCCCAGGAGTCTCCAGGGGGGAGGGGGAGTTTTCTGAAATAAGCACACCCTCCTACCTGCATGCCTGGGCCAAGGGCAGATGGATTCCAGGAAGTAAATTCTATATGAATCATCTGTCCTAATTAGGGTGATCACATGTCCCGGATTGCCCGGGACAGTCCCGCATTTTGCAGGTCTGTCCCGGGGACATTCATTCCAGGACAATACAGTGTCCCGGAATGAAACTGACACAGCCACCCCCCCCCCCGGGCCAATCTGATGCCCCCAAAAAAGGCCACCACATCAACGCTTTACTCACTGACAGTACTTGTCCTGGCCAGGAATGCCTGGAGGAACACAACCCCGCCCCCTGTTTGTGATTGGAGAAATCATAAATCCCGCCTCCTGTGTCCAATCACTGTGCTGTGATTCGTTACAGCACAAGCTGATTTTTGGGAAGGGGGGGTGTCCCTGAATGGTAGTTTGGAAATGTGGTCACCCTTGTCCTAACTCAGGATGGCCACTGCCAGAAATGCTAGGCAGTGTTTTTCAAGGTGATTTCTCAGCAAAATAAATGTAATTAACCACTTCAATACCAGACACTTTCACCCCCTTCCTGCCCAGGGCAATTTTCAGCTTTCAGCGCTGTCAAATTTTGAATGACAATCGCGCAGTCATGCAACACTGTACCCATATGAACTTTTTATTTGTTTTTTTCACACACAAATAGAGCTTTCTTTTGGTGGTATTTAATCACCACTGGATTTTTATTTTTTTGCTAAACAAAAAGAAAAAAGACAAAAATAAATAAAAATATTTCTTCACAAGTTTAGCCCAGAATGTATACTGTTACATTTCTTTAGTAAAAATAACCCAACTTAATCGATCAATCCTAATGTACTGACTATGATGTACTATACTCATTTTTTGAGGCCGGGAAATGCCAGAACAGTAGGGATGAGGTTCGAGTTCGAGTCAAACTCATGTTCGACTCTAACATTGCCTGTTCGCCCGTTCGCTGAACAGCGAACAAAGTGTCATTTCTGAAGGAAAAAAAGTCATTTAAAAGCACTCGCGGCTATAATGAATTGTCGGCTCCCGGCAATACAGAGAAAAGTCATTGATAAAAAAAAATTTTAAAAAATGCGTGGGGGTCCCCCCAAATTCCATTACCAGGCCCTTCAGGTCTGGTATGGATATTAAGGGGAACCCTGCGTCAAATTTAAAAAAAAAATGACGTGGGGTTCCCCCCAAATATCCATACCAGACCCTTCAGGTCTGGTATGGATTTTAAGGGGAACTCCACGCCAAATAAAAAAAAAATGGCATGGAGTTCCCCCCAAAAATCCATAGCAGATCCTTTATCCGAGCACGCAACCTGGCAGGCCGCAGAAAAAGAGGGGGGACGAGAGAGCACCCCCCTCTCCTGAACCGTACCAGGCCACATGCCCATGTCTGTGACCCCTCAAAGCACCATGTCCCCATGTTGATGGGGACAAGGGCCTCATCCCCACAACCCTTCCCCGGTGGTTGTGGGGGTCTGCGGGCAGGGGACTTATCGGAATCTGGAAGACCCCTTTAACAAACCTGCATTACATCAGAAGGGGTGGGGTCACCCGCACGTCACTGGGGAAGCCCGGGTTTCCCCTTGCGTCAGAGGGGGACGGGGTCACGTGACGGGTGGCCCCGCCCTCAGCTACATAAGAGCTGCCACTGGCTGAAGCCGCGTCATTCCTGGGGAGTCTCCGGTGGAGACAGGATGCGCTGCGCTGGACATCTCATCGCTGGAGCCTGGACCTGGATGGAGAGGAGATCATCCACCGCTGGACCCCGGAGAGGAGAGCATCCATCGCAGGATACCGAGAGTGGATTACCGCCGCTGGAATCTTTTTTTTTTTTTAATAAAGGACTTTTCCCTACGGTGTTTGTGTGTTTTTTTAAAAAATTTTACACTTACTTGGTGAAATGGTAGGGGTACAATGTACCCCTTACCAATTCACATAGGGGGGGGCCGGGATCTGGGGGTCCCCTTTGTTAAAGGGGTCTTCCAGATTCCGATAAGCCCCCCGCCCGCAGACCCCCACAACCACCGGGCAAGGGTTGTGGGGATGAGGCCCTTGTCCCCATCAACATGGGGACATCCTCCCCATGTTGAGGGCATGTGGCCTGGTACGGTTCAGGAGGGGGGGCGCTCTCTCGACCCACCCCTTTTCCTGCGGCCTGCCAGGTTGCGTGCTCGGATAAGGGTCTGGTATGGATTTTTGGGGGGAACTCCACGACATTTTTTTTTTAACTTGGCGTGAAGTTCCCCATAAAATCCATACCAGACCTGAAGTGTCTGGTATGGATATTTGGGGGAACCCCACGCATTTTTATTTATTTTTTTATCAATGACTTTTCTCTGTATTGCCGGGAGCCGACAATTCATTATAGCCGCGAGTGCGTTTAAATGACTTTTTTTTCCTTCAGAAATGACACTTTGTGCAGGGACAGTTCTAAGCACGGGAAACATGCGCCACTTTACAGGCATACTATAGACACCCCCCAGGTACGAAATTTAAAGGAATATTTCACTTTTATTGTTTCACTTTAAGCATTATTAAAATCACTGTTTCCAAAAAACGGCTGTTTTTAAAACTTTTTTTTGCATTGATACATGTCCCCTGGGGCAGGACCCGGGTCCCCAAACACTTTTTATGACAATAACTTGCATATAAGCCTTTATAATTAGCACTTTAGATTTTTCATGTTCGAGTCCCATAGACTTTAACGGTGTTCGGATGTTCGAACAAATTTATTGCCTGTTCGCAATTTCTGGTGCGAACCGAACTGGGGGGTGTTCGGCTCATCCCTACAGAACAGTACAAATATCCCCCAAATGACCCATTTTTGGAAAGTAAACAGGTATTTAGTAAGAGGCAATGGTGAGTTTTTTTATGTTTTTTACTTTTTTGTCACAAATGCACGCCACACTTTTCACATATTTATTTGTAAAAAATGTTGAAAACCATTTATCGTTTTCTTTCCACTTCACAATTATGTGCCACTTTGTGTTTGTCCATCACATAAAATCCCAATAAAATACATTTAAATTTTTGGTCGTAACATTACAAAATGTGGAAAATTTCAAGGGGTTTGAATACTTTTTCAAGGCACTTTATATATACACTGTATATATATATATATATATATATATATATATATATATAAAATCTATTTCTCAGGCCATATATTTTGGTTACAGATACATGTAATGAATTTAGCAAGCATTTACCAATAATTCTAAGACTAATTTGAGTGAACTATAACACTATATTACACTATAACAAAGATTTACACTTTAAGAGCAATTTGTTTGCAGAACACGCCATCTACTGGTGAAAGTTTATCATCTAAAAAAAAAAAAAAAAAAAACCCTGGAGAGCTGTATTGAGAGAAATATATATGCCATAACTTCACAACAACCCACCTAATATTAAGTAGGCCCCCATTTTTCCCACCAAAACAGCCCTGATTTATCGAGGCATGGACGCCACTAGACCTCTGAAGCTATTCTGTGATATCTGGCTCAAGGCTGTCAGTAGCAGATCCTTTAAAGTGGACTTCCACCCAAAAATGGAACTTCCGCTTTTCGGAATCCTCCCCCCCTCCGGTGTCACATTTGGCACCTTTCAGGGGGAGGGGGGAACAGATACCTGTCTAATACAGGGCATAGGTATCCGCGGATATCTACGCCACGTCCGGCGCCTACTCCCCCCCCCCGCTGTCTTCTGGGAGACACACAGGTCCCAGAAGACAGCAGGGTCCATTCACGTGACTCGCGCATGCACAGTAAGGAACCAGGAAGTGAAGCTGCAATGCTTCACTTCCTAAATTCCCTTACCAAAGATGGCGGCGCCTCCCCCCGAGAGCCAAGGGACAGATCGGCTTCTGGTGCCGACATTACGGGTGCCCTGGACAGGTAAGTGTCCATATTTTAAAAGTCAGCAGCTGCAGTATTTGTAGCTGCTGACTTAAAAAACAAAAAAAAAGTCCTGCAAGGTGGGGCCTCTAGGATTGGACTTTTTTTTTCCAGCACATCCCTCAAATGCTCGATTGGATTGAGATCTAGAGAATCTGAAGGCCAAGTCATAATATCAACTTTATTAACAACATGTTTACGTGCTGCCTTATATAGCCCACCCTCTTTCAGCCTTTGTAGTGAGATAATCAATGTTATTTAATTAAAGTGGTTGGAAAGACAGAAGTTTTTTTTACCTTCATGCATTCAATGCATGGGGCGGGGACCCAGAAGAGAAGGATTGGGGCTGATCTGTGCAATACCATTGCACAGAGCAGGTAAGTATGACGTGTTTGTTATTTTAAAGGAATGTGCATACTTTATGATTCTTTTGTGCATGCTAAACTTTTTTGCTTTTACTTTACAGAACAATCATTGGCCTTGCAAGGCATTTGACTTTGGCTTTGCAAATGCCTGTTTCTTAAGGCCTTGGGACTTCAGGCACCCTTCAGCAACAAGCAACGATTCTTGCTGGTGAAGAAACTAGCTACATGTTGTGTGTGAACATTAGCAGCCAGTATTAGCATGGCAATATGTGTACACTGTAGAAATCAGTGGCTGGCACCACAGCTGTTTGCATGTAACTGACAGTGGCGGATCGTGCATTAAGGGCGCATGGGCACCGCCCCCTATTTCCAGCCACCCCCTCTATCACTAATAGATAGACTCATGCATTGCATTAATCTATCCATGGCCGCCGCTGCCACCCCCTATTCAGGCGTCCGGCCCCTTTTTGGGCACCGGGCACCTGAATTACAGCGGCGGTGGGTGTTTTTGAAGCACCTGATTAGAGCCATGGGCTCTAATAGGCGTCAAAAAAGGTGATCTGCGAGCACCATGCTTGGCGCTCGCAGTTCACCCAGCTGTGTTAGGAAAGCAAATGAATATTCACTTTACTAACACTGAACCGCCTCTCCGCCAATCAGGTGCCCGGGTCTGTTACCTGTCACCTGATTGGCTGAAACGGCAGGCGCCGCTATTGGACGCCTATTAGGAGGAGAGGATGGGAGTCGGGAGATGAGGACGGCAGGAGACGCTGGCTTGAAGGCCCCCGCTCGTCGCCATCACCCGTTGCTCCACCAAGACAGGGAAGGTGCCAGGCAGACGGCGAGCAGGCGGGGTGGTCACACTGGCGGCATTCGATGGCACAGTGGCAGAATTAAATGGGCACAATGGCAGCATTTAATGGGCACACTGGCAGCATTTGATGGCACAGTGGCAGCATTTGATGACACACTGGCAGCATTTGATGGGCACACTGGCTGCAATTGATGGGCACAGGGGCTGCGTTTGATGGCACAGTGGCAGCGTTTGATGGCACAGTGGCTGCGTTTGATGGCACAGTGGCTGCGTTTGATGGCAAAGTGGCTGCAATTGATGTTTTTTTTTTTTTTTTCAGTTTGTTTGCGCCCCCCCCCCCAAAGATTTTGAGCACCAGCCGCCACTCGTAACTCATCATCCACATGGTGGTACGTGATTGTGGCCTCAGACTCCCCCTGGACACAGACAGTCCAGAGGTTCAGAACAATTTTTCAGAGCTATTTGTTCTACAAGACTGCTTATACGTTCGTTCTGTGCAAAATCAAATGTTACTTGGCTATTTTTTGTCCAGTTTGGATGTTCTTCATTCACACAGAATAACATGATTTAGGGAAATACTGCATTATGGCCACTGCATGAAGATGATGATAAATATTTGCTTTATATTATAATCAGCTCCATCTGGTGGCCATAATGCAGTATTTTCTTTAATGGTGCTAGTCTTACGAACGAAGAGCATCCAACCTGGAATGAAAATAGCCTAGTAATATTTATAGTAGAGCTCCACCCGAAGGGGGAAGATCTGCTTGTCTGCCTCCTCTCTGCTGCCACATTTGGTACCTTTTGGGGGGGGGGAGCGGGTACCTGGTTTTGACAGGTACCCGCTCCCACTTCCGTCTGAGTTTGCCGCAGTGAACTTAGCCAGAAGTTTAGCCCCCTCCTCCTTCCCCCGCAGCGGGCCCATTCACAGAGCGCAGCGTGCTTTGCGCATGTGTAGTAGGGAACCGGCTGTGAAGCCGCAAGACTTCAATGCCGGTTTCCCTTAGTGGAGATGATGGCGGGAGCACCCGATAGCCGATAAATTGTCTCAGGTGAAGACACCAATGGATTCCTGGACAGATAAGGGTCCTTATATTAAAAGTCAGCAACTACAGTATTTGTAATATTTTTCTGCAGGAGAATGGAGCTCCTTTTTAATTTTGATATTCAATCCCAACCACGGCATTACCTGCACGGAGTGTGCATGTTCTCTCTGTGCCTGTGTGGGTTTCCTCCGGGTACTCCGGTTTCCTCCCACGCTCCAAAGACATGCTGGTAGGTTAATTGGCTCCTGTCTAAATTGGCCCTAGTATATGTATGAATGTGAGTTAGGGACCTTAGATTATAAGCTCCTTGAGGGCAGGGACTGATGTGAATGTACAATGTATAAGTAAAGCTCTGCGTAAATTGACAGCGCTATAAAAAGTACCTGTAATAAATAAATATCACACACTTGTGTCTTTCTGCTCAGAACCGAGCTGCCAGATCCCTTCCTCTCTCATAACAGTAAGACAAGGAAGCTGAGAGCACTTAAGCCTCGTACACACGGTCAGACTTTTTGCCAACAAACTTCAAAATGAGCAAGTTTGACAAAAAATCCCACCGTGTGTACGCTCCATCGGACAAACTTTTTTGGTTTTCATCGGACAAATGTTCAGTCTGCAAACGGACAAACTTTTTGACAACAAAAGTCAGATGGAGCAAAGTCCAACCGTGTGTACAGAAATCCATCGGACTTTTGTCCGATGGACAAATAAGCATGCCCAGAACCAATGTTAAAATCAACAAACAATAGCAGAAGTTGACCAAAGGGTGGTGGTAAAGAGCAGAAAAGAGCAGAAAAACCACGTGATGTTGGAAAAGTTTTGGGAAAGTTTGCAGAAAAGTCCGAGCGTGTGTATGCTATGGGTGTGCCCGGCCAACTCCCTTCGGAGAAAAATCCACAGAAAAGTTTGTTTGAAGTCTGACCGTGCGGGATTGGAGCCTGGAGGACCCCTGAGAGGGGAGACATGCGTTTCCGACCTATTATATTATGTAGGTCATAATTATAAGGTGAGAGTAGACCATAGGTGTGCGCAGCCTATTATATTAAACCCCAAAGCTCAAACACATATGCCTTTCTCTGTAGACTCAGCTGCACGGGACAGGGAATGAATGGGAAGTGCTCTGTGCTAAGCGGCTTCCGGTTCATTCACAAATTGAAGCATATTAAAAAGTTTACTATGCTTCAATTATGAATGAACACAATGAGTGTGTTCACTGTGTTCATTTAGAAAACGAAGGCGCTGGTCAATGACATATTGACTAGCCCCTTGCCCCCAGCAGCCGGAGGGAGAGGAGAGACGGGAAGCCAGCAGCACTGCAGATGGGGGGGGGGCACAACACGAGGGGAAGCCCAGGCAGCCAGCGGGAAGTGGCACCGCATTTAGTGATTAGGGTGTGCCCAGGCACACCTGGCACACCCCCTACGCACGCCTATGGAGTAGACCCAGTGGGGAGCACTAGTGGTGATGGAAAGTGTTGAATCACTGTTCTGTTTGTGGAGCACAAGACACAGCGGGAAGTGTTTACTTTATGAAGACTTTAAGGCTACATGTATGCTAACCTACCCTGACCGCGGCCACTGGAAAACGCGTCAAAAACGCATTTCTTTTACACGTTTTTACGTGGCCGGTGGTCAAAACGTTTCTCTCCTGAACACGATTCTTCTGCGTTCAGAATGGCAGCTCCTAAACTCTGCTAAAAGCCTATGGGATAGATTTTCTAAGCCCTGGCTAAGCCCAGGTTCACACTGGGGCTGCGGGAGTGAAGCCGTGCGAGTTCAGCTGAACTCGCACGATTTCACTCCTGCCTGTCAGTCCCGATTTCAGCTCGATTACAGAGACATCTGACACAGATGTCAATGTAAATCGCGGCTGAAATCGCAAAAAGTAGTACAGAAACGACTTTTTGAAATCAGTGCAGCGCCGCAGATGCGGCGTCGCACCGATTAGGACGGTGCCATTGCCCGCAAATTTCGCCGATTTGACATGCGATTTGACATGTCAAATAGCCTGTCAAATCGCACCAGTGTGAACCAGGGCTTAAACTGAGAAGTGCAAAATCTGGTGCAGCTGTGCATGGTAGCCAATCAGCTTCTAACTTCAACTTGTTTAATTATGCTTTGACAACAAAAACTGGAAGCCAATTGCTTTCTATTCAGAGCCGCACCAGATTTTGCACACTCCAGCGTTAGTAAATCTCCCCCTACATGTATATGGACACATAGGGGTCAATTCACTAAGAGATAAATACTGCATGAATTTTAGAGTTAAAATAACGAATGCAGTATTTATCTCAAAAGTAGGCAATTTACTAAAAACATGAGTTATTTAACGAATGCGTTAAATATTTATGTTTTGCTTTTTTTAGCACTTAATTTTGTGTTATTTTTTATTTTTGTTTTGCAGGCTAACACTTCACCAGAAGGCACACATCAATATTGTGAAACTATCAAAACATTCTAGGGTGCTTTCATTCACAAAACGGTCTCCCTCTGATGAAATGTTAAAATTTATTTTCGGTTCAAATATTTTATTGAAAGTTGTACAGTACATGTTATTAGTATTTATTTTACAATAAAAATAGATAATGTTGAGTAAAGAGAAAACTTCTCACACAAATACTTAAATTAGAGCACAGTTCATGTCTGAACAGTAAGTCACATAAAAATGCATAACTTATTGTTTAACAGATTTCTGTAAATCTTACTGTAAATCTTATTATTAGTAATCTGTATTGAATACAGAACAGGGGAGGTATAAAGATCATGTCTAAAAGATGAAACAATAAGATATTAACTCATTAAATACTACAAATAGTCAATATCTGGAATGTCAGAAGCAACGTCCATCCAACCAGGGCCAGGTTCCAGCTAATTGGCCTGGGAAACCTGGGTAGATGAACACAGGTCCCAATCATCCCAAACATTCCTTATAGGAGATTATCTATAATAGTAAAACCCCTATAACTGTACCAATGTGGAATACAAATAGGTATATTAGATTTCATAAGTATTACATTTGGAGACATAAATTAGAGTAAATAAGGGGGGATAAGTGGACCAAGAATGAGAATGGTAGGAGCACAAAAGGAGGGGCCTCCAGAGGGGGTTAATGAAAATAATATAACCATAGATATAATGTAGTTTTGAAAGAAAGGTAGGTAGCCTACTTTTAGAGCAGAAGAAGAGAGCAGTCAAGATCTGGGGGTAAATAATGATTTATCCAGGGAAGCCATAGTTTCTCGAATTTGGGAATTTTATCCAATATGCTGGCCTCTATTTTGGCGTGAATCATAGCCTGTGTAACACCTTGTTTAGCAGATACAATGCAAAGAGTCTTAGATTTCCAGGCGGCCGAAATTGTTTGTTTTGCTGCCGTTGTTACATACAGTAAAAGTTTAAATTGCCGTTGTGGTTTTTTTTGGCGGTTTGTTGTTTAGGAAGGCAACTGATGGGTCAAATGAAATGTGAGTTGCAAACATTGTGGATAGAATATTAAATATTTTTGACCAATGAGGTCCACCAAATATGGAGATGCGTACCTGGGTCACTACAACCTCGGAAACACTGGTGAGAGTATTGTGTATGGAATTTAGATATTTTAGCAGGAACCAGGTACCATTGAGTAAGTACTTTATAATTTGTTTGGAGTAGCTGAATTTGTGTTTTGACAAGTTTTAGTCCAATCCAGTGTGTCGGGGGAGGTTTAAGTCATTCTCCCATTTTGCAGTGTACGATGGTGGGGAGGTGATTGTGTGCAAAAGCAGTTGGGCGTAAAGGTCTGCAACAAGACCACGTCTGTGGGGATCTGTCATACAAGTGCGTTCAAGAATTGTAAAACTAGGAGAAGTCGGGTGTAGAGGCACATTTTGGGACACAAAATTTTTAATTTGTAAGTATCTAAAGATTTCGTTGTGTGGTAGGTTATGAGTATTGCTAAGCGTAGGAAATTAGACAATTTGGTCAGTTTTAAAAAAGTAGACCAGTTCTGGACCAAACAGAGAAGGAAGAAGGCAGGGTCCATGCTGGATAGAAGGAGGGATTATTCAAAAAAGAAGGCAGTGGGTTATGTTGTGAAAGGAGCCCAAAACGATTTTTAAGCTTATCCCAGATTGAGAGGCTATGTTTTGTAACAGGATTAGTAATGGAGCGACGTTGATTAGGTGCAAGCCACAGTAAGTTTGAAGTGGAAAGTGGGTCACAGTCAACTGCTTCGATAGAGACCCAAAGAGGGATTTCTGTGGTAGCATGATATTTGGATAATTGAGCTAACTGTGAGGCATAGTAGTATTTAGAATAGTTTGGAACGCTCAGACCTCCCTGCAAACGGGGCAGAAAGAGAGTAGTTTGTGGTAAACAGGGGCTATCCCCTAAATTGTATGATGGTAATTCATCATGGAATAAGAAAGCTTCCTTCCAGATGTAATTCTGTATAGCTAATCGCTATAAACCTATGTCAATAGGCTAGTATTTCAAACAAGGAAAGTTATCACCCAAAGAAAGGATCTCAGTCCATTAGGTTATCGGGTACTGGTTGTGGTGATGTATGACGGCTCCTCTTATGGGAGCTGGGATGTACTGGTTGGTCTGGGTCTTCCAGT
The DNA here is from genome assembly GCA_029206835.1 of Rana muscosa. Lineage (NCBI taxonomy): Eukaryota > Metazoa > Chordata > Amphibia > Anura > Ranidae > Rana > Rana muscosa. The sequence goes on from CM055121.1 coordinate 228,002,218, forward strand.
GGGTTGCTAGGAGAGTTGGTTTGAGTACGGCGTTTGGAATTTTCAGTGGGATTATCCAGACTTGACTGGCGAAGGTCTCTGATGACAGTGAGGAGATCATCCACAGATTTACAAGTAAAAGATGCTCCTTTATAGGAGAAACGGATGGCAAAGGGGAAGCTCCAGTGGTATGGTATGTGGTGGTGTTGTTGGAGGATCTGCAAATGGGGTTTCATAGCTTTGCGCTTGAGGAGGGTTTGCTGCGAGAGATCTTGAAAGATTTGATATCTGTGTCCTTGGAAAGATAAAGTCTTTTTATTGCGGGCAGCTTCCATCAATTATTCCATGAAACGGAAATAGCGCAGTTTCAAAATGATATCTCTGGGAGGCCCATCATCTTTTTTGGGGGCTAGAGATCTATGAATGCGGTCCATCTCCAGTCTTTCAATGGGAATAAATGGTGCCAGTTCCTGAAAAAGCGCTGTTACAGTAGATTGAAGATCTATTATAGTTTCAGGCAGGGCCGTTTGAAGGAATTTGGGGGCCCCAAGCAAAATGGACATGGAGGCCCCCCAACCCCCCCCCCCCCCCGCGCACTCATGCAAAGCCTACAGGAACCACAGCATAGTGATACAGTTTAAGCTCACCCAAACTTTATATAAATAAAAAAGGTTTACAGTGCAAATACTGCTGTTGCATATAATCCAACATACCTACAACACATACACACTCACATTAACATAAGATGCTGCTTAGGACTGTTTATGGACAGTGAGATGGACAGGGGGAGCATGGGATGGACAGGGGGAGCGTGGGATGGACAGGGGGAGCGTGGGATGGACAGGGGGACCGTGGGATGGACAGGGGGACTCCGCACTGTAATATCCACATTATCTCCCCACTGTAATATCCACATCATCTCCCCCACTGTAATGTCTACATCATCTCCCCCACTGTAATGTCCACATCATCTCCCCCTGTACTGTCCACATCTCCCCCACTGTAATGTCCACATCATCTCCCCCTGTACTGTCCACATCTCCCCCACTGTAAAATCCAGATCTCCCCCCTGTAATGTCCACATCTCCCCCTGTACTGTCCACATCTCCCCCTGTACTGTCCACATCTCCCCCTGTAATGTTCACTGTTAAAATAATAAAAATATTCAAAAATAATTATGGAGTGATAAAGTCTCTAATAGTTCCACAAATAAAATAGTAAATAAGTTTTCATGAAAAGTAGTAAAGAATCTGTCAGTCTTTCTATGGCTCCACAAGCATGTACTTGTACATGATTTCTGTTCTGTCCAGTAATCCAGGCCAGGATTTGGATCCCTGATTATTCGTGCGCTTTTCTCCTGCAAACAACTTCCTGGTCACAGCAGCCTGCTTCTGCATCCCAATCCCCACTATTGGAGAATTGTCCAGTATCAGGGTTTTTTATTTTTTTTATTTAGTAAATAAAAAAAAAAAAAAAAACCCTGATACTGGACATTTCTTCAATAGTGGGGATTGGGATGGAGAAGCAGGCTGCTGTGACCAGGAAGTTGTTTGCAGCCGCGCACTAATATTCAGGGATCCTGATCTGGCTGGATTACTGGACAGAAGAACAGAAATCATGTACAAGTACATGCTTGTGGAGCCATAGAAAGACTGACAGATTCTTTACTACTTTTCAAGAAAACGTATTTACAATTTTATTTGTGGAACTATTAGAGACTTTATCACTCCATTAAAAAGTAATTCACCGACCTACCGTTTTCAGAGGCACTGTCTGGCGGGCAAAATATGATCCGCCCGCAATGGGAGTTGTAGCACGCCTGCGCTGCCCTCCTGAGTGACTGTGACTGACACTGACTCCTCCCCCCAGGAGCAGGGAGCATCAGCAGGTAGCCGCCGCTGTGGACTACAACTCCCATAAGCAATAGCGGCGGCCTTTCACTGCCGGGTGTACCAAGATGGCCGCCGCTCCGGAGCTAGGCTGAAGCCATGGCCATTCCTATGGCCGCAATCCGCGGATCAGCTCCAGGCAGAAATCAAGGACAGTGACAGGCAGCAGGCTGGGGCCCCAGGCCAGCTCGGGGCCCCAAGCAATTGCTTGTTTTGCCTGTCCTGTTCCGACGGCCCTGGTTTCAGGTATGCCACGGATTCTCAGGTTGGATCTTCTGGCCCTGTTTTCAAATTCCTCAAGGCGTGAGGAAAGTAAAGAATTTTCTTCTCTAAGGGCTATTAATTTGTCATCATGGGTAGTGGCAATGTCATTTGTTTCATCCATTCTTTGTTCCAATATGGATGTGCGGTGTCCCACCTCAGGGATTTCTCTAGTCAGTTTCTCAGTTACCGTATATACTCGAGTATAAGCCGAGTTTTTCAGCACTTTTTTTGTGCTGAAAATGCCCCCCTCGGCTTATATTCGAGTCACCTTTTTGCGCCTGATCTCCCAAAATTTGCGGACCCGGTACCGGCCAAACTTGGCACACATGTAGCCCCCACTCTTCCTCTACAAGTGTGCAAAGTTTGTTGTCCGGGGAACTACTGCCTTTCTCTAGTGATTTTGGGGACCCGGTACCGGCCGGTCGTAGGTCTCCTGGACCCGAAACTTGGCACACATGTAGCCCCATTTCTCCTCTACAAGTGTGCAAAGCTTGTTGTCTGGGGGACCTACGGCCGGGCAGCACCGATTTTTCAAAGCTGGGCACCCCTGCCATAGACTCCCATGTTAAACGTCAGTCTAGTCATGGACACAGTGAGGCATGGGCACAGTGAGGCATGGGCACAGTGAGGCATGGACACAGTAAGGCATGGGCACAGTGAGGCATGCACATGGACACAGTGAGGCAAAGTGAGGCACAGTGAGGCATGCAGATGGACACCCTAGGTTTATACTCGAGTCAATACGTTTTCCCATTTTTTTGTGGTAAAATTAGGTCGGCTTATACTCGAGTATATACAGTATATTATCTGAGGTGTTTTGAAGGGCTTTATGTAATACCCTTTCAAATTGACTTAGGAGGTCTGTGGCTTGGGCATTAGCTTGGAGAGTAATGGGAGTCATTCCAAAATCAAATTTATGTTCAGAGAACTGAGGTGAGGCAGAAGAATTCCGTGCCTGCCTCTGTGTGTGAGGTGATGCTGTGTGGGATGCTGGAGCCGCGCCCATTTTAGAAGCGGCTTTCCCTTGTGCTTCCTGACTCTTTGCCGGCTTAAGTTTAGTTTTCCTGGCCGTATACAAGATAAGGAACAGTCTGGTTAAGGTGAAGTCTCGGTCATCACCGTGTGACTCGGTGTTATGAAGCCGTTTTGCCCTGGTAGAAGCGGAGTTCTAAGCAGCCATGTCTGCTCAGCGAGCCTCGCGCGTGCGCCTCCTACAATTTATTTTCATTCCTGAGCTCAGAGGAGAACATTTTTACACTGATACATTTTATACTTTTCACTTCCCGTCCAGTGCAGAGTCCCTCTAATTGTTATTTTGTACTTTTCTAAAATACCGCCAACAAACACCAGGTGGTAAATAAGGAATGTGTGTGATTTTTAGTGGATTAACTGTAATGATTTATCTAATGTTGTTTTGTGATATTTACCTCACATTCAATATTTTACTTGGGTGAATTGACTTTTATTATCTCATGCAATATTTCCCAAAAATGAGTCACGTGACCTTCTTATCGCATGCGGTAACCTTCAGTGAATTAGCCCCACATGCTTTTATGGAGTTAAGTTAAAAGGAGAAGTACATCCTGAGCTCATTCGGCTGGGCTTCTCCTAAGGGTCACCGGAGTGCAATTTGTTTTGCACTCCTGTGACCTGTTTTCAGCAGAGAGCGGTCAGAAGTCCACTCTCTTCTGACGTCACCAAGATCAGTCCAGGCACTGCGTCGTCCCGACTCTGGGAGTCTGGATCCGCCAGGTGCCTGGATTAATAGGCATCTTAGCCTCTCAGCAAGCCGCTGAGACGGCCGGTCCCCGCCCCTTCACAGCTCAGCGCTCCAATGAGCATGGAAGAGCAGAGAGGAGAGATGCTGATTGACAGTCAGCAGCTCTCTGCTCAGGGAGGTGAGAGAACTGAGCCATCGGCGATGTTCGGTGGTTCGGTTCACAGTGAAGAGGCGGCAGGGGACTGATGCTGCATCCACCTAGGTAAGTATAATTATGTCATAAAAAAAAATCCCATACTTCTCTTTTAAGAGCTTGGGCTAAAAAACACCAAAATCTCCTAAACTCAAGTTTAGGAGCTGCCAGTGTACATGAGACGCTTTTGGATATATATTGGTTGTCTGTGTTGGGAACACACTTAAAGGGACATTGTGTTTTTGAGTATTGGAAATCATTATTGTCAAAGGTATACACTATATTGCCAAAAGTATTGGGACACCTGCCTTTACACGCACATAAACTTTAATGGCATCTTAGTCCGTAGGGTTCAATATTGAGTTGGCCCACCCTTTGAAGCTATAACAGCTTCCACTCTTCTGGGAAAGCTGTCCACAAGGTTTAGGAGTGTCTATGGGAATGTTTGACCATTCTTCCAGAAGTGCATTTGTAAGGTCAAACACTGATATTGGATGAGAAGGCCTGGCTTGCAGTCTCCACTCAAATTCATCCCAAAGATGTTCTATCGGGTTGAGATCAGGATTCTGTGCAGGCCAGTCAAGTTCCTCCACCTCAAACTCACTCATCCATGTCTTTTTGGACCTTGTGGACAGCCTTCCCAGAAGAGTTGAAGCTGTTATAGCTGCAACTCAATAATGAACCCTACGGACTAAGACTGGGATGCCATCAAAGTTCATGTGCGTGTAAAGGCAGGTGTCCCAATACTTTTGGCAATATATTGTATACAGTATACGTCTGGATATATTTGTTTATAAGAATTTATAAGAGTTGAAACTTTTTTGAACAGCGCTGCACTGTTTTTGATTTTAAAAACCTAATAGGTATTGTAATCCCTCTCCACTCGATCCAAAAACAAAATGTTTTGCTTTTGGTTACAGTTTAACTTCTCCACAATGTCTTCAGCTACTGAGCACAGTGAGGGATTGTTTTGAAGTGGTTGTAAACCCTTTACAACCACTTTATGCTACAGGTAAAACTATATTAAAGGGGTTGTAAAGGTTCGTTTTTTATTTTCTAAATAGGTTCCTTTAAGCTCGTGCATTGTTTGTTCACTTACCTTTTCCTTTGATTTACCTTCTAAATGTTTTTTTTCTTTGTCTGAATTTCTCACTTCCTGTTTCTCCTTAGTAAACTTCACACCATCATCCGAGTGGTGTGGAGTCAGCCAGTACAGCTTACTGAACAGCTTACTGAGGAGTAGGGATGAGCTTCGTGTTCGAGTCGAACATACGTTCGACTCGAACATTGGCTGTTCGATCGTTCGACGAAGATCGAACGATTTGGGCCGTTCGCGCCAAATTCGAGTGACGCGAACGGCCCACAATGCACTACGCCATCGCAGTGTCATCCAGGCGCTGTGATTGGCCAAGCATGCACTGTGACCCCGCATGCTTGGCCAATCACAGCGCCGGCAGCGAGGAGAGCAATGATTGGCCACAGGCAGGATGCCTGTGGCCAATTATTGCTGAGGGTGTTTAGTACACGCCCCACACTATAAAAGGCCGCCAGCACGGCGGCCTAGTGTAGTGTGTTCCGGAGCAGGGATAGAGTAGCATAGGCAGGGACAGTGACTGTTATTTCTTTCTTGCTTAACCTGGATTCCTTTAGTTTAGGGAAAGAGAAGGATAGGTAGGGAGAGTGTCAGTGTGTTTTGTGCTTCTGCTATAGTGTGCTTAAAAAAAAACATTTATTCTAGGGACAGAAAACTCTAGGTAGGGACAGTGTCAGTTTCTTTCACTCTGCAAGTCCTTGTTTCCAGGGACCTGGAAGGACAGTGAGTGAATTGTCCTTTTGCTATATTGTGATTAAAAAAAACATTTATTCTAGGGACAGAAAACTCTAGGTAGGGACAGTGTCAGTTTCTTTCACTCTGCAAGTCCTTGTTTCCAGGGACCTGGAAGGACAGTGAGTGAATTGTCCTTTTGCTATATTGTGATTAAAAAAAACATTTATTCTAGGGACAGAAAACTCTAGGTAGGGACAGTGTCAGTTTCTTTCACTCTGCAAGTCCTTGTTTCCAGGGACCTGGAAGGACAGTGAGTGAATTGTCCTTTTGCTATATTGTGATTAAAAAAAACATTTATTCTAGGGACAGAAAACTCTAGGTAGGGACAGTGTCAGTTTCTTTCACTCTGCAAGTCCTTGTTTCCAGGGACCTGGAAGGACAGTGAGTGAATTGTCCTTTTGCTATATTGTGATTAAAAAAAACATTTTTTTCTAGGGACAGAAAACTGTAGGTAGGGAGAGTATTTTTTTTCTTTCACTCTGCAAGTCCTTGTTTCCAGGGACCTGTAAGGACAGTGAGTTAATTGTCCTTGTGCTATATTGTGCTGAAAAAAACATTTATTCCAGGGACAGAAAACTCTAGGTAGGGACAGTGTCAGTTTCTTTCACTCTGCAAGTCCTTGTTTCCAGGGACCTGGAAGGACAGTGAGTGAATTGTCCTTTTGCTATATTGTGATTAAAAAAAACATTTTTTTCTAGGGACAGAAAACTGTAGGTAGGGAGAGTGTTTTTTTTCTTTCACTCTGCAAGTCCTTGTTTCCAGGGACCTGTAAGGACAGTGAGTTAATTTTCCTTGTGCTATATTGTGATTAAAAAAAACATTTATTCTAGGGACAGAAAACTCTAGGTAGGGACAGTGTCAGTTTCTTTCACTCTGCAAGTCCTTGTTTCCAGGGACCTGGAAGGACAGTGAGTGAATTGTCCTTTTGCTATATTGTGATTAAAAAAAACATTTATTCTAGGGACAGAAAACTCTAGGTAGGGACAGTGTCAGTTTCTTTCACTCTGCAAGTCCTTGTTTCCAGGGACCTGGAAGGACAGTGAGTGAATTGTCCTTTTGCTATATTGTGATTAAAAAAAACATTTATTCTAGGGACAGAAAACTCTAGGTAGGGACAGTGTCAGTTTCTTTCACTCTGCAAGTCCTTGTTTCCAGGGACCTGGAAGGACAGTGAGTGAATTGTCCTTTTGCTATATTGTGATTAAAAAAAACATTTATTCTAGGGACAGAAAACTCTAGGTAGGGACAGTGTCAGTTTCTTTCACTCTGCAAGTCCTTGTTTCCAGGGACCTGGAAGGACAGTGAGTGAATTGTCCTTTTGCTATATTGTGATTAAAAAAAACATTTATTCTAGGGACAGAAAACTCTAGGTAGGGACAGTGTCAGTTTCTTTCACTCTGCAAGTCCTTGTTTCCAGGGACCTGGAAGGACAGTGAGTGAATTGTCCTTTTGCTATATTGTGATTAAAAAAAACATTTTTTTCTAGGGACAGAAAACTGTAGGTAGGGAGAGTATTTTTTTTCTTTCACTCTGCAAGTCCTTGTTTCCAGGGACCTGTAAGGACAGTGAGTTAATTGTCCTTGTGCTATATTGTGCTGAAAAAAACATTTATTCCAGGGACAGAAAACTCTAGGTAGGGACAGTGTCAGTTTCTTTCACTCTGCAAGTCCTTGTTTCCAGGGACCTGGAAGGACAGTGAGTGAATTGTCCTTTTGCTATATTGTGATTAAAAAAAACATTTTTTTCTAGGGACAGAAAACTGTAGGTAGGGAGAGTGTTTTTTTTCTTTCACTCTGCAAGTCCTTGTTTCCAGGGACCTGTAAGGACAGTGAGTTAATTTTCCTTGTGCTATATTGTGATTAAAAAAAACATTTTTTCTAGGGACAGAAAACTGTAGGTAGGGAGAGTGTTTTTTTTCTTTCACTCTGCAAGTCCTTGTTTCCAGGGACAGAGAAGGACACCTGAAGGTAGCCCTTATTGCTTTTTTCCCATCTCCCTGCAGGCCATCTATTAGAATGTCTGGAAGGCAAACAAGGAGAGGCAGACAGTCAGGAGGCAATAAAAGAGGGCAAGCAGGCTCTGTGTCTGGGGGCAACAGTGCTGGTCGTGGACGCGGTGCATTGTCATCAGCACATGGCCATGGGACACGCTTGTCCTTCTTTTCGGCAGCTGGACATGTTGAGCCACATCATGCCGAAGACTTGGTAGAGTGGATGACCAAGCCCTCCTCCTCCTCCTCATCCTCTCTCACCCAGGCTCAGGGTACTGGAAAAGCAGCTGCCAAAGCGTCGTCTTCACTGGTATCAATGTCAGACAAATCATCAGTCACTCCTTCCCTAGACCCACCATGTCCTCCTCCTGAGGAGTCCCCCGAACTGTTTCAGCACAGTGTTGGGTACATGCTCCAGGAGGATGCCCAGCGTTTCGAAGGGTCTGATGATGAAACCCAGCTAGAGGAAGGCAGTAGCGTGAGAGCAGACAGAGGGGATGCTCAAGAAGGACACCAATCTGGCAGTCATGTTCCAGCAGCTGCAGCATACTGCCAGATTGGCTCCAGTGATGAGGAGGGAGGGGATGATGAGGTCAATGACTCCACGTGGGTGCCTAATAGGAGAGAGGAGGAGGAGGAGGATGAGGAGGAGGCACATCTCCAACGAGGCAGGATGCCCTTTGGTGGCCAGCGTAAGGGCAGTACACCGACGGAATCACACCGCAGAGCTCCGCCTGTGCAGGGCGCTGCCTCTGCCCGTCATTCAAAAAGTTCTTTGGTGTGGGCCTTTTTTGAGGCTAGTGCATCAGATCGCACAGCTGCTGTTTGCAACATATGTCTCAAGCGTATATCGCGTGGCCAAAACATCAGCCGCTTGGGTACCACATGCCTGACCAGACATATGTTGACCTGCCATGCAGCTCGTTGGCAAGCCTACCTCAAAGACCCACACCAAAGAACAAAGCGGACCTCTCCTTGCACCGCATCAGCTGGGATCTCCAACCCCACTATAACTTCAGTCCTCTCTGAAACATGCACTGAGAGGAATGAAGGTGTAGAATTAGGTGTGTCACAGCCAAGTACTTGCGCCCACTCTGCTAGCAGTACACCGACGTCCGATTCTAGCAGGCAAATTTCCCTGCCCCAGCTGCTGGACCGTCGAAAGAAGTTCACTCCCAGCCATCCACATGCCCAGCGGTTGAATGCTAGCTTGGCTAAATTGCTAGCGCTTCAACTGCTGCCTTTTCAGTTGGTAGACTCGGCCCCCTTCCGTGAGTTTGTGCAATGTGCGGTTCCTCAGTGGCAGGTTCCCAAACGCCACTTTTTCTCACGGAAGGCTATTCCGGCTCTCTACCGGCATGTGGAAGGCAATGTCTTGGCCTCGCTGGACAGGGCGGTCAGCGGTAAGGTGCATATTACCGCTGACTCATGGTCCAGCAGGCATGGACAGGGACGTTACCTTTCTTTCACGGCCCATTGGGTCACTCTTTTGGCAGCTGGGAAGGATTCAGGACAAGGTGCAGTAGTGTTGGAGGTTGTCCCACCGCCACGCCTCCAAAATGCTACTACTGGTTGTGACACACCTCTCTCCTCCACCCCCTCCTCTTCTTCTTCCTCCATGGCCTCTTCCTGTGGTTTGTCCTATGAACCAGCGGTGCTCCGTAGCCGTTCACGGGGCTACGCAAGTACGCAGGCAAAAAGATGCCATGCCGTGCTTGCGCTGGTGTGTTTGGGGGACAGAAGCCACACTGGGGCAGAGGTCCTGTCTGCTCTGCAGGGCCAGGCCGAGAGGTGGTTGACGCCACGCCAGCTTAAGCCAGGAATGGTGGTTTGCGACAATGGCACCAACCTCCTCTCCGCCCTCCGACAGGGACAACTGACCCATGTGCCCTGTGTGGCTCACGTCCTTAACCTGGTGGTGCAGCGGTTCTTGGGCAGGTACCCGGGCTTACAGGATGTCCTGAGGCAGGCCAGGAAAGTCTGTGTGCATTTCCGCAGATCTTATAATGCCAGTGCTCGCCTGGCTGAGCTGCAAAAGGAGTTGAACCTGCCCAAGAACCGCCTTATATGTGACATGCCCACCAGGTGGAACTCAACGTTGGCCATGCTGCAGCGGCTGCACACGCAGCAGAGGGCCATCAATGAGTACCTGTGCGACTACGGCACCAGGACAGGGTCAGGGGAGCTTGGTTTTTTTTCTCCACGCCAGTGGGGCATGATCAGGGATGCATGCACTGTCCTGGCACCATTTGAGGAGGCCACGAGGATGGTGAGCAGTGACAGTGCATGCATCAGTGACACTGTACCTCTTGTCCACCTGTTGGAGCACACGCTGCGTGGAATAATGGACAGGGCACTTGAGGCAGAACAGAGGCAGGAAGAGGAGGACTTCCTTGCCTCTCAAGGCCCCCTTTACCCAGACAGTGTTCCTTCTGTCCCACCCATCGCACAGGAAGAGGAGGAGGAGGAGGAGGAGGAGGAGGATTGTGTCAGCATGGAGGTGGAGGCTGGCACTCAGCATCATCAGCAGCAGTCTTTTAGGGATGATTTACAGTCCCAAGAAACCAGTGGACTTGTACGTGGCTGGGAGGAGGTGGCTGCGGATCATGTCGTCCTTAGTGACCCAGAGGACTCCGGAGCGAATGCCTCAGCAAACCTACGCTGCATGGCCTCCCTGATCCTGCAAAGTCTGCGGAAGGATCCTCGTATTCTTCGGATCAAGGAGAGGGACCATTACTGGCTGGCCACTCTCCTTGATCCACGGTACAAGGGTAAGGTTGCGGACCTTATGTTACCGTCGCAGAGGGAGCAGAGGATGAGACAACTCCGGGAGGCCTTGCAGAAAGGTCTGTGCAACGCGTTCCCAGAGACTGGGAGGTTGCAAACTCCTGGTCCTGGACAACGAGTTGCTGAGGCTTCGGCCAGTCAAAGAAGGAGCGGTGGGGAAGGTGGCCGTCTGACCGATGCGTTCAGACAATTCTTTAGTCCGCAGCCCCAAAGTATGATTGGTTCCAGCAACCATCGCCAGCGTCTGATAAACATGGTGCAGGAATATCTAGGGGCAAGGTCAGACTTGGACACCTTCCCCACCGAAAATCCTCTGGCTTACTGGGTCTTGAGGATGGATCACTGGCCAGAGCTTGCACAGTATGCAATTGAGCTACTGGCCTGTCCTGCATCCAGCGTTCTTTCGGAACGCACATTCAGTGCTGCTGGAGGATTTGTCACGGATCACAGGGTGCGCCTGTCCACCGACTCGGTTGATCGACTGACTTTCATCAAGATGAACCAGTCTTGGATCACCACCAGCTACCACACACCTGATGCTGATATAACAGACTAATTGATTTTAAAATGTCACATCCCTTCAAGACTGATGCTGATGCTGAGTGCCTGTGCTGTTATGTTGACTGGCTATCCTCCTCCTCCGAGTCCTCAATGATACGATTGATGATGATAGCTTGGAAGATCATTTTTGTTTATGGGTGCCGCCACCAGTGCCTAACGCCCAATTTTTCAGCCCCTGTTTAACAGGGGCGTGTAATTACAATTTTTGAAGCAATACTTTGCAACAGGGCTCATTGCTGTGCTCCAAGTACAGTATCTGTGAGGAGTTGCAGTGTTGTGCCACCAGTGCCTAAGGCCCAATTTTTCAGCCCCTGTTTAACAGGGGCGTGTCATTACAATTTTTGAAGCAATACTTTGCAACAGGGCTCATTGCTGTGCTCCAAGTACAGTATCTGTGAGGGGTTGCAGTGTTGTGCCACCAGTGCCTAAGGCCCAATTTTTCAGCCCCTGTTCAACAGGGGCATGTAATTACAATTCTTGATCTAATAATTCACAGCAGGGCCCATTGCTGCACCCACCAAGAGTAACTGTCAGGGCTTACAGTGTTGTGGCACCAGCACCACCATCAAAGGCCCAATTTTTACTACCACTGTTCAACAATTATATGTAATTAAAATTCCTGATATAATAGTTGACAGCAGGGCGTTCCAGCACCAACCAAGAGTAACTGTGAGTGCTTACAGTGTTGTGCCAACACCAACAACTAAGGGGCCTATTTCTGCAGAGTATATACGGCAGGTCCCTACTTTCAAACATCCAACTTACAAACGACTCCTACTTGCAAACGCAAGAAGACAACAGGAAGTGAGAGGAAATCTACCACTAGGAAGGAAAATTCTCTCCTGTAAGAATAAATATGGGAGAAAGGTGTCTCCTCTGTACTGATGCTTTATCAGCAATCCTTGTTTCAAGAAAAACACCACATTTCAAAAACAGTTGTCATTGGGACGGAAAGTGAGGTGAAATGTTCTGAACAGGGGCACAGACAGCAAAACAAATGTTACAGGGGTGATAACCCTTACCTATGTTTTCCAAAAAGTTTAAAAATAGATTTTTGGGCTGGAGCTACACTTCAACAATGTACCTGTTCAAAATTACAAACAGATTCTACATAAGAACAAACCTACAGTCCCTGTCTTGTATGCACCGCCTGTATACGGCTGTTCAGAGTATATAGGGCCTTTTTTATTTTATGTGCGGGGTTCCCCTTAATATCCATACAAGACCCAAAGGGGCTGGTAATGGGCTGGGGTAGGGGGGGGGGGGGTCATGGGGTAGCTATGCCATTTTTCTTAAAGAATTTCATCCATATTACCGGGACCAGACATTACATTAAAGCCGCAAGCAGTTTTAAATGGCTTTTTTTTCCTTTAGAAGTGTCATTTTGTGCAGGGACAGTTCTAAACACGGGAAACACGTGGCACTTCACAGGCATACTTTAGACACCCCCCAGGTACGATATTTAAAGGAATATTTGACTTTTTTTTTTTCACTTTATGCATCATTAAAATGACTGCTCCCGAAAAACGACCGTTTTTAAAACTTCTTTTTGCATTGATACATGTCCCCTGGTGCAGAACCCGGGTTCCCAAACCCTTTTTAGGACAATAACATGCATAATAGTTGTTATAATTAGCACTTTAGAATTCGAACGTTCGCATCCATTGTATTTAATAGGGTTCTAATGTTCGTTCGAACTTCCGGTCCGTTCGCGGGTTCTGGTGCGAACCGAACCCGGGGGTGTTCGGCTCATCACTACTGAGGAGGAACAGGAAGTGAGAAATTCAGACAAAGAAAACAAAGAAAAAAAACATTTAGAAGGGAAATCTAAGGAAAAGGTAATTGAACCAACAATGCACTAGCTTAAAGGAACCTATTTAGAAAATAAAAAACGAAAATTTACAACCCCTTTAACCTCCCTAGCGGTAATCCCGAGCGTGACTCGGGGTTGTTTTTTTATGCTAGGATCGGTAACCCCGAGTCACGCTCGGGGTAGACATTGCAGAGCTCGCAGTGGAGTTTCCCTACCTTCTCCTGGCGATCCAGCGATGATGTCCTCTGCTGTGATCGCCAGCGAGATCTCCGGCGAGTGTCGGCACTTTCGACCCCATCTGACTTCCTAGTTCCGTTCCCTGCGAGCCGCAGCGGCGCATGGGAGCGGAACTGGGCTGCAAATTCAAAAAGGTAAACACATAGTATACATACAGTATACTGTAATCTTACTGATTACAGTACTGTATGTAATAATTACACATCCCCTTTGTCCCTAGTGGTCTGTCCAGTGTCCTGCATGCACTTTTATATAATAAAAATCGTTCTTTCTGCCTGTAAACTGGGGATTGTCCATAGCAACTAAAAAGTGTCCCTTTATGTCAAAAGTGGTTTTAGACCAACTAGAAAGCAGCGATAATAAATTAGAATCACTCGCAGAATTGAGCGATAGCGATTTGTGGGGAAATTCGTCATCAAACACTAAATCTAATGACAGCGACAATTCTGCAACTGAGCAAATTTCAGTGTTTTTGATTTGATTACATTATTGAATAATTTTTATTATAATTAGATTACTATTTTTTATAATTATTTATAGTTATTTATTATATTATAATTTATAATTTTGTGTTTTATATTTATCATACCCGGGATGTTTACTAGACTCTGGTTTGCTCAGGTTTAAGTAAGTAATTACTAAGAATCGCAGGCCTATAATACATAACACCAAATTTTCATGCAAAATAATTGTACCGCTTTTGGTACATAATTCCAGAAAGAATCATACCGCCAGGGAGGTTAAGGCTTACCTGTAGCTACCCATTATATCTCCTAAACCTGCACGGTTAAGGACATATCCCCTGTCCCCTGCATGTGCCAATGTCATCGGCACATACGCACTGGGGCAAATTGAAGCAATGGCACCTATGTGCCGTTGCTTCAGTCCGTGTGCCGTTACCGGCGGCTCCTGCGCGCATGCAATGTCATCGCGGCTCCGGCCAATCACAGCACCGAAACCGTGATACCCGGAAGTAACACCCGAGACAGATGTCGCCGCCCAAGGGGGGGACGAGGACCGCTGCGGGGGCTTTGATCTAAGGTAAGTAATTCATAATGAGCTAGTATGCATACTAGCTCATTATGCCTTTGTCTTGCAGTTTTTTTTAAAAGTGCATATATTGTTTGTTCAGCACAGTTTTTATACTTTATTGTACACAGTCTAGTCAAATTAAAATCTTTAAAAAGATAATTCACCCAGGCGTGTGAAAATTAAAAGTCAACAGCTACAAATACTGTAGCTGCTGACTTTTAAAAAACAGATACTTACCAGCCCATGAAGTTCAGTGCTGTCTTCCACTTCGTCAATTTATTTTGTTCAGCGCTTCTGTGCATCCTTCTTGGCTTCATAAACCAACTGTCACTTCCTGACCACCGACAGCTGGCCCTCTACTGCACCTGAGTGTGACCTGCTGTAAGACTGGTCCTGTAGCCTCCTGGGATGTGTGACTTGGAGGTTGCAGGTGGGGTGAGGGTGGGGGGCCAGAATGAGGCAACGACATTCTTTCCTCCCTCACCCCCCCCCCCAATTTTTTTTATTTCTGGGTTGTGAGGCTGAAGAGTGAGGAAGAATGTGAGAAGGACTTTTGTATTTGGGTGAAGGTCCACTTTAGGTTAGATCCAAAATAGAGGTATACAGCTTGTAGACCATCTTTATGTAATAATCCCAAGTGCGATGTGTGTTTTTTATTGGGGTGTCGTAGAACTGGACAAACATGTGGCCCCCAAGTAGCATATATATGGGGGAGATTTACTAAAACTGGAGCACTCAGAATCTGGTGCAGCTGTGTATGGTAGCCAATCAACTTCTAGATGCTTGTTCAATTTAGCTTTGGCAATAAAACCTGGAAGCTGATTGATTTCTGTGCAGAGCTGCACCAGAATTTGTACCCTCCAGTTTTAGTAAATCCCACCGAAACTGAGCATTTCTTCACTTAACTATATGACCAGCAGATGGCAGTATGGAAATGCAAGTTACATTTTTCTAAGCTGCCTTTCCTGCAGTTGAAAGTGCAAAGTATACACGGCTCTCATGCCGCGTACACACGACCGTTTTTAATGAAATTTTTTAAAATGGTCATTAAAAATGATCGTGTGTGGGCTTTCCAGCAGTTTTCCCGAAGAGAAAAACGCAGAGAATCACGACGAGAAAAATTGGAACATGCTCTAATTTTTCACGTCGTTTTTCTCGTCATGAAAAACGGCCGTGTATGGGCTTTAACGACGTGAAAAAAAATGCGCATGCTCAGAATCAAGTATGAGACGGGAGCGCTGGTTCTGGTAAAACTAGCTGTAACGGACTGAAAAGCACGAGGTTGAAAAGCGCGAATCGTCGCCCAACAAACTTTACTAACATGAAGGGTGGCGCCATCCGAATGGAACTTCCCCTTTATAGTGCCGTCGTACGTGTTGTACGTCACCGCGCTTTACTCAAGCATTTTTTTCCTTGATAGTGTGTAGGCAAGGCAGGCTTGAGAGGAAACACGAAAAATCACGTCGAGAAAAATGCAGTTTTTTTCAATGACATTAAAAACGGTCTTGTGTACGCGGCATCAGGCTGGAATAATGTCCTTGATCACGTCTCTTGCTACAAACTTTTGACAAAAGATCTGCCAGTTCTGTCTGCAGTTTCCAATCCAAATCCACCTAAATACTGTGGACCCCTGAAATTTGGATGATTGTGCCGATTTTTCATATACTTTTTAGAAATTAAAGCTGAACTCCAGACAAAAACTTTTATATAAATATATTCCTCAATAACTACAAATGATATACAGTGCTCAGCATAAATGAGTACACCCTTTTTGAAAAGTGAGATTTTAATTACTTAAGCCCCGGACCATTTTCTGGCCAAAGACCAGGCCACTTTTTGCCATTTGGCACTGCGTCGATTTAACTGACAATTGCGCGGTCGTGCGACGTGGCACCCAAACAAAATTGACGTCCTTTTTTTCCCACAAATCGAGCTTTCTTTTGGTGGTATTTGATCACGTCTGCGGTTTTTATTTTTTGCGCTATAAACAAAAAAATAGCGACAATTTTGAAAAAAAACACAATATTTTTTTACTTTTTGCTATAATAAATATCCCCCAAAAATAAATAAGAAAAGTTATTTTTTCCCTCAGTTTAGACCGATACGTATTTTTCTTCATATTTTTGGTAAAAAAAATCACTATAAGCGTATATTGATTGGTTTGCGCAAAAGTTATAGCGTCTACAAAATAGGGAATAGATTTTTGGCATTTTTATTGTTATTTTTTTGTTTTACTAGTAATGGCGGCGATCTGTGATTTTTATCATGACTGCGATATTGCGGCGGACACATCGGACACTTTTGACACTATTTTGGGACCATTCACATTTATACAGCGATCCCTGCTATAAATAGCCATTGATTACTGTATAAATGTGACTGGCAGGGGAGGGGTTAACACTAGGGGGCGATCAAGGGGTTAAATGTGTGTCCTAAGGAGTGATTCTAACTGTAGGGGAAGGGGACTCACAAGCGGAGGAGACCGATCGGTGTTCCTCTGTACTGGGAACACACCATCGGTCTCCTCTCCTCTGACAGGACGTGGATCTGTGTGTTTCTGTGTTTTTCTGACTAAAGCGGAACTTTAGTCAGAAAATTAAGTCCTGCTAGATCACTTCAGGCTGATCCCTTTTGCAGGTATAGCTATGTAAAACATTACAAAATGATGTCTGTTCTGTTTAATCACTTCCCTACCCACCCATAGTCATATGACGTCCACAGATGGGATCTCCCATCCTGGGTGGACGTCATATGACGTCTTGGGCTTCCTGGCCGCTTGGGGAGCACGCGCACGCCTGCGGCATCGCTCGGGACCCGGTGCGCATGCCCGGCGGCCGCGATGTCCGCCGGGCACCCACGATTGCCTGTAATCACGGCAGGACCGTGGATCTGTGTGTGTAAACACACAGATCCATGTCCTGTTAGCGGTGAGGAGACCGATGTGTGTTCCCAGTACAGAGGAACCCACATAGGTCTCCTCCCCTTGTGAGTCCCCTCCCCCTACAGTTAGAATCACTCACTAGGGAACATATTTAACCCCTTCAGCACCCCCTAGTGTTAACCCCTTCCCTGCCAGTCACATTTACACAGTAATCAGTGCAGTTTTATAGCACTGTTCGCTGTATAAATGTGAATGGTCCCAAAAATGTGTCAAAAGTGTCCGATATGTCCGCCATAATGTCGCAGTCACAATAAAAATTGCAGATCGCCGCCATTACTAAAAAAAATTCAATAAATCTATCCCCTATTTTGTAGATGCTATAACTTTTGCATGAACCAATCAATATACGCTTATTGCGATTTTTTTTACCAAAAATATGTAGAAGAATACATATCGGCCTAAACTGTGAAAAAATTATGCTTTTTTTATTGATTTTTGGGGGATATTAATTATAGCAAAAAGTAAAAAATATTGCATTTTTTTTTAAATTGTCGCTTTATTGTTGTTTATAGCGCAAAAAATAAAAACCACAGAGGTGATCAAATAGCACCAAAAGAAAGCTCTATTTGTGGGAAAAAAAGGACGGCAATTTTGTTTTGGAGCCACGTCGCACGACCGCGCAATTGTCAGTTAAAGCGAGGCAGTGCCGAATCGCAAAAAGTGCTCTGGTAAGGAAGGGGATAAATTTTTCCGGGGCTGAAGTGGTTAAGTTTCAGTAATACACTGTTCCACCCTACTCTGCACATGCTCAGTTGTTCCTTCTTTTTGACATTGTGCTGAAAATTAGAGCCACTAGAGGCCAATCTGCTGACAGCTTAAAGATTTACTGCTGCTCAGGGGCTCTGGGCTTCAGCAAAATGGTAGCCTCCAGCAAGAACAAACAGAAGTAATGCTGGAGATAATTTACAGTATACATTAATTTTGGTAGCTTAATTATTAATGTGTAATGTATGTTCCTTGTTAAAGAACATTATTTATTTTGTACGTTGTTACGGGTAAAGTTTAACTTTAATACATTATATGGCAGCCCGACTTTCCCTGCATAAGACACAATGCCTAGCCCTGCCACTAGCCATGGCAAGAAGGCTCCTGTGTAATACTCCTGGAGGACCGCACCTTTGGGCTCGTTCTAAAGAACTGCAAGTCTAATCTGGATTCTTTTTTATCTTCTGGACCAATCCCACCATTTAAACTGTTCATCAGTGGTGGCCGCTCATACAGGGCACAGGGGTGCCGCCCCCTTAATCCATTGGCTCGGACCCTAATCTCCATGCAGGGCGCCGGACACATGGACTCCAAAGACATGCTGGTAGGTTAATTGGCTCCTGTCTAAATTGTCCCTAGTATGTGTATGTATGTATGTGAGTAAGGGACCTTAGATTGTAAGCTCCTTGAGGGCAGGGACTGATGTGAATGTACAACATATGTAAAGCGCTGCGTATATTGACGGCGCTATATAAGTACCTGAAATAAATAAATAAATAAATTTCTATGAGGTTTGTTTTTTGTGTTTTTTTAGAAGCACATGATTAGAGCCCGAGGCTCTAATTGTGTTCAAAATGGATGGGCTTGGGGCGCAGAGCACTGTGTCCCGAGCCCACCCACTCGTGTGACATTAGCAAATTAATATTCCCTATTGTTTTCCTGCTTCTCCTCCTGGCCAATCAGGAAGCGGGTCTTAAGACCCGATTGGCCAGGAGGAGAAAAGACTGGATTGGTAGGTAGGAGAAGCAGTGGGGAAGCTGCCGAAGCCACCGAGGAGGGGAAGCAGCTGGGAAGCAGCCAAAGCCGACCGGGAAGCCACTGAGGAGGAGAAGCTGCCCGCGACCTGGATGGGGTAGGTAGTACGGGATGATCGACCAATCGGCCGAAAAAAATGAGCACCAACCGCCACTGCTATTCATCCATAATAAGGTTGCGCACATGAGAATTTACTTTTATGCAGTAGATGCTCACTTGTGGATTGTCATTCTCTAGCTATAAAAACTAGACTCTTCTTCCACTGAGCATGAGGAGGCCAAGCTACACTCTCAGAACTGCAGAAGAATTTTTAATCTTTAATAAAGAACATGTGTACCCAATATTATATATTCACTTTGAATTTCATTTTATACATCAATGGAGGTGAGTCTTCTAAGCAATTCTTTCCTCTCTCTACAGCTTTATATATTTATATGACATTATATGGCCAGAAGTTAAAGTGGTTGTAAACCCTTTACAACCACTTTATGCTACAGTCAAGCCTATATTAAGGCTTACCTGTAGCTACCCAGGATATCTCCTAAACCTGCACGGTTTAGGAGATATCCCATGTCCCCTGCATGTGCCGATTATCTCAGATTTTAGGTGCTGAAAGCGGTACCATTATTTTGCATGGAAATTTGGCGCTTTATATTGTAGGCCTGCAATTCTTAGGAATAACTCACTTAAATCTGTCCAAACCAGAGTCTAGTAGATATCCCGGGTATGATAAAGTTTGAAACACAAAAATATAAATTACAATATAATAAATACTTATAAAAAATTATAACAAATAATAATGTAGCGGGCAGTTCCTCCCCTCTCCCCGCCCCCTCTATTAAAGTTCTGCTCGCAATGTCTCTGGTCTAGGGGTATGATAGGGGAGGGAGAGGGTGCGCTACGCCTGGCTTCCACCACAGATGTATAAGTGGTATCAGCAATGCCTTTCTTTACCTTCGGGCCTGTGTTGTGCATCGGATCCTCCCTCCAAGAGTCTCCGAGAACCTCGTCTGCCAGGAACTGAGCCTCACACCGTTAAAGTCCAACACTCCTTTATTTAGAACCTAACATGGACTCCCTTGGCTATAGAACAGAAAAGGAGGTGTGTGTGCGAATAGGCCCAGACACAAGTTCGATCCTCCACTCTCCTCCAAAGAGTAGGTTATGGTCTCCGCACGAGGGAAATTCACCTTCCGGACGGTCTCCGACAAGAGACTCACCCGTCACCGGCAGTATGCTGCACCGGGTCTTCAGATGAGGAGCTCTTCCCGGTCCATTACGCCCACCTCGGATTCAGGCATCCATCTCCGGAGTACCTTAGGATCCTTCCCTCGCGGAACTCAGTGTTGGGCACTGAGCTCCGGACTGCCGTCCGAGTACCTCACCCCAGGACTAAAGGTGCCAGAGGTAGAACACGATCTCCGGTGGTCTTCTAGGCCTAGTCCGCCTAGAGGACAAGCACGAACTCCGTCCGCAGGCTAAAGGTGCCAGGGACCAACCACCCCGTGACCAAGATGGCCGGCCCCTTTTATCCCCTCTCCCAGCAAGCACGGCGGGTTCCCCGCCCCACCATACCGCTGCCAAGAGAGGACAAAAAGTAGGCTCAGCACACAGCGGTATCCGTCCGTCGGCCCATGGTGACAGCGCCACCCAGTGGACCGCCTGAGACACACCACTGGTGTCACCGAAAAATTCAAAAATTACCCCGGGAAAGTAAGTACCCGCTACAATAATATAATAATAATAAAAATGATTCAATAATTTAATCAAATCAAAAACACTGAAATTTGCTCAGTTGCAGAATTGTCGCTGTCATTAGATTTAGTGTTTTATGACGAATTTCCCCACAAATCGCTATCGCTCAATTCTGCAAGTGATTCTAATTTATTATCGCTGTTTTCTAGCTGGTCTAAAACCACTTTTGACGTAAAGGGACACTTTTTGGTTGCTATGGACATTCTCAGGTTTCTAGGCAGAAAAAACAGTATTTATAATATAAAAGTGCATGCAGGACACTGGACAAACCACTAAGAGACAAAGGGGGTGTGTAATTATTTTATACAGTACTGTAATCTGTAAGATCACAGTATACTGTATGTATACTGTGTTTTTCACTTTTTGAATTTGGCGCCGAACTCCGTCCCCGTGCGCCGCAACGCTCACTCGGAAGTGTGAATCGAGCGAGGAGACAGCTCGCAGACACAGCGGGGAGACATTGCAGGATCCAGGGGACAAGGTAAGTAACTTTCCATGGATACTGCGATGCGATCCCGAGTCTGGCTCGGGGTTACCGCTTTTGGTAGTAAAAACTCACCCCGTGCCAGACTCTGGAATACCACCAGGGAGGTTAAGGCTGGTCATACATTATACAATTTTCCTTTAGATTTAGAGGTCAAACCTAAACACTTTCGAATTGTACTGTATGCAACCAGGCAAGCCCTTGCACTACATAGTTGAAGGTAAATCTGAAAGAAAACGAACAAGAAAATTGTATAATGTATGACCAGCCTAAGGTTCATCCGGATTCTGTGCTGGTCCCTCGAGTTCCACCACACCAAACTAGATCTTTTTTAGATCTGGCTTTGTGCACCTGAACTACAATCTCCACATACTTTTGAGCATATAACATATGTGTGTATCTATATACTATATACACTGCTCAAAAAAATTAAAGGAACACTTTTGAATCAGAACTCCTGGGATATTGATCTGGTCAGTTAAGTAGCAGAGGGGGAGGGGTGTATACAGCGGGGGTTGTTAATCAGTTTCAGCTGCTTTGCTGTTAATTGAAATTAACAACAGCTGCACTAGATGGGCAACAATGAGACGACCTCCAAAACAGGAATGGTTTTTCAGGTCTGACATTTTTTTTCCCCTACTCATCTTTTCTGACTGTTTTTCACTAGTTTTGCATTTGGCTAGGGTCAGTGTCACTACTGGTAGCATGAGGCGATACTTGGACCCTATGAAGGTTGCACAGGCAGTCCAACTCCTCCAGGATGGCACATCAATACGTGTCATTGCCAGAAGGTTTGCCGTGTCTCCCAGCACAGTCTCAAGAGCATGGAGGAGATTCCAGGAGACAGGCAGTTACTCTAGGAGAGCTGGACAGAGCCGTAGAAGGTCCTTAACCGATCAGCAGGACCGGTATCTGCTCCTTTGTGCAAGGAGGAACAGGATGAGGACTGCCAGAGCCCTACAAAATGACCTTCAGCAGGCCACTGGTGTGAATGTCTCTGACCAAACAATCAGAAACAGACTTCATGGGGTGGCCTGAGGGCCCGACATCCTCTAGTGTGCTCTGTGCTCACTGCCAGACACTGTGGAGCTCGATTGCCATTTTCCATTGAACACCAGAATTGTCAGGTCCGCCACTGGTGCCCCATACTTTTCACAGATGAGAGCAGGTTCACCCTGAGCACATGTGACAGACGTGAAACACTTGAAAGGGTCGGGAGAAGCCGCGGAGAACTTTATGCTGCCTGTAACGTCGTTCAGCATGACCAGTTTGGTGGTGGGTCAGTGATGGTCTGGAGAGGCATATCCATGGAGGGACGCACAGACCTCTACAGGCTACACAATGGCACCCTGACTGCCATTAGGTATCAGGTTGAAATCCTTGGACCCATTGTCAGACCCTACGCTAGTGCATTGGGTCCTGGGTTCCTCCTGGTGCACGACAATGCCCGGGCTCATGTAGCGAGAGCATGCAGCCAGTTCCTGGAGGATGAAGAAATTGATACCATTGAATGGCCCCCACGCTCACCTGACCTAAATTTAAAAGAACACCTCTGAGACATTATGTTTCGGTCCATCCGGTGCCGCCAGGTTGCACCTCAGTCTGTTCAGGAGCTCAGTGATGCTCTGGTCCAGATCTGGGAGGAAATACCCCAGGACACCATCCGTCGTCTCATTAGGAGCATGCCCTGATGTTGTCAGGCATGTATACAAGCACTTGGGGCCATACAAACTACTGAGGATCATTTTGAGTTGTTGCAATGAAATTTCATCAAAATGGACTAGCTTGCTGCATAATTTTTTCACTTTGATTTTCGGGGTGTCTGAATTCAGCCCTCTGTAGGTGGATAATTTTCATTTCCATCAAATGATGTGCCATCCTTTCATTCCTAACACATTACCCAGTCCATATCAGTATACATATCCAGCATGAGATTTTTGCCTGTTGAGATCTGATATGTTTTCAAAGTGTTCCTTCATTGCGCCAACTTCCTTTTTATTTGAAGCTCGCTGCAGATTTCTAGGAAAAGTTGTGAACACACAAACAGGGAAATAAACAAGCAAGGGAATTCTGTGCACACTGCATAGATGGCAGCTATGCAGTGGTTGCAACATTTTAGCACACTTTTTTTGCCATCTTTAGAAAATCATAATTGGCTGCAAAAGTGAGATGGAAAGATAATTTAATAACACTGTATTACGAGTTGCATGTACAATGATTATATATGTTATAGTCATTTTAGTGAAAGTGGCGTTTCCTTTAAAACCCATCTGAAGTTTTCTGTTAAATAAGCTTTATGTATAAAATAGGCAGCAACAAGTACATGGGAGATATCTTACTGTTAGGTCTCTGATTAATCTCTATTGTAAGTTCAAAATACTGTTTCCTGGGATGCAGACTATAGAGAAGAACCACCCGTCTGTGTGTGGATGACGTGGTGGGACAAGCCCCATGTTGAGTCAGGGTTATTGACATTCGTTTAAGTGCAAAATCAATATATCTTGTGAATGAAATAAACTTTAGTCTGGCTTTAAAAGGAATGTATACTGTTCTTGCTGCAGTTTATGTGGTTATATTTTCCTTTTCACATATATACCGCATATACTCGAATATAAGCCGACCCAAATATAAGCCGAGGCACCTAATTTTACCACAAAAAACTGGGAAAACTCATTGACTCAAGTATAAGCCTAGGGTGGGAAATGCAGCAGCTACTGTAAGTGGAAAAGAGAGTGAACAATGCCCATCTGCAGCCTCACTGTGCCCATTTGCAGCCTCATTGTGCCCATTTGCAGCTTCACTGTGTCCATTTTTAACCTCACTGTGCCCATCTGCAGCCTCACTGTGCCCATTTGCAGCCTCACTGTGCCCATTTGCAGCCTCACTGTGCCAATCTGCATGCCTCACTGTGCCCATCTGCATACCGCATTGTGCCCATCTGCATGCCTCACTGTGCCCATCTGCATGCCTCATGTACCTGTTTGCTGTGTTCTGCAGTCTTAACTTCAGTCGGCGGCCGTCCACTGTAACAAAGCCCTGCCTCCTCCTCGTCCGTGATTCAGTTTCCCAGCAGTGAGTCAGTGTTCTGTCTATCATGGACGAGGACGAGGGGGAGGCGGGGCTTTGTTACACTGGACGGTCGCCGACTGACTGCATTACACAGCGGGGAGACTGGAGTATAATCCGAGGGGGTCTTTTTCAGCTTATACCCGAGTATATACTGTACATATATATATATATATAGGAAGGCTAGTATGCTAGCCTGAAATTATGGGAGGAGTTCGAGGGGTACTTATACAGACCATCCACGAGGGTCAGCGTCGGCTGTAGTGCGCGGTATTCGTCGTCATCAGCCGACGCCTTACGACTCGCAACGTCCGTGTAGTTGCTTTCGTACCTTCCAGCTTCGCTCGCAGTTGATCGTATCCCCGCTCGCGGTCGCAGGTAGGACCGGCCGTTACCGTTCGTACGAATCGTAGCGCCGGTACACGTTTCTTCTTTTACAAAAATCACACGGTTCATAACCCCGTGTTTTCCGTCTGCATCGTATGTTTATCGACTAGTCCAGTTGTCTTTCGTACCCTGTCACACCCACGTTGCTACCGGTAACGGTCCGTCCAGACACTACGGCTCTCAGAGCTGTTGTACGAATTACTCACAGCTCGCAAGGCTCTCGCCTCAGTCGCACATCCGATACCCAGTCGTCGGACTGGTATCCCACACTGCACTTCCTTATCCCTAGTCACTGATGCCCTACACCTCCTACGATACTCTCCCTTCACCTTACTGATGCCCCACACCTCCTACTTACACCATACACCAAACAGTCTGGGCCGGCTCTTGTCGCTAACAATCGGCACTACAGGCCGGACCCTCGACAATCACAAGCCCCTTCAACTTCGAAACAACGAACACCCGTCCGAATCCAGCCGTATCTCCGGCGCTACGATTCGGACCCGGGAAATTCAAATCCCCGCCTTGCACCCGTTATCAGCCCGTATACAGGTACAGCATCGGCTTAGAGATTCGGATCTCTGGCATCCACGTTGGTTCCGAGCACAGTCGCACCACCGGCTCATCGGCTCGGACCTACAAACATCGAACCGCTAAACCATCCGAATTCAGTCGTAGCATAGGCTCAAACTTTCGAACCAATGGCATTCCCAAGCGATCCGAGTCCAGTCGCTTCACCGGCTCAATCGACTCGGATCTCTAGCAACTGACCCTCCTATCCGATCCGAACCCAGTCGTAGCATCGGCTCAAAGGTTCGGATCCTCCGCTAACATGGCCGTTCTGGGCTCAGTCGCGGTCGAGTCACAGTCGCACCACCGGCGCATACCGCTCCGATCTTCAGCATTAAACTTCTTTAGCCGACCCGAATCCAGTCGTAGCATCGGCTCCAAGTTTCGGATCCTCGGCTGAAACAACCAATTCGTTCGCGGCCCATACCCGGCTCTAAGCAGCTCCGACCCATACCTCCGATACAACGTCGAACGTCTCAGAACGTTACGAATCCAGTCGTAGCATCGGCTCCAAGTTTCGGATCCTCGGCTGAAACAACCAATTCGTTCGCAGTCGCATACCCGGCTCTAAGCAGCTCCGACCCATACCTCCGATACAACGTCGACGTCTCAGAACGTTACGAATCCAGCCGTAGCATCGGCCACAATGATTCGAACCCCAAGCCGCTATACACACGCATTACTTACCACTCCCGTTTCATCACGAAACGGCCATCCCCACACACTCGAAAGTCACAAACTCTTCTTCTTTCGTCTCCTTAAGGCATTTGTTCCTCGCAAGCGCTGCGAGCGTTCGACGAGTGGTTGCACACCAGCCACTCACCTCCTCCAGTAGTCAAACGGCTACTCACCAATTTCTCTATCCCTTTCCACCACACACGTCAGTTAGATTGAGTTTCCATCCCGTCCACCCTGCAATCCAGGTCGGACGATATCTCCCGAAAAAAAAAAAAAAAAAAGGGGGGGCAGGGGGTCTTACACACTTCTTCACCCGGAGCTACGTACCGCTCCCACAACTCTTCAGGCCTACAAAAAACAAAAAAATAAATAAAAATAAAATAAAAATAAAAAATATATATATATAATAATAAAAAATAAAAATAAAAAAAAATAAATAAATAAAAAATAAATAAATAAATAAATAATAAAAAAATAATAATAAAAAAAATAAATAAATAATAAAAAAAAAATAATAAATAAATTAAAAAAAAAATTTAAAAAAAATATATATATATATATATATATATATAATAATAAAAAAAAAAAAAAATATAAAGGAATATATATATATATATATATATATATCTCCATGTCACCCTCCTCACAGGTCCCGGTCGACCCATGTCTCGACCTCAACCAAAACAGGGCTCAAGTCAGGTGCATAAACGCAAGGCCCCTCCTTGCTTTCTCTCCGCACTCTTTCAAGACATATTTGCCTTCACATACACAATTCGACCGCTCACCAGGCGCTAGCAACTGCCACATACTTCTACGCATGACACTCTGTTTTCGAAGCCGATCCGAGATCCTTCACTACGCAGACAAGGTCACCAACATCACCTTGCTGGCAGTGCAGGAGTTGGCAGACCGACCACACGTCATTGAACTACAGATCGAAACATTCCTACTTAGCATACCAGACTCCAGCTACCCGCCCCAGTACGCCCTGGGGGCTCTGGTTCATCAGTCTGTGCCAAGCACAGACGGCACCCGAGCTATCGGTTACCTAGCCAGTCACCTCCTGGCTCACCTCGGTTGCCACGCACTCTTTTAAGTTTTCTAAATTACACTCAACAAGCGCTCGTACGCAAAACTTGGCTATCCTCTGCGCCTGTCATTCCTTATTCTGTCCATCCTCCCTTCCTTCTCCCTACCCACTTTCGTACCTCCTCTATCCCCTCCATACCTGGCATCTCACTCTATAAACATACATTCCCCCCCCTTTTTCTTTCTCGTTTTTCTTCAGCCCCCAACATGTCGCAGGCCGACTGCGATGACTTTACCTTCGTCCCACCGTCACCACGTTCGGGTTCAGCGGACGACTCCACACAGTCCCTCAGGGCTGGACCATCCCCAGGCTTACAGCCGAACTATGCCGTAGGGGCATCCCCTACCCGGCCACGAAAACCAAACTGTTAGGCTGCTGTTCCATAACCAGCGGCAACTCTACCAGACAAATTCCGCTGCAGTCGATATCCTCGGCATTACTCAGCTACACGCCTTGGTGACCACACTGGCAACCGCAGTCACCGACGTCCAGGCTAGAGTAGGGGCCCTGAAAACACGGTCAGCCACGCCCCTATCAGCCCCAGTCTCCACCGTCGTTACCGAACCCCCCACTGTAGGTACGCCCGACGCTTGCACCCCTTTTTTTTTTTTCCCCTCTTCGCACCTGGTCCCAGCGGGCATCAGGAAGGACATCCTAAGCGATAGGACGCGAACCTAGCGTCCCCACGCATCCTCGGCACAGGTCATAACAGGGAACAAGCCGCGTGCCTAGGGGGACGTCTCAGTCATCCTAATGGCCAAGGACCCCAGGCTCGCTCGCAAACTCGAAAGCGACAAGTTCGTGGTAGCCTCTGGAAGCCTTAGAGATGTAACCAGTCCTCCCAGTCAGACTAGGATGTCCAATTTGAGCACCGGGGGGCGCAGCCATCTCCAGCAACTTAATTTCAAGGGTTGCTTTTACCCCACCGCAAACTTCTGCACATCCGCCTCCTGTGCCAGAAGGCTCTCCCTAGAAATACCTGCGGCGCCAAGCAGCAGAGTCCAGCTGGACCAGGCCACATGCACTTCGGGCGGCTCGACTTTCTCTCCTCACATCCAACTTCCTCTCTAGCAGCCTTCCTAGTACAGGGGACACTACAGGGTTCCACACCGGACTCGTTACACTGCCTGACTCATTCCAAAACTACCCAGTCAAACTCCAGCATACCCTCACAGGAGTTCTCCCGATGGTTTAGGATCCTCGTGAGATCTAAGGAGTCCAAGAGAGGTCTTTAAAACCTTGACGTGCCCACAACCGTGAAGAAAGTAGAAAGACCGGCACAGTTCATCTCCTTCCTGGTAATCATTCTAGACAAACGCGCTATGCGGGCCAGCCCACCTCTCGGTAGATTGACCCGCATCAGGACAGTCATCCATACGTCTACCGACACGCAAGGGTGCACTAACCCACAGCTACAATCCCTACTGGGCATGCTCAAACCACGATGAGGATCGTCTCTCAAGGGCGATCCTTTATCGCACGCTTCTTAGTGTTCCTCTCCCAGGCACAAGACCCTGACCAAGTCATTAAGCTAGACGCAGCCTCCGTAGCAGGATCTGGCCATGGGGGACCAATTCCTTGAGACCGGATAGGTAGACCCTTGTTTATCCCATCAGCATTCTCCTCGTCACCTCAGATAATCACGGACGTAGCAGCTTCCACAAGCTTCGCTGCAACTTTTGGCCATCATTGGTTTCAGGAGATCCGATCCATCAGAGATGCTCACAATTCCGCTTTTAGTCAGTCCTCCTCTCTATTTGAGATCTACCGCATAGTCGCAGCAACTCGAGTACGGGGCAGCCCCGGGCAGGACAGACCGCCACGTTCGCCACAGACAACCAGGCTACAGCCACAGTCGTTAACAAAGGCAGGTCAATAAATCGTTGTCCGTCATGTCCTTCCCACGCAGGCTGTTGCTACTTTCCCTACAACATCAGCTCAGTAGCCTCAGTGTCCACATACCCGGTCAATGCAACACCTCGGCCGACGCGCTATCCCGCTTGACCATGCCACATCCTTTCACAGAAGCCGGAGCCGACTCGACCATGTCCGGCGTCCCACATTAGTCGCAACCAACTCTGGAATCAGATAGCACCTCCATGGTGCTACCTCCCTCGTCAATGCATCCTGATCCGCCAACACACTACAGGTGGCGGCAACCACACTCTAGTACCAAACGCTTACCAGTGACCAGCGCCATACTCCGGGACATGTCTGCTATCCTTTCACGTTCTCCCTTCGGTCTATGGCCCAGCCTGGTAGTTCAAGCAGCCATTTACCTAGCCTTTTACGATTTTACGGCCCGGCGAATTACTATCACCAGCCCTAAATGCCGAGTACTACTCGGGCACCACCCGACTTGCCACCGAAGTCATTTCATCCTACACCCGACGGTGTCGGAAATGATACAACCCGGTCCCGGAGTAGACATTAAACCTTTCCAGACACACAACGCCATGGCCGTTCTACGGTAATTGGTAAACTCTGCTGTCCGAGCCATCTGAGGACAGCCCTCTACTACCTTTCCCAACTGAACCCCTAAGCGGGAACCAGTTCGTCAGCCACGTCAGAACACTCCTGAGCATCTCGGGCCTTGACCCAGGATGTTACTCAGGACTCGCTTTCGCATTAGAGCAGCCCCAGCAACATCACGAAACAGAGTTCCTGACCACGCAATAAGGAAGATAGGCAGGTGGAAATCCTCGTGTTTCGCCCGACACGTCCCCGATCCTCAGTCAGAAATATCACGAGCCTTTAACAGTCTCGCTCTATAGTGGTTTACCTGACATAATGGATCAATTCCTTCCTAATAGGGATGAGCCGAACACCCCCGGGTTCGGTTCGCACCAGAACCTTCGAACGGACCGAAAGTTCGCGCGAATTTTCGAACCCTATTCGTTATAATGGACGCGAACGTTCGAAATCAAAATTGCTAATTACAACGGCCAATATGCATGTTAATGTTATAAAACAGGTTTGGGGACCCGGGTCCTGCCCCAGGGGACATATATCAATGCAAAAAGAAATTTTAAAAACTAAAGTTTTTTCGGGAGCAGTCATTTTAATGATGCATAAAGTGAAAAAAAAAAAGTGAAATTTTCCTTTAAATATGGTACCTGGGGGGTGTCTAAAGTATGCCTGTGAAGTGGCATGTGTTTCCCGTGTTTAGAACTGTCCTTGCACAAAATGACATTTGTAAAGGAAAAAAAGAAGCCATTTAAAACCACTTGCGGCTTTAATGTCATGTCTTGTCCTGGCCGCCATATGGCTGAAAATCCTTGAGAAAAATGGCATGGCTACCCCATCACCCCCCCCCCCCACCCCAGCCCCTTTGGGTCTTGTATGGATACTAAGGGGGACCCCGCACCCAAAATAAAACCCTATACCTACAACCCTATATACTCTGAACAGCAGTATATAGGTGGTGCAAACAAGACATGGACTGTAGGTTTGTTCTTAAGTAGAATCTGAACAGGTACATTATGAAGTGTAGCTACATCCCAAAAAAATCAATTTTTAAGCTTTTTGGAGAACATAGGGAGGGGTTATCACCCCTGTAACATTTGCTGTCTTTGCACATCTGTTCAGAACATGTCACCTCACTTTCCGTCCCAATGACAAATGTTTTTGGAAAAGTGGGGTTTTAATTGAAACAAGGATTGGTGATAAAGCATCAGTAGAGAGGAGATACCTTTTTCCCAAATTAAATCTAACAGGATAGAATTTTCCTTCCTAGGGGTAGATTTCCTCTCACTTCCTGTTTTCTCTTGCCGTTTGCAAGTAGGAGTCGTTTGTAAGTTGGATGTTTGAAAGTAGGGGCCTGCCGTATATACTCTGCAGAAATTTGCCCTATTAGATGTTGGTGTAGCCACAAGACTGGTGGGCACAGGAATGGGCCCTGCTGTGAGTTAATAGATCAAGATTTGTACTTGCATGCACCTGTTGAACCGGGCAGAAAAATTGGGCCTTTGGTGGTGGTGGTGGTGGTGGTGGACGGTGTTGCCACAAGACTGTAAGCCCTCACAGTTACTCTTGGTGGGTGCAGGAATGGGCCCTGCTGTGAGTTATTAGATCAAGATTTGTAATTGCATGCACCTGTTGAACAGGGCAGAAAAATTGGGCCTTTGGTGGTGGTGGTGGTGGTGGACGGTGTTGCCACAAGACTGTAGGCCCTCATAGTTACTCTTGGTGGGCGCAGGAATGGGCCCTGCTGTGAACTATTAGATCAAGATTTGTAATTACACGCCCCTGTTAAACAGGGGCTGAAAAATTGTGCCTTAGGCATTGGTGCTGGTGCCACAACACTGCAACCCCTCACAGATACTGTACTTGGAGCACAGCAGTCACACCTGTTGCGAAGCATCTTTTTAAAAAATTGTAATTACACGCCCCTGTTATACAGGGGCTGAAAAATTGTGCCTTAGGCACTGGTGCTGGTGCCACAACACTGCAACCCCTCACAGATACTGTACTCTGAGCACAGCAATGAGACCTGTTGCAAAGCATTGCCTAAAAATTGTAATTACACGCCCCAACAGGGGCTGAAAAATTGTGCCTTAGGCACTGGTGCTGGTGCCACAACACTGCAACCCCTCACAGATACTGTACTCTGAGCACAGCAGTCACACCTGTTGCGAAGCATCTTTTAAAAAAAATTTAATTACACGCCCCTGTTATACAGGGGCTGAAAAATTGTGCCTTAGGCACTGGTGCTGGTGCCACAACACTGCAACCCCTCACAGATACTGTACTCTGAGCACAGCAATGAGACCTGTTGCAAAGCATTGCCTAAAAATTGTAATTACACGCCCCAACAGGGGCTGAAAAATTGTGCCTTAGGCACTGGTGCTGGTGCCACAACACTGCAACCCCTCACAGATACTGTACTCTGAGCACAGCAGTCACACCTGTTGCGAAGCATCTTTTTAAAAAATTGTAATTACACGCCCCTGTTATACAGGGGCTGAAAAATTGTGCCTTAGGCACTGGTGTGGTGGCATGGATCATTGAGGAGGAGGAAGAGGATAGTCAGTGAACATAACAGGACAGTCACTCAGCATCAGCATAGGCAGTCTTGAAGGGATGTGACATTATAAATTATTCCGTTATATCCGCTTCAGGTGTCTGGTAGCTGGTGGTGATCCAAGACTGATTCATTTTTATGAAGGTCAGTCGATCAACCGAGTCGGTGGACAGGCGCACCCTATGATCGGTGACAAATCCTCCAGCAGCACTGAATGTGCGTTCGGAAAGAACGCTGGATGCAGGACAGGCCAGTAGCTCAATTGCATACTGTGCAAGCTCTGGCCAGTGATCCATCCTCAGGACCCAGTAAGCCAGAGGATTTTCGGTGGGAAAGGTGTCCAAGTCTGACCTTGCCCCTAGGTATTCCTGCACCATGTATATCAGACGCTGGCGATGGTTGCTGGAACCGATCATACCTTGGGGCTGCGGACTAAAAAATTGTCTGAACGCATCGGTCAGACGTCCACCTTCCCCACCGCTCCTTCTGCTACTGACCGAAGCCTCAGCAACTTGTCGTCCAGGACCAGGAGTTTGTAACCTCCCAGTTTCTGGGAACGCGTTGCACAGACCTTTCTGCAAGGCCTCCCTGAGATGTCTCATCCTCTGCTCCCTCTGCGACGGCAAGATAAGGTCCGCAACCTTACCCTTGTACCGTGGATCAAGGAGAGTGGCCAGCCAGTAATGGTCACTCTCCTTGATCCGAAGAACACGAGGATCCTTCCGCAGGCTTTGCAGGATCAGGGAGGCCATGCAGCGTAGGTTAGCTGAGGCATTCGGTCCGGAGTCTTCTGGGTCACTGAGGATGACATGACCGCCAGCCACCTCCTCCCAGCCACGTACAAGTCCACTGGTTTGTTGGGACTGTACATCATCCCTAAAAGACTGCTGCTGCTGATGCTGAGTGCCAGGCTCCACCTCCATGCTCACACAATCCTCCTCCTCCTCCTCCTCCTCCTCTTCCTGTGTGATGGGTGGGACAGAAGGAACATTGTCTGGATAAAGGGGGCCTTGAGAGACAAGGAAGTCCTCCTCTTCCTGCCTCTGTTCTGCCTCAAGTGCCCTGTCCATTATCCCACGCAGCGTATGCTCCAACAGGTGGACAAGAGGTACAGTGTCACTGATGCATGCACTGTCACTGCTCACCATCCTCGTGGCCTCCTCAAATGGTGAGAGGACAGTGCATGCATCCCTGATCATGCTCCACTGGCGTGGGGAAAAAAAGCCAAGCTCCCCTGACCCTGTCCTGGTGCCGTAGTCGCAAAGGTACTCATTGATGGCCCTCTGCTGCGTGTGCAGTCGCTGCAGCATGGCCAACGTTGAGTTCCACCTGGTGGGCATGTCACATATTAGGCGGTTCTTGGGCAGGTTCAGCTCCTTTTGCAGCTCAGTCAGCCGAGCACTGGCATTATAAGATCGGCGGAAATGCACACAGACTTTCCTGGCCTGCCTCAGGACATCCTGTAAGCCTGGGAACCTGCCCAAGAA
Source organism: Rana muscosa (assembly GCA_029206835.1). Classification (NCBI taxonomy): domain Eukaryota; kingdom Metazoa; phylum Chordata; class Amphibia; order Anura; family Ranidae; genus Rana; species Rana muscosa. The sequence continues at coordinate 228,035,732 of CM055121.1, forward strand.
CCGCTGCACCACCAGGTTGAGGACGTGAGCCATACAGGGCACATGGGTGAGCTGCCCCTGTCGCAGGGCGGAGAGGAGGTTGGTGCCATTATCAGAAACGACCATTCCTGGCTTAAGCTGGCGTGGCGTCAACCACCTCTCGGCCTGCCCCTGCAGAGCTGCCAGAACCTCTGGCCCAGTGTGGCTCCTGTCCCCCAAACACACCAGCGCAAGCACGGCATGGCATCTTTTTGCCTGCGTACTCGCGTAGCCCCTTGTACGCCTACGGAGCACCGCTGGTTCCGAGGACAGAGCACTCGAAGAGGACATGGAGGAAGAAGAAGAGGAGGGGGTGGAGGAGAGAGGTGTGTCACAACCAGTAGTAGCATTTTGGAGGCGTGGTGGCGGAACAACCTCCAACACTACTGCACCTTGTCCTGCATCCCTCCCAGCTACCAATAGAGTGACCCAATGGGCCGTGAAAGAAAGATAACGTCCCTGTCCATGCCTGCTGGACCATGAGTCAGCGGTAATATGCACCTTACCGCTGACCGCCCTGTCCAGCGAGGCATGGACATTGCCTTCCACATGCCAGTAGAGAGACGGAATCGCCTTCCGTGAGAAAAAGTGGCGTTTGGGAACCTGCCACTGAGGAACCGCACATTGAACAAACTCACGGAAGGGGGCCGAGTCTATCAACTGAAAAGGCAGCAGTTGAAGTGCTAGCAATTTAGCCAAGCTAGCATTCAACCGCTGGGCATGTGGATGGCTGGGAGTATACTTCTTTCGACGGTCCAGCAGCTGGGGCAGGGAAATTTGCCTGCTACAATCGGACGTCGGTGTACTGCAAGTACTTGGTTGTGACACACCTAATTCTACACCTTCAGTCCTCTCAGAGCAGCTTTCAGAGAGGACTGAAGATATAGTGGGGATGGAGATCCCAGCTGATGAGGAGCAAGGAGAGGTCCGCTTTGTTCTTTGGTGTGGGTCTTTTATGTGTGCTTGCCAACGAGCTGCATGGCAGGTCGACATATGTCTGCTCATGCTTGTGGTGCCCAAGCGGCTGATGTTTTGGCCACGCGAGATACGCTTGAGACAAATATTGCAAATAGCAGTGGTGCGATCTGATGCACTCGTCTCAAAAAAGGCCCACACCAAAGAACTTTTGTGATAACGTGCAGAGGCAGCGCCCTGCACAGGCGGAGCTCTGCGGTGTGGTACAGTTGCTGTGCTGGCCTCTAGCTGGCCTCCAGGGGGCATCCTGCCTCGTTGGACATGTGACGCTGCATCCTCCTCCTCCTCCTCCTCTCTCCCTTCAGGCACCCATGTGGAGTCAGTGACCTCATCATCCCCTCCCTCTTCACCACTAGAGCAAACCTGGCAGTAAGCTGCAGCTGGTGGAACACTACTGCCAGATTGCTGTCCTTCAGCATCCCCTCTCTCTGCGCGCACACTACTGACTTCCTCAAGCTGGGTATCATCATCCGAGCCTTCGAATCGTTGGGCATCCTCCTGGAGCATGTACCCAACACTGTGCTCAAACAGTTCGGGGGACTCCTCAGGAGGACATGGTGGGTCTAGGGAAGGGGTGGCTGATGATGCCATTGAGTACGCGTTGGCAGCTGCTCTGCCAGTACCCTGAGCCTGGGTGAGAGAGGATGAGGAGGATGAGGAGGGCTTGGTCATCCATTCTACCAAGCCTTCGGCATGATGCGGCTCCACATGTCCAGCTGCCGAAAACAAAGACAAGCGTGTCCCATGGCCACGTGCTGATGACGATGCACGACCACGTCCACGGCCAGCACTGTTGTCTCTAGAAACAGAGCCTGCCTGCCCTGTGTTCTTGCCTCGGCACGCTCTGCCTCTCCTTGGCGGTCTTCCAGCCATTGTAGTCGGTAGTGTATATAGTATAAAAAATAGAACTCCTATGTGTGCTCACAACACACTGTAGGTCCTATGGGTGCTGACACTAACACACTATAGGTACTATGTGTGCTGCTGACAAGAAAATATAGGAGCTCTGTTTGCTGCCACTAACACACTAGAAGTCCTATGGGTGCTGCTGAGAAGAAAATATAGGAGCTCTGTTTGCTGCCACTAACACACTAGAAGTCCTATGGGTGCTGCTGAGAAGAAAATATAGGAGCTCTGTTTGCTGCCACTAACACACTAGAAGTCCTATGGGTGCTGCTGAGAAGAAAATATAGGAGCTCTGTTTGCTGCCACTAACACACTAGAAGTCCTATGGGTGCTGCTGAGAAGAAAATATAGGAGCTCTGTTTGCTGCCACTAACACACTAGAAGTCCTATGGGTGCTGCTGAGAAGAAAATATAGGAGCTCTGTTTGCTGCCACTAACACACTAGAAGTCCTATGGGTGCTGCTGAGAAGAAAATATAGGAGCTCTGTGTGATGCCACTAACACACTAGAAGTCCTATGGGTGCTGCTGAGAAGAAAATATAGGAGCTCTGTTTGCTGCCACTAACACACTACAAGTCCTATGGGTGCTGCTGAGAAGAAAATATAGGAGCTCTGTTTGCTGCCACTAACACACTAGAAGTCCTATGGGTGCTGCTGAGAAGAAAATATAGGAGCTCTGTTTGCTGCCACTAACACACTAGAAGTCCTATGGGTGCTGCTGAGAAGAAAATATAGGAGCTCTGTTTGCTGCCACTAACACACTAGAAGTCCTATGGGTGCTGCTGAGAAGAAAATATAGGAGCTCTGTTTGCTGCCACTAACACACTAGAAGTCCTATGGGTGCTGCTGAGAAGAAAATATAGGAGCTCTGTGTGATGCCACTAACACACTAGAAGTCCTATGGGTGCTGCTGAGAAGAAAATATAGGAGCTCTGTTTGCTGCCACTAACACACTAGAAGTCCTATGGGTGCTGCTGAGAAGAAAATATAGGAGCTCTGTTTGCTGCCACTAACACACTAGAAGTCCTATGGGTGCTGCTGAGAAGAAAATATAGGAGCTCTGTTTGCTGCCACTAACACACTAGAAGTCCTATGGGTGCTGCTGAGAAGAAAATATAGGAGCTCTGTTTGCTGCCACTAACACACTAGAAGTCCTATGGGTGCTGCTGAGAAGAAAATATAGGAGCTCTGTGTGATGCCACTAACACACTAGAAGTCCTATGGGTGCTGCTGAGAAGAAAATATAGGAGCTCTGTTTGCTGCCACTAACACACTAGAAGTCCTATGGGTGCTGCTGAGAAGAAAATATAGGAGCTCTGTGTGATGCCACTAACACACTAGAAGTCCTATGGGTGCTGCTGAGAAGAAAATATAGGAGCTCTGTTTGCTGCCACTAACACACTAGAAGTCCTATGGGTGCTGCTGAGAAGAAAATATAGGAGCTCTGTTTGCTGCCACTAACACACTAGAAGTCCTATGGGTGCTGCTGAGAAGAAAATATAGGAGCTCTGTTTGCTGCCACTAACACACTAGAAGTCCTATGGGTGCTGCTGAGAAGAAAATATAGGAGCTCTGTTTGCTGCCACTAACACACTAGAAGTCCTATGGGTGCTGCTGAGATGAAAATATAGGAACTCTGTGTGATGCCACTAACACATTAGAAGTCCTATGGGTGCTGCTGAGAAGAAAATATAGGAGCTCTGTTTGCTGCCACTAACACACTAGAAGTCCTATGGGTGCTGCTGAGAAGAAAATATAGGAGCTCTGTGTGATGCCACTAACACACTAGAAGTCCTATGGGTGCTGCTGAGAAGAAAATATAGGAGCTCTGTTTGCTGCCACTAACACACTAGAAGTCCTATGGGTGCTGCTGAGAAGAAAATATAGGAGCTCTGTTTGCTGCCACTAACACACTAGAAGTCCTATGGGTGCTGCTGAGAAGAAAATATAGGAGCTCTGTGTGATGCCACTAACACACTAGAAGTCCTATGGGTGCTGCTGAGAAGAAAATATAGGAGCTCTGTTTGCTGCCACTAACACACTAGAAGTCCTATGGGTGCTGCTGAGAAGAAAATATAGGAGCTCTGTTTGCTGCCACTAACACACTAGAAGTCCTATGGGTGCTGTTGGGGTGCAATGCTGTGCTAACAGCACTGCGGTTGGTACTACTGCAATACTGTACTAACAGTAAGCACGCACCAGACTAATCCCCAGCAGCAGCTAATAACACACTAACTGTGCAATCAGCAGCAATGAACGATCAATGACTTAGGTAGCAATGGTTTAGCAAAGAAATAGCCAATGGTTTAGCAAAGAAGAGCAAATCTTTCAGTATCAAGCAAAGACAGAATCAGCAGACTAATCTCTCCTAAAGCCGGAACTCATGTGACCGGGGCCGATGGCGTGGCGGCCTTTTAAATGGTGGGGCGTGTACTAAAGCCCCTGAGCTGTAATTGGCTACAGCCGTCCTGCCTGTAGCCAATTATTGCTCTCCGAGTTTCGGGCGCTGTGATTGGCCAAGCATGCGGGGTCACAGTGCATGCTTGGCCAATCATCAGCCAGCAATGCACTGCGCCGGCCGCGCCGGCCGCAATGCATTGCGGGGCCGCTCGCATCACACGAATGTGATGCGAACGGCCCAAATAGTTCTGGGCTCGACGAGCGAGCGAACGCCCGATGCTCGATTCGAACATGGGTTCGAATCGAGCACCGGGCCCATCCCTACTTCCTAACCTTGTGTGACTTTTTGGCCCCTTTCTTTGGCATACCGTACGAAAGGCCAGGCCACACTTCAGGTCTTATTCGTGTTGTTAGTCTTGTGACGTGTTTATGTGATCCATATCTCTTCGGACAGAGGGCTCCGACCATAAATAGGAAGGCTAGTATGCTAGCCTGAAATTATGGGAGGAGTTCGAGGGGTACTTATACAGACCATCCACAAGGGTCAGCGTCGGCTGTAGTGCGCGGTACCCACCCACCCATATCTCCCTTTTCTAGGGCACTCCTCTACAACCAATTCTCAGCAGAATTATCTATCACTTCTATTCAGGTATGGCCCCTTTCTTTGGCATACCGTACGAAAGGCCAGGCCACACTTCAGGTCTTATTCGTGTTGTTAGTCTTGTGACGTGTTTATGTGATCCATATCTCTTCGGACAGAGGGCTCCGACCATAAATATATATATATATATATATATATATATTTTTTTTTTACAAATTATAGGTTCTCTGGGGGAAGGATAACAGAGCAGAAACTGTTTACTGTTAGACTGCCTCTCTATGACTGAAGCACTTAATGGCTCCTCTAAAAAGACCAGGCATGGAGGGATAGAGGAGTCACTTCCCTGACTGATATAGGAGTAAGTAGTAATGGCAGCTGGAGCCATTGTGCTCTGTAATCAGTAAGTGAAGCAGCTAAGAAAAGTCTGTGGGATATGTGAAAAGGAGCCTAGCATCCTTCTGCTGGCAGGAGAATAAAATACAAAACATGAAATATATCATGTTCATCTGACTTAAAACATTTTTTATTTTACTTTTTATTTTGGCGTGGAGGTTTACTCAAAAAAATCCACACTAGACCCAAGGGTCCCAGTATGGATTGGAGGGGATCCCCACACCCTTAAAACATTTTTCTTTTCATCTCTTTGTGGTCTGTTTATTAGAAGTGTAGCACACAGACCCCTCTTCCTTACCCTTGGCTCACTTGTAGGAAAAGGGGCACACCGTACCACATGCCCGTACCCTCCTGTGTGAAGAGGTTGAGCGGTGTAATGTACCTGGGTCTTTATGGTCAGGTTCTCCAGAGCAGTCTTTCTCAACTCCAGTCCTCAAGGCGCCCCAACAGGTCGTGTTTTCAGGATTTCCCTCAGATGAAACGGCTGTGGTAATTACTAAGGCAGGGAAACTGATCAAATCACCTGTGCAAAATAATGGAAAGCCTGAAAACATGACCTGTTGGGGCGCCTTGAGGACTGGAGATGAGAAACACTGCTCCAGAGGATGGTTCCCGTCTTCACTGCAATAAAGACAAGTCTCTATTCCCCAATAACTCCAAGGTCTACACCAATTACAACTCCAATGTAGAGTTTATTTTTCTCTCTTATGCATAGTCATTCAAATAGGAAAGGTTGGAGGAAGATCAGGACAGCAAGAGGTGTTGGAGTCTGCCCCTTTTATACCCTCTCCCGGGATGCACAGCAGGCCGACGCGCCCACCATACCACCGCCGAGAGGAGACATCCAAGGCACAGCACTGTACCAGCGGTTCAACCCTAACCTCCGATGGCAGCGCCATCAACAGGCCACAGGGAACTATACACCAGCATCCCACCTGTAGTATGAAATTGGTTTAAAGAACCCTATCAAATAGTGTGTTTGAGTACAACTACCACTCAAACATTCCCCTAGATTTAAAGCCCCACTACACACTCCCCCAGGACAGATAGACACTGTCCCCAGTGTCTGGGGTAAACCCACGTACCTCAAGCCTGAGTCTACACATGTTTATCTCAGAACTATGTACAAAAATGGTTTGTTTGTGCCGGAACCTAAATGTGGGAAAAGGGGTTGAATAAAGAGATGAAAGAAGATCAACCAGAGAAAAATGTGTACATCCCATTCTCAATGTCACATTTACAACATAAAACACATCACTTTATATACACTTACATCTCCCTCCCCTCCTAGGCTAGCTAACCCACCCATGCTCAGTGGTTGCCAGTCCTTCACCTGCAAAAGGGAGAAAACACATATAAAACCAACATAATCACATCCTATACTATCTATTATTTACAAAGGAAGGGAACTACCCTCCCCGAGGGGAGGACATTTTACTTCTATGCCAAGTACCTATTACACTAGTCCTAGTGTAAATAAAGAAACATTAAATATATTGTTATTATACTTTTTTTTTCTGAGCGCACAGAAACCCTTTGCAACACCGCCACCTAGTGGAAGTGGTACCGTCATAACCTTGTCCCAACACTTGAAATCAAATCTTCTTCTGTGGCCCTAGCTGCATCTACCCCCAAAGTCTCTGTCTTTGTGGCGCTGTGAGCGGAGAGAAACGGCAACAGCTCTCCTATCCCTCCAGCGGAGTTGATAACCCCAATTCACAAGGGCAAAGTCCCTGGACTCCAGGAGAGTACACTCCGGAAAACAATAGAACACATTAGAGTCCAGTCTTTTAGAGGTAAAATTTTGGATCGGGCAAAACAAGGAGCTTCCAGTTCTTGTCAAAAGTCTCGATGGAATACACAGCATCCTCCCGCTCCTTCCGACACACAACCACCCAATCCGCGTGTATGTGCCGACCCAGTACCCAGTCCAACTTACACCCCTTGTACCTCTCAGCAACTGCTGCAGAACAGGAGAGATACCTGCGGGCATTAGTCACCTTCAAATAGTCCCACAGAAAGTCAGCGTACCACCTCTCCCTGTAGGCCTCCACCTCAAAAAGCAAGTCTCTTGGAACATACGGGTACTCCCATTCGTAATCAGCCGCCACCCTCTGATTGAACAGCTGCTGCATCCTGGAAAGCGGAGGGAGAGTAGCACGGTCTCCCGCACCCGGGGTGCGTTATCCCCAGGAACTTTGGGTGAATCCCTTCTACTTCTGGCGGAGAATATGGGGTATTTTATCCCAGCCTTTCTTGACAAACAATTCTTCTATTTCTGCATCGTCTCCCACCTCGGAGGACGATTCCAAATCAGAGGTATCATACTCCTCTGCCGGCAAATAATTTTTGGTGGTGGAGGAATCACTATCCTTAACAAGTTCTTTAGGGTCGGGAACCCAAACATCCCCGATACTTCGGACACTCACTTTTGTCCCTTTCCCCAGCTTACCTCGACCTGTAGCTGTCGCGGATCGTCTGGAGGTCCCTCCGACGAAACAATCAGATTTAGGCAAGCGCTGAGGTGTAGCTCGACCACGGCCGCAGGAGGCTTTCACATAGCCCACCTTTCGCTTGGGCGGTGGGAGCGAGGACTCTGTAGCGACGGAGGCAGCATCCTCCGGTTTCTCTGTCTCCGGTTCCTCTTCTACCGGAACATCCGCAACGACTTCCTCCGAAGTCATGACAGTGGGGGTGGCTGTAGAAGCATAGGTTTCCTCCTCAAGAGTAGTGGCACCCGTAAGGCAATTCAAGCGGTAGGCACAAGGTTTTTCTGTAGGTTGCTCTACCTCGAAGATAAACTCCTTGCACTTTTCACATCTTCCAAAGGGCCGAAGGTGCACCACCAGTCCCTGGCACCCGGGACAAACCACTCCAAGGGCCTCCACGTCTCTGCAGACGTAGAGAGCAAAGCGACCCAGAGGCTTCAGCCGAATCCCCGTATCCATCAAGGGAGCAGCGAAAGAGGCAACTTTCATGGTTGAAAGAACTGGAATCCATGGGGCATTAGTCGCCATGTTGCTCACTCGCCGATCCATCAGGCACTGTCCATTTGACGCCAAAGTCACCACGCACATCTCACCGCATGGTGAGGCTCCTCCCATTTTCCTGCAATGTTTGCAGGCTTTCTTTTCCCTTGGCACGCCCACGAACTACGCAGTTTGGGCTCTCCTCGTGGCGCAGCCAAAATTCTTTCAAAGATGGCCGACCTCCACGGAGCCTCACAAGGGGAATAAAGTCCAAACTCTGGGGGTTTCCGACCACAAAAATCCCGGACTCGAGCCCCCACGTGTAGCACACAGACCCCTCTTCCTTACCCTTGGCTCACTTGTAGGAAAAGGGGCACACCGTACCACATGCACGTACCCTCCTGTGTGAAGAGGGTTCCCATCTTCACTGCAATAAAGACAAGTCTCTATTCCCCAATAACTCCAAGGTCCACACCAATTGCAACTCCAACCTAGAGTTTATTTTTCTCTCTTATGCATAGTCATTCAAATAGGAAAGGTTGGAGGAAGATCAGGACAGCAAGAGGTGTTGGAGTAGGTCCAGGCACAAAAAAATACTTATTCACTAACCATATCTTCAGGTAGTCTCAGCTCACCTGGATAGTCTCCCATTAGAGTGGATCCTAGCAGCCGGAGTGATGCTCGAATTAGATTACACACAGTCTCTGCACAAACTCTGCTACAGATCTGGTGAACATTAGGTCTCTGCCACAGACCTGGTGGATGTTAGGTCTCTGCCACAGACCTGGTGAACATTGGTTCTGGTATTAGGCCTCTATCAGGAAGATGACATCCCTCCAGAGAGTTACCGGGCCCCTTCCTTCACTGTGATCTCTCACCAGTCCCTCAGAACGGTCCTCCCCGGCCTCCTCTTCTAGATACGGGTCTCCTCGCAAGGCAGCACAATGAGATTCTTCCTCCCTCCGTGGGCTCCAGCCGAAGGTGCTGAACCCAAGGCCTTCAGTTGCAGCCCCAGGGCTAAAGGTGCCTGGGACTAATCCGCCAGTGTACTGGGCCAGGAACTCCACCCCAGGGCTAAAGGTGCCTGGGGCGGCCACGAACAGAACAACACGCTCCCGGGGTCGGACCCCCGGGAACTCACCACTTTACAGACGGGGTCTGCCCCTTTTATATCCCCTCCCGGGATGCACATCAGGCCGACACGCCCACCATATCACCGCGGAGAGGAGACATCCAAGGCACAGCACTGTACCAGCGGTTCAATCCTAACCTCCGATGGCAGCGCCATCAACAGGCCACAGGGAACTATACACCAGCATCCCACCTGTAGTATGAAATTGGTTTAAAGAACCCTATCAAATAGTGTGTTTGAGTACAACTACCACTCAAACATTCCCCTAGATTTAAAGCCCCGCTACAGAAGTGTATAATACAGCAACCAATGTAAAAGGTCAACATCTCAGTAGCAGGATTTAACAGTGATTTTAAAAGTACTATAGTGGGTATATGCTTTCTATTTTTGAATCTGGTGGGGAAACTGTGATGTATGGTTCCCTGGGGCCCACCAGGTGGCGCTGTCGCGTTGAGCCATCGTTGCGGTGGCGTACCTCTTTTGGTCTCTCTCAGCGGTTGTATGGTGGGGCGGGGAATCCGCCGTGCTTGCTGGGAGGGGGTATAAAGGGGGCAGCCATTTTCGGTGGCGGGGGTCGAGTCCTGGGCACCTTCAACCTGAGGACGGTGGTTCGTGTCGGTCCCCTAGGCGGCCTAGGCCTAGAGGACGTTCGGAGGTCGTGTTCCATCCCAGGCACCTTTAGCCTGGGGTGAGGTACTCGGATGGAGGTCTGGAGCTCAGTGCCCAACACTGAGTTCCGCGAGGGAAGGAGGTCCTAGGGAACCCCGGGAGTGGGTACCCGAATCCGGAAGGCGTAATGGACCGGTGGGAGATACTTGCTTGAAGACCCGGTGCAGCATATTGCCAGTGACAGGTGAGCCTCCCATCGGAGACCGCCTGGAAGGAAATCCCCCCTCGCTTGGAGACCGCAACCCACTTTCAGGAAGGAAAGTGGAGAGTTCATTGTGTCTGGGCCTACTCGCATCCACACCTCCTTGTCTGTTCTGTTTTCTAAGGGAGTCCAACTGATTGTGTTCACTTTGCATGAAGAAGAATAAAGGAGTGTTGGACTTTAATGGTGTGGGGCTCATTTTCTGGCAGATATTGTTCAAGGTAACTCTCTCCTCGGAGGTTCCAGGTGCAGAACACTGACCCGAAGGTAAAACAAGAACTTTGCTTCCAACACACAAACATCTGCGGTGAGGGCTTGGCGTGGTGACCCCGCTCTCTCTCCTCTAAAGTACCCCTAGACAAGAGACAGACGAGCTGATAGAAGAGAGGGGAAAGAGGAGGCCGCTACACGTGGGGGCTCGGGTCCGGTATAGTGTTCGTGTTACTACGGAATTGAACCTGTCTGCCCGGAGGAGTTACGAGTAGGCAGGCCTTCATTGGCCGAAGTGCATCCCTGCTCGAAGTCGTGGACATGACCCAATGAAGGAAAAAGGCCCGCGCAGAAGAGTGGAAAAAGGGGGAAGCTCAGCCATGTGAAGTAGTACACGTGGGGGCTTCTATTGCACTGCGCCACCAGGCACACCCCCACTGCTTAGTTTGTGGGTGTGACTCAGAAAGAGAAAAGAAGAAAAGCCTGCGAACTTGAGCAAAGGGGAGGAGTCCAATACGTGTGAAGGACTACACGTGGGACATTGGCGCAAAAACCTGGCAGTGTGCGATGGATCAGCAACAGGTCACCATGTTTGAACATACATCGTGGATTCCGGTTCACCCTTCTACCACGACACTGACTGCTGCTGCTGCTCCGGTAACAGATACGGGGATCCGGCTAAAGCCAAGGGGTCGATTCGCCCTGTATTCGTGCATGGACGTTGAGGCCCTGGGTGTGATTTGTCCCGGTTGTTCGGGACTGGTGTGCCAACTGAAGCAGTTCGGGCGATGCGAGGCCTGTGGGGAGTTCCTTTTTGAAGTGGATTCAGCGATTGAGAAGCCGAGAACCATTTACCCCGGCCGGGCTGCAGGCAACACCACTCAGAGAGGAGGAATCACTGCTTTGACAGCCATCCCTGCGCACACTGCAACGACCGCGGAGGAGGTCGTGAGTACTCATTGGGAGAAATCCGAGGATGCTGACTCGGTCACCACTGTCTCGCAGCGTCCACCACCGAAGAGAAAGACCGGTATGGTAGCCCCGACCAGCGGTTGTGGTGGACCATCTCGCCCGCTTACGCCCGGCCCGGATGGATCCGTCGTTAAGAGTTCCGGACGTCCCGCTGCAAGTAAAGGCCGAGGTAAGCCAGACGGAGAGATTTGGTGTGTGGGAAGAGGTGAAAATTCAGTCTCCATTACAGGCTACCTGCCCGCGGAGGAGTGTGACACCTCTGACCTGGAGTCGCTCTCGGATATGGGAGACGATGTTGCTATTGATGAACTGTTTGCAGAAAAGGGCTGGGACAAAGTACCTCTCGCCTCATCCCGCAGAACCAGGGACCCACCCATGTCTACAGGGGATAGTACACCCCGGGTAGAGGCACCAGAGCCTGAGGAGGGATCCCGTTCCCAACCTGCCCTTACATCCCCGGTGTCACCTACACTCAGGACCGGGGAAAAGAGACTGTTGTTGCGGGCACCTATGCCCAGATCAGATGTGATCAAGGTCCCTCGCCACCCGGACTCGATAGTTTTGCCTGGCGAAGGGGACAGAGCCACTATGCCTCCTCTGGCGAGACTACAACGCCTATTTGGTCAGAAGGTTGCTGCAAAGTATGGATGGGAGTACCCATACTTGTCCAAAGGTGTTGTTGTACGAGGTGGAAGTTTGCCGGGAGCGCTGGTACAATGACTTTGTGTGGACTCACCTTCAGATTCCACACGCCCGCAGGTACCTGGGGTGTTCTCCCAAGGCCTCTCAGCGTTTTAAGGACTGCAAGGCAGAGTGGATGTTGGGACGGCACATCCATGCGGACAAGGTGCTGATCCGGCGCAAGGATGTTGAGTATCATCTGGAGACCATGGATCAGCATTTGAAACCACTTGTTCTGCTGCATCCACACTTCTATTTGTAGGAGAGAAAAGACTCCGTTCTTGTTTTGTGTGCTGCTGAACTTTCTGGGGCCTGTTGTCCTTGTTACCCAGAGGAATGAAGGACTGTTCCTGTTTGTTCTTCACTTTTCCAGCAAGAGATCATGGATTCTGGGGTAGATAGGGCTCAGGAAAAGAAGAAAAGTTCCACGAGTGCAGTTACCGCGACACTGTCACCAGGTGGCAGTGTTGCGCATCGTTAACACTTTTCACACACTCACTCTATAGAGAAAAGGGATTTCTTTACAAAGAAGTTTCTTTCCTCCTACACGAATATATGTATCAGGGTTTATGTGTGATAAATTTATTTTTCCCTCTGCAGGAGAGCATCCCATCAAGACCACTGAGTATGCGGTGGGTCTTAGTCAGGATGGGTGGGGGAAAAGTATAATGTGAATATGTGATTCTAACAGTTATGGTTAAAATGTTGTTGTTTCCCTTCCCTTTTATGTAAGGCTCAGACACAATTGCTTTAGTTGACCAAGTTTTTCAAAAGTATTTTTTGTACAATTTATAGTTGGTTTCTGGACTGGACTATGTCAGTCGTTGAGGGCAGAGTTCGCTCCAGACACTGGGGACCAGTGTCAAATCACCAGGGGGAGAATGTAGCGGGTATATGCTTTCTATTTTTGAATCTGGTGGGAAACTGTGATGTATGGTTCCCTGGGGCCCACCAGGTGGCGCTGTCGCTTTGGGCCCGGGGTTGAGCCATCGTTGCGGTGGCGTACCTCTTTTGGTCTCTCTCAGCGGTTGTATGGTGGGGCGGGGAACCCGCCGTGCTTGCTGGGAGGGGGTATAAAGGGGGCGGCCATTTTTGGTGGCGGGGGTCGAGTCCTGGGCACCTTCAGCTTGTGGATGGTGGTTCGTGTCGGTCCTCTGGGCGGCCTAGGCCTAGAGGACATTCGGAGGTCGTGTTCCATCCCAGGCACCTTTAGCCTGGGGTGAGGTACTCGGATGGAGGTCTGGAGCTCAGTGCCCAACACTGAGTTCCGCGAGGGAAGGAGGTCCTAGGGAACCCCGGGAGTGGGTACCCGAATCCGGAAGGCGTAATGGACCGGGGGGAGCTCCTCACTTGAAGACCCGGTGCAGCATATTGCCAGTGACAGGTGAGCCTCCCATCGGAGACTGCCTGGAAGGAAATACCCCCTCGCTTGGAGACCGCAACCCACTTTCAGGAAGGAAAATGGAGAGTTCATTGTGTCTGGGCCTACTCGCATCCACACCCCCCCTCGTCTGTTCTGTTTTCTAAGGGAGTCCAACTGATTGGGGTTGATTTACTAAAGGCAAATTGATTGTGCAGTTGCACTCTGCAAGAGCAGTTGCTCCAGAGCTTAGTAAATGAGCAGAAGCTCTGCTGACTTCCATCATCAAATCATGTGCAAGCAACAGTGCTGTTTTTTTTTTAATTTTCCTTGCACATGATTGGGTATTCTTTGCAAAGTGAAGCTTTACCTCATTTACTAAGCTCTGGAGTAACTGCACTTGCAGAGAGCAACTGAACTTTGCAAAGTGTAAAGTTGCCTTTATTAAATAAACCCCATAGTATCTTTCTCTGTCCTTGCAGATATAAAAGAAAAAGTGTGTGTGTGTGTATATATATATATATATATATATATATATATATATAAAAAATAAAAGATACCTAGATCAATGTTTGTTCTAGGTCACCCCCAGGATTGGTGTCTGGGTCAAAGGTCAGGGTCAGTATTTTTTGGACAGGATTTTATTTTATATTTTATTAGTATCAGTGTCAGTCTGTTTTAGGCAGGAGAAAAAAAAAGCAAAATGCGCACTATTGTTTCCAGGCTGTATTACGGGTACATATAACAACTATCATACATATATGTGGTATCGCTGCGGTCGCCAGAAGTAGGAGAACTTATTTTGGGTTGTTCTTTGGTGGTAGGTTATGGTAGTAGCAAGAAATATACAGTTACATTAAAAAAAAAAAAGTTTTTTTACTGTTTTGGGACAGTTTTCTTTAGATAATAAAAAAAGATCAGTAGATATCTATTACCATTTACCATCCAATTTGTCCTGAAAAAAACAAGGTATAATCCACTTGGATGCACAAAGTAGATGTGATGATATGTACAGGTTTACTAACACATGTCAAAGTTGCAAAATTGGGCTTAGGCATTAAGATTTGTTTTACCCTTGAGCGCAAAGGGGTTAACAAACTTTGTTGAGTCCTACCTTTTGTTATTATGAAGAAATCACTGTGTGTGTGTCTGTGTGTCAAATCTAATGGGAGTGGTTTCATAATAATAATTATCAATCAGCTGCTTCACCTGCAGGGCTCTGATGAGGAAAATTGCAGGTCCTGCATCCATTTAGATGTGATTTCCTATTGGGAGTATCTCACCAAAAATGTCATTTTTGTTGCGGGGATGCCCAAAATCTGACTTGTATCTTAGGCTACTTTCACACTGAGGCGCTGGATGCGCTGGCAGTATAGGGGTGCTATTTTTAGCGCCGCTATACCGTATTTTTTGCCGCGATTTGCGGGCGCTAGCAGGGGGATTTCAACCCCCGCTAGCGTCCGAAAATGGGTTAAAAACGCCCGCAATAACGCCTCTTTGCGGCGTTTTGCGGGCACTACTCCATTGATTTCAATGGGCAGGGGCGCTATAGGAGCGGTATTTTTACCGCTCCTATTGCGCCTCAAAGATGCGGCTTGCAGGAGTTTTTTGACCCTCCTGCAAGCGCAACGCTCCTGTGTGAAAGCCCTCGGGCTTTCACATTGGATACAATTGAGCGGCTTTTTTGGGGCGCATTGCAGGCGCTATTTTTAGCGCAATAGCGCCTCAGTGTGAAAGGGGCCTTAGTGCAGACTTTGGAAAAATCAGTGAGCCAATCACACAAGCAGGGAATGATGTTTCTGGGGGGCGTTCTGTACACTGTGTACATTCTGTGTACAGAACCATATTGCATTGCATTTTACAGAAAATTACAGAGCTGCAGATTGAAAAGAAAAGGTCATTTTTAATAACATTCAATGACAATATGACTCGAGTCGCAATTTATTAATTTTTTTATCTGCTATTTTTTTTCTCACAAAAGCGAAGTTACCCTTTAGTGACATTTAGTTTGCTAAAGCAGTGTGTATCATAGACAGCTGCCATTTAAAAAAAAATACAATACCTGGTAATACCTTTGCATGTCAGTACAGCTTATCCCCAGCATCCTTTTTTCAGACACTTCATATCCACATGCCCTCAAATGATGGCTGCATGGTAGTTCTCAGTGCAGCTTTCCTGTTGGTGACAACAGTGGACCATGCCCATGTGATATGTGTTGTAATATGTGTTGAAACTGCCACTTGCCACTTCTCCATTGGAAGCCATGTGATGGGGTGACAACACAACAAAACAACTGGGAGACAAGAACAGAATGTTGTTTCCCTATACCAGACCAAGAACCTTCATGACGGGATCACTAAGTATTAATTTTAATGAAAGCTGCAGATTCATTAATATTGAAAAGTACTGTAGCGGCCCTCCTCTCTCCCCTCTCTTCTATCAGCTCATCTGTCTCTTGTCTAGGGGTACTTTAGAGGAGAGAGAGCGGGGTCACCACGCCAAGCCCTCACCGCAGATGTTTGTGTGGTGGAAGCAAAGTTCTTGTTTTACCTTCGGGTCAGTGTTCTGCACCTGGAACCTCCGAGGAGAGAGTTACCTTGAACAATATCTGCTAGAAAATGAGCCCCACACCCTTAAAGTCCAACACTCCTTTATTCTTCTTCATGCAAAGTGAACACAATGTATCTGTCTCATCCATTCACAGAGACAGAAAACATGGGGGCGGGCTTCACAGCAGTGTTCATTTTGTAGACT
Source organism: Rana muscosa (assembly GCA_029206835.1). NCBI lineage: Eukaryota > Metazoa > Chordata > Amphibia > Anura > Ranidae > Rana > Rana muscosa. The sequence continues at coordinate 228,051,974 of CM055121.1, forward strand.
AAAACTACTAGAACATTTTAGTCGACGAAATTAATACTATTTTAGTCGACTAAAATGAAAACAATTGAGATGACTAAAATACGACTAAAACTAAAATGGCATTTTAGTCAAAAGTCTAAGACTAAAACTAAATTGAAATTTGACTTCAAAATCATTGGTCTGTAGTGCATGTTCATACCTCAATACCTTAAATAACAACATATGAGATTTTTCACTCCAGCAGTAAATAATGAGTTTGGAAATTGTGAGAAATGTTAACTAATGCATTACAATACACCCATTAGAATTTAGACGACTAAAATTAGTTTTAGTCAACTAAAATGTACTAGAGATTTAGTCAACTAAATACGACTAAAACTAAAACAATTGCAGAAGACTAAAATGGGCTAAAACTAAAATGCCATTTTAGTCCTAAAGCCTGGATTTTTGTCCGAAGGGAGTTGGCCGGGAACACCCATAGCATACACACGGCAGGACTTTTCTGCAAACTTTCCCAACATCACGTGGTTTTTCTGCTCTTTACCGCCCCCCTTTGGTCAACTTCTGCTATTGTTGGTTGATTTTAACATTGGTTCTGGGCATGCGCGTTTATACTTCGGACAAAAGTCAGATTGATTTCTGTACACACGATAGGACTTTGCACTGTAGGACTTTTGTTGCCGAAAATTTGTCTGTTTGCAGATCGAACTTTTGTCTAATGAAAACCAAAAAAGTTTGTCCGATGGAGCGTACACACGGTAGGATTTTTTTGAAAACTTGCTCATTTTTAAGTTTGTTGTCAAAAAGTCTGACCGTGTGTACGCTCAATCCGACAAACTTTTTCGGTTTTCATCAGACAAAAGTTCGATCTGCAAACGGACAAACTTTTCGGCAACAAAAGTCCTACGGTGCAAAGTCCTGCCGTGTGAACAAAAATCCATCGGACTTTAGTCCAAAGTACAAATTAGCATGCCCAGAACCAATGTTAAAATTAACCAACAATAGCAGAAGTTGACCAAAGGGTGGCGGTAAAGAGCAGAAAAACCACGTGATGTTGAGAAAGTTTGTAGAAAAGTCCTGTGGTGTGTATGCTATGGGTGTGCCCGGCCAACTCCGTTCGGACAAAAATCCACGGAAAAGTCCGATGGAAGTCCGACCTTGTGTACAAGGCTTTAGACTAAAACTAAATTGAAATTTGCTGCCAAAATTAACACTGCTTCACAGTGACTGATCACTGTGATAGCCAATCAGAGGTTATCACGTCGATCAGGTGACCTGGAATTGGACGTTCCGGGCCCCAGTCGTTAGAATGGGGCCCGGGGCTTTCTTGTGCCAGCACAAAGGGAGATACACAAATATGCGGCTCCACGGAAAAAAGCCCATTCCAGTGGGGCCACGTATTTGCATAGGGTCGGCGTGAAGGGGTTAAAATCCTTGCAATGTACAGAGATGTACAAAGATCACCCAGAGGGGAATGTTTTTCACAACAAAAGTGGAGTTACTCTTTAAAGCGGAGGTCCACCCAGATTTTTTTTTTAAAGTCAGCAGCTACTAACAGTGTAGCTGCTGACTTTTATTAAGGACACTTACCTGTCCTACTCAGCCGTGACGGCGATCGATCACTGCTGGCAGGTCCCGGCTCCTCCATCCTGACTAAGGGAAACAGGCAGTGAAGCCTTACAGCTTCACTGCCCGTTTCCTACTTTGCATGTACCACTCGCACGGCGCTTTGTGAATGGGCGGCTTGCCTCCTGGGATACACACAGTTCCCAGAAGGCAGCGCGCCCCATTCACAAGAAGAGGAAGCGGAAGTTCTCAATCCAAGGATAAGGAAGAGGCACATTAGAGGCAGATTAGGGGACTTCCGCATAGCAACGGGCATTTCGGGTGAGTATAAAAAAAAAAAAAATTCTTTCAATTTTTTTCTTTTTTTTTTCAGGAATTTTAGTGTAAAAAAATTTCAGGGTGGACCTCCGCTTTAAGTCAGGGTTCATGTCTACGCTGATGGGGATCCCTGAAATAGCATGCGGAAAACATGATAATTAAAACCACAAAGACTCAGACTGTTTTTCAATTGTATATTTATTAATAAAGTATCAAAACGCAAAGAAACCTCTCAATAAAAAAACATAGGCCTTAAAGTACCTTAATTGATAAATTGTATTTAAAATACAATAAACATGCAGTTCCTCTCACATCTGTAATATCGTGAGCGGTTTGAAACTTAGTACCACAACGATAATTGAACCTGCAGATGTTACATCAAGTGAACAAAATAATAATAATAATATTAATAATATACCTTTTTACATATATAGTGCTAACATGATTAACATACATGCCAGTAAACACATGGGAATAACAAAAAGCCAAAACGAACGACGCCTGCGTCAAAATGTAAGATATATGGATGCACATATATATTATATATAGTAGTATTAATCATACAATTAGTTGACAGAGCAAGAGTATCTGTGGGTGACATTGCACAGAAAAAAAAGTTGTGTTGGGGCACCCAATAATTCATTTTTTTCCAGACCTCTGATTCTTGTCAATACAAACAATCCAAAAAGAAAATGCCATCTAAGTGAACTAGGTTATGCAGATGCACAGCACTCTGATTAAAATGCATGTCACATCATTCACTCTCCTGGTTTTAAAGCTGAACTCCAGACAGATATAAAGAGACACATCCATATTCACTAACACATCCTTCAATTTCGTTTTTATTACAAATAATGCAAGTAACTGAATCTGACGTAGTATCAGCCTCTATTGTCCTTGTACAGCAGAGCTCAGACTGGGGGGGGGGGAGGGAGAAGCAGCACCAGGAGCCAATTAGTTGTGCTGCAGTGCAAGGGGGGGAATGCTGATAAGAGGGGAGAGCAGAGAGATTACTATCCAGTCACAGGCTGGGGAGGGGACCTGTAGGTGTTACTGAACTGTTCCCTTCCAGGAAAGGCTGTGCTGTGTGCATGTCAGAACTGAATGGACAGAAATACAAATCCTTTGGCAGGTACCTCTTTCATATACTGCAGGGATATGCAATTAGCGGACCTCCAGCTGTTGCAGAACTACAAGTCCCATGAGGCATAGCAAGACTCTGACAGCCACAAGCATGACACCCAGAGGCAGAGCATGATGGGACTTGTAGTTTTGCAACAGCTGGGGGTCCGCTAATTGCATATCCCTGATATACTGTATGTATTCCAGCTGTGAATTTAGCTGTTTGCCTGGAGTTCAGCAATAAACTTGGAGTAGCGCATGGGAGGTTGGCCGCTGCACAATGCAGCCAATCCAACTCCAGCACGCAAGAATCAGAATAAAAAATTCAATTATAACAGAACAAATAATAAAACTCTGATTCTTGGATTCAAGAAAAAGTACAAACAGGAACTAAACTAAAAAACATTTTTTTTTTTCAAAGGTGCGCCAATCCGTTTTGTACTCTCACCCCTCCTAAGGTGTCCAAATAGCCGCGTTGTAGAAATTAGAGGTAACCCTTTGCCCATTAGATGCTGCCATCACACTGACAAGTCACATCCCAAGTTGCTGGCTACTTCTAGAACCTAAAACTTCCTTGTAGCGACGGGTTATGCTACAATAAACTTTTTTCTTTTGCAAAACGTTTCTATAGCCATAGAATATTTGATTTCTTGTACAGGCGCCAGATCCTCAGAATAAGGAAAATTAAATATTAATCAAATTATTCCCACCATGCACTGCTCTTCTTAGTCTCTCGGTCTTATTTACCAGGGTCTGATCAGTAACCCAAAACAGCCAATCAGATGTGTGAAAGAATGGATTCTGATTGGCTGCAGGAAGGTTCAGCTTTTGGCACAAGGTTATTTAAGCTACTGGAATTATTTTTTTTTTTTGAGAACTGAAGTTTTTTTTTTCTGCTTTGGAAGTCCAAAAAACAGAAAAACCCTCTGAAATTGAAATAGCAGTGAACGACCCGGGTCCTGCGTCTGTACAAAAAATACACTTTGTAAGAACCACCATGGCAGCTGCCAATATCGTGACACCCCTTACTGTCCTTTAATGCCAACAAAACAGATTCTACACCTTAGGAATTGGAATAATTTTCATTTTTGCGATTATTTACTGATAAAAGTTTCATTCATTCCCTTTTATTAATACCTAAAGGCCAACCCCACCCAAAACGAGATCAGAGTTTTGGTGATGCTGGAGTTCTTGCTGATCTCGCCATAGTTCTAGAAACCACTGTGTGCGTCCACTTACCAGAAACCAGGCAAAAATGAAACACCAGTTTAGGGTAGAGCTGACCTTTACACATAGACAGAAAAAATGAGTATAGGGACATACAGATCCCTTTAACATGTACTGACAGTTCTGGTACAGAATATAGTGATCAAATACATGTTTTGCTGGCGTCTCATTCATACGTATACTATTTGTGTGTAGAGATTGGGTCTGAGGTAATTGTCTATAGTGTGTGTTGTACACTGGATGAAACACACTGAAATGAACTGACAATTAGGGGTTGATTTACTAAAGCTGAAGAGTACAAAATCAGGCGCAGATCTGTATAGGAACCAATCAGCTTTCAGGTTTCTTTGTCAAAGCTTAATTGAACAAGTTGAAGTTAGAAGCTGATTGGCTACCATGCACGGCAGCACCAGATTTTGCACTCTGCAGTTTTAGTAAATCAACCCCTTAGCCCAGGTTCACACTGGGCTGCGGGAGTGTAGCCGTGCGAGTTCAGCTGAACTCGCACGATTTCACTCTCACTGGCAGTCCCGATTTCAGCCGCGATTACAAAGACATCTGACACAGATGTCAATGTAAATCGCGGCCGAAATCGCAAAAAGTAGTACAGAAACTACTTTTTGAAATCGGGGCAGCGCCGCAGATGCGGCGTCGCACCGATTAGGATGGTGCCATTGCCGGCAATTTGCCGCAAATATCGCCGGTTTGACATGCGATTTGACATGTCAAATCGCACCAGTGTGAACCAGGGCTTAGGTTTGGTTCACATTCTTGCAATCTGCGTGTAGGCAGCTAATTTATTTTAATGGGCTGCCCTACCATCAGAAATGCAGGAAAACAAGTACTTAAATCACGGCACATCGAGCCTCATGGTGCTGCAGCACCATTAAGTTTGGCACCTGCAAACACGTGCCACGTTTGCGATGCGTGGGGGTGTCATTAAGAATAAATGGCACCCCTGCACGTCTGCTAAAGAGCAGCGCATAATGCTTGCGGGTCAGGAATGCGCGTGATTTTGTGACCCACAATAATGTGAACCTAGCCATAGAATATCAAATGCTGTACTCCAGCTAAATGGTGCAAATATTGGTAATTTGTATATTATTTTACATCAGGTTATGTGCCAGCGGGGCACTACAAGTCTCAGCATTCCACTCCTTAGACTGGTACCCGCCGGAAAAAAAAGACAAAGCCTGTAATTCTAGTCTGTGCAGCTTTTGTAGTTGCCATCAAGCTATACTAAGCTGTAATCTGAAGTGTTTAATACTTTTTATTTTTGTATTGCATTAAGGGGCCTCATATAGCAAAGTATTCAGAGGTCTGCCCTATCCCAAAAAAAAAAAAAAATCAGTCAGTTTCTATTGCAGGTTTCTCTTGCACATCAGAAAGTCACACGTGAGCACGATCGTGACACTGTACTGTAATCACTTGCCGTTAAACACATTAATTAATGCTAAGGTGATTTTACTACTATGCATGGTAATAAAAACACAAGATAATGGAGAAAAGAAGTGAAGATGTGGTGCGGTTGTATACGGGTGACTAATACATAGGCTGCTGATGCATGCACATATGTGGAGGTCTTCTTGCTTATGAATGCAGAGTGAAAGTAATAAATCTGCAAACGCAAAGCATGTTTCGCCAATACTTAACGTAACCCTATCGACACAGGGTCTGGCTCTTTACTTTCTAGTGGCCTGTGGGTTAAAATACACACCGGCACTTGTATTTGAACCATCAGGTCTATCGAATATCTGTCACCCCCATTGCACGCTGTGGATTCTTCCACCAGCTTGCACATCCTACAGCTATTTATAATCTGAGGGGAAGAACCACAAGTGCGGAAGGGGAGCACGTTTTCTACACACCCCAAGAATGAAATATATTCAGCAACCAAGGAGCATCGGGAAGGCCACTTTTTAACACATGGGCTGCTGGAAAAGTAAGTTTGGTTCTTTTACAGCCTGATCATTGTGTATACGTGACAAGATCACTGTAAACTGCCATGTGATTGGTTGGTAGGTATCGCTACACTCTGCACATTATTGCTTCTTCTGGAAAAAAAGCCACTGGTAATCCATACCAACCAATAAGAAATTATTTTCAGCAGGTTTGCGTGACCATGTTTATCAAAGTGGGTCAAATGCTGGGAATTAGAAAACAATGAGAAATTATGAGAAAATGACTAAGAAGTGGACTTCACTGCATTGTATAACAACAAAAGAGTCCACAGATAACATAACTTCCATGGCTACACATTTTTTTGTTTCTTTCTCTCAGCATTTTCAATTCTTTAACAGTTAACCACCAGATATAGTCTGCATGCATCTTTTCAACGCACTGAAGATAATTATGGAACCTTAAGAAAAGAAGAGTGAAGGCATTGTCAGAAGGAACCATTTAAGTCCTGTGTGTCATAAGTTGAAAAGGAAAACAGCCGCGTGTTTACCTTTTCACAGTCAGCCCTGGTGGATCTTTATGACATAATATAGAGTCAGAGGCCAACTCCAAATGGAATTATTTGAGTTCTAGTCAATGGAGACCAACTCCAACCTAAATGATTTCAGTTTTAGTCAATGGAGGCCAACTCCAAATCAAATTATTTCAGTTCTAGGTAATGGAGGCCAAATCCAACCTAAATTATTTCAGTTCTAGGTAATGAAGGCCAACTCCAACCTAAATTATTTCAGTTCTAGTCAATGGAGGCCAACTCCAACCTAAATGATTTCAGTTCTAGTCAATGGAGGCCAACTCCACACAAATTATTTCAGTTCTAGGTAATGGAGGCCAACTCCAACCTAAATGATTTCAGTTCTAGGTAATGGAGGCCAAATCCAACCTAAATTATTTCAGTTCTAGGTAATGGAGGCCAACTCCAACCTAAATGATTTCAGTTCTAGGTAATGGAGGCCAAATCCAACCTAAATTATTTCAGTTCTAGGTAATGAAGGCCAACTCCAAATCAAATTATTTCAGTTCTAGGTAATGGAGGCCAACTCCAACCTAAATGATTTCAGTTTTAGTCAATGGAGGCCAACTCCAAATCAAATTATTTCAGTTCTAGGTAATGGAGGCCAACTCCAACCTAAATTATTTCAGTTCTAGATAATGGAGGCCAAATCCAACCTAAATTATTTCAGTTCTAGGTAACGGAGGCCAACTCCAACCTAAATGATTTCAGTTTTAGTCAATGGAGGCCAACTCCAAATAAAATTATTTCAGTTCTAGGTAATGGAGGCCAACTCCAACCTAAATTATTTCTGTTCTAGGTAATAGAGGCCAACTCAAACCTAAATTATTTCAGTTCTAGTCAATGGAGGCCAACTTCAACTAAAAATATTTAATTTCTAAGAGTGGGTAATATTTCGTTGAATCCCCATCTGGCTTTTTACATCTCCTGGACTCCAGTGGTGAAATGTGTCTATCATTTGAGGGGAACTGGTTATTTCATTTGGAATATTTTCCAACTGAAGTGTCCAAAAATAAGCCAACAAATGACTTAGTTTGCTAGCAACAGCAAAAACATTTTTTTATGAGAAGTTGGCCTTTACTACTAGCCTAGAAAGGGCTGAAAGTGATAGGATTCCAATGTACTTTTAAATCACATACACTAACAGAACTCATTTTGAAATGTGAACCAATATTTAGAATGATAAACCCCATCATTCCCTGTGACCTGGTGGGCTTGCTATTGCTCCACATGTCTTGGTCAGCTTACCAAGTTCTCAATATTATTTGTCCACCTCTGGAAATGGTTGCCTTGAGTAGATCTAAGCTGCAGATACACTTAAAGAAACCTTTAGTGCCCAAAGTTGTGATCTCACAGAAACCAAATACAACATTGACAATTAACGAGGGTGAAAGCAAAATGACTTTCAAAAAAATAAATAGCAGGAAACAAGCAAAATATTCTTTGTCTCCAAATGGATCAGTTAAGGCAGTTCATTGTGTTTCCATTTTTCTCAAAATACTTCCGTGGATTTGAACAGAAACATTATTGGTGACATACCATTTTCACCCCCAAAAACACTGAAATGTTCTTTCTTTTTGTTTCTGTTAAGAAAAAAAAATCAATTGCACAAAGTGTAAAAAGGCAAATCAGACTGCTGAAGGAGGAAGCAGCAATCGGCTAGTGAATAGAACCTGGTAATAACTCCTAAAGGTAAAGTACGTTTTCCTTTTGTTGGAGATTCCAAGCCATCATTACATGGAAGGAGCTCACAGTATCCTATAAAGGGTACAATAAAGGGTACATCCTTCCACTTTCTAACCAGAGACATCTGATGTCAATACGAAGTAGACTTTTCCTGGTAAAGATTCCACAGTTGATGCCCTGGGCTCCCCGTAGGGCCGCAGCAAGTTTATTCTGAAGTCCAGCACACAGGTGCTCAGTTCACACCCTCCGTCACTAAGTTCTGCAGGGTGCTTTCTTTGATTTGTTGAATGAAGAGTTTGCGTTCATCCTCCGGGGTCCGCCCATTCTGTGCTCGAACAATACAGGTGGGTCGGTGGAGGTTCAACATGTAGATAAGATGCTGCTTTTCGTTCTTTAGTTCCTCAATTTGGGCTTTCAGTTCTGCATTGATAGTTTCCAGCTTCTCTGACTCCTTATTAGAAGAAACAAGGCACAATTAGTGACAAGGTAAAGACAGCCTACCAAGCGACATGATGGAATTTGAAAAACGATTTCACTCTAAAAAAAAAAAAAACTTTAATCTTTGAACATATCAATGTAAATCGAGCAATACTGCAGCTAGGGCCTTTTTCTTTGCTCTTTTCTACTGTTGTCCTTTAGGGGCCTCATGCATACATGGGTTTTAACAAAGGAGAGCATCCCTTTAGATACGCATGTCCTTCTTTGGCTTATGTCCATAAAGCATGGGATGAGGGCCACCTTTCCTACAATCTTACTCAAGCACACAGGAAAAAAAAGAAAATCAATGTTTTATGGGCACGCAGGGCCCTTTCTCAGACCTTGAGAATGGGGAAATGTGTGTCTGAGTCATTTGTTATTTTACATTATTTCTTCATCATGTTTACATTGATTTATCAGTTTTGCTTTCTTGCTTCTCCTTGACTCTTGCTTTCTGACACTTCCCCGAAGCCTTGTTAAAGTAAAACTATTCTAACATATGTACACAAGTGCACAACTGTTGTCAATAGACATTCTGCAATGGTTGGGGGAAATACAAAATCAAGGGGCTTAGGCCCCTTTCACACTAGGGCGGTGGGTGCCTCGGCAGTAAATCACCGCTATTTTTAGCGGCGCTTTACCGTCAATTTTGCGGCGCTATTCGGCCGCTAGCGGGGCGCTTTTACCCCCGCTAGCGGCCGAGAAAGGGTTAAAAACACAGAAAAGCGCCTCTGCAGAGGCGCTTTGCCGGCGGTATAGTCGCGGTGCCCCATTCATTTCGATGGGCAGGAGCGGTGGAGGAGCGATATACACACCGCTCCAAAGATGCTGCTAGCAGGACTTTCTTTACTGTCCTGCTAGTGCACCGCTCCAGTGTGAAAGCCCTCTGGGCTTTCACACTGGAGAGACAGCAGCGGCTGTTTTAGGGCGCTTTGCAGGCGCTATTTTTAGGGTTATAGCGCCTGCAAAGCACCCCAGTGTGAAAGGGGTCTTAATGTGAACTCTTGACTTGCTACAAGCTTACCGAGTATTCCAAAATTCAGAATTTTCTTACAAAGTATAGTAGTCATTTAAGTAGAACTATAGGCAAATCGGGAGAGTTATAACCCCCCGTCAGTTTTTTTTTGCCATCTGTGTCCCATAAGGGAGGTTTACATTCACTTCCTCTTCCATAGCCAAAACAGGAAGTGAGAGGAAATCCCTGCAAATTAAAGGAATTCTTGGGGGCCTCCAGGTCAGCAGAACTTTGGAAGATTTTCCCTCTATTACTTTTCTGAGGACAACCCAAAATTTGGGATTTTCATTTACTTTCTATAATAATGGTATACAGGACAAATAGAGAGGATTATTCTCCCTAACGGGGACACAGACAGCAATAAAAACCTATTAGGTGTTCTAATCCATCTCCACTCCATATCCACAACTTTTAAAAAAATTGCCTTTAGGTATACTTTTAGCCTTATGATAAGTTATTGTGTGTTTATTCTCTGCACATTAGAATGGTGGGAAGGTGTGATATGTGCTGACCTCTATGTACACTCACCTTCTGCAGGCATTCTGTTCTTTCTTTCTTTTTGTTTCGACACTTTGCAGCTGCGACCTTGTTCCTCTCTCTTCTCCTCTTCTTCCTATCATCTTCTTCTGGCACAAACTGGGAAATAAAAAAATAAGGACATGTCTACATAAGTTCCAGATATTCTCCCAATAGAACGCTGACACTCAAAGGATGTCCGACAACCAGCAGTTAACAGATGATTGATTTTGTTTTTGGTTGAACACAGGATTTGTCTGCTAAAAAATAGAAACCCGTTTATGGTCAATGTAGTCTAAAAGAAGAAGTGACACTCATTCTTCGGGAAGACTCTGCAAGCTCTGCACCCAACTTCTCAACACTGCTTACCTGCTGGGTGGTCTTAACACAGGAGTCTTTTGGATTTTTAGATCTTACAACATAAGAGAATTGAGATTTCATAGGGGAGGGCAGTAGGAACTCCAATAAGGGGATCTCACAGCTAGAGAAAGTCATCTCACTAGACTTCAGCTTTGAGTAGGCTGATCCTTTAAAGAAATTACAGTCAATTTACCCACTAAGTACAGTGATAGGTTCTCTTGTAAGAAAATTGATAATTTAATTGGGAACTTAATCTTAATCTAAATTTTTTGGTGAGAAAAGCATCAAACATTGGGGGGGGGGGGATTTACTAAAACTGGTGCACACAGAATCTGGTCCAACTGTGCATAGTAACCAATGAGCTTCTAGGTTTTATTTTCAAAGCTTAATTGAGCAAGCTAAAGTTAGAAGCTGATTGGTTTCTATGCAAAGCTGCACTAGATTCTATGTACATCCATTTTAGTAAATCACCCCCTAATGTAAATTTTGCCATTTTCCGGGTATTTCCATTTAGATATGAATGCCTCTCTACAATGACCACAAAAGTAACCATTTCCCCCTGATAACCCTAAAATCCAACCATAGACATAGCTTACCTCTGTCTTAGCCATTGTCATTTCTATGGGCCTTTCTGCGACCACGACGCTGTCCAATGTGCAAGGTGCGCGGATACGCTTATTTTGGATGGTGAACCTCAGTTCTTCTTTAACAAGAGGCGTCAAGTTGGTGAAGTCTTCAAATGCGAATGTCATCGTTGGAGACAGGCATGGGACAATGGCGGTTGCGCTGACTTCCAAAGCTGAACCTTGTCCTGGGTGTTGGAGCATCATTTTTCTAAGGGCAAAACACATATTCAACATTTTAGAAATGCAAAATGACTCCACTTCGCATCTATGATATTTGATGTGTGCTAAAGTACTCCTTTAAATACCTCTCCTAATCAAAAGATAGTTCTATTTTTGAGCATAGGGAAATAGCCAAGGCAAGCTTACTCTTACTTGAAGCTTTCTATTAAAATAAAATTATAGGCAAAACTTATTTTTTCATTTTGGATAGAGCAAGGGAGGGCTATAACCCCTGACAGACTTTTTTCCGCCATCTGTGATTTCCCTTCGCGTCCGGTCCCATAGCCAAACAGAAGTGAGAGGAAATCCATGCAAGTTAAGGGAATAACTTGGAGACCCCCCGGGTCACAGAACTAGTGTCCCCAATGAAAGACTTCCCCTCTGTTACTTTTCTGGGGACAACCCAAAATTTGGGATTTTCTTTTACTTTCACTTTCAATGATAATGGTAAACAAGACAAATGGAGAAGGAGAATCTCCTTAATAGGGGCACAGACAGTAATGAAAATGGACAAGTGTTCTGATCCCTCTCCCGTCTATCCAAAACTAAAAAGAGAGTTATACTTTAATGTATAATGTAGTGTATGTACTCTGGAAATCTCCTCCGCTAACTGCTCCCAACTGTCAGAAACAGGACACAGCCTCAGTCTCCCCTCAACCAAATAAGAAATAGGACACAGCCTCAGTCTCCCCTCAACCAAATAAGAAACAGGGCACAGCCTCAGTCTCCCCTCAACCAAATAAGAAATAGGACACAGCCTCAGTCTCCCCTCAACCAAATAAGAAATAGGACACAGCCTCAGTCTCCCCTCAACCAAATAAGAAATAGGACACAGCCTCAGTCTCCCCTCAACCAAATAAGAAACAGGGCACAGCCTCAGTCTGCCCTCAACTAAATACGAAATAGGACAAAGCCTCAGTCTCCCCTCAATCAAATTAGAAATGAACAAGGGCAGCCAGGGAGGAGGATCACTGGAGGAACTTTACCATTCTAAACTAAACAAACTACTAAGGGCAAGTATAATATTGCACATAAAAAGCCCTAAACCTGTTTCCTAAATGGGAAAATATATATATTTTTTTAAGGATGTAAAAATGTAACCAATTAGAAACCACATTTTGATGATCCTAAACAGTAAGGCTGATGTCACACCAGCAAATCTTTTTTACTGTGATTTCCCTGTCTCCCATTTTGTAGTCACAATTTCCTGCTAAGAAATTCATAATGAGTTTCTATGGAATTGCTAACTCCAATTTTTAGAAGCATTTCTTGCCAAAAACGATATAGACAATCATTCTTCATCCACCTCTAAGGCTAGGTTCACACTACTGCACGTTGGGGGATGAATGCACGCATTATCGTGCACTTTCTTGACACGCACAGAAATAAGCTGCCCTAGCAGACATGTGGCAACGCCATTATATGTTACTGGCACCCCCACGCATCTGCTAACGTGTGTCGTTTTCACGCGTTCCGCAGCACCATGCGGTTCTGTGTGTTTTTGGAAAAGAGTCTTCCATTTTTCTAGCACATAGGGCAGCCCATTTAAATGAATGGGCTGCCCTACTCACAACACTCGGTTTGCACCTGTAGGTTTAGGTTAGCTACTAATTGCTGAAGGAGAATGATTTATAGGAGAGCAGAACCCAATGATGTAGCACCAGCGACTCTAATGATTAAATGTGAAAATCACTGGTAATCACTGGCATTAGCGATTTGTAGCACCGATAATTCTCTGCTACAAAATCGCTCATGTGACATCAGACTAAAAAATGGTTAGTGCATCCATGCATTGGCTTGTAAAATAGGGAAAGAAGATTTCTTGAATAAAGAATTACTAAATTTCACAAGCAAAAGTGTCTCGTAACAACCAATCCATTTACATCTCATTCTATGGCAAACGGTTAATCGAATGAATGCTACAGACAATTTCTCAAAGCTTGGTCCAGTCTTCCAAACTTAGATAACTTATGTGGCTGCACTGTGTAATAAGCTGTATATCTTGTTTTTCTAGCTTGGTAAAAAAAATAAAAAATACGTCAGCAATGGGGAAGGAAAGGGAGTAGCCATATAGGCTCCCCTTTCCTCATGGGGTCACTGTAACTGCAAGGTTAATACATAAGTTTCTAAGAAGGTTTAGCTACAGGGCTAGAGAGTCAATAGTTTAAAAAAAAAAAAAACCCCAGTCAGTAGATTTGATTAAGCTCAGGTGTGTTAGAGAGTTCTGGAAATCTGAGAATCAGTAAGGGATTGGTTAGTGAAATCAGGTGTTAGATCAGGAAAATTCTAGAAGCTGGTTTCTGGTCCATTTAAGGAGCAGTTCCAGGCAGGTTAGTGGTGCGATACCAGAAGATTCCAGCAGGAGGAGCTCCCCACCCTACCCCCCCCCCCCCCATCTTTTTCCCGTCGCGGCCAATTCATGTGGTAGGCTCCCTCTGGTGAATTGCCAGAGGGGAGAATTAAGGAAAGTCAAGTTCAAGTAATAATCAGCTCGAGTCTCAGTGGCTGGGTTGAGTACGGGTATTGATAAACACTTGGTTGGAAAGTATGTTTTAAAAGTTAAAATTGGTGGATTATGGATTTATGTTTTGAAAACCAGTGAATCAGGCCGTGGCCAATAATTATCCAAAAAAAAAAATAAAAAAAAAAAAAAATAATATATATAAAAATAAAAAATGTTACATGGAGATTAATAAAATTGGTTGTTTAAGTTATAACTTGCTCTGGTGTTTTTTGTGCTCTATGCATGTTTGCGGGGGTGTGCATGATGCATGTGATCCCATGACAACTGCGGCTGAAAGCTTTTTGCTGCTCGTAATGTTACAAAGTACAAAGTTTAGTAGATGTATAAATAGCGTTTGGCTTATAATTACACAACCTGACAATGTTATTTTTAGGGTCAGATCACCAATTAAACTATTTATTCTGCTCAGAGGTCTGTTTCAATGTAAACAAGAGGTGAGCAAGATTTGGCTCATTGCCTGTCGGGAAGCTACAGCCCATGCTGGCGTAGGAGGGCACTGAAAGCTATTGTGACCCCTCAAGGTTGTATTATTTTTTATCCCTTGAAAAAAATTATTTAAAGTGACCCTCTGAAAAAAAAAAAAAAAGCCATAATTAATATACAAATTTAAAAAAATGTCATTAATTACCTTTCCCACTGCCCATGCTGCTAGAACATCGCTTCATTCAGTAAAATATTTTGCGGAAATTTTGGAGAATATCGATCTCCTGGGTCCCCCACATTTCCCGCCAACCTCCATGTTTCTGATGTGTCCTATAATGGGAGGACAGAACTAGTGAGAGCTGTGGGGGGACCCAGGAGATCGACACTCCCTGAAATGTTGGTTTCCCTATGGATTTTAACAGAAACTTTTACTGAGTAAAGAAGTGCTGTGGCAGCATGGTCAGTGGGAAAGGTAAGTATTGACCGTCTTCTTTTAGCGGTAAACTTATTTGGGGCTTTTTTTATTTTATGACAGGGTCACTTTACCGGGAATCAGTAAGAAAATAAATAAGTCAACTGCCAAAAGCCTACTTGTTAGCCTTACTCCAGGAAAATCAAGCTCAACCTCCTTTAATGGTCTGGCCTATGACCTGGAGCAAGCATATGTATATCAGGTGTCAGGATCAGGATGACAAACCCTGGAGGCCATTAATGGTTTCTCCCATATTTATACTCAGAGAGGTTCCCTTTTAATTTTTTCTAACAATAATAAAAAAAAAGGGTTATTTACTAAAGAATCATTCAACCCATAGGTTATTTTAATTAAATAAACTGAGAACAGGGTGGGGTCAAAAGTGAAATGAGGTTCATTGAGAGTCCAAGTGGCAGCAGAAGGCAGAGCAGTGGGTGAAGTCTTCAGAATTGCAAGCTCTGTACACTTTATCACCCTACTTATGGAGCCATATAGCACAGCAAAGTTGATCCTAAATATTTGTTTCAACTTTAAATTGTTTGGTCATTTGCTTGGAGTCACCCTTTAAATCGTCACTTGGCTATGCTGGCTGGCAGCGCATGACAAATCGTGATGACATCAGGTTAATCAGTCAGTCAGTTCACGGCCTCAGTGACCCAACTGCGTCCTGGAGCAACCTGACATGACTACGGCTATGCAGAATAGGGTGGGTCGACTTGATGCATGAAGCCATGGAGGTACCACAGGTCCCAGCAGGTCCTGGTGAGGCCCGGTGGTGACACTCAGTCTTGGAACAGCTCCACAATCGGAGGGCTAAAAATAAGCTGACCCTCCTTTGTACAGAAAATGAATGAACCAGGAAGCAGTGTCATTTCCAGGAAAATAATCTGCTTTAGAATGTGTTGTGTCACCAAAGGGCATCATGCAACCTGCCAGCAACTAGCGGTGACAGCAATAAGGAAAGGAATGAGTATAAAAGCCACTGACATCACCAGGTGAGGAAAGCTCAGTCACCATGACACACAATATCCTCCTTCACTGCCTTTGCTGTGCTTCTAAATTCTTGAGATTTCTCTAAAATCTCTTTATCCCAATAAATTCACATGGACCTTCCTTCTGCCACCATGCAACTTAATCAATAAAGCAATGAAAAGACCAAAGCTGACAGCACTGTGCAGTAACTCCTGGCAACCAATCAAACTTCCCCGTACAGAAATATTATAATTGAAATGTGAGATCTGATTGGATACTATGAGTTATGCACCCTCAACTAGCCAAATACCTGATATACCAAACTCTATACTTTCTGCTTTAGATCTACCAAAACTATTTAGCAGAAACCCTTCCTAAACAGCCCAGTCTATCTGTATTCTGGGTAATATAAATCTGTTGGTAGATCTAAAGAAGATTGCACAGATTGCAAGGTGTGTGGCCAGTTTGCTCATAAGCCTGACAATCTGCTCCAACCATTTTTTTATCCTAGAGGAACCCTTAATTTTCAGGTCTCGGGGAACCCTTCCAAAACCAATTCATTGGAGATTGGTGGGAAAAATACCCTGTACATTGGTGGCTAGTGGGAAGGGTGCCCCCTTAATAGGGCTGGTCAGAATCCTAGATAGCAAGGATAACTTGCCACAAATTTGTGGCAGCGTTAAATTGTAAGTCTGTTAAAGTGGTTGTAAATCCTCCTTTGCAAGTTACACCTACAGGTAAGCCTAGATTAAGGCTTACCTGTAGGTGTTTGCAATATCTCCTAAACCTACACGGTTTAGGAGATATTTGCCAAAGGGATTACACCGTTGTGTACGACGCATGTGCGCCGAAGACAACGGCGCAGGCGTACTGTAAATCCCATTCACACCCATTCCCGCGCGCATGTGTGGAGTGACGTCTTCGCTGCTCCGGCCAATCACAGCGCTGGAGCGGCGATACCCGGAAGTAACCTTCCGGCGAGATGACTGCGGCCGGAGGGGGAGACGAGGACGGCTTCCATCTAAGGTAAGTAATGCATAATGAGCTAGTCATACTAGTTCATTATGGCTTTGTCTTGCAGGTTTTTTTTTTTTTTTTTCAGGGTTTACATCCACTTTAACTTGCTGCACATTTTTACTGGCAAGTTGTACACTTGCAGAGCACTTGAAGTAAAAGTTCTAGTTGACACATTTCCAATTTGTAGCAAACTTGCGTGGCAAGTTTCTAGCAAGAGCAAAGTTGCAGTGGTGAGTCTACAGCAAGAGGTCTGCAAGTCTACAGCATGAAAATTCAACCACAGTGACCCCTGTGGTGGGATAACCATTGCACATCATAACTGAACCAGAACTTGCAGCAGACTTGCAGAATGTTTGCAAAGAAAGTTGATCTGGAGTCATGCAATGCAGATTTGCTACAATTGTGCAATAAACTTGTGAAGCCTGACAAGTCCAGCTATAACTTGCAGCACAATTGTTTGCTATCTGGGATGCTTCCTTTACAGCAAGCTAAAAAGATGATTGGGTTCAAACAGCTGGCACTGACCCATAAACTATGCAGGAACTATCAGATGGGAGGTCAATCAGCCACAGTACAAGGATCCCCTACCAACCTCTGGAGGAACCCCTAGTATAATGAGGAACCCTGGCTGGGAATGGTTGATCTACACGGTGGGAAAGGGAAGTGACTTGACATATCTAACTTTTCACATAGAAAACGTCATAGATGTCCCCAACCCGTTCTCATTTGGTAAGCCACACAAGTCTCTGGCCATACGTCCGCACATAAGGAAACTGTCTATTCCGCTTTACCTTGCACAATATTCACACAAAAGTGAACAAAAAAATTACTTATACAACCAACAAGACGTCCATTTGTCCTTTCCATGTCAGTTCACATAAAGACTGCAAGAACTGTCACATCACAAATCGTCAAACGTGACAAAGAGCGAAGACGAAACAATGTTATCTACACAAAAGGTTACATGTGTACACCCCCCTCCGGGTTTTATTTTTAACACAACAAGCAGAAGTAAAAATCATTGCAATCATCTTTATGTATGCACATAATACACTGGTATTGGAGTGGGCTATACCGTGCACACTGGTATTGGAGTGGGCTATACCGTGCACACTGGTATTGGTGTGAGCTATACCGTGCACACTGGTATTGGTGTGAGCTATACCGTGCACACTGGTATTGGAGTGGGCTATACCGTGCACACTGGTATTGGTGTGGGCTATACCGTGCACACTGGTATTGGTGTGAGCTATACCGTGCACACTGGTATTGGAGTGAGCTATACCGTGCACACTGGTATTGGTGTGAGCTATACCGTGCACACTGGTATTGGTGTGAGCTATACCGTGCACACTGGTATTGGTGTGAGCTATACCGTGCACACTGGTATTGGAGTGGGCTATACCGTGTACACCGTTATTGATGTGAACTATATATACACAAAGAGAGCCCGAATGGGAATCCTACCTATTTTAAACAGTAGTACTCACCGAATAGATATCGGGGGTGTGATCAAAAATACATTATCAAAACACAAAAAAAATATAACAAACAAATAGACCTCCACACACCTAAATGAGTTAAACTACAAAATGTATTAGCCTATAAAAGAGCAAGGTACCATGTACCTTGCTTTTTTATAGGCTAATAATTGTTGTAGTTTAACTCATTTAGGTGTGTGGAGGTCTATTTGTTTGTTATTTTTTTTGTGTTTTGATTGATGTGAACTATACCGTGTACACTGGTATTGGTGTGAGCTATACCGTGTACACTGGTATTGGTGTGAGCTATACCGTGTACACTGGTATTGGTGTGAGCTATACCGTGTACACTGGTATTGGTGTGAGCTATACCGTGTACACTGGTATTGGTGTGAGCTATACCGTGTACACTGGTATTGGTGTGAGATATACCGTGTACACTGGTATTGGTGTGAGCTATACCGTGTACACTGGTATTGGTGTGAGCTATACCGTGTACACTGGTATTGGTGTGAGCTATACCGTGTACACTGGTATTGGTGTGAGCTATACCGTGTACACTGGTATTGGTGTGAGCTATACCGTGTACACTGGTATTGGTGTGAGCTATACCGTGTACACTGGTATTGGCGGGAGATATACTATGTAGACCGGTATTGGTGTGACATATATTGTACACTATTACTGGTGTACGATATATAGTACCTTATACACTGGTATTGGTGTGAGATTTACAGTACTTTGTACACTTGTACTGTGAGTTATACCTTGTACACAAGTATTGGTGTGAGGTATACAGTACTTTGTATACTTGTATTGCTGTGATATATACTTTGTACTCTCACTTATCTCAATACATAAACTGCTGGATCTGTAAATACAAAAAGATAACCATTGCTGAGTGGCAGGTTAACCATACCTGATAAAAGTTAGGTCCCAGCAATAAAACTTGTATTTACTCTCCAGCAACCTCATTTTCCTGACATGTACAGAATGCCATGCGTCACTACAGCTGATTACATCCTACACAATGTAATGATTTATTGATTGATCCCCCAGAGGATCTATTACTGAGGGACAGATCTTTACATCTGAAATAATGACCACATCCACATTCTTATTCAGGTCTTGTCTTTTACAAGATTTCAGAAAAATATACCAATTGAAAAGGTAAAACCTAGATTACTACGGTATTTATAAATATCATATGTAATTAATTATATCTAAAGGAAATATAAACAGAAAGCAAATACAATATTATTTCTGATGGGATATAGCTTACAACTGTACAGTATGTTTTTTTTCAGGAATATATTTCTATCATAAAGAAAGTATAAAACTGCATATCCTGAGTAAGTTGTATGTTGGCAATTTTACTGACCAAATAATTATTACTAAACGTGTAACAGAACACTTTATACTATGAGTTTTGTTAGAATCTGCTATAGTTTCAGAAGAGAGAGAGAAGAGAGACAAAAGGGGCAAAAGGAAAGTCACAGCGAAAAATAAATTTAAAAAAAAGTATAAAATGAAAAGAAAGAAAAAGGGGGGGGGGGAGTGGAAGGAGAAAAGGAAAGGAAAAAGAGAGAAAGGAGGTGGGGCAGAAAGAGAGAGAAAGAAAGAGAAAGACAGAGAAAGTGCCACACTCAGTGATCAATGGCATTAATTATCAGAAGTGACAGGAGTCAGACACAAGAACAGAGAGAGAGAGAGAGAGAGAGGGAGGGAGAGAGAGGGAGAGAGGGAGGGAGAGAGAGAGGGAGAGAGAGAGAGAGAGGGAGAGAGAGGGAGAGAGAGAGAGAGGGAGAGAGGGAGGGAGAGAGAGAGGGAGAGAGAGAGAGGGAGAGGGAGAGGGAGAGGGAGAGAGAGAGGGAGAGAGAGGGAGAGAGAGGGAGGGGGAGAGAGAGAGAGTGTCATAAGTGACAAAAGGACAGACAAAAAAGGAGAGAGAGGAGGAGAGTGAAAGAGGGAAAGTGTCACACTCAGTGATCAATGGCACTAAATTTCATAAGTGACAGAGGACAGACACGAGAAAGAAAGAAAGAAAGAAAGAAAGAAAGAAAGAAAGAAAGAAAGAAAGAAAGAAAGAAAGAAAGAAAGAAAGAAAGAAAGAGTCATAAGTGACAAAAGACAGACACAAAAAAGAGAGAGAGAGGAGGAGAGTGAAAGAGGGAAAGTGTCACACTCAGTGATCAATGACACTAAATAACAGAGGGCAGACACTAGAAAGAAAGAAAGAAAAAAAGAAAGAAAGAGAAAGAGAAAGAGAAAAAGAGAAAGAAAAAGAGAGAGAAAGAGAGAGAGAAAGAGAAATAGACACTCAGCGATCAATGTCACTGAATATCAAAAATGACAGAAAGCAGACACAAGGAAGAGATGAGAAAAAGTGAGAGAGAGAGAGAGAGAGAAAGGAAGAAAGAGGGGCGCCCTGTGTAGATCTGTATACAGATGAGGGGATATAATATATTTGTATTATTTGGGATATTCAGTCCCATCGTGTCCCCCTCCGGTCTGTATTGAAGTCGGAGGACTCGGGGGAGGGGATGAGGTGTCACTCTGGAATGTGACGCCACCTTTTGGCGATCGGTGTGAAGTCACGTGTGAGAACTGAAAGTATTTCAGAGCATTTCATCAGAATGGTGACTTCCCATCCAGAGGAGAGGAGAGGAGAGGAGATCTCACTCACCTGTCCGGCCACACACACCGATCACTGCTGGGGGAGACACCGAGCCACACATCATCTACTACACACCCCGACTACCTACCTACACCAATCACTATCCACCGCCATCACCTCCACCACTACTACCCCCAACATCTCATCTACTACATCCCATTCTCCCTCCACTGCTTCTGTCCCCAGGATTCTCCATGTCCTGACCGAGAAACAAGAAGTCGGAATCATCCCAACTTCATACACCGAACACAACCCCACCGACTCCTCAGACGTGCCAAAGAAAACTACAAAACACCACAAAAGTAACACCCCGAATACACAATAGCGCTCCATGTAAACTATCCGATTATAAACAGATGACTCTGACACCCCCATCACCTCTACAGCCCGGGACTTACATCTCCAGTAACGATTTATGAGGGATCCTTATCCCAAGTATGTAAATATTATCGGGGTACATAAAACATACTTTGCTTTTAAATACATAAACACTGTGAGCAAAAAAATACATAAACAAACAATGAGAACTAATAATAATTTTGCTACCAATTATGAACTGAGACATACCCCCAAATTACTACTCTAAATCATAATAATATTAAAAATAATAATAATAATATAAATAATAACAATAACAACAACTATAACAATAATAATAATAATAATAATAATAATAACAACAACTATAACAATAATAATAATTATTATTATTATTTATATTATTATTATTATGATGAAGAGGAAGAATAAACAGTGAAATCCTCTATGATTAGTATTAGTGATAATGGAGTGAAGGCAGTGCCATTCTGTTGACTCTATATACATATATTGAAATAATAATAATAATAATAAAAAGAAGAATGAAAAAAATAATAATAATAATAAACAGAAATTCTCCAAGATTAGTATTAGTAATATTAATCTAGTGGAGGCATTGCCATACCTCTAACCCTATACATAGAATAATAATAATAATAATAATAATAATAATAATACAACAATAAGCCAGAGTCACATTATTTAATTACTCTACACATGCTCTTAATAAGCCCCACAATCAGTGATGTGTGTATAAAGTATAGTGGAAGAGACAGGTAGGTCATTGGAAAGGGTAGGTAAGTTGCTGGAAGGGGTAGGTAGGTCCTTGGAAAGGACTAGATAAGTCCTTGACAGGGGTAGGTATTTGGAAGTAGTAGGTTATTCGTTGGCTGAAGAGTAGGTAGGTAGTAGGTAAGTTGCTGGAAGGGGTAGGTAGGTATTTGGAAGTAGTGGGCAAGTCCCTGGCAGGATTAGGTAGGTAGTAGGTAAGTCCCTGGCAGGATTAGGTAGGTAGTAGGTAAGTCTCTGACAGGAGTAGGTAGGTAGTAGGCAAGTCCCTGGCAGGAGTAATAGGGAGTAGGTAAATCCCTGGCAGGATTAGGTAGGTAGTAGGTAAGTCCCTGACAGGATTAGGTAGGTAGTAGGTAAGTCCCTGTCAGGAGTAGGTAAGTAGTAGGGAAGTCCCTGGCAGGAGTAGGTAAGTTCCTGGCAGGAGTAGGTAGGTAGTAGGTAAGTCCCTGGCAGGAGTAGGTAGGTAGTAGGTAAGTCCCTGGCAGGAGTAGGTAAGTCCCTGTCAGGAGTAGGTAGGGAGTAGGTAGGTGGTAGGTAAGTCCCTGTCAGGAGTAGGTAGGTAGTAAGGAAGTCCCTGGCAGGAGTAGGTAAGTCCCTGTCAGGAGTAGGTAGGTAGTAGGTAAGTCCCTGGCAGGAGTAGGTAAGTCCCTGTCAGGAGTAGGTAGGTAGTAGGTAAGTCCCTGGCAGGAGTAGGTAGGTAGTAGGTAAGTCCCTGGCAGGAGTAGGTAAGTCCCTGTCAGGAGTAGGTAAGTCCCTGGCAGGAGTAGGTAAGTCCCTGGCCCCGGTGTCGGGCTATGTCAGGTCACACAGCTGGAAAGTTGTATAAAGTATGGTGGGGGCTCCATTGTTCCGGGTAGAAGGTGAGGAGCTCCGGATGGAGGGGGGTCAGTCGGGGACTCCTAACAGCTGTAGAAAGTGATGGGGAAAGTTTGGGGTGTGGAGAAGACAAGGAGACCCCCCAACACAGGAGCGGGTCCTTCTTACCTGCCGCCTGTCAGAGGTGCACTATAAGGGAAGAATGCCAGACAAAGGGACGAGCTGCCCGCACTCTGCCCGCTCCGCTCCCCTCTCACTCTCTTTCTTTCCCTCTCTCGGAGTTGCATCACCTCTTTATATAGTGGAGGGGCCGTTCTGGAATGTGATTTGTCCGCTGACGTCATGCTAAGAATAGCAGTTCTCTGGTGATGCAAGGGGGACCGGAGGAGGCGGGGCCCCATGATGATGATGATGATGATGATAATGATGAAAAAGGAGGCGGGGCTGGCAAGGGGGAAGCCTCTCTCCATAAGAGGAGTAGGGCGAGGACTCGGGTTAACTCCTGCGAGTCTTCCCTATGAGCCAATGCAGCCCAAGCCGGTCTAATGACTGCAGGCGGCTGGCATGTGAGCGCTGGGAGGAGCCCGAGAGCGCTGCGCCAATGTTTTCATGTTTGTTCGCTGTCACCCGGCAACCGGCCGCCTGGGGGAGACAGAGCGCAGCGCTGAGCGCGATACTGAGCTGTGCTGCGTCTGGACTGCTGGCTGAGTCTTCCTTTTTAATATCATTTATTAAATGGATAAAATGAGTATATATATAAATCATTTTATTTATTCATATTTATATGAGTTTATTACAAAAAATAATATATATATATATATATATATATATATATATATATATTTAGGTAAAAATATATATATATATATATATTTTATATACACATATTTATTTTATTTAATGTATATTTTTTATTATTGTTATTTTTTATATATATATATATAAATATGTAAAACAAAGTAATAATATATATATATATATATATATATATATATATATATATATCTGTAAAAAAAGTTATATATATTTTTTTCTTTTAATAAACATATACAAATATACATTAAATAAAAGAAAATATACATATGTATATATATATATATATATATATATATATATATATATATTTTTTTTATATATATTTTTTTATTTATTAATATTTAGATGTGTTTTTTAAAAATAAAAATCTATTTGAAATTTTACAGATATAAATATATATCTATATTTGTAAAATGTAATTATATATTAAAAAGGTATGAAAAAAAGAATAGCCCTTGTCCATCAGCCCCTCGAAAACTCTCTTCCAGGCACTGATCGGAGATATGGTGGCCATGCACTTTGATAAATGATTGATTTATTTTCCAATCTCTCCCGATAGGAATAATCAATCTATAGTCAACAACACAATCGATCGATATGTCACACACGGGGAAGTGGAATCAGATCGATAGTTGAATGATACAATTGTAACTTACTGATCTTGTCTCTGCTTTCACAAGGCAATCCCCTAATCTGATCGATCAAAATACGATGAACAAAGCACCTTGGTGCTGCCGACGCAATGCCATTGATAATTTCCCGCACTGGCTGATCAACTCAGGTCGACCTGGTTAAGTTGATTGGAAGGGACGTTTTATCTATTCGCTTGTTTTCTGATTCCAATCGAGTCTCACATCATTTGAAAAATAGAACCGAAGCGTGTATGGCCACCAACTATTGATCGGAATCCACTTCCCTGTGTGTGTCGTATCAATCCTTGTGTTATTGTCTATAGATTAGTTATTCCTATCAAGAAAGATTGATCAGGAAAATAAATCGATTGCCTCTGATCAGTGCATAGAAGGCACATAGGGACTGCAGACATTGGACATAGACTGAAACACTTGTGAATGTTCTTTTTAAAACCAACTACGGATGCAACCTACAGTATCTGACAAAAGTAAGTACACCCCTCACATTTTTGTAAATATTTTATTATATCCTTTCATGTGACAACACTGAAGAAATGACACTTTGCTACAATGTAAAGTAGTGAGTGTACCGCTTGTATAAGGCCCCTTTCACACGGGGCGGATCCGTGAAGATCCGCCCCGTGAAGCTCCGCTTGCTCAGCGGGGATCGCTCCGTTGATCCCCGCTGAGCCGACGGATGACTGGGCGGTCCCCGCACCTGTGCAGGGACCGCCCTGTCAGAGCGCCGCTCTCCCCTATGGGGAATCGGATGACGAGCGGAGCGGAGCGGATGTCAGCGGACATGTCTCCGCTGACATCCGTGCTTCCATAGGGGTACATGGAGGATCTGTTTCAGGTCCGCCTAAAAAACTGACAGGCGGACCTGAACGGACCTCCGTGTGAAAGGGGCCTTACAGTGTAAATTTGCTGTCCCTTCAAAATAACTCAACACAGCCATTAATGTCTAAACCACTGGCAACAAAAGTGAGTACACCCCTAAGTGAAAATGTCCAAATTGGGCCCAAAGTGTCAATATTTTGTGTGGTCACCATTCACCAGAGCTTCACAGGTTGCCTCTTCCACTCTTCCATGACGACATCACGGAGCTGGGGGATGTTAGAGACCTTGCGCTCCTCTACCTTCTGTTTGAGGATGCCCCACAGATGCTCAATAGGGTTTAGGTCTGGAGACATGCTTGACAAGTCCATCACCTTTACCCTCAGATTCTTTAGCAAGGCAGTGGTCGTCTTGGAGATGTGTTTGGGGTCATTATCATGTTGGAATACTGCCCTGCGGCCCAGTCTCCGAAGGGAGGTGATCATGCTCTGTTTCAGTATGTCACAGTACATGTTGGCATTCATGGTTCCCTCAATGAACTGTAGCTCCCCAGTGCCGGCAGCACTCATGCAGCCCCAGACCATGACACTCCCACCACCATGCTTGACTGTAGGCAAGACACACTTGTCTTTGTACTCCTCACCTGGTTGCCACCACACATAGGGTTGCCACCTCATCCCTTTAAAACCGAACATACAGTATATTAATTACACAGGTTCTGTGGCTGATTAAGTTGGTAATTAAACTCACTTGGTGCCTTATTTGCAATAAATGAGCTTCAGAACCTGTGAACTTTATATGTGTTCGGGTTTAAAGGGATGAGGTGGCAACCCTAGCCACACACCATCTTCACACCATTAGTATATATATATATATATATATGTGTGTGTGTGTATATATATATATGTGTGTGTGTGTGTATATGTATATATGTATATATATGCACACACACATACACAGTATACATATATATACATATATATATATATATGTGTAAAATGTAATTATATATAAACAAGGTATTAAAAAAAAAACATTCTCAAGTCTTTAAACTGTAACATTTTACATATTTGTGAATGACTAACAATTTACATAAAGCTTTACTTTGGATTATGAAAGCACATTAGTAAGTTCCTCTCTGTGCTCTCCATTAAACCCAATAAAATCCACCTCCCCTCCAGCCCTCAGTGCCTGAAACATGTTAGACAGGTAGCAGTGCAATGTATTCAAGATTTACTGGCATGAAGTATGTAAATAAAAATTACTGATAGGTGTTTTAATCCTACACTATCTAAATGTATCTCCATCCATTGATCACCTCAAACATTAGAAGAAAAAATAAAGAACCATATCTGACATTCCCAAACACTCGCTATCTTCCCATAGGGTCGGTCCTGAGTCCAGCATCTAGTGTGGGGTCACAGGTGAGATTGATACCTTTTGGGCTCATGAAAACATAATATAAGGACCAGTGTGGATTGGTAGACAAGCTGTATCTAAAAATATTTGTTGCTTTTAAATGAATAAAGAACCAGACTAAAATATTAAAATAATATTTTTCTAAACCTGTGTGTGGAATTCAACATAAAAATTGCATTACATCAGCTTTAAAACCTTCACACCCCAGGCTAGTATCGTGTCGTAAAGTAATTACATAAGACGGGACTCAGGGAAAGCCTGTAACCAGACAAGCTATTAAACAGCTACTGTAACTATTACCAGTATAACTGCATGACTCACACTCGTGCATGGCTGTCCGAGCTGCCTATAAATTACCATTAATATGTCCTCTGAAACACAGCTACCCCAGGGAGCGCAATAAGTAATTGTCTGGGTGTACATTATGTAAAGAAAGGGATGTACTTCTGCATAGCTACCACAAGGGGAGTAGAGTGCACTTCTGCTGATTGTGCATGGCATTCTAGCCCATGATCTGATTTACTATATATATATATATATATATATATATATATATATATATATATATATATATATATATACACAATGTGGAAAATAATTATTTATTCCCCTGCAGATTTTATAAGTTTGCTCACTTACAAAAAAATGAAGGGTCTATGATTTTTATTATAGGTGTATTTTAAATGATAAAGACAGAATATCAACCAAAAATCCAGAAAAACACATGATACAAATGTTATAAATTGAGTTGCAGTTCAGTGAGTAAAATAAGTATTTGATCCCCAAGCAAAACATGACTTGGTACTTGGTGGAGAAACCCTTGTTGGTAAGCACAGAGGTAAGACGTTTCTTGTAGTTGGTTACCAGGTTTGCACACATCTCAGGAGGGATTTTGGTCCTCTCTTCTTTACAGATCTTCTCTAAATCCTTGGTTGTCACTTGACAACTTGAAGTTTCAGCTCCCTCCATAAATTTTCTATAGGATTAAGGTCTGGAGACTGGCTAGGCCACTCCATGACCTTAATGTGCTTCTTCGTGAGCATGTCCTTTGTTGCCTTGGTGGTATGTTTTGGGTCATTGTCATGCTAAAAGACCCATCCATGACCCATTTTCAGTGGCTGAGGAAAGAAGATTCTCATTCAAGATTTTACAATACACGGCCCCGTCCATTGGCCCCTCAATGCGGCAAAGTCGGCTTGTACCTTTAGCAGACAAACAGCCCCAAAGCATAATGTTTCCACCTCTGTGCTTGACTGAAGGGATGGGGTTCTTAGGGTCATAGTCAGCGTTTTTCTTCCTCCGCACGGTGAGTCGAGGTAATGCCAAACAGCTCAATTTTGGTCCCATCTGACCACAGCACTTTCTCCCAATCCTTCTCTGAATCATTTAGATGTTCACTGGGAAACTTCAGACAGGCCTGTACATGTGCCTTATTGAGGAGGGGGACCTTGTGGGCGCAGCAGGATTTAAATACATGGCGGTGTATTGTATTCAATATGTGGCAGTGTTTAGTGTCTGTGGTCCCAACTGCCTTGAGATCATTCACAAGCTCCTCCCATGTAGTTCTGGGCTGATCCCTCACTTTTCTCATGATCATCCTTACCCCATGAGGCAAAATCTTGCATGGAGCTCCAGACCGAGGGCGATTGATGGTTATTTTGTATTTCTTCCATTTGCGAATAATCACTCCAACATTTGTCTTCTTCTCACCAAGCTTCTTACTGATGGTCTTGTAGCCCATTCCAGCCTTGTGCAGGTTTACAATCTTGTCCCTGATGTCTTTTGACAGCTCTTTGGTCTTGCCCATGATGGTGAGGTTTGAATGGAAGAATAAGAAGTTCTGTGAACAGGTGTCTTTTATACACATAACGAGTTGTTAGGAATACCTTCTTAAATTAACAGAACTAATCTGTGTACCAAAGAGAACAGTGATGCTGCACACATAGTGCCCCCCCCCCCCCACCACCATCCTGTCAAGCCCTGTTCCAAACCACATTCTTGTCTGAATAATGTGTCCGGGTTTTAGGTGGACTGAAACCCGGACACATGATTCAAAACCCAGACTGTCCGGGTGAATCCCAGACAGGTGGCAACCCTAGTTGGTAGGGGATCAAATACTTATTTTACTCACTGAACTGCAACTCAATTTATAGCATTTGTTTTATGTGTTTTTTTTTCTGGATTTTTGGTTGTTATTCTGTCTCTATCATTTATAATACACCTATGATAAAAAATGATAGGCCCTTAATTTCTTTGAAAGTGGGCAAACTTACAAAATCTACAGGGGATCAAATAATTGTTTTCCCCACTATATATATATATATATACCGGTATGTTTATATATATATATATATATATATATATATATATATATATATATATAGACATTTATATATCTAAGCAAGGGTGAGCCATTTATGCCGCAATTATTTAGTATCTGTCCTTCAACAGCCAGCAGAATCCCACATACCACTCTTTGTATAATCCAACACAGTGGCGGCTGGTGCTCAAAATTTTTGGGGGGGCGCAAACAAACTGAAAAAAAAAAAATCAATTGCCGCCACTGTGCCCATTAAACGCAGCCACTGTGCCCAAACGCCACCAGTTTGCCCCCTCAAATACAGCCAGTTTGTTTCCATATACAGCCAGTGTGCCCCCATATACAGCCAGTGTGCCCCCATATATATATAACCAGTGTGCCCCCATATTCAGCCAGTGTGCCCCCATATATATACAGCCAGTGTGCCCCCATATACAGCCAGTGTGCCCCCATATACAGCCAGTGTGCCCCCATATATATATATAGCCAGTGTGCCCCCATATTCAGCCAGTGTGTCCCCATATATATAGCCAGTGTGCCCCCATATACAGCCAGTTTGTCCCCATATACAGCCAGTTCCCCCCAAATGCAGCCAGTCCCCCCCCCATATACAGCCAGTTCCCCCCAAATGCAGCCAGTTTGTCCCCCATATACAGCCAGTTCCCCCAAATGCAGCCAGTTTGTCCCCCATATACAGCCAGTTCCCCCCAAATGCAGCCAGCGTGTCCCCCATATACAGCCAGTTCCCCCCAAATGCAGCCAGTTTGTCCCCCATATACAGCCAGTTCCCCCAAATTCAGCCAGTTTGTCCCCCATATACAGCCAGTTGCCCCCAAATGCAGCCAGCGTGTCCCCCATATACAGCCAGTTCCCCCCAAATGCAGCCAGTTTGTCCCCCATATACAGTCAGTTCCCCCCAAATGCAGCCAGCGTGTCCCCCATATACAGCCAGTTCCCCCCAAATGCAGCCAGCGTGTTCCCCATATACAGCCAGTTCCCCCCAAATGCAGCCAGTTTGTCCCCCATATACAGCCAGTATCCCCCAAATGCAGCCAGCGTGTCCCCCATATACAGCCAGTTCCCCCATATTCAGCCAGTTTGTCCCCCATATTCAGCCAGTTCCCCCCATATTCAGCCAGTTCCCCCCATATTCAGCCAGTTTGTCCCCCATATTCAGCCAGTTCCCCCCATATTCAGCCAGTTTGTCCCCCATATTCAGCCAGTTCCCCCCAAATGCAGCCAGTTTGTCCCCCATATTCAGCCAGTTTGTGCCCCATATTCAGCCAGTTTGTCCCCCAAATGCAGCCTGTCCCCCCCCCCAGCCCTGCACTTACCTTCCTCGGTCCGCGCCGTCCTCAATGTGTTCTCCCGCCCTCGATGTCGCTTCAGCCAATCAGGTTACCGGTAACCAGATCCGGTAAACCTGATTGGCTGAAACCTCCACACAGTCTTCTTCCAGGAACGCTGGCTCTGATAGGCACTTCCAAGTTACACCCACCGCCGGCCGCCGCTCTAATTCATATGGCCGGCGCTCACCAGGAGGCCGGCCATATGTATAGTGGGCAGCGCGGCAGCGGTGACAATACATAGATTCATGCAATGCATGAATCTGTGTATTGTCTTTCAGTGGCGGTGCGGGAGCGAGAGGGGGCGGCGCTCCGGCGCCCTCTATGGACGCACCGCCACTGATCCAACATATGAATGGGATGGAGTACTGGTCTTTCTGCGAACACGATTGTGTGTATCATAGAACTTTGGTTAAAAAAAAAGCAGAAATACCGGTACTCCATCCCATTAAGTTGTTGGAATATATATATAGATATATATATACATATCTATATCTATATATATATATATATATATATATATTTATGGTCGGAGCCCTCTGTCCGAAGAGATATGGATCACATAAACACGTCACAAGACTAACAACACGAATAAGACCTGAAGTGTGGCCTGGCCTTTTGTACGGTATGCCAAAGAAAGGGGCCAAAAAGTCACACAAGGTTAGGAAGGAATTGATCTATTATGTCAGGTAAACCACTATAGAGCGAGACTGTTAAAGGCTCGTGATATTTCTGACTGAGGATCGGGGACGTGTCGGGCGAAACACAAGGATTCCCACCTGCCCATCTTCCTTATTGCGTGGTCAGGAACTCTGTTTCGTGATGTTGCTGGGGCTGCTCTAATGCGAAAGCGAGTCCTGAGTAACATCCTGGGTCAAGGCCCGAGATGCTCAGGAGTGTTCTGACGTGGCTGACGAACTGGTTCCCGCTTAGGGGCTCAGTTGGGAAAGGTAGTAGAGGGCTGTCCTCAGATGGCTCGGACAGCAGAGTTTACCAATTACCGTAGAACGGCCATGGTGTTGTGTGTCTGGAAAGGTTTAATGTCTACTCCGGGACCGGGTTGTATCATTTCCGATACCGTCGGGTGTAGGATGAAATGACTTTGGTGGCGAGTCGGGTGGTGCCCGAGTCGCACTCGGCATTTAGGGCTGGTGATAGTAATTCGCCGGGCCGTAAAATCGTAAAAGGCTAGGTAAATGGCTGCTTGAACTACCAGGCTGGGCCATAGACCGAAGGGAGAACGTGAAAGGATAGCAGACATGTCCCGGAGTATGGCGCTGGTCACTGGTAAGCGTTTGGTACTAGAGTGTGGTTGCCGCCACCTGTAGTGTGTTGGCGGATCAGGATGCATTGATGAGGGAGGTAGCACCATGGAGGTGCTATCCGATTCCAGAGTTGGTTGCGACTAATGTGGGACGCCGGACATGGTTGAGTCGGCTCCGGCTTCTGTGAAAGGATGTGGCATGGTCAAGCGGGATAGCGCGTCGGCCGAGGTGTTGCATTGACCGGGGGTGTGGACACTGAGGCTACTGAGCTGATGTTGTAGGGAAAGTAGCAACGGCCTGCGTGGGAAGGACATGATGGACAACGTTTTTTTGACCTGCCTTTGTTAACAACTGTGGCTGTAGCCTGGTTGTCTGTGGCGAACGTGGCGGTCTGTCCTGCCCGGGGCTGCCCCGTACTTGAGTTGCTGCGACTATGGGGTAGATCTCAAATAGAGAGGAGGACTGACTAAAAGCGGAATTGTGAGCATCTCTGATGGATCGGATCTCCTGAAACCGATGATGGCCAAAAGTTGCAGCGAAGCTTGTGGAAGCTGCTACGTCCGTGATTATCTGAGGTGACGAAGAGAATGCTGATGGGATAAACAAGGGTCTACCTATCCGGTCTCAAGGAATTGGTCCCCCATGGCCAGATCCTGCTACGGAGGCTGCGTCTAGCTTAATGACTTGGTCAGGGTCTTGTGCCTGGGAGAGGAACACTAAGAAGCGTGCGATAAAGGATCGCCCTTGAGAGACGATCCTCATCGTGGTTTGAGCATGCCCACTAGGAATTGTAGCTGTGGGTTAGTGCACCCTTGCGTGTCGGTAGACGTATGGATGACTGTCCTGATGCGGGTCAATCTACCGAGAGGTGGGCTGGCCCGCATGGCGCGTTTGTCTAGAATGATTACCAGGAAGGAGATGAACTGTGCCGGTCTTTCTACTTTCTTCACGGTTGTGGGCACGTCAAGGTTTAAAAGACCTCTCTTGGATTTCTTAGATCTCACAAGAATCCTAAACCATCGGGAGAACTCCTGTGAGGGTATGCAGGAGTTTGACTGGGTAGTTTTGGAATGAGTCAGGCAGTGTAATGAGTCCGGTGTGGAACCCTGTAGTGTCCCCTGTACTAGAAAGGCTGCTAGAGAGGAAGTTGGATGTGAGGAGAGAAAGTCGAGCCGCCCGAAGTGCATGTGGCCTGGTCTAGCTGGACTCTGCTGCTTGGCGCCGTAGGTATTTCTAGGGAGAGCCTTCTGGCACAGGAGGCGGATGTGCAGAAGTTTGCGGTGGGGTAAAAGCAACCCTTGAAATTAAGTTGCTGGAGATGGCTGCGCCCCCCGGTGCTCAAATTGGACATCCTAGTCTGACTGGGAGGACTGGTTACATCTCTAAGGCTTCCAGAGGCTACCACGAAACTTGTCGCTTTCGAGTTTGCGAGCGAGCCTGGGGTCCTTGGCCATTAGGATGACTGAGACGTCCCCCTAGGCACGCGGCTTGTTCCCTGTTATGACCTGTGCCGAAGATGCGTGGGGAAGCTAGGTTCGCGTCCTAGCGCTTAGGATGTCCTTCCTGATGCCCGCTGGGACCAGGTGCGAAGAAAAAGGGGGTGCAAGCGTCAGGCGTACCTGCAGTGGGGGGTTCGGTAACGACAGTGGAGACTGGGGCTGATAGGGGCGCGGCTGACCGTGTTTCCAGGGCCCCTACTCTAGCCTGGACGTCGGTGACTGCGGTTGCCAGTGTGGTCACCAAGGCGTGTAGCTGAGAAATGCCGAGGATATCGACTGCAGCGGAATTTGTCTGGTAGAGTTGCCGCTGGTTATGGAACAGCAGCCTAACAGCTTGGTTTTCCTGGCCGTGGCCGGGTAGGGGATGCCCCTACGGCGTAGTTCGGCTGTAAGCCTGGGGATGGTCCAGCCCCGAGGGACTGTGTGGAGTCGTCCGCTGAACCTGAACGTGGTGACGGTGGGACGAAGGTAAAGTCATCGCAGTCGGTCTGCGACATGTTGGGGGTTGGAGAAAAAACGAGAAAGAAAAAAGGGGGGGGGGAATGTATGTTTATAGAGTGAGATGCCAGGTATGGAGGGGATAGAGGAGGTACGAAAGTGGGTAGGGAGAAGGAAGGGAGGATGGACAGAATAAGGAATGACAGGCGCAGAGGATAGCCAAGTTTTGCGTATGAGCGCTTGTTGAGTGTAATTTGGAAAACTCAAAAGAGTGCGTGGCAACCGAGGTGAGCCAGGAGGTGACTGGCTAGGTAACCGATAGCTCGGGTGCCGTCTGTGCTTGGCACAGACTGATGAACCAGAGCCCCCAGGGCGTACTGGGGCGGGTAGCTGGAGTCTGGTATGCTAAGTAGGAATGTTTCTATCTGTAGTTCAATGACGTGTGGTCGGTCTGCCAACTCCTGCACTGCCAGCAAGGTGATGTTGGCAACCTTGTCTGCGTAGTGAAGGATCTCGGATCGGCTTCGAAAACAGAGTGTCATGCGTAGAAGTATGTGGCAGTTGCTAGCGCCTGGTGAGCGGTCGAATTGTGTATGTGAAGACAAATATGTCGTGAAAGAGTGCGGAGAGAAAGCAAGGAGGGGCCTTGCGTTTACGCACCTGACTTGAGCCCTGTCTTGGTTGCGGTCGAGACATGGGTCGACCGGGACCTGTGAGGAGGGTGACATGGAGATATATATATATATATATATATATATATATATATATATATATATATATATATATACCTTTTTTTTTTTTTATTATTATTATTATTTTTTTACTTTTTTTATTATATATATATATATATATTTTTTTTTTTGTAGGCATGAAGAGTTGTGGGAGCGGTAGGTAGCTCCGGGTGAAGAAGTGTGTAAGACCCCCTGCCCCTTTTTTTTTTTTTTTTTTATCGGGAAATATCGTCCGACCTGGATTGCAGGGTGGACGGGATGGAAGCTCGATCTAAACTGACGTGTGTGGTGGAAAGGGATAGAGAAATCGGTGAGTAGCCGTTTGACTACTGGAGGAGGTGAGTGGCTGGTGTGCAACCACTCGTCGAACGCTCGCAGCGCTTGCGAGGAACAAATGCCTTGAGGAGACGAAAGAAGAAGAGTTTGTGACTTTCGAGTGTGTGGGGATGGCCGTTTCGTGATGAAACGGGAGTGGTAAGTAATGCGTGTGTATAGCGGCTTGGGGTTCGAATCATTGTGGCCGATGCTACGGCTGGATTCGAACGTTCTGAGACGTTCGACGTTGTATCGGAGGTATGGGTCGGAGCTGCTTAGAGCCGGGTATGTGACTGCGAACGAATTGGTTGTTTCAGCCGAGGATCCGAAACTTGGAGCCGATGCTACGACTGGATTCGGATCGGTTAAAGAAGTTTACTGCTGAAGATCGTAGCGGTATGCGCCGGTGGTGCGACTGTGACTCGACCGATTGAAAATGCCATAGAGCCGAAAAATTGAGCCACTGCTACTACTGAATTCGGATCAGCTCGAAAGTTCGATGTTTGTGGACCCGAGCCGACGAGCCGGTGGTGCGACTGGGCCCAGATCGGCCATGTTAGCGGAGGATCCGAACCTTTGAGCCGATGCTATGACTGGGTTCGGATCGGATAGGAGGGTCTGTTGCTAGAGATCCGAGTGGATTGAGCCGGTGAAGCGACTGGACTCGGATTGCTTGGGAATGCCATTGGTTCGAAAGTTTGAGCCTATGCTACGACTGAATTCGGATGGTTTAGCGGTTCGATGTTTGTAGGTCCGAGCCGATGAGCCGGTGGTGCGACTGTGCTCGGAACCAACGTGGATGCCAGAGATCCAAATCTCTAAGCCGATGCTGTGCCTGTATACGGGCTGATAACGGGTGCAAGGCGGGGACTTGAATTTCCCGGGTCCGAATCGTAGCGCCGGAGATACGGCTGGACTCGGACGGGTGTTCGTTGTTTCGAAGTTGAAGGGGCTTGTGATTGTCGAGGGTCCGGCCTGTAGTGCCGATTGTTAGCGACAAGAGCCGGCCCAGACTGTTTGGTGTATGGTGTAAGTAGGAGGTGTGGGGCATCAGTAAGGTGAAGGGAGAGTATCGTAGGAGGTGTAGGGCATCAGTGACTAGGGATAAGGAAGTGCAGTGTGGGATACCAGTCCGACGACTGGGTATCGGATGTGCGACTGAGGCGAGAGCCTTGCGAGCTGTGAGTAATTCGTACAACAGCTCGGAGAGCCGTAGTGTCTGGACGGACCGTTACCGGTAGCAACGTGGGTGTGACAGGGTACGAAAGACAACTAGACTGGTCGATAAACATACGATGCAGACGGAAAACACGGGGTTATGAACCGTGTGATTTTGAAAAAGAAGAAACGTGTACCGGCGCTACGATTCGTACGAACGGTAACGGCCGGTCCTACCTGCGACCGCGAGCGGGGATACGATCAACTGCGAGCGAAGCTGGAAGGTACGAACGCAACTACACGGACGTTGCGAGTCGTAAGGCATCGGCTGATGACGACGAATACCGCGCACTACAGCCGACGCTGACCCTCGTGGATGGTCTGTATAAGTACCCCTCGAACTCCTCCCATAATTTCAGGCCAGCATACTAGCCTTCCTATATATATATATATATATATATATATATATATATACATATATAGATATGTATATATCTATATATATATATATAGATATATATATATATAGATAGATATGTATATATCTATCTATATATATATACAGTATCTCACAAAAGTGAGTACATCCCTCACATTTTTGTAAATATTTTATTATATCTTTTCATGTGACAACACTGAAGAAATGACACTTTGTTACAATGTAAAGTAGTGAGTGTACAGCTTGTATAGCAGTGTCAATTTTCTGTCCCCTCAAAATAACTCAATTTACAACGCCATTAATGTCTAAACCGCTGGCAACAAAAGTGAGTACACCCCTAAGTGAAAATGTCCAAATTGGGTCTGATTCCCTCCCCGGTGTCTTGTGACTCGTTAATGTTACAAGATCTGAGGTGTGAATGGGGAGCAGGTGTGTTAAATTTGGTGTTATCGCTCTCACTCTCTCATACTGGTCACTGGAAGTTCAACACGGCACCTCATGGCAAAGAACTCTGAAAAAAAGAATTGTTCCTCTACATAAAGATGGCCTAGGCTATAAGAAGTTTGCCAAGATCCTGAAACTGAGCTGCAGCGCAGTGGCCAAGACCATACAGCGGTTTAACAGGACAGGTTCCATTCAAAACAGGCCTCACCATGGTCGATCAAAGAAGTTGAGTGCACGTGCTCAGCGTCATATCCAGGGGTTGTCTTTGGGAAATAGATGTATGAGTGCTGCCAGCATTGCTGTAGAGGTTGAAGGGGTGGGGGGGTCAGCTTGTCAGTGCTCAGACCTTACGCCGCACACTGCATCAAATTGGTCTGCATTGCTGACATCCCAGAAGGAAGCCTCTTCTAAAGATGATGCACAGGAAAGCCTGCAAATAGTGTGCTGAAGACAAGCAGACTAAGGACATGGATTACTGGAATCATGTCCTGTGATCTGATGAGACCAAGATAAATTTATTTGGTTCAGATGGTGTCAAGCGTGTGTGGCGGCAACCAGGTGAGGAGTACAAAGACAAGTGTGTCTTGCCTACAGTCAAGCATGGTGGTGGGAGTGTCATCGTCTGGGGCTGCATGAGTGCTGCCGGCACTGGGGAGCTACAGTTCATTGAGGGAACCATGAATGCCAACATGTACTGTGACATACTGAAGCAGAGCATGATCCCCTCCCTTCAGAGACTGGGCCGCAGGGCAGTATTCCAACATGATAATGACCGCAAACTCACCTCCAAGATGACCACTGCCTTGCTAAAGAAGCTGAGGGTAAAGGTAATAGACTGGCCAAGCATGTCTCCAGACCTAAACCCTATTGAGCATCTGACACTTTGGGCCTAATTTGGACATTTTCACTTAGGGGTGTACTCACTTTTGTTGCCAGCGGTTTAGACATTAATGGCTGTGTGTTGAGTTATTTTGAGGGGAAAGCAAATTTACACTGTTATACAAGCTGTACACTCACTACTTTACATTGTAGCAAAGTGTCATTTCTTCAATGTTGTCACATGAAAAGATATAATAAAATATTTACAAAAATGTGAGGGGTGTACTAATTTTTGTGAGATACTGTACATATATATATATATTTATATATACATATTATAATTAGCTTAGTGTCATTTATCTTTTTTTTGCTCGCTTAGCTGTGATTTGGTTAGACGGAGGTTTGGCCACCAACTGGACCTAGTTTTTTTAATTCTTCCAAATTTTTATAGCTTAAGCCTCGTACACACGACCGAGTTTCTCGTCCAAAACCGACAAGAAAAGTGCAGAGAGAGCTTTATTGTTGAGAAAAACGTTCGTGTGTATGGTTTTACGACGAGAAAACTGCTGTGAATCTCAACGAGAAAAATAGAGAACCTGCTCTCTATTTTCTCGTCCGGATTCTAGATTTTCTCGTCGTGTTTCTCGTCGGCCTGTTTTGCGACGAGAAAATGGTTCGTGTGTATGCTTTTACGACTCTTCAAAAAGCGCGCATGCTCAGAATCAAGTATGAGACGGGAGCGCATCTTCTGGTAAAACAAGCCTTCGTAATGGAGATAGCACATTCGTCACGCTAAAACGAACTGAAAGCACGAAGACTGAAAAGCGCGAATCATCTCTTCCCAAACTTTTACTTCACACACGGTAACACAAGATTAGCAAAAGCAGCCCAAGCCCTTTATACTGCCGTCGTACGTGCTGGACGTGACCGCGCAGAACAACGATGAGATTTGGAATTGTCAGTGTGTACGCATGGAAAGCTTGACGAGAAACTCGTCAAGGTTAACAAGAATCTCGTCGAGAAAAACGACGTGTTTTTAACGACGAGAAACTCGGTTGTGTGTATGAGGCTTCAGAGCCATGGAACCCCATAAACATCAAACCTAAGTTTAGTTAAATTTACTTTTTTTTAAAAACCAGCACAAGGGATGATACTTACATTCAACGAGAAGTGTCCCTTGTGTTGGTGTTGGCTTTCCTAGTTGAAATCTTCAGTCAAAAGGGACTAAACCAGGTCTAGGAATAAACATACGATGCCACATCCCAAAAAGTCATGACAAAAAACAATTGGAGTGAAAAATTCCTAATGATGATAAAGGGACTTTAAAGGCTTTGTACTTAAGGCAAAACACAATCAGTTCCCATAAAGGAATATCAACTTGTATTGCAACATATATAAATGTTTTAACCACTTCAACCCAGGAAGATTTGGCTGTTCAATGACCAAGCCATTTTTTGTGATACCGCTCTGCGTCGCTTTAACTGACAATTGCATGGTCGTGCGACGCTGTACCCAAACAAAATTTACGTCTTTTTTTCCCACAAAATAGAGCTTTCTTTTGGTGGTATTTGATCATCTCTGCGGTTTTATTTTTTGCTCTATAAACAAAATAATAGCGACTATTTTGAAAAAAACACAATATTTTGTACTTCTTGCTATAATAAATATCCCCATTTTTTTTCAAAAAAGCTATTTTTTTCTCAGTTTAGGCCGATATGTATTCTTCTACATATTTTTGGTAATAAAAATCGCAATAAGCGTATATTGATTGATTTGCGCAAAAGTAATTTTTTTTTTACTAGTAATGGCGGCGATTTGCGATTTTTATTGGTACTGCAACATTATGGCGGACACATCGGACACTTGACACATTTTTGGGACCATTGGCATTTTTACAGCAATTAGTGCTATAAAAATGCACTGATTACTGTGTAAATGTCACTGGCAGGGAAGGGGTTAACACTAGGGGCGATCAAGGGGTTAATTGTGTTGCCTATTGTGTGTTCTAACTGTAGGGGGATGGGAATCATGAGATGACAGATTGTGGTTCCCAGCTTATAGGAACTCACGGTCTGCATCTCCTCTCAGAACAGAACAGGGATATGTGTGTTTACACACACACACACGTCCCTGTTCTGCCTCTCGTGCCTCCGGCAGCACGCACCCGCTATCCCGCTTTAATGAACCTATGTA
The DNA here is from genome assembly GCA_029206835.1 of Rana muscosa. NCBI lineage: Eukaryota > Metazoa > Chordata > Amphibia > Anura > Ranidae > Rana > Rana muscosa. The sequence goes on from CM055121.1 coordinate 228,091,718, forward strand.
CAGCTACGATGGTTTGCAGGATCGTGCCGACCTGCCGCAGTATAATGACGGCGGCAGGTCGGCAAGTGGTTAAAGAGATCTGGCCTTTATGTCTGTCCATAAATGCTTTCACAATGTATCCAAACAACATTAAAACCATAAAGAGTTCTGCATAAATACAACACTAAATGCTTGCATGTTCCTGCTGGCTTAGTCCAACACGTTTCACAGCATTGTTGCTGCTTCTTCAGGGACCTCACAGGACCAACTAACAGTTAAAAACAATCATAAAGCAAAGTAATCTCATGGAGTATAAACCTATAACATGTACAGGCTCATTGAATTGAAACTAAGAGGTTGGGACTTTTAGGTGAGGCCAGCTAGATGTACCTCCATCCCCGATAGGTTGATATAGAAGAACTAAATTTTTTGGGACTTTGAATTGAAGCGTACAGCCAGGAAAAAAGCATTGCATGGTACTATAATGTTGTCTGGTGGTGGAGCCATCTATAGTGCCATATAGTAAATGCATAGACATGTAGTAACCATCATAGTAAAGTAAAAAACTTTTATTCCATGACATGATACATAGTAATAAATTAACAGAATAGCATAATGACACACTGATAGCATATTGGCCTAGAGCCACAGTAATGACATAATGATGACACACCAGAGTAGTTGCAACGTATTCCCACAGTAAGTAATATATAGGTATATTCCAGTGAACCGTAATCATGGTATCTTGAATAAAAAGAAACAGCAGGGAAGGCATCTATTAGCTCGATGCGTTTCGTAGCTATAGCGCTACTCTTCAGAAGCAGATGCAGAGATATTGTCTAAGGATGTTTAAAAGTAGATAAGTGATCATGTAAAAATGTAATAAAGACTATAGAAAAATAAAAATAGTAAAAATTGGTCACTCATACTTGCAAGTCAAATCAGAGTCTGGACATGGACTGAGGGAACTGGAGGTAGGCTGGAATGTCAGTCCGCCCCGGAACCTGAGGCGGCTAACCCCAAAAGCATCAAGATGGAAAAACCAACCAGGGGAAGAACATTCCGAGGGTAGTTGCCCCATGGGTTGTGAAAAGGACATAAGGGTGTATACCATCTGAAAAAATTATAATATAATAGTATTAATAGTAAATAAATGTAGGGATCAATATAGGAATTATAATATAGTAGATGGTGCATGGCATAGTGATTATTTATGGGTTAAAAAATGTAGCATTTCATCCATTAATATAATAGGTGCAGTGGTAGCTAAATAAGTAATGTTGTATTAATGTTGAAATAATAATAACAGTGAAAACCAAAAAGTGGACCACAAATACCCTAGGTAATACAAAGGAGGAGGGGGGGGGAAGGACAACCCCCCCAAAAACTAAATGGAGTGGAATAGAGTAAGAAACACAGTAGTGATGAAAAGTGAAATGTGTAACAATGTCATACCTTAATCACCTATGTGACAGGATAAGTCCAAATAATGGCGTAGAAGTGTACATGGGGTAGGTCCCAGGGAAGGCTTCCTAGGGTGGACTGAAGTAATAAACCTTCAGTGTATGGGGATAGCCGCCAACGTCACGCTGCGGCACACAAGGGAGAGACGGAGCCGACAGACGAGTGAGGACCACCACTCGCCTGCTGACCAACCATCGCTGAGTGTATGGCACTGATGTTATAAGCATCACGCCAATGCACTAACGCCATCAATGATGACGTAGCACGTACGTCATGGAGGGGGCGTGACGCCGATCGGCAGCAGGACGTCCGCCCCCACCCCGACAACACCAGCAAGCGGGAGGTGGGGAAAGGGGAGGATACCTGAAGCCGATCGCAGGTTCCGGGGCCATAAGAGAGAGCCAGCCACGCAGACCGAAGGTCCTGCCAGCATAACCAAGATGGCATGCAAGGAGGACAGGGTAAATGAATATAATGACCAAAAAAGGGGAGTTAGAACGGGTAAGTTCTAAACAGTCTCTGTCACCTGCATGTAATAAGGGCTATCATGATAAAGTACAACATTAAAAGGAGAAAGGCACCCAATAGGTGCTGGCACTGGAAAATACCAAATGGTAAAAAATGGTAAATTGGTGCACGCTCCCATCCCCGACAGGCATATTGAATTGAAACTAAGAGGTTAGGACTTTTAGGTGAGGCCAGCTAGATGTACCTCCATCCCCGATAGGTTGATATAGAAGAACTAAATTTTTTGGGACTTTGAATTGAAGCGTGCAGCCAGGAAAATACAGGCTCATACTCTGTGATATTAGTTTGCCTTATGATTACTTTTAACTGTAGATGCTCCTGTGAGGTCCCTGAAGAAGCAGTGACAATGATGTGAAACGTGTTGGACTAAGCCAGCAGGAATATGCAAGCATTTAGTGTTGTATTTATGCAGAACTCTTTATGGTTTTAATGTTGTTTGGCTACATTGTGGAAGCATTTATGGTCATAAAGGCCAGATCTCTTTAGAACACTTCTACTGTATATACTACAATAAAAGTTTATATTCTTTTATGGAAACGGATTGTGTTTTTGCCTTCAGTACAAAGTATTTAAAGCCCCTTTGTCACCATTATTTTTTGTTGTTGAAATCTTCAGTCATCTGCCTGGCTCCCTTCCCCAACACCTTGGTATCTTTCATTGTTGAGGGGTAATACAGCCGCTGGATCTGTGACAGGCTATGTTCGCTCCCTCTGCTTCCTCTTCCTTTCATAGAAGCTGTACTATAACTATAGCACTCTATGAATGGAGGGAGTAGACCATTTATTTATCTACTTGTCCTCCATTCATTAAGCAGTTTTCATTGATGAATGCTATAGTGCAGCTCCTATGAATGGTGATGGGCATAGTCAGCACTCTTGACAAGTGCCTATGACAGGTCCAGTCCAGCGGCTGTATTAACCCCTGCAGCACTGGGAAATTACTTTTGTGGGGTTCTGGAGGGATAGGTGTGGGTTGTCTAGAGGATGGAAGATATCAAATAAAACAACCAGCACCAGCACAAAGGGCATTTCTAATTAAAAGTACCATCCCTCTTCTTGTAAAAAAAAAAAAAAAAAAAAAGTACCATCACTTGTGTTGATATTTAAGAAATAAAAAAAACTTAGGCTTTAAGAAACCTTTCAGGATTAAAAAAATGGGAACTGTGAAGGCCAACTTTAAAGGGTCATACTTCTGGGCTGTCATCCTGACTCTGATTTCACTACTTTTCTTAGACCAGAGCTTTTTTTAAATAAAACCACCCCCCTCTCTGTAGAGTTCAGACAAATGTTGCCCACCATGTAATCCTGTGACAGGATGCTGCAGTGCCACAAAGAACCTCCATGGAAAGCCTGCTGAATAAGAAGGCTGCAAGGGTTTTTGTGATTTTAGCAGCTTCAGTGTTTCCAGGACAACACCTGCCAATAACTGATTGTATTTACTTGTAACCTGAAACTGCTGTAATCTATTATATATCAGTGGCAGGGCAGTTAGGCACCTGGCATGTGCAGCTATACTTACCCACAAAGCATTGCTCTGAAGATCTGCCACCGGGAAGTCCACTGCTGCTAATTCCTGCAAGATCAATATGCTTTATTTAGGATTTGTGAATTATTATTGGAAAGGTGTACCATGCGTGACAAATGGGACTTCATTTAAATGATCCCTAAAGAATCCCTCTTGCCACTTGCTTGGCTTTTATCCGTCATTTTCTAAGCAGGTGACTGGATGGAATGTAGAACGGGAACACAGAGACCCTGGGGGTTCCGGAGCAGGGAGCTGATGTAATTAAAGCAATCCTTTTAATTTCCAGTGATACAGAAACCACTGGCAAATATAAACTATACAGCCCATAAACAACTTACCAGTGCATAATAAGTAAGCAAAGAAAAAAATCTGCTCCAGTCTGTCTCCAGAGACCCATTTATTACCCCATTGGGAAATGTACAGTGCATGTCATACAGCACAGAGAAGGTGGGTCCAGTCCAGACTGTCAATCACAACTTAAGTGTCAGAGAATCTTTGCCTTCGTGTGACTGTCCTGCAACTTGTCATGCAACTTTAGACATCTAAGTTGGATGACAAGTCGTTCCCTATGTTTTCCAATGATAACCATTCATATATGCTTGACTTAAAGTTGCAGAAACGTAGTTCATGCAGCTATCTCCAGAACAGGGTATAGGATAAATCCTCCAATGGGGACACGACAGGGATTTCCTTCCCTTTGGAGAAAACAGAAGCCCATATTGCAGACCATTCCTTCTGAAAATGCATATTGCCTGGCTCTCATTTTGACTCACAGGACTCATCATTTTCTATGGTGCTAATCTTGAATGATTATGCGGTTCAGAAACGTTGACTACTCTCTGACTCTCCTATGTAGTGGCACAGAAAGTTGGGACCACCAAGGAACTAGTCTTCTTAGAAGGAGGCCAGCAAAGGGTACTTAGGGAACTCAGTCAAGTAATTGCCAGTCTACTGACTGGAATGGTACCAGCGGATTGGAGAAAAGCCAATGTAGCACCAATATTTAAAAAGGGTCCAAAATATATCCCTGGGAATTACAGGCCAGTTAGCCTAACATCAATAGTATGCAAGCTCTTGGAGGGGATGATAATGGACTATATACAAGATTTTAGTAATGAAAACGGTATTATTAGCAGTAATCAGCATGGATTCATGAAGAATCGTTCTTGCCAAACCAACCTATTAACCTTCTATGAGGAGGTGAGCTGCCATCTAGATAAAGAAAGGCCGTTGATGTGGTGTGTCTGGATTTTGCAAAAGCATTTGACACAGTTCCCCATAAACATTTACTGTACAAAATAAGGTTGGCATGGACCATAGGGTGAGTACATGGATTGAAGCCTAGCTACAAGGGCGAGTTCAGAGGGTGGTGATAAATGGGGAGTACTTGGAATGGTCAGGGGTGGGTAGTGGGGGTCCCCCAGGGTTCTGTGCTGGGACCAATCCTATTTAATTTATTCATAAACGACCTGGAGGATGGGGTAAACAGTTCAATCCCTGCATTTGCGGACGATACTAAGCTAAGCAGGGCAATAAATTCTCCGCAGGATGTGGAAACCTTGCAAGAAGATCCGAACAAATTAATGGGGTGGGCAACTACATGGCAAATGAGGTTTAATGTAGAAAAATTTAAAATAATGCATTTGGGTGGCAAAAATATCAATGCAATCTTTACACTAGGGGGAGAACCTCTGGGGAAATCTAGGATGGAAAAGGACCTGAGGGCCCTAGTAGATGATAGGCTCAGCAATGGCATGCAATGCCAAGCTGCTGCTAACAAAGCAAACAGAATATTGCATTAACTCCAGAGATAAAACGATAATTCTCCCACTCTACAAGACTCTGGTCCGGCCGCACCTGGAGTATGCTGTCCAGTTCTGGGCACCAGTCCTCAGGAAGGATGTACAGGAAATGGAGAGAGTACAAAGAAGGGCAACAAAGCTAATAAAGGGTCTGGAGGATATTAGTTATGAAGAAAGGTTACGAGCACTGAACTTATTCTCTCTGGAGAAGAGACGGTTGAGAGGGGATATGATTTCAATTTACAAATTCCATACTGGTGACTAGTGATGAGCCGAACACCCCCGGGTTCGGTTCGCACCAGAACCCGCGAACGGACCGAAAGTTCGAACGAACATTAGAACCCTATTAAATACAATGGATGCGAACGTTCGAATTCTAAAGTGCTAATTATAACAACTATTATGCATGTTATTGTCATAAATAGGGTTTGGGAACCCGGGTTCTGCACCAGGGGACATGTATCAATGCAAAAAGAAGTTTTAAAAACGGTCGTTTTTCGGGAGCAGTCATTTTAATGATGCATAAAGTGAAAAAAAAAAAGTCAAATATTCCTTTAAATATCGTACCTGGGGGGTGTCTAAAGTATGCCTGTGAAGTGCCACGTGTTTCCCGTGTTTAGAACTGTCCCTGCACAAAATGACACTTCTAAAGGAAAAAAAAGCCATTTAAAACTGCTTGCGGCTTTAATGTAATGTCTGGTCCCGGTAATATGGATGAAATTCTTTAAGAAAAATGGCATAGCTACCCCATGACCCCCCCCCCTACCCCAGCCCATTACCAGCCCCTTTGGGTCTTGTATGGATATTAAGGGGAACCCCGCACATAAAATAAAAAAGGCCCTATATACTCTGAACAGCCGTATACAGGCGGTGCATACAAGACAGGGACTGTAGGTTTGTTCTTATGTAGAATCTGTTTGTAATTTTGAACAGGTACATTGTTGAAGTGTAGCTCCAGCCCAAAAATCTATTTTTAAACTTTTTGGGAAACATAGGTAAGGGTTATCACCCCTGTAACATTTGTTTTGCTGTCTGTGCCCCTGTTCAGAACATTTCACCTCACTTTCCGTCCCAATGACAACTGTTTTTGAAATGTGGTGTTTTTCTTGAAACAAGGATTGCTGATAAAGCATCAGTACAGATGAGACCCCTTTCTCCCATATTTATTCTTACAGGAGAGAATTTTCCTTTCTAGGGGTAGATTTCCTCTCACTTCCTGTTGTCTTCTTTCGTTTGCAAGTAGGAGTCGTTTGTAAGTTGGATGTTTGAAAGTAGGGACCTGCCGTATATACTCTGCAGAAATAGGCCCCTTAGTTGTTGGTGTTGGCACAACACTGTAAGCACTCAGTTACTCTTGGTTGGTGCTGGAACGCCCTGCTGTCAACTATTATATCAGGAATTTTAATTACATATAATTGTTGAACAGTGGTAGTAAAAATTGGGGCTTTGATGGTGGTGCTGGTGCCACAACACTGTAAGCCCTGACAGTTACTCTTGGTGGGTGCAGCAATGGGCCCTGCTGTGAATTATTAGATCAAGAATTGTAATTACATGCCCCTTTTGAACAGGGGCTGAAAAATTGGGCCTTTCGTGGTGGTGGTGGTGGTGGCGTTGCCACAAGACTGTAAGCCCTCAGAGTTACTCTTGGTGGGTGCAGCAATGGACCCTGCTGTGAATTATTAGATCAAGAATTGTAATTGCATGCCCCTGTTGAACAGGGGCTGAAAAATTGGGCCTTAGGCACTGGTGGCACAACACTACAACCCCTCACAGATACTGTACTTGGAGCACAGCAATGAGCCCTGTTGCAAAGTATTGCTTCAAAAATTGTAATGACACGCCCCTGTTAAACAGGGGCTGAAAAATTGGGCCTTAGGCACTGGTGCCACAACACTCCAACCCCTCACAGATACTGTACTTGGAGCACAGCAATGAGCCCTATGGCAAATTATTGCTAAAAAAATTGTAATTACACGCCCCTGTAAAACAGGGGCTGAAAAATTGGGCCTTAGCCACTGGTGGCGGCACCCATAAACAAAAATGATCTTCCAAGCTATCATCATCAATCGTATCATTGAGGACTCGGAGGAGGAGGATAGCCAGTCAACATAACAGCACAGGCACTCAGCATCAGCATCAGTCTTGAAGGGATGTGACATGTTAAAATCAATTAGTCTGTTATATCAGCATCAGGTGTGTGGTAGCTGGTGGTGATCCAAGACTGGTTCATCTTGATGAAAGTCAGTCGATCAACCGAGTCGGTGGACAGGCGCACCCTGTGATCCGTGACAAATCCTCCAGCAGCACTGAATGTGCGTTCCGAAAGAACGCTGGATGCAGGACAGGCCAGTAGCTCAATTGCATACTGTGCAAGCTCTGGCCAGTGATCCATCCTCAAGACCCAGTAAGCCAGAGGATTTTCGGTGGGGAAGGTGTCCAAGTCTGACCTTGCCCCTAGATATTCCTGCACCATGTTTATCAGACGCTGGCGATGGTTGCTGGAACCGATCATACTTTGGGGCTGCGGACTAAAGAATTGTCTGAACGCATCGGTCAGACGGCCACCTTCCCCACCGCTCCTTCTTTGACTGGCCGAAGCCTCAGCAACTCATTGACCAGGACCAGGAGTTTGTAACCTCCCAGTCTCTGGGAACGCGTTGCACAGACCTTTCTGCAAGGCCTCCCGGAGTTGTCTCATCCTCTGCTCCCTCTGCGACGGTAACATAAGGTCCGCAACCTTACCCTTGTACCGTGGATCAAGGAGAGTGGCCAGCCAGTAATGGTCCCTCTCCTTGATCCGAAGAATACGAGGATCCTTCCGCAGACTTTGCAGGATCAGGGAGGCCATGCAGCGTAGGTTTGCTGAGGCATTCGCTCCGGAGTCCTCTGGGTCACTAAGGACGACATGATCCGCAGCCACCTCCTCCCAGCCACGTACAAGTCCACTGGTTTCTTGGGACTGTAAATCATCCCTAAAAGACTGCTGCTGATGATGCTGAGTGCCAGCCTCCACCTCCATGCTGACACAATCCTCCTCCTCCTCCTCCTCCTCCTCCTCCTCTTCCTGTGCGATGGGTGGGACAGAAGGAACACTGTCTGGGTAAAGGGGGCCTTGAGAGGCAAGGAAGTCCTCCTCTTCCTGCCTCTGTTCTGCCTCAAGTGCCCTGTCCATTATTCCACGCAGCGTGTGCTCCAACAGGTGGACAAGAGGTACAGTGTCACTGATGCATGCACTGTCACTGCTCACCATCCTCGTGGCCTCCTCAAATGGTGCCAGGACAGTGCATGCATCACTGATCATGCCCCACTGGCGTGGAGAAAAAAAACCAAGCTCCCCTGACCCTGTCCTGGTGCCGTAGTCGCACAGGTACTCATTGATGGCCCTCTGCTGCGTGTGCAGCCGCTGCAGCATGGCCAACGTTGAGTTCCACCTGGTGGGCATGTCACATATAAGGCGGTTCTTGGGCAGGTTCAACTCCTTTTGCAGCTCAGCCAGGCGAGCACTGGCATTATAAGATCTGCGGAAATGCACACAGACTTTCCTGGCCTGCCTCAGGACATCCTGTAAGCCCGGGTACCTGCCCAAGAACCGCTGCACCACCAGGTTAAGGACGTGAGCCACACAGGGCACATGGGTCAGTTGTCCCTGTCGGAGGGCGGAGAGGAGGTTGGTGCCATTGTCGCAAACCACCATTCCTGGCTTAAGCTGGCGTGGCGTCAACCACCTCTCGGCCTGGCCCTGCAGAGCAGACAGGACCTCTGCCCCAGTGTGGCTTCTGTCCCCCAAACACACCAGCGCAAGCACGGCATGGCATCTTTTTGCCTGCGTACTTGCGTAGCCCCGTGAACGGCTACGGAGCACCGCTGGTTCATAGGACAAACCAAAGGAAGAGGCCATGGAGGAAGAAGAAGAGGAGGGGGTGGAGGAGAGAGGTGTGTCACAACCAGTAGTAGCATTTTGGAGGCGTGGCGGTGGGACAACCTCCAACACTACTGCACCTTGTCCTGCATCCTTCCCAGCTGCCAAAAGAGTGACCCAATGGGCCGTGAAAGAAAGGTAACGTCCCTGTCCATGCCTGCTGGACCATGAGTCAGCGGTAATATGCACCTTACCGCTGACCGCCCTGTCCAGCGAGGCCAAGACATTGCCTTCCACATGCCGGTAGAGAGCCGGAATAGCCTTCCGTGAGAAAAAGTGGCGTTTGGGAACCTGCCACTGAGGAACCGCACATTGCACAAACTCACGGAAGGGGGCCGAGTCTACCAACTGAAAAGGCAGCAGTTGAAGCGCTAGCTATTTAGCCAAGCTAGCATTCAACCGCTGGGCATGTGGATGGCTGGGAGTGAACTTCTTTCGACGGTCCAGCAGCTGGGGCAGGGAAATTTGCCTGCTAGAATCGGACGTCGGTGTACTGCTAGCAGAGTGGCCGCAAGTACTTGGCTGTGACACACCTAATTCTACACCTTCATTCCTCTCAGTGCATGTTTCAGAGAGGACTGAAGTTATAGTGGGGTTGGAGATCCCAGCTGATGCGGTGCAAGGAGAGGTCCGCTTTGTTCTTTGGTGTGGGTCTTTGAGGTAGGCTTGCCAACGAGCTGCATGGCAGGTCAACATATGTCTGGTCAGGCATGTGGTACCCAAGCGGCTGATGTTTTGGCCACGCGATATACGCTTGAGACATATGTTGCAAACAGCAGCTGTGCGATCTGATGCACTAGCCTCAAAAAAGGCCCACACCAAAGAACTTTTTGAATGACGGGCAGAGGCAGCGCCCTGCACAGGCGGAGCTCTGCGGTGTGATTCCGTCGGTGTACTGCCCTTACGCTGGCCACCAAAGGGCATCCTGCCTCGTTGGAGATGTGCCTCCTCCTCATCCTCCTCCTCCTCCTCTCTCCTATTAGGCACCCACGTGGAGTCAGTGACCTCATCATCACCTCCCTCCTCATCACTGGAGCCAATCTGGCAGTATGCTGCAGCTGCTGGAACATGACTGCCAGATTGGTGTCCTTCTTGAGCATCCCCTCTGTCTGCTCTCACGCTACTGCCTTCCTCTAGCTGGGTTTCATCATCAGACCCTTCGAAACGCTGGGCATCCTCCTGGAGCATGTACCCAACACTGTGCTGAAACAGTTCGGGGGACTCCTCAGGAGGAGGACATGGTGGGTCTAGGGAAGGAGTGACTGATGATGAGTCTGACATTGATACCAGGGAAGAGGACGCTTTGGCAGCTGCTTTTCCAGTACCCTGAGCCTGGGTGAGAGAGGATGAGGAGGAGGAGGAGGGCTTGGTCATCCACTCTACCAAGTCTTCGGCATGATGTGGCTCAACATGTCCAGCTGCCGAAAAGAAGGACAAGCGTGTCCCATGGCCATGTGCTGATGACAATGCACCGCGTCCACGACCAGCACTGTTGCCCCCAGACACAGAGCCTGCTTGCCCTCTTTTATTGCCTCCTGACTGTCTGCCTCTCCTTGTTTGCCTTCCAGACATTCTAATAGATGGCCTGCAGGGAGATGGGAAAAAAGCAATAAGGGCTACCTTCAGGTGTCCTTCTCTGTCCCTTGAAACAAGGACTTTGACAGTGAAAGAAACTGACACTCTCCCTACCTACAGTTTTCTGTCCCTAGAAAAAATGTTTTTTTTAAGCACAATTTAGCACAAGGAGAATTCACTCACTGTCCTTCCAGGTCCCTGGAAACAAGGACTTTGACAGTGAAAGAAACCGACACTCTCCCTACCTACAGTTTTCTGTCCCTAGAAAAAATGTTTTTTTTAAGCACAATTTAGCACAAGGAGAATTCACTCACTGTCCTTCCAGGTCCCTGGAAACAAGGACTTTGACAGTGAAAGAAACTGACACACTCTCCCTACCTACAGTTTTCTGTCCCTAGAAAAAATGTTTTTTTTAAGCACAATCTAGCACAAGGAGAATTCACTCACTGTCCTTCCAGGTCCCTGGAAACAAGGACTTTGACAGTGAAAGAAACTGACACACTCTCCCTACCTACAGTTTTCTGTCCCTAGAAAAAATGTTTTTTTTAAGCACAATTTAGCACAAGGAGAATTCACTCACTGTCCTTCCAGGTCCCTGGAAACAAGGACTTTGACAGTGAAAGAAACTGACACACTCTCCCTACCTACAGTTTTCTGTCCCTAGAAAAAATGTTTTTTTTAAGCACAATTTAGCACAAGGAGAATTCACTCACTGTCCTTCCAGGTCCCTGGAAACAAGGACTTTGACAGTGAAAGAAACTGACACACTCTCCCTACCTACAGTTTTCTGTCCCTAGAAAAAATGTTTTTTTTAAGCACAATTTAGCACAAGGAGAATTCACTCACTGTCCTTCCAGGTCCCTGGAAACAAGGACTTTGACAGTGAAAGAAACTGACACACTCTCCCTACCTACAGTTTTCTGTCCCTAGAAAAAATGTTTTTTTTAAGCACAATTTAGCACAAGGAGAATTCACTCACTGTCCTTCCAGGTCCCTGGAAACAAGGACTTTGACAGTGAAAGAAACTGACACACTCTCCCTACCTACAGTTTTCTGTCCCTAGAAAAAATGTTTTTTTTAAGCACAATTTAGCACAAGGAGAATTCACTCACTGTCCTTCCAGGTCCCTGGAAACAAGGACTTTGACAGTGAAAGAAACTGACACACTCTCCCTACCTACAGTTTTCTGTCCCTAGAAAAAATGTTTTTTTTAAGCACAATTTAGCACAAGGAGAATTCACTCACTGTCCTTCCAGGTCCCTGGAAACAAGGACTTTGACAGTGAAAGAAACTGACACACTCTCCCTACCTACAGTTTTCTGTCCCTAGAAAAAATGTTTTTTTTAAGCACAATTTAGCACAAGGAGAATTCACTCACTGTCCTTCCAGGTCCCTGGAAACAAGGACTTTGACAGTGAAAGAAACTGACACACTCTCCCTACCTACAGTTTTCTGTCCCTAGAAAAAATGTTTTTTTTAAGCACAATTTAGCACAAGGAGAATTCACTCACTGTCCTTCCAGGTCCCTGGAAACAAGGACTTTGACAGTGAAAGAAACTGACACACTCTCCCTACCTACAGTTTTCTGTCCCTAGAAAAAATGTTTTTTTTAAGCACAATTTAGCACAAGGAGAATTCACTCACTGTCCTTCCAGGTCCCTGGAAACAAGGACTTTGACAGTGAAAGAAACTGACACACTCTCCCTACCTACAGTTTTCTGTCCCTAGAAAAAATGTTTTTTTTAAGCACAATTTAGCACAAGGAGAATTCACTCACTGTCCTTCCAGGTCCCTGGAAACAAGGACTTTGACAGTGAAAGAAACTGACAAACTCTCCCTACCTACAGTTTTCTGTCCCTAGAAAAAATGTTTTTTTTAAGCACAATTTAGCACAAGGAGAATTCACTCACTGTCCTTCCAGGTCCCTGGAAACAAGGACTTTGACAGTGAAAGAAACTGACACACTCTCCCTACCTACAGTTTTCTGTCCCTAGAAAAAATGTTTTTTTTAAGCACAATTTAGCACAAGGAGAATTCACTCACTGTCCTTCCAGGTCCCTGGAAACAAGGACTTTGACAGTGAAAGAAACTGACACACTCTCCCTACCTACAGTTTTCTGTCCCTAGAAAAAATGTTTTTTTTAAGCACAATTTAGCACAAGGAGAATTCACTCACTGTCCTTCCAGGTCCCTGGAAACAAGGACTTTGACAGTGAAAGAAACTGACACACTCTCCCTACCTACAGTTTTCTGTCCCTAGAAAAAATGTTTTTTTTAAGCACAATTTAGCACAAGGAGAATTCACTCACTGTCCTTCCAGGTCCCTGGAAACAAGGACTTTGACAGTGAAAGAAACTGACACACTCTCCCTACCTACAGTTTTCTGTCCCTAGAAAAAAAAATTTTTTAAGCACAATTTAGCACAAGGAGAATTCACTCACTGTCCTTCCAGGTCCCTGGAAACAAGGACTTTGACAGTGAAAGAAACTGACACACTCTCCCTACCTACAGTTTTCTGTCCCTAGAAAAAATGTTTTTTTTAAGCACAATTTAGCACAAGGAGAATTCACTCACTGTCCTTCCAGGTCCCTGGAAACAAGGACTTTGACAGTGAAAGAAACTGACACACTCTCCCTACCTACAGTTTTCTGTCCCTAGAAAAAATGTTTTTTTTAAGCACAATCTAGCACAAGGAGAATTCACTCACTGTCCTTCCAGGTCCCTGGAAACAAGGACTTTGACAGTGAAAGAAACTGACACACTCTCCCTACCTACAGTTTTCTGTCCCTAGAAAAAATGTTTTTTTTAAGCACAATTTAGCACAAGGAGAATTCACTCACTGTCCTTCCAGGTCCCTGGAAACAAGGACTTTGACAGTGAAAGAAACTGACACACTCTCCCTACCTACAGTTTTCTGTCCCTAGAAAAAATGTTTTTTTTAAGCACAATTTAGCACAAGGAGAATTCACTCACTGTCCTTCCAGGTCCCTGGAAACAAGGACTTTGACAGTGAAAGAAACTGACACACTCTCCCTACCTACAGTTTTCTGTCCCTAGAAAAAATGTTTTTTTTAAGCACAATTTAGCACAAGGAGAATTCACTCACTGTCCTTCCAGGTCCCTGGAAACAAGGACTTTGACAGTGAAAGAAACTGACACACTCTCCCTACCTACAGTTTTCTGTTCCTAGAAAAAATGTTTTTTTTAAGCACAATTTAGCACAAGGAGAATTCACTCACTGTCCTTCCAGGTCCCTGGAAACAAGGACTTTGACAGTGAAAGAAACTGACACACTCTCCCTACCTACAGTTTTCTGTCCCTAGAAAAAATGTTTTTTTTAAGCACAATTTAGCACAAGGAGAATTCACTCACTGTCCTTCCAGGTCCCTGGAAACAAGGACTTTGACAGTGAAAGAAACTGACACACTCTCCCTACCTACAGTTTTCTGTCCCTAGAAAAAATGTTTTTTTTAAGCACAATTTAGCACAAGGAGAATTCACTCACTGTCCTTCCAGGTCCCTGGAAACAAGGACTTTGACAGTGAAAGAAACTGACACACTCTCCCTACCTACAGTTTTCTGTCCCTAGAAAAAATGTTTTTTTTAAGCACAATTTAGCACAAGGAGAATTCACTCACTGTCCTTCCAGGTCCCTGGAAACAAGGACTTTGACAGTGAAAGAAACTGACACACTCTCCCTACCTACAGTTTTCTGTCCCTAGAAAAAATGTTTTTTTTAAGCACAATATAGCACAAGCACAAAACACACTGACACTCTCCCTACCTATCCTTCTCTTTCCCTAAACTAAAGGAATCCAGGTTAAGCAAGAAAGAAATAAAAGTCACTGTCCCTGCCTATGCTGCTCTATCCCTGCTCCGGAACACACTACACTAGGCCGCCGTGCTGGCGGCCTTTTATAGTGTGGGGCGTGTACTAAACACCCTCAGCAATAATTGGCCACAGGCATCCTGCCTGTGGCCAATCATTGCTCTCCTCGCTGCCGGCGCTGTGATTGGCCAAGCATGCGGGGTCACAGTGCATGCTTGGCCAATCACAGCGCCTGGATGACACTGCGATGGCGTAGTGCATTGTGGGCCGTTCGCGTCACTCGAATTTGGCGCGAACGGCCCAAATCGTTCGATCTTCGTCGAACGATCGAACAGCCGATGTTCGAGTCGAACGTATGTTCGACTCGAACACGAAGCTCATCCCTACTGGTGACCCTACAATAGGGATAAAACTTTTTCGCGGAAGGGAGTTTAACAAGACACGTGGCCACTCATTAAAATGAGAAGAAAAGAGGTTTAACCATAAACTACGTAGAGGGTTCTTTACTGTAAGAGCGGCAAGGATGTGGAATTCCCTTCCACAGGTGATGGTCTCAGCGGGGAGCATTGATAGTTTTGAAAAACTAGTAGATAAGCACCTGAACGACCACAACATACAGGGATATACAATGTAATACTGACATATCACACACATAGGTTGAACTTGATGGACTTGTGTCTTTTTTCAACCTCACCTACTATGTACTATGTAATAACAGCACCCTTTTTTCTCTCTATGCAGGTGCCAGAAATAAAAGTACATAGGACAGCAGTGTCTGTTCTTATTGTGCTAGCAATAATCTGCTAGGAGATTAGAGAATGAGAACATTCAACCCCAGTATTTAAAGAAAGGTCATCTAGTGATTGTTTTCTTGTGAAAACATGCATGGGCTTATGAATACTGGGGAAGGTTAAAGCTGAACTTCAGTCGGTCTTTCAAAATACGTTTTGGGTGACCCCAACCCCAGAATAGTAAGAAGTTAAATGCTTGTATTATCTAAGGCAGTCTTATTGAAACTTTCCACCCCAGAAGAACCCCTAAAATAATTCAGGTCTAAGGAACACTTAATAAAACCAATTAATTGGGGTCACTTGGAAAATGCCCCATACATTGGTGGTCAGTAGGAAGAATGCCCCCTTACATAGGTCGTCAGTAGGGAGAATGTCCCCTTTACATTGATGGTCAATGAGGAGAATGTCCCCTTTACAATGGTGGTTAGTAGGAAGACTGTCTCCCTTACATTGGAGGTAAGTAGGAGGAATGCTCCTCTTACATTGGTGGTCAGTAGGAAGAATGCCCCTCTTACACTGGTGGTCAGAATGAAGAATATCTCCCTTACATTGATGGTCAGTAGGACCAATGTCCCCTCTTACATTGGTGGTCAGTAGGAAGAATGCCTCCTTACATTGGTGGTCAGTAGGAAGAATGCCCCCTTACATTGGTGGTCAGTAGGAGGAATATCCCTCTTACATTGGTGGTCAGTCGGAAGATTTCCCACCTTACGGTGGTGATCAGAATGCCAGACAGCGTACAAAAAGCCAGATACTGGCCAGATACTGTCCTTAAAGACAGCTAAAAAGATCATTGGTATTATCCTGCTGGCTTTACCATGTGATATTGGCCTGGAACAATGCAAGCAATTTCAAACAGAAGAACAATCAAGTACAGCTCAAGGAACTCCTTGCAACCTTTGGAGGAACCCTAGTTGAGAATGATTGACCAAGAGGGATGTAGCGTAAAGTAGGCCAGACCTCAAATTTTCCACTCGCCTACTCGCATTTTGCGAGTGGAAAATGAGGTCTGGCGAGGAGCTGGGCTGCCTGGGAGTGGGGGGGGCGAGCACCGTTGCGGGTGGGGTTGATCTGGAGCTGTTCTCCCAGAGAGTGCACGGAGGAACTTACATTGAAATTTCCTCCGCTCTGCTCGCTCACACAGCCCCGCCTCCTCCTGACCCCGCGCCTGTAATAGACAGAATGCGGATCCAATGCTGAGATGTGTTTATCACAGGCGCGGGGTCGGGAGGAGGCGGGGCTGTGTGAGCGAGCAGAGCGGAGGAAATTTCAATGTAAGTTGTAACAGCGGGCTATACCGCTCTGCGATCCTGCGTCTCTCCTCTTCCTCCTGTCATGATATGGGAGCACAGTGAGTCTTCAATGTGGGGCACGGTGAATCTGCAATGTGGGGGGCATGGTGAATCTGCAATGTGGGGGGCACGATGAATCTGCAATGTGGGGGGCACGGTGAGTCTGCAATGTGGGGGGCACGGTTATTCTGCAATGTGGGGGGCACGGTGAATCTGCAATGTGGGGAGCGCGGTGAGTCTTCAATGTGGGGCACGGTAAATCTGCAATGTGGGGGGCACGGTGAATCTGCAATGTGGGGGGCATGGTGAGTCTGCAATGCGGGGGGCATGGTGAGTCTGCAATGTGGGGGGCACGGTGAGTCCGCAGTGGGGGGCACGGTGAGGCTGCATTGATGGGCACAGGTGAGGCTGTGCTGAGGGGAACTGATAAAGTTGTTGTTAATATTTATTTTTTGTAACTTAATTCTGCATAAAACATTTCGCGAGATAATTTATGAGGGCGTGATAGCGGCAGAATTAGGGGCGGAGCAGGGTAGGGGTTGGGTGGGGCAACTGGTGGCGAGTAACCCTTGAGGCCTGGCTAGTGGTTCAAGACTTAAAATTTTGAGCCCTGAAGTAGGCTAATACCCTATTTCTCAAGCCCCCAATATCTGGCCCACCTCTTTGATCTGCATCAGCCCTAGAAGCTGGATCGGCCTTTGGCATCCTCCCATGATATGCAGAACTGCTAATCGTGCTTTGCACATGATGAAGTAGGTGAGGGAGTGGCCACATGACTAGCGAAGGAGCAGCTAGGGGTGACCGGTCATCTATCCTAGAACTGGGAGGGAAGAAGATGTATTCCTCTGTTTTACACCACCCCTAGACTAAATGAGCATATAACCCTTACTATCATGTGAAAAGGGGGGTCATTTTAAAGGCAGGCTGAAAGTCAGATTTTTTTGTTTTGGATAGAGAAGGAAAGGATTAGAACCCCCTCTCCTCCCTCTCAGGTTACTGCTATCCAGGACTCGATTAGATTGATTATCTCTCATTTAGGGCTCATGTACATGGGCGTTCAAGTCAAACGCAGTCAAATGCATTTAAATGGAAAATGCAGTGTTTGACAAGAAAAGGCTGCACCTGCCATCCAAATTCAACTCAATAGAACCCATTGACAAGACTATAACCATGGCAGTCCATTCAGATGCTATGGGTCCAGAGAGTGGGAAGGGGGTTGGCTGATGTCTCTATTCCAAAAGAGCTGAGCTCAGATGCACAGGATCATGCTTTGGGATTATGCTGCTAGTCACAGATCTCCTTTGAATCCTCCCTTTTTATGTAAGTAGACTTATTGCCTTCAGAGCTTCTGGTCATCCTGGCCAGAACGTTGATATTAACCCTGTATGATATGAATCAATTATACTATTGTCCCAGTTGACATTGCCAGATTTCACAAACCAATCAAAATGTTGCTATGGGGCCCCAAGAATTGTAGCTATGCCCCTGTAGGACCTGTTGTGGAAGGCAAAGCAAAGTAAGTCAAATTTCCAACAAGTGGCTTGCTATGGGGGCACTCAGAGAAAATGAAGAGCCAAAACCACCAGCGGGGGACCTCAAAAGGGGAGGATCTGAGCTGCTCTGTGCAAAACCATTGCACAGAACATGTATATATACAATGGGGCTTATTTACTAAAACTGGAGAGTGCAGATACAGGTGCAGTTCTGCATAGAAGCCAATCGCTTCCAGGTTTTTTGTCAACGCATAATTGAACAAGCTAAAATTAGAAGCTGATTGGCTACTAGGGTTGCCACCTCATTCCTTTAAACCCCAACACATATAAATTACACGGGTTCTGAGTAGGGTGACCGCGTGTTCCGGATTGCCCAGGATTGTCCCTTAATTCATATTTGCGTCCCGTGTCCCGGGCACCTTCATTCCGGGACAATACAGTGTCCCGGAATGAAATAAGTAAACACAGCCACACTAATAAACGGCTCAGACGGGGGGCAGGTCTGCTTGGCTCAGACAAACTACACAAGCTGCCTCCCCCAGTCATCTCTATGAAGGGCTCCGTGTGCCGTGCTGCACGCTTGGAAGTGTAGTTTTCAGCACAGCCCGCGGATTCTCTTCTCACTGACATGGCAGACATGAGGCACGGAGGGGATGCTCATCCCAGGACAGTGAGGAGGAAGAAGAGTCCGGCAGGGAGAGCGCAGGCTTCAGGGAACAGCCTACTAGGAAGAAGTGAGAACCGAGAGGTTGGGGAGACAGTCAGAGACAAGTCTGTATGTGTAAGTGTGCAGTCCCCCTGTCCATCCCACTGTCCCTCTATCCATCCCAATGTCCCTCTGTCCATCCCACTGTCCCTCTGTCCATCCCACGGTCCCTCTGTCCATCCCACGGTCCCTCTGTCCATCCCACTGTCCCTCAGGAAGAGCGCAGGCTTCAGAGAACAGCCTACTAGGAAGAAGTGAGAACCGAGAGGTCGGGAAGACAGTCAGAGACAAGTCCGTATGTGTAAGTGTGTAGTCCCCCTGTCCATCCCACTGTCCCTCTATCCACCCTCACTGTCCCTCTGTCCATCCCACTTTCCCTCTGTCCATCCCACTGTCCCTCTGTCCATCACACTGTCCCTCTGTCCATCCCACTGTCCCTCTGTCCATCCCACGGTCCCCCTGTCCATCTTACGGTCCCCCTGTCCATCTCACGGTCCGCCTGTCCATCCCACGGTCCCCCCGTCCATCCCACTGTCCCACTGTCCATCCCACAGTCCCCCCTGTCCATCCCACGGTCCCCCTGTCCATCCCACGGTCCCCCTGTCCATCCACTTCCTCCTTTCTCCACTAACTACCCCCGGCCATACACTCCGCACTCCTCCCCTGTACATATTACCCCCCACCATACACTCCACTTGCACACGGGCCCGCTGATTTCATACGCCCCTGCCCTAAAAATCGGCAAAAGAATATGTCAAAAATCATCTTTTGGGGGGGGGGGGGGGGGTGGCAGTTTGGAAATGTGGTCATCCTAGTTCTGAGGCTAATTTAATGCAGATAAGGCGCTAGATAAGTTTAACTACCACCTTTATCAGCCACAGAACCTGTGTAATTAATATGTGTTCGGGTTTAAAGGGATGAAGTGGCAACCCTATTGGCTACCATGCACAGCTGCACCAGATTTTGCACTCTCCAGTTTCGATAAATCAACCCCAATGTTTGTTATTTTATTTTAAAAAAATCAAGCCTCCCTGCAGCAGTGTCAGCTTCTCTCCTCTCCCACCAGCAGCTGCTGAGGGCACACAGGGGAATGTTTCAGGATGGAGAGCGGGGGGGTGAGCAGTAAATATGTCCTATTCACCAGCCCTTTCCTTTCTTGAATGAACACAGTGAGCGACTGGCACTGATCACTCACTGTGTCCATTCATAACTGAAGCCTAGTAAATTGGGTTTACTATGCTTCAGTTTGTTAATGAACATGGAGCCTCAGAGCGCTTCCAATTCATTCACTGTCCAGTGCAGCTGAGGCTGCAGAGAAAGGGACTGGGGAATCTCTGTCCTCAGTCCCTTTCTCCGTTTCAAAGGTGAGACATCAGGAGCCTGCTAAGACCCTTGATATTTCACCAAAGCCCCCCCGACAAGACTTGAATAAAGAAAAGGAGGGGGCCCTGTCAGGTAGGCTACCAGGAAGGAGCCAGGTGGAAATTTTTTGGCTGAACAGTGATTGCATCCAATCAGATCCAATAAGATGCAGTCACTATTCAGATATTCGGACAGTCTCGACTCAAAGTGACATTATCACTGGAATTAGCATTGTAGGTTATTACCTTTTTAGATCTACAAATTTTCTAGCAAGTACAAATAATTCTTAGCTATAGTAAAGCATTCTTAGTTTTATGTTTATATGAAATCACACAGATTTTAGTCATTCATATAATACAGTCCCTTTAAAATAAAACATCGGTCCACTGAAGTTATCCTGTTGTGAAAAGAAAACTACGAAGATGAACTTATCCTTTGACGGTATCCTCAGGTCGGTGGGACTGTCTCTTTAAATTGGTTTTCACTGATGTGGATTTCTTCATAGTATAAATTCCTTCTCGACACCCTGCGGTTATATTCCTCCCTCACCTGTCTTAATCCCAAATCGCACTCACATGAACAACTTCTCCACTAT
Organism: Rana muscosa; assembly: GCA_029206835.1. Taxonomy (NCBI): domain Eukaryota; kingdom Metazoa; phylum Chordata; class Amphibia; order Anura; family Ranidae; genus Rana; species Rana muscosa. The sequence goes on from CM055121.1 coordinate 228,112,577, forward strand.
GACGGCCTTCAGCTGCCTGAAAGCACAAAACAACAAAAACTGGATGTCAAAATCAGTGTTACATAAAAACGTATAAGTATATTACCATTCGTAATCAGGAAGTACATTTATTGTTGTTGTAAATGGTCACCTAAAAAACGATTTTTACGCTTTTTTGCTTCCACATTTTTATTTGTTTACAAATGTATACTGTATACGTAGAGGTGCTGTCTAGCAGTGGCACCATTTATTTCAGGAAGTGCAGTCAGCATCCCTGTTAACCAACTGCTGCAAGAAAATCAAAAGCAAGATAAGCCCAGGTTCACACTGGGCTGCGGGAGTGAAGCGGTGCGAGTGCCGCTGAACTCACACGATTTCACTCTCGCTGGCAGTCCTGATTTCAGCCGCGATTACAAAGACATCTGTGCGGGTTTCTGCCCAGTTGTCAATGTAAATCACGGCCGAAATCGCAAAAAGTAGTACAGAAACTACTTTTTGAAATCGGTGCAGCGCCGCAGATGCGGCGTCGCACCGATTAGGACGGTGCCATTTCCGGCAATTTGCGGCAAATATCGCCGTTTTGACATTCGATTTGACATGCCAAATCGCATGTCAAAACGCACCAGTGTGAACCAGGGCTTAGCCAGCTAAAGAGTGTATGGTTTTTGGTAAAAGTAATTTGCTAAATGTCTGTTGATAGACTGAAGGTAATAGCTCAGCTTACAAAGCTTAACCACTTGCCGACCAGCGCACGCACTTTTATGTCGACAGAATGGAACGGACAGGCAAATGGACGTACAGGTATGTCCCTTTAAATTTGCCGCCCGTGACCGTGTCCGCGTCCCGTGATCGTGTCATGGAACTGAAGAACAGGGAGATGTCAGTGTAAACACAACACACATGACATGTCACTGATCGAATTTAACTCTCATCGGGAGCAGCGATCAGTGACGTGTCACTCTTAGCCACGCCCCCTAACAGTTAGAATCACTCTCTAGGACACACTTAACCCCTTCCTAGCCCCCTAGTGGTTAACCCCTTCACTGCCAGTCACATTTACACAGTAATCAATGCATTTTTATAGCACTGATCGCTGTATATAAGTGAATGGTCCCAAAATAGCGCCAATAGTGTGTGATGTGTCCGCTATAATGTCTCAGTCACGATAAAAATCGCTGATTGCCACCATTACTAGTAAAAAAAAAAAAAATATTAATAAAAATGCCATAAAACTATCCCCTATTTTGTACACGCTATAACTTTTGCGCAAACCAATCAATAAACGCTTATTGCGATTTTTTTTACCAAAAATATGTAGAATACGTATCCGCCTAAAATGAGGATTTTTTTTTATATATATATGTAGCGCTACCCCCAGTTAAGAGAGCCGCTGGTTTTGTTTTGGGCCCTGTAGTGCACCGCTGTCAACCCCTGGCAATCGGCTCTAACCTCCCGTGGCACAGCTAGTAAGGGGAGATAGGACCGCGTGACTGCAACTCTAGGTGACGCAGTCCTATGGCAAACACACACAGTGATATACTTTAAAACTTCTATTAAAGTAAGTGAAACTGACACCAATGTACTTGACCCAGATATTTTACTGAGGCTAATGGGCAAGTAATAAACAACAGTATAACAAGTTGCAGATCCCTGCAATAAACAGTAATAAAGACAAACAGAGTAATCAGAATAATAAAGTATTGCTATGCAACTCTAGCGCTGCCCTTTTACAGCTACTTCCCCTCATGGGCAGACTAACACCCAGCAATGTCTACCTATGCAGTCAGGCCTGACTGATCTAAATGGAAGTTCAGTGAAACAATATTCGCTAGCAATCTTTCGGTGGTGCACTTGAAGAACATTGATGGTCAGTAGGACCAATGTCCCCTCTTACATTGGTGGTCAGTAGGAAGAATGCCTCCTTACATTGGTGGTCAGTAGGAAGAATGCCCCCTTACATTGGTGGTCAGTAGGAGGAATATCCCTCTTACATTGGTGGTCAGTCGGAAGATTTCCCATCTTACGGTGGTGATCAGAATGCCAGACAGCGTACAAAAAGCCAGATACTGGCCAGATACTGTCCTTAAAGACAGCTAAAAAGATCATTGGTATTATCCTGGTGGCTTTGCCATGTGACATTGGCCTGGAACAATGCAAGCAATTTCAAACAGAAGAACAATCAAGTACAGCTCAAGGAACTCCTTGCAACCTTTGGAGGAACCCTAGTTGAGAATGATTGACCAAGAGGGATGTAGAGTAAAGTAGGCCAGACCTCAAATTTTCCACTCGCCTACTCGCATTTTGCGAGTGGAAAATGAGGTCTGGCGAGGAGCTGGGCTGCCTGGGAGTGGGGGGGGGGCGAGCACCGTGGCGGGTGGGGTTGATCTGGAGCTGTTCTCCCAGAGAGTGCACGGAGGAACTTACATTGAAATTTCCCTGCAATAAACAGTAATAAAGACAAACAGAGTAATCAGAATAATAAAGTATTGCTATGCAACTCTAGCGCTGCCCTTTTACAGCTACTTCCCCTCATGGGCAGACTAACACCCAGCAATGTCTACCTATGCAGTCAGGCCTGACTGATCTAAATGGAAGTTCAGTGAAACAATATTCGCTAGCAATCTTTCGGTGGTGCACTTGAAGAACAACTTTGTAATCCCAACGAATAGTAAAGATAAAGTGTCTTTCTTTAAACAGCTCTCACCACCCGGACAGGTCCAAGTCCGTTTCCTCCGCCGATTCGTCTGGGAACAGAAATCCACCGACATCCAAGTCTTCAATCCTTCTGGTGTACTGCAGCAAGGAGGAGGAGATGTCTCTAAGGCTCTGCTAGGCTGGCAGAGGGGCTCTTTGGAAAAGAGCACAAGGCCCAGGCTTCAGGCCTTGTGCATACAGCAGTTCAGCACAGAGATCCTCTTGCTAGGAGAGGGGGTGTCCAAAAGAGGCAGAACAAACTCCACCTCCCCTTTATAAAGTCTGCCCCAGCAGTCTCTGTTCCGGAGCAATGTACCCTGGGTGCTGCAAGATGTACTGGGAGATGTAGTCTCTCTCCTCTGCTTTCACTTCCAGTCATGTCTCTTCTCTCCTTCCTCCCGACTCACCTCTCACCTGGAACTTCTTGTCTCTCTGCATTAAAAGGGAACACCCCGCTACACACTCCCCCCACTTCAGGAGCTGTCCTGTCCACAGGTCACTTCAGTGGGGGCGACCTGTCTAACTGTGCCAGGGAGTGAGTTGGGGTTGCCCTCCACCAAATGTACAGTGGAGGGACCAGATGTGGGCATGGTCCTTCTTGAGGTTAGGACCGTGTCTTCGGAACTTTCTCCCATCTGATCATGAGTTAGTTTCCGGGGAGGATAAATGACTCTCTTCCTTCTCTTCTCCCTGGGAGTCACAATCTCAGCTACTCTTGGTTCTTCCTCTGGTACTGAAGCAGGAACCTCTTCCGGTAGTGAGGGTATGGGATCACATCTGGGGACAGCAGGGGCTAAAAGCCGTTTCACCAGATCGGTATTGGTCCCAATGATGAGAGAGCTTCTTGCGGGCCCTGGCAGCCAGGGACAGACAATGGCCAGTGTCTCAAAGTTCTGGGGCTCCCCAGCCCTCAATGGATCACATGACAACTTGACCCGCACACATCCATCACAAGAGTACTCTTCTGCTTGGATACCCTGAATCTTGGTGTCTCCCATCTCTTCCAGGGGCAGGTATGATAGGTACTTCTTGTAAAAGTCTCTGGTCATTAGGGTAACCTGAGCACCTGTATCAAGGATGGCTCTGGTGTAGATCCCTTCGATCAGAACAGGCACTACAGGCAGAGGACCTACCAATTGGGTAGCAGTCCTTTTGCAAACACCTGTAACAGCAGGTTGGCATACTTGGACTTGTGCTCTCTTCAGCTTCCGGCGCTGGGAATGCCGTTTCTGGCGTTGTTTGGAAGGCTGATAGGCGTTGTTCACTGAGACGGCATAAACTGCAGGTGTCCTCCACCGTTCCCTCGCAGGTTCAGGGAAAGTTATTTTTGAAGGCCCGGATCTTCTCTCCATTCTTGGGTCACTTCTCTGAGGCCTCCGCCAGCCTTCTGTCTCCATTCGTGGACTTGGACATACTCGCTGGTAGTGGCCCACACCTCCACAGTTGAAACAGACAATCTCTCTTCTCTTCTGTGGGTAGGTTGGTGTTGAACTGCTCTGGCGTGGTTCATTCTTAATTTCCTCGGGTTCCTTCATTCCTGAGTTTTCAGACAGGAGTGTGGTCAAAAGATCCAGCACCTGGGTCATTTGGGACTTCAGGATCTCCACTTCTGAGTCCCGTTCAGTAGCCATAGCTGATCGGACTCCCACCGCAGGGAGGGTAGTTGGTTCGGTATGTTGACTCCTCCTTTTGTCTTCCAACATAGCCTCCTCCTCCCTGACTATCCGGATCAAGTCGGGGTATTCCAGGCTGCTCCCGTCCTGCCGGATGCGTAGCACTAATGCGATGGGGTCTAAGGGTTGAGCTCCCCTCAACACCTGCTGGGCACAGGCCTCATCCACTTTCCTGGGATCAATCCCTTTCTTCAGCAAGATCTGGTGCAGGATCTTATCCAGGCGTCTTATGAAGTCTGACAGCTTTTCTCCTTGCCTTTGGTAGCAGTGTTCCAGCTGGTAAGTAAGTTCAGGGACCTTTTCCGTCCCGCCGAACACATTCTGCAGAATGTCCAGATAATCCTGCGCATCACAGTCCTTCTTACTTAGGTTAAGGTTGCGTATGGCCTCCAGAGCAGGCCCCTTCAAACTCTCTGCGATTCTCTGTTTCTTTCTGGGTTCTGAGACTTCCCATTCTTCTAAGGCCTGAGTGGCGCCGTCTAACCACTCCTCAAACCCCTCTTCACCCGAAGGTACAGGTTTCCTTCCAGAGAATACTCCAAGTTTTCTGTATCCCGACATTTGGTAGTCTGTAGCATCCTTCTTACACTGGGCTACAATCTCCCCCAGGACCGCGCATAATTCTGCGCTGAGGGTGGCAGGCGGTGGAGATATCTGCGGAAATTATGGTTTTGGTGTCTGGAACCATTCTTCCTTCACTGGCAGCGTATGTATCAAGTGATAGATCTGATTATCTATGGCTTGTATACTTGGACTTTTAAATTGCTCTGGGATTTCGTCTTTCCATTCTACCAGTGCGTACGTAAACGAGGCATTTGACCTTGTATCCCTCACCCATGCTTTCTGGCTCGGTGATAGTGACATTATTAGCTGCTTTATCGCTTCTTCTTGCCAGATCCCCCCCGGGAGTTCAATAACTACCGCCGCGGTTGGATCGGTGCCAGCCGCTGCGCACCATTGTGACATTGCTAGCGTGTCCATGCTGGCACTTCTGACCGGCTTGATTGCAACGTACAGAGATCTCGGACTCGAGCCCCCACGTGTAGCGCTACCCCCAGTTAAGAGAGCCGCTGGTTTTGTTTTGGGCCTTGTAGTGCACCGCTGTCAACCCCTGGCAATCGGCTCTAACCTCCCGTGGCACAGCTAGTAAGGGGAGATAGGACCGCGTGACCGCAACTCTAGGTGACACAGTCCTATGGCAAACACACACAGTGATATACCGTATTTATCGGCGTATAACACGCACTTTTTTCCCCTGAAAATCAGGGGAAAATCGTGGGTGCGTGTTATACGCCGATACCCACATCCCTGGGCTGTCTCCGCTGACTGTGAGCAGAGCGGAGCGAGATACACATAGCCGAATGTACTCGGCTATACTCGGCTTTTCTCGGCTCCGCTCACAGTCACGCCCAGTCCCGCCATTGGACCTGTGTTATGTCCATCATAGGGCGGGACTCGGCGTGACTGTGAGTGGAGCCGAGAAAAGCAGAGTATAGCCGAGTACACTCGGCTATGTGTATCTCGGCGGCGGCTCCGCCCAGTCCCTGCGTCCCTGCGTTCTCGGCGGCGTCCACCCCGCTCCGCACAGTCTCTGCGCCAATTTTTAAATCCGGCACGACAACACTGGGGCAAGGCTGCACGGCGACACTGGGGCAAGGCTGCACGGCGACATTGGGGCAAGGCTGCACGGCTACACTGGGGCAAGGCTGAAATGGACTCTGGGGCAAGGCTGCAATGGAGACTGACAAGGCTGCACTGTGACAAGGCTGCAATGGACACTGACAAGGCTGCACTGTGACAAGGCTGCAATGGACACTGACAAGGCTGCATTTAAATGTAAGTTATTTTTCCTTAAACTTCCCTCCTAAAAGTTTTTTTCCCTAAAATTTCCTCCTAAACTTGGGGTGCGTGTTATACGCCGATAAATACGGTACTTTAAAACTTCTATTAAAGTAAGTGAAATTGACACCAATGTACTTGACCCATATATTTTACTGAGGCTAATGGGCAAGTAATAAACAGTATAACAAGTTGCAGATCCCTGCAATAAACAGTAATAAAGACAAACAGAGTAATCAGAATAATAAAGTATTGCTATGCAACTCTAGCGCTGCCCTTTTACAGCTACTTCCCCTCATGGGTAGACTAACACCCAGCAATGTCTACCTATGCAGTCAGGCCTGACTGATCTAAATGGAAGTTCAGTGAAACAATATTCGCTAGCAATCTTTCGGTGGTGCACTTGAAGAACAACTTTGTAATCCCAACGAATAGTAAAGATAAAGTATCTGTCTTTAAACAGCTCTCACCACCCAGACAAGTCCAAGTCCGTTTCCCTCGCCGATTCGTCTGGGAACAGGAATCCACGACATCCAAGTCTTCAATCCTTCTGGTGTACTGCAGCAAGGATGAGAAGATGTCTCTAAGGCTCTGCTAGGCTGGCAGAGGGGCTCTTTGGAAAAGAGCACAAGGCCCAGGCTTCAGGCCTTGTGCACACAGCAGTTCAGCACAGAGATCCTCTTGCTAGGAGAGGGGTGTCCAAAAGAGGCAGAACAAACTCCACCTCCCCTTTATAAAGTCTGCCCCAGCAGTCTCTGTTCCGGAGCAATGTACCCTGGGTGCTGCAAGATGTACTGGGAGATGTAGTCTCTCTCCTCTGCTTTCACTTCCAGTGATGTCTCTTCTCTCCTTCCTCCCGACTCACCTCTCACCTGGAACTTCTTGTCTCTCTGCATTAAAGGGGAACACCCCGCTACATATATTTTTGGGGATATTTATTATAGCAAAAAGTAAAAAATATTGAATTTTTTTCAAAATTGGCACTCTATTTTTGTTTATAGCGCAAAAAATAAAAACCGCAGAGGTGATCAAATACCACCAAAAGAAAGCTCTATTTGTGGGGGAAAAAAGGACGTCCATTTTGTTTGGAAGCAACGTCGCACGACCACACAATTGTCAGTTAAAGCGACGCAGTGCAGAATCGCAAAAAGTCCTCTGGTCTTTGGCCAGCCAAATGGTCCGGTGCTTAAGTGGTTAAATGCCATTGTTACATAGGTAAGTTAAAAAAAGACACATGTCCATTTTTGCATTCAAAATGTACTCAGCCGATGCCGAAGATGCAAGAGAGCTCTTGGAATCATCCAACATATACTATATTCTTGTGTTGCCCCCTTACCCAACCTTACTGTCAAGCTGTACATAACCTAATCCATTGACTTTTTGACACTTGGATCCCATTTAAGCCTAAAACTTACCTTTTAGGTTTACCTTCTACTACATTAACTAAAGCATCCAACCAACTGTTGGTGCGTATTACTACAGCAGCACGATGCTCAGTGGCCCTTAACTTGAAAATAAATGAACCTCCCTCTTTGACGGAACTTCACACTAGGATCAGAGAGGTCAAAAGGATAGAATACTTTACAGCTACTATTAATGATTCCGTTGATAAACACAACAAGGTTTGTAATTTGTAGCATTCTATGGGATACCCCCATAATTATTTATACTAACTGCCCAGGCTATAGGCTTGGTTTGCAGGCACCTGAGTGATGAAAGGGTGGGGATCGGGCTTCAGATGGTGATTGAAGACACTGGTTAACCTCCCTCCTTTCAAAATTTTGTATGATACGTAGAATAACCCATACCAATAACCCATACTAATACGTAGCGGTATCCAACAAGTGGAAGAATTCATCTTCATCCTTTCCTCACCATCTACTACCTCCCTTTTTTCTCTACCTATGTCACCCTTTATCTTACTTCTTTGCCTCTACTACTAATCCCCTATTCTTCTGACTGATTGTCGAAACCAATATTGCGTACTTATGTCAATGTTATATATGTTTCAATCGTACTGAACACATCTCTTGTAGAATGATGGGGATCTTACAGACTGATATATCTCATTGACCCATCTTTAGGCTAATGCTTCCTTGAGCTCCATACCATACTTTTGATTACGCTTAAGAACCAACTGTACATACATTTGATTAGCTTGTAACTCATAGAACCAATGGAGCTCACACTGCCTATATAACTGATGCTCCGGCTGACATCTTGCATTCACTTTCTCATTTTTCTTTACTACTTTATAACTTTTTTTTTCAAGGATATTTTTACAAATGAAAATATTCAGCCATGCAACAATTTTTTAAATATACATTTTATTGAGTTTTTGATATTATAGCAGGAGTTACAAGAACAGAGCGATAGGGCAAGAACATAATATAGACATTGCTAAATACAGTGATAGTATCAAGTTACATAGATGTAACGGTAGAATTGGTAATGTAATTGGTAGAATTGGTATCAGAAACCAGAGTAGTTGTGGTAAGCCAATGGTTAAAGAAATCCCCAAAATGTTATAGCTATGGAGTATTTGGGGTATGGGGGGGGGGGGCTCTTATGTATTGAAGGGTTTGGAATCGATTTGAGGTGTGGTAGGTGAGCAGGAATTAATGGAGGTTGGAAAGCGGAATATGTGCCCAGGGATGGATGCCTGGAATGCAGACTGTTTTTGCTCATTCAGAGTTTTACAGACCTGTGGCAATGGGGCTGTATGGTTCCCCTGTACTTTTCACCCACACCAAAACGCCGGGATCTCATGTACCTGGCATGAGTACCAGGCCACCAATGCCTGTGCACTCATACCCCATGTACCTGAATGGAACGATGCGCCTGCAGTACAAATGGAACAATGGGGGGGGGGGGCTTGCTATGTGTATAGAGCAGGTTAAGCGAGTTAAGGTGAACTTGTACTTAGTATTTAGAAATTTTGCCTTACTTCCTGTCTACTAGGCCAATGTTAAGCATAACAGGATGTGAGGTGATATATCCCATTTTCCTGTCTTTAGTCTTTTTAAAGGGTGTTAGAACAGAAAATGAGCAGAAGTCCCCAAAGTGTGACACAGGAAGCAATGGACACATACTTTCTAGTAGGATGAGGAAGGTTTAGAGCAGGGGTAGGCATTGGCACTCCAGTTGTGGTGAAACTACAAATCTCAGCATGCCTCTTGCAATACCACAAGAAACTTTTAGTTTCACCACAGCTGGAGTGCCAAGGTTGTCTACCCCAAGATAAAATCTCTGGCAGGATTATATTGCTGTCTGCAATCCCAGGAGGGAAATATTTCCCTTTACTTCCTGTGTACCGTTCAGCCCCATCCAGTGGCAGCAGCTCTCAGCCTCTCAAGGAGCTTTCGCTTTCTGATGGTAATGGGGTCAGTGCGCCCAGGGGAGTGTTGGCAGCCTTAGACCTGGGGGGCAAATCCAGTCAAGTGGCCCATTGAACCACCGAATCAGCTCACCATTGATTTACACCACATTCCTCGCACACATGGAGAGAGAGAGAGAGGGGGGAGACTGCTCCATATTGCCAGAGAGAGACCATTTGACACTGCCTGTGTCAAGTCTCTGGTGTGAGGCCGGATTGCTGAGAGGGCGCCCCTTGCGGCTAAGTGCACCGCACCCCTGGAAATGAGACAGGGAGTGTGGGGCCCAAAGGTGCACGGATTGCCGGTACTGCTGCTGACTGGGCCGATGCAGGCAGAAGGTAGCTGGGGTGTGCTGGGAGAGCGGATTTAGTAGCCGTGCAAGGAAGGATTCTGGTGTGGAGCAGTAAGTAAACCACGAACAGAGTCTGAGGCCAGGCCGGGGGTCAAACACAGGAATCAGTCCGAGAGTATTTACAGGAACAAACTGGTTCATACACGGGAGCAGAAGATAATGGAATAGTCAGCCAAGCCGGGGACAGATACGAGGAGACAGGCAAGGTCACAGGTCCAGATACAAGCCAAGGGTCAAGCCGGGGATTCAGGATAAACAGGATACAGGAGACACAGGAGATACAGGAAGCTGATGATAATCCAGCAACCTGTGTGCGCCAGTGACAGGTTTAAATAGGCCGAGGAGCGCGCCCACACCGTCTGCGTGCGCCTGTGCGCGCCGCAACGCATCTGCGTGCGCGCATGCGCATAGGAGTTAGACTGGCGCGGCCATGATGAACACTGGCAGGAATGCCAATAACTCGGCCATTTCCCTGACAGCCTGCACAGAGAGAGAGAGGCCACTTGGCACTGCCTGCACAGAGAGAGAGAGAGACCGCTTGACGCTGCCTGCACAGAGAGAGAGAGAGACACCATTTGACACTGCCTGCACAGAGAGAGAGACCGCTTGACACTGCCTGCACAGAGAGAGGCCACTTGGCACTGCCTGCACAGAGAGAGAGAGACCGATTGACACTGCCTGCACAGAGAGAGAGACCATTTGACACTGCCTGCACAGGGAGAGAGAGAGACCATTTGACACTGCCTGCACAAAGAAAGAGCCTGCTTGACACTGCCTGCACAGAGAGAGAGGCCATTTGACACTGCCTGCACATAGAGACCGCTTGACATTGCCTGCACAGAGAGAGAGACCGCTTGACACTGCCTGCACAGAGAGAGAGAGACCGCTTGACACTGCCTGCACAGAGAGAGAGAGACCGCTTGACACTGCCTGCACAGAGAAACTCCCTGCTAGGGATGAGCTCGGTGTTCGAGATGAACATAGGTTCGACTCGAACATCGGCTGTTCGCGCGTTCGGCGAACAACGAACGATTTGGGCCGTTCGCGCCAAATTCGAGTGACGCGAACGGCCCACAATACACTGTGCCATCGCAGTGTAATCCCGGCGCTGTGATTGGCCAAGCATGCACTGTGACCCTGCATGCTTGGCCAATCACAGCGCCGGCAGCGAGGAGAGCAATGATTGGCCACAGGCAGGATTTATAGCTGAGGGGGTTTAGTACACGCCCCACACGGCCTTGTGTAGTGTGTTCCGGAGCAGGGAAAGTGAAGGATAGGCAGGGACAGTGTCAAATCTTGTCAAATCTATTCTTTGCTAAACCTTGTGTGTAGGGACAGAGAAGGATAGGCAGGGAGAGTGTCAGTGCCATATTCTTTGCTAAACCTTGTGTGTAGGGAGAGAGAAGGATAGGCAGGGAGAGTGTCAGTGTCATATACTTTGATAAACCTTGTGTACAGGGAGAGAGAAGGATAGGCAGGGGACAGTGTCAGTGTCATATTCTTTGCTAAACCTTGTGTGCAGGGAGAGAGAAGGATAGGCAGGGAGAGTGTCAGTGTCATATACTTTGATAAACCTTGTGTGCAGGGAGAGAGAAGGATAGGCAGGGGACAGTGTCAGTGTCATTGTTGCTAAGCCTCCTGCACATTATACACCTGAAGTTAGCCCGTATTGCTGCTTTTTCCTGGTGTGTTACACAAACAGGATTTTGCGGCACTTACAGCGGGCGGAGTGTGCCTCCTGACCATATTACACCTTAACTTAGCCTGTATTGCTGCTTTTTCCTGGTGTGTTACACAAACAGGATTTTGCGGCACTTACAGCGGGCGGAGTGTGCCTCCTGACCATATTACACCTTAACTTAGCCTGTATTGCTGCTTTTTCCTGGTGTGTTACACACACAGGATTTTGCGGCACTTACAGCGGGCGGAGTGTGCCTCCTGACCATATTACACCTTAACTTAGCCTGTATTGCTGCTTTTTCCTGGTGTGTTACACAAACAGGATTTTGCGGCACTTACAGCGGGCGGAGTGTGCCTCCTGACCATATTACACCTTAACTTAGCCTGTATTGCTGCTTTTTCCTGGTGTGTTACACAAACAGGATTTTGCGGCACTTACAGCGGGCGGAGTGTGCCTCCTGACCATATTACACCTTAACTTAGCCTGTATTGCTGCTTTTTCCTGGTGTGTTACACAAACAGGATTTTGCGGCACTTACAGCGGGCGGAGTGTGCCTCCTGACCATATTACACCTTAACTTAGCCTGTATTGCTGCTTTTCCCATTTCCCTGCAGGCCATTAGAATGTCTGGAAGGCAAACAAGGAGAGGCAGACAGTCAGGAGCCAAAAAAAGAGGGCAAGCAGGCCCTGTGACTAGAGACAACAGTGCTGGTCGTGGACGCGGTGCATCGCCATCAGCACGTGGCCATGGGACACGCTTGTCCTTCTTTTCGGCAGCTGGACGTGTTGAGCCGCATCATGCCGAAGACTTGGTAGAGTGGATGACCAAGCCCTCCTCATCCTCCTCATCCTCTCTCACCCAGGCTCAGGGTACTGGCAAAGCAGCTGCCAAAGCGTCCTCTTCCCTGGTATCAATGTCATCATCGGTCACTCCTTCCCTAGACCAACCATGTCCTCCTGAGGAGTCCCCCGAACTGTTTGAGCACAGTGTTGGGTACATGCTCCAGGAGGATGCCCAGCGTTTCAAAGGGTCTGATGATGATACCCAGCTAGAGGAAGGCAGTAGCGTGAGAGCAGAGAGAGGGGATGCTCAAGAAGGACACCAATCTGGCAGTCATGTTCCAGCAGCTGCAGCATACTGCCAGATTGGCTCCAGTGATGAGGAGGGAGGGGATGATGAGGTCACTGACTCCACGTGGGTGCCTAATAGGAGAGAGGAGGAGGAGGAGGAGGAGGAGGAGGCACATCTCCAACGAGGCAGGATGCCCTCGGGGGGCCAGCGTAAGGGCAGCACACCGACGGAATCACACCGCAGAGCTCCGCCTGTGCAAGGCGCTGCCTCTGCCCGTTATTCAAAAAGTTCTTTGGTGTGGGCCTTTTTTGAGTCGAGTGCATCAGATCGCACAGCTGCTGTTTGCAACATATGTCTCAAGCGTATATCGCGTGGCCAAAACATCACCCGCTTGGGCACCACATGCTTGACCAGACATATGTTGACCTGCCATGCAGCTCGTTGGCAAGCCTACCTTAAAGACCCACACCAAAGAACAAAGCTGACCTCTTCTTGCACCGCATCAGCTGGGATCTCTAACCCCACTATACCTTCAGTCCTCTCTGAAACCTGCTCTGAGAGGAATGAAGGTGTAGAATTAGGTGTGTCACAGCCAAGTACTTGCGGGCACTCTGCTAGCAATACACCAACGTCCGATTCTAGCAGGCAAATTTCTCTGCCCCAGCTGCAGGACCGTCGAAAGAAGTTCACTCCCAGCCATCCACATGCCCAGCGGTTGAATGCTAGCTTGGCTAAATTGCTAGCGCTTCAACTGCTGCCTTTTCAGTTGGTAGACTCGACCCCCTTCCGTGAGTTTGTGCAATGTGCGGTTCCTCAGTGGCAGGTTCCCAAACGCCACTTTTTCTCACGGAAGGCGATTCCGGCTCTCTACCGGCATGTGGAAGGCAATGTCTTGGCCTCGCTGGACAGGGCGGTCAGCGGTAAGGTGCATATTACCGCTGACTCATGGTCCAGCAGGCATGGACAGGGACGTTACCTTTCTTTCACGGCCCATTGGGTCACTCTTTTGGCAGCTGGGAAGGATGCAGGACAAGGTGCAGTAGTGTTGGAGGTTGTTCCACCGCCACGCCTCCAAAATGCTACTACTGGTTGTGACACACCTCTGTCCTCCACCCCCTCCTCTTCTTCTTCCTCCGTGGCCTCTTCCTGTGCTTTGTCCTCGGAACCAGCGGTGCTCCGTAGGCGTTCAAGGGGCTACGCAAGTACGCAGGCAAAAAGATGCCATGCCGTGCTTGCGCTGGTGTGTTTGGGGGACAGGAGCCACACTGGGGCAGAGGTTCTGTCTGCTCTGCAGGGGCAGGCCGAGAGGTGGTTGACGCCACGCCAGCTTAAGCCAGGAATGGTAGTTTGCGACAATGGCACCAACCTCCTCTCCGCTCTCCGACAGGGACAACTGACCCATGTGCCCTGTGTGGCTCACGTCCTTAACCTGGTGGTGCAGCGGTTCTTGGGCAGGTACCCGGGCTTACAGGATGTCCTGAGGCAGGCCAGGAAAGTCTGTGTGCATTTCCGCAGATCTTATAATGCCAGTGCTCGCCTGGCTGAGCTGCAAAAGGAGTTGAACCTGCCCAAGAACCGCCTTATATGTGACATGCCCACCAGGTGGAACTCAACGTTGGCCATGCTGCAGCGGCTGCACATGCAGCAGAGGGCCATCAATGAGTACCTGTGCGACTACGGCACCAGGACAAGGTCAGGGGAGCTCGGGTTTTTTTCACCACGCCAGTGGGGCATGATCAGGGATGCATGCACTGTCCTGGCACCATTTGAGGAGGCCACGAGGATGGTGAGCAGTGACAGTGCATGCATCAGTGACACTGTACCTCTTGTCCACCTGTTGGAACATACGCTGCGTGGAATAATGGACAGGGCACTTGAGGCAGAACAGAGGCAGGAAGAGGAGGACTTCCTTGCCTCTCAAGGCCCCCTTTACCCAGACAGTGTTCCTTCTGTCCCACCCATCGCACAGGAAGAAGAGGAGGAGGAGGAGTAGGAGGAGGATTGTGTCAGCATGGAGGTGGAGCCTGGCACTCAGCATCATCAGCAGCAGTCTTTTAGGGATGATTTACAGTCCCAAGAAACCAGTGGACTTGTACGTGGCTGGGAGGAGGTGGCTGCGGATCATGTCGTCCTTAGTGACCCAGAGGACTCCGGACTGAATGCCTCAGCTAACCTACGCTGCATGGCCTCCCTGATCCTGCAAAGTCTGCGGAAGGATCCTCGTATTCTTCAGATCAAGGAGAGGGACCATTACTGGCTGGCCACTCTCCTTGATCCACGGTACAAGGGTAAGGTTGCGGACCTTATCTTACCATCGCAGAGGGAGCAGAGGATGAGACAACTCCGGGAGGCCTTGCAGAAAGGTCTGTGCAACGCGTTCCCAGAGACTGGGAGGTTACAAACTCCTGGTCTTGGACAACGAGTTGCTGAGGCTTCGGTCAGTCAAAGAAGGAGCGGTGGGGAAGGTGGCCGTCTGACCGAAGTGTTCAGACAATTCTTTAGTCCGCAGCCCCAAGGTATGATCGGTTCCAGCAACCATCGCCAGCGTCTGATATACATGGTGCAGGAATACCTAGGGGCAAGGTCAGACTTGGACACCTTCCCCACCGAAAATCCTCTGGCTTACTGGGTCTTGAGGATGGATCACTGGCCAGAGCTTGCACAGTATGCAATTCAGCTACTGGCCTGTCCTGCATGCAGCGTTCTTTTAGAACGCACATTCAGTGCTGCTGGAGGATTTGTCACGGATCACAGGGTGCGCCTGTCCACCGACTCTGTTGATCGACTGACCTTCATAAAGATGAACCAGTCTTGGATCACCACCAGCTACCAAACACCTGAAGCTGATATAACAGACTAATTTATTTTCAAATGTCACATCCCTTCAAGACTGATGCTGATGCTGAGAGTTTGTCCTGTTATGTTGACTGACTATCCTCCACCTCCTCAATAATCCGATTGACGATGATAGCTTGGAAGAACATTTTTGTTTCTGAGTGCCGCCACCAGTGGCTAAGGCCCAATTTTTCAGCCCCTGTTTAACAGGGGTGTGTTATTACAATTTTTTATGCAATGCTTTGCAGCAGGGCTCATTCCTGCACTCCAACTAGAGTATCTGGGAGTGGTTGCAGTGTCGTGGCACCAGCACCAGTGGCTAAGGCCCAATTTTTCAGCCCCTGTTTAACAGGGGCGTGTAATTACAATTTTTGATGCAATACTTTGCAACAGGGCTCATTGCTGTGCTCCAAGTACAGTATCTGTGAGGGGTTGCAGTGTTGTGGCACCAGTGCCTAAGGCTCAATTTTTCTGCCCCTGTTTAACAGGGGCATGTAAATACAATTCTTGATCTAATAATTCACAGCAGGGCCCATTCCTGCGCCCACCAAGACTAACTGTGAGGCCTTACAGTGTTGTGTCAACACCACCACCACCACCACCACCAAAGGCCCAATTTTTCAGCCCCTGTTCAACAGGGGCATGCAATTACAATTCTTGATCTAATAATTCACAGCAGGGCCCATTCCTGCGCCCACCAAGACTAACTGTGAGGCCTTACAGTGTTGTGTCAACACCACCACCACCACCACCACCAAAGGCCCAATTTTTCAGCCCCTGTTCAACAGGGGCATGCAATTACAATTCTTGATCTAATAATTCACAGCAGGGCCCATTCATGCGCCCACCAAGAGTAACTGTGAGGGCTCAAAGTGTTGTGGCAACACCAACATGTAAGGGGCAAATTTCAGCTGAGTATATACGGCAGGCCCCTACTTTCAAACATCCAACTTACAAGTGACTCCTCCTTGCAAACGGAAGGATACAACAGGAAGTGAAAGGAAATCTACCCCTAGGAAGGCAAATTCTCTCCTGTAAGAGTTAATATGGGAAAAAAAGTGTCTCCTCTCCACTGATTCTTTATCACCAATTCTTGTTTCAATAAAAACCCCAAATTTTCAAAAAACATTTGTCATTAGGACGGAAAGTGAGGTGAACTGTTCTGAACAGGTGCACACTGCACAGACAGCAAAACAAATGTTACAGGGGTGATAACCCTTCCCTATGTTTTCCAAAAAGTTTAAAAATATATTTTTTGGCTGGAGCTACACTTAAACAATGTACCTGTTCAAAATTACAAACAGATTCTACATAAGAACAAACCTACAGTCCCTGCCTTGTATGCACCGCCTGTATACGGCTGTTCAGAGTATATAGGGCCTTTTTTATTTTGTGTGCGGGGTTCCCCTTAATATCCATACAAGACCCAAAGGGGCTGGTAATGGGCTGGGGTAGGGGGGGGGGGGGTGATGGGGTAGCTATGCCATTTTTCTTAAAGATTTTCATCCATATTACCGGGACCAGACATTACATTAAAGCCGCAAGCAGTTTTAAATGGCTTTTTTTCCTTTAGAAATGTAATTTTGTGCAGGGACAGTTCTAAACACGGGAAACACGTGGAACTTCACAGGCATACTTTAGACACCCCCCAGGTACGATATTTAAAGGAATATTTGACTTTTTTTTTCACTTTATGCATCATTAAAATGACTGCTCCAGAAAAACGGCCGTTTTTAAAACTTCTTTTTGCATTGATACATGTCCCCTGGTGCAGAACCCGGGTTCCCAAACCCTTTTTAGGACAATAACATGCATAATAGTCGTTATAATTAGCACTTTAGATTTCGAACGTTCGCATCCATTGTATTTAATAGGGTTCTAAAGTTCGTGCGAACTTTCGGTCCGTTCGCGGGTTCTGGTGCGAACCGAACCCGGGGGTGTTTGGCTCATCGCTACTCCCTGCACAGAGAGAGACCGCTTGACACTGCCTGCAGAGAGAGAAAGACCATTTGACACTGCCTGCACAGAGAAAGAGCCCGCTTGACACTGCCTGCACAGAGAGAGACCATTTGACACTGCCTGCACAGAGAGAGAGAGACCGCTTGACACTGCCTGCACAGAGAAACTCCCTGCACAGAGAGAGCCCGCTTGACACTGCCTGCACAGAGAGAGAGACCATTTGACACTGCCTGCACAGAGAGAGAGAGACCGCTTGACACTGCCTGCACAGACAGAGAGAGACCGCTTGACACTGCCTGCACAGAGAGAGAGAGAGAGAATTTGAAACTGCCTGCACAGAGAGAGACCGCTTGACACTGCCTGTACAGAGAGAGACCATTTGACACTGCCTGCACAGAGAGAGAGACCGCTTGACACTGCCTGCACAGATAAAGAGAGATAGACCATTTGACACTGCCTGCACAGAGAGAGAGAGACCACTTGACACTGCCTGTACAGAAAGAGACCATTTGACACTGCCTGCACAGAGAGAGAGAGGAACTGCTTGACACTGCCTGCACAGAGAGAGAGAGACTGCTTGACACTGCCTGCACAGAGAGAGAGAGAGACCATTTGACACTGCCTGCACAGAGAGACCACTTGATACTGCCTGCACAGAGAGAGAGACTGCTCCACATTGCCCGCAGTGCAAAGGGGTCACTCTCTGTGGGGGCAGTGTGAATCGGTCACTCTCTGTGGGGGCAGTGCGAAGCGGCCACTCTCTGTGGGGGCAGTGCAAAGTGGTCACTCTCTGTGGGGGCAGTGCGAAGCAGTCACTCTCTGTGGGGGTGAAAGTTTTTCAGCAATCAGAATACAGTGATCACTGCTGGCTGCTATAGCAGCCAGCAGTGATTGCCCAAAAAAAATAAAAAGAAACACACGCTGGCTGTACTGAAGTCAGTTGATAGATTGAATTCTGCACATCCAGTCTGCACATAGATAGATCGAAATTCTGCTGGTTCAGCTATGGTGGCTTAAGTTTACCAGTCTCTGGGTTTAATAATATCCTCAAATCTTCTGAAAGGGGTGCTCCACTTAGGTGTAGAAATTTACTTTGAACTCCACCTTATTTCCAGAACTCTTTAGGTATTAGATGTGCAAACAATAAGGTGAGAGCGCATCTAATACCTACTGAGAGTAATGGAAACAAGGTGGAGTTCAGAGTTGAACCGTGCCATTATTAGGAGGGATTGGCATTTAGGGGGTTAAAACAGGCAGGGAGAAAACCTCCTCTGCCTGTCACTTTTCAGTGGAGTAGCAGTGCCTGCTGCAAGTGAATACAAGCCTTGGGCTCACAGTTGTGTACTGGCAGTTTTCCATAGTTGTAGTCCCTCAAACTTCTTTTAGGTTGCACATTTTTGCTGCATTTTCTGGAAGTGCACCAAAGATGCAGCATTCAGGACATTTTGTGCACTTTCAGAACATGCAGTAAAAATGTGCAACCTCTATGGGACCAGGGGCAACATGCAGGAAGACTGCCAGTAAACCAGCACTGCAGACAAACCGCAGCATGCCAGTATGAGCCCACATTAACACCTAGGAGGGCAAGGTAGTGTCACAGGCTTCTAGGAAAAAAAACTCTTTAGCTGCAGAGAGGGGGAGGGCGGAGGAACTCACTTACTTGGACGGTCCCAGCCTCCCAGGAGACTCACTGTATTCAAGCCGACTGCTCAGATTTAACTTTCCCGCCCATACATTCCTCTTCAAGACAGCACACTGGTTGCCTGGAGTGTGGGCGGGGAAAGAGAGAACAGGTCCAGCCTCTGCTAGCCAACCGTGTGGAGGAGGGAGGGGCTGGGCAGGGCTGTGTAACACAGACTGTCGGCCCTGAGACATCGCTGGCTCACCGTACTGGATGGAGATGCTGCACTCGGCCAGCTCAAAAACTGCACATGTGTGGTTCTGAGCTGGCGACATTGCAGCCTTTGTAGAGCTTATGAGAGCAGCCCAGGGGGCAATTGCATCTCTGCCCCCCAGCCCAGCCCTCCCCTGAGTGCGCCTGTACCCTCCGTCCGCACTAAAATGCTGGGATCTCATGCACCTGGTGCATGAGGCCATACCAGTCAGGCTGTCAATGGCGCAGGAGGCTGTAGCCAATGGAGAAGCTAAGTATGGACCTGTGGGGACAGGGGGAAGTAAGTACAAATCTATGGGGAAAGGGGCAGAGTGCATAGCTTTGTGTATTGAGGGGCAAGGGAGGGGGGTTTGAGGGATTGTTCAACACCTTGATAGTTACATAGTTACATATTTAGTCAGGTTGAAAAAAGACACAAGTCCATCCAGTACAACCATAAAAATAAAAAATAAAAAAATATATAATATTATACAATCCCATATACCCAATTCTATACCCACAGTTGATCCAGAGGATCATGTCAAGGTGGCCAAAGGTTGTGCCTACAGCCTGCAGTGAGGAATCCTGTGTAGCGGGTAGGGATGAGCTTCGTGTTCGAGTCGAACATACGTTCGACTCGAACATCGGCTGTTCGATCGTTCGACGAAGATCGAACGATTTGGGCCGTTCGCGCCAAATTCGAGTGACGCGAACGGCCCACAATGCACTACGCCATCGCAGTGTCATCCAGGCGCTGTGATTGGCCAAGCATGCACTGTGACCCCGCATGCTTGGTCAATCACAGCGCCGGCAGCAAGGAGAGCAATGATTGGCCACAGGCAGGATGCCAATTATTGCTGAGGGTGTTTAGTACACGCCCCACACTATAAAAGGCCGCCAGCACGGCGGCCTAGTGTAGTGTGTTCCGGAGCAGGGAAAGACAAGCATAGGCAGGGACAGTGACATTTATTTCTTTCTTGCTTAACCTGGATTTAGGGAAAGAGAAGGATAGGTAGGGAGAGTGTCAGTGTGTTTTACTGTGCGAGTCCTTGTTTCTAGGGACAAAGAAGGAAAGTGAGGGGAATTCTCCTTGTGCTATAGTGTGCTTTAAAAAAACATTTTTTCTAGGGACAGAAAACTCTAGGTAGGGAGAGTGTCAGTTTCTTTCACTGTGCGAGTCCTTGTTTCTAGGGACAAAGAAGGAAAGTGAGGGGAATTCTCCTTGTGCTATAGTGTGCTTTAAAAAAACATTTTTTCTAGGGACAGAAAACTCTAGGTAGGGAGAGTGTCAGTTTCTTTCACTGTGCGCGTCCTTGTTTCTAGGGACAAAGAAGGAAAGTGAGGGGAATTCTCCTTGTGCTATAGTGTGCTTTAAAAAAACATTTTTTCTAGGGACAGAAAACTCTAGGTAGGGAGAGTGTCAGTTTCTTTCACTGTGCGAGTCCTTGTTTCTAGGGACAAAGAAGGAAAGTGAGGGGAATTCTCCTTGTGCAATAGTGTGCTTTAAAAAAACATTTTTTCTAGGGACAGAAAACTCTAGGTAGGGAGAGTGTCAGTTTCTTTCACTGTGCGAGTCCTTGTTTCTAGGGACAAAGAAGGAAAGTGAGGGGAATTCTCCTTGTGCTATAGTGTGCTTTAAAAAAACATTTTTTCTAGGGACAGAAAACTCTAGGTAGGGAGAGTGTCAGTTTCTTTCACTGTGCGAGTCCTTGTTTCTAGGGACAAAGAAGGAAAGTGAGGGGAATTCTCCTTGTGCTATAGTGTGCTTTAAAAAAACATTTTTTCTAGGGACAGAAAACTCTAGGTAGGGAGAGTGTCAGTTTCTTTCACTGTGCCAGTCCTTGTTTCTAGGGACAAAGAAGGAAAGTGAGGGGAATTCTCCTTGTGCTATAGTGTGCTTTAAAAAAACATTTTTTCTAGGGACAGAAAACTCTAGGTAGGGAGAGTGTCAGTTTCTTTCACTGTGCCAGTCCTTGTTTCTAGGGACAAAGAAGGAAAGTGGGGGGAATTCTCCTTGTGCTATAGTGTGCTTTAAAAAAACATTTTTTCTAGGGACAGAAAACTCTAGGTAGGGAGAGTGTCAGTTTCTTTCACTGTGCGAGTCCTTGTTTCTAGGGACAAAGAAGGAAAGTGAGGGGAATTCTCCTTGTGCAATAGTGTGCTTTAAAAAAACATTTTTTCTAGGGACAGAAAACTCTAGGTAGGGAGAGTGTCAGTTTCTTTCACTGTGCGAGTCCTTGTTTCTAGGGACAAAGAAGGAAAGTGAGGGGAATTCTCCTTGTGCTATAGTGTGCTTTAAAAAAACATTTTTTCTAGGGACAGAAAACTCTAGGTAGGGAGAGTGTCAGTTTCTTTCACTGTGCCAGTCCTTGTTTCTAGGGACAAAGAAGGAAAGTGAGGGGAATTCTCCTTGTGCTATAGTGTGCTTTAAAAAAACATTTTTTCTAGGGACAGAAAACTCTAAGTAGGGAGAGTGTCAGTTTCTTTCACTGTGCGAGTCCTTGTTTCTAGGGACAAAGAAGGAAAGTGAGGGGAATTCTCCTTGTGCAATAGTGTGCTTTTAAAAAACATTTTTTCTAGGGACAGAAAACTCTAGGTAGGGAGAGTGTCAGTTTCTTTCACTGTGCGAGTCCTTGTTTCTAGGGACAAAGAAGGAAAGTGAGGGGAATTCTCCTTGTGCTATAGTGTGCTTTAAAAAAACATTTTTTCTAGGGACAGAAAACTCTAGGTAGGGAGAGTGTCAGTTTCTTTCACTGTGCCAGTCCTTGTTTCTAGGGACAAAGAAGGAAAGTGAGGGGAATTCTCCTTGTGCTATAGTGTGCTTTAAAAAAACATTTTTTCTAGGGACAGAAAACTCTAGGTAGGGAGAGTGTCAGTTTCTTTCACTGTGCCAGTCCTTGTTTCTAGGGACAAAGAAGGAAAGTGAGGGGAATTCTCCTTGTGCTATAGTGTGCTTTAAAAAAACATTTTTTCTAGGGACAGAAAACTCTAGGTAGGGAGAGTGTCAGTTTCTTTCACTGTGCGAGTCCTTGTTTCTAGGGACAAATAAGGAAAGTGAGGGGAATTCTCCTTGTGCAATAGTGTGCTTTAAAAAAACATTTTTTCTAGGGACAGAAAACTCTAGGTAGGGAGAGTGTCAGTTTCTTTCACTGTGCGAGTCCTTGTTTCTAGGGACAAAGAAGGAAAGTGAGGGGAATTCTCCTTGTGCTATAGTGTGCTTTAAAAAAACATTTTTTCTAGGGACAGAAAACTCTAGGTAGGGAGAGTGTCAGTTTCTTTCACTGTGCCAGTCCTTGTTTCTAGGGACAAAGAAGGAAAGTGAGGGGAATTCTCCTTGTGCTATAGTGTGCTTTAAAAAAACATTTTTTCTAGGGACAGAAAACTCTAAGTAGGGAGAGTGTCAGTTTCTTTCACTGTGCCAGTCCTTGTTTCTAGGGACAAAGAAGGAAAGTGAGGGGAATTCTCCTTGTGCTATAGTGTGCTTTAAAAAAAAAAATTCTAGGGACAGAAAACTCTAGGTAGGGAGAGTGTCAGTTTCTTTCACTGTGCGAGTCCTTGTTTCTAGGGACAAAGAAGGAAAGTGAGGGGAATTCTCCTTGTGCTATAGTGTGCTTTAAAAAAACATTTTTTCTAGGGACAGAAAACTCTAGGTAGGGAGAGTGTCAGTTTCTTTCACTGTGTGAGTCCTTGTTTCTAGGGACAAAGAAGGAAAGTGAGGGGAATTCTCCTTGTGCAATAGTGTGCTTTAAAAAAACATTTTTTCTAGGGACAGAAAACTCTAGGTAGGGAGAGTGTCAGTTTCTTTCACTGTGCGAGTCCTTGTTTCTAGGGACAAAGAAGGAAAGTGAGGGGAATTCTCCTTGTGCTATAGTGTGCTTTAAAAAAACATTTTTTCTAGGGACAGAAAACTCTAGGTAGGGAGAGTGTCAGTTTCTTTCACTGTGCCAGTCCTTGTTTCTAGGGACAAAGAAGGAAAGTGAGGGGAATTCTCCTTGTGCTATAGTGTGCTTTAAAAAAACATTTTTTCTAGGGACAGAAAACTCTAGGTAGGGAGAGTGTCAGTTTCTTTCACTGTGCCAGTCCTTGTTTCTAGGGACAAAGAAGGAAAGTGAGGGGAATTCTCCTTGTGCTATAGTGTGCTTTAAAAAAACATTTTTTCTAGGGACAGAAAACTCTAGGTAGGGAGAGTGTCAGTTTCTTTCACTGTGCGAGTCCTTGTTTCTAGGGACAAAGAAGGAAAGTGAGGGGAATTCTCCTTGTGCTATAGTGTGCTTTAAAAAAACATTTTTTCTAGGGACAGAAAACTCTAGGTAGGGAGAGTGTCAGTTTCTTTCACTGTGCCAGTCCTTGTTTCTAGGGACAAAGAAGGAAAGTGAGGGGAATTCTCCTTGTGCTATAGTGTGCTTTAAAAAAACATTTTTTCTAGGGACAGAAAACTCTAGGTAGGGAGAGTGTCAGTTTCTTTCACTGTGCGAGTCCTTGTTTCTAGGGACAAAGAAGGAAAGTGAGGGGAATTCTCCTTGTGCTATAGTGTGCTTTAAAAAAACATTTTTTCTAGGGACAGAAAACTCTAGGTAGGGAGAGTGTCAGTTTCTTTCACTGTGCCAGTCCTTGTTTCTAGGGACAAAGAAGGAAAGTGAGGGGAATTCTCCTTGTGCTATAGTGTGCTTTAAAAAAACATTTTTTCTAGGGACAGAAAACTCTAGGTAGGGAGAGTGTCAGTTTCTTTCACTGTGCGAGTCCTTGTTTCTAGGGACAAAGAAGGAAAGTGAGGGGAATTCTCCTTGTGCAATAGTGTGCTTTAAAAAAACATTTTTTCTAGGGACAGAAAACTCTAGGTAGGGAGAGTGTCAGTTTCTTTCACTGTGCGAGTCCTTGTTTCTAGGGACAAAGAAGGAAAGTGAGGGGAATTCTCCTTGTGCTATAGTGTGCTTTAAAAAAACATTTTTTCTAGGGACAGAAAACTCTAGGTAGGGAGAGTGTCAGTTTCTTTCACTGTGCCAGTCCTTGTTTCTAGGGACAAAGAAGGAAAGTGAGGGGAATTCTCCTTGTGCTATAGTGTGCTTTAAAAAAACATTTTTTCTAGGGACAGAAAACTCTAAGTAGGGAGAGTGTCAGTTTCTTTCACTGTGCCAGTCCTTGTTTCTAGGGACAAAGAAGGAAAGTGAGGGGAATTCTCCTTGTGCTATAGTGTGCTTTAAAAAAAAATTTTTCTAGGGACAGAAAACTCTAGGTAGGGAGAGTGTCAGTTTCTTTCACTGTGCGAGTCCTTGTTTCTAGGGACAAAGAAGGAAAGTGAGGGGAATTCTCCTTGTGCTATAGTGTGCTTTAAAAAAACATTTTTTCTAGGGACAGAAAACTCTAGGTAGGGAGAGTGTCAGTTTCTTTCACTGTGCGAGTCCTTGTTTCTAGGGACAAAGAAGGAAAGTGAGGGGAATTCTCCTTGTGCAATAGTGTGCTTTAAAAAAACATTTTTTCTAGGGACAGAAAACTCTAGGTAGGGAGAGTGTCAGTTTCTTTCACTGTGCGAGTCCTTGTTTCTAGGGACAAAGAAGGAAAGTGAGGGGAATTCTCCTTGTGCTATAGTGTGCTTTAAAAAAACATTTTTTCTAGGGACAGAAAACTCTAGGTAGGGAGAGTGTCAGTTTCTTTCACTGTGCCAGTCCTTGTTTCTAGGGACAAAGAAGGAAAGTGAGGGGAATTCTCCTTGTGCTATAGTGTGCTTTAAAAAAACATTTTTTCTAGGGACAGAAAACTCTAGGTAGGGAGAGTGTCAGTTTCTTTCACTGTGCCAGTCCTTGTTTCTAGGGACAAAGAAGGAAAGTGAGGGGAATTCTCCTTGTGCTATAGTGTGCTTTAAAAAAACATTTTTTCTAGGGACAGAAAACTCTAGGTAGGGAGAGTGTCAGTTTCTTTCACTGTGCGAGTCCTTGTTTCTAGGGACAAAGAAGGAAAGTGAGGGGAATTCTCCTTGTGCTATAGTGTGCTTTAAAAAAACATTTTTTCTAGGGACAGAAAACTCTAGGTAGGGAGAGTGTCAGTTTCTTTCACTGTGCCAGTCCTTGTTTCTAGGGACAAAGAAGGAAAGTGAGGGGAATTCTCCTTGTGCTATAGTGTGCTTTAAAAAAACATTTTTTCTAGGGACAGAAAACTCTAGGTAGGGAGAGTGTCAGTTTCTTTCACTGTGCGAGTCCTTGTTTCTAGGGACAAAGAAGGAAAGTGAGGGGAATTCTCCTTGTGCTATAGTGTAGACATGTGCACACTGAAATATTTCGTTTCGGAATTTCGTTTTCGTCCGAAAAATAAATTTATTAAGTTACTCCCGAAATTCGTTTTTATTTATTTCGTTTTTCGTTAAAAATTGCATTCGTTCGAAAATCTGAATTAATTAAGGTCGAATCTGTCATTGAAGGCTTATGGTGTCTGTCGAATGTTCAAAGAAGATTCGACGGAGCAGCGAAACTGTACGACTCTGCAATCATACATTTCCGGTCGAATGTTCCGCCCACAAGCAGTGATCTTTTCTCTCTATGTCGAATCTTTTCTCTCTATAATGTTGAATCTTTTCTCTCCTATGTCGAATCTTTTCTCTCTATAATGTCAAATCTTTTCTCTCCTATGTCGAATCTTTTCTCTCTATAATGTCGAATCTTTTCTCTCTATAATGTCAAATCTTTTCTCTCTATAATGTCAAATCTTTTCTCTCTATAATGTCAAATCTTTTCTCTCTATAATGTCAAATCTTTTCTCTCCTATGTCGAATCTTTTCTCTCTATAATGTCAAATCTTTTCTCTCCTATGTCGAATCTTTTCTCTCCTATGTCAAATCTTTCCTCTCCTATGTCGAATCTTTCCTCTCCTATGTCGAATCTTTCCTCTCCTATGTCGAATCTTTTCTCTCTATAATGTCGAATCTTTTCTCTCCTATGTAGAATAATCTTGGACTAATAGAGTTAAGGTTAGGCACATTCGATCACAGGTTCGATAGACACAGATTGTTATTGTCAGCGTCACGTCGAATCTCCTATCTATATCGAACTGTTGTAGCAACGAAAACGAAAATAAAGCATTTGTTTATGTCGGATCTTTCAGTTTTCGGATTCTGTGCTTTCGTTTTCGTTTGTTAAAACGATAACGAAAATAGCTGAAATTCGGACGAAAATGCATTCGGACGAAAACGAATGCACATGTCTACTATAGTGTGCTTTAAAAAAACATTTTTTCTAGGGACAGAAAACTCTAGGTAGGGAGAGTGTCAGTTTCTTTCACTGTGCCAGTCCTTGTTTCTAGGGACAAAGAAGGAAAGTGAGGGGAATTCTCCTTGTGCTATAGTGTGCTTTAAAAAAACATTTTTTCTAGGGACAGAAAACTCTAGGTAGGGAGAGTGTCAGTTTCTTTCACTGTGCGAGTCCTTGTTTCTAGGGACAAAGAAGGAAAGTGAGGGGAATTCTCCTTGTGCTATAGTGTGCTTTAAAAAAACATTTTTTCTAGGGACAGAAAACTCTAGGTAGGGAGAGTGTCAGTTTCTTTCACTGTGCCAGTCCTTGTTTCTAGGGACAAAGAAGGAAAGTGAGGGGAATTCTCCTTGTGCTATAGTGTGCTTTAAAAAAACATTTTTTCTAGGGACAGAAAACTCTAGGTAGGGAGAGTGTCAGTTTCTTTCACTGTGCGAGTCCTTGTTTCTAGGGACAAAGAAGGAAAGTGAGGGGAATTCTCCTTGTGCTATAGTGTGCTTTAAAAAAACATTTTTTCTAGGGACAGAAAACTCTAGGTAGGGAGAGTGTCAGTTTCTTTCACTGTGCGAGTCCTTGTTTCTAGGGACAAAGAAGGAAAGTGAGGGGAATTCTCCTTGTGCTATAGTGTGCTTTAAAAAAACAATTTTTCTAGGGACAGAAAACTCTAGGTAGGGAGAGTGTCAGTTTCTTTCACTGTGCCAGTCCTTGTTTCTAGGGACAAAGAAGGAAAGTGAGGGGAATTCTCCTTGTGCTATAGTGTGCTTTAAAAAAACATTTTTTCTAGGGACAGAAAACTCTAGGTAGGGAGAGTGTCAGTTTCTTTCACTGTGCCAGTCCTTGTTTCTAGGGACAAAGAAGGAAAGTGAGGGGAATTCTCCTTGTGCTATAGTGTGCTTTAAAAAAACATTTTTTCTAGGGACAGAAAACTCTAGGTAGGGAGAGTGTCAGTTTCTTTCACTGTGCCAGTCCTTGTTTCTAGGGACAAAGAAGGAAAGTGAGGGGAATTCTCCTTGTGCTATAGTGTGCTTTAAAAAAACATTTTTTCTAGGGACAGAAAACTCTAGGTAGGGAGAGTGTCAGTTTCTTTCACTGTGCGAGTCCTTGTTTCTAGGGACAAAGAAGGAAAGTGAGGGGAATTCTCCTTGTGCTATAGTGTGCTTTAAAAAAACATTTTTTCTAGGGACAGAAAACTCTAGGTAGGGAGAGTGTCAGTTTCTTTCACTGTGCCAGTCCTTGTTTCTAGGGACAAAGAAGGAAAGTGAGGGGAATTCTCCTTGTGCTATAGTGTGCTTTAAAAAAACATTTTTTCTAGGGACAGAAAACTCTAGGTAGGGAGAGTGTCAGTTTCTTTCACTGTGCGAGTCCTTGTTTCTAGGGACAAAGAAGGAAAGTGAGGGGAATTCTCCTTGTGCTATAGTGTGCTTTAAAAAAAACATTTTTTCTAGGGACAGAAAACTCTAGGTAGGGAGAGTGTCAGTTTCTTTCACTGTGCGAGTCCTTGTTTCTAGGGACAAAGAAGGAAAGTGAGGGGAATTCTCCTTGTGCTATAGTGTGCTTTAAAAAAAAAAAATTTCTAGGGACAGAAAACTCTAGGTAGGGAGAGTGTCAGTTTCTTTCACTGTGCGAGTCCTTGTTTCGAGGGACAAAGAAGGAAAGTGAGGGGAATTCTCCTTGTGCTATAGTGTGCTTTAAAAAAACATTTTTTCTAGGGACAGAAAACTCTAGGTAGGGAGAGTGTCAGTTTCTTTCACTGTGCCAGTCCTTGTTTCTAGGGACAAAGAAGGAAAGTGAGGGGAATTCTCCTTGTGCTATAGTGTGCTAAAGCATTCCTCATCAACCATCTTTGAAATCCTTGTTTTTTGGACAGTCAGGGAAATTGTCGTTGTGCTATTCTGGGCAAAAGCAATAATCCTCAACCATATTTAGAAATCCTTAAGTAAAGGGACAGAGAAGGACACCTGAAGGTAGCCCTTATTGCTTTTTTCCCATCTCCCTGCAGGCCATCTATTAGAATGTCTGGAAGGCAAACAAGGAGAGGCAGACAGTCAGGAGGCAATAAAAGAGGGCAAGCAGGCTCTGTGTCTGGGGGCAACAGTGCTGGTCGTGGACGCGGTGCATTGTCATCAGCACATGGCCATGGGACACGCTTGTCCTTCTTTTCGGCACCTGGACATGTTGAGCCACATCATGCCGAAGACTTGGTAGAGTGGATGACCAAGCCCTCCTCCTCCTCCTCATCCTCTCTCACCCAGGCTCAGGGTACTGGCAAAGCAGCTGCCAAAGCGTCCTCTTCCCTGGTATCAATGTCAGACTCATCATCAGTCACTCCTTCCCTAGACCCACCATGTCCTCCTCCTGAGGAGTCCCCCGAACTGTTTGAGCACAGTGTTGGGTACATGCTCCAGGAGGATGCCCAGCGTTTCGAAGGGTCTGATGATGAAACCCAGCTACAGGAAGGCAGTAGCGTGAGAGCAGACAGAGGGGATGCTCAAGAAGGACACCAATCTGGCAGTCATGTTCCAGCAGCTGCAGCATACTGCCAGATTGGCTCCAGTGATGAGGAGGGAGGGGATGATGAGGTCACTGACTCCACGTGGGTGCCTAATAGGAGAGAGGAGGAGGAGGA
Organism: Rana muscosa; assembly: GCA_029206835.1. Taxonomy (NCBI): domain Eukaryota; kingdom Metazoa; phylum Chordata; class Amphibia; order Anura; family Ranidae; genus Rana; species Rana muscosa. The sequence goes on from CM055121.1 coordinate 228,141,772, forward strand.
GGATGAGGAGGAGGCACATCTCCAACGAGGCAGGATGCCCTTTGGTGGCCAGCGTAAGGGCAGTACACCGACGGAATCACACCGCAGAGCTCCGCCTGTGCAGGGCGCAGCCTCTGCCCGTCATTCAAAAAGTTCCTTGGTGTGGGCCTTTTTTGAGGCTAGTGCATCAGATCGCACAGCTGCTGTTTGCAACATATGTCTCAAGCGTATATCGCGTGGCCAAAACATCAGCCGCTTGGGTACCACATGCCTGACCAGACATATGTTGACCTGCCATGCAGCTCGTTGGCAAGCCTACCTCAAAGACCCACACCAAAGAACAAAGCGGACCTCTCCTTGCACCGCATCAGCTGGGATCTCCAACCCCACTATAACTTCAGTCCTCTCTGAAACATGCACTGAGAGGAATGAAGGTGTAGAATTAGGTGTGTCACAGCCAAGTACTTGCGCCACTCTGCTAGCAGTACACCGACGTCCGATTCTAGCAGGCAAATTTCCCTGCCCCAGCTGCTGGACCGTCGAAAGAAGTTCACTCCCAGCCATCCACATGCCCAGCGGTTGAATGCTAGCTTGGCTAAATTGCTAGCGCTTCAACTGCTGCCTTTTCAGTTGGTAGACTCGGCCCCCTTCCGTGAGTTTGTGCAATGTGCGGTTCCTCAGTGGCAGGTTCCCAAACGCCACTTTTTCTCACGGAAGGCTATTCCGGCTCTCTACCGGCATGTGGAAGGCAATGTCTTGGCCTCGCTGGACAGGGCGGTCAGCGGTAAGGTGCATATTACCGCTGACTCATGGTCCAGCAGGCATGGACAGGGACGTTACCTTTCTTTCACGGCCCATTGGGTCACTCTTTTGGCAGCTGGGAAGGATGCAGGACAAGGTGCAGTAGTGTTGGAGGTTGTTCCACCGCCACGCCTCCAAAATGCTACTACTGGTTGTGACACACCTCTCTCCTCCACCCCCTCCTCTTCTTCTTCCTCCATGGCCTCTTCCTGTGGTTTGTCCTATGAACCAGCGGTGCTCCGTAGCCGTTCACGGGGCTACGCAAGTACGCAGGCAAAAAGATGCCATGCCGTGCTTGCGCTGGTGTGTTTGGGGGACAGAAGCCACACTGGGGCAGAGGTCCTGTCTGCTCTGCAGGGCCAGGCCGAGAGGTGGTTGACGCCACGCCAGCTTAAGCCAGGAATGGTGGTTTGCGACAATGGCACCAACCTCCTCTCCGCCCTCCGACAGGGACAACTGACCCATGTGCCCTGTGTGGCTCACGTCCTTAACCTGGTGGTGCAGCGGTTCTTGGGCAGGTACCCGGGCTTACAGGATGTCCTGAGGCAGGCCAGGAAAGTCTGTGTGCATTTCCGCAGATCTTATAATGCCAGTGCTCGCCTGGCTGAGCTGCAAAAGGAGTTGAACCTGCCCAAGAACCGCCTTATATGTGACATGCCCACCAGGTGGAACTCAACGTTGGCCATGCTGCAGCGGCTGCACACGCAGCAGAGGGCCATCAATGAGTACCTGTGCGACTACGGCACCAGGACAGGGTCAGGGGAGCTTGGTTTTTTTTCTCCACGCCAGTGGGGCATGATCAGGGATGCATGCACTGTCCTGGCACCATTTGAGGAGGCCACGAGGATGGTGAGCAGTGACAGTGCATGCATCAGTGACACTGTACCTCTTGTCCACCTGTTGGAGCACACGCTGCGTGGAAAAATGGACAGGGCACTTGAGGCAGAACAGAGGCAGGAAGAGGAGGACTTCCTTGCCTCTCAAGGCCCCCTTTACCCAGACAGTGTTCCTTCTGTCCCACCCATCGCACAGGAAGAGGAAGAGGAGGAGGAGGAGGAGGAGGAGGATTGTGTCAGCATGGAGGTGGAGGCTGGCACTCAGCATCATCAGCAGCAGTCTTTTAGGGATGATTTACAGTCCCAAGAAACCAGTGGACTTGTACGTGGCTGGGAGGAGGTGGCTGCGGATCATGTCGTCCTTAGTGACCCAGAGGACTCCGGAGCGAATGCCTCAGCAAACCTACGCTGCATGGCCTCCCTGATCCTGCAAAGTCTGCGGAAGGATCCTCGTATTCTTCGGATCAAGGAGAGGGACCATTACTGGCTGGCCACTCTCCTTGATCCACGGTACAAGGGTAAGGTTGCGGACCTTATGTTACTGTCGCAGAGGGAGCAGAGGATGAGACAACTCCGGGAGGCCTTGCAGAAAGGTCTGTGCAACGCGTTCCCAGAGACTGGGAGGTTACAAACTCCTGGTCCTGGACAACGAGTTGCTGAGGCTTCGGCCAGTCAAAGAAGGAGCGGTGGGGAAGGTGGCCGTCTGACCGATGCGTTCAGACAATTCTTTAGTCCGCAGCCCCAAAGTATGATCGGTTCCAGCAACCATCGCCAGCGTCTGATAAACATGGTGCAGGAATATCTAGGGGCAAGGTCAGACTTGGACACCTTCCCCACCGAAAATCCTCTGGCTTACTGGGTCTTGAGGATGGATCACTGGCCAGAGCTTGCACAGTATGCAATTGAGCTACTGGCCTGTCCTGCATCCAGCGTTCTTTCGGAACGCACATTCAGTGCTGCTGGAGGATTTGTCACGGATCACAGGGTGCGCCTGTCCACCGACTCTGTTGATCGACTGACTTTCATCAAGATGAACCAGTCTTGGATCACCACCAGCTACCACACACCTGATGCTGATATAACAGACTAATTGATTTTAACATGTCACATCCCTTCAAGACTGATGCTGATGCTGAGTGCCTGTGCTGTTATGTTGACTGGCTATCCTCCTCCTCCGAGTCCTCAATGATACGATTGATGATGATAGCTTGGAAGATCATTTTTGTTTATGGGTGCCGCCACCAGTGGCTAAGGCCTCGTACACACGACCGATTTTCTCGGCAAGAACCAGCAAGAAACTTGCTGGCAGAGAGGTCTTGCCGAGTAAATCGGTCGTGTGTACGCTGCTAGCGTGTTTCTCGTCGAGAAAACCGACAAGAAACCTCAACGAGAAAATAGAGAACCTGCTCTCTATTTTCTCGTCGAGATTCTCCTCGGCGTGTTTCTCGACGAGAAAAGTGAGTGTGTGTACACTTACCTGTCCGCCCGGAAGCCCGCGCATGTTCAAAATGAATTTGACGCATGCGCGGTAGCTTCCTAGGCATACGTAGGGTATACCAAGATGGCGGCGACGGCATCGAATGTGACGAGCGCATGCTCGACGTAGTCGATGACGTCACCGCGTACACTCCTTTCAAAGAACCGCGGGTTCTTTGAAACGAGCGTGTGTACACTCGGCCGGGACAAGTTTCTTGTCCAAGAATCTCGTCGAAAAAAACGACATGTTTTTCTCAACGAGAATCTCGGCCGTGTGTACGAGGCCTCAGGCCCAATTTTTCAGCCCCTGTTTTACAGGGGCGTGTAATTACAATTTTTTTAGCAATAATTTGCCATAGGGCTCATTGCTGTGCTCCAAGTACAGTATCTGTGAGGGGTTGGAGTGTTGTGGCACCAGTGCCTAAGGCCCAATTTTTCAGCCCCTGTTTAACAGGGGCGTGTCATTACAATTTTTGAAGCAATACTTTGCAACAGGGCTCATTGCTGTGCTCCAAGTACTGTATCTGTGAGGGGTTGTAGTGTTGTGCCACCAGTGCCTAAGGCCCAATTTTTCAGCCCCTGTTTAACAGGGGCGTGTCATTACAATTTTTGAAGCAATACTTTGCAACAGGGCTCATTGCTGTACTCCAAGTACAGTATCTGTGAGGGGTTGTAGTGTTGTGCCACCAGTGCCTAAGGCCCAATTTTTCAGCCCCTGTTCAACAGGGGCATGCAATTACAATTCTTGATCTAATAATTCACAGCAGGGCCCATTGCTGCACCCACCAAGAGTAACTCTGAGGGCTTACAGTGTTGTGGCAACGCCACCACCACCACCACCACCACCACGAAAGGCCCAATTTTTCAGCCCCTGTTCAAAAGGGGCATGTAATTACAATTCTTGATCTAATAATTCACAGCAGGGCCCATTCCTGCACCCACCAAGAGTAACTCTGAGGGCTTACAGTGTTGTGGCAACACCACCACCACCACCACCACCACGAAAGGCCCAATTTTTCAGCCCCTGTTCAACAGGGGCATGCAATTACAATTCTTGATCTAATAATTCACAGCAGGGCCCATTGCTGCACCCACCAAGAGTAACTGTCAGGGCTTACAGTGTTGTGGCACCAGCACCACCATCAAAGGCCCAATTTTTACTACCACTGTTCAACAATTATATGTAATTAAAATTCCTGATATAATAGTTGACAGCAGGGCGTTCCAGCACCAACCAAGAGTAACTGTGAGTGCTTACAGTGTTGTGCCAACACCAACAACTAAGGGGCCTATTTCTGCAGAGTATATACGGCAGGTCCCTACTTTCAAACATCCAACTTACAAACGACTCCTACTTGCAAATGCAAGAAGACAACAGGAAGTGAGAGGAAATCTACCACTAGGAAGGAAAATTCTCTCCTGTAAGAATAAATATGGGAGAAAGGTGTCTCCTCTGTACTGATGCTTTATCAGCAATCCTTGTTTCAAGAAAAACACCACATTTCAAAAACAGTTGTCATTGGGACGGAAAGTGAGGTGAAATGTTCTGAACAGGGGCACAGACAGCAAAACAAATGTTACAGGGGTGATAACCCTTACCTATGTTTTCCAAAAAGTTTAAAAATAGATTTTTGGGCTGGAGCTACACTTCAACAATGTACCTGTTCAAAATTACAAACAGATTCTACATAAGAACAAACCTACAGTCCCTGTCTTGTATGCACCGCCTGTATACGGCTGTTCAGAGTATATAGGGCCTTTTTTATTTTATGTGCGGGGTTCCCCTTAATATCCATACAAGACCCAAAGGGGCTGGTAATGGGCTGGGGTAGGGGGGGGGGGGTCATGGGGTAGCTATGCCATTTTTCTTAAAGATTTTCATCCATATTACCGGGACCAGACATTACATTAAAGCCGCAAGCAGTTTTAAATGGCTTTTTTTTCCTTTAGAAGTGTCATTTTGTGCAGGGACAGTTCTAAACACGGGAAACACGTGGCACTTCACAGGCATACTTTAGACACCCCCCAGGTACGATATTTAAAGGAATATTTGACTTTTTTTTTTCACTTTATGCATCATTAAAATGACTGCTCTTGAAAAACGACCGTTTTTAAAACTTCTTTTTGCATTGATACATGTCCCCTGGTGCAGAACCCGGGTTCCCAAACCCTTTTTAGGACAATAACATGCATAATAGTTGTTATAATTAGCACTTTAGAATTCGAACGTTCGCATCCATTGTATTTAATAGGGTTCTAATGTTCGTACGAACTTTCGGTCCGTTCGCGGGTTCTGGTGCGAACCGAACCCGGGGGTGTTCGGCTCATCACTAGTAGCGGGGTATCACTTTATGAAACTGCTATAAAGACTACTTCTATATGCAAGTGAACCCAGATCCCTCCGGAGTTCTATTTGACAATGGATTGACTACTGTTTAACCTTGAGAAAGGTACATGGTGGGACTTGTGGTACAGGGAGAGATGGACTCCAATGCTGTGGATATTAAGTAGACTACTGTACCCACAGTGCAGCTATATGCCCACAGTGCATTGCCCGGCGCGAGGTCTGCTGGGGATGGTTATTTAAGGGGGAGGAGCAACATGCACTCTCTTCGGACATCGCCCGCCCAGCAAGTCGGAGCCTGTGTTGAGGTCTGTGTGTCCGTCTAGGCCGGAGAGCCTGGGCCTGCAGAACCCGGAAAGCCTGCTTGTTGGAAGGAGAGGAATCGCATCCGGAGAGCCTGCTGACATCTCGGAGCATCCAAGAGTCGACCCATCTATCAATTTCCATACGGTTTTCTGAGGGGCCGGAGACTACGGGCGGTGGAGAGATCGTGTGCCGGAGCACCAGCAACGTAACCAGACGAACGGACTGGGCCTGGTCGGGTGAGAGGGCACTAGCCCAGGACTCTTAACTGTTTAATAGGCCCGTGATCCTTTGTTTAGGGCCCACCGCCATCAGTGCAGTGCGCTACGCACCAGGGGACAGTGTGTTGCGCAGTAACTGCGTAGTTAAGGTTTGGCAGTTTATTTCCTGTGACTTCACGCCCAAAAGCACTGCGGGAGTTCAGCTAACTTTTTGATATCCCTTGGATTACAAATATTACGTGTACCAACGTTTGCTAGCGAAGATCCCTTCTATTGGAGTAACTGTACATTGACATTAGTCAGGCCTGACTGGAACTCACAGTGACAGTACTTGGGCGCCATATTGCCCACCGGGGGGGCAGCTCACGAGTATAGTTTATTCAAAGACATTTAGTGCGAAATAAGATTCTTTTATATCCTTGTACATCTATATTTTTATAACTTTGGCTTTTGCAGGGCTCTGCATAGGTGAACCGCATATTTGTTTAACCTGTCATTTCTTATACAGTAAAGTATTTTGTGGTTGAGCAAACACATTGTGTGGAGTATTAACTGTTACAGGGAGATGGCCAACACAGGTAAACACATTTTGAACTGTGAACTGTGACTGTATATCTTATTGCGGTATTGTGGTTCCTATCACTAGTGGGTCCCACAATCCCATTTGTTTGACAGTTGTGCCAGTGGAGGGATAGAGTCAGTTTCTGGGGGTTGACAGCAGTACGGTACAGGCCCAAAACAATACCAGCAGCTCTCTTAACTGGGGGTGTGCTACACGTGTATATATAAACAAACCACACTCAGATTACTTGGCTCCTAAAAGAAGCAGTCAGCACAAGGTTTAAGTTACAAAACCCAACACAGATATCAATACATAATGTGCAGCACTATCAGCATATACAAAATGAAATAGCTCTATTAAAACTTTAGGACATATGGGTTTAATGGTCATGTATCTGAACTTTCAACAACTTGTTAATGTACAACTATTTCTTATTGCAATGGCAAATGCCGATATTGTATTTGTAAAAATGTTTTGAATAAAAATCATTGGAAACGAAATAATGAACAAAAGAAATGTTCCAAATATAGCAATCTTACAAATAATAGTGATAATCCAAATAAAGTAACCAAATCAAGGGGCCGCTATGCATGATGACCTCACATTAGGGACACCCCTGATGATTTCATATGACGAAATGCGTAGGGCGGTGCCTAACATGACATCATCATGTACATCATGTACAGTAGGCTTGTGCAATTTGTTTCGTAACGAATCGAAATTCGTCCGAATTTAGCAACTTTCGGACATTACGAATGATTACGAATCAACAGGACCGAAAAGAAACGAACCGAAACGAAACAAAATTTTCCGTTGTGCACAAGTCTAATGTACAGCGGCTGCAGGTCAGAAAGGATCATAGGGTGGATGGAATTGTGCTGCAGCATTTAAGATATACCGGTTTGAAATTAATTATCGTAAATGTGAACTATTTTTTTTTTTGTTACATACGTAGATTTTAATTGACATGCTGCACTATTGTTTGGTTTGTTTTTATATCCTCTTGCTGTATGAGCGGGATTAAGAGCCAGAGTAAACCATCCCTTTGGGCAATTCCTGGGATTATTCCCTTAAAGCGGAGTTCCACCCAAAAATTGAACTTCCGCTTTTCGGAATCCCCCCCCCCTCCGGTGTCACACTTGGCACCTTTCAGGGGGGAGGAGGGAGCAGATACCTGTGTAATCCAGGTATTTGCTTCCACTTCCGGGCATAAGTCGCTGCGGCGACCTACGCCAAGTCCGGCGCCTCCTCCGTCCCCCCCCGCTGTCTTCGGGGAGACATACTTAAAAGAGGAACCATCTTTTGCACATTGTGGACTTTTTTGAGCACATGAGTACACGGATAAATGAACCTTTATGTCATAAGATTTGGTCACTTTATTTGGATTATCACTAATATTTGTGTGATTGTTATATTTAGAGTACTTTGTCATTGATCATTTTATTTTTTATTTGGTGATAGTATTATGTAGTGAGGAGACCTGGCCTGGACTAATAATACACACAATTTGTGGAATTTACTGCAAAAAAAAGAAGAAGCAAAGATGAAAAAAGTCAGTTAGTCCCTGCTTGCTATGGAGAGGACCACTAATTCTGTTTTGTATTTGTTTCAGTAGGAGAACCCAAGGGAATTCAATAGTGAGGTTCAAGGAGAATCTTCTCCGTATTTAATAATAAACCTAACAGATCTATATTTAAAACCTACAATCATATCGGGTTTCCTGGTGGGTAACCTGAGGGATTAATGGGCATGGCCACAAGATTTCTGTCAATTCCTCATAGTAAGTCCAGTAGCCAGTAGGGGATGAGTCCTAGGAAAGTGTCCTGTCTGCAGATTCTACAGGACTCGCACAGATAACCACTGATTCTCTTAGGCCCCTTTCACACTTAGGCCCCTTTCACATTTATACGACTTGTTCCACGATTTGTGATGGCAAAGTAGCATGACAAGTCATTCCCCATGATTTCCAATGACAACCATTCATATTAGTACGACTTCAAGTCGTTCCGACTTAAGCCCTGGTTCACACTGGTGTGTTTTGACATGCGATTTGGCATGTCAAAACGCATGTCAAAACTGCGGTATTTGCTGCAAATTGCCGGCAATAGTACCGTCCTGAGCTGGCCGGATCATCACAGAGCGGGGATTGCCCGCTGTAACAGCTTTCATTTAAATTGTCGTCCGCTCGCGGTCACGCACAGTCCTGCCTCCTGACCCGGCGCCTGTGACAGACAGAACACATCCCGGCATTGGACCAGCGTTCTGTCTGTCACAGGCGCCGGGTCAGGAGGCGGGAATGTGCTTGACCGTGAGGAGACAGCAATTCAAATGAAAGCTGTTACAGCAGGCAATCCCCGCTCTGTGATGATCTGGCCGCCCTCTCTCTTCCTCTGCACAGGTCATGCTGCAATGATGGGCACAGGTGAGTTTGCATTGATGGGCACTGGTCACGCTGCAATTATGGGCACAGGTGAGGCTGCATTGGTGGGCACTGGTCATGCTGCATTGATGGGCACAGGTGAGGCTGCATTGGTGGGCACTGGTCACGCTGTAATTATGGGCACAGGTGAGGCTGCATTGATGGGCACAGGTGAGGCTGCATTTGTGGGCACTGGTCATGCTGCACTGATGGGCACAGATGAGGCTGCATTGGTGGGCACTGGTCAGGCTGCAATGACGGGCACAGGTGAGGCTGCATTGATGGGCACTGGTCATGCTGCATTGATGGGCACAGGTGAGGCTGCATTGGTGGGCACTGGTCACGTTGCAATTATGGGCACAGGTGAGGCTGCATTGATGGGCACAGGTGAGGCTGCATTGGTGGGCACTGGTCATGCTGCACTGATGGGCACTGGTCACGCTGCAATGATGGGCACAGGTAAAGCTGCATTTTTGGGCACTGGTCACACTGCATTGATGGGCACAGGCGAGGCTGCATTGGTGAACATTGGTCATGCTGCATTGATGGGCACAGGTGAGGCTACATTGGTGGGTACTGGTCATGCGGCATTGATGGGCAGGCTGCATAGATGGGCACAGATGAAGCTGCATTGATGGGCACATGTCCGGCTGCATTGATGGGCGCAGGTGAGGCTGCATTGATGGGCACAGGTGAGGCTGCATTGGTGGGCACAGGTGAGGCTGCATTGATGGGCACAGGTGAGGCTATATTGATGGGCACTGGTCAGTCTTCATTGATGGGCACAGATGAGGCTGCATTGATGGGCACAGGTGAGGCTGCATTTTTGGGCACAGGTCAGTCTTCATTGATGGGCACAGATGAGGCTGCATTAATGGGCACAGGTGAGGCTGCATTGATGAGCACAGGCGAGGCTGCGTTGATGGGCACAGGTGAGGCTGCATTGATGGGCACATGTCCGGCTGCATTGATGGGCGCAGGTGAGGCTGCATTGATGGGCACAGGTGAGGCTGCATTGGTGGGCACAGGTGAGGCTGCATTGATGGGCACAGGTGAGGCTATATTGATGGGCACTGGTCAGTCTTCATTGATGGGCACAGATGAGGCTGCATTGATGGTCACAGGTGAGGCTGCGTTGATGGGCACATGTGAGGCTGCATTGATGAGCACATGTGAGGCTGCATTGATGGGCACAGGTGAGGCTGCGTTGAAGGGCACAGGTGAGGCTGCGTTGATGGGCACAGGTGAAGCTGCATTGATGGGCACAGGTGAGGCTGCATTGATGGGCACAGGTGAGGCTGCATTGATGGGCACATGTGAGGCTGCACTAATAGGCACTGATAAAGTTGTTGTTCATATTTATTTTTGCAACTTAATCCTGCATAAAACATTTAAGTGTCATTTCATGAGATAATTTATGAGGGCTTGTTTAGGCCTGGAATTAGGGGCTAGGCAGGGTGGGGGTTGGGTGGGGCAACTGGTGGCGAGTAACCCTTGAAGTCTGGCTAGTAGCTCATGACTTGAAATTTTGAGCCATGTATATTTACATATCTTTATACTAGATTTCTGTTATGTCCTGACTAATGCCCCGTACACACGATCCAAAAATTGGAAGTGATGTCATGTGTTGTAATGTGTTTGTATTGTATTTTCGGACGACAACTGTACTGACTAATCGAAAATCGTACAACCTGGTATCGTACGCGGAAAATTTTCGTGCTTGTCGGATCGAATAATATCGGATGAATTGTCGTGAACGGCTCTCGAAAGCCCTGTACTAACGATCCGATTATCGTACAATTCTTCCTCAGACGACAGTTTTCATACGATATTCGGATCGTGTGCACGGGCCATAAGAGACAGCAGTGTCAGCCAATAAGGGCTTAAATACATTGCATGGTGCAGTCAGTCTAACTCAGTAAACATGCTTACAGAAGGGGGAGCAGATGGATAAATGAATGTTTGTGCTGCTGCTCCTTCGCTGTCCAGTCAGCAACCTGGGAGCTGGGAGGTGACATTACTGTATTTACTTACAGTAATGGAGAAAGTGGTGTCCCCCCTTCTGGCAGAAAGTGCCGGAATGACTGAATGTATGTACTGTATATATGTAGTCATAAACATTAAATTACACATGTATAATATATATACTATAATGGAATGTGGCTCGAGTGTCCTCAATAGATCTGGCACCTCATCACGGATAATTGTTAGAACAAGAAGGGGGATAAGGAATTGGAATTATAATGGCGCCTAAACAATAGAAATTACAAATAGTACTTAAAAAGTTATATTATTTTATTACAAAAATATTTATGACATTCAGTACATTCATGGGTGCATAAAAACAGAAGAGCAATAATATACTATTTAATACTTGTCAAGGTATTAACGGCCTGCTGAGGTTACAAGTCAATAATCCCTACATGTTTCGCCAAACGTTGGCTTCTTCAGGGGAAATAGTAGTAACCAGTATTGTATAAATGTCTCTAAAAAAGCAGACATACATTTTAAATGTAATCATCTACACACACACATATATATATATATATATATATATATATATATATATATATACTGTATAGTTGTATTTAAACTAATGTGTTCAAGTTTTTGTCACACATCATTTAAAAAAAAAATATATAAATAAAGGCCACGTAAGTGAAGAGGAAATCAACCCCCTGCCTGTTTCAATTACAACTAGTGAGATAAAAACATTCCCTTCCAAATCAACTACAGTAAAACCTTGGTTTGAGAGCGTTTTGCAAGACAAGCAAAATTTTCAAATACATTTTCAAATACATTTTGACTTGATATACAAGTAGCATCATGTCAAAACTGAGTATAGACGCGAAGAGAGGCGCCTCTAAGTGTAGCAATATGAAGGTACAACATTTAGCAAAATATTGCTACACTTAGAGGTGCCTCTCTTCTCTATAATACTCTGGAGCTCCTGCTGGATTTTTCTTCTAATCCCCTTGGGGAGGCTTCCATTTGTGGATGGACATTTTATGGTTACACAACCTATCATATTGCTATAATCTTTTTCTATGGACTATAAACTGAAAGTCCTATGAATCAATGGTTGAGGAACAAATCAATTGAGTTTCCATTATTTCTTATTGGGAAATTTGCTTTGATATACAAGTGCTTTGGATTACAAGCATGCTTCTGGAACGAATTATGCTCACAATCCAAGGTTTTACTGTATAAGTATTGCTGGGGTTTAAAAAACATTTCTGCAGATTCTTACTTGCTCTTATTGTGTAGATATATTGTGATAGGCATACCATCAACCCTACTGCAACTGAAGTGCTAAAGGGAACGGAGGGGGAATCTGCCTTTCCTAGAATCACATTATCAGTCTCAGCATAAAAAAATAGTTGGCACCTCTTCATCCCATTACATGGCTCGGCTTCTCTCACCCAAAATGAAACTCACTTTTGCAGTGGATGCCTCCAATTTAACCTCAAGCTCTGTGAAGACTTCTGGGAAAACTGAAAGCTAGTTTAAAAATTCTAAGAACTGCTGTCTGCTTGGAGAAACTTTTGCTTTAGTTGCATAAGAGAGAAATTTTATTCTACGAAATAGAAAGCAGTAAATAAAAAGTGGAAGTCATTTTTACAGCAATTAAAACAATAGCCTGTAAATCAGTCATATACGGTATATTATATGTTATTAGAGTAGTACATTCCTGTAGAAAGTGAAAACAAGAAATACTTTGTATTCTGTTCCTAAACTTTTCTACTTTCAGTATTATCCCATATTACGCTGCATGGACCAAGCATGGTGCTTTAACTACTTTGACATCATGATACAACTTTTTAAGTTATTGCGCACAATGTAATGGGCGGTGGTAACATAAATTACCATTGCAGCAAGGAACTAAGGCTGGCCATACATTATACAATTCTCTTGTACAATTTTCCTTTAGAGTTACCAAAACCTTATAATACTACAAGGTCACACCTAAACACTTTAATTTTGCACGCAATCAGGCAGGTCTTGCACTACATAGTTGAAGGTAAATCTAAAGGAAATTGAACAAGAAAATTGTTTTTGAATGTGCACAAATCCTAAGATCCTGACCAATTAGCAATATTAGTTATAGGATGGGCATTCAAACTTTAAAATGGATGTAATGGCAAAACCTTTTTTTTCTTTTGCAATTTTTTTTTTTTGTGAAAGTTCACCCTAGAATTACTCTATGGCCAGCAATATAACACATGTACATTGATAATTGCATAACTGCAAACTGCTGGCCATTTACCAGCGACACCTACACCATAGTGTTGCTTAGCCCCTCTTATGCAATCTGCGTATGGACAGCATCAGGGCACATAGGACTTTACCTACCCAAGTCAGGCTTTGTAAATACAAGACATGAATAGAATGGGGGGGCCGAGAGACACCGTGGTAAATGGCGATAACTGAGGCAAAAATGATCCCCCCTCCCCCCGTAGTGTTCTGCAGGCAGTACTATAAATATTAAGAAAAAAATAAGTAAAGCCTTTTTCGTAATTTTTTTTTTCTTGTAGCTTAGTACATGCCTCCTACTTTTTCATATGTGATAGTGAAGTATTCATTTTGACATCAAATTTCAATTTAGTTTTAGTCCTAATCTTTTGAGTAAAATGCCATTTTAGTTTTAGTTGTATTTTAGTCATTACTGTTTTAGTTTTAGTCAAATTTTAGTCGACTAAAATAGTGTTAATTACATTAACAAAAATATTTTTGTCTATGAAATTAACACTGCCTGTAGCTACGTACAATGGATGTGATTGGTGTGGGGTGGTGGTTACAGGGTTAAAGGATATGTAAAGGTTCATTTAAAAACAAAAAACAAACTTGTAATACTTATCTTGGTTTTGCACAGAGTGGCGCTGATCCTCCTCTTCTGGGGTCCCTCAGCGGCGTTCCTGGCTCCTCCTCTTCTTGAGTGCCCTGTTGAAGAGCCGCTCTCCCTCGGGGCACTCCTGTGGGCGCGCTCCTGTGTCCTGCTGCTGCGTATATTCACACAGACAGCAGGACTCCTCCCCGCATCGTATAACCCCCTAGGAGAAGCGCTCTCCCGGAGAGTTACCTTGCGAGCGCGCTCCCGAGTCCAGCATTTGTGTCCATAGACAAAGAATGTAGGACTCGGCCCCGCCCCTGGCGCCCGCATCATTGGATTTGATTGACAGCAGTGGGAGCCAATCGCTGCGCTGCTATTAATCTATCCCATCAAGAGCCCGGGCAGAGAGGAAGAGCGCGACTCCGCCGTGGGAATTACAGGGCTCAGGTGAGTAAAACGGGGGGGGGGGGCCGGGGGGCTGGTCACTGCTCAGAAGTTTTTTCACCTTAGGATGCATTAAGGTGAAAAACCTTGAGGGTTTACAACCCCTTTAAAACAGGTGGTGAAGAGGTGGTGTCGTGAAGAGGTGATATACCAGCTCCTCAGCGCCTGTCAAATGCCTTTAAAAAGCGATCTGCTACGGAGTGTAAAGCCTGTGTAAACTGAGCCTGATGCCGCATACACACGATCGATTTTCCCTAAAAAAAATTTCTTGGTCGAGAAAAACGACCGTGTGTGGGCTCCGTGGCAGTGTTTCCCTATGGGAAAACTGCAGCGGAAAAAAATGACGGGAATCACGTTCTAATTTTTCTCGTCGTGATTAATGGCGTTTTTCCCGTCGGAAAAAATGACAAAAAGCCCACACACGGTCGTTTTTCTTGTTAAAAAAAAAAATTTAATTTTTCCCGACGGGAAAAAATATCGTGTGTACGCGGCATTAGTTTTCCACAAAAATGTATTAAACTCATCAGCATATTTAATTTAATTTTTTCACTTAAATCTCTATGAATTTGTTAGGAACACTGGGGCTGATTTACTAAATGCAAATAGACTGTGCACTTTTGAAAGTGCAGTTGCACTATGCAAGGGTAGTTGCTCAAGAGCTTAGTAAATGAGGTCAAGTTTCACTACAAAGAATACCATTGGGGTATTCTTTGTCGTGAAACTTTACCTCATTTACATGCAAGGAAAAAAAAAACACAGCTTTTTCTAGGGTTGTCCTGATACCGATACTAGTATCAGTATCGGTACCGATACTAAGCATTTCCCAGAGTACTAAATGCTCCGATGCTTCACCCGATACTTGGGCATCGATCTCCCTGTATAGATTTCAATACAGCCTGACAGTTTCTCCCCCGACCCCCCCCCCCTTTTCAGCTGTTTTAGTGAAATCTATACAGCGGCGATCAGTGCTTGTATTTTCCCCCAAAGCTGAACCGATCACCGCTGACAGTCCCTGTATCCTCCTCCAGTTCCCCCATCCGTGCTGCTCTCCCCCTCCACGCTCCGTGTCCCCCCTCCATTATTCGGCTCTCCCCCTACGTGCTCCGTGTCCCCCTCCATTATTCGGCTCTCCCCCTCCGCGCTCCGTGTCCCCCCTCCATTATTCGGCTCTCCCCCTCCGCGCTCCGTGTTCCCCCTCCATTATTCGGCTCTCCCCCTCCGCGCTCCGTGTCCCCCTTCCATTATTCGGCTCTCCCCCTCCGCGCTCCGTGTCCCCCCTCCATTATTTGGCTCTCCCCCTCCGCGCTTCGTGTCCCCCCTCCATTATTCGGCTCTCCCCCTCCGCGCTCCGTGTTCCCCCTCCATTATTCGGCTCTCCCCCTCCGTGCTCTGTGTTCCCCGTCCTTTATTCGGCTCTCCCCCTCCGCGCTCCGTGTCCCCCCTCCATTATTCGGCTCTCCCCCTCCGCGCTCCGTGTTCCCCCTCCATTATTCGGCTCTCCCCCTCCGCGCTCCGTGTTCCCCCTCCATTATTCGGCTCTCCCCCTCTGCGCTCCGTGTCCCCCTTCCATTATTCGGCTCTCCCCCTCCGCGCTCCGTGTCCCCCCTCCATTATTCGGCTCTCCCCCTCCGCGCTCCGTGTCCCCCCTCCATTATTCGGCTCTCCCCCTCCGCGCTCCGTGTTCCCCCTCCATTATTCGGCTCTCCCCCTCCGTGCTCCGTGTCCCCCCTCCATTATTCGGCTCTCCCCCTCCGCGCTCCGTGTCCCCCCTCCATTATTCGGCTCTCCCCCTCGGCGCTGCTGCTGTCCTCTGCTCCGTGTCACCCTCCATGTCCCCCTCTGCTCTCCGTGTCACCCTCCATATCCTCCTCTGCTCCCTTCTGTCATGATGGAGAGTGGAGGTAGGAGCCGCTAAACCCGGCTCCTACCTTTTCCGAATGAACAGAGTCAGTGATCACTGACTCTGTCCATTCATATAACTGAAACATTGTAACCTGTGTTTACGATGCTTCCGTTTATGAATGGAGAGGAGCCGTTGTCTCCTCTCCATTCATTTTAAGTGCAGCTGAGAAAGGGACTGGGGAATCTGTGTCCCTAGTCTCTTTCTCTGGCTCAAAGGGGAGATGTCAGAGGTCTGTTAAGACCCCTGATATCTCACCAAAGCCCCCCAACAGGGCTGAAAAGAAAAAATTAATTTCAATAAATAATAAAAAATAATTAATTGTTAAAAAATAATAAAAATTAAAATAAAAAACACACTGACACCACCCACCCTCCCCCCAAGAAAGCATTGTAAAAGAAAACATAACAAAAAATAGTAAAAAAAAAAAAAAATGAAAAAAAAAAAATACTGACACATGTGGCACTGTCACATGACATTAAAAAAAAGTATCGGTATTCAGTATCGGCGAGTACTTGAAAAAAAGTATCGGTACATGTACTCGGTCTTAAAAAAGTGGTATCGGGACAACCCTAGCTTTTTCGTTTGCACGTGATTGGATGATGGAAGTTAGCAGTGCTCTCCCTCATTTACTAAGCTCTGGAGCAACTGCACTTTGCAAAGTCTATTTGTCTTTAGTAAATCATCCCCACTCTCTCTCCAAGTACCTCTTTCCTATGTTTAGTACAACAATGTTAATCTGTATTTCTGGGTGTAGAAAAAAATAGGGAAATTATATAAATACAACAAAACAATTTTTCTCAGTACAAAAAGATTCTGCACCAATAAATATCGAACATGATATAATACAATTAAAAAGTATAATACACTTTATTGAGACAGCCAACAATATATTGCAGAATTTCCCAAGAAGCATGTGACCCAAAACATAAATCACGCAGCACATTATTAAAAACATTTAAAGCCTCGTGACCCATCCACCTGCCTGAAAATAACCTAATTAAGTCAGTTACTGGGAGTCTCACTGAGAGTCCCGTGCTGGTAGTGACTCGAGTTACAATGCAATGAGAACACTCATTAACATAAGCAAGATCACACAGCAGGGCAGAGCATTATAAATAATACTCAATCATACTAGGCCAGGGCTGCCCAACCCGTGGCCCGGGGGCCACATGTGGCCCATGGAGCCCTTTGATGTGGCCCGCGACCTCCTGCTCTGGGATGGAATAGAACACTGTTATTAAAGGTCAGTTTATTACTAAAATCACAGTGTATATGTAGCGGGGTCCTCAATTTAAGGGAAGTGTTTGAGAGGTAGTTTGCTCAAACACCCTAATTTGTCAGGGTTTTTACAACCATTTCTATCCACAGGGAGAGTATCGGTGTGTAGTTCCCTGTGGCCTACAGGTGGCGCTGCCATAATAGGCTAGGGTTGAACCGCTGATACAGTGCTGTGCCTTGTGTGTCCCCTCTTGGCAGCCATACGGTGGGTGTGTCTACCTCCTGGGCATGCTGGGAGAGGATATAAAAGGGGCAGACGCTGCCTGTTTGGGGTTCTGTTAGCGGGGTCATACCCCAGGTTCTTGTTCCTGTCCGCTCCGGGCACCTTTGGCCCGGGGCCGGGTCGTTCAGCTTCGGTCGTCGGGAGTCCTACTCCCAGGGAGTGTTCCGGTTCCATCCTGGGCACCTTTAGCCCAGGGTGAGGTACTATCATGCTGTTCCTGTCCGCCCTGGGTATGTAAGCTCAGGGACCGCAGTGGAGGCCTGGGGCCCAGCACCTTCGGCTGGGGTCCACCAGGGATCGAGGTATCTCAGGGTGCTGCCTCGCGAGGGGACCCGTATCTAGGATAAGGAGGCCGGGAAAGGAACTCTCCGAAGACCCAGTGCAGTGTCATGGTGACGGTAGGGTCCCGGTAACTCTCCGGAGGGATGTCTTCTCCTAAAAAGGGGCCATAGCTAAAGAAGGGGATCAGTTTCACCAGGTCTGTGGCAGAGACCAACTTCACGGTCTGTGGCAGAGACTGTGCGCCTAATAAACTTGCTTGAGAATCTGAGCAAATATCCGTAACGTTTGTGCCTGGACCTCATCCACACCTTGTGCTGTTCTGTTTCTTGCTCCAACCTTCTTTCTATCAGTGTTATTGCCAAGAGAAAATAAACTCTGAGTTTCATCTGGTGTGGACATTCACTTTACTGGGAAGTCAAGGACTTGTCTCTACTTTAATATAGAGGTGAGAATCAGGCTCTGGAGGTTTTCATGTTCTGACCATGGAAGACCCAACAGCAACACCGCTCAACCTCTTCACACAGGAGGGTACGGCTGTT
This sequence comes from Rana muscosa, assembly GCA_029206835.1. NCBI lineage: Eukaryota > Metazoa > Chordata > Amphibia > Anura > Ranidae > Rana > Rana muscosa. The sequence goes on from CM055121.1 coordinate 228,160,213, forward strand.
AGTGCGGTGTGCAGCTCTCTTCCTGCGAGGAGCCAAAGTTAATGCAGGTAAAGAAAGGGGTCTGTGCGCTACATATATATGGGCAAAACTGTTCTGCAGTGGTTACTGGGCTGCTTTCAATCTGACCCGCAGATGCAGAGCAGCGCACCTGCGGGTTACCTGCACTGAGCCATAGACTTCTGTTATTACCTGCTAGTTTGGTGAGCTTTCTGAAAGTGCACCACAAATGCAGAATATAATAGAAGTCTTTTGCAAAGTGCAGGAAAGCCAAAGGTACACTGCGTTGGTAAACCACAGCACATCAGTGTGAAAGCAGCCTTGGGCCCCTTTCACACGGTCAGTCCGACCCAATTGGACCCTCTATTCACCTCTAAGGAGTGGCAGATGTAAACCGACTTGTGTCCTACCTCCAATCCGATCTGCTAAAAAAAAAAAAAAAAAAAAAAAAGAGTTTAGTGGGCTGCCATCCGCCCGCTCCGTTTATAGTGGCCCGCGACCGGTTACCAAGTTGCTTAAGTGGCCCTCACGTTTCAAAAGGTTGGGCACCCCTGTACTAGACCATCCTAAAACCCCTGAATCTAAACCTAATAACCTGTGTAATAGGAGCAAAGGAGCGTCTCCTTGGGTTCTTGCAATAGGCATCCAGTGCCATTACCAAATAGGCAGAGTAGGCACCAGTCTAAAAATGTACCCCCCTTCATGACCAGGCCGTTTTTTGCTATACAACACTGCATTCAATTAACTGACAATTGTGCGGTCATGCAACGTTGTACCCAAATCAAATTTAGGTAATTTTTTTCCCACAAATAGTTCTTTCATTTGGTGGTATTTGATCACCACTGCGTTTTTTATTTTTTTTGCGCTATAAACAAAAAAAGACTGACAATTTAAAAAAACAAAAAAAAAAACAATATATTTTTTTACTTTCTGCTATAAAACATATCAAATGAAAAAAATGAAAAAATCGAACTTCTTCATAAATTTAGGCAAATGTGTATTCTGCTACATGTTTTTGGTAAAAAAATATCCCAATAAGCGTATATTGATTGGTTTACGCAAATGTTATAGCATCTACTAACTATGGTAGATATTAATGGATATTTATTTATTTATTTATTTTACACTAGTAATGGCAGCGATCAGCGACTTATAGCGGGACTGCAATATTGTGGAGGGCAATCAAACACTAACTGACACTTTTGACACTTTGCGGGAATCAGTGACACTAATACAGTGATCAGTATTAAAAACATGCACTGTCACTGCACTAATGACACTGGCTGGGAAGGGGTTAAACATCTAGGGCGATCAAAGGGTTAGCTGTGTGCCTAGCCAGTGTTTTTGAGACATGTGTGCGCTGCTTTTACTAGGGAAAGAGATGGATTTTATTCCCTGCTTTGGGGACACACAATCCACCCCCCCCATGACAGAATAGATATCTGCCTTGTTTACATAGGCAGATCTCTGTTCTGTGTGTTTTACCGGCGATCAGTGGGTGCTGGCGGACATCTAGTAAATCTGCTATAGGGTGGCCTGGAAATGGTTAAGGGCCCTGTGGCAATGGCTCAAAAATATTGATTTGATCTTGAAAGAAAATTACAATGAAGCTTACTTAAATTGTTTTCAAGAGAACGAAAAAATGAATCAACTTTAACCAATTAAACCAATTAAAAGTCAGCAGCTACAAACACTATAGCTGCTGACTTTTAATAAGTACACTTACCTGTCCAAGGTGACCGCAATGTCGGCCGCCTGAGGCCAATCCGTTGATCGTGGCAGGTCCCGGCGCCGCCATCCTCACTAAGGGAAACAGGCAGTGGAGCCTTGCGGCTTCACTGCCCGTTTCCTACTGCGCATGCGCCACTCGCACGGCGCTTTGTGAATGGGCGGTGTGTCTTGTGTGTCCCAGAAGGCAGCGCGCCTCAATTTCCCAGGAGCCAACGCGAGGAGGAGAACACAGAACCTCACCACGGACGAGGAAGTGGCAGATTAGGACGATCTGCCTAGTAACAGCCATTTCTGGTAAGTATAAGATTATTATTTTTTTTGGAGCCTTTTTGGTTATTTTTTTTTTTTAGAGTGGACCTCCGCTTTAAAGAAACAAAAACGTTACATTTAAAGACTCTATAGAGAAAATCCTGTATTAATTTAAAGTGTTACTAAACCCAGTAATATGAAAATAGTTCATCTGCTCCCCCACAGTGCCCAAGGCTTATAAATCTTCTTTTTACATTAAAATATTGCCACTATATACCTTTTTGGATGATCTGTATACCACGGTTACATGATAAACTGCAGTTTCCCCAGTGCTGAGAGATCAGGAAGGCGGAGATTTCCACTGCAGCCTGTATACACGCCCACATGTGTGATATCAGTATCATGTGACCTGGCTATCTCTGATCAACAAGGAAATATTCTCTCCAGCATAAAAGACACAATTGAGCATGTGCAGGTCGGCTACTCTGCCTGTATTAGCTGGCCTTCCCCAGATAGACAGTGCAGGGAGGGGGAGCATCTGTGCATACAGGAGAAAAAAGGCCTATTACACAATACAGTTGATTAACCCCTTAAGTTCCACAGTGAGTATAACAAGCATGCTATGCTGCATATACAGACTGATTTTACTGTTGTGGGTTTAATAACACTTTAATGACCCCAATACCAATGTAAAGTACATAAACCATAGACATCAGGTTCACATAACAGCCTGTCTCCTAAAAGCTCATCTTCTTTCAGCTTTTGGTTTGAAAAATATTTTGGTGCAACCTACATACATGTAATGTAGAGTAATGATGGTCATCTCCATCTAGCGGCTGACGTGCACGCTACTTATTTCAATGTTATCCCACTAGAACACATGCATGAGAAACCTACCAAAACCTGTGAGGGGGACCCCAAGGTTTTGACTGCCCAGGGGCCTCCACAGAGTTTAATCTGGCACTGATGGTGTAATTTGCAGCATGGGTGGTGGAACAAGGGCAAAGCATATCATGGCCCCAGCTGCTTCATTAGGAGTGGAGGAACAAGTCCCTAACAGGGTTATAAAAGTGACGCCAAGACTTTTTGTACTGAAGAAAATTATTTTATGCCATTCTATACGATTTACAGCTTTGACATGCTAATTTTTAATGCTTTTTTTTCAAATCAGCAAAGTTGGCGCCGCACTGATTTGAACAGTTCCATTGCCTATTATAGGGTGAAATTCGTCATAACTTTTTTTGTCTAGTATAGGTCTATGTTTGTCCCAAGCATGTTTAAAGCCACTTACTGTTGTCTGACTCACTAATTCTGCTGAAAGTCTATTCCAAGCATTAACTAGTCTTTCGGTAAAATAATACTTTCTAAGTATGAATGATTGAGAAGAGTGGAGTATGATGAAGAAGAGTTGGTGTTTCTTGATTTGCAGAGAGTATTGTGATTACTCATTGAAGCCCCATCACTCTCCATTACACATTTTTTTGCTGGATATCATGACCATATCATAAAAACAGGACTTTAGAGCAGGGGTCTTTCTAAACAAGGTACAAGTTTGCCGTCCTTCAGACTTTAGGGGGGCCAGGCTAGGGCCAGTGAGAGTAGAAAATGTCCTGGCATCCAATAGGAGTAAACAATGCCCTATCTTTTGTGTCAGTGGGAAGAATAGTGCCCTTTCGTTGGTGTCAGTGGAAGGAATAGTGCCCCACTGTCTGTGTCAATGGAAGGAATTTTGCCCCATTGTTGGTGTTAGTGGAAGTAATTCTGCCCCATTGTTTGTGTCAATGGAAGGAATTCTGCCTCATTGTTGGTGTCAATGGAAGGAATTCTGCCTCATTGTTGGTGTCAGTGGAAGGAATTCTGCCTCATTGTTGTTGTCAGTGGAAGGAATTCTGCCCCATTGTTTATGTCAATGGAAGTAATTTTGCCCCATTGTTGGTGTTAGTGACAGGAATTCTGCCTCATTGTTGGTCTCAGTGGAAGGAATTCTGCCTCATTGTTGGTGTCAGTGGAATTCTGCCCCATCACTGGTGTCAGTGGAAGGAATAAGGCCCCATCGTTGGTGTCAATAGGAGGAATCGAGCCCGATTGTTGGTGTCAGTGGATGGAATAGTACCCCAAGGGTTGGATAAAGACAAGCACCTCTGGCCCCTGGGCCGCAGTCTGGAGACCACTGCTTTAGAGCTACCAAAGAGGTATCAAAATGACCTGAATAAAATAAATTGTATAAAAAAAGTATAAAATGTGCAGACTTATTTCTGTTCACATAAAATACTGATAAAACCACAAATTGCAATGAATAGTGCAATTACATGTTCACTTTGTTCTCATACATATGTATGATTAAGTACAATAACATCTAAACATTTTATGATGTTTTAGATGATTGGAGGTTATTGTATTTGTGATACATATGTATGAGAACAAAGAGAAAGATCTTTGCAATTTGTGATTTTAACAATATTTTATGGGAACAGAAATAAAAGTTTGTACTTTTTATACTGTTTATTTTGTTGAGGTCATGTTAGAGCCAGTTCACACAGGGGCAACACGACTTTGAGAGGCAACTTGGACACGACTTGAGCCTGAACCACAGCGCAACCTGGAGCGACTTGAAGTCACCTCCAGGACAGGCTGTCCTCTGTGTTTGGTATGAATCATAGGGGGAACTCCACGCCAAATTTTAAATAAAAAACCGGCATGGGTTCCCCTCCAAGAGCATACCAGGCCCTTCGGTCTGGTATGGATTTTAAGGGGAACCCCCTACACCGAAAAAACGGTGTTGGGGTCCCCCTAAAATCCATACCAGACCCTTATCCGAGCATGCAGCCTGGCCGGTCAGGAAAGGGGGTGGGGACGAGCGAGCGCCCCCCTCCTGAACCGTACCAGGCCGCATGCCCTCAACATGGGAGGTGGATGCCTTGGGGCAGGGGGGTGCCCCACGGCCCCCCCACCCCAAAGCACCCTGCCCCCATGTTGATGGGGACAAGGGCCTCTTCTCGACAACCCTGGCCATTGGTTGTCGGGGTCTGCGGGTGGGGGGCTTATCGGAATCCGGGAGCCCCCTTTAATAAGGGGTCCCCCAGATCCCGGCCCCCCACCCTATGTGAATGAGTATGGGGTACATCGTACCCCTACCCATTCACCTGGGGGAAAAGTGTCAATAAAAAAAACACACTAGACAGCTTTTTAAAATCATTTATTAGGCAGCTCCGGGGGTCTTCTACCGACTTCGGGGGTCTTCTTCCGACTTCGGGGGTCTCTTCCAACTCTCCGGTGCCTTCTCCGCGCTCTCCGGTTCTTCTCCCGCTCTCCATTCCTTTCTGCCTTCTGCCGGGCGCCTCCACTATCTTCTTCCAGCTCCTTTGCTAGTGGGGGCCCGATCTTCATCGTCGTCTTCTTCCCTCTTTTCTCCGCCCGATGTTGACTCATCGCTCTCTGGCGCTATAATGCCGTGTGCGCGGAGCGCAACGACTTATATAGGCATGGGGCGTGGTCACTGGGTGATGTCACCCGGTGACCCCGCACCCCCTACGACGTCACAGCCCTGGGGCATTATGGGACTGTGACGTCATAAATAAGGAGGCGGCGTCACATCACCCGTGACCACGCCACATGCCTATATAAATTATTGCGCGCCGCGCACACGGCATTACAGCGGGAGACCTCGTCGTGTCAACATCTCCAGAAGAGAAGAGGGAAGAAGGCGACGGGGAAGACCGGGCCACCGCTAGCAAAAGAGCTGGCAGAAGATAGCGGAGGTGCCCGGCAGAAAGCAGAAAGCACTTGAGAGCGGGAGAAGAACCAGAGAGCGCGGAGAAGGCACCGGAGAGTCGGAAGAGACCCCCGAAGTCGGAAGAAGACCCCCGAAGTTGGAAGAAGACCCCTGAAGTCGGTAGAAGACCCCCGGAGCTGCCTAATAAATGGCTTTAAAAAGCTATCTAGTGTGTTTTTTTTATTGACACTTTTCCCCCAGGTGAATGTGTAGGGGTACGATGTACCCCATACTCATTCACATAGGTTGGGGGGCCGGGATCTGGGGGCCTCCTTATTAAAGGGGGCTCCCGGATTCCGATAAGCCCGCAGACCCCGACAACCAAAGGCCAGGGTTGTCGGAAAGAGGCCCTTGTCCCCAACAACATGGGGGAAGGGTGCTTTGGGGTGGGGGGGCCGCAGGGCGCCCCCCTGCCCCAAAGCACCACCCCCCCATGTTGAGGGCATGTGGCCTGGTCCAGCTCGTCCCCACCCCCTTTCCTGACCGGCCGGGCTTCGTGCTCGGATAAGGGTCTGGTATGGATTTAGGGGGGACCCCCACGCTGTTTTTTCGGCGTAGGGGGTTCCCCTTAAAATCCATACCAGACCTAAGGGCCTGGTATGCTCTTGGAGGGGAACCCATGCCGGTTTTTTATTTGAAATTTGGCGTGGAGTTCCCCCTCATGATCCATACCAAATACCAGCTCCGTGGGAGGGAGGGGTTTGCCTTAGAGCCGGTTCACAGAGGGGCGACTTCCTGTAAAGTTGCCTCTCTATGAACGGAGATCCGACTTGGAGGCGACTTTCATTGAAATCAATGGGTACAAGTCACTTAGAAGTCGGATTGAAGTCGTACAGGAACCTTTTCTGAAGTCGGAGCGACTGCAGTAGTGTACATTAAGACGGCTCCATTCACTTCCATTACTTTTCTAAACCGGGCGACTTGAAGTCGGGTCCCAGGACACCCCTGTATGAACCGGCTCTTAATACTTTGTTACCTTAAACTCCCATTCTTTGTATGATATCATCATGATAGGTTACAACTGGCATTGTGGTAGATTATAAATAAGTCCAAATATAACATCTTATAGTTCTTTTGCTGGATCGACCAAGTGATCAGTTAAAAGAATAATAATATTTAATGGCAAGGATGAAATTCAGGAGATTTCTGTCCCCATGATCAGATTTTTTGCTAAACTCATATTTTGAAGGCTCACTAACACAAAACATAAAGGATCAGTCCATCCAAATCTTAGTTTTGGTTAGATGCTGTCTTGTCAACTCCCTTATAAGGTCCATATATCTTTCAGGGATTTTGCTAATACACAAATTCCTATTTCTGATGCTAACAGTACAATTGGTTCTTATCATTGCCCTTTTTTTTTTGTTACATTCCAGAAAATATAGAATTAGGTTCCTTTTCTGCAGTAAGAGGAGAAAAATTTCATAACAAGGAAGCAGAACTGGGAACTCCAACAAGATCTTGAAAATAAAGATTAAAGTGATTTTGTCAAAACTGATTTCACAGTAAAATTACCAATTTTGCTGCTGGTAACGTTTCACTTAAGCTCATTACTAAATAAGCTGCTTAGTCTAAATGTGCGTGTTTTAATTTTTTTCTTCCTTTATTTATTATCGTTATTATTATTATTATTATTATTATTAATATACAGAGTTTATATAGTGCCAACAGTTTGCAGTGCTCTTTACAAATAAAAGAGGACAGCACAGTTACAATACAACTTAAGGGCTCGTTTGGTTTTTGATTTGTGTATTTGATTTATCAATTTTTTATAAAAAAATTTTATTATTATAATTTGTAATCTTTTGCTTTAATGCATCCTTTGAATCCAACAAAAGCCACCTTTATTTGTATTTTTTCCCCCAGGAAATTGCAAACATTTCTAAATTTTGCTAATCATTACTCAAAGCTTTGGAGGGATATGAAGCCAAGAGGATATTAAGTCAACCAAAAGATGAGATCCACTCCTAAATTCAAGACATGATTTTAAAGTTCAAACCTTATCTTTTTTTTTATGGTACTGACAGGTTCCGTAAATCTTTACAGAAGCCTTAAAACCAATCAAATCATCAGCTTAAAGTCTAATGTTCCTACAAGACTCATATTCACTCATACATTGAACTTGGGTGAAAGCCAATGAAATTGTCTCTGTCTTTTTGGATTCAAAGAGGAAACCAGAGCATCTGGAGTAAACCCAAGCACACACGTGAAGAACATAAAAATTCCATGTAGACAGTGTCCTTCAAAAGAATTCAACCCAAGACCCAGTTGTGAAAGACAATTCTATTTAGTAATACCACACAATACAGAGATGTCAAGTCCTCAGCAAGGTGTGTTTGTTTGTACCTGTCTCCAGGCTCCTGTAGTTGGGGATGTTATTGGGGTATGACATACTATCCCTCTACTCACTCAAGTATCAGATATTACAGTAACAGCCTGATGTATGTTATATGGTAACTGAACACCAGAGATGAAATTCAAGGACGGCTTCTGGCTTAATGGGCTACAAACTAGACACCCGCTTGGTCTTAATCAGGATTAGGTGCTACCTTACTTCTTCCAACGTGACTGCCGTCCCAGGACAGCGCTCCATCGCTGAAATCAAAACATCAGGGTCCCAACTAAATTATGAAATAATACGATCACTGGTTTCTAAAAGGGTATACTGACATACAAAAAAAATGGGATTAATTTAAAACATATCTTCACCCAAAACGTTTGATAGAGTGGAATCGGGTTAAAAGCTTTGATATTTTTACTGCTTTCTGTGGCCTCGCCATTACAAAGACAGTTGTCAATAGCATCAACACACCAACAGTTTTATTACCTATTGATCCGGACAGTACGTCTGTTAGTTTTCAACTTCAACAAGCCTCCTGTCCAGCAAAAGTGTCAGTTAGAGGGTTGGGACAAGCCCTTTAACACTAATAGGGGAAAAGCTTTTTTTTCCCAGAGAATAGGTACAGGAACTCCTTCTTTCAGAGTTACCCCTTGTCTCCGCCCCTACCTACCTTCGAGCACCGTTTCTTGTTTCCACCCCTATCCACCTCTCAGTACTGCCCCTTTTAGAGAACACAGAACCAAGTGTCGTTTGTATGGAATTGGTTAATAATAACAACAAGAAAAGCAGTAATAGAAATCCCCTGCAGCCAACAATTATAGACCCCCTCAGCAACAATATATTCCCCAGCAGCAATGGGTCACCCACAACAAAAAACACCAGCAACAATAGACCCCCAGCAGCAACAACAGATCTCCCCACAGACAGCATCAGTAGACCCTCCAACAGCCAGCTAAAATAGACTGCTCCCTCAACAGTAGATCCCTCCCAGCAACATAAGACCAACCCTAACAACAATAGATCCCCCACCAGCGACAATAGACCTCCCCCACTGCTAAAATAGATCCCTTCCAGAGACAATAGGTCCCACAGCAGCAACAACAGACCAGCAACAATAACCACCCCGCAAAAATATATCCCCTCCAGCAATAATATATTCCCCCAGCAGCCAGCATCAGTAGACACTGTAGCACAACCCAGCATTCCTTGCCAATACACACATTCAGTAATGCAGTTGTCCGTCCCCCCGCACATTCCCATTGGAAAACAGCCCTGAATTATTTAGTCTTTAGCTAAAATCTTTATTTCAAAGGTGAAAAAAAACTGTTTCTGTAACTGCTTAAAAAGTGTTAGCTGCGATTATGCTTTAAAGTGGTTGTAAAAGAACAAGATTGTTTACCTTCATACAATCTTTTTTTTTATAATTGACTATTTTTATTACATTTTTAAAGTTTCATTACAAAAATACGAAACACAGATATAAGGCGGGGTAAAAGAAGTACAGAAGGGGAAAGGGAAGGGAAATGCTAAAGCATCAACAGACATCCATCAGTGGTGTTAATACATCCTATAATTATTAAACATAAGGCTTAGCTGGTTGACCAAACGGGGTTGAGGCACGGCTCTAGAGGAGTGCAAGCCCAACACAATAGCAGTTCCTATAGGCCTATATGCAGGTCCCGGTCATCAGTTAAACATACCATGAGGATGAAAAATGTTCTGTACATACATAGTCTGTAAATCCAGAACAAGAAAGGGGGATAGTAAGCGAGAAGAGATAAAAAAAAAAAAAGAAAAAAGAGGAAAAGTGTAAAGAAAAGTAATACCAACTAAGTAGACTCGTCACTCGAGGATCCTGCTCAGACATAGATGTGGACCCCACGGGGGGGGGAGAAGGGGAGCCCCAAGCAATCATGGAGGATCCACCCAAAGGTACCAACCCTCCCATACTGCTGTGTGTCTGGACATACGATTTTCTAGGCGGGCCGACATAGACTCCATGAGCTCCACATCTTTAATTCTGGCGTAGAGATTTGAGAGATTAGGGGATGTCGATTCTTCCAGTGTAACGCCACCAAGCACCTTGCCGCTGTAAGTATGAGTGTGGCGAGTTTCTTTGCTGGTCCGGGGAGATTGGGAGGGAGAAGACCCAGTAGAAAGAGCTTAGGGGAGAGGGGAACACCACCTCTAACAGCTGGTGGAGAAGGCCCTGCACCGAGCCCCAGTAGGGCTGGAATGTGCCCCGGTCATGGAGACATCTCCAACAGTGGTCCCAGGCCGATGGATATATGGTTGTGTAATCGAGACGGTGTTAAGTACCAATCGTAGAGTACCTTATAAGTGTTTTCTTTGTAAAGAGTGCATATAGAACTTTTAGCCACACATGACCAAACAGCTCTCCATTGTGTAGGGGGGAGTTCCCCCCCGAGGTCCTCCATACCTTCATACATTCTATTATATATACAGTATCTCACAAAAATGAGTACACCCCTCACATTTTTGTAAATTTTTTTTATATCTTTTCATGTGACATCACTAAAGAAATTACACTTTGCTACAATGTAAAGTAGTGAGTGTACAGCTTGTATAACAGTGTAAATTTGCTGTCCCCTCAAAATAAATTAACACACAGCCATTAATGTCTAAACTGGCAACTGGCCACCATTATTTTCCAGTAGTGCCTTAACCCTCTTGGGCTGGGGTGTCAAACTCAATTTAGTTGAGAGCCGCATCAGCAGTGTGGTTGCCCTCAAAGGGCCGGTAAATCTGGGTCGCACTACGTATAGAGTGCAGGGAGCGAGGGGTGCGCTACGTGCAGAGTGCAGGGAGTGAGGGGTGCGCTACATACAGAGTGCAGAGAGTGAGGGGTGCACTATGTACAGAGGGCAGGGATGCGCTACGTACAGAGTGCAGGGAGTGAGGGGTGCGCTACGTACAGAATGCAGGGATTGAGGGGTGCACTATGTACAGAGTGCAGGGAGTGAGGGGTGTGCTACGTACAGAGTGCAGGGTTCAGGAGTATGCTATGTACAGAGTGCAGGGAGTGAGGGTTGCGCTACGTACAGAGTGCAGGGATTTAGGGGTGCGCTATGTACAGAGTGCAGGGAGTGAGGGGTGCACAACGTATAGAGGGCAGGGTTCAGGGTTGCGCTGTGCCCAATGTGCAACATCTCACTTCCACCCCTCCTCTTGGCTTCTGACCCCTGCACCCAGCACTCTGCCCCTATCCCCCACCTCTAAACACATCTTACTACACACCTCCACAGTCCTCCCCCTCCTTCTCCCCACCTTCCAAAGCAAACCTCACATCTGTACTCTCTCCTACCTGGTGTAAGATGGCATTTACAAGAATGCTTTCATGGCCAGTACTGCTACAAGTCCTCAAAACCCCTCCAAGATGCAGCCGCCGGATGTAGATATAAACACACAGCCGCCTGAGCCATCAGGTACCTCTGCCAATGACAGGCTATGCCGGATCGATGACAGCGCATGCGCTCAGCTACACACACAGCCGGTGCCCTGTCGAGAAAGGTCCCGGCGGATAATGCCCGCCCTGTACTGCGCAGGCGCAGCGCTTGCGGCGCCACTGGGGAGACTGAGAAGGAGAGCGGAGGAAGTGTTTACTCCGGTTGCCAAGGAGACCTGTTCGTGACAGCGGAAATCGGCTGGTGAGAACAGGAGGTGGAGGCGGGCGGCCGCTGCGCGGGCCACATAACAAGGCCTGGCGAGCCGGATTCGGCCTGCGGGCCTTGTGTTTCCCACCTGTGCTCGTGGGCATGGAGTTCACCAGAGCTTCACAGGTTGCCACTGGAGTCCTCTTCCACTCCTCCATGACGACATTAGAGAGCTGGTGGATGTTAGAGACCTTGGGCTCAATAGGGTTTAGGTCTGGAGACATGCTTGGCCAGTCCATCACCTTTACCCTCAGCTTCTTTAGCAAGGCACTGGTCGTCTTAGAGGTGTGTTTGGGGTCGTTATCATGTTGGAATACTGCCCTGCGGTCCAGTCTCTGAAGAGAGGGGATCATGCTCTGCTTTAGTATATCACAGTACATGTTTCCATTCATGGTTTCCTCAATGAACTGTAGCTCCCAGTGCTGGCAGCACTCATGCAGCCCCAGACCATGACACTCCCACCACCATACTTGACTGTAGGCAAGACAGACTTGTCTTTGTACTCCTCACCTGGTTGCCGCCACACACGCTTGACACCATCTGAACCAAATACGTTTATCTTGGTCTCATCAGACCACAGGACATGGTTCCAGTAATCCATGTCCTTAGTCTGCTTGTCTTCAGCAAACTGTTTGCAGGCTTTCTTGTGCATCATCTTTAGAATAGGCTTCCTTCTGGGACGCAGACCAATTTGATGCAGTGTACAGCGCATGGTCTGAGCACTGACAGACTGACTACTTACTCCTTCAACCTCTGCAGCAATGCTGGCAGCACTCATATGTCTATTTCCCAAAGACAACCTCTGGATATGACGCTGAGCACGTGCACTAAACTTCTTTGGTCGACCATGGCGAGGCCTGTTCTGAGTGGAACCTGTCCCGTTAAACCACTGTATTGTCTTGGCCATCGTGCTGCAACTCAGTTTCAGCGTCTTGGCAATCTTCTTATAGCCTAGGCCATCTTCATGTAGAGCAACAATTCTTTTTTTTTTTAGATCCTCAAAGAGTTCTTTGCCATGAGGTGCCATGTTGAAATTTCAGTGACCAGAGTGAGAGCGATAACACCAAATTTAACACACCTGCTCCCCATTCACACCTGAGACCTTGTAACACTAATGAGTCACATGACACCGGGGAGGGAAAATAGCTAATTGGGCCCAATTTGCTGCACTGCTGGAAAATAATGGTGGCCAGTTGCCAGCGGTTTAGACATTAATGGCTGTGTGTTGAGTTGATTTGAGGGGACAGCAAATTTACACTGTTATACAAGCTGTACACTCACTACTTTACATTGTAACAAAGTGTCATTTCTTTGGTGTTGTCGCATGAAAAGATAGAATAAAATATTTACAAAAATGTGAGGGGTGTACTCACTTTTGTGATATACTGTATATATACTGTGTGTATATATATACAGTGGGGCAAAAAAGTATTTAGTCAGCCACCAATTGTGCAAGTTCTCCCACTTAAAAAGATGAGAGAGGCCTGTAATTGTCATCATAGGTATACCTCAACTACGAGAGACAAAATGTGGAAACAAATCCAGACAATCACATTTGGATTTGGAAATATTTTTTTTTGCAAATAATGGTGGAAAATAAGTATTTGGTCAATATGAAAAGTTCATCTCAATACTTTGTTATATATCCTTTGTTGGCAATGACAGAGGTCAAACGTTTTCTGTAAGTCTTCACAAGGTTGTCACACACTGTTGCTGGTATGTTGGCCCATTCCTCCATGCAGATCTCCTCTAGAGCAGTGATGTTTTGGGGCTGTCGCTGGGCAACACAGACTTTCAACTCCCTCCAAAGGTTTTCTATGGGGTTGAGATCTGGAGACTGGCTAGGCCACTCCAGGACCTTGAAATGCTTCTTACGAAGTCACTCCTTCATTGCCCGAAAGGGAGGAGGTTTGCACTCAAAATCTCACGATACATGGCCCCATTCATTCTTTCATGTACATAGATCAGTCGTCCTGTTCCCTTTGCAGAGAAACAGCCCCAAAGCATGAGGTTGCCACCCCCATGCTTCACAGTAGGTATGGTGTTCTTTGGTTGCAACTCAGCATTCTCTCTCCTCCAAACACGACGAGTTGTGTTTCTACCAAACAGTTCTACTTTGGTTTCATCTGACCATATGACATTCTCCCAATCCTCTTCTGGATCATCCAAATATTCGCTAGCAAACCTCAGATGGCCCCGGACATGTACTGGCTTAAGCAGGGGGACACGTCTGCACTGCAGGATCTGATTCCCTGGCGGTGTAGTGTGTTACTGATGGTAGCCTTTGTTATGTTGGTCCCCGCTCTCTGCAGGTCATTTACTAAGTCCCCCTGTGTGGTTCTGGGATTTTTGCTCACCGTTCTTGTGATCATTTTGACCCCATGGGGTGAGATCTTGCGTGGAGCCCCAGATCGAGGGAGATTATCAGTGGTCTTGCATGTCATCCATTTTCTAGTTATTGCTCCCACAGTTGATTTCTTCACACCAAGCTGCTTGCCTATTGCAGATTCAGTCTTCCCAGCCTGCTGGAATGGAATGTCTTCCATTTAAGGATTATTGAGGCCACTGTGCTCTTAGGAACCTTAAGTGCAGCAGAATTTTTTTGTAACCTTGGCCAGATCTGTGCCTTGCCACAATTCTGTCTCTGAGCTCTTCAGGCAGTTCCTTTGACCTCATGATTCTCATTTGCTCTGACATGCACTGTGAGCTGTAAGGTCTTATATAGACAGGTGTGTGGCTTTCCTAATCAAGTCCAATCAGTATAATCAAACACAGCTGGACCTTAAATGAAGGTGTAGAACCATCTCAAGGATGAGCAGAAGAATTGGACAGCACCTGAGTTAAATATATGAGTGTCACAGCAAAGGGTCTGAATACTTAGGACCATGTGATATTTCAGTTTTTCTTTTTTAATAAATCTGCAAAAATGTAAAAATTTCTGTGTTTTTCTGTCAATATGGGGTGCTGTGTGTACATTAATGAGGAAAAAAAATGAACTTAAATGATTTTAGCAAATGGCTGCAATATAACAAAGAGTGAAAAATTTAAGGGGGTCTGAATACTTTCCGTACCCACTGTATATAACAAGTGCTGTGAAAAAAATTGATATCAAATATAAATGAGAAAGAAAGTCCAAATAAAAAATTCAACATGGAGAATTACTGACAAAAGAGGATGAAAGGAAATCTGTATAACTCCACATTAACTATAATGTCCACAATAGCCCATAGAACGTGACTGTACTGCTGGTGGATATTGAAGTTGCACGACACCCAAAGATGTGACTTCCAACACCAGGGGGGAAGAGGGAAGAGAAATAAATACTCTTACCCCAAAACGTGGACTCACACGCCAGCAGCAGCGAGTCAGTTAGGCATAAAGATGGTCATCTCAGACGTCCATGTGGATAGGAACTTCCTGTAGGGAATGGTGTCTTGTACCAGTGATGAACCAGACATGCACGGAGAGATGGAATTCTTCTGCTTTAGTATCTCCAAGATCCAGGAATCCAGAGACCGATTTTCACCATGGAAAGAAACAAGAGAAGCTTCCACATAGCATAGATCAGTCGAGTAGTATATGGTAAAAAATCTTGTTTATTCCAAAAACGAACACATCAAAAAAACAGAAAACAATAAAAAGGTATACAGGCTTCCTGAAGCTGCTTGTAAAAATGGTGATCACAAAAAGTTCATTATGGCGTAGTAAGGCTTTAAAAAGCAGGATTTGTTTCCACATTTTCTCTCATAGTTGAGGTATATGTAGCGCCCACCCCATTTAGGGGTGCTATATACCCAAATTTAGGGGCTGGTCTTAGATAGTAGTTGGGCTCAGACCATTCTCAATTTATAGGTTGTGCTGTTTATTTCCAGGTGGTATTCTGGTGTGCAGTTCCCTGTGGCCTGTAGGTGGCACTGCCATAACGGGTCAGGGTTGAACCATCGGTATTAGTGCTGTGCCTTGGGGTGTCCTCTCTCGGCAGCGGTACAGTGGGCGTGTTTGGCCTGCTGTGCATGCTGGGAGAGGATACATAAGGGGCAGATGCCGCCTGGGAGTCGTCTTAGTCTTCGGAGGAGGAGAGGAGTCGGAGTCCAGGTGTGTGGCGCGTGGCCCTCCAGGCCATGGGGCCACGTGTGCATCAGTCCCAGGCACCTTTAGTCCTGGGGCTGCATCCTCAGCATTGGGCCCAGCACCTTTAGCTGGAGCACACTTCTGGGAAGAGGAATCCCAGAGTGTCCCTCGCGAGGGAGCCTGCTTCTAAGAAGAGGAGGCCGGGGGAGGACCTTTCTGACGGACCGGTGAGAGTTCACGGTGAAGGAAGGGGCCCGGTAACTCTCTGGAGGGATTCTCCTATTCACCAAGGGCTTAGTAATGTGCTGCTGCTGGCACTTGTCCTTACATACCAAAAGCTAAGAAGTTCGGGGTCTGATAGATTCTGTGGCAGAGAGTCTCCCGATCGCATCTAGGAAAAGAACCTGATTGATCGTTCGAGCATCACTTCGGCTGCTAGGATCCACTTTGCAGGAGACTATCCGGGTGAGCTAAACCTACTCTGGGATAGAGTAGTGATTGTAATATCTACTTGTGCCTGGACTAACCTCCCAAAACCTT
Source organism: Rana muscosa (assembly GCA_029206835.1). NCBI lineage: Eukaryota > Metazoa > Chordata > Amphibia > Anura > Ranidae > Rana > Rana muscosa. Next base: position 228,176,588 of record CM055121.1, read on the forward strand.
GCTGTCCTGTCTCTTATCCACCCTTTCCTATCTGCTGAACATTGAGAATATAAACTCAACGTTGGAGTTTAGAGTGGTGTGGACATTGGAATTACTTGGGGGGAAAACAGAGACTTGTCCCTATATCCTAGGAGAGGAGAACCAACCGATGGAGAACCTAGCTGTGGGACCCAAATACATGGCACCGCTTGACCTCCTCAACCAGGAGGGTACGGGCATATAGTACGGTGTGCCTTTTTCCTGCAAGTGAGCCAAAGGTAGGGAAAAGGGTCCGTGTGCTACATTTACCTATGATGACAATTACAGGCCTCTCTCATCTTTTTAAGTGGGAGAACTTGCACAATTGATGGCTGACTAAATACTTTTTTGCCCCTATATATATATATATATATATATATATATTGTGGGAGATAAGCTTGTGGGGATCACCTTTTCTTTGAAAGAAGGTCAGTGTACAGGCAGTTTCTTAAAATCTGGCGGATGCCAGTTTTATTTACAGGTTTGCAAAGTAAAAAAACAAAAAACAAAAAACAAAACAGGAAATAAAATCCTTGCCATCCGGTGCTAAACTAAACATAGAGCTGCTCTCTATACGGTGCAGGGCTGGTCCCCATCACCCACAAAACACGAGGTAAAGCAAACCTTTCTTTTTCAATTCAACAAACAGAGCTCCTCTCACTCAGATTCCCTTCTGAGGCCGCGTACACACGACCGGTTTTCTCGGCAAAAAACGACAAGAAAACTGCCGGGAGAGCTTTCTTGCCAAGAAAACCGGCTGTGTGTATGCGGGTTTCAGTTTTCTCGTCAAGAAAACTGCCCAGATTCTCCGATGAGAAAAAAGACGACCTGCGGTCTTTTTTCTCATCGAGAATCTCGTCGGCCTGTTTCTCGACAAGAAACCCCGAGCGTGTGTACACTTATTTGTCGCCGTGGAAACCCGCGCATGCTCGAAATGACTTTGACGCATGCGCGATAGCTTCCTAGGCAAAGGCATAGGGTGTAGCAAGATGGCGCCGACGGCATCGAATGTGACGAGCGCATGCACTCAAGTGGACCAGAACATCAGGACCGGAACCCAGCCTGCCACAGAGGCTGGAAAAACCCGGGCCGGATTCTGGTTCATAGTCATACCCTTACAATAGAGTGAATGTGAGGTGAAATGGAGGGATTACCCACTACATCACCTTGCATACCGTCACAATATATATATATATATTGTGACAGCAGGAAGGTAAAGTCACCTGGTTGCATCCAGGGGGGTAGATATATTTCTCCCAGATTCAGGCTTTATGCCGACTTATACAACTAGGGAGTTGATGAAGCCAGCTGAGTCTAGTGGGCTCATGAATGACTCATACCTCTAGGGAGAGTGCTGGGCGTCGTGAGACAGGGAGTTGATGAGACCAGCTGAAGCTTGTCAGCTCATTTAGGCCTCTATAAGAACTCCCAGCTTCATTAGATGTTAGCTCATGCCTGGAACCAGACCTGTGTGGACTGTCTAGGGAGAGTGAACCCCTGTGCGGTGAGGCAAAGCCTGTGTGGCTATTTGTTTGGACTTTTACTAAACCAGGGACTTAGGGACTAGGACAGCACCAGGCTGATCCCAGTTGTTAGTTTAGGAAACCTGCATGTTTAGTCAGAGGTCAAACTGACCAGGATTTATTTTGTTTGTTTCTTTTTGGCTTTGCTGTGTTTTTGTCACTGTACATAGAGAAATAAACCGCACCTTTTGATTTTGAAAACCACAACCTCCGTCTGCTGGCCCTGTTTTTGTGTGGGGAGCCCAACCAGGGGGTCACACACACCCGCTACCGAGTTAACCCCCTCACAGTTGGTGGAGAACCAGTGGCAGTTTTTTTTAAGCCAGCATGGAGGAGATACTGAAACAGCTGGCTCTAGCAAATGCCAATCAACAGCAGACAAATGCAGGTTTGCAAAGGAGCCTTGCAGCCCAGCAGCAAGCTCATCAACAAGCCCAGCAGCAATCTGAGGCCCGCTTCATAGACCTGTTACAGAAGCAAGAGCAGAGACTACAACAAATGGAAGCAGTAATGCAGCAACGTCCGCAGACCAGTGAGGAAAGCCGTCCCACTAATACCGCGTCCTTTGGGGTTCGTTTATTGACAAAAATGACTGGAGAGGATGATCCAGAGGTATTTTTGACCACATTTGAAAGGACTGCTGAAAGAGAAAAGTGGCCTGAGGAGCAGTGGGCTGGACTGGTGGCTCCTCTGTTAACTGGTGAATCGCAGAAGGCTTACTATGACCTAGAGCCTGACCAAGCAAAAGACTATGTGATGCTAAAAGCTGAAATATTGGCAAGGCTGGGTGTCACCCTGGCTGTCCGGGCTCAGCGTGTGCATAACTGGACTTTCCAGCTTGGAAAACCCCCCAGGTCTCAAATGTATGATCTCATTCACCTGAGCAGGAAGTGGCTACAGCCAGAGACTTTGTCCGCACCAGAGATTGTGGAACGTGTTGTAATGGATCGGTTTTTGAGAGCTCTTCCTACTGCCATCCAAAAGTGGGTAAGCCATGGAGACCCAGAGACGGCCGGTGGTCTTGTGGATCGTGTAGAGAAATACTTGGCTACAGAGAACCTGACGGCCTCTTCCAGAGACACTCGGACTTTCCACCCTAAGACCAGACCATCCCCAGGGGCGGATAAGAGGATTCCAAGGGGTGAGGGTGGAGAGAGTGAGAGGGTGGGAGCTCTACCCCAAGTTTGGCGAGAACAGCCTGGGAAATCAGCGGCTCAAGAGGCCGCAAGAAGGATCGTTTGCTACCGCTGCCGGCAAGCGGGACATATTGCAGCCAATTGCCCGGTTGTGGAGGAACCCATGCAGTGTGACTTTCTGACGGGCAGACGTCAGTCGCTGTGTGCGACAGTCGCATGCACTGCCATTCGAGGAACTGAGAAACATTTATGCAAAATGTGTATTAATGGTAGAAATGTTGTGGTATTACTGGATTCAGGTAGCCTTGTGACCCTGATAAAGGCTGAATTAGTTAAAACAGAGGTCTCTGGGAATAGCAAGGTAGCTGTTATTTGTGTGCATGGGGACACCCGAGAGTATCCAGTGACTACAGTGTGTTTCGAGACCCCCAAAGGTACCCTCTCTCATCCAGTGGGCTTAGTATCTCAGTTACCGCATGACGCCATTGTGGGAAGGGATTTTCCGAAGTTCTGGGAACTGTGGGATGATCCTGAGCCCCCCACTGGTGCCCCTATGTACCAGGAATGTGATAGCCAGAACTCCTCTGAGAGTGGTGAGGACTCTCCAGAATTTCCCTTGTCAGTATTTGCAGGGGAGACTCAAGAAACCGGAGAGGAGCCCACCTCCTCAGACGAAAACCTACCGTCTGTGGAGTTTTCTGATCTGGAGGTTCACAGGGAAAATTTTGCCACAGAACAGTTAAAAGACCCCGCCCTAATAAAGGCACGGGAAAACGTAGTGGAAATAGATGGCGAGTTAGTGAACCCAGATAATACCTGCACTTACCCATACTTCAGCGTAGAGAAGGACCTACTGTATCGGGTGGCAAAAAGGGCAGAAGAAACCGTTGAGCAGCTGGTGGTGCCCAAACCTTACAGGAAGTTGGTGTTGGAGTTGGCCCATGGGCACATTCTTGGAGGTCATCTGGGGACAGAGAAAACCCGAGAGAGGGTATTACAGAGATTCTATTGGCCTGGGGTGATGAAGGACATAGAAAATTATTGTTCCTCCTGCCCTGTGTGTCAGAGGTCGGCCCCGATGCCACATTTCCGTAGCCCGCTGGTCCCTCTACCCATCATTGAGGTCCCGTTTGAGAGAATCGCAATGGATTTGGTAGGTCCTATAATCAAGTCCGCTAGGGGGCACCAGTACATATTGGTTATAATGGACTATGCCACCCGTTATCCAGAAGCGATCCCTCTCAGAAATACCTCGGCCAAAACCATAGCCAAAGAGCTATCTCTTGTTTTTAGCCGGGTGGGTATTTGTAAAGAACTGCTTACGGACCAAGGTACACCCTTTATGTCCCGGGTTATGAAAGAGCTGTGTAAATTGCTCAAAGTGACGCAATTGCGTACATCTGTGTATCACCCCCAAACCGATGGGCTGGTTGAAAGATTCAACAAAACCCTAAAACAAATGTTGAAGAAAGTGGTGGATAGAGATGGAAAGGATTGGGACTGTCTACTTCCTTATTTGATGTTTGCTATTAGGGAGGTGCCCCAATCCTCTACGGGATTCTCCCCCTTTGAGTTACTGTATGGGAGACACCCAAGAGGGCTGTTGGATATTGCCAAGGAAACTTGGGAAAGTGAGAGTTCTCCCCACAGGAGTGTGATTGAGCATGTCGCCCTGATGCAAGATCGAATTGCACAGGTAATGCCCATCGTGAAGGAACATTTGGCCCAAGCGCAGTTGGCACAGCAGAGAGTGTACAACCGTGGAGCAAAGACCCGTACCTTTTCCCCGGGGGATAGGATATTGGTACTTGTCCCTACGGTTGAAAGTAAATTCCTTGCCAAATGGCAAGGCCCCTACGAGATAATGGAAAAAGTGAGCGAAGTGAATTACAAGGTCAGACAACCAGGAAGGCGAAAGCCCGAACAGATATATCACGTTAATCTGTTGAAAGCCTGGAGGGATAGAGAGTCCCTAGTCGCAGAAACTTGGTCACCAGCTCAAACTGGTTGCGTGATTCCGGAGGTTGGAATAGCAGCCACCTTGTCACAACCCCAACAACAGGAGGTTAAGGAGTTTGTGCTTCGCAACAAGGAGGTGTTCTCTGAGCTGCCGGGACAAACATCTGGGGTAGAGCATGATATTATTACCCCGCCCGGTGAAAGGGTGAAGTTAAAACCCTATCGGATCCCAGAGGCCCGACGGGAGGCAATACGGGAGGAAGTACAGAAAATGCTGAACTTAGGGGTGATAGAGGAGTCCCAAAGTGATTGGTCTAGTCCCATTGTGTTGGTGCCTAAACCGGATGGGAGCTGGCGATTTTGTAACGATTTTCGTCAGTTGAACAAAGTTACAAAATTTGACACCTACCCCATGCCACGTATAGATGAGTTGATCGACCGGCTGGGAACAGCCCGATACATGACGACTCTTGACCTCACAAAAGGGTATTGGCAAATTCCCCTGGCCAAGTCGGCCAAAGAGAAAACCGCATTTGTAACCCCAGACGGGGCGTTCCAATATAAGAGAATGCCGTTCGGGTTACAGAATGCGCCGGCCACATTCCAGCGGAAAATGGACCAGATACTGAGGCCCCATCGGAAGTATGCTGCGGCTTACCTGGATGACGTAATTGTCCATAGCACAGATTGGGCCTCACATCTGCCAAAAGTGCAAGCAGTCCTAGACTCTATCCGGGAAGCGGGGTTTACGGCTAACCCCAAGAAGTGTACCATTGGGCAGGAGGAGGCCAAATATCTTGGGTACACCATTGGCAGGGGAGTAATAAAACCCCAACTCAACAAAGTCGAGGCCATCCAGAGTTGGCCACGTCCCAACAGCAAGAAGCAGGTACGAGCCTTTCTGGGAATCGCGGGTTATTATCGGCGCTTCATTCCCCACTTTGCTTCTAAGGCTGTGCCCCTAACCAACCTGACGAAAGGGAAAGGGTCGGTCATGATTAAATGGACCCCCGAGGCTGAGGCAGCATTCCAATTCTTGAAACAAGCCTTATGTAGCCAGCCAGTGTTGTACTCACCCGACTTCTCTAAAGACTTTGTCGTACAAAGTGATGCGTCAGATGTGGGGTTAGGAGCAGTATTGTCCCAGGTCTGGAACGGGGAAGAGCACCCAGTCATTTACCTCAGCAGGAAGTTGAAGTCCCATGAGGTAAATTACGCCACGGTTGAAAAGGAGTGTTTAGCGGTGAAGTGGGCTCTAGATTCCCTTCGGTACTATCTGCTAGGTAGGCACTTTGACATGGTTACGGATCACGCTCCGTTAAAGTGGATGGCTCAAAACAAGGAGACAAATAGAAGAGTGAATAGGTGGTTCCTGGCCCTACAGGAATTCAACTTCACAGTAAAGCATCGCCCTGGCGTTCAAATGGGGAATGTGGATGCTTTGTCTCGAGTACATGAATGCCTGATTGCTGGTGTTCCAACCCCGAGGTTAAAACAAGAGGGGGGGGTATGTGACAGCAGGAAGGTAAAGTCACCTGGTTGCATCCAGGGGGGTAGATATATTTCTCCCAGATTCAGGCTTTATGCCGACTTATACAACTAGGGAGTTGATGAAGCCAGCTGAGTCTAGTGGGCTCATGAATGACTCATACCTCTAGGGAGAGTGCTGGGCGTCGTGAGACAGGGAGTTGATGAGACCAGCTGAAGCTTGTCAGCTCATTTAGGCCTCTATAAGAACTCCCAGCTTCATTAGATGTTAGCTCATGCCTGGAACCAGACCTGTGTGGACTGTCTAGGGAGAGTGAACCCCTGTGCGGTGAGGCAAAGCCTGTGTGGCTATTTGTTTGGACTTTTACTAAACCAGGGACTTAGGGACTAGGACAGCACCAGGCTGATCCCAGTTGTTAGTTTAGGAAACCTGCATGTTTAGTCAGAGGTCAAACTGACCAGGATTTATTTTGTTTGTTTCTTTTTGGCTTTGCTGTGTTTTTGTCACTGTACATAGAGAAATAAACCGCACCTTTTGATTTTGAAAACCACAACCTCCGTCTGCTGGCCCTGTTTTTGTGTGGGGAGCCCAACCAGGGGGTCACACACACCCGCTACCGAGTTAACCCCCTCACAATATATACTATATATATATATATATATATATATACTTTACAATCACTTTAAAAGAGAAGTATGGGTTTAAAAGAATATAAACATAAACATTTATGATCACCTATGTGGATGCAACCTCGATCTGATGTTGCATCTGTCCTATGCAATCAAAGAACCGAGCAATCAAACACCACTGATCGCTCAGTTTTCAGTCTTCAGCGAGTAGAACTGATGATTGTCAGTCAGCAGCTCTCTGCTCTGCCCCTCCAGCACTCACTGGAGCACTGGACTGTGAAGGGGGCGGGGGCAGCTGTTTCAGTCTCCCAGCAGATTACTGAGAGACTGAGCCAGCTACCGGTCTGGGCATCTTGGTAGATCCCAACTGTAAAGTTGTGATCGATCCAGAGCCTGGACTGAAGTATAGCCAAAATAGCTTTGGCTATACTTCTCCTTTAAGTTACATAGGAAGACCTCGGAGTTTAAGGAGGTCTACCTTTCTGGCATACGAGGAAGAACACAATTGATGCTTCAACAGTTTTTTCTATTTGATTGACAAAAAGACAGGGTCATTTTTTTATTGCTTTACATTGCAGCATTAAGTGTAAGCTCTGCCCAGTCAGTAATGATTAATGTTTTTCACAAAGCACACAGGAATGTTTATCCTGTAAGCAGACATTTGAAACTATGGAGCATCAGATGGGACTTGGTGCCTTTTTTGCCAGACTGTGCCAGAACGCAGACGTGGCTCAGTAGCAGTCCTCCCCGTTTGCTCAGATTTGAGTTCCTCTCAGCATGAAAGTGATAAGTCTTTTATGTCTAATGCAGCAAACACGAAAAAAAACTTTTGTTAATGAAAAATGACAGGATCTCTTAACAAACGATCTGTGAAAGAAATGCATAGACAAGAATCTGTATGTTTCGGGTGACACATCCTGCATTAATGCTGAGCATGCTGTCAGTGGCTATAGGACTGCTTTCAGTTTTGCAGTCTTCAAATTCCAGCATAATTTCCCCAGGCTTGAAAGCAAACACTGGAAGAATAGAACTGAAGATCATTTTATCTCGTATGAAACTAATGTACTGTAAATCTCAGGACCAGTCCACCAAAAACTGGTAATTCCATTTTTTGCAACTGCTTAGAAACAGAGTCACAGGTCAGTGTTTCTTATATCTCATGGAATCTCCAATGGTGGAATCTCTGGACTTGTGTTCCCAGCCTTGGCCTACGTGTTGCAGCCAATGCATGCAGGTCTCAATATGGTATTTTTCTGGCCTTAGTATCATCAATACTTATAATTGGTTTGTATTCTTCCCCACTGTGGCAACAAGACATCATTTTGGCATTTCTAAATAGGAGCTATTCATTGGGCATGACTTTGGTTCTTGTAATATGGCGGAATAAAGGCAGTATAGACGTCCCTCTAACTTCTAACTTTATACCAAAACTGGAAAACTAGCATTGATCTGATACTTGTGTAGCGCTACCCCCAGTTAAGAGAGCCGCTGGTTTAATTTTGGGCCCTGAGTACAGCTTCACCAACCTCGGCATTCTTGTCTAGTCTCTTATGGCACAGTTAGTCTAGGGATGGTATCTATTACAATCTATACCTGATTATACACACACCCCAACTTCTCAGGAGATATAAGCACTATGTGCAATCATAACACAGTGATAACAAGAGGCAAAGTATAATGGTTTTACTTTAGTTTAAAAGGCACAGATTAAAACATAATAGGTAACTTGCTTACAGAGCCCTGCAGCAATAGATATAGCATACACTAATAGCACAGCGCGGTAATCCACCACGCACGGCTATTAGTATCTACGCGCCCTGTGGCGCACTAAACAATATTCTATCGCCCCTCCCTGGTCAGGCCTGACACAGAATTAAACTCAGTCTTTTGAATTAGGATTTCTTCGCATGCAAACTTGAAATGGTGGTGCACGTTCAGGAACAATTTTGTAATCCACAAAGTAGGTAACACAAGGAACACTATGCTGGAGACCCTTTTCCTCTGTCCTGCTACCGGTCTCCAGCGGAACAGCAAACAAATGATCGGTGGGCCAAGGCAGTCTATAGGCCTAAACACTAAGCAAATACTGACAATCCAGCGCTCAATGGGAGCAGTGACAATGGAGTTAAAACTGATGTTAGAATAAAAGTCATTTAATAGGATGCATGCAAAAAATGTATATACATTGATGGGATAAAATCAATAAAATTCAAACACCTTCAAACAAAGATCAAATGAAAATCTTGATCAAAAATGGAGCATAAAAAATGCATACAAAACAATGCCGCCAACCAAAGGGTTAAGATGTGCAAGTGTGCTAAATTTACTTGGTGTTGTTAAATGTCACCGGATTGAACCTGGACTATCCTGGCCGTCAGGGGAGATGGAACGGTGATCTTCTGGTGCAGCCTGTTACAGCCTATGGCTGGATTGTAATACAGATGCCGTGGAGACCGAAGAGAGATGTCACATACCATAGGAGTTCCTGTATCGCGGTCAGACCAGCTGATCAGGCGGGCAGGATGGTAAAAGAGTCAGCGGCTCTATGCGGCTCTGTGGGCAATGCGCTCTACAACTGGCGGCCTGAGTTGAAACCAGAAACCGAGACGAACGGACGAAAGGGGCGTGCACACTTGGCCGGCGGATTGTAGGCTCCTGTAGTGTCGGTGAGCCCTCTCGCTTACATGTTTCGCGCGCATGCGCTTTGTCAAAGCTCAGGGAAACACCGCCGCTGGGCAGTATTAAAAGAGCTTGGACACAGGAAAAGGAAATGGAAATGAACGACAGCTCTTGCAATCTTAACCCTTTGTGTACATCCAACACTCTACCTATTCAAGAACATATCTTGGTAACATAAGATCAATAAATACCATTGAGATGAAGACTGCATTTTGGATAAATAATTAATAAAAATAATAATAATAAATGTAGCAATGAAAATAAATAAATAAAGATGAAAAAGAAATGAAATCAAATAAGATAAAAATAAAATAATATAGTAATAAAATAAAGGGAAGTGATAAGTTATTAATTAATTAATTAATTTTGATTATAAATACTTAAATAACCAGCAAATAAACTAATCAATATAATATAATAAATTTTAACATTAAATTGGAAAAAATCTGCAAATTAATAATTATATGATCATTTATAGCAAGAGTGAATAGAATGTAAATGTATGGTATATACAATCTGAATACACACATATATATGTGTGTATATATGTGTGTAAACGACTCTATATGGCGTACAACTACCCATAGTGGGCTAGTATAGAGGGAAAGGGAACAATACACAACCCAAAAACTGAATTGTATAAATAATTGCTATTTGTATATATAATATGTTTTTTGAAAGGAGATAAATGAAAAAGACAAATAACTATATGATAAGGATAGTGTGTATATACTGTTGCATCTATGAGTGTATACAACATGTAGAAACACTCATATACACAGTACAGGCCTAAACACAGTACAGCCTATTGAATTGAGCAGGTGCTCGCTCACCACTCCGGACGCGATCCCAGTCCGGGACTTCCACCTGCTGTGTCTCCGCACACAACGTCTGCAACGATTGGGTCCCCGATCCAACTGATGTCTGCAGCAAACAAAGTCAGATGCCACCCAGGATATGCAGTGGGGTGGAAGGCTCTTCGGAAGTTGCGCAAGGCCCCAGACTTCAGGCCCTGCACTCCAGCAGATCCGCACAGGAAGACCAGTCAGCAGCCGCGCGGTGTCCAAAAGAGGCCGAGCTCTCCACGCCTCCTCCTTTTATCTCCCTCCCACAAGTCTCTGCGGTGGCAACATTGCACCCTGGGTGCCGAACGGGACTCTGGGAAATGCAGTCCCGGGAGTCTGAAAGGAGACCCTGCTACACTTGTAACACAGCAGTGCTCTGGATTTGTGCGTATGGAAAAATAAAATCTTTGTGTTCTTAGTTCATGACCCCCCTCTACTACTATATACCTTAAAGTAGCCGTTCTCAATCAAGGTTCTGTGGAACGCTATGGTTCTTCTTGAGGTTGCTAGGGGTTCCTTGAGCTGTGACTGATTGACCTCTGATATGATGGTGCTTGCAGAGTTCTGGGACCAATGGCACTTGGCAAAGCCAACCCAATTAACCTTTTAGCTGTCTTTAATGGTTGCATTCTGACTACTCTCAGGATTTCCACCTATATTATTTCCTGTGGTCCAAGGGGGTTCAGCAAGACCTAAAAATGATTTTAGGTTCCTTTCATTTAAAAAGGTTGAGAAAGGCTGCCTTAACAAGTCAGTCTGATATTTCAGTGTTGGTACAATGGGGTTGATTTACTAAAGGCAAACAAAGGGATTTTTATAACAGCTTACCTGTAAAATCCTTTTCTTGGAGTACATCACGGGACACAGAGCGACTTAGTCATTACTAATGGGTTATATAGTTTACCTTCAGGTGTTGGCACTGGCCAATTCCAAACCGGAAGTACCCTCCCCTATATAAGCCCCTCCCACCCGGGAGCACCTCAGTTTTGTAGCCAAGCAATAAGTGTCCCAAAAAGAGGGGTGGGAGCTCTGTGTCCCGTGATGTACTCCAAGAAAAGGATTTTACAGGTAAGCTGTTATAAAAATCCCTTTTTCTTTTTCGTACATCACGGGACACAGAGCGACTTAGTCATTACTAATGGGACGTCCCAAAGCAATGCCAAATGAGGGGGGGGGTACATAAGCTGGGCGCCATCAGGCATGAGGATCTTTTGCGGCCTGCAACACACTGCGCCCAAAGGCGACATCCTCCTGACTTCTAACGTCTACCTGGTAGAACCTAGTAAACGTGTGTACCGAAGACCATGTTGCGGCCTTACATACTTGAGCCAGGGAGGCCTGGTGATGCACCGCCCATGAAGTTCCAACCGCTCTTGTGGAGTGCGCCCTAACTTTGAACGGAGGCGGTCTCTTTCTCAAGCCATAGGCTTGTATTATGACCTGTCGAATCCACTTGGCTAAAGTAGATTTTGATGCTGCCTGACCCCTTCTGGGGCCTTCCGGCAGAACAAACAAAGAATCCGTTCTGCGAATCTGAGCAGTGGCTTTTAGATAAGCTTTAACTGCCCTTACCACATCCAAAGAATGTAATAACTTTTCCTCTACTGAGCTAGGTTTGGGGAAAAAAGAAGGAAGAACCACATCTTGGTTCAAATGAAACCTCGATACCACCTTAGGAAGAAAGGCTGGATGAGGACGTAATACTACTCTGTCCTTATGGACAACCAGATATGGCTCCTTACAGGACATAGCTGCTAATTCCGACACTCTTTTAGCCGAACAAATGGCTACTAAGAAAACCAATTTCCTGGTGAGAAGAACCAAGGAAATGTGTTGTAATGGTTCAAACGGTTGTTTCTGTAGAACCGACAGAACCAGGTTTAAGTCCCAAGGACATATGGGAATACTAACCGGAGGGCTAATACGCATCACTCCTTGTATAAAGGCTTTGACTAGTGAATGCGAAGCCAAGGGCCTTTGAAAAAATATTGACAAGGCCGAAATCTGACCCTTGATAGTACTCAAGGCCAGCTTCCTATCTACAGCCCACTGTAGGAAGTCCAGAATCCTCCCTATCATGTACTTACGTGGATGCCATTTCTTGGTCTCACACCACGTAATGTACGCTTTCCAGATCCTATAATAGATCTGCCTGGATACCGGTTTCCTGGCATTGATCATGGTAGATACCACAGAATTAGAGAGCCCTCTCTTTTTCAGAATGTGGGCTTCAATAGCCAGGCCGTCAAACCTAGGGCTGGTAAGGAAGGGTGGTATATCGGTCCTTGCGACAGCAGGTCCGGACGAAGTGGGAGGGTCCACGGACTCCTCACTGACATTTTTACAATCTCCGCGTACCATGCCCTTCGGGGCCACGCTGGAGCCACCAGAATCACTGGTTTCTTTTCTACCCTGATTCTGCGGAGTAATCGCGGTAACAATTGTGGCGGTGGGAATGCATATATCAGCTTGAACCGATCCCAAGGGAACACTAGGGCATCCGAGCCGCAAGCTAGGGGATCCCTTGTGCGAGACACAAACCTGTCCACCTTTGCGTTGAATCTGGATGCTAGCAGATCTACATCCGGTGTTCCCCACCGCTGGCATATTGCCTGGAAAACCTCGGGGTGAAGAGACCATTCCCCCGGGCATAATTGTTGGCGACTTAGAAAGTCCGCTCTCCAATTTTCCACTCCTGGGATGAAAACCGCGGATATGGCTGGGACATATCTTTCTGCCCACTGCAGGATGCAATTTGCTTCCTTCTGGGCTGCACGACTTTTGGTGCCACCCTGATGATTGATATATGCCACTGCCGTGGCATTGTCTGATTGAATTCTGACAGGGGACCCCTGGAGTTTGGATGTCCATGCTACTAGGGCATACCGGGCTGCTCGTATCTCTAAGAGATTGATGGGCAGGGCCTTTTCTGCTTCTGACCACCTGCCCTGGAGAGACCATTGCTCCAGCACTGCCCCCCAGCCGATGAGGCTGGCATCTGTAGTGACCACCTTCCAAGAAACCGGACTGAAGGGTTTCCCTCTTTCCAGATTCTGGGGCACCAACCACCAATGGAGGCTCTTGCGAACGGAAGGGGACAGGGACATTGGTAAGTCTAAAGCCTGAACTTTTTTGTTCCAGGCTGACAGTATGGCCCTTTGCAAATTCCTTGAATGGAATTGACCGTAGGGTACCGCTTCGAATGAAGCCACCATCTTTCCCAGCAGCCTCATGCAGAGACGTATGGATGGTTTTCTTTTTGTACCCACTAAGTGGGTCAAATTTCTTAAAGACGACACCTTCTCTGGAGGTAAGAAAATCTTTCTCTGATTTGAATCCAGCCTTAGCCCTAAGTATTCCAGACTTTTGACTGGTCTTAGAGCTGACTTGTCCCGGTTGATAATCCAACCGTGATATTCCAGATACTCGATTGTCTTGTGAATAGCTACTTCTAGCTTTTCCACTGAGTGGTCTATTAGTAGCAGGTCGTCTAGATATGCCATTATCGTTACACCCTGTGTTCTTAGATTGGCCAATAATGGGGCCAGAATTTTTGTGAACACTCGTGGTGCTGTGGCCAGACCGAAAGGTAAGGCTCTGAACTGAAAATGGCGCCCTTCTACTGCAAAGCGTAGACATTTCTGATGGGCCGGAAAGATGGGAATATGCAGATAAGCATCCCTTATGTCGATCGAGGCTAGCCATTCCTGCCCTTGTAGGGCGGTGGCCACTGATCGGATCGACTCCATCCGAAAAGTCCTGATATTTAGGAACTTGTTTAGCCCTTTTAGATTTAATATGGGCCTCACGTCCCCATTTGGTTTGGGGACTGTGAAAAGGTTCGAGTAAAACCCGAATCCGCTTTCTTCCAGGGGAACCTTCATGATTACCCCTTGGAGCAATAGTTGTTCTAGTGCCAGAAGGAGGGATCCTCTCTTTTGGGGATCTCTTGGCACGTTTGACCTCATAAATTGGGCAGGAGGAGTGCCTTTTAACTCCAGCTTGTATCCCAGACTTACTGCGGAGAGCACCCATCTGTCTCTGATGGTGTCCCGCCAGGTCTCTGTGAACAACTGAAGTCTTCCCCCCACCCGATTGAGCGGGGGCAATACTTCATGCCTTAGGGGGAGGTTTTGTACCTCTCTTGATCCAGGGCTTCTTGTTATCCTGTGATTGTCCCTGATTTCTGCCCCTTGAATTTGACCGCGGAGGCCGTCGGAACTGCTTCACAGCCGATGTGCCCGGGACTGGAGAGGTAGGCCTCTTAAAAGAAGGACTTCTACCCTTGTTCTTAACCGGTAAGAGTGAACTTTTACCGGCAGAAATTTTCTGGATATATTTGTCCAGATCTTCTCCAAATAAGCGTTCTCCATGAAATGGGAAGCTAACCAGCAGTTTTTTACAGGGAGCTTCAGCAGACCAGTTTTTGAGCCACAGAAGCCTACGCATATGTACTATAGACAGCGTAAAGCGGGAGGCCTGTTGGATTGTATCCTTTATGGCGTCCACCGCAAAACACAAGGCTCTAGGCAGGTCAGCTAGGGCATGAGCCTGCTGATCTGGTAAGTCCCTTAAGACTTGTTTCAACTGATCTTTCACTGCTTGGCAGACTCCAATCGCTGCTACCGCAGGTTGTGTCACCATACTTGCTGTAGAGAAAGCAGATTTTAGTAAAGACTCCAATTTTTTATCTATTGGGTCTTTGAACATTGGAACATTATCTACTGGACATGTCAGTGATTTGTTAACAGAAGAGATGGCTGCGTCCACTATAGGGACCCTCCATTTTCTTATGAACTTATCCTCCATGGGATAGATCACCGGAAATCTCTTGGGGGGAGCAAATATTTTATCAGGATGCTCCCAATCCTGGTAAATAAGCCCTTCTAATAAAGGGTGGATTGGGAAGGAACAGACCGCCTGGGGAGCTTTTAGCGACCCCAGCGAGGAAACCGTAGTGGATGGTGGTTCCGCCAGAGGCATTTTAAATGCTGATCGGACCATGTTAGTCAGAGACTGAACCCATAATCTTTCAGCCTGAGAAGCTGAGAAAGGTTCTTCCACTGTTGATTCCTCTATAAGTGAATCAACCTCATCCTGATCCCCTTCAGGTAGGTCGATCTCTGTGTGGGGCTGTTCCTCCACTAACAGGCACTCTGAAGGAGGAGACGGAGATCGGACGCGCTTTCCCTGAGATAGGGAAGCAGCGATCAAATGCTGTTAATCTCTCTTCTAATCCTCCCAGAGTTGAGGATAAAACCTCCTCTGTTATATATACAGGAGCAGGTGGACTGGGGACAGCCGCAGCACCAGGCATTCCTGCGGGGTTTCTACGGCTACTGACCTCTGCATTCTCAGGGGAGATTGGTGCAGTGCAAGCATGCCCAATATCCTCAGAGCCCGATGGAGACCCCTTTGGCTTCCTGGAAGATCTATTTCCGGAGCGTCTGGACGACATATCCTTTAAGCACAAAGCTGAGGTATTCCCGTCGTCATACACCAATTTTTGCTGGTAATAGTCTAACACAGGTGCTGCTATCTACCAGCTGGTGTCCACTAAAGTGCCTTTCTATGGGGATGCCTGCATCAACCGCCTCTGTGTGCCACTGTTTGTTGCTAGCTCTGTTTGCATGCAGCTGACACTTGTACTGTGTCTTTTAACCATGCTGGGACGCCCGCACATGCGCAGAAGCGCCGCGGCGCGCATCGAGCGTCATCCACCCGCCCCGCCCCTTTTTTTTTCATAGGAGGCGCGTGCACGCGCCCCGCGCGCGCGCCCGTGCGCCAATGGCGCCCTTTTCGAAAACCAACAGAGGACTAGGAGCCAGGGCCCTTTTTGCCGGAGGGCCTGTGCGGTGGATGAACGCAGCAACAGGGCAGAGGAAGTGGATTCCCTCAGAGAAACTTACCAGCTGCCTGGATCTTTTGAGTTGAGAAAACCAAAGATCCACATTACAAGAAAAATGGACTACAGCGGCCTCTAGTGGTTTAACACAGGTACCGCGGTCCCTGTTTTTTTTTTTTTTTTTTCTTGACTACTATTAAAATTTTACATTTTCAGTAGTTATAGGCAAACACAGATATTTAGCGGGAATACCGTTAGGTAACAGACAGAAAGACAAATTAGGCTTGGGGGTCCCCCAATAGAACCAAGTTCCTGGGGGCCCCCACTTACCTGATCCCCGCCGCAGGACTTTGTTTGGTCCACAAAAGTCCAAACTTCACCTATCACGGCAGGCATTGTAATTAAACCTTCAGGGACCGGGTTCCCAAGGATTCCACTCCCCTGGACCTGTATAGCACCCTGCACAGACAGCGTCTTGGTCGTGGGTATGACCAGAGCTCTGGATCCCAGGGTCCAGCCCTCCTAAGAGAAGCATTACAGGCAAAACCTTGCTCTTCTGCTGCAAGGCCCGGGTACCGACCGTTTAGCTATGAAGCTTTTTTTGGTGGGATCCGGAACAGCTTACTAAGGCCCAAAAGAACCTGTACGCAAGCCCAGTGAAAACACATGTTACTCTTTGGCCAACACCTTAGACACTGGCAAAAAACTGAGGTGCTCCCGGGTGGGAGGGGCTTATATAGGGGAGGGTACTTCCGGTTTGGAATTGGCCAGTGCCAACACCTGAAGGTAAACTATATAACCCATTAGTAATGACTAAGTCGCTCTGTGTCCCGTGATGTACGAAAAAGAAAGTTGCATTCTGCAAGTTGCTTCAGAGCTTAGTAAATGAGCAAAAGTTCAGCTGACTTCCATCATCCAATCATGTGCAAGCAAAAATGCTGTTTATTTTAAAATCTTCCTTGCATGTGATTGAGTATTCTTTGTGTAGCGATACCCCCTAGAGGGCTGTTGGATTAAATTTGGGTCCTGCCGTTACCCCACATTTCACCGTCCCAGAACTAAGAGTCTATGTTAGCAAGTTTCAAACAGATGTGAGCGCCAGTCACTTCAGTCTTTTTCCAATGCTTTATTAAACAACTTGCAGCAGTAAAAGGATAGAGGGTTAGGGGAAGTTTAGATACCTTGTTTGCAGATCACTGATGAGGTTCTTGGATCCAGAGGACAAACAGCTTTCTGTCACTGGATCTTGCACAACTGGATAGGCCTCTCACACTGACCTAGCAGCCGGTATGAAGCACGGACAAGTCTCTGCCACAGACTTAGCAAAACGTGGAACTCCTGGATAATCCCCTGCCACAGGATTGTTTAGCCAGCAGTCAGGTAGTTATAGAACAGCTGCACAGTGCCAGACCCTTTAAGCCATCCGGCAGTACTGTGAGGTAGGTTAACTTGGGTGAATCCTCCAAACGAGTCACCAGGCCCTTCCTGGGAAACCAGCCTTCAGCTCGGTTCTCTCCAGCAAGGGTCCCCCCCTGGAATCTTCTCAGTTTGAGTGGCTTCTTCCACGCAGGCAAGACAGCACAGGACTACCTTCAGTTAAATAGGCCCCAGACAGACTTCTGGGCCTACTCGTAGTAGCACAGCCTTGAGCCAGCAGGGCCCGAGGTAGGAAAGAGCAACTGCCACATACCTTAGGCCAGGAGGGCCATGAGGTCAGAGAGAAATAATCATGGCGTCCATCCCTTAAATATCCTCTCCCAGAATGCACAGCAGTAGAACACTCCCACTGGGCTGTTTCTGAGAAAGAAAAGTCAATACACTTAGCCTGCTGTATTTCTCACACTAGCCTGTGGGGACAGCCACACCTACTGGCAACAGTGAGAAATGCGCACAACACAGCCAAACTGGAACAGAAGCAAATCACTTTACACAATCACTCTGAGCTATTTACCGCTCAGATAACACTAAATTTACCACATAGCCCCTTTTCAATAGGAAAAGGGTGCTACATTTGCAAGTGAAGATTTACCTCATTTACTAAGCTCTGGAACAACTGCACTTGCAGAGTCTATTTGCCTTTAGTAAATCAACCCCAAAGTGTTAAGTTTGCCTTCCATCAAAGACACCTCTACTTTAACCACTTGCGGAGCTGCTGCCAGCAATGTATTGCGGATGGGCACAGGCAAAGTGACGTACCCGTACGATGCTGTCTGCTTCTGAGTTTTCGGCACATGCATGCGTGCCCCCTCCCCCCCCCCCCCCACGGCACCCGCTGTGATTGTACACAGCGAGAGGCTAACAGCAGATTACGGCCAATGAACCACACCAGATACCTGCTGATTGGCTGTGTACAATCACAGCCCAGAGCTCTATGTTGACAATCAACACAGAGCTCTGTACAGAGAGAACGATCTCTGTTTCTCATCCCTGAGAGAAAGAGAGAAAAGAGAAACTTAAAGATCGATTAGTAAAAGCAGCACACTTTGCACACATTACACATAGTTAGGCACACATTTAACCCCTTGATCACCCTAGATGTTAACCCCTTCCCAGCCAGTGTTATTAGTACAGTGACAGTGTATAATATTATCACTGATCACTGTATTAATGTCACTGGTAATGTCAGTGGCAGTTAGTCAGTTCCCCCCAGTGTCAGTTAGTGTCAGATTTCCCGCCAAACTATCACTATAAGCCACTGATCACCACCATTAGTAGTATAAAAAAAAATCTGTATACTGTATGTACTATAGTTTGTAGGCGCAATAATTTTAACTCAAGCTAATAAACATACACTTATTGGGACGTGTAGCAGAAAATGTTTGGGCCAAAGTTTATTTACATTTTTTATAGGCTATGTTTTGTAGCAGGAAGTAAAAATTTTTTTTTTTTTTCAAAGTTTTCAGACTTTTTAAGTTTATATCGCAAAAAATAAAAAACCCAGTGGTGTTGAATAGCAACAAAAGGAAGCTCTATTTGTGTGAAAAAAAATGATATAAATTTTGTTTGGCTACAGTGTTGCATGACCGTGCAATTACCAGTTAAAGTACCGTGTTTCCCCGAAAATAAGCCCGGGTCTTACATTAATTTTGCAACAAAAGACACAGTGGGGCTTATTTTCGGGGTAGGTCTTACCATGTAATGTGCTGTCTTCTCTCACCCTCTCTCTCTCTGTCTATCAGGAATCCCCAGTGTGAACCGAGTTAAAATGCTTGTAAAATCCTATAATCCACTCTATTACAGTATTATATAATGTACAATGTGTGTTTCTGTAATATAATTGTGCCAAATACCTTGCTTATAGCGCCGCTCTGCGCTTCTGTGACACACCGGAGCTCTCTTCCCCGCAATTATATTACAGAAACACACACATTGTACATTATATACTACTGTAATAGAGTGGATTAAAGGATTTTACAAGCATTTTAAACTAGGGCTTATTTTCTGGGTAGGGCTTATATTGCAGCCCTCCTGGAAAATAATTCTAGGTCTTATTTTTGGGGTAGGTCTTATTTTCGGGGAAACACGGTAGCACAGTACTAAATAGCAAAAATGGCCTGGTCATGAAAGGGGTGAAATCTTCCAGAGGTCAAGTGTTTAAAGTATCCAAATCTATCACCCAGATGTCACTGGTTCTCACTTCTTCTGTTGCATTATCGATAATGCATACTAAATATCCAACATGAAAAATGGAAGGAAACTATTGGACAGCCGCACTCCAAAAACAATTCCTTTATTGGAAAATCACGGAAATCCAAACCACAGCAAAGAATAAGAGCAGACAAGCTGACGCGTTTCGCGCCGTAATAGAACCTGTTCTATCATCTGTGGCAGGTGGACGGAAATCTCACTACTGGAGTATCTAAGAGACATAACCCACCCATGCTAAGCATGTCAGTCTTGTATGGATGTGCCGCCTTTGTAAATTAGGTTTGTTCTTGACCTTCTTCCCTTTATATTTTTCGCACAGAATTTACACATCATCAAGTAGCTCAGAAATGAACTGTCTATGAAGTCAGGCAGCTTCTTATCTTGTGCCTAACAGAAGTAAATTCTCAGCATTCTCCTCTCTGATAAAACATGCCTTGGCTTATGTGGATTTATGTCCGTCAGAGGTGTTACAGGAAACACATCGAGAAATTCAGCCACTGTGCTGCTGTTGATGTCGGAATAAAATTCTCATCTGTTAGTATTTGATTGTTTTCCGTTTTTATATACACTGAAGAACATCTGGATTGGATCCAGACTTTAAAGCAACCTTCAGAAAAACATCAATAGAGAACACAGAAATAGTACAATTGCCGGGCAACACATGCAAGCCTATTTGAGGCCTCCTTAAAGTGGAAGTAAAGCCATTTAAAAAAAAAAAAACCTGCAAAAGAAAGGCATAATGAGCTAGTTTGCATAGCATACTAGCTCATTATGAATGACTTACCTGAGATCGAAGCCCCCGCAGCGGTCCTCGGTCACCTCCGCCGCCGCCGCCATCTTGCCTCAATGTCCCGTCACTGCCGTCAGTGTATCGCCACTCCGGCGCTGTGACTGGCCGGAGCGGCGATGATGTCACACGCATGCGTGCTCGGGCCGGCAAGCTCCCATTCAGAAAATCGGCAATGATGCCAGCCTGCTGGTGTCCATGCGGGTGACGTCATTGGTGCTGTGTTTTACAGCAAATATCTCCTTAACCGTGTAGGTTAAAGTGGCTGTAAACCCAGAAAAACTTTTAAAAAAAAACTAAAAACCTGCAAGAAAAAGGCATATTGAGCTAGTATGACTAGCATACTAGCTCGTATGAATTACTTAACTCAGATCGAAGCCCCCTCAGCGGTTCTCCGGACACCGCTGCCGCCGCCGCCAATTCTGCCTCGATGTCCCTTCCGTGTATCGCCGCTCCGGCACTGTGATTGGCCCCGGAGCGGTGATGACATCACACGCATGCGCGCTCGGGTCGGCTAAATCCATTCAGAAATCCGGCTACTATGCCGACCCGCTAGTGCGCATGCGCGTGACGTCAGCAGTCAGTTTTTAAAAGCAAATATCTCCTTAACCGTGCAGGTTTAGGAGATATTTCATGCACCTACAGGTAAGCCTTAATCTAGGCTTACCTGTAGGTGCATGTTGTCAAAGTGGGTTTACAACCACTTTAAAATGTATTTATGTAAATGTGACGCTTGGTGAAATGTGCATTTTTGTGGTCAGTGCCATTCTTTACCATACTTTTCTTTTCTTCTATTACCATGTGTTGACAGCCCACCAGTCTAAATCAATGAGCTGCCTTAAGGTGTATTTCCAGCCAAAACTTTTTTCTAAGTTTTAAATAGAGTTTGGAAAGGTTAGAAGAACCCCTAAAAAGTTTTTACTGCTATCCAAGGCTCTGCTAGAGGTTTACTCTTACCTTCTGTCCTGCTGACAACGGTTTTAATAGACAGAAAGTGAGAAGATCAGCAACGCAGATGGAAATGAAAAAATTAATAAAAAAACTTTTTTTTTTTGCAGGGCAGGGGAAGACTAGAACTCATGTCCCTGTTGCAGAATTTTCCTCACTTCCTGTCTGGTAAAAAGTCAGAAGGACAGGAAATATGGGTAAATCTCTCTAACGGAGCCCCAGATAGCAGGAGAAATCTAATAGGAGTTATAATCCTAGGGCCTTCTATCCAAGACCAGATAGATGTACACTTTAACCACTAGCCGCCCGCCGTACGACTATATACGGCCACAAGGTGGCTCTACAATGCCGAGAGGCCGTCTTTATATGACCACGGCTCCTCCGGCCACTGGGGGGTGCGCGAGCGCCCCCGGCGCGTCACTGAGATGCCGCGATGTCCGCCTGATACCCGCGATCGGACGTTACACAGACAAGGACATGGATCTCTGAGTGTAAACACAGAGATCCACGTCCTGTCAGGGAGAGAGGAGACCGATGCTGTGTCCCTTGTACATAGGGACACAGATTGGTCACCTCCCCCAGTCAGTCCCCTCCCCCCACAGTAGTAATCACTCCCAGGGCACACATTTAACCCCTTCCTCGCCCCCTAGTGTTAACCCCTTCCCTGCCAGTCACATTTATACAGTAATCAGTGCATATTTATAGCACTGTTCGCTGTATAAATGTGAATGGTCCCAAAAATGTGTCAAAAGTGTCCGATGTGTCCGTCATAATGTCGCAGTCATGAAAAAAATCGCTGATCGCCTCCATTACTAGTAAAAAAAATTTTTTTTATAAAAATGCCATAAAACTACCCCCTATTTTGTAAACGCTATAACTTTTGCGCAAACCAATCAATAAACGCCGATTGCGTTTTCTTTTACCAAAAATATGTAGAAGTATACGTATCGGCCTAAACTGAGGAAAAAAAAATATATATATATATATATATATATATTTTTTTTTAAATTGGGATATTTATTATAGCAAAAATCTAAAAATATTGTGTTTTTTTCAAAATTGTCGCTCTTTTTTTAAAAATAAAAACCGCAGAGGTGATCAAATACCACCAAAAGAAAGCTCTATTTGTGGGAAAAAAAGCATGTCAATTTTGTTTGGGAGTCACGTCGCACGGCCGCGCAATTGTCATTAAAATTGTGACAGTGCTGAAAGCTGAAATTTCGCCTGGGCAGGAAGGGGGTATATAAGCCCAGTAAGCAAGTGGTTAAAGCAATGTATGTTAATGTGTAAAATATTACCATAACACCCAACGTTCCCTCATTTGATTGTCCCTCCTTGGCAGGAAAACCCTATGTCACTGCCATGTCCCGTAGAGGTAAGTATATTAATCTTCTTTTGAAGGAGACAGGTATGTAGATTTTTTTAGGCCCATTAAAATCAAAAGAGGTGAAGAACTACAGTAGTACCTTGGATTACGCGCATAGTCTGTATCAGAGGAATGCTTGTAATTCAGAGCACTCGTATATCAAAGCGAGTTTCCCCATAGGAATCAATGGAAACTCCGATAATTTGTTCCACAGCCACTGCTTGTCCATGCAGTACAGTATGTGGCCAGAGGTGGAGGGGGGGGGCGCCGGAGACACTCGGAGACGCTCTGAGACACTCGGGAATGGAGTGTTTCCGAGTGTCTCTGAGCGGCTCTGAGCGTCACTGGCGTCCCCGCACCTCTGGCCAAATGCGGTAATGCACACCCCAGAGGCTTGAATCCTGCTTGTCTTGCAAGAAAACGCTTGCTAACCAAGTCTGGATTTTTTTTTAAAACAGCTCGTATTGCGAAACGCTCATAAACCGCGTTACTCGCAATCCTGATACTAACTCATGTACTTATGATTATTGCAGATCTTATGTAGTGCTAATCCTAATATATTTATCTGATATATATATATATATATATATATATATATATATATATATATATATATATATATTGTGACAGCAGGAAGGTAAAGTCACCTGGTTGCATCCAGGGGGGTAGATATATTTCGCCCAGATTCAGGCTTTACGCCGACTTATACAACTAGGTGGAGAGTTGTATAAGGCTAGTGGGCTCATGGATGACTCATACCTCTAGGGAGAGGGCTGGGCGTCGTGCAGACAGGGAGTTGATGAGACCAGCTGAAGCTTGTCAGCTCATTTAGGCCTCTATAAGAACTCCCAGCTTCATTAGATGTTAGCTCATGCCTGGAACCAGACCTGTGTGGACTGTCTAGGGAGAGTGAACCCCTGTGCGGTGAGACAAAGCCTGTGTGGCTATTTGCTTGGACATTTAAAACCAGGGACTTAGGGACTAGGACAGCACTAGGCTGATCCCAGTTGTTAGTTAGGAAACCTGTATGTTTAGTCAGAGGTCAACTTGACCAGGATTTATTTTGGTTATGTTTCTTTTGCTTTGCTGTGTTTTGTCACTGTAAATAGAAAATAAACCGCACCTTTTTGATTTTGAAAACCACAACCTCCGTTTGCTGGGCCTGTTTTGTGTGGGGAGCCCATCCCGGGGGTCACACACACCCGCTGCCGAGCTAACCCCCTCACAGTTGGTGGAGAACCAGTGGCAGTTTTTTTTTAAGCCAGCATGGAGGAGATACTGAAACAGCTGGCTCTAGCAAATGCCAGACAACAGCAGACAAATGCAGGTTTGCAAAGGAGCCTTGCAGCCCAGCAGCAAGCTCATCAACAGAGCCTTGCAGCCCAGCAGCAAGCTCACCAACAGAGTCTGGAAGCTCAGCAACAAGCCCAGCAGCAATCTGAGGCCCGCTTCATAGACCTGTTACAGAAGCAAGAGCAGAGACTACAACAAATGGAAGCAGTAATGCAGCAACGTCCGCAGACCAGTGAGGAAAGCCGTCCCACTAATACCGCGTCCTTTGGGGTGAGTCGTTTATTGACAAAAATGACTGGAGAGGATGATCCAGAGGTATTTTTGACCACATTTGAAAGGACCGCTGAAAGAGAAAAGTGGCCTGAGGAGCAGTGGGCTGGACTGGTGGCTCCTCTGTTAACTGGTGAATCGCAGAAAGCTTACTATGACCTAGAGCCTAACCAAGCAAAAGACTATGTGATGCTAAAAGCTGAAATTTTGGCAAGGCTGGGTGTCACCCAGGCTGTCCGGGCTCAGCGTGTGCATAACTGGACTTTCCAGCTTGGAAAACCCCCCAGGTCTCAAATGTATGATCTCATTCACCTGAGCAGAAAGTGGCTACAGCCAGAGACTTTGTCCGCACCAAAGATTGTGGAACGTGTTGTAATGGATCGGTTTTTGAGAGCCCTTCCTACTGCCATCCAAAAGTGGGTAAGCCATGGAGACCCAGAGACGGCCGATGGTCTTGTGGATCGTGTGGAGAAATACTTGGCTTCAGAGAACCTGACGGCCTCTTCCAGAGACACTCAGACTTTCCACCCTAAGACCAGACCATCCCCAGGGGCGGATAAGAGGATTCCAAGGGGTGAGGGTGGAGAGAGTGAGAGGGTGGGAGCTCTACCCCAAGTTTGGCGAGAACAGCCTGGGAAATCAGCGGCTCAAGAGGCGGCAAGAAGGATCGTTTGCTACCGCTGCCGGCAAGCGGGACATATTGCAGCCAATTGCCCGGTTGTGGAGGAACCCATGCAGTGTGACTTTCT
Organism: Rana muscosa; assembly: GCA_029206835.1. Taxonomy (NCBI): domain Eukaryota; kingdom Metazoa; phylum Chordata; class Amphibia; order Anura; family Ranidae; genus Rana; species Rana muscosa. Next base: position 228,201,772 of record CM055121.1, read on the forward strand.
GACGGGCAGACGTCAGTCGCTGTGTGCGACAGTCGCATGCACTGCCATTCGAGGAACTGAGAAACATTTATGCAAAATGTGTGTTAATGGTAGAAATGTTGTGGTATTGCTGGATTCAGGTAGCCTTGTGACCCTGATAAAGGCTGAGTTAGTTAAAACAGAGGTCTCTGGGAATAGCAAGGTAGCTGTTATTTGTGTGCATGGGGACACCCGAGAGTATCCAGTGACTACAGTGTGTTTCGAGACCCCCAAAGGTACCCTCTCTCATCCAGTGGGCTTAGTATCTCAGTTACCGCATGACGCCATTGTGGGAAGGGATTTTCCGAAGTTCTGGGAACTGTGGGATGATCCTGAGCCCCTCACTGGTGCCCCTATGTACCAGGAATGTGATAGCCAGAACTCCCCTGAGAGTGGTGAGGACTCTCCGGAATTTCCCTTATCAGTATTGGCAGGGGAGACTCAAGAAACTGGAGAGGAGCCCACCTCCTCAGACGAAAACCTACCGTCTGTGGAGTTTTCTGATCTTGAGGTTCACAGGGAAAACTTTGCCACAGAACAGTTGAAAGACCCCGCCCTAATAAAGGCACGGGAAAACGTAGTGAAAATAGATGGCGAGTTAGTGAACCCAGATAATACCTGCACTTACCCATACTTCAGCGTAGAGAAGGACCTACTGTATCGGGTGGCAAAAAGGGCAGAAAAAACCGTTGAGCAGCTTGTGGTGCCCAAACCTTACAGTAAGTTGGTGTTGGAGTTGGCCCATGGGCACATTCTTGGAGGTCATCTGGGGACAGAGAAAACCCGAGAGAGGGTATTACAGAGATTCTATTGGCCGGGGGTGATGAAGGACGTAGAAAATTATTGTTCCTCCTGCCCTGTGTGTCAGAGGTTGGCCCCGATGCCACATTTCCGTAGCCCGCTGGTCCCTCTACCCATCATTGAGGTCCCGTTTGAGAGGATCGCCATGGATTTGGTAGGTCCTATAATCAAGTCCGCTAGGGGGCACCAGTACATATTAGTTATAATGGACTATGCCACCCGTTATCCAGAAGCGATCCCTCTCCGAAATACCTCGGCCAAAACCATAGCCAAAGAGCTATCTCTTGTTTTTAGCCGGGTGGGTATTTGTAAAGAACTGCTTACGGACCAAGGTACACCCTTTATGTCCCGGGTTATGAAAGAGCTGTGTAAATTGTTCAAAGTGACGCAATTGCGTACGTCTGTGTATCACCCCCAAACCGATGGGCTGGTTGAAAGATTCAACAAAACCCTAAAACAAATGTTGAAGAAAGTGGTGGATAGAGATGGAAAGGATTGGGACTGTTTACTTCCTTATTTGATGTTTGCTATTAGGGAGGTGCCCCAATCCTCTACGGGATTCTCCCCCTTTGAGTTACTGTATGGGAGACACCCAAGAGGGCTGTTGGATATTGCCAAGGAAACTTGGGAAAGTGAGAGTTCTCCCCACAGGAGTGTGATTGAGCATGTCGCCCTGATGCAAGATCGAATTGCACAGGTAATGCCCATCGTGAAGGAACATTTGGCCCAAGCGCAGTTGGCACAGCAGAGAGTGTAGAACCGTGGAGCCAAGACCCGTACCTTTTCCCCGGGGGATAGGATATTGGTACTTGTCCCTACGGTTGAAAGTAAATTCCTTGCCAAATGGCAAGGCCCCTACGAGATAATGGAAAAAGTGAGCGAAGTGAATTACAAGGTCAGACAACCAGGAAGACGAAAGCCCGAACAGATCTATCACGTTAATCTGTTGAAAGCCTGGAGGGATAGAGAGTCCCTAGTCGCAGACACTTGGTCACCAGCTCAAACTGGTTGCGTGATTCCTGAGGTTGGAATAGCAGCCACCTTGTCACAACCCCAACAACAGGAGGTTAAGGAGTTTGTGCTTCGCAACAAGGAGGTATTCTCTGAGCTGCCGGGACAAACATCTGGGGTAGAGCATGACATCATTACCCCGCCCGGTGAAAGGGTGAAGTTAAAACCCTATCGGATCCCAGAGGCTCGACGGGAGGCAATACGGGAGGAAGTACAGAAAATGCTGAACTTAGGGGTGATAGAGGAGTCCCAAAGTGATTGGTCTAGTCCCATCGTGTTGGTGCCTAAACCGGATGGGAGCTGGCGATTTTGTAACGATTTTCGTCAGTTGAACAAAGTTACAAAATTTGACACCTACCCCATGCCACGTATAGATGAGTTGATCGACCGGCTGGGAACAGCCCGATACATGACGACTCTTGACCTCACAAAAGGGTATTGGCAAATCCCCCTGGCCAAGTCGGCCAAAGAGAAAACCGCATTTGTAACCCCAGACGGGGCGTTCCAATATAAAAGAATGCCGTTCGGGTTACAGAATGCGCCGGCCACATTCCAGCGGAAAATGGACCAGATGCTGAGGCCCCATCGGAAGTATGCTGCGGCTTACCTGGATGACGTAATTGTCCATAGCACAGATTGGGCCTCACATCTGCCAAAAGTGCAAGCAGTCCTGGACTCTGTTCGGGAAGCGGGGTTTACGGCTAACCCCAAGAAGTGTACCATTGGGCAGGAGGAGGCCAAATATCTTGGGTACACCATTGGGAGGGGAGTAATAAAACCCCAACTCAACAATGTCGAGGCCATCCAGAGTTGGCCACGTCCCAACAGCAAGAAGCAGGTACGAGCCTTTCTGGGAATCGCTGGGTATTATCGGCGATTCATTCCCCACTTTGCTTCTAAGGCTGTGCCCCTAACCAACCTGACGAAGGGGAAAGGGTCGGTCATGATTAAATGGACCCCCGAGGCTGAGGCAGCATTCCAATTCTTGAAACAAGCCTTATGTAGCCAGCCAGTGTTGTACTCACCCGACTTCTCTAAAGACTTTGTCGTACAAAGTGATGCGTCAGATGTGGGGTTAGGAGCAGTATTGTCCCAGGTCTGGAACGGGGAAGAGCACCCAGTCATTTACCTCAGCAGGAAGTTGAAGTCCCATGAGGTAAATTACGCCACCGTTGAAAAGGAGTGTTTAGCGGTGAAGTGGGCTCTAGATTCCCTTCGGTACTACCTGCTAGGTAGGCACTTTGACATGGTTACGGATCACGCTCCGTTAAAGTGGATGGCTCAAAACAAGGAAACAAATAGAAGAGTGAATAGGTGGTTCCTGGCCCTCCAGGAATTCAACTTCACAGTAAAGCATCGCCCTGGCGTTCAAATGGGGAATGTGGATGCTTTGTCTCGAGTACATGAATGCCTGATTGCTGGTGTTCCAACCCCGAGGTTAAAACAAGAGGGGGGGGTATGTGACAGCAGGAAGGTAAAGTCACCTGGTTGCATCCAGGGGGGTAGATATATTTCGCCCAGATTCAGGCTTTACGCCGACTTATACAACTAGGTGGAGAGTTGTATAAGGCTAGTGGGCTCATGGATGACTCATACCTCTAGGGAGAGGGCTGGGCGTCGTGCAGACAGGGAGTTGATGAGACCAGCTGAAGCTTGTCAGCTCATTTAGGCCTCTATAAGAACTCCCAGCTTCATTAGATGTTAGCTCATGCCTGGAACCAGACCTGTGTGGACTGTCTAGGGAGAGTGAACCCCTGTGCGGTGAGACAAAGCCTGTGTGGCTATTTGCTTGGACATTTAAAACCAGGGACTTAGGGACTAGGACAGCACTAGGCTGATCCCAGTTGTTAGTTAGGAAACCTGTATGTTTAGTCAGAGGTCAACTTGACCAGGATTTATTTTGGTTATGTTTCTTTTGCTTTGCTGTGTTTTGTCACTGTAAATAGAAAATAAACCGCACCTTTTTGATTTTGAAAACCACAACCTCCGTTTGCTGGGCCTGTTTTGTGTGGGGAGCCCATCCCGGGGGTCACACACACCCGCTGCCGAGCTAACCCCCTCACAATATATACACACACACACATATATATATATATATATATATATATATATACACACAATTTATTGCCAAAAGTATTGGGACACCTGCCTTTGCACGCACATGAAAGGTGTTCTATTGGGTTGGGTTGAGGTCAGGACTCTGTGCAGGCCAGTCAAGTTCCTCCACCCCATCCATGTCTTTATGGAACTTGCTTTGTGCCCTGGTCCAAATCATTTGGTGGAGGAGGGATTATAGTGTGGGGTTGTTTTTCAGGGGTTGGGCTTGGCCCCTTAGTTCCAGTGAAGGAAAATCTTAAGGCTACAGCATACAAACACATTTTGGACAATTTCAAGCTCCCAAATTTGTGGGAACAGTTTGGGGATGGCCCCTTCCTGTTCCAACATGACTGCGCACCAGTGCACAAAGCAAGGTCCATAAAGTGCCTGACCTCACAAATTCGCTTCTGGAAGAATGGCCAAACATTCCCATAGACATATTTCTAAACCTTGTGGACAACCTTCCCAGAAGAGTTAAAGCTGTTATAGCTGCAAAGGGTGTGCCAACTCAATATTGAACCCTACAGACTAAGACTGGGATGCCAGTAAGTTTCATGTGCGTGTAAAGACAGGTGTCCCAATACTTTTGGCAATATAGTGTATATATAGATATATATATATATCTATGTATATATCTATATATATATATATATATATATATATATATATATATATATGTACAGTCATAGCCGAAATTGTTGGCACCCCAGAATTTTTTCCAGAAAATCCAGTATTTCTCACAGAAAAGTATTGCAGTAATGCCGCGTACACACGATCGTGATTCACGGCGGTGAAAACACCGCCGTGAATCACGACATGAAATTAAATGAAAAACGAGGGAACGGCATTTTCCCCCACACACGACCGTTTTTCCCGTCATTTTTTTCGTTGTCGAGAAAAACGACCGTCTGTGGGCTCCGCGGCAGTGTCTCCCTATGGGAAAACTGCCGCGGAAAAAAATGATGGAAAAAACTATGAGAAAATTTAGAACATGTTCTAATTTTTCTCGTCGTTTTTCCTGCCGTTTTTCTCAACGAGAAAAACGGCATAAAGCCCACAGACGATCGTTTTTCTCGGCGAAAAAAAAATAAATGTCATTTTTCCCGACGGGAAAAATGATCGTGTGTACGCGGCATAACACATGTTCTACTATACACATGTTTATTCCCTTTGTGTGTATTGGAACAAAACAAAAAAAGGTAGGAAAAAAAGCAAATTGGACATAATGTCACACAAAACTCCAAAAATGGGCTGCTCAAAATTCTTGGCACCCTTAACTTAATATTTGGTTGCACACCCTTTGGAAAAAATAAATGAAATCAGTCGCTTCCTATAACCATCAATAAGCTTCTTACACCTCTCACCCGGAATTTTGGACCACTCTTTCTTTTGCAAACTGCCCCAGGTCTCTCTTTTTGGAAGGGCACCTTTTCGCAACAGCAATTTTAAGATCTCTCCACAGGTGTTCAATGGGATTTAGATCTGGACTCTTTGCTGGCCACTTTAGAACTCTCCAGCGCTTTGTTGCCATCCATTTCTGGGTGCTTTTTGGACGTATGTTTGGGGTCATTGTCCTGCTGGAAGACCCAAGATCTCGGACGCAAACCCAGCTTTCTGACACTGGGCTCTACAATGTGACCCAAAATCCTTTGGTAATCCTCAGATTTCATTATGCCTTGCACACATTCAAGGCACCCAGTGCCAGAGGCAGCATAACAACCCCAAAACATAATTGAACCTCCACCATATTTCACTGTAGGTACTGTGTTCTTTTATTTGTAGGCCTCATTCCGTTTTCGGTAAACAGTAGAATGATGTGCTTTACCAAAAAGCTCTATCTTGGTCTCATCTGTCCACAAGATGTTTTCCCAGAAGGATTTTGGCTTACTCAAGTACATTTTGGCAAACTGTAGTCTTGCTTTTTTATGTCTCTATGTCAGCAGTGAGGTCCTCCTGGTTCTCCTGCCATAGCCTTTCATTTCATTTAAATGTCGACGGATAGTTGGCACTGACACTGATGTTCCCTGAGCCTGCAGGACAGCTTGAACTTCTTTGGAACTTGTTTGGGGCTGCTTATCCACCATCCGGACTATCCTGCGTTGCAACCTTTCATCAATTTTTCTCTTCCGTCCACGCCCAGAGAGATTAGCTACAGTGCCATGGGTTGCAAACTTCTTGATAATGTTGCGCACTGTGGACAAAGGCAAATCTAGATCTCTGGAGATGGACTTGTAACCAGAGGCGGCTCTAGGCTTTGTGAGGCCTTAGGCAAAATTTAGACATGAGGCCCCACTCACGCCCATAATGGGAAAAATAATTCAAGCAAGAAAAATGGCTGCAGAAAATGTATATATATATATATATATATATATATATATATATATATATATATATACATATAGATAGATAGATAGATAGATAGATAGATAGATAGATAGATATATAGATAAAAAGATATATAGATATCTATATATCTATATGATATATATATATATATATATATATATATATATATATATATATATATATACATTTTCTGCAGCCATTTTTCTTGCTTGAATTATTTTTCCCATTATGGGCGTGAGTGGGGCCTCATGTCTCATGTCACTGGGATACCTTATATATGAAATGTTTTTTCATTAAACAAAGTATATACTGGTAGATAGATAGATAGATAGAGAAATTAATAAATATATATATATATATATATATAGATAGATAGATAGATAGATAGATAGATAGATAGATAGATAGATAGATAGATAGATAGATAGATAAAAAGATATATAGATATCTATATATCTATATATATATATATATATATATATATATATATTTATTAATTTCTCTATCTATCTACCAGTATATACTTTGTTTAATGAAAAAACATTTCATATATAAGGTATCCCAGTTCACTTTTGCTTAGCTTAAAAGCCAGTATAGCAGTAGCCATCCTCAAAATATAAAATCATATACTCATTGTGACGAAATGCCTGGCACGCACCCTGGGTGCTTCCGCCAAGGTACAGCTTCCTCCAGTCTGGAACCAGGAGCCATGTATTCTAACTAAATATTGCACCCAAGAACTAGACAATAGCTTAGGTGCAAACTGGAACTCCCTTTATTGTAAACTCACACAGAATATATATACCACACAAAATTAGATAAGAGCTTGTTCTGTCACTGTTTAATTAGATTACTGTTTAGGTTGGCTGTACCTTAGCTACGTTAATTATCTTACTCTTTAGTAAGATAATTAACGTAGCTAAAGAACAGCCAACATAAACAGTAATCTAATTAAACAGTAAGGTAACTAGTCAACTAGACAAGTCTGGGTGCCCAGCCAGACTGTTCGGCACCAGCTCCCCATTAATTAGACCTAGGCCTGTCCAAAGATCTAAAGCATGGATCTCCGAACTCCGGCCCTCCAGCTGTTGCAGAACTCTGCGTCCCATGAGGCATTGTAAAACTCTGACATTCACAGGCATGACTAGGCATGATGGTAATTGTAGTTCCTGAACAACTAGAGGGCCATAGTTTGGAGACCCCTGCTCTAAAGGATTAGCAGACAGACAGAAACAATAGGTGACTAAATTAACAATAAAAATTACCACCTAGGTGGCACACAATGGGGAAATTATACCATGGGAGAAGGACACCTTAGCAAAAAGATTATAGCAGGAGACCCCAGCATCAGGTTGTTTTAAGCTGATTATATTAACATCTGCTCTGAGTCTCACAGTCTAAAGCAGTCTTTGTTGGTTAAGGCACACAATCTGTATCCATGTCCTAGATTTCCAGGGTCTGTGTGTTTCTGGGAGACATTGACCCAAATCCAAAGCAAGACCACTAAAAGGGTCCCCCAGGCACACACCCCCTAAGAATAGAGTCAGTAGGCGATAGTCTACCCTGCAGTCCCCTCCAAAAGCCCCTGTCCTGGCTGTGTCTGTCACACTCATCTCTGCATTGTATTTTAATTTCCAGCCTAGTCCTATTGATCTGAAAGATCTTGATGTTTGAAGAATCATTTACTTCTTCAATGCTGTGACACATGTACACCACGCCTTGTAAATATGCTAAGCTTGTGTTCCACATTTCACAGAGCCTGCCTTCTGAACTACAGAGGTGCCGAGAGGAGGTGTTTCAGGAGACGGAGTCAGTACGGGAATCACTGCTTGCAGACAGCAAGGTACCAAGGGATATGTAGTCCTTAGTATTAGAAAGCAAACCAACGGAAGGAGCAGAGGAGAAGCTACAAAGCATGCAAGAAATCCAGGAGGTTTTGGAAAAAGATGACCGGCAGACAAGCAGAACTCACAACATAAAAGGAGATTTTCTAAGAAATCTTATATTGGATTGTCAAAAATTACTGTCACTTGTATTGTTATTACAATGCTGAAGATATACGATGAAAGGATATTAGTTATGAGGAAAGGTTACGAGCACTGAACTTATTCTCTCTGGAGAAGAGGCGCTTGAGAGGGGATATGATTTCAATTTACAAATACCGCACTGGTGACCCCACAATAGGGATAAAACTTTTTTGCAGAAGGGAGTTTAACAAGACACGTGGCCACTCATTAAAATTAGAAGAAAACCACGTAGATGGTTCTTTACTGTAAGAGTGGCAAGGAAGTGGAATTCCCTTCCACAGGTGGTGGTCTCAGTGGGGGGGCATCGATGGTTTCAAGAAACTATTAGATAAGCACCTGAACGCAGTGGCCTATCCAGGGTATGGCAGATATGGCAAGTGCCATTGGCGCCATTTTAAGGGGCGCTCTTGAGTGGCTGGGCAGCAAGGCACTTGCAGAGATCTCTTCTTAAAATGGCCCTGGTATTGCTGACTGTCAGCCTGGGGTGAGATCCTGGCCGGCGGAGACTGCTTTAGGTTGTTCACCACTGTCCCCTGGCTCACTACCCAAACTGGTTGCTAGCCACGGCCCGCCTCGCGTCTAGCAAAAAGTGACTTCACGAGGAGGAGAGAGGCAGAGACCAGCATTCACAGCGAGGAGGATTTAACTTCCTCCTCCTCGTGCCCACTGCTTAGCTCCACCCACCTCCTTCCTGCATCTTCTCAAGTGCACAAGAAGCATGTGAGGCACAGGCACTGACTGCAGTGCACAAGGGGAGAGAGGCGTTTAGGCAGTGGTGTGTCCCGGTGTCCCCCTAGGATATTTGCAAAATAGGCTTTTGTGCCAGAGAGGGGAAAGGAGCCGGGATGAGCACTGTGCCTCTCCAGATTAAAGCGGAGGTTTCGCGGCCAATCGTTTTTTTTGTTTTTTTGAGCATTTAATGTGTTTTTACATAACAAATTAAAACTCACTTGTTTGGTGTCCTGAAATATCGCCTGTCCTTTTTCTTGCAAAAGAAGAACTTTAAAAAAACGATATAGGCCCACAAGCACTGATTTCCGGGTAGCGGAGAATTCTCATCTCCCAGCATTCACCGCTCTTTCTCGCGCATGCGCAGTGTTTACGGTGAGTAGCGCTGTAAACTTCATGGTTGACATCACAACGGGCGGCGTTTCGAGATATCTCGAGATATTTCGCAGGACGGCGTTCCACATTGTCTCCTGGGAAACATGACACTGTGCTCCCAGGAGACATTGCGGCAAGCTCCCAGATGACATCGCGGCGCCAGGGAAAGGAGTAGGAACGCCTACTCCCGTGGGAGGGAAAGCCCAGAAGTGGCAGCTAAAAAAGCTAATCTACGGTATTTACACAATAAAAAAAAAATTAGATGTTGCTATTTAACTTGTTGATAGTGTTCTGCATGTGCCGGGATATAGTTGTTTTTTTGGGTGGAACTCCACTTTAACAGTCCTGAAACTGCAGCTCTTCTGTCCCAGTGGCTCTGTGTGTATAGGAGCGCCCTGCAGCTTCCTCCTTCCTCTCCTGTCATTGACTTTAGAAGCAGCAGAAAGGAATCAGCAGCCTCATACTATAGGAAGGCTGCTGGCAAGCCACACAACAAAAAAGAGTTAACAGCTCCTCCTCCTGCTGCTTACTGAGTCAATGGGCGCTGCTGTAACCCGCCCCCTTCGATTGAGAAAAGAGTACTGGAGCTATGCTGGATCCTGGAAAAAGAGCTGAGCTGCTGTGGGGACTGGGGAGGGGGCAGAGAAGGAGGAGAAATGAGCAAGAGAAGCAGAAGAAGGCATTCAGGTAATCTGGAGAATGTGCACAGGAAGAGACATTTACAGCAAGAGCTCCTCTCTTTGTACTTTGTACTTTGTATTCTCTCTCTCCCCCCCCCCTTCCATCTTCTCTCCCCCCTCCCTTTTTTCCCCTCTTGCCATAACCAGTATAAACACTTTGTAAATATTACAATCATAGGCGTGCCCACGGGGTGTGCTGGATGTGCCTAGGCACACCCTAATCATCCCTGTGCTCTTGTGACTCAGACTGCCTACAACATGTCCACACTGCCTGGGGTCGGGTCAGGCCGACAAAAATAGCTGTGTGTTGCTGCGAGTGGGAGGATTGAGCAGGGAGGGAACTAGGACCCAGCCGGGAGCCGCATTTGCATTTGCATTTCTATAGTTCCAGCTGCAGGTCCCGCAGGCGCCAGCGGAGTGATCCACAACTGCACTCCGCCCCCCTCTGGCCTTTCTCTACCCTAGAAGCAGCGGACTAGCCTGGATAGCGGCAGGCGAGTGGCTTCAGGCAGCCTGCTAGATCAAGGTGAGAGAGAGCCAGCAATGAGCAGGGCAGCGGGTGGGCAGATGATGCACCAAAAAAAATAGCCAGCCAACCTATTGATAAAATTTACCCTGGGCCCTGGCTTGTCACTATATGTATATATATATATATATATATATATATATATATATATAAAACATACTTTTTTGCTGACAAGCCAGGGTTCACATAGTTTTAATTGTATATGTAATATATATATTTATTTTTACACTATTATTTGTGTAAAAATAAATATATATGCAGCGGTACCCTCGTAGGAGCTGCTGGTTTAGTTTTGGGTCTGCACGTTACCTTACTGTTCCAAACGTTCGGCTCGGGGGTTCTCCTTGAAGAGTTTATCCGGAAGAAATGTCTGCACCAACACAAAGTCTCTTTCAAGGGTTTATTGAATAAACTTTCCAACAGAGGGGTAGAGGAATGGGGAGGACTCAGGTATCTGACTTGTCGATCACGGAAATGTCCTAGGTCCAGAGGAGCAACTGTCTCCATGCTGGACTCAGCAACCACCGGCAGACTCGTATAACCCCTCACTGGGTTAGCGCCCTCAGAAAGAACACAGCTCTCAGTGCCAGGATCTTTCAGCCATTCCGGCAGCACTGTGAGGTAGATTTTTGGGATCCGGGTACATCCTCCAATTGAGTCCTCAATTGTTCGGTCGCATCCATCAGGCAAGGCGACACAGGATCGTCCCTGGTTCAGCAGGCCCCAGTAACTCCTGGGCCTACATCTCAGTTGCGAGGCCTCGGGCCAACGTGGCCCCGAGACGGGAACTGCCAACACATCGCTGAGGCCAGGAGGGCCCTCAGGTGAAGATCGAAGAACGCCCCCACCAAAATGGCGTCCGTCCCCTAAGAACCCTCCCCCAGCATGCACAGCGGGTTCACCACACCCCCTGGGCTGCTTCTGGGAAAGAGGTACCCAATACGTCCAGTCTGTTGCCTTTCCAACCCTGACCAGCGGTGACAGTGACACCCACCACTGGGGGGGGGGGGGGGGAATCATGCAACCAGCTGAACTGAAACAGCGCCACAATTTGAATGCAATCTCTCTGGGCCAAACTAATGCCCAGACAACTATAATTTCAACATATAGCGCCCACTCATTGGGAGTAGGGTGCTACATATATATATATATATATATATATATATATATATATATATATATATTACATATACAATTAAAACTATATGAACCCTGGCTTGTCAGCAAAAAATTGCATGTATATATATATAGATATATATCTATATATACAGGTCCTTCTCAAAAAATTAGCATATTGTGATAAAGTTCATTATTTTCTGTAATGTACTGATAAACATTAGACTTTCATATATTTTAGATTCATTACACACAACTGAAGTAGTTCAAGCCTTTTCTTGTTTTAATATTGATGATTTTGGCATACAGCTCATGAAAACCCAAAAATCCTATCTCAAAAAATTAGCATATCATGAAAAGGTTCTCTAAACGAGCTATTAACCTAATCATCTGAATCAACTAATTAACTCTAAACACCTGCAAAAGATTCCTGAGGCTTTTAAAAACTCCCAGCCTGGTTCATTACTCAAAACCGCAATCATGGGTAAGACTGCCGACCTGACTGCTGTCCAGAAGGCCATCATTGACACCCTCAAGCAAGAGGGTAAGACACAGAAAGAAATTTCTGAACGAATAGGCTGTTCCCAGAGTGCTGTATCAAGGCACCTCAGTGGGAAGTCTGAGGGAAGGAAAAAGTGTGGCAGAAAACGCTGCACAACGAGAAGAGGTGACCGGACCCTGAAGAAGATTGTGGAGAAGGACCGATTCCAGACCTTGGAGGACCTGCGGAAGCAGTGGACTGAGTCTGGAGTAGAAACATCCAGAGCCACCGTGAACAGGCGTGTGCAGGAAATGGGCTACAGGTGCCGCATTCCCCAGGTCAAGCCACTTTTGAACCAGAAACAGCGGCAGAAGCGCCTGACCTGGGCTACAGAGAAGCAGCACTGGACTGTTGCTCAGTGGTCCAAAGTACTTTTTTTGGATGAAAGCAAATTTTGCATGTCATTCGGAAATCAAGGTGCCAGAGTCTGGAGGAAAACTGGGGAGAAGGAAATGCCAAAATGCCTGAAGTCCAGTGTCAAGTACCCACAGTCAGTGATGGTCTGGGGTGCCATGTCAGCTGCTGGTGTTGGTCCACTGTGTTTTATCAAGGGCAGGGTCAATGCAGCTAGCTATCAGGAGATTTTGGAGCACTTCATGCTTCCATCTGCTGAAAAGCTTTATGGAGATGAAGATTTCATTTTTCAGCACGACCTGGCACCTGCTCACAGTGCCAAAACCACTGGTAAATGGTTTACTGACCATGGTATTACTGTGCTCAATTGGCCTGCCAACTCTCCTGACCTGAACCCCATAGAGAATATGTGGGATATTGGGAAGAGAAAGTTGACAGACGCAAGACCCAACACTCTGGATGAGCTTAAGGCCGCTATCGAAGCATCCTGGGCCTCCATAACACCTCAGCAGTGCCACAGGCTGGTTGCCTCCATGCCACGCCGCATTGAAGCAGTCATTTCTGCAAAAGGATTCCCGACCAAGTATTGAGTGCATAACTGAACATAATTATTTGAAGGTTGACTTTTTTTGTATTAAAAACACTTTTCTTTTATTGGTCGGATGAAATATGCTAATTTTTTGAGATAGGATTTTTGGGTTTTCATGAGCTGTATGCCAAAATCATCAATATTAAAACAAGAAAAGGCTTGAACTACTTCAGTTGTGTGTAATGAATCTAAAATATATGAAAGTCTAATGTTTATCAGTACATTACAGAAAATAATGAACTTTATCACAATATGCTAATTTTTTGAGAAGGACCTGTATATATATACTACATGTCTTTGGTACAAAAAAAAGAAATCCCAAATGTATATTAATTACTTTCCATATGCCCGCAGCCCAAATATATATGCCGGACGGAAAGCAGTGCCAAATGTGGGTTAACGTACCTGTACGTCAGCCCACATAGGAGCAGTGGCGGCTGGTGGTCAAAATTTTTGGGGGGGCGCAAACAAACTGAAAAAAAAACATCAATTGCAGCCACTGTGCCCATCAAACGCAGCTACTGTGCCCATCAATTGCCGCCACTGTGCCATCAAACGCAGCCACTGTACCCATCAATTGCTGCCAGTGTGCCCATCAATTGCTGCCACTGTGCACATCAATTGCCGCCACTGTGCCCATCAATTGCTGCCACTGTGCCCATCAATTGCTGCCAGTGTGCCCATCAATTGCTGCCACTGTGCCCATCAATTGCCGCTACCTTGCCCATCAATTTCTGCCAGTGTGCCCATCAATTGCCACTACTGTGCCCATCAATTGCTGCCAGTGTGCCCATCCATTGTCAATACTGTGCCCATCAATTGCTGCCAGTGTGCCCATCAATTGCTGCCACTGTGCCCATCAACTGCTGCTACTGTGCCCATCAATTGCTGCCAGTGTGCCCATCAATTGCCACTATTGTGCCCATTAATTGCTGCCAGTGTGCCCATCAATTATACTAAATATACCTTGAGGTATTACACTACTGGAGTCCTTTTTTCTTTCATGGTTCCTACACCAACTTGGAAGTTTGGTTTTTTCCTGATTTGGAGTGATCAATCGCAGCACCTGCAGTAAAAGGATCAGTATAATAGATGCTAAGAATCTACACTGGGATCATCATTCCGCAAAATCAGGTGGACCAACTCCTGTACCCCGCAGAGGGTGACATCTGCATGCCTGCTAGACCTTGCCATAGTGGAGGTCCATCATTTCTGGTAACGTACCCATCTCTCACACATTTACTCACCGCGGTGGATGTGGTCTTCTTTGACATCTGTGGATTCTTTGGGACATATCTCCTTACACCATCATCTTTCCCCTTGATTACATCTTTTAAAGTTTTTTTCTTCCCCTCCTTTCCAGCGTGAAGGAAACATCTTTATATGCGGTGGACATTATTTTTGCAATTTTGTGTTTTTTTAAGTTATTTAAGGACTTTTTCTCAATACTTATATTCATTTGCACAATATTGTTGCTCAGCTTCTGGTAGCTAATTATATAACCTGACGGTCTTATTGGCCTTCAGCAATCAGTGTTCATTCCATGTTTATATTTCTTTATTATATAATTACACTTCACTAAGTAATATATATGGTGGGACTATTTTTACAGGTATTATTCTATACTTTTCATCTAGTGTCACCTGTGTAGTCTATCAAGTTTTGCAATTTTTTTGGGCGCGACATTTTTTATATTTATATTGCCCATCAATTGCCGCTACTGTGCCCATCAATTGCTGCCAGTGTGCCCATCAATTGCTGACACTGTGCCCATCAATTGCTGCCAGTGTGCCCATCAATTGCCACTACTGTGCCCATCAAATGCTGCCAGTGTGCATCCTCCGCCTCGACGAGAAACCCGAGTGTGTGTACACTTACCTGTCGTCGTGGAAACCCGCGCATGCTCGAAATGACTTTGACGCATGCGTGGTAGCTTCCTAGGCATAGGTAGGGTGTAGCAAGATGGCGGCGACGGCATCGAATGTGACGAGCGCACGCTTGCCGTAGTCGATGACATCACCGCGTTCGTGCCATTCAAAAGAACGGTGGTTCTTTTGAAAGGTACGTGTGTACACTCGGCCGGGACAAGATTCTTGTCCAAGAATCTCGTCAGGAAAAACTACAAGTTTTTTTCTGACGAGATTCTCAGCCGTGTGGCTTGACTGTTGAAGATTTTACTTTTGTGTGGACATTGCAATTAATATGGACTTTCCTACCCGGACAACGAAGCTAAAGAGGTAACGTGCAAAACCCAAAACTAACCAGCAGCTCCTACGGGGGGTAGTGCTACATATGCATTTGTCCCCTTCAATTCCTCTAGTGCATTTGAAAACCAGAATCAATAATATTAATCTTATGGAAAAAATATTCCACACAATACAGAATACAAATCATTTATATGATAAAAAATGGGACCCTTGGTTTAAACATTCCACACTTTTCTTTGATCCTGTTTGAGATTTACTAGGCAGAAGAAATAGATATATCTTAGATGTTGTTTTATAGGTCACAAGCCAAAAGACTGTACTAACACTGACCATAGACTATAGCAAAATGTATTCACCTTAATGTATACTATTTTTCTGATTTTCCTTATATACAACTTGTTAATATTGTAATTATCCTGGCATCTGTTGTATATTTTTGTACCACCTTTTTGTACTCAATAAAAATAGTTTGTAAGCAAAAAAAAATTATGCATTTGAAAGCTACATCAGTAAAGAGTGTTTTTCCACTGTATGCTTGCCCGGAGTCGTTCCTAAATTATTCATATAGCCCAAGTTATAGCAAGCCAATTATTTTGTACTAGACTGTTGGTTCTAAGAGTTTAAGGCTTTGGTTTTCAAGTAAGCGACATGATGCAATCGTTCATTGTTCTTTTGGAGTGAGCGCTGATGCAATCACATTTGGCTTTGTGCAATCCCTCTGCTCAGCCCTCTTCCGTGACACTTTTAGCTAATTTCACTCTTAAAAGGTCTAATGACGCGTACACACGACCGTTTTTAATGTCATTGAAAAAAACAACGTTTTTCTCAACGTGATTCTTCTCAAGCCTGCCTTGCCTACACACTATCATGAAAAAAATGCTCGAGCCAAGCGCGGTGAGGTCCAACACGTACGACGGCACTATAAAGGGATTTTTATAACAGCTTACCTGTAAAATCCTTTTCTTGGAGTACATCACGGGACACAGAGCGACTTAGTCATTACTAATGGGTTATATAGATTACCTTCAGGTGTTGGCACTGGCCAATTCCAAACCGGAAGTACCCTCCCCTATATAAGCCCCTCCCACCCGGGAGCACCTCAGTTTTGTAGCCAAGCAATAAGTGTCCGAAAAAGAGGGGTGGGAGCTCTGTGTCCCGTGATGTACTCCAAGAAAAGGATTTTACAGGTAAGCTGTTATAAAAATCCCTTTTTCTTTTTCGTACATCACGGGACACAGAGCGACTTAGTCATTACTAATGGGACGTCCCAAAGCAATGCCAAATGAGGGGAGGGATACATAAGCTGGGCGCCATCAGGCATGAGGCTCTTTTGCGGCCTGCAACACACTGCGCCCAAAGGCGACATCCTCCTGACTTGTGACGTCTACCTGGTAGAATCTAGTAAACGTGTGTACTAAGGACCATGTTGTGGCCTTACAGTACTTGAGCCAGGGAGGCTTGGTGATGCACTGCCCATGAAGTTCCAACTGCTCTTGTGGAGTGCGCCCTAACTTTGAACGGAGGCGGTCCCCTTTTCAAGCCATAGGCTTGTATTATGACCTGTCGAATCCACTTGGCTAAAGTAGATTTTTGATGCTGCCTGACCCTTTCTGGGGCCTTCCGGCAGAACAAACAAAGTATCCGTTCTACGAATCTGAGCAGTGGCTTTAAGATAAGCTTTAACTGCTCTTACTACATCCAAAGAATGCAATAACTTTTCCTCTACCGAACTAGGTTTGGGGAAAAAGGAAGGAAGAACCACATCTTGGTTCAAATGGAACCTCGATACCACCTTAGGAAGAAGGCTGGATGAGGACGTAATACTACTCTGTCCTTATGGATAACCAGATATGGCTCCTTACAGGACAAGGCGGCTAATTCCGATACTCTTTTAGCCGAACAAATGGCTACAAAGAAAATCAATTTCCTGGTGAAAAGAACCAAGAAAATGTGCCGCAATGGTTCAAATGGTTGTTTCTGTAGAACCGACAGAACCAAGTTTAAGTCCCATGGACATATGGGAATACTAACCGGAGGGCTAATACGCATCACTCCTTGTATGAAAGCTTTGATTAATGAATGCAAAGCCAAGGGCCTTTGAAAAAAAAAATATTGACAAGGCCGTCTGACCCTTGATAGTACTCAAGGCAAGCTTCCTATGTACAGCCCACTGTAGGAAGTCCAGAATCCTACCTATTACGTACTTACGTGGATGCCATTTCCTGGCCTCACCCCACGTGATGTACGCCTTCTAGATCCTATAATAGATCTGCCTGGATACCGGCTTCCTGGCATTGATCATGGTAGATACCACAGGATTAGAGAGCCCTCTCTTTTTTAGAATGTGGGCTTCTATAGCCAGGCCGTCAACCTAGGGCTGGTAAGGAAGGGTAGTATATCGGTCCTTGCGAAAGCAGGTCCGGACGATGTGGGAGGGTCCAAGGACTTCCCACTGACATTTTTACAAACTCCGCGTACCATGCCCTTCGGGGCCACGCTGGAGCCACCAGAATCACTGGTTTCTTTTCTACCCTGATTCTGTGGATTAATCGCGGTGGGAATGCATATATCAGCTTGAACTGATCCCAAGGGAACACTAGGGCATCCGAACCGCAAGCTAGGGGATCCTTTGTGCGAGACACAAATCTGTCCACCTTTGCGTTGAATCTGGATGCTAGCAGATCTACATCCGGTGTTCCCCACCGCTGGCATATTGCCTGGAATACCTCGGGGTGAAGAGACCATTCCCTCGGGCATAATTGCTGGCGACTTAAAAAAGTCCGCTCTCCAATTTTCCACTCCTGGGATGAAAACCGCGGATATGGCTGTGACATACCTTTCTGCCCATTCCAGGATGCATTTCGCTTCCCTCTGGGCTGCACGACTCCTGGTGCCACCCTGGAGATTGATATATGCCACTGCTGTGGCATTGTCTGATTGAATTCTGACAGGTGACCCTTGGAGTTTGGATGTCCATGCTACTAGGGCATACCGGGCTGCTCGTATCTCTAAGAGATTGGTGGGCAGGGCCTTCTCTGCTTCTGACCACTTGCCCTGGAGAGACCATTGCTCCAGTACTGCCCCCCAGCCTATGAGGCTGGCAACTGTAGTGACCACCTTCCAAGAAACCGGACTGAAGGGGACAGGGACATTGGTAAGTCTAAAGCCTGAACTTTTTTGTTCCAGGCTGACAGTATGGCCCTCTGCAAGTTCCTTGAATGGAATTGACCGTAGGGTACCGCTTCGAATGAAGCCACCATTTTTCCCAGCAGCCTTATACACAGGCGTATGGATGGTTTTTCTTTTTTGTACCCACTAAGTGGGTCAAATCTTTCAAAGACGACACCTTCTCTGGAGGTAAGAAAATCTTTCTCTGATTTGAATCCAGTCTTAGCCCCCAAGTATTCCAGGCTTTTGACTGGTTTTAGGGCTGACTTGTCTCGGTTGATAATGCAACCGTGAGATTCCAGATACTTGATTATCTTGTGAACGACCACTTCTAGTTTTTTTCACTGAGTGGTCTATCAGCAACAAGTCGTCTAGATATGCCATTATCGTTACACCTTGTGTCCCTAGTTTGGCCAATCGTAGGGCCAGAATTTTTGTGAACACTCGTGGTGCCGTGGCCAGACCGAAAGGTAAGGCTCTGAACTGAAAATGGCGCCCTTCTACTGCAAGGCGTAGAAATTTCTGGTGGGCCGGACAGATGGGAATATGCAAATAAGCATCCCTTATGTCGATCGAGGCTAACCATTCCTGCCCTTGTAGGGCGGTGGCCACCGGTCGGATCGACTCCATCCGAAAAAAGTCCTGATATGTAGGAACTTGTTTAGCCCTTTTATATTCAATATGGGCCTCATGTCCCCATTTGGTTTGGGGACTGTGACAAGGTTCGAGTAAAACCCGAACCCGTCTTCTTTCAAGGGAACCTTCATGATTACCCTTGGGGCAATAGTTGCTCTAGTGCCAGAAGGAGGGATCCACTCTTCTGGGGATCGCTTGGCACGTTTGACCTTATAAAATGGGCAGGAGGAATGTCTTTTAACTCCAGCCTGTATCCCAGACTTACTGCGGGGATCACCCATCTCTGATGGTGTCCCGCCAGGTCTCTGTGAACAACTGAAGTCTTCCCCTCACCCGACTGAGTGGGGGCAACCCTTCATGACTTAGGGGGAGGTCTTGTACCTCTCTTGACCCAGGGTTTCTTGATACCCTGTGATTGTCCCTGATTTCTGCCCCCTGGATTTGACCGCGGAGGCCGTCGGAACTGTTTCACAGCCGATGTGCCAGGGACTGGAGAAGTAGGCCTCTTAAAAGAAGGACTCCTACCCTTGTTCTTAACCGGTAAGAGTGAACTTTTACCGGCAGAAATTTTCTGGATATATTTGTCCAGATCTTCTCCAAATAAGCGTTCTCCATGAAATGGGAAGCTAACCAGCAGTTTTTTACAGGGAGCTTCAGCAGACCAGTTTTTGAGCCACAGAAGCCTACGCATATGTACTATAGACAGCGTAAAGCGGGAGGCCTGTTGGATTGTATCCTTTATGGCGTCCACCGCAAAACACAAGGCTCTAGGCAGGTCAGCTAGGGCAAGAGCCTGCTGATCTGGTAAGTCCCTTAAGACTTGTTTCAACTGATCTTTCACTGCTTGGCAGACTCCAATCGCTGCTACCGCAGGTTGTGTCACCATGCTTGCTGTAGAGAAAGCAGATTTTAGTAAAGACTCCAATTTTTTATCTATTGGGTCTTTGACATTGGAACATTATCTACTGGACATGTCAGTGATTTGTTAACAGAAGAGATGGCTGCGTCCACTGTAGGGACCCTCCATTTTTTTATGAACTTATCCTCCATGGGATAGATCACCGGAAATCTCTTGGGGGGAGCAAATATTTTATCAGGATGCTCCCAATCCTGGTAAATAAGCCCTTCTAATAAAGGGTGGATTGGGAAGGAACAGACAGCCTGGGGAGCTTTTAGCGACCCCAGCGAGGAAACCGTAGTGGATGGTGGTTCCGCCAGAGGCATTTTAAATGCTGATCGGACCATATTAGTCAGAGACTGAACCCATAATCTTTCAGCCTGAGATGCTGAGAAAGGTTCTTCCACTGTTGATTCCTCCATAACTGAATCAACCTCATCCTGATCCCCTTCAGGTAGGTCGATCTCTGTGTGGGGCTGTTCCTTCACTAACAGGCACTCTGAAGGAGGAGACGGAGATCGGACGCGCTTTTCCTGAGACAGGGAAGCAGCGATCAATGCTGTTAATCTCTCTTCCAATCCTCCCAGAGTTGAGGATAAAACCTCCTCTGTTATATATACAGGAGCAGGTGGACTGGGGACAGCCGCAGCACCAGGCACTCCTGCGGGGTTTCTACGGCTACTGACCTCTGAATTCTCAGGGGAGATTGGTGCAGTACAAGCATGCCCAATATCCTCAGAGCCCAATGGAGACCCCTTTGGCTTCCTGGAAGATCTATTTCCGGAGCGTCTGGACGACATATCCTTTAAGCACAAAGCTGAGGTATTCCCGTCGTCATACACCAATTTTGCTGGTAATAATCTAACACAGGTGCTGCTATATACCAGCTGGTGTCCACTAAAGTGCCTTTCTATGGGGATGCCTGCATCAACCGCCTCTGTGTGCCACTGTTTGTTGCTAGCTCTGTTTGCATCCAGCTGACACTTGTACTGTGTCTTTTAACTATGCTGGGACGCCCGCACATGCGCAGAAGCGCCGCGGCGCGCATCGAGCGTCATCCACCCGCCCCGCCCCTTTTTTTCATAGGAGGCGCGTGCACGCGCCCGCGCGCGCCCGTGCGCCATTGGCGCCCTTTTCGAAATCAAACAGGGGACTAGGAGCCAGGGCCCTTTTTGCCGGAGGGCCTGTGCGGTGGATGAGTGCAGCAACAGGGCAGAGGAAGTGGATTCCCACAGAGAAACTTACCAGCTGCCTGGATCTTTTGACTTGAGAAAACCAAAGATCCACATGACAAGAAAAATGGACTACAGCGGCCTCTAGTGGTTTAACACAGGTACCGCGGTCCCTTTTTTTTTTTTTTCTTGACTACTATTAAAATTTTACATTTTCAGTAGTTACAGGCAAACACAGATATTTAGCGGGAATACCGTTAGGTAACAGACAGAAAGACAAATTAGGCTTGGGGGTCCCCCAATAGAACCAAGTTCCTGGGGGCCCCCACTTACCTGATCCCCGCCGCAGGACTCTGTTTGGTCCACAGAAGTCCAAACTTCACCTATCACGGCAGGCATTGTAATTAAACCTTCAGGGACCGGGTTCCCAAGGATTCCACTCCCCTGGACCTGTATAGCACCCTGCACAGACAACATCTTGGTCGTGGGTATGACCAGAGCTCTGGATCCCAGGGTCCAGCCCTCCTAAGAGAAGCATTACAGGCAAAACCTTGCTCTTCTGCTGCAAGGCCCGGGTACCGACCGTTTAGCTATGAAGCTTTTTTGGTGGGATCCGGAACAGCTTACTAAGGCCCAAAAGAACCTGTACGCAAGCCCAGTGAAAACACATGTTACTCTTTGGCCAACACCTTAGACACTGGCAAAAAACTGAGGTGCTCCCGGGTGGGAGGGGCTTATATAGGGGAGGGTACTTCCGGTTTGGAATTGGCCAGTGCCAACACCTGAAGGTAATCTATATAACCCATTAGTAATGACTAAGTCGCTCTGTGTCCCGTGATGTACGAAAAAGAAAAAGGGGAAGTTCCATTCAGATGGCGCCACCCTTTGGGCTGCTTTTGCTGATCCTCGTGTAAGTAAAGTTTGGTGAGAGACGATTCACGCTTTTCAGCCTCGTGCTTTTCAGTCCATTACAGCGTGACGAATGTGCTATCTCCATTATGAACGCTAGTTTTACCAGAACGAGCGCTCCCGTCTCATAACTTGCTTCTGAGCATGCACGAGAAAAACGACGACGTGAAAAACGACGAGAAAAAATAGAGCATGTTCCAAATTTTTAATGCCCATTTTTCACGTCTCGAAAAATGCTCTGGAGCCTACACACGATCGTTTTTAACCGCTTGAGGACTGTCGCACGCCGATGTACGTCGGCAAAATGGCACGGCTGGGCACATGGGCGTACAGGTACGTCCCCTTTAAGAGCCCAGCCGTGGGTCGCGACCCGGTCCTCTTCTCCGTGACCGTCCCCGTGGGAACAGCGGACCCGATCACTGCTGGTGTCCCGCGATCTGGTCACAGAAAGGAAGAACGGGGAGAGGTAAGTGTTGTCAGGTATTACCATTGAAATCTATGGGGGCCAAAAACACACAAACCTGCCCTAAAAGTAGCTCATGGAGCTTTGGGAGCATCAGGCATCAAGCTTTATGTATAGAAGAAAAGCGAAAGCTCCTGAGCTTGAAAAATTGCTGTGCGACTGATTAAAAATGTTTGTTTTCACTGGTCTAGCCACCACATCAGCTGTGCTGCCACTCCCAACAGGTCGAGGAAAACCCAAATAGAACTCTAAAAAGAAAAGGAACAGTGGGCGCACCAGCCTAGCGCATTACCTTTGCGACAATTTATTATTGAAAGATAATTAAAACATACTCACAAACGAATGCTAAAGCCAAGCAAAATAGAGAGTTCACCATTTGCTCCATCCAGCTAGATCCACTGGCCAATAAAAATTGTGGAATGAAGAGTCCAAAGAAATCTGACGCATTTCAAGGGGTGTCCCTCATTTTCAGAAGAAAAGGGGACACCCCTTGAAACGCGTCAGTTCCTTTGGACTCTTCATTCCACAATTGTTATTGGCCAGTGGCTCTTGCTGGATGGAGCAAATGGTGGACTCTCTATTTTGCTTGGCTTGATTATTCGTTTGTGAGTATGTTTTAAACATCTTTTAATAATCAAGCTTTATGTGAAGAACCACCACTGAAAAAAGATGCAGTTCTGGATGTTGAGAGTTTTGAAGCCTCAAGCTATAAAACGCTTAGGTGTGTGAATGGGGCCTAAAGGATGCAAGTCAGAGACAGCTAGCCAAAACTGTTCTGAGAAGAAGGTCAGCAATGGCAGCCCCCCTACTTCTCTTTTATAGGGGGCTCGTTTATACAGTGCTGTGTTTGGGTTCTTTTGTAGTCCATCTTTAAGGATACATTCAGTGTCATGCCCTTTGTCACTTGCTATGTCCACCACTTCTCACTTACACTTAGCGGTTATTACATCAGAATGTAACCAAATATGCCACAAATGTAGATGATGAAACACAGCATGACATCCCATCCCTTATTGTCACCACTGCCAGTCAAAGCAATTGTACAGCAAAAGGTGTTAGTATAAGTGAAGAATGTCAGATATTTTAGATGGTGTGAGCTCATGCAGGGTATATGCATTTTTGTTACACGCACCTGTGCTTTAGTAATAAACAAAATGCCATGAAGAGTAGAAGTAAAGGCCTTAGGTGCTGTACTTTGTTCTTTCAAGAATTAAAGTGGTTGTAAAGTTACTAACAACAAATCCTGGAATCCCCTCTGTTACAGGCAGAAATAATGTACAGTGTATGTGTTTTTTAAAGATTATTCAGCAAAATACCTTATTTTACAGCGCTGCTGTGCAGCCACGTGACCTCCCGGCACTCTTCTTCTCTGATCCGAGGACTACAGTGGGAGGGGCTGAGATTCCCCTCTGAGGTCAGTTAGGAGGAGAGGAGGAGAGCGGCGGGAGGTCACGTGAACGCACAGCGGTGCTCTGAAATAAGATATTTCTCTGCATGTTTTTAAAAAAATAAAAAAACAGACACTGCACAGTTTATTTTCAGAGGGGATTCCAGGAGTTGTCATTAGTGATTTTATAGCCACAGCGTAATATCGGCGAGCGGCGGGGAGGAGATGGCTCACACACACACAGACTCCCGAGCTGACAGGCAGGAAGGAAGTGGGAGAGACTTAGGTTTGCCACTTTTTCTTCAAGCCAAACCCGAACACTTTAGTAGCACACTATACACTATAGGATTGTAACAAACCTGGGACACCTTTGGGTACTCCAACCCATAGCAAGCAATTGTGCTGCAAGGTTGAAAATGACTTGCTAGGCTAGTGCTAGACTTTCAAGGCTTCACAAGTGTAGCGGCCTCACCCTCTCTCTCTTCTTTAGTGGATACTTTGGCTTCGGTCTAGGGGTACTTTGAAGGGGAGAGCGAGGTGCGCCACGGCCCATGTCCTCTAGATTTCAGCATATAGAGGTTGTAACGCCGAGCGCTCCGGGTGTCCCATCCTTCCCGGAGCGCTCGCGGCGTCGGTCCCCCTGCAGCGCTCCGGTCAGCCCCCCTGGCCGTGGGCGCTGCTCTGTTACCGGCGGGGATGCGATCCACGCGGCGGCACATCTCTGTCCGCGGATCGCATCCCATCCTGCTCACCATCCTCCTCCTGCTCCTTCCCGGCACGCGCGGCCCCGCTGCGCTCTAGGGCGCGCGCGCGCCGGCCTTCTGAGATTTAAAGGGCCAGCGCACCATTGATTGGTGCCTGGTCCAATTACTGTGTGCACACCCAAATCTGATTTAAACCCACTTCCCCTTCCTGTCCTTGCCGGATCTTGTTGTCTTAGTACCCTGTGGAAGCGTTTTGTGAGTTGCCTTGCCTGTGTATCTGACCTGCTGCCATTGTCTCAGACTACGAACCATTGCCGCCTGCCCTGACCCTCTGCTACGTCTGACCTTGCCTCTGCCTAGTCCTTTTGTACCGCGCCTATCTCAGCCGCCAGAGAGGTGGAGTCGCTACTGGAGGACACGGCCTGGTTGCTACCGCCGCAGCAAGTCCATCCCGCTTTGCGGCGGGCTCTGGTGAAAACCGGTAGCTGCTTAGAACCGGTCCCTCAGTACGACCCGTGCCATCCCCTCTCTGGTACAGAGGATCCCCCTCCTGTATCCCCACTAACCGTCAGTCCGGCTCGTGACAGTAGATCCGGCCATGGATCCCGCTGACGTGCCGCTGCCTAGTCTCGCTGATCTCACTACCGTGGTTGCCCAGCAGTCGCAATTGATTGCCCAACAAGGACAGCAGCTGTCGCAGTTGACCGCCATGATCCAACAGCGTCTGCCGCCACAAGCTCCAGCATCTTCCCCTCTCCGAGCTACTACCTCGAAGATCCGCTTGTCTCTTCCGGAGAAATTTGACGGGGATCCTAGGATGTGCCAGGGATTCTTGTCCCAATGTTCCCTGCATCTTGAGATGATGTCAGACCAGTTTTCCACAGAACGGTCTAAGGTGGCATTCGTGGTCTGTCTGTTGTCTGGGAAGGCCTTGGCCTGGGCCACGCCACTCTGGGACCGCAATGACCCTGCTACAGCCACCGTTCAGTCCTTCCTTGCTGAGGTTCGTAGCGTTTTTGAGGAACCAGCCCGAGCCTCTTCCGCTGAAACCGCCCTGCTTAACCTTGTCCAAGGAAACTCCTCTGTGGGCGAATATGCCATACAGTTCCACACACTGGCCTCAGAGCTAGCCTGGAATAATGAGGCTCTCTGCGCGACCTTCAAGAAAGGTTTATCCAGCCACATCAAGGATTGTCTGGCCGCACGAGAGATACCCTCCTCCCTGACGGAGCTCATCCACTTAGCTACCCGCATTGACATACGCTACGTTGAAAGACGCCAAGAGCTTCGCCAGGAGAAAGATCTTGTTCGCACCAGGCGTTATCCGCGCCTGGCTCCTCTCTTCCTGAATCCAACGCATCCTGATACTATGCCTTCCGTCGAGGAGGCCATGCAGGTGGACCGATCTCGCCTGACCCTATAAGAGAGGACTCGCCGTAGGAATGAGAACTTATGCCTTTATTGTGCAAGCTCTGAACATTTCCTAAAGGACTGCCCTATTCGTCCTCTACGTCAGGGAAACGCCCGCACCTAGTGAACGTGGGAGAGGCGTTACTAGGTGTGAATTCTTCCTCTCCACGTCTGACTATTTCTGTGCGGATTTCCCCTTCTGCTGGCTCCCCCTTCTCTGCGGTGGCCTTCCTGGACTCTGGTTCTGCAGGAAACTTTATTGAAGCCTCTTTCATCAACAGGTTCAACGTTCCGGTGATCCGTCTCATCAAACCCTTCTTCATTTCCTCTGTAAATGGAGAGAATCTGGATTGTACCGTGCGTTACCGCACCGAACCCCTGCTCATGTCCGTTGGTGTTCTTCACCAAGAAAAAATTGAATTCTTTGTTTTGCCGAACTGTACTTCTGACATCCTTCTTGGCCTACCCTGGCTCCAGCGTCATTCTCCTACCCTCGACTGGACCACTGGGGACATCAAATCCTGGGGCTACTCCTGCCACAAGCATTGTCTTAAGTCTGTACCCACCAGTCAAGTTCCCATCGCTACTCCTTTGCCCGGCCTTCCCAAGGCCTATCAGGACTTTTCTGATGTCTTTTGCAAAAAACAGGCGGAGGTCTTACCACCACATAGACCCTACGACTGCCCCATTGACTTGCTCCCAGGTACTACACCACCCCGTGGCAGAATTTACCCTCTCTCCTCTTCTGAAACCAAGGCCATGACTGATTACATACAGGAGAACCTCAAAAGAGGTTTTATTAGGAAATCATCTTCTCCAGCCGGAGCGGGGTTCTTCTTCGTTGCCAAGAAGGACGGATCACTACGCCCTTGCATAGACTATCGTGGTCTCAATAAAATCACTATTAAAAATCGCTACCCTCTGCCTCTCATCTCGGAGCTCTTTGACCGTCTGCGCGGAGCAAAAGTTTTTTCGAAATTGGACCTCAGGGGCGCTTATAACCTCATCAGAATCCGTGAAGGAGATGAATGGAAAACCGCATTTAACACCAGAGATGGTCACTTTGAATATCTCGTCATGCCATTCGGACTTTGCAACGCTCCTGCAGTCTTTCAGGATTTTGTCAATAAAATCTTTCGGGACGTACTGTATAACTGTGTGGTTGTCTATCTTGACGACATCCTAATCTTCTCTACCAACCTTGAGGAACATCGGCTCCATGTCCGTCAAGTGCTCCAGCGCCTCCGCGTAAATCATCTTTACGCTAAATTTGAAAAATGCCTTTTCTTTTTCGTACATCACGGGACACAGAGCGACTTAGTCATTACTAATGGGTTATATAGATTACCTTCAGGTGTTGGCACTGGCCAATTCCAAACCGGAAGTACCCTCCCCTATATAAGCCCCTCCCACCCGGGAGCACCTCAGTTTTTTGCCAGTGTCTAAGGTGTTGGCCAAAGAGTAACATGTGTTTTCACTGGGCTTGCGTACAGGTTCTTTTGGGCCTTAGTAAGCTGTTCCGGATCCCACCAAAAAAGCTTCATAGCTAAACGGTCGGTACCCGGGCCTTGCAGCAGAAGAGCAAGGTTTTGCCTGTAATGCTTCTCTTAGGAGGGCTGGACCCTGGGATCCAGAGCTCTGGTCATACCCACGACCAAGATGTTGTCTGTGCAGGGTGCTATACAGGTCCAGGGGAGTGGAATCCTTGGGAACCCGGTCCCTGAAGGTTTAATTACAATGCCTGCCGTGATAGGTGAAGTTTGGACTTCTGTGGCCAAACAAAGTCCTGCGGCGGGGATCAGGTAAGTGGGGGCCCCCAGGAACTTGGTTCTATTGGGGGACCCCCAAGCCTAATTTGTCTTTCTGTCTGTTACCTAACGGTATTCCCGCTAAATATCTGTGTTTGCCTGTAACTACTGAAAATGTAAAATTTTAATAGTAGTCAAGAAAAAAAAAAGGGACCGCGGTACCTGTGTTAAACCACTAGAGGCCGCTGTAGTCCATTTTTCTTGTCATGTGGATCTTTGGTTTTCTCAAGTCAAAAGATCCAGGCAGCTGGTAAGTTTCTCTGTGGGAATCCACTTCCTCTGCCCTGTTGCTGCGCTCATCCACCGCACAGGCCCTCCGGCAAAAAGGGCCCTGGCTCCTAGTCCCCTGTTTGATTTCGAAAAGGGCGCCAATGGCGCACGGGCGCGTGCACGCGCCTCCTATGAAAAAAAGGGGCGGGGCGGGTGGATGACGCTTGATGCGCGCCGCGGCGCTTCTGCGCATGTGCGGGCGTCCCAGCATAGTTAAAAGACACAGTACAAGTGTCAGCTGGATGCAAACAGAGCTAGCAACAAACAGTGGCACACAGAGGCGGTTGATGCAGGCATCCCCATAGAAAGGCACTTTAGTGGACACCAGCTGGTATATAGCAGCACCTGTGTTAGATTATTACCAGCAAAATTGGTGTATGACGACGGGAATACCTCAGCTTTGTGCTTAAAGGATATGTCGTCCAGACGCTCCGGAAATAGATCTTCCAGGAAGCCAAAGGGGTCTCCATCGGGCTCTGAGGATATTGGGCATGCTTGTACTGCACCAATCTCCCCTGAGAATTCAGAGGTCAGTAGCCGTAGAAACCCCGCAGGAATGCCTGGTGCTGCGGCTGTCCCCAGTCCACCTGCTCCTGTATATATAACAGAGGAGGTTTTATCCTCAACTCTGGAAGGATTGGAAGAGAGATTAACAGCATTGATCGCTGCTTCCCTGTCTCAGGAAAAGCGCGTCCGATCTCCGTCTCCTCCTTCAGAGTGCCTGTTAGTGGAGGAACAGCCCCACACAGAGATCGACCTACCTGAAGGGGATCAGGATGAGGTTGATTCAGTTATGGAGGAATCAACAGTGGAAGAACCTTTCTCAGCATCTCAGGCTGAAAGATTATGGGTTCAGTCTCTGACTAATATGGTCCGATCAGCATTTAAAATGCCTCTGGTGGAACCACCATCCACTACGGTTTCCTCGCTGGGGTCGCTAAAAGCTCCCCAGGCTGTCTGTTCCTTCCCAATCCACCCTTTATTAGAAGGGCTTATTTACCAGGATTGGGAGCATCCTGATAAAATATTTGCTCCCCCCAAGAGATTTCCGGTGATCTATCCCATGGAGGATAAGTTCATAAAAAAATGGAGGGTCCCTACAGTGGACGCAGCCATCTCTTCTGTTAACAAATCACTGACATGTCCAGTAGATAATGTTCCAATGTCAAAGACCCAATAGATAAAAAATTGGAGTCTTTACTAAAATCTGCTTTCTCTACAGCAAGCATGGTGACACAACCTGCGGTAGCAGCGATTGGAGTCTGCCAAGCAGTGAAAGATCAGTTGAAACAAGTCTTAAGGGACTTACCAGATCAGCAGGCTCTTGCCCTAGCTGACCTGCCTAGAGCCTTGTGTTTTGCGGTGGACGCCATAAAGGATACAATCCAACAGGCCTCCCGCTTTACGCTGTCTATAGTACATATGCGTAGGCTTCTGTGGCTCAAAAACTGGTCTGCTGAAGCTCCCTGTAAAAAACTGCTGGTTAGCTTCCCATTTCATGGAGAACGCTTATTTGGAGAAGATCTGGACAAATATATCCAGAAAATTTCTGCCGGTAAAAGTTCTCTTACCGGTTAAGAACAAGGGTAGAAGTCCTTCTTTTAAGAGGCCTACTTCTCCAGTCCCTGGCACATCGGCTGTGAAACAGTTCCGACGGCCTCCGCGGTCAAATCCAGGGGGCAGAAATCAGGGACAATCACAGGGTATCAAGAAACCCTGGGTCAAGAGAGGTACAAAACCTCCCCCTAAGTCATGAAGGGTTGCCCCCACTCAGTCGGGTGAGGGGAAGACTTCAGTTGTTCACAGAGACCTGGCGGGACACCATCAGAGATGGGTGATCCCTGCAGTAAGTCTGGGATACAGGCTGGAGTTAAAAGACATTCCTCCTGCCCATTTTATAAGGTCAAACGTGCCAAGCGATCCCCAGAAGAGTGGATCCCTCCTTCTGGCACTAGAGCAACTATTGCCCCAAGGGTAATCATGAAGGTTCCCTTGAAAGAAAACGGGTTCGGGTTTTACTCGAACCTTGTCACAGTCCCCAAACCAAATGGGGACATGAGGCCCATATTGAATATAAAAGGGCTAAACAAGTTCCTACATATCAGGACTTTTTTCGGATGGAGTCGATCCGATCGGTGGCCACCGCCCTACAAGGGCAGGAATGGTTAGCCTCGATCGACATAAGGGATGCTTATTTGCATATTCCCATCTGTCCGGCCCACCAGAAATTTCTACGCCTTGCAGTAGAAGGGCGCCATTTTCAGTTCAGAGCCTTACCTTTCGGTCTGGCCACGGCACCACGAGTGTTCACAAAAATTCTGGCCCTACGATTGGCCAAACTAGGAACACAAGGTGTAACGATAATGGCATATCTAGACGACTTGTTGCTGATAGACCACTCAGTGAAAAAAACTAGAAGTGGTCGTTCACAAGATAATCAAGTATCTGGAATCTCACGGTTGCATTATCAACCGAGACAAGTCAGCCCTAAAACCAGTCAAAAGCCTGGAATACTTGGGGGCTAAGACTGGATTCAAATCAGAGAAAGATTTTCTTACCTCCAGAGAAGGTGTCGTCTTTGAAAGATTTGACCCACTTAGTGGGTACAAAAAAGAAAAACCATCCATACGCCTGTGTATAAGGCTGCTGGGAAAAATGGTGGCTTCATTCGAAGCGGTACCCTACGGTCAATTCCATTCAAGGAACTTGCAGAGGGCCATACTGTCAGCCTGGAACAAAAAAGTTCAGGCTTTAGACTTACCAATGTCCCTGTCCCCTTCCGTTCGCAAGAGCCTCCATTGGTGGTTGGTGCCCCAGAATCTGGGAAGGGAAACCCTTCAGTCCGGTTTCTTGGAAGGTGGTCACTACAGTTGCCAGCCTCATAGGCTGGGGGGCAGTACTGGAGCAATGGTCTCTCCAAGTGGTCAAAAGCAGAGAAGGCCCTGCCCACCAATCTCTTAGAGATACGAGCAGCCCGGTATGCCCTAGTAGCATGGACATCCAAACTCCAAGGGTCACCTGTCAGAATTCAATCAGACAATGCCACAGCAGTGGCATATATCAATCTCCAGGGTGGCACCAGGAGTCGTGCAGCCCAGAGGGAAGCGAAATGCATCCTGGAATGGGCAGAAAGGTATGTCACAGCCATATCCGCGGTTTTCATCCCAGGAGTGGAAAATTGGAGAGCGGACTTTTTTTTTAAGTCGCCAGCAATTATGCCCGGGGGAATGGTCTCTTCACCCCGAGGTTTTCCAGGCAATATGCCAGCGGTGGGGAACACCGGATGTAGATCTGCTAGCATCCAGATTCAACGCAAAGGTGGACAGATTTGTGTCTCGCACAAAGGATCCCCTAGCTTGCGGTTCGGATGCCCTAGTGTTCCCTTGGGATCAGTTCAAGCTGATATATGCATTCCCACCGCGATTAATCCGCAGAATCAGGGTAGAAAAGAAACCAGTGATTCTGGTGGCTCCAGCGTGGCCCCGAAGGGCATGGTACGCGGAGATTGTAAAAATGTCAGTGGGAAGTCCTTGGACCCTCCCACATCGTCCGGACCTGCTTTCGCAAGGACCGATATACTACCCTTCCTTACCAGCCCTAGGTTTGACGGCCTGGCTATAGAAGCCCACATTCTAAAAAAGAGAGGGCTCTCTAATCCTGTGGTATCTACCATGATCAATGCCAGGAAGCCGGTATCCAGGCAGATCTATTATAGGATCTAGAAGGCGTACATCACGTGGGGTGAGGCCAGGAAATGGCATCCACGTAAGTACGTAATAGGTAGGATTCTGGACTTCCTACAGTGGGCTGTACATAGGAAGCTTGCCTTGAGTACTATCAAGGGTCAGACGGCCTTGTCAATATTTTTTTTTTCAAAGGCCCTTGGCTTTGCATTCATTAATCAAAGCTTTCATACAAGGAGTGATGCGTATTAGCCCTCCGGTTAGTATTCCCATATGTCCATGGGACTTAAACCTGGTTCTGTCGGTTCTACAGAAACAACCATTTGAACCATTGCGGCACATTTTCTTGGTTCTTTTCACCAGGAAATTTATTTTCTTAGTAGCCATTTGTTCGGCTAAAAGAGTATCGGAATTAGCCGCCTTGTCCTGTAAGGAGCCATATCTGGTTATCCATAAGTACAGAGTAGTATTACGTCCTCATCCAGCCTTCTTCCTAAGGTGGTATCGAGGTTCCATTTGAACCAAGATGTGGTTCTTCCTTCCTTTTTCCCCAAACCTAGTTCGGTAGAGGAAAAGTTATTGCATTCTTTGGATGTAGTAAGAGCAGTTAAAGCTTATCTTAAAGCCACTGCTCAGATTCGTAGAACGGATACTTTGTTTGTTCTGCCGGAAGGCCCCAGAAAGGGTCAGGCAGCATCAAAAATCTACTTTAGCCAAGTGGATTCGACAGGTCATAATACAAGCCTATGGCTTGAAAAGGAGACCGCCTCCGTTCAAAGTTAGGGCGCACTCCACAAGAGCAGTTGGAACTTCATGGGCAGTGCATCACCAAGCCTCCCTGGCTCAAGTACTGTAAGGCCACAACATGGTCCTTAGTACACACGTTTACTAGATTCTACCAGGTAGACGTCAGAAGTCAGGAGGATGTCGCCTTTGGGCGCAGTGTGTTGCAGGCCGCAAAAGAGCCTCATGCCTGATGGCGCCCAGCTTATGTATCCCTCCCCTCATTTGGCATTGCTTTGGGACGTCCCATTAGTAATGACTAAGTCGCTCTGTGTCCCGTGATGTACGAAAAAGAAAAAGGGATTTTTATAACAGCTTACCTGTAAAATCCTTTTCTTGGAGTACATCACGGGACACAGAGCTCCCACCCCTCTTTTTGGGACACTTATTGCTTGGCTACAAAACTGAGGTGCTCCCGGGTGGGAGGGGCTTATATAGGGGAGGGTACTTCCGGTTTGGAATTGGCCAGTGCCAACACCTGAAGGTAATCTATATAACCCATTAGTAATGACTAAGTCGCTCTGTGTCCCGT
The DNA here is from genome assembly GCA_029206835.1 of Rana muscosa. Taxonomy (NCBI): domain Eukaryota; kingdom Metazoa; phylum Chordata; class Amphibia; order Anura; family Ranidae; genus Rana; species Rana muscosa. Next base: position 228,235,012 of record CM055121.1, read on the forward strand.
GATGTACTCCAAGAAAAGGATTTTACAGGTAAGCTGTTATAAAAATCCCTTTTTTGAGCGCAGCAGCCTTCCTTTCCTAGGTTATCTGGTCTCAGGACAAGGTCTTCAAATGGACCCTGACAAGCTCTCCGCAGTCTTGGATTGGCCACGCCCCTCTGGACTCCGTGCTATCCAACGCTTCCTTGGATTCGCCAACTACTATCACCAGTTCATACCCCTCATTCTTAACCGATTTTCCCCCAAGGTCACTGCTCCTGCTCCTGTCTCTGGTTCTTCCGATGTCTTCTCGGTGAAAGAAATCCTCGCCTCCAAGGTCATCCGAGGTAAAATATTTTTTTTAATTGATTGGGAGAACTGTGGTCCTGAAGAGAGATCCTGGGAGCCTGAGACCAACATTTTAGACAAGGAGCTCATCCGTAGATTCTTGGGTTCCAAGAAAAGGGGGAGACCTAAGGGGGGGTACTCTAACGCCGAGCGCTCCGGGTGTCCCATCCTTCCCGGAGCGCTCGCGGCGTCGGTCCCCCTGCAGCGCTCCGGTCAGCCCCCCTGGCCGTGGGCGCTGCTCTGTTACCGGCGGGGATGCGATCCACGCGGCGGCACATCTCCGTCCGCGGATCGCATCCCATCCTGCTCACCATCCTCCTCCTGCTCCTTCCCGGCGCGCGCGGCCCCGCTGCGCTCTAGGGCGCGCGCGCGCCGGCCTTCTGAGATTTAAAGGGCCAGCGCACCATTGATTGGTGCCTGGTCCAATTACTGTGTGCACACCCAAATCTGATTTAAACCCACTTCCCCTTCCTGTCCTTGCCGGATCTTGTTGTCTTAGTACCCTGTGGAAGCGTTTTGTGAGTTGCCTTGCCTGTGTATCTGACCTGCTACCATTGTCTCAGACTACGAACCATTGCCACCTGCCCTGACCCTCTGCTACGTCTGACCTTGCCTCTGCCTAGTCCTTTTGTACCGCGCCTATCTCAGCCGCCAGAGAGGTGGAGTCGCTACTGGAGGACACGACCTGGTTGCTACCGCCGCAGCAAGTCCATCCCGCTTTGCGGCGGGCTCTGGTGAAAACCGGTAGCTGCTTAGAACCGGTCCCTCAGTACGACCCGTGCCATCCCCTCTCTGGTACAGAGGATCCACCTCCTGTATCCCCACTAGCCGTCAGTCCGGCTCGTGACAGAGGTGAAGGCCAGCATCTAATTACACCCGGGCTGTGTATACGCTCAGAGCCAAGTCTGTTCTGCTGTAATTGGAGTACCACACACTGAAAAGGTCCAACACTTATTTATTCCATAACGGCAAACAAATAGTCCTTTGCGAGCAGACAGTTTGAGACCCATAGAACAGTCCAGTATTGGTGGGGAGTAGGTCAAGGCACAATCCTCAAAGAAACAAAACCGTTGAGGTTTCACCAACGGTTGCTAAGCACAGTGGCTGTTAAATGGACTTTTTTGCTTCAGAGTCTCTTCCAGCGACTCTAGTGAACAGGAACTGGAGTTACCTTCGCTACGTTGCAGCCCCTGTCAGGGGGAAGACATCCCCCCAAGGGAGTCACCAGAGGCCCCGCCGTTACCGGATTAATGCTGTACCGGGCTATCCGGAAGGGTTACACTCCCCGGCCTCCTCGCCTCAGATACGGGTCCCAACACCTTAGGGCCCCTCGGACTCCTCCACCCTCGCGGAACCCAGTCGAAGTCCTGGGCTCCAGGCCTTGGCCATAGCACCTCACCCCAGGCTCAAGGTGCCTGGGATGGACTCCATCCCTCGCTCCGGCCAGGTCAAGGGCACCTGGGCCCGGATCTCCGGAACGCCAGCACCCAGGCTGAAGGTGCCTGGGTGCGGCCGCGTCCTCCAACTCTGAACCCCGAGGTAGGGCGTCCGCCCCTTTTATCTCCTCTCCTTTTGCGTCACAGCAGGTTCCCCGCCCCGCTGTACCGGCGCCAGGAAAGGACAAAAAGGTACAGTCTTGCGGTGCAGGTTCAACTCCGGCCCAGGGCGACAACGCCACCTGCAGGCCACAGGGAACCTTGCACCACCAGAGTCCTCCAAGAACCACAAAAGGGATTCTCAGATTCCACAAATTTGTAGCAAGTTATCCCTGCTATCTGGGAAAGAGAATAGTAACGTGGCGCACATAGTGCCCCCTCACCCTCCTGCCAAGCCTTGTTCCAAGCCACATTGCTGTCTGAATAACGTGTCCGGGTATCAGGATGTGTCAAAACCCAGACTATCCAGGTGAATCCTGGACAGGTGGCAACCTTAGAGAGACTGCAGGATGCCAAGAGGCACGTAAACTGCATGATTACCGTGGTCAGAACACTAAGGGGGACACAGGAAAAGGCAGGATCAACCAGGTATTTTACAGCATAATGAGAGACAAAATACACAGCAGAAGCACTATGCTGTATATCCTGCTTTAAAGGAATAGGATAAAAAAAAATTCTTAGTGTTACAACCACTTTAACTTTTAATTTAAATTTTAAACGCAGTTACCTATTAATGCAGATATGTATTAATTAATAAATTAATAAAATTCAGAAATGTATTTCTAAATCCCCATTTTATCTTTTTGTTTACCCCCCCCCCCCCACACACCCCCCCCACTTTTTTTCTCCCTTACCCGGTGGAGCCAGATATACTTGTTATGGTAACACATACTGGGCCCCTCAAAAAGCTGTGTGAAAGGGCAAGTTGTTCAGAATATCAGCCATGACAGTTTGTAACACAAGTTGGTGAATAGAAGCAGTGGTCCCCTTTTCTTCATTCCCCCAGGAAGCATCTAATACAATACACACACTGTTAGCTGGTGCCAGAACCTCCTTATCAGATCAGGACAAAGGCAGACCCTCTCGTGCCTAATAGCCAAATCCACACTTCAGTCTGAAAACCCTAATAAAGTTGTCTGATTTGCCCACTTAAAATACTGGAGTTTTACCAGATAAATGCCAGCAGTCCACCTATCGTAAATCGTAGCAATACACATTCCTGATAGACTGGTTATCAGCCAAGACTCTAAAACTTCAGTATGTTTTATAACTCATGAAATATTAACAGCACAGCCAGAATAAGGGCATATTTACCTCCATCTGTTAATTTGAAATGTTTTAAATCCAAACACCTCTATATTATGCAATATGGGGAGCCAGCTAGAAACAATAACCCTGTTTGGTAAAGTAAATATCCGAAACCTGCCATATTTATATCCATTTCAAAGCTAATTTCATGGTGGACAATAATATGCATGTTAGCAGACTGTAACCTGTAGTTAAACTGTACCTGTGATACAGGCATAAACACAGTGACATCCCAGGACCCCTCCTCAGATGCTTAATTGGTCAGATGGCCTCTGTCAACACCCTCTTGATACCTAAAAAAAGTGATCGCAACTCACTCCTGAACCCTGCATTCTGACTGCAACGCACACTCCTGAACCCTGCATTCTGACCGCAACTCACACCTCAAACACTGCATTCTGACCGCAACCCACTCCTGAACCCTGCATTCTGACCGCAACCCACTCCTGAACCTTGCATTCTGACTGCAACTTCCACCTGAACCCTGCATTCTGACCACAACGCACTCCTGAACCCTGCATTCTGACCACAACTCACACCTGAACCCTGCATTCTGACCACAACTCACACCTGAACCCTGCATTCTGACCACAACTTACTCCTGAACCCTGCCTTCTGAGCGTAATGCACTCCTGATCTCTGCATTCTGAGCGTAATTCACTGATGAACCCTGCATTCTCTACATAACGCACTCCTAAACCCTGCACTCTCTTGTAATACTTATTTTTGTTCTGAGTAAAAAAAAGGTCGGCCTTACTGTTTTTTTGGGGGGGTAGGAGTGGGACACTGTGCCCGGTGATCTCTAACTTCATCAGCGTTGTTCGAGTAGATCTCCATCTCTCGAAGGTTGCCTACCCCTTCTCTGGAGGATCCCTAAAGTTCCAAGGTACCCTGTTTCTGAATGACTGAACTAGACAGTCAAAACAAATTCTATACTAAATGTTTTTAGGAATATTTATGAGGATTTCAGAACCGTATTTATTGGAATAGAGCAGTCGCAGTTTGCTCCTGTAAACGTGCCCCTACAGAAATTTCTCAGCTTTCATTGGCTTTAAATGGCAACCTGCAGTTTAGTGCAATAGCTCTTTCCTTTATACTTCATAAACAAGAAAGGAGAGAAAGATCATTTAGCTGTTATTGCTCATGAAAAGCATTTATATTAGTCATTAAACATTACAAATCTCAATATTTATACTCGAGTTTTAAGCAGAGATTTCTCATTTTTATTGGATGAGTCCACTTTAAATTAGAACTATAGTCAAAACTTTTTTTTTCATTTTGGATAAAGTAAAAGAGGGTTATACCCACTGTCAGATTTTTTTTTTTGCCATCTATGTCCAATTGCAGGAAGTGAGAAATTCAGACAAAGAAAAAAAAAATTTAGAAGGGAAATCGAAGGAAAAGGTAAGTGAACCAACAATGTACTAGCTTAAAGGAACCTATTTAGAAAATAAAAAACAAACCTTTACAACCCCTTTAAGCATGCTTTAGTTGAGCACAGATTGTTGCATTCCTTACAACAGGCATTATATCATTAGAATTATTACTATTTCCCATTGGAGGAAATAGCAGACATTTCACAGAGAACTCACCAACGCCTAAAATACAGACAAATACTCAGAGAGCCATACAATACGGGGAAGAAATTGCTTGTGGTTGAGTGAGCCAATTTTCAGTTCAGCTCTCCAGACTTTCTACAAGAACAAATCCTTCATGTTCTTCCGTTTGTCTATAACCGTTTTGTGACCCTTCTTCCAAATATATTCCTTTCTAAATTCAATCATAATACACATGAAGTTCTTTTTGAATAGCCCTCCCCTGTCCTTTGCTTGCCTGTTGCCTTGGGAGAAGTTTAACGCACTGTGGCCATTCTATGTACGGTAAAAGCTGGCAGAAATCAGCTACCGTATTTGCCGGCGTATAAGGCGACTGGGCGTATAAAACGACCCCCTAATTTTCCAGCTAAAATTTTGGTTTTGGGGTATACTCGCCATATAAGATGACCCCCTTCCGAATATTTATGCCTCACCTCACTGTGCCATTGTATGCCTCACTGTGCCATTGCATACCTCACTGTGCCATTACATGCCTCACCGTGCCATTACATGCCTCACTGTGCCATTACATGCCTCACTGTGCCATTGCATACCTCACTGTGCCATTACATGCCTCACTGTTCCATTACATGCCTCACTGTGCCATTGCATACCTCACTGTGCCATTGCATGCCCCACTGTGCATTGCATGCCTCACTGTGCCATTGCATACCTCACTGTGCCATTGCATGCCTCACCTCGACGATACCATACAGTACCTTATCCCTGTATGCAGAGTCAGTCAGACCGCGGGCGTCCATTGTTCAAAAGCCGCGCCTCCTTATGGATGCCCTCTCGCCCAAGGCCAAGGACGAGAGGGCATACGTGATAGGCGGAACACTGAACAGAGGCTCTGCTGGGAAACTGAGTGTTCCGCCTATCACAGAACAGCACGAGGAGGAGGCACAGCTTTTGAACAATGAACGGTCGCGGTCTGACTGAGACCCCCGAGTTTTGAGGCATATTTTTAAGTATAAAAGGTCGTCCCTTACACCGGAAAATACGGTAACTTGCTTGTCTCTGCAGGCCATGCACAGTGCAGCTCTCAACAGCTTCAGGATGAAGGCCCTGTATGAAGACTTTTTTCATGGTAAAACTGAACTAAACGCAGACATAAAAAAACAACAGTTATTGCAGTTCTGGATTCATTAAAATATGATCAATTGTATTTTAGTATGCAACTAGGGTAAGTATCTGAATTCGACTTGGTATCAGACTCTTGTGATCCTCTACACCAGTCTCTCTCCAGTGGCCGGATGAGGCCCTTTGCTTGCTTTCTTCTGGCCCTAGGGGCACTATTTCATTCACTGACACCAACGATGGGGCACAATTCCTCCCAATGATGATAGGGCCCAATGACATCAATGATGGGGCACAATTCCATCGTTCCCAACTGTCCCTGATTTACAGGGACTGTGCCTGATTTGGAACAAAGTCCTTCTGTCCCTATTTTCTCCTTATGTGTCCCTCATTTTGGTTTGATCTATATACCGTATTTATCGGCGTATAACATGCACTTTTTTCCCCTTAAAATCAGGGGAAAAATCGTGAGTGCGTGTTATACGCCAATCCCTGCTTTCTCTGAGGGAAGAGGAGCGAGCGCCACTGAATTACATAGAGCCACTATCTCCTGTGTACCCGGCGCTCCGTCATGCACAGCCATGCCTACTGGCCCCGCATTGGGCCACTGTTCTGTCTTTCATATGAGCAGTGCCAGGAGGCATGGCTGTGAGTGACAGAGCGCTGGGTACACAGGAGATCGCGGCTCTGTGTAATTCAGCGGCGCCCGCTCCTCCTCTTCCCTCAGAGACAGCAGGGATAATCCAACAATAGCAAGGCTACAATGATGGGAAAGGTGAGGCTGTATATGGGCACTGAACAGGCTACATTGTTGGGAAATTTAATGGCTGCAGATGGGCACTGAGCAGGGTGCATTGTTGGGCAATTTAATGGCTGCAGATGGGCACTGAGCAGGGTGCATTGTTGGGCAATTTAATGGCTGCAGATGGGCACTGAGCAGGTTGCATTGATGATGAGCTGTGACCCTAATTTTGCTTCAAAGTTCTTTATTTAAAATGTAAGTTTTTTTCCTTAAACTTCCCTCCTAAAATTGGGGTGCGGTTTATGCGCAGATAAATACGGTAGGTGCATATAAAATGCATCTTTTATCTTTCAAAAAGAGTTTCCCAGTGCTAAACCTTTCATCCAATTTCTAAATTGCTTTTGTAAGTTTCAAGAGCCAGTATAAAGGAATAGTAGTCATTAAAAAAAGAACTTGTGGGTTTAACTAATCATTTTTTGTATAATTCTCCCTTAAGGGGGCATGGCAGGGGTGTGTGACTTATGCCTACATACTTTTACTAATAGGTGTCCCTCGTTCTCTCAAAAAGTTGGGAGGCATGCAATTCCTCTCAATGACACCAACAATGGGGCACAGTTCCTATCAATGACATCAACGATGGGGCCCAATGACACCAATGATGGGACACAATTCCTACCAATGACACCAAAGATGGGGCACTGTTTATTCCAACTGATGCTGGGACATTTTCTACTCCCAATGGCCACAGTCCGGCCCCCCTAAAGTCTGAAGGACAGTAAACTAGCCCTTTGTTTATAAAGTTTGGAGACCCCTGCTCTACACAGAAACTCCCAGACTGGGAGGTCCACCACTAAGAGCCAGTCAGGTATGCTGAAATTCACATGAGCTAGCAAAGAATGACGCATCACTGTGTTACCGCTACTTCTTTACTGTCCAATCCCAGGCTGGGGGCAGTGACACGACCAGGTTGTAGTTCATAACTGTGGTAGAACAAAGTCAGGTCATGAACTTGGCTCTGCTGTGTGTTGGGGCTGTGTGTATCTCAGGCATAGATGGAAGGCAAAACAACTCTTAAATATGTCAAACATCTTGCAACAATCTATCTGCATGGCTGAAATTCAGCTTGAAATCCCACTTACATAACAAAATGGCAAGGGTAATTATAAAATAATATATAGCTAAATAAAACACAGGCTCACATAGAATGCATTCATGTTTTTTTTTTTTTTTGTAGTTTATAAGTTTTGGTTCATCCTATCACTCCATTAGAGAATGTAAGACAGTGCTCGGTTTCCAAAAATGCTCAGGAATTAGGTGAATGCCAAGAACAACCCAGCACTGAAAGATTCAGGACCCTTATGTCATGATAAATGAATGCTGTTTTAATTACATTCTTGGTTCTGCTGATATCTTACAGATGCACTGGAACTGGCATGTTTCAATGGAACAAAGGATTATATTTTGGTGTATAAAATAATTGAGTGTTACAATTATTGTGTCTCCGGTCTTTTTCCAGTCTCTCCTCTATTCAAGCAGAATGGATGTTATAAAGCTGGCCACACATGTTACAATTCGATTGTTCAAACTTCTTTAGATGCGGCAACACGTATATGGGTAGGGCCTACCTGACTGAATAGAAATGAAACGCATTGTTTAGGTAGACCCTCACGATCCAGTGTGTTGTTTTTGTTCTCTTATTGTAGCCTGGTCTGTGGCTCCTTTAAATTACTTACAGAATTTTTCCTTGCTGCAAGGACTATATTCTGCTGTTCCAGAGATCTGCTGTTCCAGAGATCTGCTGTTCCACAGACCCGCTGTTCCAGAGATCGGCTGTTCCAGAGACCTTCTCCTCCAGATATCTGTTATTACAGAGACCTACTGTCACGTACCTGATCCGAAGCAAATATGCAGAGAGGGGCTCCCCTTGCGGCTCGGTGCGGTATACCTCTGAAAGTGCCACAGAAGGTATACAGCCCGAAGTAGCACGGGTTGCCGGCAGGATCTGGATGGGTCCAGAAGAGCATCACCTTGTAAAGACTGCCAGGGCGTGGTGGTGCACAGGCGGTCAGGAACTTCACGCTGTGCTTGGAATAGACCGTGCTTCAGAGGACAGCAGTGAACACCCGGCTGAGGGTCAAACACAGGATGGCCAGTGGACGCCCGGCTGAGGGTCAAACACAGGATGGCCAGAAGCAAGAGCAAGTCCGTGAAGTAAGCTGAGGTCATAAACTGGTAATCAAGCAGGAGCAAGTCCATATAGCAAGCCGGGATCATGCACAGGTAATCAGGCAGAGGCAAAGTCCTTATAGCAAGTCGGGGTCATGCACGGATAATCAGCAGAAGGACGGTCAAGGAGCAAGCCAGGGGATGAGCCAGGAGAGGAGGTCAACAGGTCTGGAACAAGCCGGGTCAAAAACAGGAGATCCAAAAAGTAACACAGAGGTTCAGGAGTACAGGAAGCTGACGACAATCCAGCAAATTGGGTCAGACAGTGGTAGCCTTTTATAGGCCAGCAGGGGGATCCACCTGTCACATGATGTGCCTATGGCCCCCATTTCTTCTACTGGCAAGATTGCCAGTACTTCCACGGCCACTTCCCTGACACCTACTGTCCCTGAGACCTGCTGATACAGAGATCTTCAGTTCAAGAGACCTGTTATTGCAGAGATCTTCTGTTCCAAAGACCTTCTCTTCCAGATATATGTTATTCCAGAGACCTACTGTCCCAGAGACATGCTGTTCCAGAGATCTGCTGTCCAGAGACCTGCTATTCCAAAGATCTGCTGTTCCAAAGACCTTCTCTTCCAGATATCTGTTATTCCAGATACCTACTGTTCCAGGAATTTGCTGCTCCAGAGTCCTGCTGTTCCAAAGATCATCTATTGCATATACAGTTGTGCTCAAAAGTTTGCATACCCTGGCAGAAATTGTGACATTTTGGCATTAATATTGACAATATGACTGATCATGCCATAAAAACTGTCTTTTATTTAAGGATAGCAATCACATGAAGCCATTTATTATCACATAGTTTTTTGGATCCCTTTTAAATCATAATGATAACAGAAATCACCCAAATGGCCCCCCTGATAAAAAGTTTACATACCCTGGAATGTTTGGCCTTGGTACAGACACAGAAGGTGGCACACACAGGTTAAATTGGCAAATAAAGGTTAATTTCCCACATTTGTAGCTTTTTAAATCACATTTAGTGTCTGTGCATAAATAGTCAATAAGTTTGTTAGCTCTCACATGGATGCACTAAGCAGGCTAGGCACTGAGCCATGAGGAGGTAGAAAAGAACAGTCAAAAGATCTGCATAACAAGGTAACGAAACTTTACAAAGATGGAAAAGGATATAAAAAGATATCCAAAGCCTTGAATATGCCAGTCAGTACTGTTTAATCACTTATTAAGAAGTGGAAAATTAGGGGCTCTTTTGATACCAAGCCATGGTCAGGTAGATCAAGAAAGATTTCAGCCACAACTGCCACAGTAATTGTTTGTGATACAAGACCAAACATTCCAGGGTATGTAAACTTTTTATTAGGGCCATTTGGGTGATTCCTGTTATCATTATGATTTAAAAAGGATCCAAAAACGATGCGATAATAAATGGCTTCATGTGATTGCTAGCCTTAAATAAAAGACAGTTTTTTGGCATGATCAGTTATATTTTCAATATTAATGCCAAAATTAATGCCGGGGTATGCAAACTTTTGAGCACAACTGTATCTGTTATTCCAGAGACCTGCTATTCCAGAGATAGTCTATTCCAGAGACCTGCTTTTCCAGACCTGCTGTTCCAGAGACCTACTATTCTAGGAGTGCTGCTGTAAGACTGTGTTGTTCACCACAACGAGTACAAAATGTATTTAGCTACACACATCTGAGACTTAAGTAGATTTAATGTTACTGCAAAGGAGCTACCGCTTGCACTGGCTAGAAGCTATCTTACTCCAATGGAAGTGTTGCATTGTGGCACCAGATTCCGATAAACCCCCTGTCCGCAGACCCCCTGACAACCCTGGCTGTTGGTTTTCAGGGTCTGCGGGCGGGGGGCTTATCGGAGCACCTACCCCCCCCATGTTATGGGCATGTGGCCTGGTACGGTTCAGGAGGGGCGGCGCTTGCTAGTCCCCACCCCCTTTCCTGGATGGACGGGCTGCGTGCTCAGATAACGGTCTGGTATGGACTTTGGGGGGAACCCCCATGCTGTTTATTCAATTTAGGGGTTCCCCTTAAAAATTCATACCAGACCGAATGGCCTGGAATGCTCTTAGAGGGGGAACCCAGGCCAGTTTTTTTTTTATTTGGCGTGGAGTTCTTCCTAAAAATTAATACCAGACACAGCGCCTGGTATTGTCGGGGATTGAAGTCAAATCCCTGTTCATTGAAGTCGGACGCATGTCGGACTTCAAGTCACAGAGCAAAGTCGGATCCAAAGTAGTACGACTGTCGTGTCGTCCCAGTGTGAACCCGGCCTAAATAGGCAAAACACACGTTCTTTTTAGGCCCCACAATCTCACTGCATAGGGCCACTGTCAACATGCAGAATTTTTTTTTTTAATTATCAAACACTACATACATGCCAGTCTGATCTCCCTAATGCCAGGTTTACACTTGTGCGTTTGGTTCTTGCTGCGGGTCCCCACCTATTCCTGCAGCTGCATCCTCCCACACAGAAAATGTGTGCGGATGACATCAATCCTAATGGCACCCGCACACACTGAATATCTCAGCAACAGCTTTTCGCACTGGGAACTGCCGTGCACCGCAAATTCATGTGAATGGGCTGCTTTACTTTCAGAAAACGCAGGGAAAAGGTCGCTGCTCTATTTTTGAAATCGCAGTCCGCATGGAAATCGCAAAATGTGTCTCGCAGAGCTGCAAAAGTGTGAACCAGGCCTAAGACCATTGAAGTAACATTGACATTTCATATATGGAGATGATTAGTAGCCTGTGAATCCGTGACCCTTCTGGTTAGGACCTCCCCCTTTTTACCGCGGATTCAGTGCCCTGGCTTATTTGTAGGAACTGTAATGCCTACCTTCTGTCTGTAGCAATGACAGTTCCTATATTTGTCCTCTGGAGTGTTATGATTATGTGAACTTTCTGTTGTCAGCTGAAGATAACTGTAGACAGCTGTGAACATTTGGGAATTAGGGGCGTGGCAATGACTCATGTATTTTGCATAAGGCAATAGGAGCACAAGGGAGGCTGAGAATTTGGCTCTATTAAGCACAGTTAGTACACAGTACTGCAAGTACGGTCTGGATACTGTAGGTACATTCATGGGATCATGACAGCGTTATGGAAAAAATATTATTGGTTAGGTGAGATTGTTCTTTAAAGCGATACTGAACTCAAAAGTGATTTGCTATGCAATAGGGAACATTTGGGTATTGTTAATTGTGCTTAAAGTGTTACTAAACCCAGGAGCCTGCGTTCACTATATCTGGTCTCTCACAGTACACAGAACATAGAAATGCAATTAGTTTAGTAAATATAAACTGCTATATGCATCAGCAGTATATAGCAGTCCTGTGACTTCTATCAGTGTCTGGTTAAAGCTTGTAGGCAGTGGCGGCTGGTGTTTTTTTTTGAGGGTGGGGCAAACAAACAACCCCCCCTCCCGCTGTTTGTGCCGCTCCTTCCCACCTCATTGGCATGCAATAGGATCGCCTGTCTATTTAGCCAATCGGGTGATGGGTGTCAAAACCCGCTTCCTGATTGGCTGGGAGGAGGATCAGTGTTACAACAGCGAATATTCATTCGCTGTTGTAACACACCTGGGTGGGTTGTGAGCGCATTCTCTGAGCCCGGAGCCCACCCTACTTTGAAGCTTATTAGAGCATTGGAATCCATGCATCCGGCATCCTGAAAGGGGCCAGACGCATTGATAGGGGGAGGCGGTGATGGATAGTGGGGGCGGCACTTGTGTGCCCTTAATGGACGGGCCACCCCTGCTTGTAGGAGGAGTTTTCATTCTCCTCTGACTGTCCCATGAGGCTGCAGAACCCCTGACTGTCTGTCTGGACAGTGCTGATTGGCCCTGTGCCGATCACATGCACCCTCCCAAGGAAAAAATAAAATCTCTAACAATACACACCAAACTGGGAATGTGCAGAGTGACACCAAAGGCTCTGTCTTATCAGGAGATGGATTGTGGACTGTGGAAGAAGGGGAGGATCAGAGAAGACAGGATCAAACAGCCATTTTATACAATGCAGAGGATTAACCGCTTAGGTTCCACAGTGAGTATAACAAGCATGCTTTACTCCATATACAGACTGATTTTACTCTTGTGGGTTTAGTAACACTTTAAGCATTACCCTAAAATATTTACCCCACTTTAAAGTGGTTGTATAGTCAATTTTTTTACTTTTACCTACAGGTAAGCCTATAATAAGGCTTACCTGTAGGTAAAAAAAATATCTCCTAAACCTGTACGGTTTAGGAGATATTCCCCTTGCATGCACGCAGGGGATTCTCAGCTTAAAGCCCGGCAGACGCCGAACCTTGCCGGAAAGAAGTCTCCTGCACACATGTGCGGGAGTGACGACATTGCGGCTCCAGCCACTCACAGCGCTGAAGCCGCGATACCCAGAAGACACGCCGAGGCAACATGTCAGCTACCTCGGCTTGGACCAGGTGAGATACCGACGCCTCGTTCTAAGGTAAGTATTTCATAATGAGCTAGTATGCGGTGCATACTAGCTCATTATGCCTTTTGCCTTACAGGGGTATAAAAAAAAAAGTGTCAGCGGGTAAACAACCACTTTAAGTATATAGGTGAAATGTACAAGTTAGCAGCTTGTAAGGATTGGTGTTTTTCCTATACGGACCAGGGGCGGATCCAGGGGGGGCAACGGGGCAATTGCCACCCCCGAGAAATTAGTTTTAGTTGCGGAACTTGTGGGTGCCGCAGAGTCTGAGCGGGCGGTAGTTGTGGAACTTGCGTGCGCCTGAGAGTCTGAGCGGGCGGCTCCACGGGCGGGTGAAAGCGTGGGCTGCCGGGTGCCTCGTGTGTGGGCGGGCGGCGAGTGACAGTCAGAGAGTGGGCGGTCAGCTGGTCGGCTCTGTGGGTGAGCGGGCGGCTGGCCAATCAACAAACTGGCGGCCAGGGGAGCAGAGAGATGACATCATCTCTCACCGCCCCGCACCTGCCCTGCATCCCTGCAGTAACTTACGCCCTCACTGTGCAGGCAGCAGAGAGATTACATCATCTCTCTGTTGCCTGACTCTGACAAGCAAATCACCACCTTAGCAAGTGACAATCCACAAGGTGTGGCAGGTGATGTGGCAAGTGACAATCTGCATCTGGTGGCAGGTGACATGGCAAGTGACAATCCGAAACATTTGGCAGGTGACGTGGCAAGTGACAATCCGCAACTTGTGGCAAGTGACGTGGCAAATGACAATCTGCATCTGGTGGCAGGCAAGTGACATTCTGCAACATGTGGCAGGTGATGTGGCAAGTGACAATCTGCAACGTGTGGCAGGCGACGTGGCAAGTGACAATCCGCAAGGTGTTGCAGGTGACGTGGCAAGTGACAATCCGCAACGTGTGGCAAGTAACAATTCGCAACGTGTGGCAGGCGACGTGGCAAGTGACAATCCGCAACGTGTGGCAGGTGACGTGGCAAGTGACAAGCTGCATCTGGTGGCAGGTGACGTGGCAAGTGACACACTCGGGGCACCCACTGATTCTGCATTATGGTGAGTTGAACCATTTCATTTTATATTACAATGTAATGATAGAAATAATGCGCTTCAATCATCCTGACACCATAACAACCATGGTGCCGTGATCATTGAAGCGCCAACACTAGTGGTGCAACGGATCGGTGACGATCCGTGATCTGAACGGGTCACCCCGTTCGGATCGGCACACACCGCGATCCGCCTAGCTCTGGAGCCGCGGCCATCTTGGTACACCCGGCGGCGGCGGCCGCCTTGTGCGTGCTGACGTCATCACCCCTCACCCTCGCTGCTCGTGGATCTGAACTGGCCGGCGGGAGAGACTAAGGTAAGTGGGGGAGATGCCCATTACAGGGGGAGAAGATTGTGGATATTACAGGGGGAGAAGATTGTGGATATTACAGGGGGAGAAGATTGTGGATATTACAGGGGGAGAAGATTGTGGATATTACAGGGGGAGAAGATTGTGGATATTACAGGGGGAGAAGATTGTGGATATTACAGGGGGAGAAGATTGTGGATATTACAGGGGGAGAAGATTGTGGATATTACAGGGGGAGAAGATTGTGGATATTACAGGGGGAGAAGATTGTGGATATTACAGGGGGGGAAGATTGTGGATATTACAGGGGGGGAAGATTGTGGATATTACAGTGAGGGGGAAATTACGTGGATATTAGTAATTTTTTTTTTTTTTTGCTGATCTGAAAATGATCCGATCTGTGACCCCTGATCCGAGGATCGATCCGATCCGTGAGTTTTTTGATCCGTTGCACCCCTAGCCAACACCAGTCTGTTCCCTGATAAATCGCCCCGAAAAAAATATATTTTCTGGTAGTACCCCTCCCGAGACTAGACTCTGGATCCGCCCCTGATACGGACATAGAGAAACAGTAACTTTTTTCCCCCAAGATTGCTAAGTGCTTCTTTATGTGTTTAGCAGCAGGGGCCAAGCCGACTAGCTTTAAATGTAGACTGCAAAACAACATTACTGCTCTCACCTTTGGCCAGCCACAGAGACACACAGAGTACCATCTAGATAATAACCATAGGAATCGCACAACACCCCATAATAAAACCTTCCAATGGAAACCAAAAGAATCCTCAATCATTAACTTGGAGAGCAGAAATTCTGCCTATTAAATATGTTTATAGCTCAGCTACAGTGACTTTCACTTTCTTTTCTATGTAAAATAATTGAGCAGGATGTGCCAAACATTTTAGATAAGACAATAAAATGTGTGAGAAACGTTTTTCTAGAAGATAAAGTGACAGTAAACTTTGATATAACAGTGGGAATGTATTATTACATGCTGTTGCAAATAGGGTAGTGGCAGCTGCAGGGATGGTGAAAGGATTTTTGACACCCTGGGCAAAACCTAATTTTGCCCCCCCCCCTGGCTCCAACCCTGACTCCACCCCCTTTGCCATGCCCATGTACACCCCATCATTAATGAAGCGCCCATCAAATGCAGCCCTCCAGCGCACATCAATAAATGTTTGCTTGCTTCCATTCATTCGGGACACAGACACAGTCCTCCATCGCCGCTGCGCACGATGCTGAGACTTAGTTGCTTGCTGCAGAGAGAAAAGAGTAGGAACACCAGTGGCTGGGCGCCCTAGGCAGCTGCCTAGTTTTCCTAGTGGTAGCACCGGCCCTGGGCAGCTGAATCGGGTTCCCAGCCGTGTACTGAGAGGTGGAGCCAACAGTCAATCAGGCAGCCAACTGGATCCCGACAATATTGTCGGGATCCTTTAAGAGCCTGGAGCAGCTTTGTCACATCAACTGATAGTCGACAATAGCTCTGAGGGGCTCCCGCTCACAGTCACACTCATGTCTACTCTACGAACAACATGCACAAATACAAGGAGCACCAGACCTAAGGTTAAAAGTGTCCAAATTAATTTATTTGTTTATACTAAAAAATGGCCAATGTGCTTTGGTGGGTTGGGAAAAACTGCCCCTTCATCAGGGCTTCAGTTAAAATAAGAACCTAGACACCCCGGTCACACCGATCGCACCATTGAAAATCATGCTTCTTCACTTGAAGTAGGACGATTTCAAAGCAGCATTTCAGTGCTACTTCAGGTGTGACTTTGAAGACAGCTGTGTATGCAGAGATGTCTATGCAAGTCGCACCTAAACTTGCAAAAAGTAGTGCAGGAAATACTTTCAATATCGGGGTCGGAGTCGCACCAATTTGACTGCTTCTATTGCAGACAATAGGGTGTGACTTGTCATGCGATTTTAAACTGTCAAATCGCATGACAAGCCGGACTGGTGTGACTGGGGGGGGGCTTGATGGACCCAAAATAGAGCTTTCCTGTGTGTATCGGTGTAGGGAAGCTAATTGCTGGATCAGGAGAATTATTGGGAAGCATTATCTCCATGAGCAATCAAGATAAGGTCCTCTATATGTACAATGCAGGGTTAATAGACCTGCATTGTACATAATAGTGCAGGAGGAGCACCCACAGCCTGGAGTGCTGGAGGAAGAAGAGGAGAGCACGCTTTTTCATCTCCCCCTAGATGTAAGAAGCAGTGCAGGTTGGTGACACTGCAAGGGTCGTTTTTTCATGTGCCCCAAGTTGGGCTTTAAAGTGTATCTAAAGACAAAACCTTTGTTGTAGGCCCCTTTCACACTGGGGAAGGAGCGGCGTCGGCGGTAAAGCACAGCTATTTTTAGCGGCGCTTTACCGCTGTCAGTCGCTGCTCTCTCCTCTGCCTAGTGCTCCACAGCCCGGTGGAGCACTGGGCTGTGGAGGGGGCAGGAGTGGCTCTGTGACGTCAGCCAACAGTCCGCTTCAGCCCGCTGTCTGCTGAAAACAGGTCACAGGAGTGCAGAATGATCTTCACTCCTGTGATCCATAGGAGAAATACAGCCAAAAGAGCTTTGTCTGTACTTATCATAGGTGTGCGCAGTCTATTGCATTAGGGTGTGCACCCCAAAGCTCAAACATACATGCATGTGTGTAAATATATACAGGTCCTTCTCAAAAAATTAGCATATTGTGATAAAGTTCATTATTTTCTGTAATGTACTGATAAACATTAGACTTTCATATATTTTAGATTCATTACACACAACTGAAGTAGTTCAAGCCTTTTCTTGTGTTAATATTGATGATTTTGGCATACAGCTCATGAAAACCCAAAAATCCTATCTCAAAAAATTAGCATATTTCATCCGACCAATAAAAGAAAAGTGTTTTTAATACAAAAAAAGTCAACCTTCAAATAATTATGTTCAGTTATGCACTCAATACTTGGTAGGGAATCCTTTTGCAGAAATGACTGCTTCAATGCGGCGTGGCATGGAGGCAACCAGCCTGTGGCACTGCTGAGGTGTTATGGAGGCCCAGGATGCTTTGATAGCGGCCTTAAGCTCATCCAGAGTGTTGGGTCTTGTGTCTCCCAACTTTCTCTTCCCAATATCCCACAGATTCTCTATGGGGTTCAGGTCAGGAGAGTTGGCAGGCCAATTGAGCACAGTAATACCATGGTCAGTAAACCATTTACCAGTGGTTTTGGCACTGTGAGCAGGTGCCAGGTCGTGCTGAAAAATGAAATCTTCATCTCCATAAAGCTTTTCAGCAGATGGAAGCCTGAAGTGCTCCAAAATCTCCTGATAGCTAGCTGCATTGACCCTGCCCTTGATAAAACACAGTGGACCAACACCAGCAGCTGACATGGCACCCCAGACCATCACTGACTGTGGGTACTTGACACTGGACTTCAGGCATTTTGGCATTTCCCTCTCCCCAGTCTTCCTCCAGACTCTGGCACCTTGATTTCCAAATGACATGCAAAATTTGCTTTCATCCGAAAAAAGTACTTTGGACCACTGAGCAACAGTCCAGTGCTGCTTCTCTGTAGCCCAGGTCAGGCGCTTCTGCCGCTGTTTCTGGTTCAAAAGTGGCTTGACCTGGGGAATGCGGCACCTGTAGCCCATTTCCTGCACACGCCTGTTCACGGTGGCTCTGGATGTTTCTACTCCAGACTCATTCCACTGCTTCCGCAGGTCCTCCAAGGTCTGGAATTGGTCCTTCTCCACAATCTTCTTCAGGGTCCGGTCACCTCTTCTCGTTGTGCAGCGTTTTCTGCCACACTTTTTCCTTCCCACAGACTTCCCACTGAGGTGCCTTGATACAGCACTCTGGAAACAGCCTATTCGTTCAGAAATTTCTTTCTGTGTCTTACCCTTTTGCTTGAGGGTGTCAATGATGGCCTTCTGGACAGCAGTCAGGTCGGCAGTCTTACCCATGATTGCGGTTTTGAGTAATGAACCAGGCTGGGAGTTTTTAAAAGCCTCAGGAATCTTTTGCAGGTGTTTAGAGTTAATTAGTTGATTCAGATGATTAGGTTAATAGCTCGTTTAGAGAACCTTTTCATGATATGCTAATTTTTTGAGATAGGAATTTTGGGTTGTCATGAGCTGTATGCCAAAATCATCAATATTAAAACAAGAAAAGGCTTGAACTACTTCAGTTGTGTGTAATGAATCTAAAATATATGAAAGTCTAATGTTTATCAGTACATTACAGAAAATAATGAACTTTATCACAATATGCTAATTTTTTGAGAAGGACCTGTATAGGGCAGTAGGGCAATGGACAGTGTCAGTAGGGCAGAGGAAAGGGAGTTATTGCTCCAGGTGAATATGCTGCAGTAATCAATGTTCTCTCAGGGAACCATGGGTGCTCGCACTGCACAAGGCAAACAGAGAAAGAATTGGATATGGACGGCCGCACTCCAAAAAACCTTGACGGTTGCCTTTATTGTAAAGGATAAAAATGCACTACAAAACACAGCAAATGGGGGACAGACAGCTGACGCGTTTCACACTATAATCTAGTCCTTCCTCAATGCACTAAGCACTAGATTATAGTGTGAAATGCGTCAGCTGTCTGTCCCCCATTTGCTGTGTTTTTGTAGTGCATTTTATCCTTTACAATAAATTATTTCTCTGTAGGGCAGAGGTTGGTGTCAGTGGAGCAGTGGATGGTGTCAGTAGTTCCTTTTTTTTACCTTTTTTCAAAAAAACAATTTATAATAATATTTAAAAAAAAAAAATCACAATTTTTTTTCTGAGCCCCATTGGGGGGCTTTGGTGAAATATCAGGAGTCTAAACAGACCCCTGATGTCTCACTTTGGAGAAAAAGAAAGGGACTGAGGACAGAGATTCCCCAGTCTCTTCCTCTGCAGCCAAGCAGCAGGGGAAATCTGTGTACACCCTGTGCGCACGCCTATGGTACTTATCCTTTAAAGCAGAGCTCCACCCTAAAGTGGAACTTCCGCTCATCGGATTCCTCCGGTGCCACAATTAGCACCTTTCAGGGGGGAGGGGGGTGCAGTTACCTGTCTAAGACAGGTATTTGCGCTCACTTCCGGGCATAGACTCTGTGGAAAACTGCGGGCATTACGCCACTTCCCGTCCCCCCTGTTGTGTTCTGGGAAACACGCGGCTCCCAGAACACAGCGGGGACCAGTGAGGACGGCGCTGAGCGACTCGCGCATGCGCAGTAGGGAACCGGGCAGTGAAGCTGCAACGCTTCACTTCCTGATTCCCCTCCAAGGATGGCGGTGGGGGCAGCAGAGTGACGAACGATTGCTCGTCTTCTGCTGCCGACGTCGCTGGACTCCAGGACAGGTAAGTGTCCATTTATTAAAAGTCAGCAGCTGCAGTATTTGTAGCTGCTGGCTTTTAATATTTTTTTTATGGCGGAGCTCCGCTTTAAGTAAGCTTGAAAGAAGATTCAGAATGATGCTTGAAGGTTCACCAAGTTGGCTTTATACCATATATCACAAAAATATTTGGCGTTTATGTTGCTTTTTACAGAAATGATACAACATAAACTGTAACACACACTACAAATTCCAGGAAAACTGAAATACCGAACGCAAAAAAAAAAAAAACACTATTATTTAAAAAAAAAATGACATGATAGTCATCTACTAACAACTGGATTTTGTTCTGTACTTTTTGACAGTTCTTCAGTCCTTGCTTCCAGCAAGGCCATATAGACTGCACTAGGGCTTACAGTAATGCTGTGAAATTTGGCAGGAATATGTACAAATCTCTTGCAGTCGGCAGACCCAGATTTCTGGTTAGCTTCTTAGCAATTGTAGTAGTAAAGCTGCCTACACTGATATTTGAGGTTACACCAGATGACTGCATACGTGAGAAGGTTAGTAGGTGACACAAAAGACCCCGAGCCCGGCTCGCTATACAAGTGGTTGTGATCGTGTAAGTTTACACCATATAATAGTACAGCACATTACTCAATGTGAATGTCAAGAAAGACACAAGGGGAGTACATCAAAGCCACAGACCACAAAGGTCATTAGCTGAAGTCCCCACTGATGTGGATTTTAGAAATAATTTCAAATGTCTAGTGAATTTCTCTTATTTTTAGCTATCACTTGATTTTTTTTTTTTTCAATCATATGAAAGGTATAATTAAAAAAATAATAATAATAATTCTGAAGTTTTAATAACACATTTCAAAGTTAGCTTTGTTTTTTTTTTTCCCAGGACATTCTCATTTCTTGCGAATCCAAGTAATACAAAGCTTAAAGCGTTTGTTACCCCAACATTTCATATTCCTAATATGTAACTGCTGTACCATGTACTTGTATGAGAAAGTATCCTGTTCTCTTTATATTGCTTCCTTTATGTGAAACCCCTGGTATTTCTGCCAGTCCCTCTGCTTTCCTATTAAAAACTGACCACACTAAGCAAGATAGCACACCAAGGTCAGTTCTCTAGCAATGCTGGGAACTCAGTGTACTTTCCTCCAATGATCAGATTTGAGTGCTGCTGCTTCTCCTCCCCAGATCTTACATTAAAGAGGCCCTGTCCTGCTTATTTCTAGTACAAGGGATGTTTACATTCCTTGTAATAGGAATAAAAGTGATCAATTTTTTTTTTATATTAAGGAACAGTGTAAAAAAAATTAATAGAGGTAAAACAAATACGATTTTTTTTTTTAAAGCACCGATTACTAAAGCCCTGTACACACGATCGGTTTTACTGATGAAAACAGTCCGATGGACTTTTTTCATCGGACAAACCGATCGTGTATGGGACCCATCAGTCTTTTTTCCATCGGTTTTAAAAAATAGAACGTGTTTTAAATTTTTCCGATGGATCAAAAACCGATAGCAAATTCCGATCGTCTATGGGCAAGTCCATCGGTTAAAAAACCCACGCATGCTCAGAATCAAGTCGACGCATGCTCAGAAGCATTGAACTTCATTTTTCTTGGCTCGTCTGAGTTTTTTACGTCACCGCGTTTGAAACGGTCATTTTTTTTGACTGATGGTGTGTAGGCAAGACTGATGGAAGTCAGCTTCATCGGATTTCCGATGGACAATACCATCGGATTAGAATCCATAGGATATCCGATCGTGTGTACGAGGCTTTAGAGTTCGCGCACAGGAGCGAACTCATACGTAAGTCGCGCCCACATATGTAAATGGTGTTCAAACCACACATGTGAGGTATCCTCACGATCGTTAGAGCGAGAGTAATAATTCTAGCCCAAGACCTCCTCTGTAACTCAAAACTAGTAACCTGTAGAAATTTTTCAATGTCGCCTATGGAGATTTCTTTTTCGTACATCACGGGACACAGAGCGACATAGTCATTACTAATGGGTTATATAGATACCGTCAGGTGCTGGCACTGGCAACTTCCAAAACCGGAAGTACCCTCCCCTATATAAGCCCCTCCCATCCGGGAGCACCTCAGTTTTTTGCCAGTGTCTAAGGTGTTGGCCAAGAAGAAACATGTGTTTTTCACTGAGCTTGCGTACAGGTTCTTTTGGGCCTCAGTAAGCTATTCCGGATCCGACCAAAAAAGCTTCATAGCTAAACGGTCGGTACTCGGGCCTTGCAGAGAAGAGCAAGGTTTTGCCTGTAATGCTTCTCTTAGGAGAGCTGGACCCTGGGATCCAGAGCTCTGGTCATACCCACGACCAAGATGTTTTCTGTGCAGGGTGCTATACAGGTCCAGGGGAGTGGAATCCTTGGGAACCCGGTCCCTGAAGGTTTGATTACAATGCCTGCCGTGATAGGTGAAGTTTGGGCTTTTGTGGACCAAACAAAGTCCTGCGGCGGGGAACAGGTAAGTGGGGGCCCCCAGGAACTTGGTTCTATTGGGGGACCCCCAAGCCTAATTTGTCTTTCTGTCTGTTACCTAATGGTATTCCCGCAAAATTCTGTGCATGCCTGTAACTACTAAAAAAATGTAATAATTTTTAATGGTGGTCAAGAAAAAAAAAAAAATTTTTTTTTTATATATATTTAATATATTAGACTGCGGTACCTGTGTTTGTCCACTAGAGGCCGCTGTGGAATGTTTTCTTGTCATGTGGACTAGCTTCTTCTCAGCAGAGCAAAGTCCAGGCAGATGGTGAGTTCTCTTATAGGAAACTGCTTCCTCTGCCATGTTGCAGTGTTTGTCCATCCCCCGGCCTGCGGCAAAGAGGGGCCCTGGCTCCTGTCCCTTGTTACCATATTTGAAATTAGCGCCGAAGGCGCACGTGCCCGCGCGCGTGCGCGTGCACGCGCCTCTATATATAGAGGTGAGCCGGGAAAGGGGGCGGAGCCTGGGGGATGACGCTCTGTGCGCGCCGCAGCGCTTCTGCGCATGTGCGGGCGTCCCAGCAGTTTTAAAAAAACCACAATATTGTAGTGAGCTGGCTATGAAGTACAGAGACAGAGCTGGCAACATTTAAAGGCATACAGCAAGCGGTTGATACAGGCATCCCCTAGAAAGGCACATTAGTAGACACCAACTGTAATATAGCAGCAATTGTGCTAGACTATTCTCAGTAAAAGTGGTGTATTACGGCTGGAATACCTCAGCTTTAGGCTTAGGAATATGCCGTCCAGAAGCTCCGGAACTGAATCTTCCAGGAAGCGAAGGGGGTCTCATCGGGCTCTGAGGATCTCGGGCATACTTCTGCTGCACCAGTCTCCCCTGAAGTTCAGAGGTAAGTGACCGTAGAGACCCCGCAGGGGTACTTGGTACTGTGGCTGTCCTCAGTCACCTGCTCCTGTGTATGTAACAGAGGAGGTTTTTTCCTCAGCTCTGGGAGGATTAGAGAGAGATTGTCAACATTTATCGCTGCCTCCCTGTCAGGGAAAGCACGCCCGATCTCCGTCTCCTCCTTCAGAGTGCCTGTTAGCAGAGCAACAGTCCCATACAGGGATCGACCTGCCTGAAGGGGATCAGGATGAGGTTGATTCTGTTATAGAGGAATCAACAGTGGGGGAACCTTTTCTCAGCATCTCAAGCTGAAAGATTATGGGTTCAGTCTCTGACTAACATGGTCCGATCAGCATTTAAAAATGCACCTTGCGGAACCATCAACCACTACTGTATCCTCGTTGGGGTCGCTAGAAGCCCCCAGACTGTTTGTTCTTTTCCACTTCACCCTTTACTGAAAGGGCTCATTTACCAGGATTGGGAACGTCCTGAGAAAATATTTATTCCCCCAAGAGATTTCCGGTGGTCTATCCCATGGAGGATAAGTTCATCAAAAAAAAAAAAAAAAAAAATGGAAGGTCCCTACAGTGGACGCAGCCATCTCTTGTATGTATAAATCACTGACATGTCCAGTGGATAATGTCCAAATGTTCAAGAACCCAATAAAAGATTGGAGTCCTTATGAAAATCTGCTTGGTGATACAACCAGCAGTAGCAGCTATTGGGGTCTGCTAAGCAGTGAAGGATCAGTTGAAACAGGTCTTGAGGGACTTGACAGATCAGCAGGCTTTGCCCTAGCTGATCTACCTAGAGCCTTAGGCTTTGCGGTTGACGCCATAGAGGATTCAGTCCATCAGGCCTCCCGCCTTACGCTGTCTATAGTACATACGCGTAGGCTCCTATGGCTCAAAAACTGGTCTGCTGAAGCTCCCTGTAAAGAATGGCTGGTTAGCGTCCCATTTCATGGTGAACGCTTATTCAGGGAAAACCTGGACAAATATATCCAGAAAATTTCCAGCGGTAAAAATACGCTCTTGCCGGTTAAAAGCAGAGTTAGAGGTCCCTCTTTAAGAGGCCTGCTTCTCCAGTCCCTGGGGCATCGGCTGTGTAACAGTTCCGACGGCCTCCTCGGTCAAATCCCGGGGGTAAAAAACAGGGACAGTAGCAGGGTAATGAGAAACCCTGGGTCAGGGGAGGTACAAAACCTCCCCCAAAGTTAAATTCATTGAAGCCCCCACTCAGTCGGGTGGGGGGAGGACTCCAGTTGTTCGCAAGAGACCTGGCGGGACACGATCAAGACAGATAGGTGCTCTCCGCAGTAGGTTTGGGATACAGTTTGGAGTTAAAAGACTCTCCTCCTTCCCATTTTTGAGGTCAAACGTGCCAAGGGATCCCCGGAAGAGAGAGTCCCTCCTGTTGGCACTAGAACAACTATTGCTCCAAGGAGTAATTATGGAGGTCCCCTGGAAGAATGAGGGTTCGGGTTTTACTCAAACCTCTTTACAGTCCCGAAGCAAACGCGGACGGGAGGCCCATATTAATTCTAAAAGGGCTATACAAATTCCTGTATATCAGGTCTTTCCGATGGAGTCGATCCGATCGGTGGCCACTGCCCTACAAGGGGAGGGTTGGTTAGCCACGATCGACATCAAAGATGCTTATTTGCACATTCCCATCTTTCCAGTCCACCAAAAATTTCTACGCTTTGCAGTAGAAGGGCGCCATTTTCAGTTCAGAGCCTTACCCTTCGGTTTGGCCACAGCACCACGAGTGTTTACAAAAATTCTGGCCCTTTATTGGCCAATCTAAGAACACAAGGTGTAATGATAATGGCATATCTGGATGACTTGTTGCTGATAGACCACTCAGTGAAAAAACTAGACGTGGTCGTTCACAAGACGATCAAGTATCTGGAATCTCACGGTTGGATTATCAACCGAGACAAGTCAGCCCTAAAAACCAGTCAAAAGTCTGGAATACTTGGGGCTAAGGTTGGATTCAGGCCAGAGAAAAATATTCTTGCCTCGAGGAAAGGTGTTGTCTTTGAAAGATTTGATCCACTTAGTGGGTACAAAAAAGACAGCCGTCCATACGCCTGTATATGAGGCTGCTGGGAAAAATGGTGGCATCATTCGAAGCAGTACCCTACGGTCAATTCCATTCAAGGAATTTGCAAGGGGCCATACTGTCAGCCTGGAACAAAAAAATTCAGGCCTAGACTTACAATGTCCTTGTCCCCTTCCGTTCGCAAGAGCCTCCGTTGGTGGTTGGTTTCCCAGAATCTGGAAAAAAGGAAATCCTTCAGTCCGATTTCTTGGAAGGTGGTCACTACAGATGCCAGCCTTATAGGCTGGGGAGCAGTACTGGAGCAATAGTCTCTCCAGGGCAGATGGTCGGATGCAGAAAAGGCCCTGCCCATCAATCTCTTAGAGATACGAGCAGCCCGGTATGCCCTAGTAGCATGGACATCCAAACTCCAAGGGTCCCCTGTCAGAATTCAATCAGACAATGCCACAGCAGTGGCATATATCAATCATCAGGGGGGCACCAGGAGTCGTGCAGCCCAGAGGGAAGTAAATTACATCCTGAAATGGGCAGAAAAAATATGTCCCAGCCATATCTGCGGTATTCATTCCAGGAGTGGAGAATTGGAAGGCGGACTTTCTAAGTCGCCAGCAATTAGGCCCAGAGGAAGGGTCCCTTCACCCCGAGGTTTTCTGGACAATATGTCAGCGGTGGAGAACATCGGATGTAGATCTTCTAGCATCCAGATTCAACGCAAAGGGGGACAGGTTTGTCTCTCGGACAAGGGATCCCCTAGCTTGCGGCTCGGATGCCCTAGTGTTCCCTTGGGATCAGTTCAAGCTGATATATGCATTCACACCGCCACAATGGTTACCTCGATTACTCCGCAGAATCAGGGTAGAAAAGAAACCAGTGATTCTGGTGGCTCCAGCGTGGCCCCGAAGAGCGTGGTACGTGGAGATTGTAAAATGTCAGTGGGGAGTCCTTGGACTCTCCCACATCGTCCGGACCTGCTTTCGCAAGGACCGATATACCACCCTTCCTTACCAGCCCTAGGTTTGACGGCCTGGCTATTGAAGCCCACATTCTAGAAAAGAGAGGGCTCTCTAATTCTGTGGTATCTACCATGATCAATGCCAGGAAGCCAGTATCCAGGCAGATCTACTATAGAATCTGGAAGGCGTACATCGCCTGGTGTGAAGCCAAGAAATGGCATCCACGTAAGTACGTAATAGGTAGGAGTCTGGACTTCCTACAATGGGCTGTAGATAGGAAGCTTGCCTTGAGTACTATCAAGGGTCAGATTTCGGCCTTGTCAATATTTTTTCAAAGGCCCTTGGCTTCGCATTCACTAGTCAAAGCCTTTATACAAGGAGTGATGCGTATTAGTCCTCCGGTTAATATTCCCATATGTCCATGGGATCTAAACTTGGTTCTGTCGGTTCTACAGAAACAACCATTTGAACCATTACAGCATATTTCCTTGGTGCTTCTCACCAGGAAATTGATTTTTCTAGTAGCCATTTGTTCGGCTAAAAGAGTATCGGAATTAGCAGCTATGTCCTGTAAGGAGCCATATCTGGTTATCCATAAGGACAGAGTAGTGTTACGTCCTCATCCAGCCTTTCTTCCTAAGGTGGTATCGAGGTTTCATTTGAACCAAGATGTGGTTCTTCCTTCTTTTTTCCCCAAACCTACTTCGGTAGAGGAAAAGTTATTGCATTCTTTGGATGTAGTAAGAGCAGTTAAAGCTTATCTAAAAGCCACTGCTCAGATTCGCAGAACGGATACTTTGTTTATTCTGCCGGAAGGCCCCAGAAGGGGTCAGGCAGCGTCAAAATCTACTTTAGCCAAGTGGATTCGACAGGTCATAATACAAGCCTATGGCTTGAGAAATAGACCGCCTCCGTTCAAAGTTAGGGCGCACTCCACGAGAGCAGTTGGAACTTCATGGGCAGTGCATCACCAGGCCTCCCTGGCTCAAATCTGTAAGGCCGCAACATGGTCTTCAGTACACACGTTTACTAGGTTCTACCAGGTGGACGTTAGAAGTCAGGAGGATGTCGCCTTTGGGCGCAGTGTGTTGCAGGCCACAAAAGATCCTCATGTCTGATAGCGCTCAGCTTATATATGGTGTATCCCCCCCCTCATTTGGCATTGCTTTAGGACATCCCATTAGTAATGACTATGTCGCTCTGTGTCCCGTGATGTACGAAAAAGAAAATAGGATTTTTATAACAGCTTACCTGTAAAATCCTTTTCTTGGAGTACATCACGGGACACAGAGCTCCCACCCCTCTTTGGGGACACTTATTGCTTTGCTACAAAACTGAGGTGCTCCCGGATGGGAGGGGCTTATATAGGGGAGGGTACTTCCGGTTTTGGAAGTTGCCAGTGCCAGCACCTGACGGTATCTATATAACCCATTAGTAATGACTATGTCGCTCTGTGTCCCGTGATGTACTCCAAGAAAAGGATTTTACAGGTAAGCTGTTATAAAAATCCTATTTTTTAAGTACCAAAGCAGGCGCAGGCGCAGTTTTGAAGTATGACATGTTAAGTTTCAATTTACTCGACATAAAATTATCTTTTACATTATAGAAAAAAATTGGGCTAACTTTACTGTTTTTTATTTCTTAATTCAAAAAAGTGTATTTTTTCCCCAAAAAATCACATTTGTAAGACCGCTGTGCAAATACGGTGTGACATAAAGTAGTGCAACGATCTCCATTTTATTCCCTAGGGTCTCTGATGAAAAAAAAGATTAATGTTTGGGGGGGTTCTAAGTAATTTTCTAGCAAAAAATACTGATTTTAACTTGTAAACAACAAGTGTCATAAATAGGCTTGGTCAAGAAGTGGTCCCAGGACAAATAAATTGGTTGAATGGAGATTTGAAGGGACGGAGGCACATCACCATCACTGGGTGCAATAGGCCACATTCTATTTCAATACCTGGAATAGAAGGCAGGACCTATTTACCTTTTCTGCTGCCTGCACTGCTAAAAGTTGACCCTACTGCTAAGAATTCTCAAAGAAAAGTCAGAAGGGAAAATGACACTTCCAGGAGAGTCTTCCGGATCCCTTCACAGCTCTCACTGATTTCTCCTTCTGACCTCCACTCATTACAGGATACCCATTTTATTTTTATCTTTTACATGTGAGAGTTTAACTTTAAAACCCTACATGGTATTACAGCTGTAGCAGGGTCCTAATTTTAGGGGAAGTGTTTGAGTGGTAGTTATGCTCAAACACCCCAATTGTCAGGATTCTTTCAACCAATTTTGTCCTCAGGGACAGTATAGGTGTATAGTTCCCTGTGGCCTGTAGGTGGCGCTGCCATGGTAGGCCAGGGTTGAACCGCTGATACAGTGCTGTGCCTTGTGTGTCCCCTCTCGGCCGCCGTACAGTGGGTGTGGCAGGCCTGCTGTGCATGCTGGGGGAGGATATAAAAGGGGCAGACGCTGCCTGTTCGGGGTT
Source organism: Rana muscosa (assembly GCA_029206835.1). Classification (NCBI taxonomy): domain Eukaryota; kingdom Metazoa; phylum Chordata; class Amphibia; order Anura; family Ranidae; genus Rana; species Rana muscosa. The sequence continues at coordinate 228,263,702 of CM055121.1, forward strand.
CGTCTGTCGTGGTCGGGGGTCCTACCCCAAGGAGTGTGTTCCTGTCTGCCCTGGGCACCTTCAGCCCAGGGGCGGAGGTCGGTGAATCAGTCCCAGGCACCTTTAGTCCTGGGACTGCAGCAAAGGCCTTGGGCCCTGCACCTTCGGCTGGGACTCATCAAGGATCGAGGAATCCCAGGGTGCCGCCTTGCGAGGGGACCCGTATCTTTGACGAGGAGGAACTGTTCCGAGGAACCGGTGAGAAGTCACGGTGAGGGAAGGGGCCCGGTAACTCTCTGGAGGGATGTCTCCTCCTTACAGAAAGGTCCAGCTTTGAAACACCAGGTCTGTGGCAGGGACCAAGTTCTCCAGGTCTGTGGCAGGGACCAAGTTCATCAGGTCTGTGGCAGGGACCAAGTTCTCCAGGTCTGTGGCAGGGACCAAGTTCTCCAGGTCTGTGGCAGAGATCAAGTTCTCCAGGTCTGTGGCAGGGACCAAGTTCTCCAGGTCTGTGGCAGAGATCAAGTTCACCAGGTCTGTGGCAGGGACCAAGTTCTCCAGGTCTGTAGCAGGGACCAAGTTCATCAGGTCTGTGGCAGGGACCAAGTTCTCCAGGTCTGTGGCAGGGACCAAGTTCTCCAGGTCTGTGGCAGGGACCAAGTTCTCCAGGTCTGTGGCAGGGACCAAGTTCTCCAGGTCTGTGGCAGGGACCAAGTTCATCCAGTCTGTGGCAGAGACTGTGTGGTTAAGTTAGGGTACCATTTGGCCGCTAGTCCCTATCTGGGGAGACTATCCATCTGGGCTGAGTCTGCTTAAGAAGCCGAGCAGTGAAGTGATTACGTTTGTGCCTGGACCTTTCACACACCTTATGCTGTCCTGTCTTCTTGCTCCAATCTTTACCTATCAGAGACTGTTATTTGCAAAGAGAAAATAAACTCTGCGTTGGAGTTGCAGCTGGTGTGGACATTCAAGTTACTAGGGGGAACAAGGACTTATCTCTGCCAATTGTAGAGGTGAGAGCCATTCTCTGGAGGATTCTGGTTTCTGACCGTGGAAACCCGCTAACCACACCTCTCAACCTCTTTATACAGGAGGGTACGGGCTTGTGGCGTGGTGTGTCCTCTCTACCTACGAGGAGCCAAGGGCAGGTGAAGGGGGTGAGGGCGCTACACAGCATTTCACCAAAACATAAATTCTAATCTACAACATGCACTTGTGCTTGTAAAGTTTTTTAAAGGTCAATAAAATGTCAGATTGAACACAGAGACATACACAATTTAATATGTATTACGTAAGGGCAATACACTATAGCTTGTACTGAGAATTTACAGTGAAATGAAACTTAAGCAAGACATTCAAGAGTTCACCACAAAAGCGAAACCACAATCTCCCCTTGCCCCGACCACATGGCTCATTAGATACGGGCTGATGGATTTTGCAACTATGCAATTGCATGCAATTCATTTAACAGTATAAGCTTAACGTTTTCCCATTGTGATATTTTACCAATCTAGAAGATTGCTGATTTTTGAAATAGAGAAAGCAAGAATAGAAACAAATCAAAACATAGTGAAAATATAGAAATCAATTTCCAATTAAGTTAAATATTATTTCAAAAAGCAGCAGATGTCATTTTAAAGTATGTATAAACCCAACCACTAAAATCTCATATAGTTTTAAAATGTGAATGTAATTTTAAAAGTTATTTTAAAAATTTTTTTTCTGATTCAATATAATTATTGGTTTTAAAAAGTAAACAAGAAGTTACAAAAACAACCTTGTGAATCGCCCACACAGGGGCTAGAAAATGAGTGAAGATCACCAATGAACAGTAAAGATCCTATCTACGCTAACCAAAGTGAAATACATCTGAAGTTAGAGGATGGTACAGAGAGATAAGCACTACTGTGTTTCCCCGAAAATAAGCCTGGGTCTTATATTAACTTTTGCCACCAAAAACACACTAGGGCTTATTTTCGGGGTAGGGCTTGCAATTTAACCCCCAGTGTGCACAGCATAAAAGTGCTTTCAAACTGCCATAATCCTTGCCACCACAGCAGAATATAATGCAAAGGGTATGTCACATACCTTCCCACAGCGCCGCTCGGCGCTTCCGTGACCCGCCAGATTGTTTTTTCATGGCACAAGCACTGCAGAGGGAGGGGGCCCAAGATCCCCCGATGACAGCTGGCAGAAGATGAGGGCAGCAGGGATCAGCTGAGCGCGGCTCGGCACTTCCGTGACCCGCCTGAGCTCTCTTGTTCGCTCCGAGCTTTGCAGAGGGAGGGGGGCCCGAGATCACCCGATGACAGCTGGCAAAAGAGAAGAGCAGCAGGGATCATCTGAATGCTGCTCGGCACTTCCGTGACCTGCCTGAGTTCTTCTTCCCGCTCTGAGCCTTGCAGAGGGGGGGGGGGCTGATATTCCCCTGCTGACAGATGGGGGAAGGGGAGGACTCCAGCAGCAATAGAGAGGACTCCATCAGCCCACAACCAGCCTAAACTAGGGCTTATTTTCGGGGTAGGGCTTATATTGCAGCCCTCCTTGAAAATCATGGTAGGTCTTACTTTCGGGGAAACACGGTACAAACAAAATGGCATGTCCCCAAAATCTATATGCCGGCTCCGGAGGGAAAACTCTTCTCCTGCAAACCCCCCGTAGATGGCGACGGCGTGAACAGGAGCAGTGAGGAACTAGAGAGTAGGCGAGGAAAGCAGAAAAACAGGAAAGAAGGGTCATCATAGAAAGAGGAGGAGAATGGGGAGGGTGGTAACTCAGACTCAGAAGCCCCAAAGGGAGGAATCAGACAAGGCCCAAGCCAGGCAATCGGAGTGATGGGAACTCCATGGTCCAAGGAGATCCATGGTTCCCAGACCTTGAGAAATTTGGCATGCAAATTACTCACAATACTGGACATTCTTTCATGAAGCAACATAGCAGTCATACGTGTCTTCACCCCCTGCAAGGCTACACGTTGGGTCTTCCAGTTTTAGGCTTGAGCTATAGTCTACACTGAAACATTAGCTAGGCACACAGTTAACCCTTTGATCGTCCCGATGTTAACCCTTCCCAGCCAGTGTCATTCGTACAGAGACAGAGCAAATTTTTAGCACTAATCACTGTATTAGTGTCACTGGTTCTCAAAAGTGTCAGTTAGGTGTTTGATTTGTCTGCCGCAATATTGCAGTCCTGCTATAAGTTGCTGATCGCCACCATTACTAGTAAAAAAATAAACAAATTAAAATATCCCATAGTTTGAAGACGCTATAACTTTTGCGTAAACCAATTAATATATGCTTTTGGGATTTTTTTTACCAAAAATATGTAGCAGAATACACATTGGCCGAAATTAACCACATAAGGACCAGTGCATGACGATATACGTCGACACAATGGCTCCTATGGGCATATGGGCGTACAGGTACGTCCCCTTTAAGAAGCGGCATTGTGGGCGTGTCGCCCGCTGCGAGCTCCGTGAGTCCGACCGCGGGTCCCGTGGACTCGATATCCGCGGGGATACCCGCGATCGTCTCACGGAGAGGGAGAACGGGGAAATGCTGATGTAAACAAGCATTTCCCCATTCTTCCTAGTGACAGGACACTGATCACAGCTCCCTGTAATCGGGAGTGGTGATCAGTGTCGTGTCACACACAGCCCATCCCCCTTACAGTTAGAATCACTCCCTAGGACACACTTAACCCCTTCAACGCCCCCTACTGGTTAACCCCTTCACTGCCAGTGTCATTTTTACAGTAATCAGTGCATTAATAGCACTGATCGCTGTAAAAATGACAGTGGTCCCAAAATGGCATCAAAAGTGTCCAATGTGTCCACCATAATGTCGCAGTCGCGATAAAAATCGCTGATCGCTGCCATTACTAATAAAAAAAAAATATTAATAAAAATTACATAAAACTATCCCCTATTTTGTAGTCGCTATAACTTTTGCGCAAACCAATCAATAAACGCTTATTGGGATTTTTTTTACCAAAAATATGTAGAAGAATACGTATCGGCCTAAACTGAGGAAAAAAAATTGTGTTTTATATATTTTTGAGGGATATTTATTATAGCAAAAAGTAAAAAATATTGCTTTTTTTTCTAAATTGTTGCTCCTTTTTTGTTTATAGCGCAAAAAATAAAAACCGCAGAGGTGATCAAATACCACCAAAAGAAAGCTCTATTTGTGGGAAAAAAGGACGTCAATTTTGTTTGGGAGCCACGTCGCACGACAGTTAAAGCGATGCAGTCCTGAATCGCAAAAAGAGCTCTGGTATTTGGCCAGCCTAAAGGGCCGGGGCTTAAGAGGTTAATGAAGAAGATTGATTTTTTAAATTTCTTTATTGGATGTGTTTTAGAGTACAAAGTAAGAAATATATACTGTATTTATTGGCGTATAACACTCACTTTTTTACCCTGAAAATAGAGGGTAAACTGTGTCTGCGTGTTATACGCAGGGGGCTGTGGAAAGTTTATTTACTGAAACTTCACTCTTAAAGTTAGGGTGCGTGTTATACGCCGATAAATACGGTATATATTGTTTTTCAAAATTGTAGGTTGTTCTTATTTTACAGTGCAAAAAATAAAAAAATGCAGAGGTGATTAATTCCCACCAAAAAAAGGACATCACTTTATTTAGGTACAGTGTCGCGCGACCGCGCAATTGTCAGTTGAACTAACGCAGTGGTGTATCACAAAAAAATGTCCTGATCAGGAAGGAGGGTAAATCTTCCGGAGGTGACGTGGTCAGACATACACATACTAGGGCCAATTTAGACAGAATTCAATTAACCTACCAGCATGTCTTTGGAGAGTGGGAGGAAACCAAAGTACCCGGAGGAAACCCACGCAATCACAGGGAGAACATGCAAACTCCAGGCAGGTAGTATCGTGTTAGTGACCCTAGTTCTGCTAGGCGGACGTGCTGTCCACTTATCCACTGTGCTGCCCCATTAGGCCAAAGACATTGATCAAGTCTGGCCATGAGCCCATTATAGGTCCATGATGTCATGAGCACCCCACCCTTTGTGTACATTACCAGCAGGATAGGGAATCCCCCACCCACAGCTCATTGGCCTGGTAATGACAGCTTAGGTCTGTGATGATCAAACTTAGAGAAAATAATGATGATCTGGACAGCCGCACTCAAATCCAACGTGGCTTTATTCACAAAGTAAAATGAAAACAGGCACTACATGTCACAGCAACAGAAAAATGGGGACAGCTAACGCGTTTCACACTTCTAAGTGTGAAACGCGTTAGCTGTCCCCATTTTTCTGTTGCTGTGACATGTAGTGCCTGTTTTCATTTTACTTTGTGGCTGTCCAGATCATCATTATTTTCTCAATTGCCTAGTGCATTGCCAGCACCCTCGATTCCTGGAAAGGTGAATTCTATTTTGGGTAAGCCTGTTTCGAGCGGCAATCCTTGTTTGATGATCAGGTTTAGGAAAATAAACTATAAAGGATCAAAGGAAAGGAGAAGGGAGAAGAAGGGTAAGGGGGAGAAAAGAGAGCAAAGGGGCAGAAAAAGAGGAGGAATAACAGGAAAAGAAGGGAGGGGGGGGAAAACACAAAATAAAATAAGTTAATAGGTGGGAGAGAGGAAAAGGATGGGAATAAAAGAAAAGATGGGGAAAAGGGGGAAGAGGAAAGAGGGAGAGAAAAAAAAAGGATGGAAAGAGTGTGATGGAAGGGGAAGAGGAAGTAGGAGAGGGGGAAAGAGGGGAAGGACGAGGTGGGAACAAAAGGTAAAAGGAGAAAGGGGCATTTAACCACTTGTCCCCCGCCCACTGTCAATAGACGGCGGGCGGAGGACACTCTCGTTCTGGGAGGACGTCATATGACGTCCTCCCTTTAAAACGAGCTAGGAGGCGCGCGCGCGCCGCGTTCACAAGGCCCCGGTGCGCGTGCCCGGCGGCCGCGATTGCCGCCGGGCACCCGCGATTGCCCAGGAAACGAGCAGGAAAGTGGATCTCTGTGTGTAAACACAGAGATAAACGTCCTGTGAGGGAGAGGGGACCGATGGTGTGTCCCTTGTACATAGGGACAACCATCGGTCACCTCCCCCAGTCAGTCACCTCCCCCCACAGTTAGAACACATTGAGGGAACATATTTAACCCCTTCCCGCCCCCTAGTGGTTGACCCCTTCCCTGCCAATCACATTTATACAGTAATCAATGCATTTTTATAGCAGGGATCGCTGTATAAATGTGAATGGTCCCAAAAATGTGTCAAAAGTGTCCGATGTGTCCGCCGCAATATCGCAGTCACAATAAAAATCGCAGATCGCCGCCATTACTAATAAAAAAAAAAAATGCTATAAATCTATCCCCTATTTTGTAGACGCTATAACTTTTGCGCAAACCAATCAATACGCGCTTATTGAGATTTTTTTTTTTTTTACCAAAAATATGTAGAAGAATACGTATCGGCCTAAACTGAGGAAAATTTTATTTAAAAAAAAAAAATGGGTATTTATTATAGCAAAAAGTAAAAAATAGTGTTTTTTTTCCAAACTGGACACTCTTCTTTTGTTTATAGCGCAAAAAATAAAAACCGCAGAGGTGATCAAATACCACCAAAAAAAGCTCTATTTGTGGGAAAAAAAGGATGCAAATTTCGTTTGGGAGCCACGTCGCACGACCGCGCAATTGTCATTCAAAGTGTGACAGCGCTGAAAGCTGAAAAATGGCTTGGGCAGGAAGGGGGTTTTCGTGCACAGTAGAGAAGTGGTTAAAGATTACCCCCTTTATTCCCAATTTAGTGACAACTGTAAACATTTTCTTACACTTTCTTTCCGGGAGACAATGATCACTAGGATGAAATCCAAGGGAACAACTCCCCACTGAGGACACAGACAGCAATAAAAAAAAAACCTCCTCACTTGACCCAAAACTAAAAAAGGATCTTGGCTGAAGTTCTGCTGTGACAGCAATTTTTTTTTTCCTTTTTGTATTTTTTTTTATCAGCAAAGTACACAATCTCCTCCCTTTACAAAGCTAAGTAAATATAACGGCCAACCCAGAAAGTGAAACTACATTAGGGTGTTGTTTTTATCTCTAAATAGGTCTAATAGGACTACACCCAGTATGGATGAAAAAAAGGAACTGTTTAAAATGTGGATTTGTAACATTGACATTTTGAAATGTCTTCCCCAAATTTCACACCAGCATGCGTTTCTGCAATCGCCCATCACTTGCTTTAAGGTTAAGATGGCCCCCACCCGTCTCCATATCATAGCAGGTTTTTTTTTTATTGCATTTTAGTGTAAATATGAGATCTGAGGTCTTTTTGACCCCAGATCTCATATTTAAGAGGACATGTTATGCTTTCTTTCTATTACAAGGGATGTTTACATTCCTTGAAATAGGAATAAAAGTGACCCATTTTTTTTTTTTTTTTAAAAACAGTGTAAAAATAAATAAAATCAAGTAAAATAAATAAGAAAACCCAAATTTTTTTTTTTTTAAAGCGCCCCGTCCCGACGAGCTCGCGCGCAGTAGTGAACGCATACGTGAGTAGCGCCCGCATATGAAAACGGTGTTCAAACCACACAAGTGAGGTATCACCGCAATCGTTCGAGCGAGAGCGATAATTCTAGCCCTAGACCTCCTCTGTAACTCAAAAGATGCAACCTATAGAATTTTTTAAACGTCGCCTATGGAGATTTTTAAGGGTAAAAGTTTGATGCCATTCCACGAGCGGGCACAAGTTTGAAGCGTGACATGTTGGGTATCAATTTACTCGGGCGTAACATTATCTTTCACAATATAAAAAGAATTGGGCTAACATTACTGTTGTCTTATTTTTTAATTCAAAAAAGTGCATTTTTTCCCAAAAAAGTGCGCTTGTAAGACCGCTGCGCAAATACGGTGTGACAAAAAGTATTGCAATGACTGCCATTTTATTTTCTAGGGTATTAGAAAAAAACAATATATAGTGTTTGGGGGTTCTAAGTAATTTTCTAGCAAAAAAAACTGTTTTAAACTTGTAAATACCAAATCTCAAAACAAGGCTCGGTCCTTAAGTGGTTAACCACTTCAACTCAACTTGCGCGGTTGTGTGTTGCTGTAACCAAATAACATTATTGTCCTTTTTTCCACAAATAGAGCATTCTTTTGGTGGTCTTCATCAAATTAGGCCAATATGTACCCGGTATTCTGCTACATATTTTTGGTAAAACAAATTAATCCCAATAAGGGTACAGTGGTTACGGAAAGTATTCAGACCCCCTTACATTTTTCACTCTTTGTTATATTGCAGCCATTTGCTAAAATCATTTAAGTTCATTTTTTTTCCTCATTAATGTACATACAGCACCCCATATTGATGGAAAAAGACAGAATTGTTGACATTTTTGCAGATTTATTAAAAAAGAAAAACGTAAAATATCACATGGTCCTAAGTATTCAGACCCTTTGCTCAGTATTTAGTATTTGCACAATTTTGATCTAATACAGCCATGAGTCTTTTTGGGAAAGATGCAACAAGTTTTTCACACCTGGATTTGGGGATCCTCTGCCATTCCTCCTTGCAGATCCTCTCCAGTTCTGTCAGTTTGGATGGTAAACGTTGGTGGACGGCCATTTTTAGGTCTCTCCAGAGATGCTCAATTGGGTTTAAGTCAGGGCTCTGGCTGGGCCATTCAAGAACAGTCACGGAGTTGTTGTGAAGCCACTCATTTGTTATTATAGCTGTGTGCTTAGGGTCATTGTCTTGTTGGAAGGTAAACTTTCGGCCCAGTCTGAGGTCCTGAGCACTCTGGAGAAGGTTTTCGTCCAGGATATCCCTGTACTTGGCCGCATTCATCTTTCCCTCGATTGCATCCAGTCGTCCTGTCTCTGCAGCTGAAAAACACCCCCCACAGCATGATGCTGCCACCACCATGCTTCACTGTTGGGACTGTATTGGACAGGTGATGAGCAGTGCCTGGTTTTCTCTACACATACCGCTTAGAATTAAGGCCAAAAAGTTCTATCTTGGTCTCATCAGACCAGAGAATCTTATTTATCACCATCTTGGAGTCCTTGGGGTGTTTTTTAGCAAACTCCATGCAGGCTTTCATGTGTCTTGCACTGAGGAGAGGCTTCCGTCGGGCCACTCTGCCATAAAGTCCTGACTGGTGGAGGGCTGCAGTGATGGTTGACTTTCTACAACTTTCTCCCATCTCCTGACTGCATCTCTGGAGCTCAGCCACAGTGATCTTTGGGTTCTTCTTCATCTCTCTCACCAAGGCTCTTTTCCCCCGATAGCTCAGTTTGGCCGGACGGCCAGCTCTAGGAACGGTTCTGGTCGTCCCAAACGTCTTCCATTTAAGGATTATGGAGGCCCTCGCCCAGTGACGTCATCGGCCCTCGCCTGCCGGAAAAATCATCACCCAGGCCGTGCTCTGCAGTATCTCCATCGCCGCCGGCTATTCCATCCATCTAAAGCGGTGCAGATAGGAAGAACCAGCAAAACAGCGCCCCAGCAGGAGAAGGAGGCTGATGACTGACCTGATGATACCCTCTTCTACATATGGAAATCGTACAATGCCTGTTTTTATCCAGTAAAATGTGAGTTGCTTGTACTGCAATCTCTTATTAAATTGTTTTAAACATCTGCACTCAGAGGCGCCTCTCCCCTTGCTTTTCTTTTCAGTACTTTTGGAACACGGTTTCTGTTTCTCCTTGATGGCAGCCCTGAGACTGTATATGTGACTGTTTTTACTACTCCCCGCCCGGCTCCCTCCCCTTCATTCATTTATTCATTTTTTCTCTCTCCCCTCCACATGCCCGAGAGCCTGGTCTCTATGTTTACCGATTGTACATGCATTGTACATACACTATCCTAAACCCCATACTCTAAGGATAACAGCGATTTGGACTCATGCGCATATTTACTTGTATAAAGGATTATGGAGGCCACTGTGCTCTTAGGAACCTTAAGTGCAGCAGAATTTTTTTTGTAACCTTGGCCAGATCTGTGCCTTGCCACAATACTGTCTCTGAGCTCTTCAGGCAGTTCCTTTGACCTCATGATTCTCATTTGCTCTGACATGCACTGTGAGCTGTAAGGTCTTATATAGACAGGTGTGTGGCTTTCCTAATCAAGTCCAATCAGTATAATCAAACACAGCTGGACTCAAATGAAGGTATAGAACCATCTCAAGGATGTTCAGAAGAAATGGACAGCACCTGAGTTAAATATATGAGTGTCACAGCAAAGGGTCTGAATACTTAGGACCATGTGATATTTCAGTTTTTCTTTTTTAATAAATCTGCAAAAATGTCAACAATTCTGTGTTTTTCTGTCAATATGGGGTGCTGTGTGTACATTAATGAGGAAAAAATGAACTTAAATGATTTTAGCAAATGGCTGCAATATAACAAAGAGTGAAAAAATTAAGGGGGTCTGAATACTTTCCGCATCCACTGTATATCGATTGGTTTGAGCAAAAGTTATAGTGTCTACAATATTTATGGATTTTTCTTTTTTTATGACTCCATCCATCTTCCCCATCAACTCTGACCAGCTTCCCCTGTCCTTGCTGAAGAAAAGAATCCCCACAACATGATTCTGCCACCACCATGTTTCACGGTGGGGATGGTGTGTTCAGGGTGATGTGCAGTGTTAGTTTTCCGCCACACATAACGTTTTGCTTTTAGGCTAAAAAGTAAAATTTTGGTCTCATCTGACCAGAGCACCTTCTTCCACATGTTTGCTGTTTCCCCCACATGGCTTCTCGCAAACTGCAAACAGGATTTCTTATGGCTTTTTTTCAACAAAGGCTTTGCTGCTCTTCCACAAAGGTCAGATTTGTGGAGAGCACGACTAAAAGTTGTCCTGTGGACAGATTCTCCCACCTGAGCTGTAGATCTTTGCAGCTCCTCCAGAGTTACCATGGGCCTCTTGTCTGCTTCTCTGATTAATGCTCTTCTTGTCCAGCCTGTCAGTTTAGGTGGACAGCCATATTTTGGTAGGTTTGCAGTTGTGCCATACTCTTTCCATTTTCAGATGATGGATTGAACAATGCTCTGTGAGATGTTTAAAGCTTGAGATATTATTTTATAACCTAACCCTGCTTTAAACTTCTCCACAACTTTATCCCTGACCTGTCTGGTGTGTTCCTTGGCCTTCATGATGCTGTTTGTTCACTAAGGTTCTCTAACAAACCTCTGATGCCACGTACACACGATCGGTTTTTCTGATAAAAAAGACTGATGGACTTTTTTCATCGGACAAACCGATCGTGTGTGGGCCCCATCGGTCTTTTTTCCATCGGTTTAAAAAAATAGAACATGTTTTAAATTATACAGATGGAAAAAAAAACGATAGCAAATTCCGATCGTCTGTGGGGAACTCCATCGGAGAAAAAACCCACGCATGCTCAGAATCAAGTCAACGCATGCTTAGAAGCATTGAACTTCATTTTTCTCGGCTCTTCGGAGTGTTTTACGTCACAGCGTTTGGGACGGTCGGATTTTTGACTGATGGTTCGTAGGCAAGACTGATGGAAGTCAGCTTCATCGGAATTCTGATGGAAATATCCATCGGATTTTATTCCATCGGAAATCCGATCGTGTGTACAGGGCATGAGGGCTTCACAGAACAGCTGTATTTATACTGAGATTAAATTACACACAGGTGGACTCTATTTAATAATTAGGTGACTTCTGAAGGCAATTGGTTCCACTAGACTTTAGTTAGGGGTATCAGAGTAAAGGGGTCTGAATACAAATGCACGTCACACTTTTCAGATATTTATTTGTAAAAAAACGTTGAAAACCATTTATCATTTTCCTTCCACTTCACAATTATGTGCCACTTTGTGTTGGTCTACAGTATCACATAAAATCCCAATAAAATACATTTACGTTTTTGGTTGTAACATGACAAACTTGAAAATTTTACTTTACTTTCTACTTTATAAATGTAGCGGGGTGTTAAATTTAGGGGAAGTGTCTGAGTGGTAATTGGGCTCAGACACACTAATTGTTAGGGTTAATGGACCATTTCTGTCCATGGGAGATGGTGTTGGTGTGCAGTTCCCTGTGGCCTACAGGTGGCGCTGTTGCCGTGGGCCAGGGTTAAACCACTGATACAGGGCTGTGCTCTTTTTGTCCCCTCTCGGCAGTAGTATGGCGGGGCGGGGAACCTGCTGTGCCTGTCGGGAGAGGGTATAAAAGGGGGCGGCCATCTTCCATTGGGGTCGTCTTCATCCACGCCCAGGCACCTTCAGCCTGGGTGTGCGTGTGTCATCTCCGGGTGCCCTAGGCCCGGAGGCCTGGTTCCTGTTCCATCCCAGACACCTTCAGTCTGGGGTGAGGTACTATTTTTGAAGGCCCGGGTCCGCCAGGGATCGAGAGGACCCGTATTTGAGATGAGGAGGCCAGGGAGGCAACCCTTTCCGAAGACCCAGCACAGAGTCGTGGTGACGGTGAGGGCCTCTGGTATCTCTCCGGAGGGATTGTTTTCTCCCTTACATGGGCCAAACACTTCAAGAAAGTAGTTCATCAAGTCGGTGGCAGTGACTTCATAGGGCAAGGCCCTATTGACCAGGTCAGTGGCAGTGACCCGTTCTCCAAGTCAGTGGCAGTGACTTTTATTCACCAGGTCTGTGGCAGAGACCAACCTCACGGTCTGTGGCAGAGATCGTGCGCCAAAACTGTTTGTGAAACCTGAAAAGTCCGAGGAAATCATTAGAGTTTGTGCCTGGACCTCCTCCCACCTAAGCTGTCCTGTGTCTTGTTCCAACCTGTCTGCTGTTAAAGAGACTATTTGTTATCCAGTGTGAAATAAATATAGAAGTTGGACTTTCAGTTGGTGTGGACAGTTACATTTACTGGGGAGAAATAAAGACTTGCATCTATTCAAGATAGAGGTGAGAATCATCCTCGGGAGGATTCAACTCCAGCCGCAGGCAGACCTGAAACTGCCTGCGAGGAGCCTAATTAAATGCAGGTAAAGACATAGGGGTCTGTGCGCTACACGTGGGGGCTCGTCCGGGTTGTGTTTGCGGTTGGAAAGTGTGAAGAACCCCCCAGAGTTTGAACTTCCCCAGTGAAGTTCCATGGAGGTCGGCCATATTGAGAACTGCGCCACGAGGAGAACCCTGACTGTGTAGTTCATGGGCGTGCCAGAGAGAAAGCCTGCGAACGATGCCGAAGATGGGAGGAGTCTGGCCATGTGTGGAGTTGCACGTGGGGACTTTGGTGCGAAGGGGACAGTGCGCGATGGAACAGCGAATGGATAACATGTCTTGTCATGCCTCATGGGTTCCGGCTACTACTACCATGAAGATGACTTAATTTGCTGCTCCCTTGACGGATACAGGGATTCGGCTCAAGCCCCGGGGACGTTTTGCCCTCTACGTTTGCAAAGATGTGGAGGCCCTCGGAGTGATTTGTCCCAGCTGCTCGGTACTGGTGGTTCATCTGAAGCCATTCGGGCGATGCGAGCAATGTAAGGAGTTTCTGTTTGAGGTGGAGCAACCTACAGAAAAGCCTCGGGCTTTCCACCTCAATTGCCTTACGGGCGCCACCACTCTGGAAGGAGGAATCAGAGCTTACACAGCCACCCCTGCGCGCACTGTCGGGACTTCGGAGGAAATCACAGAGGAGACTGTTTCAAATGAGAGACCGGAGGATGCTGCTTCGGTCACCACAGAGTCCTTTCTCCCACCGCCCAAGAGGAAGATCGGGTTGGGGGAGAGACTCTGTCCAAGGTCCCAAGTTTTGGGGATTCACATGTCCGTGAATTAGTCGGAGGCAGTGACTCGTCCTCTACCAAGAGTTACCTGCCTGCGGAGGAGTGTGACACCTCCGATCTGGAGTCCATCTCTGATGCGGGAGATGACGGAGATGGCGGAAGGGTTGGGATAAGATGCCCCTGTCCTTGTCCCGTAGTGCTAGGGACTCACCCATGTCCATTGGGGATAGTACGCCCCGGGTGGAGGCCTCAAGGCCTGAGGAGGGATCTGTCCCCTTGTCTGCCCTTTCACCGTCGGAGACCCCTGCATCAGCTACGGAGACGAGACGGATGTCGCTGCGGGCCCCTGTGACTGGTCCTGTGGTAGTTAAAGTACCTCGGCACCCGGATGCCATCGTCTTGCCTGGCACGGGAGACCGTGCTACCATGCCACCATTGTCCCGATTACAGAGACTTTTCAATCAGAGAGTTGCTAGCGAGAATGGGTGGGAGTACCCGTACCTGCCCAAAGAACTTTTATTTGAAGTGGAGGCCTGTAGACACCGGTGGTACGCGGACTTCATATGGACACACATTAAAGTACCCCAGACCCGAAGATACTTTTCATGTTCACCTGCAGCTACCCAGAGATACAAAGGCTGTAAGGCTGCCTGGATGTTGGGTCGGCACATTTATGCGGACAAGGTACTTATTTGCAGGAAGGACAAAGACAATGTTGAGTACCACATTGATACCTTTGACAAGCATTGGAAGCCGTTGGTGTTGCCTGACCCACACTATTACCTTTAGGAGACAAGACTCTTATTTTTGCTTTGTTTTTTAAGAGTGCACTCTTAAAAACCCAGGAACTTTGCCCTAACAAAAGGGGTATTCTACTCATTGGAGGAGCGGGAACTGTTGTTTTTTGTTCTCCCCTCTCTCCCTACCACAAACATACAAAGACTTTGGGGTTGTAGATAGTTCAGGGCCACAGTCAAGGAGAAGAGAATTGGCCAACACCAGTGTCTTAACCACAGCACTACCACTTGGTGGCGATGTTGTACAACGATTACATTGCTAGTGATGATGTGGTTTACCTTTGGAAGTAAGGGATTTTTCTCTCGGGGAGACTCTGTTCATTCCAACTTATGTCATTTTAGATGTGTATGTTTTTTTTCTTCCCCTGCAGGCGGACGCCAAGCAAGACTACTGAGTATGGGGTAGATCTTAGTTATTGCAGGCGGGAGGGAAATGTAAATAATCATTGAAAGTATTTTATGTGACATCTAATGTTTTAATGTGCATATGTGTGATTTCTTCTTTCCTTCTATGTTTCACCTCCTTTCCCCATCTTAGGTTCCGGCACAAACAGGCAGTTTTTTTTAAATTGTCCTTTTTTGTAGTTCAGTCTCTGGATTGGGCCTATGCTGGCTCAGGCTTGAGAGGCATGGGTTTGTTCCAGATACTGGGGACCAGTGTAAATTTAGTGGGGGGGATATGTAGCGGGGTGTTACATTTTGGGGAAGTGTCTGAGTGGTAATTGGGCTCAGACACACTAATTGTTAGGGTTAATGGACCATTTCTGTCCATGGGAGATGGTGTTGGTGTGCAGTTCCCTGTGGCCTACAGGTGGCGCTGTTGCCGTGGGCCAGGGTTGAACCACTGATACAGGGCTGTGCTCTTTTAGTCCTCTCTCGGCAGTAGTATGGTGGGGCGGGGAACCTGCTGTGCCTGTCGGGAGAGGGTGTAAAAGGGGGCGGCCATCTTCCATTGGGGTCATCTTCGTCCACGCCCAGGCACCTTCAGCCTGGGTGTGCGTGTGTCATCTCCGGGTGCCCTAGGCCCGGAGGCCTGGTTCCTGTTCCATCCCAGACACCTTCAGTCTGGAGTGAGGTACTATTTTTGAAGGCCCGGGACCAAGCAACCTTCGGCTGGGGTCCGCCAGGAATGGAGAGCTCCCAGGGTGCCGCCTTGCGAGGGGACCCGTATCTGAGATGAGGAGGCCAGGGAGGTAGCCCTTTCCGAAGAGCCAGCGCAGAGTCGTGGTGACGGTGAGGGCCTCTGGTAACCCTCCGGAGGGATGGTTTTCTCCCTTACAAGGGCCAAACACTTCAAGAAGGTAGTTCATCAAGTCAGTGGCAGTGACTTCCGTTCACCAAGTCAGTGGCAGTGACTTCATAGGGCAAGGCCCTATTCACCAGGTCAGTGGCAGTGACCCGTTCTCCAAGTCAGTGGCAGTGACTTCTATTCACCAGGTCTGTGGCAGAGACCAACCTCACGGTCTATGGCAGAGATCGTGCGCCAAAACTGTTCGTGAAACCTGAACAGTCCGAGAAAATCATTAGAGTTTGTGCCTGGACCTCCTCCCACCTAAGCTGTCCTGTGTCTTGTTCCAACCTGTCTGCTGTTAAAGAGACTATTTGTTATCCAGTGTGAAATAAATATTGCAGTTGGACTTTCAGTTGGTGTGGACAGTTACATTACTGGGAAGAAATAAAGACTTGCATCTATTCAAGATAAAGGTGAGAATCATCCTCGGGAGGATTCAACTCCAGCCGCAGGCAGACCTGAAACTAACACCGCTCAACCTACTCACACGGGAGGGTACGGGCTTGTGGTGCGGTGTGCCTCTCTCTGCCTGCGAGGAGCCTAATTAAATGCAGGTAAAGACAGAGGGGTCTGTGCGCTACATAAATATGATAGTAAAAGAGAAATGTGAAAGCGTCCCATTTAAACCAGAAGAATTTACTACGGGATACTACATGAAATTATTAATAGAGCACCGTGCGTTCTGAACGTTGACTTAAATGAAACATGACAGTTTAGCGCACACATGATCTGACGGCTCGATTGTGTATTCCCTTCTGTTTACTTCAGCTGTTATTGGTAGTGTCTTACTTCAGCCGGGTGATATGTCCTGCTGCTGCCTTGTAAAAGACTTTCTCTTGTGCCCTGCATTAGTCATCCAGTAACTTTCAATTTGACTCCAGTAACAGAATTATGTTTTCCTAATGTCAAATGAGTCACGACACAGTACAGCGTTCATCTAGCCACCGCTCCGCAGTGGTGTCACTTTCAGGACTCATCTCTGGGTCCTAGGCACGGGGGAGCTTTCCTAGAAAAGCCAAAAGGCATTATCACCAGATTAAACCGGGGTTGCCGAATGTCACTCCGATGGTCTCTTACTTAAAAATAACACTTAATGATGAAGGGAGGAATTCACAGAACCAAAGTATGTGCAATAATACAGATACACGGCGGACGAAACCTTTCAGGGTAAAATATGCTCCAAAGTGGGAGCGTGGTTTTATTCAATGCTATATTGTCATAAAGTAGGATGCCAGCTGTTACTTGTAAGCAGGTGTGGAGTTGGCACGGTGAACCTATACAAGACTGTATAGATACCAACGTATTGCAATGTCCAGAGGAACAGTGCTGGTGAAAGAGTGAACATCAGAGGTACAGCCTCAGAGGACCATAAAGTGTTACAATTCCCACCACATATACAGAATGGGATAAAAATGTTATATATATATATATACTATATATATATATATATATATATATATATATATATATATATATATATATATATATATATATATATAGATATATAGATAAAGATAGATATCTATAGATATCTATCTATATCTATATCTATCTATATATATCTATATATATCTATACATATCTATATATATCTATAGATATATATAGATAGACTATATATACTATATTACCAAAAGTATTGGGATGCCTGCCTTTACACGCACATGATCTTTAATGGCATCCCAGTCTTAGTCCGTAGGGTTCAATATCAGTGGCGGTGAGTCCATAGAGGGCGCCGGAGCGCCGCCCCCTCTCGCTCCCGCACCGCCACTGAAAGACAATACATAGATTCATGCATTGCATGAATCTGTGTATTGTCACCGCTGCCGCGCTGCCCACTATACATATGGCCGGCCTCCTGGTGAGCGCCGGCCATATGAATTAGAGCGGCGGCCAGTGGTGGGTGTGACTTGGAAGTGCCTATCAGAGCCAGCGGCTCTGATAGGCTTTCCGAATACAGCTCTCACGCTGTATTCGGCTTCCAAAAACTCCTCCCAGGTACGCACGGGGGTGCGTTCCTGGAAGAAGACTGTGTGGAGGATTCAGCCAATCAGGTTCACCGGATCTGGTTACCGGTAACCTGATTGGCTGAAGCGACATCGAGGGCGGGAGAACACATCGAGGACGGTGCGGACCGAGGAAGGTAAGTGCAGGGCTGGGGGGGGGGACAGGCTGCATTTGGGGGACAAACTGGCTGAATATGGGGCACAAACTGGCTTAATATGGGGCACAAACTGGCTGAATATGGGGGACAAACTGGCTGAATATGGGGCACAAACTGGCTGAATATGGGGGGAACTGGCTGTATATGGGGGACACGCTGGCTGCATTTGGGGGGAACTGGCTGAATATGGGGGACAAACTGGCTGAATATGGGGGGAACTGGCTGTATATGGGGGACAAACTGGCTGAATATGGGGGGAACTGGCTGTATATGGGGGACATGCTGGCTGCATTTGGGGGGAACTGGCTGTATATGGGGGACAAACTGGCTGCATTTGGGGGGAACTGGCTGTATATGGGGACAAACTGGCTGTATATGGGGGCACACTGGCTATATATATGGGGACAAACTGGCTGTATATGGGGGCACACTGGCTATATATATGGGGACAAACTGGCTGTATATGGGGGCACACTGGCTGAATATGGGGCACAAACTGGCTGAATATGGGGGGAACTGGCTGTATATGGGGGACACGCTGGCTGTATATGGGGGGAACTGGCTGTATATGGGGGACAAACTGGCTGCATTTGGGGGGAACTGGCTGTATATGGGGGACAAACTGGCTGCATTTGGGGGGAACTGGCTGTATATGGGGACAAACTGGCTGTATATGGGGGGAACTGGCTGTATATGGGGGACACGCTGGCTGCATTAGGGGGGAACTGGCTGTATATGGGGGACAAACTGGCTGCATTTGGGGGGAACTGGCTGTATATGGGGGACAAACTGGCTGCATTTGGGGGGAACTGGCTGTATATGGGGACAAACTGGCTGTATATGGGGGCACACTGGCTATATATATGGGGACAAACTGGCTGTATATGGGGGCACACTGGCTGAATATGGGGCACAAACTGGCTGAATATGGGGGGAACTGGCTGTATATGGGGGACACGCTGGCTGCATTTGGGGGGAACTGGCTGTATATGGGGGACAAACTGGCTGCATTTGGGGGGAACTGGCTGTATATGGGGGACAAACTGGCTGCATTTGGGGGGAACTGGCTGTATATGGGGACAAACTGGCTGTATATGGGGGCACACTGGCTATATATATGGGGACAAACTGGCTGTATATGGGGGCACACTGGCTGAATATGGGGCACAAACTGGCTGAATATGGGGGGAACTGGCTGTATATGGGGGACACGCTGGCTGTATATGGGGGGAACTGGCTGAATATGGGGGACAAACTGGCTGAATATGGGGGGAAATGGCTGTATATGGGGGACAAACTGGCTGAATATGGGGGGAAACTGGCTGTATATGGGGAACACGCTGGCTGCATTTGGGGGGAACTGGCTGTATATGGGGGACAAACTGGCTGCATTTGGGGGGAACTGGCTGTATATGGGGGACAAACTGGCTGCGTTTGAGGGGAACTGGCTGTATATGGGGACAAACTGGCTGTATATGGGGGCACACTGGCTATATATATGGGGACAAACTGGCTGTATATGGGGGTGCACTGGCTATATATATATGGGGGCACACTGGCTGTATATGGGGGCACACTGGCTGTATATGGGGGACACGCTGGCTGCATTTGGGGGGAACTGGCTGTATATGGGGGACAAACTGGCTGCATTTGGGGGGAACTGGCTGTATATGGGGGACAAACTGGCTGCATTTGGGGGGAACTGGCTGTATATGGGGACAAACTGGCTGTATATGGGGGCACACTGGCTATATATATGGGGACAAACTGGCTGTATATGGGGGCACACTGGCTATATATATATGGGGGCACACTGGCTGTATATGGGGGCACACTGGCTGTATATGGGGGCACACTGGCTGTATATGGGGTCACACTGGCTATATATATATGGGGGCACACTGGCTGTATATGGGGGCACACTGGCTGTATATGGGGGCACACTGGCTGTATATGGGGGCACACTGGCTGTATATATGGGGCACACTGGTTATATATATATGGGGGCACACTGGCTGTATATGGAAACAAACTGGCTGTATTTGAGGGGGCAAACTGGTGGCGTTTGGGCACAGTGGCTGCGTTTAATGGGCACAGTGGCGGCAATTGATTTTTTTTTTTTTCAGTTTGTTTGCGCCCCCCCAAAAATTTTGAGCACCAGCCGCCACTGTTCAATTTTGAGTTGGCCCACCCTTTGCAGCTTCAACTCTTCTGGGAAGGCTGTCCACAAGGTTTATGAGTGTGTCTATGGGAATGTTTCACCATTCTTCCAGAAGCGTATTTGTGAGGTCAGGCACTGATGTTGGATAAGAAGGACTGGCTTGCAGTCTGCGCTCTAATTCATCCCAAAGGTGTTCTATCGGGTTGAGGTCAGGACTCTGTGCAGGCCAGTCAAGTTCCTCCACCCCAAACTCGCTCATCCATGTCTTTATGGACCTTACTTTGTGCACTGGTCCAAATCATTTGGTGGAGGGGGGATTATGGTGTGGGGTTGTTTTTCAGAGGTTGAGCTTGGCCCCTTAGTTCCAGTGAAGGGAACTCTTAACTGCTGAGAAAACCCCCCCAAAAAAAAACAACCTACAAGACAATAGTATAATGTGCTAGTATGTATCGCATACTAGCACATTATAAAATAATTACCTTAGATCGAAGCCCGATCACCGCTGAGGGGGCTGAGAAGTTTTCTCTGCGTTTCTTCCAGGTTCGCGAGCTCTAGCGCTGTGAGTGGCCAGGGCTGCGATGACGTCACTCCCGCACATGCGTGTGGGAGTCCTCTGTTCCGACAAGTTCTGGCACGATCCGCCGGACCTTCAGAGCGCATGCGCCGCTGCAGGGTGAATATGTCCTAAACCGTGCAGGTTTAGGAGATATTAATTTTACCTACAGGTAAGTCTTATTTATTATAGGCTTACCTGTAGGTGAAAATAAGCAAGCGGGGTATACAACCGCTTTAAGGCTTCAGCATGCCAAGACATTTTGGACAAGCCATGACTAAGCACTCACTTGAAGTGTGAAACGCGTAGGTTGTACATCCCTGCATTTTTTCTGCTGTGACTTGTAGTGCTTTTATTCCTCTTTTTTACAATAAAGACAACCATTTACGTTTTTTGGAGTGCGGCTGTCCATCAATTTTCTTTACCACAAGACATTTTGGACAACTTTGTGGGAACAGTTTGGGGATGGCCGCTTCCTGTTCCAACATGACTGCGCACCAGTGCATAAAGCAAGGTCCATAAAGACATGGATGAGTGAGTTTTAGGTGGAGGAACTTGATTGCCCTGACCTCAACCCAACAGAACACCTTTCGGATGAATTAGTGCGGAGACTGCGAGTCAGGCCTTCTTGTCCAACATCAGTGCCTGACCTCACAAATGCGCTTCTGGAAGAATGGTCAAACATTCCCATAGACACACTCTTAAACTTTGTAGACAACCTTTCAGGAAGAGTTGAAGCTGTTATAGCTGCGAAGGGTGGGCCAACTCAATATTGAACCCTACGGACTAAGACTGGGATGCCTTTAAAGTTAATGTGCGTGTAAAGGCAGGCGTCCCAATACATTTGGCAATATAGTGTGTATATCTATATATATATATATTTTTTTTTTTATCCCATTCTGTACATGTGGTGGTATATGTAAAGGCAGGTGTCCCAATACTTTTGGTAATATAGTTTATTTATTAGTAGAAGTTTTAAAGTCGCTTATGTTGCTAAAAAAATATATATATTTTCTTTTGGCCACTTGAGATAACAGCTTTAGCAATTTCTTGAGTTAATAAATAGCAGCACTAAACTTTTTTTTTTACTTGTTTATTTTCTTTTAATACACCTTATAGGGCCCTCTGATTCCTCCTGTATTGGATTTTATTGCAACATTATTGCTGTGCTGCGCAAACCCTTGGCGCTATATAATCACTATATAATTCTGTATAATAATAATAATTAACCGAATGCGAGTTCCACCTTTGGCTGCCCATTGGCTCTGATGCCTGCAATGCTGTTTGCCCTTGCAGGCATCAGTGTGAATGATTTTGCCACAGAGCTTGCCTTTAATAAACTGGACGTGTGACGCGGGTGTGAAATTCATAGAGAACTGACAGCTGCTCAGTTTTCATTTAAACATACCAAACACTAACGATAAAAAATAAATTAAAAAAAAAGCAAGAAGGCAGGGCGACATCTAAAAAAAGTTTTCTACAACAATCTCTGCATATAGCATAACGGGGATCCTTCCTTTCCCAGGAACACTTTTGCTGCAGAGGTATAAATTTCACCTATAATATTATATTTGCTCCAATACAGTAAGGACACTTTACACTAACAGAGGTCACTCTAAAAATATCGGCTCGGGGAGAAGGATATAGCAGGGGCACCCCCTAATCTGCCACAGAGGTGCAAGTGGGGGGATCTAGGAATGTCATAGCAACCCCTGAGCCACCCTTTAGTTACAGAATCAATCCATCAAATAGCGTTGGTAAATGAAAGCAGATGCAGACCCAATCACTAAAGTCAGCTTTAAAAGGTTATTGTCCCTTTAAAAGTCATTATTGACTTTTTTAGATCTACAGCTTTAAAGCCGACCTTCACTCCAAAACTCAAGTTTGCACTAATGCCCCCCATAAATATAATGGTGGCCATATACACTTTGCTAAATGATCCATTTATTTTCCGATTAATCTCTCCCAACAGGAATAATCGATCTATAGTCAACTACCCATTCGATCGAAATGCCATGCTTGGGAAATAAATTGAAAATTGATTGTTAACCGTTTAAGGACCGCTCCCACGTACATATACTGTGGCAGGGCGGCCCTTAAAGCGGAGGTTCACCCACATTTTAGAGATTACTGTAACCGTTCCCTCTTAGCATGAATGAAAGCAAATGCCTTACCTTTTTTTTTTTTTTTTGTGTAGTTTCCCTTAATCTTCTTTCTTCATTCCTACTTCCGGGATTTCCTCCCGCGGGAGTAGGCGTGTCCTTTGCTGTGCTGTGTCGCTGTGTATGCCAGGAATTCTGCAGCAATGACTCCTGGGAGCAAAGTGTCCTGCTTCCCAGGAGTAAAAGAGTAAACATCACGATAATTCAATTGTCACGTGACTCGTCTACCCGGTCACGTGACGCGCATTCATCGCTTCCCGGAAGAATATGCCCGGCTTCAAGATGCCCACAAGCAAAATGGCAAATACAGGACGTTTTTTTTATAAAGAGTTATTTATTCCGAAAATGGACGGGGGATGTTTACCAGCGCCGGACAAGTGAGTACTACTAATGCATAAGTTGTAGCATAGAATGGACTTTAAAAAAAAAAAGGATGGACCGCGGAACCTCCGCTTTAAGCACAAAATAACGTACCTGTATGTGATTGTTTTCTTCGGCTCTGGGACACGCAACGCTAGAGCCCTGCTCCCGATGTGATTGGACACAGCGGGAGCCAATCAGCGGGTCTGGCGGACCCGATGTTCGCTGGAAGCCTGGAGATCATTCCGAGAGAGGCAGAACGGCGGTCTGCCTATGTAAACAAGGCAGATCGCCGCTCAGCTAGTGAGAAATAGAGAGATCTTGTGTTTTTGCTAAGCAAGAACATGGATCTCTGTCTTTCTTCAGTTAAACCATCCCCCAAACAGTAAGAAAGCACTCCCAAGGAACACAGTTAACCCTTTGATCGCCCCGCTGATGTTAACCCCTTCCCTGCCAGTGTCATTAGTGCAGTGACAGTGCATATTTTTTAGCACTGATCACTGTATTGGTGTCACTGGTCCCCAAAATGTGTCACTTAGTGTCAGTTTTGCCCACCTCAATGTCGCAGTCCCGCTAAAAATCGCTGATTGCCGCCATTACTAGTAAAAAAATAAAAAGTCCATAAATCTATTCCATAGTTTGTAGACGGTATAATTTTTGCGCAAACCAATCAATGTACGCTTATTGGGGGTTTTTTTTATTACCAAAAACATGTAGCAGAATACATATTGGCCTAAATTGATGAAGAAATTCTATTTTTTTTTTTTTATATTCTTTTATGGGATATGTTTTATAGCAGAGAGAAAAAAAAAATATATATTTTTTTCAAAATTGTCAGTGGTTTTTTGTTTATAGTGCAAAAAATTAAAACTGCAGAGGTGATCAAATACCACCAACAGAAAGCTCTATTTGTGGGAAAAAAAGGACATCTATTTTATTTGGGTACAACGTCGCACGAACGCGCAATTGTCAGTTAAATTAAAGCAGTGCAGTATCGCAAAAAATGGCCTGGCCAGGAAGGGGGGTAAACCTTCTGGAACTAAAGTGGTTAAAGTATTACTAAACACAGGAGCCTGCATTCACTAAATCTGGTCTCCCACAGTACACAGAACATGAACATGCAATTATTTTAGTAAATACCTGCTAAATACCTTTTCTCATCAGCAGTATATAGCAGTCTTGTGACTTCTATCAGTGTCCGGTTAAAGCTTGTAGGAGGAGTTTTCATTCTCCCATGATTGTCCTATGAGGCTAAAGGACCCCTGACCCTCTGTCTGGACAGTACTGATTGGCCCTGTGCTGATCACATGCACTCTCGAGCAATACACACCAACCTGAGCATGTGCAGCTTGCAGTGCAAGCTGGAAGAAGGGGAACAGGGAGGATCAGAGAGGACAGGATCAAACATCCTTTTTACATAATGCGGCAGATTAACCCCTTAGATTCCACAGTGAGTATAACAAGCATGCTTTACTACATATACCGACTGATTTTACTGTTGTGGGTTTAGTAACACTTTAAGATAATATCATAACTTACGATAATAAATTATTGATTACACCCCTGTTTCCGCCATGTAATTTCATATTCTGATTAAACTAAATACGATTGTATTCATGAAGAAAGTATCTCAGTGCTGCCGATCGATGTAAAATGGTCATTTTTTTCCATCCTGACCAATAAACTCAGTTTGATTGAATCCGATCATAATTGAATCCAAATAGTTTGAAAGGGAAGTTATGGCAATTAATTTTTTTTCAGATTTTAACGTGATCAAATTGCAGATTTATTCGATAAAAAAATTGAAGTGTGCATGGCAGCCATAAGAATCAAACACATGCTTTTTCTTTTTCCTTTTCTTTAACCACTCAAGCCCCGGACCATTTTGGTTAGTTAATGACCAGGCCCCTTTTTGCGATTCAGCACTGTGTTGCTTTAACTGACAATTGTGCGGTCGTGTGACGTGGCTCCCAAACAAAATTGACGTCCTTTTTTTCCCACAAATAGAGCTTTCTTTTGGTGGTATTTGATCACCTCTGCGGTTTTCATTTTTTGCGCTATAAACAAAAATATAGCGACAATTTTGAAAAAAATTCAATAATTTTTATTTTTTGCTATAATAAATATCCCCAAAAAATATATAAAAAAACATTTTTTTCCTCAGTTTAGGCCGATACGTATTCTTCTATATATTTTTGGTAAAAAAAATTGCAATCAGCGTTTATTGATTGGTTTGCGCAAAAGTTATAGCGTTTACAAAATAGGGGATAGTTTTATGGCATTTTTATACATTTTTTTTTTACTAGTAATGGCGGCTATCAGTGATTTTTCTCGTGACTGCGACATTATGGCGGACATATCGGACACTTTTGACACATTTTTGGGACCATTGTCATTTTTACAGCGATCAGTGCTATAAAAATGCACTGGTTACTGTAAAAATGACACTGGCAGTGAAGGGGTTAACCACTAGGGGCGCTGAAGGGGTTAAGTGTGCTTAAGGGAGTGATTACTACTGTTAGGGGGCGTGGCTATGAGTGACACGTCACTGATCTCCACTCTGATTACACAGAGTGGGAATCAGTGACAGTGTCAGTAGGCGACATCTCCCCGCTCCATTCCTCCGTGAGACAATCGCGGGGATCCCCACGGTGATCGAGTCTACAGGACCCATGGTCCGACTCATGGGGAAGGTAGTGGAGTCGCAGATCACATATCTCCGTTGCAACTGCGGAACGGCTTGCACAGGAGTCCTGTGCGTCTTTGGCTCCGTTTGTCCCTGAAATGGAGAACAGAGACACACAGGGTGATGGCGATACAAAAGAACAGGTGAATCCAAGCAGTCCTCAATGGGGCCGTGCTATATTTGGGGGCTCATCCGGGATTTGTTCTGCAGCCGGCCCTAGGCCCCACAAATAGAGCTTTATTTTGGTGGTATTTGATCACCTCTGCGATTTTTGTTTTTTGTGCTATAAACAAAACCGTCAATTTTGAAAAAAAAATTTTTTTTTACAATCTGCTTAAAAAACATTTTTTATAAAAAAAATTGAAATCAAATGTCTTCCTCCATTTAGGCCAATATGTATTTTGTTACATATTTTGGAAAAAAAAATCCCAATAAGTGTATACTGATTGGTTTGTGCAAAAGTTATAGCGTCTACAAACAATGCGATATTTTATGGATTTTTTATTTATTTTACATCTTTTACTAGTAATGGTGGCAGTCAGAAACTTATAGCAGGACTGCGATATTGCGGTGGACAGTCAAGACACTAACTGACACTTTTTACACTTTTTTGGGGACCAGTGACACTAATACAGTGATCAGTGCTAAAAATATGAACTGTCACTGTACTAATGGCACTGGATGGGAAGGGGTTAACATCAGGGGCGATCAAAGGGTTAAATGTGTGCCTAGCTGGTGTTTTACTAAACTGTGGGAGGTGCTTGTACTAGGGGAAGTCATAGATCCGTGTCCCAGATTTGCAGGAACACAGGATCAATGCCTTCCCTACTGAATGGTGTCCTTCCTTGTTTACATAGGCAGACTGTCGTTCTGCCTGTGTTTTTTTTTTTACTAGTAATGGCGGCGATCAGCGATTTTTAGCGGGACTGTGACATTGCGGCGGACAAATCTGACACTAAAGCCTCGTACACACGGTCGGACTTCAAACAATCTTTTCTGTGGATTTTTGTCCAAAGGTGTTTGCCGGGCACACCCATAGCATACACACGGCAGGACTTTTCTGCAAACTTTCCCAAAACTTTCCCAACATCAGGTGGTTTTTCTACTCTTTACCACCACCCTTTGGTCAACTTCTGCTATTGTTGGTTGATTTTAACATTGGTTCTGGGCATGTGTATTTGTACTTTGGACAAAAGTCCGATGGATTTCTGTACACACGATAGGACTTTGCACCGTAGGACTTTTGTTGCCGAAAAGTTTGTCCGTTTGCAGAGTGAACTTTTGTCCGATGAAAACTGAAAAAGTTTGTCCGATGGAGCGTACACACGGTCGGATTTTTTCGAAAACTTGCTCATTTTTAAATTTGTTGTCAAAAAGTCCTACCGTGTGTATGAGGCTTAAGTGACACTTTTTGGGGACCAGTGACGCCAATACCATGATCAGTGTTAAAAAAATGTGTAACGAACGATCGCCGGGTGTCGGCGGACATCAAGTCCACGGTACCTGCTGAACAGCTCCTGCTGTGAGTAATCACAGCGGGAGCTGGCTTCCGGCAGCGCGCCTGCGCGCCCCCAACCCAGAAGTGCTGGATCACGTACTAGGTTCGTGAACCAGCGCAGGAGAGCTGCCGTATATATCTACAGTATGCGGTCGGCAAGCGGTTAAGCAATAAAATGCAACCATTACTGGAGTACACTCAGGTTGAAAGAAATTGGCTGCAAATAGGCTGCAGCAGGCCAGCTGAGATGTATATAAAGGATGAATTAAAGTAAAAACATTTTTTTCCAAAATTAAAAAATCGTGCAATTTATGATACACGTGGCTTCGCAAACACAAGGGGTGATTTACTAAAATTGGAGCGTGCAGAATCTGGTGCAGCTGTGCATGGTATTCAATCAGCTTCTAACTTCAGCTTGTTCAAGATTTTGACAGATTTTTCTAGTTTTAGTAAGACTGCTTACACACCGTTTTTGTTCAGTTCTTCAGTTTTAAAAAGTGGAAAAAAGCAGAAGAAAAATGCATCTCTTTAAATCCTATACAGCTCTTCACAGTTGCACTTCGGTTGCGTTTAAAAAACATCCTATTTGCTGCATTTTTGGTGCATATTCTGTCAGGAAAAAAAACACACCAAAAAATGCATCTCCCCATTGAAATGAATAGAAGTCGCATCAAAAACACACCATGCACTGTGGTTAATTTAATGCAATGCCCCAAAAACGCGTCTAAATGTGACAATAACGCATATGCGCTTTTCATGCAGTTTTGCCGCAAAGCAGTGTGAAAATGCTCTAACACAACCCCACAATGTCAATCACTCAGGGTTTACATTCTACTTTATCTTTATTAGTTTCATTTCAAGTAATTCTTCACATTCCTCCAATGTTAGCGGTGTCCAACCTTTAAACCATCTAAATATAACCGCACGGCTCTCTGAGTTTAGTATTTCAGAGATACAGAGGAGCTTTCCTTAGAAATGAAAGTACTTTCGTTTCTCAATTTGCAGAGCTGGAAGGCTGATGCTGTGTCTGGACGATTGAATCAGTAAAAATCAGTAATATCAGGAACGCAGTTTGTGGTCTTCACTAATGTAGTCACGCTTTTACATCTTCATACATAATTTCCCAATCATCCACCTCCTCTATTATCTGCCTGTTCCTGTAATTCATAGCAATATAAAGACGACGTCCCGAAACTGGAACTGGCTGTTTGTTCGGTCTCATTGTTTATATGGGACGATCGCTTGACCTGCGTTGTGAAAATGAATACACTCTTTAATGCACGTTATATCATGTGGAGGAAAGTTAAAAACGAATCTTTGAAAGTATTATTTTACTGAAAGGTAGTTGATGACTGGAATAAACCACCAACGGAGGTAGTGAGACAGTCAACAGTAAATGGCTTCAGACATACTTGGGATAAACATAGATTTATAGTCAGACAACAAAGTTAAAGAAAAATAAATACAAAAAAACAAACAAACAAAACAAAAAAAAAATAAACAAACAAACAAAAAACCCCACAAAAAAACAAAGCAAAACAAAACAAAACAAAACAAAAAAAATGGGCAGACTCGATGGACTAGTACTGGGTCTTTTTCTGCCATCACTTTTCTATGTTTTCTATGTGTTTGGAAGCCAGTTTTAGTAAGGAATTCACCCCGCGCCTCTCCTCGATATCTACGTCTGTCCATCGTATCTATGACTATCATCATGCCTATTTGTACATTAGACTCTGAAGTGTTCAATGTCTGTTCACATGTTTAACCTCCCTGGCGGTATTCCCGAGTCAGGCTCGGGGTGGAATTTCAGTACCATAAGCGGTAACCCTGAGCCAGACTCGGGGCTGCATTGCAGGATACAGGGAGAGTTACTTACCTTGTCCCCTGGATCCTGCGATGTCTCCCTGCAGTGTGTGCGAGCTGTCTCCTCGCTCGATTCATACACAGTGCCGCCAAGCTCCGTTCCCTGCAACGTTGCGGCGCACGGGGGCGGTGATCGCCGCCAAATTCAAAAAAGTAAAAACACAATACACATACAGTACAGATTACAGTACTGTATAAAATAATTACACATCCCTTTTGTCTCTAGTGGTCTGTCCAGTGCCCTGCTTGCACTTTTATATTATAACTACAGTTTTTTTCTGCCTGGAATTTGGAGATTGTCCATAGCAACCAAAAAGTGTCCCTTTACGTCAAAAGTGGTTTTAGACCAGCTAGAAAACAGCGATAATGATTTAGAATCACTTGCAGAATTGAGCGATAGCGATTTGTGGGGAAATTCGTCATCAAACACTGAAAGTAATGACAGCGACAATTCTGCAACTGAGCGAATTTCAGTGTTTTTGATTTGATTACATTATTGATCAAATTTATTATTTTTAGATTAATATTTGTTATAATTATTTATAGTTATTTATCATATTTTTAATTTATGATTTTTGTGTTTCAAACTTTATCATACCCGGGATGTCTACTAGACTCTGGTTTGGACAGATTTAAGTGAGTTATTCCAAAGAATTACAGGCCTACAATATAAAATGCCAAATTTCCATGTAAAACAATTGTACCGCTTTCTGAACCTAAAATCAGACAGAATCATACCGCCAGGGAGGTTAAAGTTTATGCAAAGCCCAATTTTATTTTTTTATAGAAAATTGTTGACTTCTGGTTGTTTCTTTTTTTTTCTGTTGTTGGAACTAAAACACACATACTCACCTTAGTTCCATCAGTCTGATGCCCACGAGGTCCCTCACTGGTATCTTCTCCCCGTTCTTCTGGGTACTGGTTTTTGGTTGTTTTGATTGGCTGGCAGAGGATGATGTCACTCTTACGCATGCGCAGAAACGCCAGTGAACTGCCAGTTTGCCAGAATATAAACTGAGCTGTGCATGCGCAGCTTTACTGCTAGCGTCCCCACACCCCAATGTGAAAGTCCCCTAATTCAATAATTTCACTTTGGGATTAATAAAGTATTCTGATTCTGATTCTGAAGTGGCTGATCACCGCCATTACTAGTATAAAACAATATAAATCAATAAAAATTCTAGTATATTTCCCATAGTTTGTAAACACTATAACTTTTGCGCATACCAATCAATATTCAGTATACGCTTATTGGGATTTTTTTTAACCAAAAATAAGAATACATTTGGGCCTAAATTTATTTGATTTTACTTTTTTTTTTTAATAGGATATGTTTTATAGCAGAAAGTTAAAAATATTGTTTTGTTTTTTTTTCAAAATTGTCAATCTTTTTTTTTTTTTCATATGTTTATATCCTTATCTTAGTGAATGAGGTGAAATAAATCGAAAAAGCACTTTGCAAATAATACCTAATGTGCAAGGGAAAAAAAACAATGTATCCATAACCCCTGAGCTAAGTGCATTTTCTCTTATCTTATACTTACTGATAATATAATACTTAGTTATTTTGCGAATGAGGTGAAGTTGTGCTGACTTTATTCATCCAAACATATGCAAGCAAAAATCCAGATTTTATTTTTTTTTCAAAATTTTGCTTTTACTTGATTGGGTATGTTTTACTTTGTTTCTCCTCACTCACTAAGATAAGTGAAAATTCACCTTGCTCTACTCCAGCCATTCACAACTTGGGTTCCTCCAGAATTTGTTGGGGGTTCACTGACCTCCCATGTGATGGTACCTTCATAGTTCTGGGGCCAATGCCACTTGGCAGAGCCAGCTGCATGACACCAATTAATATTTTTGGCTATCTGTAGGGTGGCAATCTGACCACCACTGTAAGGTTCAGGCTCCGTACACACATAGGCGATTTAAATCACAGGCAGAATCGCTGTGTTTCTGCCTACAATTCCAAAAGAACTACACGACATGCATTGCGTTATTTGGATAATGCGATTGCAGCACAATTTGTCACACAACAATTGCGACAGAATGGCACTGCGTTTGGGGTGCCAATAAGAATTAATAGTGTCGCAAACACGTCCTGCCGCGATTCTGGAATTGCCTGCATGTGAACGGAGCCTTAATGGTTCCACTGAGATAAAAAAAGTAGATAAAGGCTGCTTTACTCCTTTACCCTAGGTTCACACTTTCCACGTTTTGTGCGGGCCGTGTTTGCCCGGGTAGGGAAGCCTATTCAAATAAAATGACTGCTGGTTCCTGCCTTTCCTTTCGGGAGGGAGCGGGTACGTGTTCTTCACAAGTACCCGTCTCCACTTCGCGAGGCCCCCCGGAAGTTCGGCCCCCCGGAAGTTCGGCCCCCCTCCTTCTTTCACCGCCGCCGGGCCATTCAGAAAGCGCAGCGTGCTTTGCGCATGCACAGTAAGGAACCGGCTGTGAAGTCGCAAGGCCTCACTGCCAGTTTCCTTTACAAGGAATGGAGGTGGCAGCACCCGAGAGCCAATGGAAAAATCGTCTGGGGTTATGACATCACGGGGCTCCCAGGATAAGTAAGTGTCCTAAAATAAAAGTCAGCAGCTACAGTATTTGTA
Organism: Rana muscosa; assembly: GCA_029206835.1. Classification (NCBI taxonomy): domain Eukaryota; kingdom Metazoa; phylum Chordata; class Amphibia; order Anura; family Ranidae; genus Rana; species Rana muscosa. The sequence goes on from CM055121.1 coordinate 228,295,518, forward strand.
GCTGCTGACTTTTAATTTTTGGAGGGGGGCTGGAGCTCCGCTTTAAGTAAGTAGAGTGTCAGTGTTTCTAAGGACAAATAGAGAGGGTGGGGACACAATGTAAAAAGCAGACAGGGGTGCTAACCCTTAACCACACTATGCAAATTGGATAGCATAGACCAGGGGTCCTCAAACTTTTTAAACAGAGGGCCAGTTCACCGTCCCCTCAGACTGTCTGGGGGGCCGGATCAATGCAGCCTCACCAGTGCCCAGCAATACAGCCTGACCAGTGCCCAGCAGCACAGCCAACCTCACCAGTGCCCAGCAATGCAGCCTGATCAGTGCCCAGCAATGCAGCCTGATCAGTGCCCAGCAATGCAGCCTGACCAGTGCCCAGCAACGCAGCCTCACCAGTGCCCAGAAATGCAGTCTGACCAGTGCCCAGCAGCACAGCCAACCTCTCCAGTGCCCAGCAATGCAGCCTAATCAGTGCCCAGAAATGCAGCCTGACCAGTGCCCAGCAACGCAGCCTCACTAGTGCCCAGCAATGCAGCCTCACCAGTGCCCAGCCAGCCTGACCAGTGCCCAGCAGCACAGCCAGCCTCTTCAGTGCTCAGCAATGCAGCCTCACCAGTGCCCAGCAATGCAGCCTGATCAGTGCCCAGCAATGCAGCCTTACCAGTTTAGATTAGATACTCTGAATACATGTAAGTACATGATAAAAGGGAGTTCGGAAAAATTTACATTTTGCATTTAAACGCAAAACAATCACAATTTTTCCCAGGTCAGTTTCCTCTATAATTAAATAAAAACAAATGCAAGAGGCTCGAGTGAATGAGGCCATAGAGACCTATTTATAAAGAAGTTGGAAACAAAATCAGGTTTTTCAGCGAAGTCGTATTCCGCAGGAGAGTGAAATATAAATTCAGTGAAGTCGCTTTTCGTAGCTGAGAACAAAATGACTGCATTTTTGCAAAGAAAATCAGAAAAAAAAATAAAAAACTGTAAAACTAGACCGACGCCCACAAGCTTACACAAAGGAAGAGGTTGAGGTTTGTACGACAAGTAAATGGCTATGCAACACAGTACTATACTAATCCTGCAATTTTTTTCTTATTAAATCACAGGTTAATAAGATTGCATCAAACTAATTAAATAAAAGTGTGTACTCAACCGTCAAGTTGTCTTTTGAAAATGGTAAATGGTAAAAGAAATAAAAAAAAGGGGGAAAAATCCAACTATTTTAAACATTTGTTAATCCTTATTTATAGGCCTCTAATGTCTTTCTAAGTGAAGCCCAATTCCAGGCACAATTGTTCATTTTGTTTTGGATAAATGGGGGGAAGGATTAGGTTGTCCGTGATGTTTATATTGCTTTTTGTGACCCCACTGGGGACATTTACCCTTCTTGTTCCACGGGGGTATGGAAGAAAAAATGAGGGGCATAATGGTGGACACACACTTTTAGATATGATCATTCATTCGATCATACAACCAAACTGAATGAAATAAGTCTTAACCCTATTATATGTTATTGTATTGTAACTGTATTGTCTCCCTTATATTGTAAAGCGCTATGTAAACTGTTGGCCCTATATAAATCCTGGATAATAATAATAATAATATTAATAATAATTAAATTAATTTAGTGAGCTCTTGATTGGTTTCTCTGCCAAAATTGTATTGATTGCTTCAGATTAATTGAATAAATATCTGTGTGTATGTCAAAGAATCAATTGTAATACAAATTGATTGATTTTAAGTACCGGTAGATCATTTTGGATAGACCATATTTTGAATCAATATCTTCAATTAAAGTGCAGAACATTGTAAAATATTTCAACTGATGATGACTAAATAATCATCATACTATATAACGATGATAATTATACCAAGATTGGTCACAAAAATGTATGACCACCAGGAAAGAAATAAAGGAAGACACAGACAGCAATAAAAACTCAACAGATATTCCATTATTTTTACAATAAAAAATCTGACAAAAGATCTAACTCTTTACTACTACTCCCTCCTCCCCCCCAGGGTTGCCAACCTCCCGCAGCATCTTTTACTGACAAAACATGGAAAATTTACTGGCACATTTTTTACTGGCAACCTGAGAAATTACAGAACTCCTATTGAAAACTAACACAGTGAATATGTGAACAGTATAAACATGATATGGAAACACTGGCAATACCTTTAACAAAGTAATTTGCTTGATTTACACTTAAAAAGTCAACACAGCATGAAATTATCAGCCCCTGACATTTACTGGCAGTTGTAAAAAAATCACAGATTTTTACAAACTGTCAGTAAATTGACAAAATAAAAAATGTAAATGAGCTGTGGGCTTTTAGCAGGGGGTATATTATCACATACATATTAAAACACAAGCAGTATTACCCAGTAAATTGCTAAGGATGTGCAGAGTGATTTAAAACGGAATTTGCCATTGGTGAAGTAAATACTCTTCGGGCCAGTTCACACCGTAGAAACGCAGTCCGGATGCGTTCCAGATGCTTTTCTGCATGCACGTTTTTGAAGCATTTTTGAGGCAGTCCAGTGCATTTTTTCCCGCTTTTTTTTCTTAACCTTAAATAAGGACATGTATGTTCCAGTGCATTTTTTGGTGCGTTTAGGTGCATTCCAGTGCGTTTATGACGTGTTTTACAGTGTTCCAGTACAGTCCAGTGCAGGAAAAATGCAGCATGTTTTACTTTTTTTCCTGAAACTAAAACGCACTGGAACTGCTAGCGCTGTTGTTAGTAAAAAAAAATCCTTGTTTATTTTTAAAAAAATTGTTGGGGGGGGGTTGGGTATTTTATTTTTTTTCCTGAAACTGAAATGCACTGGAACTGCTAGTGCTGGTGTTAACTATGTTATTGAAAACCATATAACCTGATTTTCATGCGTTTTAGATGCAGAAAAAAATGCACTGGACTGCATGTGGTGTGAACTGGCCCTTAGTTGCAGTTCTTGAGCTACTTGGACTACTTGTTAGTAAAAAAAAAATCCTTGTTTATTTAAAAAAAAATCGTGGGGGGGGGGGGGGTGTATTTAATATAGCTTTACTTCATCAGTGTTCTTTGTATTTGTGTTTTTTTTTTCATGTTTTCTTTTGATTTTTTCTTTTGAAATTTGTATGGCACTTTCATTTTTGATTTTGCTTTCTTTTTTTTTTCTTAGTTTATTTTTTCCTCTATAAAATATGAGGCTAATGAGGGGCCAGGTCCAGGATAGTTCAAATAAGCTTCTGTTACCTTTAGGAGCCAGTTCAAGCTCACTACTGTATAACCTTAAAATCACCTTCATTTTTCCTAAATGTTTGCCAGATTTGCAGGGAAATAAAAACTCCTAATTTTGCTCATGCCTATTATTTGCTAAAATGTAAAAGGGAAAACGATAAGATTGTGCATTATTGAGATTATACACACAAACATCGTTGGATTATTTCCTCCTTTAATTAAATGAATTAGTAGAAGATTCCCCAAAGGAGAACTTTTTTTTACCTATGTAACTTAACTTCATTAATGTTATTGTCATGCCTGTAAGTCATCTGGTCCCCTGGAAGCCTGGACAAAATACTTCCAGATAGCAACCCCTATCTTCTGTCTTGGTGATAGGAGATGAAAACCGTTTGATGCTCACCCCCAGCATTATAGAATAAAATGATTTTCATGTTCTAGTACCAAGGCAGGAAGTGGGGATTGCTTACTGGGAGTTTTTTTGTCCAGGCTTCTGGAGGGCCCAACTGGCCAACAGGTATGACAATAAAATTAATGAACATTTTACAAAGCTGTACTCTTTTTTTTATTATCTACTGGGGCCCCTGACTGCATTGGCTGTTTTATGAAAAAGGTGAACTTAGCCTTTACTTGTTTCTTTCAGCCCAGGTTCACACTGGGCTGCGGGAATGAAGCCGCGCAAGTTCAGCTCCCGCCTGTGATTTCGGACGCAATTTTGGAGACATCTGGGCAGATGTCAATGTAAATCGCGGGCCGAAATCGCAAAAAGTAGTACAGAAACTATTTTTTGAAATCGGTGCAGCGCCGCAGATGTGGCATCGCACAGATTAGGACGGTGCCATTGCCAGCAATTGGCGGCAAATGCCGCCAATTTGACATGCGATTTGACATGTTAAATTGCATGTCAAATCGCACCAGTGTGAACCAGGACTAAAAAAAAATCCAAGACATGAAAATAAAGGATCTATTTGAAGGATCAACAAGCAATAAAAACAATGTTACAGGGGGACTGAGAAAAAGACTGCGGTGTTAATGCTAAAGATGGACTGCATCATACATAGAATTTTTTATTGTGCCCATAGTTACATTCTAATTGTATCCTATTTGAAAATAAAAATACTAGTTGCAGTCTAAATAGTAAACCTGGAACACAGTGAAAAAAATCATTTTAAACAAATATAAAGCCATAACCAAATGCCTAACCAATAGATCGATCATTGAGGGGTTATACACACAAATGTATCTGCTTACAAATGTAAAAAGCTACCATAAGAAGTCAATAAAAAAGCTGCATCAAAAATGGACCTCATAAAGGACAAAACAAAAAATAAGTATATAAAGAAAAAGTATAATAATAATATATAATAACCAGCACTGTTAACTACAACATATTGTTAAAGGATCACTAAAGATAAAAAAATGTTTTTTTAAATAACAAACATGTTATACTTACCTCCACTGTGCAGCTCGTTTTGCACAGAGTGGCCCCGAACCTGGTCTTCTGGGGTCCCTCGGCGCCTGCCTCATCTCCCCCCGCAAGAACTCCTCACCTTCATGCGAGCTCGCATGGTGAGGAGTTCTTGCGGGCGTGCTCCTGTGATACAGCCGCCGGCCATAGCTGTTCACTGTATCACTCGGCCCCGCCCCCCGGCGCGCTGCGTCATTGGTTGTGATTGACAGCAGCGCAAGCCAATGGCTGCGCTGCTTTCAATCAACCAATGAATGAGCCGAGAAGCTGGCCGAGATGCCTACACGTTCACGGTGCGGGACTTTCGAGGGGTCAGGTAAGTAAACGGGGGCTCGGGGGGCCGCTAATCCAGAGATGTTTTTTCACCTTAATGCATAGAATGCATTAAGGTGAAAAAAGTTTTGCATTTACAACCCCTTTAATAACTATACAACTATTACTGTTAACAGGGCTTTTTTCCAGCAGGAACGTGCACCTCCAGCAATGAATGTATGTAATGGCAAGGAATGCTGGGGTGTGCTGGAGGGTCTATCGATGCTTGCTGGTGGGGGATCTATTTTCACTGTTGGCAGGGTTGCCAACTTTCAGTAAGTTTACAAACAGTTTGTAAAATCCGTACTTTTTGCATCTGTCCTTGAATGTCTATTACAGACATGTAGGCTGCATGTCCGTAACTGACATTCATGGACAGATGCAACAATTACGGATTTTACAAACTGTTTGTAAATTTACTGAAAGTTGGCAACCCTGACTGGTGGGGATCTATTTTTGTGCGGAGGTCTCTTGTTGCTGAGTAGATCTATTGGTGCTAGTGGGGGGTCCTATGTTTCTAGGAGGGAGCAATTGTTGCTGGGAGGGATCTACTGTTGAGGGAGAGATCTATTGTTTCTGCCTCCTGGAGGATTTATTGATGCAATCTGTTGTTGCTGCCGGAGGTCTATTGTTGCTAGGGTGGTATTTATGTTGTGTGGGGGCTCTATTTTTGCTGGGGTGAGGTCTATCATTGCTGGGGGGGTCTACTGTTGCTGGGGTAGGGTCTATTGTTGCTCACTGCAGGGGATCTATTTTACTGTCTTTCTTTGTTATCATTAACAAATTCCGTGCAAATCACTTAGTAGCAAAAATGATACTTGGTCCTGTACTCTCTAAAATGGGCTGTACTGGGAGGTCAGTAGGAGGTGGAACCAAGGAACGGTGCTCAGGGGTGGGTAGAGAGCAGAAACGTAGGGTGAAGATTGGAGTTCCTGCACCTATTCTCGGAGAAAAAAAGCCCTGACTGTTAATAATATTCATTATTTCTAATATATATGTATTCCTCTCCAGCCTGGTAGCCACTAAATTCAATTCTTAATAAAAAAAAAAAATCTGACTTAGCCCTGGTTCACATTGCAGCGATTTGGAACGCGATTTGAAAAATCGGTGGCTATTGCCGGCAATGGCACTTTCTAAATCCCATTTGCGGAGCCGCACTGAGTCCCAAAAGTAGTTTCTGTACTACTTTTGGCGTCTTCAGGGTGCGATTTTAATAGATATCTGTGCAGAAACCCGCACAGATGTCTCTGAAATCGCCCCCGAAGTTCGACTGACATGCAGGAATGAAATGAATTTCATTCCCGTTGTCAGTGTGAACCTAGGCTAATATTGGGGTGGGGTGATTTTCCAATAGGGGGGATCAAAACTGAGAATTTTCATTTGCCCAGAATTTTGGTAAAAAATAGGAGATTTGGGTGAATACATTGAAGTTTGTGGGGTAGATGAAATTAAGATGTTGTGTCAACCTTTCTGGGCCTACTCTTGTGCCAAACAGCCCTTATGAGCCCCATTTTACCCTTTTTACACAGAGACAGACAACTAATAGAAAGTAAAGTTAAAGTATAATTATGGGATATATTGAATTAATCTTGGCGCTCCCTCCCCCTCCTAACACCTATGCTGACTAACCGGTGTAAGAAGGATCGTATACTTACCTATTTTCCAGCAGCGCCAGTCTGGTCACATGATCTCTCCTGTATCAGCCAGCCTCAGCTGCAGGGAAAAGGAGAGAGTGATCCACAATGGCTGGAATGCCTGGGAGCGGTGACGTCACCCACAGGCTAACTATGGCCCATCCGTTGAGACGCTCCCTCCTTCCCCCTAAAGTTGCCACTAGCTGACGCGGGGGAGCGGGATCACGTGACTGAACTGGTGCGGCCTGCAATAGGTAAGTATACAGATCTTTCTTATACAAATTAGACGAAATAGTTGTTGGGGGGAGTTTTAAGAGTAGTTAAGTATATCCCGGAATTCTACTTTAAAAATGACTGTACAAAAATAACAATAAAATACACTTAAAGTAGAACTATAGGCAGAACTTTTTTTTCCATTTTGGATAGAGTAAGGGAGGGTTATAACCTCTGTAAGGTTCATTTTTGACGAGATTCCCCTTCACATCCTGTCCCATAGCCAAACAGGAAGTGAGAGGAAATATCTGCAAATTAAGGGAAATCCTTGGGGGACCCCCAAGTCACCAGAACTTGTGTCGCCATTGGAAGTTTTCCCCTCTATTACTTTTCTGGGGACAATCTAAAATTTGGGATTTTCTTTTACTTTCACTTTCAATGATAATGGTAAAACAGGACACATAGAGAGGGTGAATCTTCCTAATACAGTGGTGGGCATGGACAGCAATAGAACCTGACTGTTGTTCTAATCCATCTTCACTCTGTCCAAAACAAAAATAATTTTGCCTTTAGTTATATTTTAGGCTGGGATCACACTAGAGCACGCAGCGGCTCACAGCAGGGGGTCCAGTGCATCTCCATTAACCGGTTCAGGTCCGATTTCAGCCCGAATTTTGGGCTGAATTCGGACCTGAAGCGGACCAAAAGACGCACAGGAGCCGCCACGGAGATGTGTGAACCGGCTTCATAGAGTCACAATCTCCTGCTATGCAAATTGGATGCGGGGAGACCCACATCCAATTCGCAAATGCGTGAACCCAGCCTGAATAAAAAAAAAAATACCAAGAACACTAAATAAAATAAATAAAGCCAACCTAAAAACACCAAAAAACACCTCTAAATAAAAAAGGAGACATTTTAATTTTTTTTGTAAATTCCCCTTAAGCTTTTCAATCAGGAAAACGAGAAAAAAAATTCTACTTGAGCATTTTTTTCCAAATAGTATAATTTGTAATTTTGCGCCAAATTTTTTTTTTTGCAGATATCACTCCACTCACCCGTATTTTCTAAAGGTTTACATTTTACCCCCACTGTTGGATTGATTCATTAATTACAATGTCTGGGGTCGTTTCATTACTACCCTGTATTTTTATGAATGAAGATGATCTTTCAACTCACCAAAGATTTTATTGTTAGTCTTTATAACTTATTGTATACATATTGCATTAACATTTTATGTGGTTACATGTATGTAGTGGTAAATTCTCAAAAATTGTTGCATGAGGTCAAAGCTCTGTCTCCTTTCAACCACAAGGTCCTAAGAGATATCATCAATTGAGGACAGAAGAAAATCGAGCCAAGCAATTCACAGAATAAAACAACATACTTATAATATTTTTCCCACCCTCACTAGGGGTTAAACAAGAACTCATAAAGTCGATTAAAATGTCCTCACACTTCTACAATATCTAACATCTGTATTCAGACTCACATTATAGGAAGTACAACGTATTAAAGAAAATAAGACAACTACTCAAATGTAGGACAACATTTGGAAAGCGTCCCGAGATGGAGTCATAAATATGACATGATGAAATCCATGTCCTGTTTTTCAAGCAATGTTAAATATAGTCCCGAAGACAGAAACCTGTTTAACTGGTACTTTATGTTCCCAAAACCTGCTACTAATGTTAAAAGGAAAAATCTAAGAATGTTCATGATTCAATAGTATACAGGAACCGTCATTGTAGCAATATTAGCTTCCCTGTACACAACTCTTTATAAATTAGCTGTATTTACAACTGTTTTGGTGAACTTTTGCTCTTTTTGTTCATTAATTTTATAAAACACATGTTCAATGTTTTTCACTGGTTACATGGGCTGAAAAAAGAAATATATTAACCACTTCAGCCCCACAGGATTTGGCTGCCAAATGACTGGGCCACTTTTTGCGATTCGGCACTGCGTCGCTTTAACTGACAATTGCGCAGTCGTGCGACGTGGCTTCCAAACAAAATTGACGTCTTTTTTTTCCCACAAAAAGAGCTTTCTTTTTGGTGGTATTTGATCAGCTCTGCGGTTTTAATTTTTTGCGCTATAAACAAAAAAAGAGCGACAGTTTTGAAAAAAAAAGCAATATTTTTTACTTTTTGCTATAATAAATATACCCAAAAAATATATATACAAAAAAAAATTTTTTTTCCTCAGTTTAGGCTGATATGTGTTCTTCTATATATTTTTGGTATATTGATTGGTTTGCGCAAAAGTTATAGTGTCTACAAAATAGGGGGTAGTTTTATGGCATTTTTATTATTTTTTTACTAGTTATGGCGGCGATCTGCGATTTTTATTGTGACTGCAACATTATGGCGGACACGTCTGACACTTTTGACACTATTTTGGGACCATTCACATTTATACAGCGATCAGTACTATAAAAATGCACTTATTACTGTATAAATGTGACGGGCAATGAAGGGGTTAACCAGTAGGGTGTGGGGAAGGGGTTAAGTGTTTCCTAGGGAGTGATTCTAACTGTGTGGGGGTGGGGCTTACTGTGACATGACACTGATCACTGCTCCTGATGAGAGGGAGCAGACGATCAGTGTTGTGTCACTAGGCACAACAGGGAGATGCCTTGTTTACACAGGCATCCCCCCGTTTTGCCGTTCCGTGACCCGATTTAAAGCAACATATATATACGTTGCTTTGCCTGCCCGTGCCATTCTGCCGACGTATAAGTGCGCGAGGCAGTCAGCAAGCTGTTAATTTAGTCCATCCAATAAAATTTAATAAAAAAATAAGTAAATAGAAAACCTCCATATATACAATCATTGACCCACAGTTGATCTAGGGCAGTGCTTTTCAATCTTTTTTTCAGTCAAGGCGCCCTTTAGAATTCTGCACAATCTAGAGGCACCCCATTCTAAAATATAAAACACTAAACTAATAGATTTACATATCACAGCAGTATCCACACACGTAGGACACCCAACGTTAGAGGTGATTTTTTTCTCCACCTTTGCACATTGGTACTGACTACTACTCCAAACTTTCTTTTCTCCCTTCATTTCTCCTCCTCGCTCTGCTAATGCAACCCCAGTGCTGACAGAGAGCAGCAAAAAAGGGACAAACAAGGACACCGTCAGGTGCCCAACATCCTCATTATCAACCTATGATGTCATCACTGTGCAAAAGTGCATTGTCATGAAAGAATAGACATTTCTATGTAAAGATTGTGTGAACTTTGTCATGGCGAGGCTTTTTCTCGGAATTTGTGTAATAATCACACTTTTTATAAATACACATTATTGTGTTCAGAACTTCTCTTTTTTCATTCGTAATGTGAAAGCCATAAATATGGCAGCAAATTGTGATGTTTTTTTTTGTTTTTTTTTACACATGATCCCAAATAACACGATGACCCAGCAGATTCTTGTGATAAACACAACCTATGCTGGATGTATCATACCCAAGGGTATTTGGAAAGGGTGTATTTTAGTCTGATTAAAGGTACATATCAAGTAGAATTTAAAGTGAACCTGTGCTCAGACCATGTGCATTAACCCTTTCTCAACAAACAAATGCAAATATGTGAAAGCATGGGGCTGGGCCTTATTTTGACATATATAGTATATCAAAGGCGTGCGCACAGGGTGTGCCGAGTGTGCCCAGGCTCACCCTAATCACCCTGTGCAGCACAGATTCCCCCTACTGCCCTGGCTCCCCCCTCCTTCCCTCTGCAGCACTTCTGGCTTTCCCCCTCTCCTGCCAACTGTTGCTGCGGGGATGTTTTAGGATGAGTAAAGAATATATAGTGATAGGGTAAGTGGCGCTGCCGGTCACTTAAATAGTGGTTTAAATACAAAAAGTGCAAAAGATCTTCAGTGATATATGTTTTAGGATGAGTGAGGGAAGGGGCTGGTAAATATGTATTTATCAGCTCCTTCCCTTTCTGAATGAACATCGTGAGTGATTGGTAGTGTGTGTTTGAGCTTTGGGGTGCACACCCTAATGGAATAGGCTGTGCACACCTATGTAGTATGTGTTGCTGTTATGTGCTGGGAGCACGCTCATTCGTTTGGCCCCCAACACTGTGACCACACTATCACCGACAGGAGCCAGTAAGATGGACTCTGGATCACACGATCATTATGACAGCCAAGCACAGTGATCAAAAGTGATAAAATGATCAGGAAGTCCGTACAGTTTTATGATCTCTTAAAGGGCCAGTGGGTGCTAGCAGGAAGGGGTTAAAGTACCCAAATTTTCAGAATAAGCTGTAAAAAATTGCAACAAGCAGTACAAGCTATCACTGACCTCTATAGCTATGTGCATTGTGGAGAAATTCATTTTCAAAGCTCACAATTCCCCTTTAGTTTGCTTTCACACTTGAACTGAGTATCTTTGGTTCTTTACAAGCTTTTTTTTTAATTATTATAATTTTTAGGCCAATGAAAAGCTAGTTCCTAGAGGAAAAATACCAATCTTTCATCAAAGCTTTTACTGCTTATTAAGAATACATTAGGGCTCGTTTCGTACGTCATAGGATCCAACTTGTGGGACCCCAATTTGGATGACATGTGAAATTCAATGGAGAGAAATGATTGCTTATCATCTAGATATTGAACCAGCACCAAATCCTTTTGGAATCCATTATTACAAAAGTCAGGAGATTCGGGGATTTTAAAGGTGCAATTATTACAACAAAGTTATATTGATAAAATATTATTTATTGAAAATTTAAAATGACTCTGCAGCCTCATTAATAATATAACATTTTGACCAGCTATATACAGGTAACTCCTACAAAATTAGATCTAATCTGTCGTTATGCTCTCAACCAATCCGGGATAAATGACAATATCTCTGTCTGTTGCAATAATTATTTAGTAATGTACTGTTAATAAAGTGGAGTTACACTCTAAAAAAAAAAAAAAATCACAAAAAACCTGCAAAAAAATTGAAAAAAAATTTAAAAAAAATAATCATTTTTTTTCACCAGAAAAGGCGGTTGCTATGCGTAAGTTCCTAATCTGCCTCTTTATCCTCCACGGCAGGTCTTCTTCCTCGTCTTCCTCGCGTTGTCTTCTGGTGAATGGGGCGCGCTGCCTTCTGGGAACTGTGTGTATCCCAGAGAGCAGCCGGTCCATTCACAAAGCGCCGCACGAATCGCGCATGCGCAGTAGGAAACGGGCAGTGAAGCCGCAAGGCTCCACTGACTGCCTGTTTGCCTCAGTAAGAATGGAGGCGCCGGGAGCTGCCAGGATCGAGCGATCGGCCTCGGGGGGGGCGACTTCACGGGCGCCTAGGACAGGTAAGTGTCCCTATTAAAGTCAGCAGCTACAGTGTTTGTAGCTGCTGACTTTTCAAAAATTTGCGGGTGGAACCCCGCTTTAAGTTGGTTTGTATGTTTTTCTAAAATTCTTTCTATTTTTAGTGCTTACAGTGCCTGATTAAAAATTCTCCTGAGGAAGCTACTATTCCAGGCGAAACAGGTAGAGAATAATTCAGTTCGCACCTTCCAACTGTACTGTATGATCAGATTTTCAGATTTCATTTAAAATTTTCAATAAATAATATTTTATTAATATAATTTTGTTGTAATAATTGCACCTTTAAAATCCCCAAATCCCCTGACTTTTGTATTTATGTGAAATTCAATGTTTCCCTACAGAGTCTGAGCACAGGTTCACTTTAAATTCTACTTGATATGTACCGTTAATCAGACTAAAATACACCCCTTCCAAATACCCTTGGGGATCAGACATCCAGCGGGTTGTGTTTATGACAAGAATCTGCTGGGTCATCGTGTTATTTGGGATCATGTGTAAAAAAGAGCAGTCACAATTTGCTGCCATATTTATGGCTTTCACATGACAAATGAAAAAAGAGAAGTTCTGAACAACAATAATGTGTATTTATAAAGTGTGTGATTATTACACAAATTCTGAGAAAAAAGCCTCGCCATGACAAAGTTCACACAATCTTTACAAAGAAATGTCTATTCTTTCATGACAATGCACTTTTACACAACTCTCCGTTTGCTACATTTATTTTGAATGTCATGGTGGGTGGTAGTGGAGTGCAACAAGTGATGCCGCGTACACACGACTCTTTTTCATGGCGTGAAAAATGCAATTTTTTAAATTGGTCATTAAAAACGATCGTCGTGTGTAGGCTCCAGAGCATTTTTAACGACGTGAAAAATGTCCTAAAAAAAATGAGAACCTGCTCTATTTTTTCACGTTGTTTTTCACGTCGTTCTTTTTAACGTCGTGAAAAACGGTAGTGTGTATGCTTTTACGAGGGGAAAAAAAACACGCATGCTCAGAATCAAGTATGAGACGTGAGCGCTCCTTCTGGTAAAACTAACGTTTGTAATGGAGATAGCACATTCGTCACGCTGTAACGGACTGAAGAGCATGAGGCTGAAAAGCGCGAATCGGCTCTCACCAAACTTTAATAACACGAGGATCAGCAAAAGCGTCCCAAAGGGTGGCGCCATCCGAATAGAACTTCCCCTTTATAGTGCCGTCGTACGTGTTGTACGTCACCGCGCTTTGCTCGAGCATTTTTTTTCACGATCGTGTGTAGGCAAGGCAGGCTTGATAGGAAACACGAAAAATCACGTCAAAAAAACGTAGTTTTTTTCAATGACATTAAAAACGGCCGTGTGTACGCGGCATGAGACTACAAATTCATGCAAAATCACCTTCTGAATATGCAAGCTTTTGCGTGATGACGTGCTACGTGCATAGGGCAGCCTATTCATTTTAATAGGCTGCCTATATGTTAAAAATGCAGCAAAGTAGCTTATGCACCTTTTTGAGCTTCAAAAACAAATGTCTGTCTGCTTTGCTGCGTTTGGAAAGCCATTAACAATAAATGTCACCACAGGCACAACACAGCTTTTTTTGTTTTCTAAACGCATGCAAAATTGCGTGATTTTGCACACGTTCACAAAACACTAGTGTAATGTAGTTGGGCAATCCTACTGACACCCCCTGTACTTAGTCTAATATTTATTAGCGCTGTCATTTCACCCATATTTCACCAACTGGATTCAAAAGCCTCGTACACACGATCGGATTTTCCGCGGACAAAGTGTATTGTTATTATTATACAGGATTTATATAGCGCCAACAGTTTGCACAGCGCTTTACATCAGGGAAGACAGTACAGTCACAATACAATTCAATACAGGAGGGATCAGAGGGCCCTGCTCATTAGAGCTTACAGTCTAGAAGGAAGGGTCAAGTGGAACAAAGGGTAGAAGCTGTGGGGGATGATCAGATGGACAAAAATGAAAATACAGTTGTTAGGTGTGGGTAGGATAGGCCTCTCTGAAGAGGAAGGTTTTCAGGGATCCTCTAAAAGCTAATAGAGAAGGAGATAGACGGACAGATTGGGGTAAGGAGTTTCATAGGCTTGGAGAGGCTCTGGAAAAGTCCTGGAGACGAGCATGGGAGCAGGTGATGAGAGAGCTAGAGAGCAGGAGGTCTAGAGAAGAACGAAGAGAATGATTAGGTTGGTATTTAGAGACTAGGTCAGTGATGTAGCATGGGGCAGAGTTGTGGATCGCTTTATAGGTAGTTGTTAGTATTTTGAATTTAATTTGTTGGGTGAGCGGAAGCCAGTGGAGGGATTGACAGAGAGGAGTAGCAGAGAAAGAGCGGTTGATAAGGTGGATGAGTCTGGTAGCAGCATTCAAGTGTAGGACTTTTGCCCGAAGGGCGTTGGCCATGAACCTGTGTTGCATGAAAACGGCAAAGAACTGTCAGCCAACAAACACGAAACTACGTGGTTTTTCATCTCTTTAGCGCCACCCTTTGGGCAACTTCTGCTAATGTTGTGTTATGGTTAGCATTGCTTCTGAGCATGCGTGTTTGTACGTTGGATTTTGTCAGACGGACTTGTGTACACACGATCGGATAATCTGACAACACACACTTGTTGTCGGAAAATTTTAAAGCGAGCGACTCAACATTTGTTGGCGGAAAATCCGACAACAATTGTCCAATGGAGCGTACAAACGGTTGGATTTTCCGACAACAGCCTGTCATCACACAATTCCCGTCTGAAAGTCCGATCGTGTGTACGGGCCTTTAGAAATCTCACAACAGCTGCTTTATATATACATTATATTGGGGGGGGGGGTGCAGGAGATCACTTTATTATTTATAATGTGAATGAGGCCTTAGTTTAAATGAGCTGAATACATTCTAGATGCTTCAAGTAAGAGCTGTGTGCATCTATAGGGAAACTATCCAATCACATATGAGCAAATTAGGATCCGGATGGCCGCACTCCAAGAAATTCCTTTATCGAAGATTCAGTCCATACAAACAGGATAAAAATGCAAACTGCTAACGCGTTTCACACCGCTCTCACTGGGGCTTAATCATAGCGCTTGGAGCGGGTTTTCCTGTTATCCAATCACATTCTCCTAGCCAAACCTGTGATTTCAATATTGAGTTGAAAATAAACTTAAAATGAGATATAAAGTGATAATTAAACCACCAATATTCAAATTGTTAAGAAATGTCCCATACACAAAATGATATTGTGATAAATGGATGAAAAAAAAGTCTGCAACTGTGCTGGTTAATGAAATGCAAAATTTGTGTCCATTAATATAAGGA
The DNA here is from genome assembly GCA_029206835.1 of Rana muscosa. Lineage (NCBI taxonomy): Eukaryota > Metazoa > Chordata > Amphibia > Anura > Ranidae > Rana > Rana muscosa. The sequence continues at coordinate 228,311,017 of CM055121.1, forward strand.
GAATAAATAAAGGGGGTGTAAAAAACATAAATAAAATAACTGTACACCGGTGCTCTGTGAGAAAAAGTCCATGCAAGATGTCGTATCCAAAGAAAAGCCGCGTTGAATCCACCAATCAGCAGAAATGACTTCTTACCAGCTTGCCACGATCCCCAATGACAGAGGATCAATGGATGCCTGTAATCAATCAGCTTATCTCCCAGAAACAGCAGACACAATCACGGATCTTTAGCAATAACCTCTCGACCAATGAACCATCAGCGGATGCACGCGGTACATAGAAAATATAAACGCTCCATATAGTGTATTACCGTATTAAAATTTATTATAAAAAACAAAGTGATACACTTACAAAGTTGCAGTTTAACCACTTCCCTACCCGCCCATAGTAATATAGTAATAGTAATATAGTAATATGACGTCCCATCCTGGGTGGACGTCATATGACGTCCTGGGCTTTGTGAGGGGATATCTGAATGATGCCTGCAGCTAGAGGCATCATTCAGACATCCTTCTCTTCTGCCGGCGATTCTGCGCACAATAAGAATAATCATAGCAGCAGTTCCGCCGCTTGATCGTTCTTATAGGCGGCGGGAGGGGACATCCCCTCCTCCCGCCGCCATCCGGTGCTTCTCCGGGCTCTCCCATTACATCGGGGGCCCGGAGAAAGAATCGTCCGGCGCCGGTGTCTTGTCACATGACAAGCATAGAGATGACTGGTGACCAGATGGTCACCAGTCATCTCTATGACCCTCGGAGGCCCGGGCGTGACGTTATGACGTCACGCCCGGGTTCCCAGAAGTAAACAAAGTCGCGATTGCGGCTAGTAAGCATGAGATGGGTGAATTCTTTTTCATGATCTCTTGCTCTCCAGCCTAGAGGAGAGATGTGGGGTCTTATTGACCCCGCATCTCTCCATAAAGAGGACCTGTCACACACATTCCTGTTTACATTCCTTGTAATAGGAATAAAAGTGATAAAAAAAAAATGTAAAAAAAAAGTGTAAAAATAAAAAAATTAAGTAAAAAAAAATAAAAATAATAAAAAATATTTTTTTAAACGCCCCTGTCCTCGGTAGCCCGCGCTCAGAAGCAAACGCACATGTAAGTCCCACCCACATATGTAAACGCCGTTCAAACCACATATGTGGGGTATCGCCGCCTGTGTTAGAGCGAGAGCAACAATTCTAGCACTAGACTTCCTCTGTAACTCTAAACTGGTAACCTGTAAAAATTTTCAAAGCGTCACCTGTGGAGATTTTTAAGTGCCGAAGTTTGGTGCCATTCCATGAGTGTGTGCAATTTTAAAGCGTGACATGTTAGGTATCTATTTACTCGGCGTAACATCATCTTTCATATTTTACAAAAAAATTGGGCTAACTTTACTGTTTTGTTATTTTGTAATTTATGAAACCTTTTTTTTTTCCCCAAAAAAAAGGTGTTTGAAAAATTATTGCGCAAATACCTTGCAAGATAAAAAGTTGAAATGACTGTCATTTTATTCCCTAGGGGGTCTGCTAAAAAAACATATATAATGTTTGGGGGTTCTGAGTGATTTTCTAGCAAAAGAATGATGATTTGTACATGTAGGAGAGAAGTGCCAGAATAGGTCCGGTATGGAAGTGGTTAAAAGAAGCCTTGAGTCTGATGTGCCAGCCGGTGCACAAATCGACACCCGTCCTTCTGGGAAAAACGTATGGAGCACAAGGTGACGTCAGCGCATCGCTCCGCCCTACGTCCGTTTCGTAATATTCTCATATTTATGGACACAAATTTTGGATTTCATTAACCAGCACAGTTGTGGACTTTTCTTTCATCACGATTGATCCATTTATCACAATATCATTTTGTGTATGGGACATTTCTTAACAATTTGAATATTGGTGGTTTAATTATCACTTTATATCTCGTTTTAAGTTTATTTTCAACTCAATATTGAAATCACAGGTTTAGCGCAATTTATTTCTTCTTCTAAAATTCTGCTCTTGTATTTATGTTTTACATGATAATCGCAGCTTCCAATTGAATAGCTGGGAAACACCTTTTTCAGTTATTTGTATTGTTTCTTTTAGCGCAGTTTCTTTTTTTCCATTTTTTTCACATACTCCTAGCCGCTAGATTCCAAATTTCTCTGTGTTCCCACCCGTTCTGATCAACGGGATCAATCGCATTTGGAGATTGGCTCCCTCCATCTGTGCAACTGGTCATTGTACATTATCAAGTACAATGCAGGGCCAATAGTCTTGAACGTTACAGGAGGACAGCAAGGGCCCATCCGCATTCTGGAATGTTGGTGAGAAGAGCGCCAGAGCAAGGAATGAGGCATTTAACCCTTGCAGTGCGGGGGGACCCCATTGTGTGGGTAGATATTTCTCCTGGAGTTTAGCTTTAGTAACCACAAACCCAAACTCCAATTTATGTGGGCCCCTTGGGATGAATCCCAGAAGGCTCCTCCTCACAGATTTGATTGTCTCCTGACTACTTACCAGATGTGCACAACGAAAAAATGTGTTTTGTTTAGTTCGATTCGTTATTTAAATAATTTAATTTAGTTAAATTAGTTTAATTCATTTTTGGAATTTGTTTTGTTTATTCGTTTTCATATTTGATTCGAATTCGGCATTTAAATCCAAATTGGCAGTCAAATTTATTCTCTTCGAATTTTGGAAGACAGTTATATTCTTTCTATTGTATCCTACTGTATTCTATTGTTTTTTCTATTCAATAATTTTCTATCCTATTCTATTCTCTTTTCTATTCTATTCAAAATTCAAATTTCGGAAGATGTTTATGTTCTTTATATTTTACTCTATTCTATTCTATTGTTTTTTCTATTTTATTTATTTATTGTCAAATTTGTTTATTGAATTTTAACAATTAGCATACATAAGTACATATGGTGGCAGCAAAAGAAAAGATCATATATATGGTAAGAATATTGAGGTGTAGTTCCAAGTAGTTTAACCACTTAAGGACCGCCGCACGCCGATGTACGTCGGCAGAATGGCCCGGCTGGGCACAAGGGCGTACAGGTACATCCCCTTTAAGATCCCAGCCATGGGGCGCAAGCGTGCCACAGGCGGCGCGCTCGCGACCCGGTCCTCTTCTCCTGGACCGTCCCCGTGTGAACAGCGGACCCGATCGCCGCTGGTGTCCCGCGATCGGGTCACAGAGAGGAAGAACGGGGAGATGTCAGTGTAAACAAACCTTTCCCCGTTCTTCCTAGTGAGCCTGTCACTGATCGACTGTTCCCTCTCATAGGGAACAACGATCAGTGACGTCACACGCTAAGCCACGCCCCCACAGTAAGAAACACACATCAGGGCACACTTAACCCCTACAGCGCCCCCTCCTGGTTAACCCCTTCACTGCCGGTGTCATTTTTACAGTAATCAGTGCATTTTTATAGCACTGATTGCTGTAAAAATGACAATGGTCCCAAAATAGTGTCAAAAGTGTCCTATGTGTCCGTCATAATGTCGCAGTCACAATAAAAATCGCTGATCGCCGCCATTATTAGAAACATTTTTATTATTAATAAAAATGCAATAAAACTATCCCCTATTTGGTAGACGCTATAAATTTTGCGCAAACCAATCAATAAACGCTTATTGCGATTTTTTTTACCAAAAATATGTAGAAGAATACGTATCGGCCTAAACTGAGGAAAAAAAATGTTTTTTTATATATTTTTGGGGGATATTTATTATAGCAAAAAGTAAAAAATATTGAATTTTTTTCAAAATTGTCGCTATATTTTTGTTTATAGCGCAAAAAATTTAAATCGCAGAGGTGATCAAATACCACCAAAAGAAAGCTCTATTTGTGGGAAAAAGAGGACGTCAATTTTGTTTGGGAGCCACGTCGCACGACCACACAATTGTCAGTTAAAAGGACGCAGTGCCGAATCGCAAAAAGTTGCCATGTCTTTAAGTTGCATAATGATCCGGTCCTTAAGTGGTTAACTAAAACAATTTTAAGATGGATCTAACGACTCAAAAGATTTCTATGTATTTCTATTCTAATCTATTCGAAATTCAAATTTTGGAAAACAGTTATACTCTTTCTATTTTATTCTATTCTATTGTTTTTTTTTAATATCCTATTCTATTCTTTTTTTTCTATTCTATTCTATTCTTTTCTATTCTATTCTATTCTTTTCTATTCTATTAGAATACATTCTATTCTGTTTTGTTTTAGGTCTCTTGTGCACGATACTCCTGTTTGAGCATCTATTTTTTAAGCCGTTATTTTTTGTATGCAATTGCGCGTATTTTCGTGCATTTTACACACATATTTTCACGTAATTTTGTGTATTTTCACAATATGTAAATGTACATTTGCGTACAAATGTGAGTGCATGAGGTGTAAATTACTGACCAAAAATGCAGATTTTTTAATATTTTTTTTTACTGAACAATACACAGTTTACGCGCCTGTGTGCATAGGTACATTACGATTAATGGGCTGTATTTTAGCTCAGTAAAAAAAATAAGCTGTACTGAGCTTTTTCAAGCTGCAGTGTGAAAGAGGCCTAACTCTATTATTTTCTATTCTATTGTTTTCTCTTCTATTCCTTTATTTTCTATTCTATTTTATTCTATTCTTTTATTTTCTATGCTATTCTGTTCTGTTTTACTCTATTCTATTCTTTTCTATTCTATTTTATTCCTTCACTTTCTATTTTATTTTAATTCTATTCTTGTTTTCAATTTCAATTGGAATTCGAAATCTGACCAAATTTTGTTTCATTATTTTGGATTCATTTAAACGTGTTACTATTTTAATTCAGATACACCCGAATTTCCAAATAACCAAAAATTTGTCTGAATTTCAATTTGGAACAAAACGAATCGCACGTGTCTATTACTTACACTGGACCTTCAGAAGCTGTGGCATGTCCTCCCCACATTGGCTTCTAGATTGTCTAGAAAGCTTCTAACCCGTCCGTTTTCCACCCTCCAACCAACTTTCTAGCTCGTATTCTTTGCCAGAGCTGGCACATGTTACTTTTCTATGACCTCATGTCACTCATGTCACTCCTCCTCGCCCTTTCTGTGCCAGTTGATGCCCGGGAGTGGGAGTAAAGATCCCATTACCGCACAATGTACTACGTGGGCCAAGATGTTGCCAATTAGAACATATGCTGAAATGCATTCATCTTACAAATAAAGAAACACGTTGGGCCCTTTTTAGGTCTTTTTATAAAGCTGACCACTGACAGATATTGAGATCATTACAATACACAATCTACAAAAGAACAGTACCCCCTCTTATAGTAGATATAAACCCTAAGGCCCCTTTCACACGGGGCGGATCCGTGCAGATCCGCCCCGTGAAGCTCCGCTTGCTCAGCGGGGATCGCTCCGTTGATCCCCGCTGAGCCGACGGATGACTGGGCGGCGGTCCCCGCACACTGTGCAGGGACCGCCCTGTCAGAGCGCCGCTCTCCCCTATGGGGAATCGGATGACGACGGACCGTAGAGTCCGTTGTCATCCGATCCGCTCCGCCAACGGAAGGAAAAATAGGGTTTTCCTCCGTCACACTTTGGCGGAGCGGAGCGAATGTCAGCGGACATGTCTCCGCTGACATCCGTGCCTCCATAGGGGTACATGGAGGATCCGTTTCAGGTCCGCCTAAAAAACTGACAGGCGGACCTGAACGGACCTCCGTGTGAAAGAGCCCTTACTGGGTGACATTTATTTTGCTAAAGCAAAGTGTATAAAAACAATTACCAAGTTTTTGTCCACAAGATAATGTTTCCTCCTTTTTTCCACCTCCGTTCTTCTGATCGCTTGTCAGTGCAGCCTCATCGGCGCAAATTAGTGAAGAAGAAAAACGACTTATTTGCAAAATAGTATAACAGAAACAAAGAAAAAGGTTTGTTTGTTTTTTCAAAATGTTTAGTCTATTTTCGTTTGTTTAGCAAAACATTAAAAAAAAAAACAGTGGTGATTAAATACCACCTAAAGAAAGCTCTATCTGTCTCCAAAAAAAAGATAAAAATGTAATTTGGGTACAGTGTTGCATGACCGCGCAATTGTCATTAAAAGTGCGACCGCGCCTGAAAGCTGAAAATTAGCCTGGGCAGGAAGGGGTGAAAGTACCCGGTATTGAAGTGGTTAAAGCTTACAGTATATGAGATTTCAGTGATCGTTTTTTTAAAGTAGAACATGTTAAAGCATCATTACTTCCAACACAGCACACATTAACATTGACCCATGGACCCATAAAAGGTTTGCTGTCTGCTGTATGAACCTGCGGCTAACTGTATCCCCAGAAATGTGAGTGTACAGCTGGCCGCAGGGAGACAAAGGAACAGCATTAATACTTCAAACAAGTCATGGGCTCCTCTATACTTAGAACTTCAAGATGTTTCCTTCAGCTCCTGGTACTGAACAGAGGCAAAGTACTGTAAGTAGGTAAGTACAGTACTGTAAGTAGGTAAGTACAATATATGCTTTCTTTCTTCTTCTGTGCTGTACCACTGTTTCAATAAAACAATTTCCCATCTAGGTGGATGACTCTGTATCTGATTTCCTCACAGCATTTATTCAGCAAAAAAGCAGATTGCACTATCTGACATTTCAATAGTCCATAGAGGGCATCTTTATTAAAGCTAGATTCCAGGCACAAAAACAATCATTTAAATATAATCCTCAGTAACCACAATGGCTATAAATCCACTTTGTGTGCACCAAATACTTCTAAAAGCCCAGATATTACCTTGTAAAAGTAGCAGTGAGAGAATAGAGCTGTGGGAGGGACCCAGAGGGCTCCACCCACCACAGGCCGCCTACAGAAATCTACAGGAGGGGGCGGAGACAAGACCAGTCACCCTGCACAAGGAGAGAGAGCAGCAGTGACCGGTCTATAAAGCGGAGGTCCAGATGTGTAAAAAAAAAAAAAATTAAAGTCAGCAGCTAAAAAACACTGTAGCTGCTGACCTTTAATAAGCACACTTACCTGTCCAGTGTGCCCACGATGTCGGCCACCCGAGGCCGATCCGTCCTTGGGATCGTGTACCGGCGCCGCCATCCTCACTAAGGGAAACAGGCAGTGAAGCCTTGCGACTTCACTGCCCGTTTCCTACTGCGGCTTGCGCGAGTCACCCGGCGCTTTGTGAATGCGTGGCTGTCTTCTGGGACACACACAGGTCCCAGAACACAGTGCGCCCCATTTTCCAGGAGGCAACGCAAGGAGGAGAAGAGAGAAGATCACAGCGGAATAGAAAGCGGCAGATCAGGACGATTTGCCTAGTAACAGCCATTTCTGGTAAGTATAAAAAAATATTTTATTTTTTTTCAAACTTTTTGAAGCCTTTTTGGCAATTTTTTTTAATTTTTTTTAGGGTGGACCTCCACTTTAATACAGGAAGCTCCTGCACAGAGGGGACGTCTCACATTGGATTGCTGCACAGATCAGGAAGAAATACACAAAACTCCCAAAGATTCAAGTGAGAATGCATGTACACCTATTAAATATTTGCTTGCCCCGGAGTTCAGCTATAAGTTAATCATTTTTGGCATTTTTTCCCGGAGGGTTTTACAGAGAACTGTGTACACCAGAGTTCCTTGCATCCATAATAAACATTGCATTATCATTGTAAAATGGCACAGAAATATATATCATCAGATCACCTATGCGGGCTCCACTTTGGCTTAGTATTGTCATACAATGACTGTGCTTTACTGTTCCTCTTTCACAATGCAAGTCAAAGGGGTCAGACAGATCTCATCTACCACAAATAGCCTATCTGCTTGCAATCTTCTGTTTCTCCCTGCTAGTTCCTCTTTAATTCAGCAGCATTTAAAACAGATAACAAATGTATGCTTTTATGAGAGATCATATAGACGGCGAAAGCTTCAGCAAGTAAATAAAAAGGTAAATTGCAGTATTGAAAACATTTTGTAAAGCCCAAGTCCAGAATCCCAGTACAAATCTGCCCATCTACCGATATCCCCCATCCCAGCAAAAATCTTTGCCCCCTAAGCTCAAATCCTCTCTCTCCCCATGTGCCTACAGCACAAATCCCCCCCCCCCCCCACCAAAAAGAACCCCCCACCTAGCACAATTTCTCCTACCCCTTAAATTTCCCCCTCTGAGCAATCATCTTCCCTGCACTGCAAATCCCCCATCCCAGCACATATTCCCCTCCTCCAATCCCCCTTCTTAGCACTAATACCCCCTCCCCCCCCCCAAACCTCCCCTCCTATCACAAATACCCCCCCATCACCCCTACTAGCACAAATCCCCTACAAAAACAAGTTCTTCTCCTAGCACAAATCCATATCTCACCTTTTCTAGCATAAACTAACCCCCCCTCCTAGCACAAGTTCTCTTCCTTACTCCAAACACAAATCCCCTCTCCTAGCACACCTCCCCGAATTTCCCCTTCTAGATCAATTCTCACCCTTTCCACCCCCCCCCCCACCCAAATTCCCCCTCCCAACACAAATCCCTTCAAATCATCACTCCTAGCACACCTTCCCAAATTTCCCCTCCTAGACTAATTCTTACCCCTTCCACATCCCCAATTTCTCACCTGCGGGGACCAGCCATGGGATCATACTTGGTTAAGCAGCCCGTAGATGATTACATTTTCATTCCTTCCATTACAAGGAGGTCCACAATGGTGTAAGAATTGAGAATTGAATCATCTATGGGCTGCTTAACTAAGTATGATCCCATGGCTGGTCCCTGCAGGTGAAAATGGCATTGGCGACTTGCGAGGGATGTGGATAAGGGAAGTCAGGTGAGTATGGATGACTCTGTATCTGATTTCCTTGACCAGCCACCAAGGGTTAATGTTTGGCACGGTACTAGTGGTCCCTGCAGGTGAAAACAGTGTCAGATGTGAATAGGGGAAGTCAGGTGAGTATAAGTGCCCTCAACAGGTAAAGAAAAATACACTACGCAGTATTGTCAAAAGTATTTTAGACGCCTGCTGTCTGTGCAGGCCAGTCAAGTTCCCCCCCCCCCCCAAACTCGCTCATCCATGTCTTTATGGACCTTGCATTGTGCACTGGTGCTCTGTCATGTTGGAACAGGAAGGGATCATCTCCAAACTGTTCCCACAAAGTTGGGAGCATGAAATTGTCCAAAATATCTGGGTATGCTGACGCCTTAAGAGTTACCTTTACTGGAACTAAGGGGTTAAGCCCAACCCCTGGAAAACAACCCTACACCTTAATCCCCCCTCCAACAAATTATTTGGACCAGTGCACAAAGCAAGGTCCATAAAGCAACTGATGAGCAAGTTTGGGGTGGAGGAACTTGCCTGCACAGAGTCCTGACCTCAACCTGATAAAGCACCTTTAGGGTGAATTAGAGCGCAGACTGTGAGCCAGGCCTTCTGGACCAACATCAGTGCCTGACCTCACAAATGGTCTTCTGGAAGAATAGTCAAACATTCCCATAGACACACTCCTAAACCTTGTGGACAGCCTTCCCAGAAGAGTTGAAGCTGTTATAGCTGCAAAGGGTGGGCCAACTCAATATTAAACCCTACAGACTAAAGCCTCGTACACACGATACGATTGTTGGCAGGGGATTGTCTGTTGACAGACTGTTGTCCTATATTCTTACTGTTAGTACGCACCTTTTGACAATTGTTGTCCAACTTTCAGCCAACAAATGTTGGATGACAAGCTAGTACATTTTCGGCAGACAACGGCTGCACGTCTGATTTCCGTATGGTCAGTGCACAAATCCGTCACACAAAAGTCGAAAGTACAAACACGCATGCTCGGAATCAATGCTCACCAAACACAAGATTAGCAGAAGGGGCCCGAAAGGTGCGCTCAAGATCTGAAATTCCTTGTAATACGTCACTACGTTCGTGTTTGTAGCAAGACAATTGTGTACCGTTAGTATGCAAGACAAGATCACGGTGTCCTGTCGAGAAATGCCCCCTATCGAAAAATGCCCGGCCGGAACTAGCGATGAGCATGTGCAGAACGGACCCTCAGAAAAGCTGAGTTTACATCAGCTGTTGTCTTGCGTTGCCGAGGCACGTTCATGTAGAAGAGGTCCGGATATTTACATGAAGGGGGCGGATATTTATATGATGGGCAGTGCTGGGGGCGAAATTTTTATTGATGGCCAAACAAATCTACTAAAGAAATCTTTATCTAATATAGAAAAAGCCGCCCTTCAATTGACTAAACTCGCCCCGCAAGCGTTCAAAATGAATAGCAGATAAAGATTTATTTTGCAGATTTCTTTGGCCAATCGATAAAAATTCCACCCCAGCACTGCCCATCATTGAAAAATCCGACTCCTTCAAGTAAATATTCGCCCCTCACGTACATGAACGTGCCTCGGCCACGCGAGACAACAGCTGATCGTAAACTCAGCTGTTCTGCGGCTCCGTGCGGCGCATGCGCACTTCCCCCGGGGCACTATTTAATAGCCGGGCACTTCTTGACAGAACACCGACACACGCCCTTTTGACAAAAATCAGACGCTCGGTTGGCAAAAAAGTCGGACGATCCGTCGTCTGATTTTCGGATTGTGTGTACGTGCAGATTTCTTTGGCCAATCGATAAAAATTCCGCCCCAGCACTACCCATCATTAAAAAATCTGACTCCTTCAAGTAAATATTCGGCCCTCACGTACATGAACGCGCCTTGGCCACGCGAGACAACAGCTGATCGTAAACTCAGCTGTTCTGCGGCTCCTTCCCCATGGGCACTATTTAATAGCCGGGCACTTCTTGACAGAACACCGGCACACGCCCTTTTGACAAAAATCAGAAGCTCGGTTGGCAAACAATCGTACCGTGTGTACGAGGCTTAATGCCACCTACACACGATCTGAAAATCGGACAACGACTTTTTTCGTTTAATAGTCGCAAGTAGAAATTGAATAGGTTACTAAAGTCATGAAAATTCTCGTACGTCATCAAAAAAAATCGGAAGTGATGTCATGTGTTGTAATGTATTTGTGTTGTATTTTTGAACGACAACTGTACTGACTAAACGAAAATCGTATGATTAGGTATCGTACGAGGAAAATTTCCGTGCATGTCCGATAAAATATATCGGAGGAACTGTCGTGATCGGCTCACGGAAGCACTGTACTAACGACCTGATTATCGTATGATTCTTCCTCGGACGACATTTTTAGTACGATATTCGGATCGTGTGTACGGTAGGGTGACCAGACATCCCCGGTTTCAGGGAACAGTCCCCGGATTGAGGACACTGTTCCCGGACCAAGTCTGTTCCCGGTTTTGTCCCCGGACTTGATTTCAACAGGAGCTGGGGCAATTTTCAAAGACCGTCAGTGCAGAATAAAAAAAAAAATCTGAATTATACACCCCCCCCCCCCCTCCTACTAGCTTAAGGGGGTGTATTTTTTTCCATTTACTGTGTCCCTTTCTGATGATCATGTGCTGGTCAGAGAAGAGGAACTATTTCTTCAGTTTCCGGCACATGCCCATTCACCTCCGCTTGCATGTTCTTCTGCCTTGGCTCAAGTCCCAGCCAGCCACCTGCCTGCTTATCTCCTTGCCTTCCCCGGCAGAATAATTTTCCTCTGCTCCTCACCCAGTAGTAGCCAGGGCCCGGAGAGTGAGACTTGAGAGGCTGTGAGGCAGGCAGCGACGGGCAGCTGAGCTCAGCCGACGGTGTCCAGCAAACAGAGGGGAAGTGAATGCGATGGTGGGGCTGCCAGTGCCTTCAAGGCTTCAACACAGGTGTGCTTTGGGGGTGTCTGTGAATAGACTACATTGCACTTTGTCTGTCTCCCTGGCATATTGGTCATAAGTTAACAAAATCAGCACCCTGCAGCCATGTTATGTGACACACTGTGACAGAGCCAGCCAGAGCCATGATAGAGTGCCTGCTGCCTGTGAGTTATCATAATGCTGATGATCTTAACCAGTTGCCGATCGCCCGATAGCAGATTTACTGCTACAGGGCGGTCGCGCTGCGAAGGATCACGTATATACGTGATCCTGCATTTCTGGGTCCACGGGTACCCGCTGATCGTTATGTACACAGGCAGAACAGTGGTCTGCCTATGTGAACAAGGCAGATCGCCGTTCTTTCAGTATGGAAGACATTGATCCTGTGTTCTACAAAGCAGTTTCAGGGATCTATGCCTTCCCTTAGTAAAAGCACCTCGCACCCCGCAGTGAGAAAACACTTGTTAGGTACACATTTAGCCATTTGATTACCCCTGATGTTAACCCCTTCCCAGCCAGTGTCGATAGTACAGTGACAGTGTATAGTGACAGTGCATATTTTTAGCACTGATCACTGTATTAGTGTCACTGGTTCCCACAAAGTGTCAAAAGTGTCAGATAGTGTCCAATTTGTCTGCCCAATATCACTGTCTCACTAGTTGCTGATTGCCACCATTACTAGTAAAAAAAAAAAAAAAATTGTCCCCGGATCTCATTTTAAAAATCTGGTCACCTTAGTGTACAGGCCATAAGACTGGGATGCAATTAAAGTCCATGTGCGTGTAAAGGCAGGCGTCCCAATACTTTTGGCAATATAGTGTACGTATGTATACTGTGAGGGGGTTAGCTCGGCAGCGGGTGTGTGTGACCCCCGGGATGGGCTCCCCACACAAAAACAGGCCCAGCAAACGGAGGTTGTGGTTTTCAAAATCAAAAAGGTGCGGTTTATTTTCTATTTACAGTGACAAAACACAGCAAAGCAAAAGAAACATAAATAAAATAAATCCTGGTCAACTTGACCTCTGACTAAACATACAGGTTTCCTAACTAACAACTGGGATCAGCCTAGTGCTGTCCTAGTCCCTAAGTCCCTGGTTTTAAATGTCCAAGCAAATAGCCACACAGGCTTTTTCTCACCGCACAGGGGTTCACTCTCCCTAGACAGTCCACACAGGTCTGGTTCCAGGCATGAGCTAACATCTAATGAAGCTGGGAGTTCTTATAGAGGCCTAAATGAGCTGACAAGCTTCAGCTGGTCTCATCAACTCCCTGTCTGTACGACGCCCCACACTCTCCCTAGAGGTATGAGTCATCCATGAGCCCACTAGCCTTAGCTGGGCTTATACAACTCTCCACCTAGTTGTATAAGTCGGCGTAAAGCCTGAATCTGGGCGAAATATATCTACCCCCCTGGATGCAACCAGGTGACTTTACCTTCCTGCTGTCACATACCCCCCCCTCTTGTTTTAACCTCGGGGTTGGAACACCAGCAATCAGGCATTCATGTACTCGAGACAAAGCATCCACATTCCCCATTTGAACGCCAGGGCGATGCTTTACTGTGAAGTTGAATTCCTGGAGGGCCAGGAACCACCTATTCACTCTTCTATTTGTTTCCTTGTTTTGAGCCATCCACTTTAACGGAGCGTGATCCGTAACCATGTCAAAGTGCCTACCTAGCAGGTAGTACCGAAGGGAATCTAGAGCCCACTTCACCGCTAAACACTCCTTTTCAACGGTGGCGTAATTTACCTCATGGGACTTCAACTTCCTGCTGAGGTAAATGACTGGGTGCTCTTCCCCGTTCCAGACCTGGGACAATACTGCTCCTAACCCCACATCTGACGCATCACTTTGTACGACAAAGTCTTTAGAGAAGTCGGGTGAGTACAACACTGGCTGGCTACATAAGGCTTGTTTCAAGAATTGGAATGCTGCCTCAGCCTCGGGGGTCCATTTAATCATGACCGACCCTTTCCCCTTCGTCAGGTTGGTTAGGGGCACAGCCTTAGAAGCAAAGTGGGGAATGAATCGCCGATAATACCCAGCGATTCCCAGAAAGGCTCGTACCTGCTTCTTGCTGTTGGGACGTGGCCAACTCTGGATGGCCTCGACTTTGTTGAGTTGGGGTTTTATTACTCCCCTCCCAATGGTGTACCCAAGATATTTGGCCTCCTCCTGCCCAATGGTACACTTCTTGGGGTTAGCCGTAAACCCCGCTTCCCGAACAGAGTCCAGGACTGCTTGCACTTTTGGCAGATGTGAGGCCCAATCTGTGCTATGGACAATTACGTCATCCAGGTAAGCCGCAGCATACTTCCGATGGGGCCTCAGCATCTGGTCCATTTTCCGCTGGAATGTGGCCGGCGCATTCTGTAACCCGAACGGCATTCTTTTATATTGGAACGCCCCGTCTGGGGTTACAAATGCGGTTTTCTCTTTGGCCGACTTGGCCAGGGGGATTTGCCAATACCCTTTTGTGAGGTCAAGAGTCGTCATGTATCGGGCTGTTCCCAGCCGGTCGATCAACTCATCTATACGTGGCATGGGGTAGGTGTCAAATTTTGTAACTTTGTTCAACTGACGAAAATCGTTACAAAATCGCCAGCTCCCATCCGGTTTAGGCACCAACACAATGGGACTAGACCAATCACTTTGGGACTCCTCTATCACCCCTAAGTTCAGCATTTTCTGTACTTCCTCCCGTATTGCCTCCCGTCGGGCCTCTGGGATCCGATAGGGTTTTAACTTCACCCTTTCACCGGGCGGGGTAATGATGTCATGCTCTACCCCAGATGTTTGTCCCGGCAGCTCAGAGAATACCTCCTTGTTGCGAAGCACAAACTCCTTAACCTCCTGTTGTTGGGGTTGTGACAAGGTGGCTGCTATTCCAACCTCAGGAATCACGCAACCAGTTTGAGCTGGTGACCAAGTGTCTGCGACTAGGGACTCTCTATCCCTCCAGGCTTTCAACAGATTAACGTGATAGATCTGTTCGGGCTTTCGCCTTCCTGGTTGTCTGACCTTGTAATTCACTTCGCTCACTTTTTCCATTATCTCATAGGGGCCTTGCCATTTGGCAAGGAATTTACTTTCAACCGTAGGGACAAGTACCAGTATCCTATCCCCCGGGGAAAAGGTACGGGTCTTGGCTCCACGGTTGTACACTCTCTGCTGTGCTAACTGCGCTTGGGCCAAATGTTCCTTCACGATGGGCATTACCTGTGCAATTCGGTCTTGCATCAGGGCGACATGCTCAATCACACTCCTGTGGGGAGAACTCTCACTTTCCCAAGTTTCCTTGGCAATATCCAACAGCCCTCTTGGGTGTCTCCCATACAGTAACTCAAAGGGGGAGAATCCCGTAGAGGATTGGGGCACCTCCCTAATAGCAAACATCAAATAAGGAAGTAGACAGTCCCAATCCTTTCCATCTCTATCCACCACTTTCTTCAACATTTGTTTTAGGGTTTTGTTGAATCTTTCAACCAGCCCATCGGTTTGGGGGTGATACACAGATGTACGCAATTGCGTCACTTTGAACAATTTACACAGCTCTTTCATAACCCGGGACATAAAGGGTGTACCTTGGTCCGTAAGCAGTTCTTTACAAATACCCACCCGGCTAAAAACAAGAGATAGCTCTTTGGCTATGGTTTTGGCCGAGGTATTTCTGAGAGGGATCGCTTCTGGATAACGGGTGGCATAGTCCATTATAACCAATATGTACTGGTGCCCCCTAGCGGACTTGATTATAGGACCTACCAAATCCATTGCGATTCTCTCAAACGGGACCTCAATGATGGGTAGAGGGACCAGCGGGCTACGGAAATGTGGCATCGGGGCCGACCTCTGACACACAGGGCAGGAGGAACAATAATTTTCTATGTCCTTCATCACCCCAGGCCAATAGAATCTCTGTAATACCCTCTCTCGGGTTTTCTCTGTCCCCAGATGACCTCCAAGAATGTGCCCATGGGCCAACTCCAACACCAACTTCCTGTAAGGTTTGGGCACCACAAGCTGCTCAACGGTTTCTTCTGCCCTTTTTGCCACCCGATACAGTAGGTCCTTCTCTACGCTGAAGTATGGGTAAGTGCAGGTATTATCTGGGTTCACTAACTCGCCATCTATTTCCACTACGTTTTCCCGTGCCTTTATTAGGGCGGGGTCTTTTAACTGTTCTGTGGCAAAATTTTCCCTGTGAACCTCCAGATCAGAAAACTCCACAGACGGTAGGTTTTCGTCTGAGGAGGTGGGCTCCTCTCCAGTTTCTTGAGTCTCCCCTGCCAATACTGACAAGGGAAATTCTGGAGAGTCCTCACCACTCTCAGAGGAGTTCTGGCTATCACATTCCTGGTACATAGGGGCACCAGTGGGGGGCTCAGGATCATCCCACAGTTCCCAGAACTTCGGAAAATCCCTTCCCACAATGGCGTCATGCGGTAACTGAGATACTAAGCCCACTGGATGAGAGAGGGTACCTTTGGGGGTCTCGAAACACACTGTAGTCACTGGATACTCTCGGGTGTCCCCATGCACACAAATAACAGCTACCTTGCTATTCCCAGAGACCTCTGTTTTAACTAACTCAGCCTTTATCAGGGTCACAAGGCTACCTGAATCCAACAATACCACAACATTTCTACCATTAACACACATTTTGCATAAATGTTTCTCAGTTCCTCGAATGGCAGTGCATGCGACTGTCGCACACAGCGACTGACGTCTGCCCGTCAGAAAGTCACACTGCATGGGTTCCTCCACAACCGGGCAATTGGCTGCAATATGTCCCGCTTGCCGGCAGCGGTAGCAAACGATCCTTCTTGCGGCCTCTTGAGCCGCTGATTTCCCAGGCTGTTCTCGCCAAACTTGGGGTAGAGCTCCCACCCTCTCACTCTCTCCACCCTCACCCCTTGGAATCCTCTTATCCGCCCCTGGGGATGGTCTGGTCTTAGGGTGGAAAGTCCGAGTGTCTCTGGAAGAGACCGTCAGGTTCTCTGTAGCCAAGTATTTCTCCACACGATCCACAAGACCATCGGCCGTCTCTGGGTCTCCATGGCTTACCCACTTTTGGATGGCAGTAGGAAGAGCTCTCAAAAACCGATCCATTACAACACGTTCCACAATCTTTGGTGCGGACAAAGTCTCTGGCTGTAGCCACTTTCTGCTCAGGTGAATGAGATCATACATTTGAGACCTGGGGGGTTTTCCAAGCTGGAAAGTCCAGTTATGCACACGCTGAGCCCGGACAGCCTGGGTGACACCCAGCCTTGCCAATATTTCAGCTTTTAGCATCACATAGTCTTTTGCTTGGTTAGGCTCTAGGTCATAGTAAGCTTTCTGCGATTCACCAGTTAACAGAGGAGCCACCAGTCCAGCCCACTGCTCCTCAGGCCACTTTTCTCTTTCAGCGGTCCGTTCAAATGTGGTCAAAAATACCTCTGGATCATCCTCTCCAGTCATTTTTGTCAATAAACGACTCACCCCAAAGGACGCGGTATTAGTGGGACGGCTTTCCTCACTGGTCTGCGGACGTTGCTGCATTACTGCTTCCATTTGTTGTAGTCTCTGCTCTAGCTTCTGTAACAGGTCTATGAAGCGGGCCTCAGATTGCTGCTGGGCTTGTTGCTGAGCTTCCAGACTCTGTTGGTGAGCTTGCTGCTGGGCTGCAAGGCTCCTTTGCAAACCTGCATTTGTCTGCTGTTGATTGGCATTTGCTAGAGCCAGCTGTTTCAGTATCTCCTCCATGCTGGCTTAAAAAAAAACTGCCCGCATTCTCCACCAACTGTGAGGGGGTTAGCTCGGCAGCGGGTGTGTGTGACCCCCGGGATGGGCTCCCCACACAAAAACAGGCCCAGCAAACGGAGGTTGTGGTTTTCAAAATCAAAAAGGTGCGGTTTATTTTCTATTTACAGTGACAAAACACAGCAAAGCAAAAGAAACATAAATAAAATAAATCCTGGTCAACTTGACCTCTGACTAAACATACAGGTTTCCTAACTAACAACTGGGATCAGCCTAGTGCTGTCCTAGTCCCTAAGTCCCTGGTTTTAAATGTCCAAGCAAATAGCCACACAGGCTTTTTCTCACCGCACAGGGGTTCACTCTCCCTAGACAGTCCACACAGGTCTGGTTCCAGGCATGAGCTAACATCTAATGAAGCTGGGAGTTCTTATAGAGGCCTAAATGAGCTGACAAGCTTCAGCTGGTCTCATCAACTCCCTGTCTGTACGACGCCCCACACTCTCCCTAGAGGTATGAGTCATCCATGAGCCCACTAGCCTTAGCTGGGCTTATACAACTCTCCACCTAGTTGTATAAGTCGGCGTAAAGCCTGAATCTGGGCGAAATATATCTACCCCCCTGGATGCAACCAGGTGACTTTACCTTCCTGCTGTCACAATATATATATAGATCTATATATATATACACCAACCCATATTCTATCCCTTATTGCCAGGTATCAATATTTCTATCTATCTATCAATCTATATACCTGGCAGTATGGGTTAGAGGTGGGTGGAGGGAGAGATGGCAAAAAAAAATTAAGATTTTGCCTGGAGTTGGGCTTTAAAGTTATGCTACGTGAATGGGAAGATATGACAAATATAAAGTATTTCTTATCCACATTTACAAAACTCACTATAAGTACAGAGGAAAAAACGTAAAATAAAACAGTTGCTAATTACTTACAGAAGTTGGGTCTCTCTGCTCTACTCCTCATTTCTGTGTCCTGCTCCCTCCACCTGTATTCCCAGCTGCCTCCAGATCTGCCAGCAACTTCTCTCTAGTGAAATCTGTTTATCTTTCTGCCTTTACCTTCCCTGTCTGCTGTCACTGAATTTAAGAAAGACTATGATATCACATAGAACATGACTGCATGGCCCTTTCAGTAAGGATCCCATCATCAGAGGATGAAGCCGTACTCTCATAATAACGTGTGATACGCTGAGCTTCTCCTGCTACCAAATATTAGGCATAGCATGAGTGGGATTAAGGCCGTACAGCTGTGCTGGTAATTAATATTTTATTAGGCCTCATTCCTTCCACATGCCTTAACCTTTTCTTTTTTTTTCTTTTTTTTTTTTTCTTTTGCGTCCCGTTGAAGGTGACATAATCGCAGAGGGGTTGTGCCTTATGGAAAAATGAACAATCCAGCAAGAGGGGAACTGACTGTTCTGTTCTGTACAGTAAGATCTATCTATAGGAGGGGGGAGGCAACATGATGCTGAACTGGATCGTATTTTTAAATAATAAACACTGGCGAGCCGCAGTGAGTCATGGCCCAAAGCTCCTATCGGTGAACTCGATTCTGGAGAAAAGGGGCCTGGGTAGCACTTTTTCCAACTCCTGTTTTCAAACGGCAGAAGAAAGAAAAAAAAAAGAACCTTTGTTGTGTTTACGGGATGAGTAATCTGTATGAGAGACTGCGATTAAAGAGCTGCTTTGTTCCAAAAATTTCTGCGGTCATTTACCGCAAACAATTAGAGTCCTACGGACGAGTCGGAGTTTTTTTGATAACAAAGCGATATGTAAGTTAAAAATAGACACAGATTATTGTCTATGCAAAATAGAGAACTTGCTGGCTAAGTTAGTAATGTATTTGTGGTTAGGGCTAAATGAAGCATAATAGCAACCACATACGCCGTGGTGGCACGTGACCGATGTCACTGGAGTTATAGGTGGGTTATGATGAAGGGGTCTGGGGCAATAGGGATTTATTCTCAGCAAATATGTTGATAATAGATACAAAATAACTCAACACACGGCCATTAATGTCTAAACCGCTGGCAACAAAAGTGAGTATACCCCTAAGTGAAAAATTGGGCCCAATAAGCCATTTTCCCTCCCTGGTGTCATGTGACTCGTTAATGTTACAAGGATTCAGGTGTGAATGGGGAGCAGGTGTGTTAAATGTGGTGTTATCGCTCTCACTCTCTCATACTGGTCACTGGAAGTTCAACATGGCACCTCATGGCAACGAACTCTCTGAGGATCTGAAAAAAAGAAATTGTTGCTCTAAATAAAGATGGCCTAGGCTATAAGAAGATTGCCAAGACCCAGAAACTGAGCTGCAGCACGGTGGCCAAGACCATACAGTGGTTTAACAGGACAGGTTTCACTCAGAACAGGCCTAGCCATGGTCGACCAAAGAAGTTGAGTGCACATGCTCAGCGTCATATCCAGAAGTTGTCTTTGGGAAATAGACGTATGAGTGCTGCCAGCATTGCTGCAGAGGTTGAAGGGGTGGGAGGTCAGCATGTCAGTGCTCAGACTATACGCCGCACACTGCATCAAATTGGTCTGCATGGCTGTCACCCCAGAAGGAAGACTCGTCTAAAGATGATGCTCAAGAAAACCTGCAAACAGTTTGCTGAAGACAAGCAGACTAAGGACATGGATTACTGGAACCATGTCCTGTGGACTGATGAGACCATGATAAACTTATTTGGTTCAGATGGTGTCAAGCATGTGTGGCAGCAAGCAGGTGAGGAGTACAAAGACAAGTGTGTCTTGCCTACAGTCAAGCATGGTGGGGGTGTCATGGACTGGGGCTGCATGAGTGCTGCCAGCACTGGGGAGCTACAGTTCATTGAAGGAACCATGAATGCCAACATGTACTGCAAAGCATGATCCCCTCACTTCGGAGACTGGGTCGCAGGGCAATATTCCAACATGATAACGACCCCAAACACACCTCCAAGATTACAACTGCCTTGCTAAAGAACCTGAGGGTAAAGGTAATGAACTGGCCAAGCATGTCTCCAGTAGGGATGAGCTCGTGTTCGAGTCGAACGTACGTTCGACTCGAACATCGGCTGTTCGATCGTTCAGCGAACAACGAACGATTTGGGCCGTTCGCGCCAAATTCGAGTGACGCGAATGGCCCACAATGCACTACGCCATCGCAGTGTCATCCAGGCGCTGTGATTGGCCAAGCATGCACTGTGACCCCGCATGCTTGGCCAATCACAGCGCCAGCAGCGAGGAGAGCAATGATTGGCCACAGGCAGGATGCCTGTGGCCAATTATTGATGAGGGGGTTTAGTACACGCCCCACACTATAAAAGGCCGCCAACGCGGCGGCCTTGTGTAGTGTGTTCCGGAGCAGGGAAAGAGAAGCATAGGCAGGGACAGTGTCATTTTTTTTCCTTTACTAATCCTGGATTCTTTGTGTTTAGGGACAGAGAAGGATAGGTAGGGAGAGTGTCAGTGTGTTATTCTGTGCTAAACCTTGTTTGTAGGGACAGAGAAGGACAGTGAGGGAAAGTGTCAGTGTACTATTCTGTGCTAAACCAATCTTGCTGAAGCATATTGCAAATCCTTGTGTTTAGGGACAGAGAAGGACACTCAGTGAGGGAAAGTGTCAGTGTACTATTCTGTGCTAAACCAATCTTGCTGAAGCATATTGCAAATCCTTGTGTTTAGGGACAAAGAAGGACACTCAGTGAGGGAAAGTGTCAGTGTACTATTCTGTGCTAAACCAATCTTGCTGAAGCATATTGCAAATCCTTGTGTTTAGGGACACAGAAGGACACTCAGTGAGGGAAAGTGTCAGTGTACTATTCTGTGCTAAACCAATCTTGCTGAAGCATATTGCAAATCCTTGTGTTTAGGGACACAGAAGGACACTCAGTGAGGGAAAGTGTCAGTGTACTATTCTGTGCTAAACCAATCTTGCTGAAGCATATTGCAAATCCTTGTGTTTAGGGACAGAGAAGGACACTCAGTGAGGGAAAGTGTCAGTGTACTATTCTGTGCTAAACCAATCTTGCTGAAGCATATTGCAAATCCTTGTGTTTAGGCACAGAGAAGGACACTCAGTGAGGGAAAGTGTCAGTGTACTATTCTGTGCTAAACCAATCTTGCTGAAGCATATTGCAAATCCTTGTGTTTAGGAACAGAGAAGGACACTCAGTGAGGGAAAGTGTCAGTGTACTATTCTGTGCTAAACCAATCTTGCTGAAGCATATTGCAAATCCTTGTGTTTAGGGACAGAGAAGGACACTCAGTGAGGGAAAGTGTCAGTGTACTATTCTGTGCTAAACCAATCTTGCTGAAGCATATTGCAAATCCTTGTGTTTAGGGACACAGAAGGACACTCAGTGAGGGAAAGTGTCAGTGTACTATTCTGTGCTAAACCAATCTTGCTGAAGCATATTGCAAATCCTTGTGTTTAGGGACACAGAAGTACACTCAGTGAGGGAAAGTGTCAGTGTACTATTCTGTGCTAAACCAATCTTGCTGAAGCATATTGCAAATCCTTGTGTTTAGGGACAGAGAAGGACACTCAGTGAGGGAAAGTGTCAGTGTACTATTCTGTGCTAAACCAATCTTGCTGAAGCATATTGCAAATCCTTGTGTTTAGGGACAGAGAAGGACACTCAGTGAGGGAAAGTGTCATTGTACTATTCTGTGCTAAACCAATCTTGCTGAAGCATATTGCAAATCCTTGTGTTTAGGGACACAGAAGGACACTCAGTGAGGGAAAGTGTCAGTGTACTATTCTGTGCTAAACCAATCTTGCTGAAGCATATTGCAAATCCTTGTGTTTAGGGACACAGAAGGACACTCAAGCCCCATACACACTATCAGTTTTCTTGCAGGTTTTTCTCTTCAGGTTTACCAAAACCATGTAGTGCAAGGGCCTGCCTGATTGCATACGAATTGAAACTCTTAAGGTTTGACCTCATATTAGATGGTTTTGGTAAACCTGAAGAGAAAAACCTGAAGAAAACTGATAGTGTGTATGGGGCTTCAGTGAGGGAAAGTGTCAGTGTACTATTCTGTGCTAAACCAATCTTGCTGAAGCATATTGCAAATCCTTGTGTTTAGGGACAGAGAAGGACACTCAGTGAGGGAAAGTGTCAGTGTACTATTCTTTGCTAAACCAATCTTGCTGAAGCATATTGCAAATCCTTGTGTTTAGGGACAGAGAAGGACACTCAGTGAGGGAAAGTGTCAGTGTACTATTCTGTGCTAAACCAATCTTGCTGAAGCATATTGCAAATCCTTGTGTTTAGGGACAGAGAAGGACACTCAGTGAGGGAAAGTGTCAGTGTACTATTCTGTGCTAAACCAATCTTGCTGAAGCATATTGCAAATCCTTGTGTTTAGGGACACAGAAGGACACTCAGTGAGGGAAAGTGTCAGTGTACTATTCTGTGCTAAACCAATCTTGCTGAAGCATATTGCAAATCCTTGTGTTTAGGGACACAGAAGGACACTCAGTGAGGGAAAGTGTCAGTGTACTATTCTGTGCTAAACCAATCTTGCTGAAGCATATTGCAAATCCTTGTGTTTAGGGACAGAGAAGGACACTCAGTGAGGGAAAGTGTCAGTGTACTATTCTGTGCTAAACCAATCTTGCTAAAGCATATTGCAAATCCTTGTGTTTAGGGACACAGAAGGATAGGCAGGGGACAGTGTCAGTGTCATTGTTGCTAAGCCTCATGCACAGTATACACCTGAAGCTAGCCCATATTGCTGTTTTTCCCATCTCCCTGCAGGCCATCCATTAGAATGTCTGAAAGGCAAACAAGGAGAGGCAGACAGTCAGGAGCCAATAAAAGAGGGCAAGCAGGCTCTGTGTCTGGGGGCAACAGTGCTGGTAGTGGACGCGGTGCATTGTCATCAGCACATGGCCATGGGACACGCTTGTCCTTCTTTTCGGCAGCTGGACATGTTGAGCCACATCATGCCGAAGACTTGGTAGAGTGGATGACCAAGCCCTCCTCATCCTCCTCATTATCTCTCACCCAGGCTCAGGGTACTGGCAAAGCAGCTGCCAAAGCGTCCTCTTCCCTAGTATCAATGTCATCATCAGTCACTCCTTCCCTAGACCCACCATGTCCTCCTCCTGAGGAGTCCCCCGAACTGTTTGAGCACAGTGTTGGGTACATGCTCCAGGAGGATGCCCAGCGTTTCGAAGGATCTGATGATGATACCCAGCTAGAGGAAGGCAGTAGCGTGAGAGCAGAGAGAGGGGATGCTCAAGAAGGACACCAATCTGGCAGTCATGTTCCAGCAACTGCAGCATACTGCCAGATTGGCTCCAGTGATGAGGAGGGAGGGGATGATGAGGTCACTGACTCCACATGGGTGCCTAATAGGAGAGAGGAGGAGGAGGAGGAGGAGGATGAGGAGGAGGCACATCTCCAACGAGGCAGGATGCCCTTGGGTGGCCAGCGTAAGGGCAGCACACCGACGGAATCACACCGCAGAGCTCCGCCTGTGCAGGGCGCTGCCTCTGCCCGTCATTCAAAAAGTTCTTTGGTGTGGGCCTTTTTTGAGGCGAGTGCATCAGATCGCACAGCTGCTGTTTGCAACATATGTCTCAAGCGTATATCGCATGGCCAAAACATCAGCCGCTTGGGCACCACATGCTTGACCAGACATATGTTGACCTGCCATGCAGCTCGTTGGCAAGCCTACCTTAAAGACCCACACCAAAGAACAAAGCGGACCTCTCCTTGCACCGCATCAGCTGGGATCTCCAACCCTACTATACCTTCAGTCCTCTCTGAAACCTGCACTGAGAGGAATGAAGGTGTAGAATTAGGTGTGTCACAGCCAAGTACTTGCGGGCACTGTGCTAGCAGTACACCGACGTCCGATTTTAGCAGGCAAATTTCCCTGCCCCAGGTGCTGGACCGTCGAAAGAAGTTCACTCCTAGCCATCCACATGCCCAGCGGTTGAATGCTAGCTTGGCTAAATTGCTAGCGCTTCAACTGCTGCCTTTTCAGTTGGTAGACTCGGCCCCCTTCCGTGAGTTTGTGCAATGTGCGGTTCCTCAGTGGCAGGTTCCCAAACGGCACTTTTTCTCACGGAAGGCGATTCCGGCTCTCTACCGGCATGTGGAAGGCAATGTCTTGGCCTCGCTGGACAGGGCAGTCAGCGGTAAGGTGCATATTACCGCTGACTCATGGTCCAGCAGGCATGGACAGGGACGTTACCTTTCTTTCACGGCCCATTGGGTCACTCTTTTGGCAGCTGGGAAGGATGCAGGACAAGGTGCAGTAGTGTTGGAGGTTGTTCCACCGCCACGCCTCCAAAATGCTACTACTGGTTGTGACACACCTCTCTCCTCCACCCCCTGCTCTTCTTCTTCCTCCATGGCCTCTTCCTGTGCTTTGTCCTCGGAACCAGCGGTGCTCCGTAGGCGTTCAAGGGGCTACGCAAGTACGCAGGCAAAAAGATGCCATGCCGTGCTTGCGCTGGTGTGTTTGGGGGACAGGAGCCACACTGGAGCAGAGGTCCTGTCTGCTCTGCAGGGGCAGGCTGAGAGGTGGTTGACGCCACGCCAGCTTAAGCCAGGAATGGTGGTTTGCGACAATGGCACCAACCTCCTCTCCGCCCTCCGACAGGGACAACTGACCCATGTGCCCTGTGTGGCTCACGTCCTTAACCTGGTGGTGCAGCGGTTCTTGGGCAGGTACCCGGGCTTACAGGATGTCCTGAGGCAGGCCAGGAAAGTCTGTGTGCATTTCCGCAGATCTTATAATGCCAGTGCTCGCCTGGCTGAGCTGCAAAAGGAGTTGAACCTGCCCAAGAACTGCCTTATATGTGACATGCCCACCAGGTGGAACTCAGCGTTGGCCATGCTGCAGCGGCTGCACACGCAGCAGAGGGCCATCAATGAATACCTGTGCGACTACGGCACCAGGACAGGGTCAGGGGAGCTTGTTTTTTTTTCACCACGCCAGTGGGGCATGATCAGGGATGCATGCACTGTCCTGGCACCATTTGAGGTGGCCACGAGGATGGTGAGCAGTGACAGTGCATGCATCAGTGACACTGTACCTCTTGTCCACCTGTTGGAGCACACGCTGCGTGGAATAATGGACAGGGCACTTGAGGCAGAACAGAGGCAGGAAGAGGAGGACTTCCTTGCCTCTCAAGGCCCCCTTTACCCAGACAGTGTTCCTTCTGTCCCACCCATCGCACAGGAAGAGGAGGAGGAGGAGGAGGAGGAGGAGGATTGTGTCAGCATGGAGGTGGAGCCTGGCACTCAGCATCATCAGCAGCAGTCTTTTAGGGATGATTTACAGTCCCAAGAAACCAGTGGACTTGTACGTGGCTGGGAGGAGGTGGCTGCGGATCATGTCGTCCTTAGTGACCCAGAGGACTCCGGACTGAATGCCTCAGCTAACCTACGCTGCATGGCCTCCCTGATCCTGCAAAGTCTGCGGAAGGATCCTCGTATTCTTCGGATCAAGGAGAGGGACCATTACTGGCTGGCCACTCTCCTTGATCCACGGTACAAGGGTAAGGTTGCGGACCTTATGTTACCGTCGCAGAGGGAGCAGAGGATGAGACAACTCCGGGAGGCCTTGCAGAAAGGTCTGTGCAACGCGTTCCCAGAGACTGGGAGGTTACAAACTCCTGGTCCTGGACAACGAGTTGCTGAGGCTTCGGTCAGTCAAAGAAGGAGCGGTGGGGAAGGTGGCCGTCTGACCGATGCGTTCAGACAATTCTTTTGTCCGCAGCCCCAAAGTATGATCGGTTCCAGCAACCATCGCCAGCGTCTGATATACATGGTGCAGGAATACCTAGGGGCAAGGTCAGACTTGGACACCTTCCCCACCGAAAATCCTCTGGCTTACTGGGTCTTGAGGATGGATCACTGGCCAGAGCTTGCACAGTATGCAATTGAGCTACTGGCCTGTCCTGCATCCAGCGTTCTTTCAGAACGCACATTCAGTGCTGCTGGAGGATTTGTCACGGATCACAGGGTGCGCCTGTCCACCGACTCGGTTGATCGACTGACTTTCATCAAGATGAACCAGTCTTGGATCACCACCAGCTACCACACACCTGATGCTGATATAACAGACTAATTTATTTTAAAATGTCACATCCCTTCAAGACTGATGCTGATGCTGAGTGCCTGTGCTGTTATGTTGACTGGCTATCCTCCTCCTCCTCAATGATCCGATTGATGATGATAGCTTGGAAGAACATTTTTGTTTCTGGGTGCCGCCACCAGTGGCTAAGGCCCAATTTTTCAGCCCCTGTTTAACAGGGGCGTGTAATTACAATTTTTGATGCAATACTTTGCAACAGGGCTCATTGCTGTGCTCCAAGTACAGTATCTGTGAGGGGTTGCAGTGTTGTGCCACCAGTGCCTAAGGCCCAATTTTTCAGCCCCTGTTTAACAGGGGCGTGTAATTACAATTTTTGATGCAATACTTTGCAACAGGGCTCATTGCTGTGCTCCAAGTACAGTATCTGTGAAGGGTTGCAGTGTTGTGCCACCAGTGCCTAAGGCCCAATTTTTCAGCCCCTGTTTAACAGGGGCGTGTAATTACAATTTTTGATGCAATACTTTGCAACAGGGCTCATTGCTGTGCTCCAAGAATAGTATCTGTGAGGGGTTGCAGTGTTGTGCCACCAGTGCCTAAGGCCCAATTTTTCAGCCCCTGTTCAACAGGGGCATGCAATTATAATTATTGATCTAATAATTCACAGCAGGGCCCATTGCTGCGCCCACCAAGAGTAACTGTGAGGCCTTACAGTGTTGTGGCACCAGCACCACCATCAAAGGCCCAATTTTTCCTACCACTGTTCAACAATTATATGTAATTACAATTCCTGATATAATAGTTGACAGCAGGGCGTTCCAGCACCCACCAAGAGTAACTGTGAGTGCTTACAGTGTTGTGCCAACACCAACACCTAAGGGGCCAATTTCTGCAGATTATATACGGCAGGTCCCTACTTTCAAACATCCAACTTTCAAACGACTCCTACTTGCAAACGGAAGAAGACAACAGGAAGTGAGAGGAAATCTACCCCTAGGAAGGAAAATTCTCTCCTGTAAGAATTAATATGGGAGAAAGGTGTCTCCTCTCTACTGATGCTTTATCACCAATCCTTGTTTCAATAAAAACACCACATTTCAAAAACAGTTGTCATTGGGACGGAAAGTGAGGTGAAATGTTCTGAACAGGGGCACAGACAGCAAAACAAATGTTACAGGGGTGATAACCCTTCCCTATGTTTTCCAAAAAGCTTAAAAATATATTTTTTGGCTGGAGCTACACTTAAACAATGTACCAGTTCAAAATTACAAACAGATTCTACATAAGAACAAACCTACAGTCCCTGTCTTGTATGCACCGCCTGTATACGGCTGTTCAGAGTATATAGGGCCTTTTTTATTTTGTGTGCGGGGTTCCCCTTAATATCCATACAAGACCCAAAGGGGCTGGTAATGGGCTGTGGTAGGGGGGGGGGCTGTGATGGGGTAGCTATGCCATTTTTCTTAAAGATTTTCATCCATATTACCGGGACCAAACATTACATTAAAGCCGCAAGCAGTTTTAAATGGCTTTTTTTTCCTTTAGAAATGTCATTTTGTGCAGGGACAGTTCTAAACACGGGAAACACGTGGCACTTCACAGGCATACTTTAGACACCCCCCAGGTACGATATTTAAAGGAATATTTGATTTTTTTTTTTTCACTTTATGCATCATTAAAATGACTGCTCCCGAAAAACTGCCGTTTTTAAAACTTCTTTTTGCCTTGATACATGTCCCCTGGTGCAGAACCCGGGTTCCAAAACCCTTTTTAGGACAATAACATGCATAATAGTCGTTATAATTAGAATTCGAACGTTCGCATCCATTGTATTTAATAGGGTTCTAATGTTCGTGCGAACTTTCGGTCCGTTCGCGGGTTCTGGTGCGAACCGAACCCGGGGGTGTTCGGCTCATCCCTAGTCTCCAGACCTAAACCCTATTGAGCATCTGTGGGGCATCCTCAAACGGAAGGTGGAGGAGCGCAAGGTCTCTAATATCCACCAGCTCTGTGATGTCATCTACGAGAAGTGGAAGGTGACTCCAGTGGCAACCTGTGAAGCTCTGGTGACCTCCATGTCCAAGAGGGTTAATTAAGGCAGTGCTGGAAAATAATGGTGGCCACACAGAATATTGACACTTTGAACCCAATTTGGACATTTTCACTTAGTGGTGTACTCACTTTTGTTGTCAGCGGTTTGGACATTTATGGCTGTGTGTTGAGTTATTTTGAGGGGACAGCAAATTTACACTGTTATACAAGCTGTACACTCACTACTTTACATTGTATCAAAGATATGTAGCAGGTGGTCATATTTAGGGGAAGCATCTGAGTGGTAACAGGCTCAGATGCAATATTTGTTAGGATTCATGGACCAATTTATGCCAGTGGGGAATATCAATGGTGTCCAGTTCCTTGGGGTCTATAGGTAGCGCTGTCACCATAGGCCGGGGTTGAACCACCATTGGAGGGCTGTGCCCTTTGTGTCCTCTCGTGGCAGTAGTACAGCGGGGAGGGGAACCTGCTGTGCCTGTTGTGGGAGGGTATAAAGGGGGCAGACGTCTTCTGCTCGTGGTCCACGCCCAGGCACCTTCAGCCTGGGTGTGAGTTATGGTGGTCTCCGGGTGCCCTAGGCCCGGAGACGGAGCTGCGGTCTCATCCCAGACACCTTTGGTCTGGGGTGAGGTACTTTCTGGAGGCCTGGGGCCCAGTACCTTCGACTGGGTTCCGCAAGGGATCAAGGGCTCCTAGGGTGTCCCCCGGTGTGGACGCCCGAATCTAGGACGGGGAGGCCAGGGAGGTGACCCTATCTGAAGACCTGGTGTAGCATTCGCTGGTGACGGTGGGGCCTCTGG
Source organism: Rana muscosa (assembly GCA_029206835.1). Lineage (NCBI taxonomy): Eukaryota > Metazoa > Chordata > Amphibia > Anura > Ranidae > Rana > Rana muscosa. Next base: position 228,340,373 of record CM055121.1, read on the forward strand.
TGACTGTCCGGATGGATGTCCTTTCCCTGACAGGGGCCATCGCTTCTAGAAGGTAGTTCAAGTTCTCACGGTCGGTGGCAGCGACTGTGTGTCAAGCCTGTTGGTGCTATACAGAGCAGGAGAAGACCAAGTTTAAAGTTTGTGCCTGGACCTTCCTTCCCCACCTCGTCTGAACTGAATGTGCTACAACCTGTCTGCTCTCACAGAGACTGTTTATTGCCACGAATAAATAAGTGTTGGACTTTCAGTGGTGTGGACAGTAACTTACTGGGAGCTAAGGGTCCTACCTTCACCTGCATGGACAGTGGGAAATCATTCTCAGGGGAAGGTTTGGCTCTGGATGGAAACACAGACCCGAAGGTATAGTTTGATTAGCTCCATCCTTTGCATACAGTATGGTGTGAGCTGGTGGTGCGCCACACTCTCCTCCCTGGTCCCCTAGACGAAAGCTAAGTTCAGAAGGGAGTAAAGGGTGAGGTCGCTACAGATATAATAAAATATTTTCAAAAATGTGAGGGGTGTACTCACTTTTGTGAGATACTGTAGTTATACTCCCCATGAGTAAGCTCCGGATGGTGGAGTGAAACGCGTTGGAGCATGGCCTGGCAGGGGTCCCAGCTGAGACTGCCATTCACTATCACACAGCAGGCTTTGACTTGATGTGCGGCTTCCGGGACACCCATCACTCTCTACCATAGAGATATAGTTAAAGCAGAAGGTTAATCATCTTATTTTTTACCTTCCATTTTTTCTCCTCTCCCCTCCTTAAAGGAGAAGTATGGCCAAAGCTATTTAGGCTATTCTGTACATCACAAGAATGCAGTTCATTCTGCACTCCTGTGACCTGCTGTTGGCTGACATCACTCAGCGATCCACCCAGATGCCTGCATTGGCAGCTGGATCAGCCTTTCAGCAAGCCACCGGGAGACTGAGCCAGCCCCTCCCATCCCCTCCACAGCCCAGAACTCCAGTGAGCACTGGAGGGGCAAAGCAGAGAGCCGGTGTCTGACAGTCACCAGCTCTCTGTTCAGTGAAGACTGAGAACTGAGCTATCAGTGGTCTTTGATCGTCCAGTTCTCAGTCTTAGAAGCGGTGGGGGACAGATGTAGCATCGGCATTTTAAAATAAAAAACTCTTTCTGTTTGCATTACATACTGTACATTATTTTAAACCCATTGATGTCATCACTGGACCTCTGTGCTCGTCTATGGCTATGCAATGCAGGTAGATCAAGGCTGGTGGGAAGAGCCAGCAGGGTGCTATACCTAGCTTCCTAAAAATATCACAGCACCCTTCCTCAATACTCCTTTCAAGAGCACTCAGTCCTCAAGCAGTGGGCAGGCTCTTGAAACCAGTAATGCTCACAGGAGAAAGCTGAGGCCTCATGATTGAAAGAACTTAAACGTAAGTATAGACAAAGCTTTTTTGGCCATACTTCTCTTGTGGGTCACAGGGGTGTACTTACTTTTGTTCTCCTGTGACCCAGAGTCAGCTTATAGCATCATTTATTTGATGGGGCAGAGCCACTCCACTGATTGACAGTTGGTTCCAACTCTCATCTTGGCGGTCTCTCTGCTCTCTTCTCCCATCAGCAGGTTCCTTGTTAGCACATGAGCACGGCAGCACAACTGACTGTCCCCTTGTACTGCCTCTTCCTCTCCCAGTCTAAGCTCTGCTGTGCACAGGATTGAAAAAGGACTGATACTACATTACATTTCAGTATCATCACAAAATGTATTGAAAATAAATAAATTGAATGATGTATTATTGAGTACTGAGTTGAATTAATTGGTGTCTTCCATATCTGAATGAAATTTGTCTTTAAAAACATCAACTGTGTTTTTCCCCCCCGGGGGGACTGAACACAGGAAGGCAAGTTCTACAAATACCAACCTGGAAGAGAAGTCAGGCAGTATAGCATGTCCTCCTGTCCCATCAGCTGTTTCATCATGATTACTCTTTTTATAGCGAGGGGCCCACCATAAATGGTGCTCTTCAATAAGCCTAATTGTATTGACAAACTGCATTAGGAGATGACTAATATTAAAGCTGAACTCCGGGCACCCAGATTCATGCATGATGTCATACATCGCCCTCACTATTGACTAATCATTGGATAAAGTGTAAAAACAGGGGGAGTGTTCTTCTATACAATTGTGCTCATTAGTTTACATACCCTGCCAGAATTTAGGATTTCTTGGCCATTTTTCAGAGAATATGAATAACACAAAAACTTTTTTCTTTCACTCTTGGTTAGTGTTTGGCTGAAGCCATCAGGGCCGGCCCTACCATGGGACCCGATGGGACCATTGACCCAGGCGGCAGGTTCTGAGGGGCGGCACATTGACGCCCATAAATACAGTAATCCCGCCCAATCGGGCTCCGCTACGCCCATCCGCTCCGCTCTTCATCCCACTATGTGGATGGCCCAGCGCCGCTGCAATTAGAAGTATTGGCAGACCATTCGCTGCCATAACCGCACAGCTGGCCGCCTGCCCATCCTCTCCACGGCTCCCCCCCCCATGCTGCTGACGAGAAAGTCAGCTGACGAACAACAGCGTAAAGGGGGAGGAGCTTTCGGCTGAGCAGAGACCCCATGATGGAAGAGGGATCGCTATAGGCGCAGCTGACACTGAGAGAAAGTAAGTGTCACTAATCCCATCTCCACCACCCCTGCCTGTGTCTAACCTCCCCTACCACCCCTGCCTGTGTCTAACCCCCCTGCCTGTGTCTAATCCCCCCTACCACCCCTGCCTGTGTCTAATCCCCCCTACCACCCCTGCCTGTGTCTAATCCCCCTACCACCCCTGCCTGTGTCTAATCCCCCTACCACCCCTGCCTGTGTCTAACCCCCCTACCACCCCTGCCTGTGTCTAACCCCCCTACCACCCCTGCCTGTGTCTAATCCCCCCTACCACCCCTGCCTGTGTCTAATCCCCCCTACCACCCCTGCCTGTGTCTAACCTCCCCTACCACCCCTGCCTGTGTCTAACCCCCCTGCCTGTGTCTAATCCCCCCTACCACCCCTGCCTGTGTCTAATCCCCCTACCACCCCTGCCTGTGTCTAACCCCCCTACCACCCCTGCCTGTGTCTAATCCCCCTACCACCCCTGCCTGTGTCTAACCCCCCTACCACCCCTGCCTGTGTCTAATCCCCCCTACCACCCCTGCCTGTGTCTAATCCCCCCTACCACCCCTGCCTGTGTCTAATCCCCCCTACCACCCCTGCCTGTGTCTAATCCCCCTACCACCCCTGCCTGTGTCTAACCCCCCTACCACCCCTGCCTGTGTCTAATCCCCCCTACCACCCCTGCCTGTGTCTAATCCCCCTACCACCCCTGCCTGTGTCTAATCCCCCTACCACCCCTGCCTGTGTCTAATCCCCCTACCACCCCTGCCTGTGTCTAATCCCCCTACCACCCCTGCCTGTGTCTAATCCCCCTACCACCCCTGCCTGTGTCTAATCCCCCTACCACCCCTGCCTGTGTCTAACCTCCCTACCACCCCTGCCTGTGTCTAATCCCCCTACCACCCCTGCCTGTGTCTAATCCCCCTACCACCCCTGCCTGTGTCTAATCCCCCCTACCACCCCTGCCTGTGTCTAATCCCCCCTACCACCCCTGCCTGTGTCTAATCCCCCCACCACCCCTGCCTGTGTCTAATCCCCCTACCACCGCTGCCTGTGTCTAATCCCCCCTACCACCCCTGCCTGTGTCTAACCCCCCTGCCTGTGTCTAATCCCCCCTACCACCCCTGCCTGTGTCTAATCCCCCCTACCACCCCTGCCTGTGTCTAATCCCCCTACCACCCCTGCCTGTGTCTAATCCCCCTACCACCCCTGCCTGTGTCTAACCCCCCTACCACCCCTGCCTGTGTCTAATCCCCCCTACCACCCCTGCCTGTGTCTAATCCCCCCTACCACCCCTGCCTGTGTCTAATCCCCCCTACCACCCCTGCCTGTGTCTAATCCCCCTACCACCCCTGCCTGTGTCTAATCCCCCTACCACCCCTGCCTGTGTCTAATCCCCCTACCACCCCTGCCTGTGTCTAATCCCCCCTACCACCCCTGCCTGTGTCTAATCCCCCTACCACCCCTGCCTGTGTCTAATCCCCCTACCACCCCTGCCTGTGTCTAACCTCCCTACCACCCCTGCCTGTGTCTAATCCCCCTACCACCCCTGCCTGTGTCTAATCCCCCTACCACCCCTGCCTGTGTCTAATCCCCCTACCACCCCTGCCTGTGTCTAATCCCCCTACCACCCCTGCCTGTGTCTAATCCCCCTACCACCCCTGCCTGTGTCTAACCTCCCTACCACCCCTGCCTGTGTCTAATCCCCCTACCACCCCTGCCTGTGTCTAATCCCCCTACCACCCCTGCCTGTGTCTAATCCCCCTACCACCCCTGCCTGTGTCTAACCTCCCTACCACCCCTGCCTGTGTCTAATCCCCCTACCACCCCTGCCTGTGTCTAATCCCCCTACCACCCCTGCCTGTGTCTAATCCCCCTACCACCACTGCCTGTGTCTAATCCCCCTACCACCCCTGCCTGTGTCTAATCCCCCTACCACCCCTGCCTGTGTCTAATCCCCCTACCACCCCTGCCTGTGTCTAATCCCCCTACCACCCCTGCCTGTGTCTAACCTCCCTACCACCCCTGCCTGTGTCTAATACCCCTACCACCCCTGCCTGTGTCTAACCTCCCTACCACCCCTGCCTGTGTCTAACTATCCCTACCACCTCTGCCTGTGTCTAACCTCCCCTACCACCTCTGCCTGTGTCTAACCCCTTACCACCCCTGCCTGTGTCTAAACCCCCTACCACCGCTGCCTCTTTCTGAACCCCACCACCACTATTACGTGGAAATCTGACTTCCTAATAAGTGTAATTTTGTTTTTTATTGTCATAATATAAAATAATAAATGTGGGGGCCTTTTGGTGGGCGTGATTATTATTATTTCTTTTTTTTGGGGATGGGCGGTAGGGAGGAGGGGGGCAGCATTTTGATCCTGGGCCCAGGCAGCACAATGTCTTGGGATGGCCCTGGAAGCCATTTATTATCAATCAACTGTGTTTACTCTTTTTAAATCATAATGACAACAGAAACTAGCCAAATGACCCTGATCAAAAGTTTACATACCCTGGTGGTTTTGGCCTGATAACATGTACACAAGTTGACACAAAGGGGTTTGAATGGTTATTAAAGGTAACCATCCTCACCTGTGATCTGTTTGCTTGTAATTAGTGTGTGTGTGTATAAAAGGTCAATGAGTTTCTGGACTCCTGACAGATCCTTGCATCTTTCATCCAGTGCTGCACTGACGTTTCTGGATTCAGAGTCATGGGGAAAGCTAAAGAATTGTCGAAGGATCTGCGGGGAAAGGTAGTTGAACTGTATAAAAAAGGAGAGGGATATAAAAAAATATCCAAGGAATTGAGAATGCCAATCAGCAGTGTTCAAACTCTAATCAAGAAGTGGAAAATGAGGGGTTCTGTTGAAACCAAACCACAGTCAGGTAGACCAACTAAAATTTCAGCCACAACTGCCAGGAAAATTGTTTGGGATGCAAAGAAAATCCCACAAATAACTTCAGGTGAAATACAGGACTCTCTGAAAACATGTGGTGTGGCTGTTTCAAGATGCACAATAAGGAGACACTTGAAGAAAGATGGACTGCATGGTCGAGTCGCCAGAAGAAAGCCATTACTATGCAAATACCACAAAGTATCCCGCTTACAATACACCAAACAGCACAGAGACAAGTCTCAAACCTTCTGGCACAAAGTCATTTGGAGTGATGAGACCAAAATTGAGCTTTTTGGCTACAACCATAAACACTTCATTTAGAGAGAAGTCAACAAGGCCTATGATGAAAGGTACACCATCCCTACTGTGAAACATGGAGGTGGATCGCTGATGTTTTGGGGATGTGTGAGCCATTATTAGTAAAAAAAAATATATAATAATAAAAATGTCATAAATCTATCCCCTATTTTGTAGGCGCTATAACTTTTGCACAAACCAATCACTATACGCTTATTGCGATTTTTTTTTAACAAAAATATGTAGAAGAATACATATCGGCCTAAACTGAGAAAAAAAATAGTTAATTTTTTTTTTAATTTGGGATATTATTATAGCAAAAAGTAAAAAAATATTGTGTTTTTTTAAAAATGTTGTCTTTTTTTGTTTATAGCGCAAAAAATAAAAAACACAGAGATGATCAAATACCACCAAAAGAAAGCTCTATTTGTGGGAAAAAAATGATAACAATATAATTTGGGTACAATGTTGTGTGATTGCGCAATTGTCATTCAAAGTGTGACAGGGCTGAAAGCTGAAAATTGGTCTGGGCAGGAAGGGGGTTTAAGTGCCCAGTGGTTAAGGACCGCCGCACGACGATGTACGTCGACAGAATGGCACGGACAGGTACAAGGGCGTACAGGTACTTCCCCTTAAAGAACCTGTCCATGGGTTGCGCTTGCGCAGCCGGCGGCTCGCTCGCGACCCGGTCCGAAGCTCCATGACCGCGCCCGCGGGACCAGCGGACCCGATCGGGTCACAGAGCTGAAGAAAGGGGAGAGGTAAGTGTAAACAAACCTTTCCCTGTTCTTCCTAGTGGCAGTGTCACTGATCATCTGTTCCCTGTCATAGGGAACGACGATCAGTGATGTCCCATGCCAAGCCACGCCCCCCTTCAGTTAGAATCACTTATTAGGTCACACTTAGCCCCTACAGCGCCATCTAGAGGTTAAACCATTCACTGCCATTGTCATTTTCACAGTAATCAGTGCTTTTTTATAGCACTGATCGCTGTAAAAATTACAATGGTCCCAAAAATGTGTCAAAAGTGTCCGATGTGTCCGCCATAATGTCGCAGTCACGATAAAAATCGCTGATCGCCGCCATTACTAGTAAAAAAAAAAATATTCATAAAAATGCCATAAAACTACCCCCTTTTTTGTAGATACTATAACTTTTGCGCAAACTAATCGATAAACGCTTATTGCACTTTTTTTTACCAAAAATATGTAGAAGAATACGTATCGACCTAAACTGAGGGAAAAAAAGTTTTTTTATATATTTTTTGGGGATATTTATTATAGCAAAATGTAAAAAATATGTAATTTTTTTCAAAATTGTCGCTCTATTTTTGTTTATAGCGCAAAAAATAAAAAAAGGAGAGGTGATCAAATACCACCAAAAGAAAGCTCTATTTGTGGGAAAAAAAGGACGTAAATTTTGTTTGGGAACCACGTCGCACGACCGCGCATTTGTCAGTTAAAGCGACGCAGTGCCGAATCGCAAAAAGGGGCCAGGTCTTTAACCAGTCTAAATGTTTTGGGGCTGAAGTGGTTAAAGTGCCCCTGTCCCCGTGAGCTCGCACACAGAAGCGAACGCATACATAAGTCGCGCCCACATATGTAAATGGTGTTCAAACCACACATGTGAGGTATTGCCGCAAACGTTAGAGCGAGAGCAATAATTCTAGCCCTAGACCTCCTCTGTAACTTAAAACATTTAACCAGTAAAAAAATTTAAAGCATCGCCTATGGGAATTTTTAAGTACCGAACTTTGGCGTCATTCCAGGAGTGTGCGCAATTTTGAAGCGTGACATGTTAGGTCTTTATTCACTCGGCGTCACTTCGTCTTTCACATTATGCCAAAAAATTGGGCTAACTTTACTGTTTTTTTTTTTTTTTTTTCAAAGCATTGAAAAATTGCTACGCACAATCCGTGCGAGATTAAAAGTTGCAACGACTGCCATTTTATTCTCTGCTAAAAAAACATATATAATGTTTGGGGGTTCTATGTATTTTTCTAGCAAAAAAATTATGATTTTTACATGTAGGAGAGAAATGTCAGAATTGGCCTGGTAGGCAAGTGGTTAATCATATTGTACCAATAAAATATGTGGATTTTATAAATTCTATTTTTGCTTGCTGTACTAAAGTCCCATAAGAGTGTTGTCATTGGTATGTCGCTGAGATGGAAGACAAAGCATAAGTAGATTAAATTTCAGCTTTAAATAATAAAATTAAAAAATGATAATAATCCGTCTATTTATTTTTTGTCTTTCATACGTGTCTAGAAAAGTCTTCCAAACCAGGCCTTATGTTTTCAATAACTAAAAACGCTTATTTAGTTCTGTTTTCTATGATTTAGTGTCTGCTAAAACTCTTTTCCATTACAATGATTGTACTTCAGCAGACGTATATCGTTGCCTGGTCATAAACACCCGCTGAGGGAGAAATGCCAACAAATGAGAACCTCAGGACTAGGGATGAGCTTCGTGTTCGAGTCGAACGTACGTTCGACTCGAACATCGGCTGTTCGATCGTTCGTCGAAGATCGAACGATTTGGGCCGTTCGCGCCAAATTCGAGTGACGCGAACGGCCCACAATGCACTACGCCATCGCAGTGTCATCCAGGCGCTGTGATTGGCCAAGCATGCACTGTGACCCCGCATGCTTGGCCAATCACAGCGCCGGCAGCGAGGAGAGCAATGATTGGCCACAGGCAGGATGCCTGTGGCCAATTATTGCTGATGGGGTTTAGTACACGCCCCACACTATAAAAGGCCGCCAGCGCGGCGGCCTTGTGTAGTGTGTTCCGGAGCAGGGAAAGAGAAGCATAGGCAGGGACAGTGTCATTTTTTTTCCTTTACTAATCCTGGATTCCTTGTGTTTAGGGACAAATAAGGATAGGTAGGGAGAGTGTCAGTGACAGTGTGCTATTCTGTGCTAATCCTTGTTTGTAGGGACAGAGAGGTACAGTGAGGGAAACTGACAGTGTGCTATTCTGTTCTAAAACTATTTTGCTGAACCATATTTTCAATCCTTGAGTTGAGGGACAGAGAGGTACAGTGAGGGAAAGTGTCAGTGTGCTATTGTGTTCTAAAACTATTTTGCTAAACCATATTTTCAATCCTTGAGTTGAGGGACAGAGAGGTACAGTGAGTGAAACTGACAGTGTGCTATTCTGTTCTAAAGCAATTTTGCTGTTCCATATTTTCAATCCTTGAGTTGAGGGACAGAGAGGTACAGTGAGGGAAACTGACAGTGTGCTATTCTGTTCTAAAACTATTTTGCTGAACCATATTTTCAATCCTTGAGTTGAGGGACAGAGAGGTACAGTGAGGGAAAGTGTCAGTGTGCTATTGTGTTCTAAAACTATTTTGCTGAACCATATTTTCAATCCTTGAGTTGAGGGACAGAGAGGTACAGTGAGTGAAACTGACAGTGTGCTATTCTGTTCTAAACCAATTTTGCTGTTCCATATTTTCAATCCTTGAGTTGAGGGACAGAGAGGTACAGTGAGGGAAACTGACAGTGTGCTATTCTGTTCTAAAACTATTTTGCTGTTCCATATTTTCAATCCTTGAGTTGAGGGACAGAGAGGTACAGTGAGGGAAACTGACAGTGTGCTATTCTGTTCTAAAACTATTTTGCTGAACCATATTTTCAATCCTTGAGTTGAGGGACAGAGAGGTACAGTGAGGGAAACTGACAGTGTGCTATTCTGTTCTAAAACTATTTTGCTGAACCATATTTTCAATCCTTGAGTTGAGGAACAGAGAGGTACAGTGAGGGAAAGTGTCAGTGTGCTATTGTGTTCTAAAACTATTTTGCTGAACCATATTTTCAATCCTTGAGTTGAGGGACAGAGAGGTACAGTGAGGGAAAGTGTCAGTGTGCTATTGTGTTCTAAAACTATTTTGCTGAACCATATTTTCAATCCTTGAGTTGAGGGACAGAGAGGTACAGTGAGTGAAACTGACAGTGTGCTATTCTGTTCTAAACCAATTTTGCTGTTCCATATTTTCAATCCTTGAGTTGAGGTACAGAGAGGTACAGTGAGGGAAACTGACAGTGTGCTATTCTGTTCTAAAACTATTTTGCTGAACCATATTTTCAATCCTTGAGTTGAGGGACAGAGAGGTACAGTGAGGGAAACTGACAGTGTGCTATTCTGTTCTAAACCAATTTTGCTGTTCCATATTTTCAATCCTTGAGTTGAGGGACAGAGAAGGACACTCGTAGAAATTATCAGTGTGCTATTCTGTGCTAAATCTTGTTTGTAGGGCGGGACAGAGTAGGACAGTGAGTGAAACTGACAGTGTGCTATTCTGTTCTAAACCAATTTTGCTGTTCCATATTTTCAATCCTTGAGTTGAGGGACAGAGAAGGACACTCGTAGAAATTATCAGTGTGCTATTCTGTGCTAAATCTTGTTTGTAGGGAGGGACAGAGTAGGACAGTGAGGGAAAGTGTCAGTGTGCTATTCTGTTCTAAAACTTTTTTGCTGAACCATATTTTCAATCCTTGTGTTTAGGGACAGAGAAGGATAGGCAGGGGACAGTGTCAGTGTCATTGTTGCTAAGCCTCCTGCACAATATACACCTGAAGGTAGCCCTTATTGCTGTTTTTCCCATCTCCCTGCAGGCCATCCATTAAAATGTCTGGAAGGCAACCAAGGAGAGGCAGACAGTCAGGAGGCAAAAAAAGAGGGCAAGCAGGCTCTGTGTCTGGGGGCAACAGTGCTGGTCGTGTACGCGGTGCATTGTCATCAGCACATGGCCATGGGACATGCTTGTCCTTGTTTTCGGCAGCTGGACATGTTGAGCCACATCATGCCGAAGACTTGGTAGAGTGGATGACCAAGCCCACCTCATCCTCCTCATCCTCTCTCACCCAGGCTCAGGGTAGTGGCAAAGCAGCTGCCAAAGCGTCCTCTTCTCTGGTATCATTATCTTCATTAGTCAATCCTTCCCTAGACCCACCATGCCCTCCTCCTGAGGAGTCCCCCGAACTGTTTGAGCACAGTGTTGGGTACATGCTCCAGGAGGATGCCCAGCGTTTGGAAGGATCTGATGATGATACCCAGCTAGAGGAAGGCAGCAGCGTGAGAGCAGAGAGAGGGGATGCTCAAGAAGGACACCAATCTGGCAGTCATGTTCCAGCAGCTGCAGCATACTGCCAGATTGGCTCCAGTGATGAGGAGGGAGGGGATGATGAGGTCACTGACTCCACGTGGGTGCCTAATAGGAGAGAGGAGGAGGAGGAGGATGAGGAGGAGGCACATCTCCAACGAGGCAGGATGCCCTTGAGTGGCCAGCGTATGGGCAGCACACCGACGGAATCACACCGCAGAGCTCCGCCTGTGCAGGGCGCTGCCTCTGCCCGTCATTCAAAAAGTTCTTTGGTGTGGGCCTTTTTTGAGGCAAGTGCATCAGATCGCACAGCTGCTGTTTGCAACATATGTCTCAAGCGTATATCGCGTGGCCAAAACATCAGCCGCTTGGGCACCACATGCTTGATCAGACATATGTTGACCTGCCATGCAGCTCGTTGGCAAGCCTACCTTAAAGACCCACACCAAAGAACAAAGCTGACCTCTTCTTGCACCGCATCAGCTGGGATCTCCAACCCCACTATACCTTCACTCCTCTCTGAAACCTGCTCTGAGAGGAATGAAGGTGTAGAATTAGGTGTGTCACAGGCAAGTACTTGCGGGCACTCTGCTAGCAGTACACCAACGTCCGATTCTAGCAGGCAAATTTCCCTGCCCCAGCTGCTGGACCGTCGAAAGAAGTTCACTCCCAGCCATCCACATGCCCAGCAGTTGAATGCTAGCTTGGCTAAATTGCTAGCGCTTCAACTGCTGCCTTTTCAGTTGGTAGACTCGGCCCCCTTCCGTGAGTTTGTGCAATGTGCGGTTCCTCAGTGGCAGGTTCCCAAACGACACTTTTTCGCACGGAAGGCTATTCCGGCTCTCTACAGGCATGTGGAAGGCAATGTCTTGGCCTCGCTGGACAGGGCGGTCAGCGGTAAGGTGCATATTACCGCTGACTCATGGTCCAGCAGGCATGGACAGGGACGTTACCTTTCTTTCACGGCCCATTGGGTCACTCTTTTGGCAGCTGGGAAGGATGCAGGACAAGGTGCAGTAGTGTTGGAGGTTGTTCCACCGCCACGCCTCCAAAATGCTACTACTGGTTGTGACACACCTCTCTCCTCCACCCCCTCCTCTTCTTCTTCCTCCATGGCCTCTTCCTGTGGTTTGTCCTCGGAACCAGCGGTGCTCCGTAGGCGTTCAAGGGGCTATGCAAGTACGCAGGCAAAAAGATGCCATGCCGTGCTTGCGCTGGTGTGTTTGGGGGACAGGAGCCACACTGGGGCAGAGGTCCTGTCTGCTCTGCAGGGGCAGGCCGAGAGGTGGTTGACGCCACGCCAGCTTAAGCCAGGAATGGTGGTTTGCGACAATGGCACCAACCTCCTCTCCGCCCTCCGACAGGGACAACTGACCCATGTGCCCTGTATGGCTCACGTCCTTAACCTGGTGGTGCAGCGGTTCTTGGGCAGGTACCCGGGCTTACAGGATGTCCTGAGGCAGGCCAGGAAAGTCTGTGTGCATTTCCGCAGATCTTATAATGCCAGTGCTCACCTGGCTGAGCTTCAAAAGGAGTTGAACCTGCCCAAGAACCACCTTATATGTGACATGTCCACCAGGTGGAACTCAACGTTGGCCATGCTGCAGCGGCTGCACACGCAGCAGAGGGCCATCAATGAGTACCTGTGCGACTACGGCACCAGGACAGGGTCAGGGGAGCTCGGGTTTTTTTCACCACGCCAGTGGGGCATGATCAGGGATGCATGCACTGTCCTGGCACCATTTGAGGAGGCCACGAGGATGGTGAGCAGTGACAGTGCATGCATCAGTGACACTGTACCTCTTGTCCACCTGTTGGAGCACACGCTGCGTGGAATAATGGACAGGGCACTTGAGGCAGAACAGAGGCAGGAAGAGGAGGACTTCCTTGCCTCTCAAGGCCCCCTTTACCCAGACAGTGTTCCTTCTGTCCCACCCATCGCACAGGAAGAGGAGGAGGAGGAGGAGGAGGAGGATTGTGTCAGCATGGAGGTGGAGGCTGGCACTCAGCATCATCAGCAGCAGTCTTTGAGGGATGATTTACAGTCCCAAGAAACCAGTGGACTTGTACGTGGCTGGGAGGAGGTGGCTGCGGATCATGTCGTCCTTAGTGACCCAGAGGACTCCGGACTGAATGCCTCAGCTAACCTACGCTGCATGGCCTCCCTGATCCTGCAAAGTCTGCGGAAGGATCCTCGTATTCTTCGGATCAAGGAGAGGGACCATTACTGGCTGGCCACTCTCCTTGATCCACGGTACAAGGGTAAGGTTGCGGACCTTATCGTACCGTCGCAGAGGGAGCAGAGGATGAGACAACTCCGGGAGGCCTTGCAGAAAGGTCTGTGCAACGCGTTCCCAGAGACTGGGAGGTTACAAACTCCTGGTCCTGGACAACGAGTTGCTGAGGCTTCGGGCAGTCAAAGAAGGAGCGGTGGGGAAGGTGGCCGTCTGACCGATGCGTTCAGACAATTCTTTAGTCCGCAGCCCCAAAGTATGATCGGTTCCAGCAACCATCGCCAGCGTCTGATATACATGGTGCAGGAATACCTAGGGGCAAGGTCAGACTTGGACACCTTCCCCACCGAAAATCCTCTGGCTTACTGGGTCTTGAGGATGGATCACTGGCCAGAGCTTGCACAGTATGCAATTGAGCTACTGGCCTGTCCTGCATCCAGCGTTCTTTCAGAATGCACATTCAGTGCTGCTGGAGGATTTGTCACGGATCACATGGTGCGCCTGTCCACCGACTCGGTTGATCGACTGACTTTTATCAAGATGAACCAGTCTTGGATCACCACCAGCTACCACACACCAGATGCTGATATAACAGACTAATTGATTTTAAAATGTCACATCCCTTCAAGACTGATGCTGATGCTGAGTGCCTGTGCTGTTATGTTGTCTGGCTATCCTCCTCCTCCTCCTCAATGATACGATTAACGATGATAGCTTGGAAGATCATTTTGGTTTATGGGTGACGCCACCAGTGGCTAAGGCCCAATTTTTCAGCCCCTGTTTAACAGGGGCGTGTAATTAAAATGTTTGATGCAATACTTTGCAACAGGCCTCATTGCTGTGCTCCAAGTACAGTATCTGTGAGGGGTTGCAGTGTTGTGCCACCAGTGCCTAAGGCCCAATTTTTCAGCCCCTGTTCAACAGGGGCATGCAATTATAATTATTGATCTAATAATTCACAGCAGGGCCCATTGCTGCGCCCACCAAGAGTAACTGTCAGGCCTTACAGTGTTGTGGCACCAGCACCACCATCACCACCACCACCACCACCAAAGGCCCAATTTTTCAGCCCCTGTTCAACAGGGGCATGCAATTATAATTATTGATCTAATAATTCATAGCAGGGACCATTGCTGCGCCCACCAAGAGTAACTGTCAGGCCTTACAGTGTTGTGGCACCAGCACCACCATCACCACCACCACCACCACCAAAGGCCCAATTTTTCAGCCCCTGTTCAACAGGGGCATGCAATTATAATTATTGATCTAATAATTCACAGCAGGGACCATTGCTGCGCCCACCAAGAGTAACTGTCAGGCCTTACAGTGTTGTGGCACCAGCACCACCATCACCACCACCAAAGGCCCAATTTTTCAGCCCCTGTTCAACAGGGGCATGCAATTATAATTATTGATCTAATAATTCACAGCAGGGACCATTGCTGCGCCCACCAAGAGTAACTGTCAGGCCTTACAGTGTTGTGGCACCAGCACCACCATCAAAGGCCCAATTTTTACTACCACTGATCAACAATTATATGTTATTACAATTCCTGATATTATACTTGACAGCAGGGCGTTCCAGCACCCACCAAGAATAACTGTGAGTGCTTTCAGTGTTGTGCCAACACCAACACCTAAGGGGCCAATTTCTGCAGAGTATATACGGAAGGTCCCTACTTTCAAACATCCAACTTACAAACTACTACTACTTGCAAACGGAAGAAGACAACAGGAAGTGAGAGGAAATCTACCCCTTGGAAGGAAAATTCTCTCCTGTAAGAATTAATACGGGAGAAAGGTGTCTCCTCTCTACTGATGCTTTATCACCAATCCTTGTTTCAATAAAAACACCACATTTCAAAAACAGTTGTCATTGGGACGCAAAGTGAGGTGAAATGTTCTGAACAGGGGCACAGACAGCAAAAAAAATGTGACAGGGGTGATAACCGTTCCCTATGTTTTACAAAAAGCTAAAAAAAAGGAATTTGCCATGGAGCTCCACTTAAACAATGCAGCTGTTCAAAATTATAAACAGATTCTACATAAGAACAAACCTACAGTCCCTGTCTTGTATGCACCGCCTGTATACGGCTGTTTAGAGTATATAGGTCCTTTTTTATTTTGTGTGCGGGGTTCCCCTTAATATCCATACAAGACCCAAAGGGGCTGGTAATGGGCTGGGGTGGGGGGGGGGGTTGATGGGGTAGCTATGCCATTTTTCCTAAAGATTTTCATCCATATTACCGGGACCAGACATTGCATTAAAGCCGCAAGCAGTTTTAAATGACTTTTTTCCCTTTAGAAATGTTATTTTGTGCAGGGACAGTTCTAAACACGGGAAACACGTGGCACTTCACAGGCATACTTTAGACACCCCCCAGGTACAATATTTAAAGGAATATTTGACTTTTTTTTTTCACTTTATGCATCATTAAAATGACTGCTCCCGGAAAACGTCCATTTTTAAAACTTCTTTTTGCATTGATACATGTCCCCTGGTGCAGAAGCCGGGTTCCCAAACTCTGTTTCGGACAATAACATGGATAATAGTCGTTATAATTAGCACTTTAGAATCCGAACGTTCGCATCCATTGTATTTAATAGGGTTCTAATGTTCGCGCGAACTTTCGGTCCGTTCGCGGGTTCTGGTGCGAACCGAACCCGGGGGTGTTCGGCTCATCACTACTCAGGACTAAACAGAGACATAACTGGGGTTTAGTGGTGCAGGGTCTTCCCTCCGAGAGATGTCTTTATTATAGGAAGCTCCTACACAGAGGATTACTGCACAGATCTGGAAGAAACACACAATGTGCACAACTAGCAATACACATAAGTCTCATAGCTAGACAATATTTGCTGGCTCCTGGGTTGAGCTTTAAGGCTGCATTTGCATTAGTGCGCGATTTTGGGTGCGACTTTCATGTGACTTTACACTCTCTGGCGCTCAAGTCCCAAGAAAGTTGCATCAAGGTTATACAGGAACCTTTTCCAAGTCGCTGCGAATTTAAGTAGCATAGATTGGAACGGGTGCCATTGAAATCAATGGGCTGCAACTTATGTAATTTTATGTGTCCAAAGTTGCATAACATGCCGCATTAGTGGGAACAGAGCCTAAAGTGGTTGTACCCTATATACTCGAGTATAAGCCATCCCGAATATAAGCCGAGGCACCTAATTTTACCACAAAAAAATGGGAAAAGTTATTGACTCAAGTATAAGCCTAGGGTGGGAAATGCAGCAGCTACTTTTTTTTTTTTTGTAAAACCTGTTTATTGAAGTTTTATAAAACATACACACATTTTGCCCACACGTAGGCACAACATCTGCCCACGTACGGGCCATTACCCTGTTTCGGCTTCAGACCGCCACAAGGCAACAAATAACATATACACTTAACTTAACCTATACTATAACCCCAAGCTTGGGGAGAGGGTTCATTCAAGATAAGTCATGCTCAAAGTGAAATTGATAGAGGAAGGCAACCTGGAAACAGCATTTGGGTTAATAGAGCGATATTCCAACGATACAGTAGGAGTCTAGGCAGTGGTCACTGTATCACTTGCCGTGTTTCTGTCATCTAGCCAACAACTCCACACCTTTTCAAATTTGTGCAGACAACCTCTGGACAAGTACATGGCTCTATACAGGGGCAAACTGGCATTAACTAAGCTTTTCCAGAATTTAACAGAGGGGGGAGACGATTGTTTCCAGTTCATTGTAATGGCTTTGCGCGCATAGTACAATAGCAGGGATATGAGTGTTTTTCTGGCTCTGAGCATTGGCAGTTGATCAACCAGTCCTAGCAAACAGTATATGGGCTCACATGGGACGCAAGTCCCAGTGGCCTTAGTGATCACCCGTAGCACTTCACTCCAATACTGTACAATTGCTGGGCAAGCCCAGAAAATGTGGAAGAAACCCCCTGGCCGGTAGGAGAAAAACATGAAATCTTTAGGTCACTGCGACCCCAAGAAGTCGGCCCGTAGGACCGCAGGTGAGGGAGAAGTTTCCGGGGAAGTCCGCCTCGACTCTGGGTGGGGGTCCAAGGTGTGGAAAGGGGAATAACTTGGGTCACCTTGGTTCATGAGCGAGGCAGTTCGGTAGTTGCCGTTGGAGCTCCTTAGGCAGGAGTGAGTGGTAGTCCAATCAGCCGAAGTGAACATTTATGTAGATGGAACAAAGGTGGAAGCCAGCAGGGATAAGCAGGATTGGGGGCACAGAAGGGGGCAGTGCTGGGATTCATCAGGAGACAGGAGAGATGTTCATTGATGGGATAGTTGATGCACATCTGTTCCCTGCCGGGTGAATTCCACCATTGGTCCTCGGCTTTATATAGTTAACGGGCGTCTAGCCACGCCGCTGCCGCCTCCGGGGTGTCAAAGAAATGAGTGTCGCTACCGTCTGTGATGCGCAGTCTGCTGGGATACAACAGGCCAAAGCGTATTCCCCTCTCCCGGAGCCGGCGTCTCACATCAGTGAAGGACTTGCGACGCTGCTGTACCTCCTGAAAGAAGTCTGGGAAGAAAAGTAGTCTGGTATTCTCATACTTAATGTCAGGCATGGCTCGTGCCGCCGCAAGAATGCGGTCCCGGTCCCGGTAGTTCAGCATTCATAGCAGGAAGGGGCGCGGAGGGGCCCCAGGTCTCGGAGGGAGCGGCGGAACCCTGTGGGCTTTTTCAACCACAAAGGTAGATGTCGGGGCACCCAGGTCAAACAGGGTGGTCAGTAATTGCTCAGTAAATTCAGCAGGCCTAGGGCCCTCGGCCCTCTCGGGCAGTCCAATTATGCGGATGTTGTTCCGCCTGAGGCGGTTCTCAGTGTCTATTGCGCGCTCCTGCAGCGCTTTCACTTGAATTTGGAGGGCCAGTATCTCCCTGGAGTCCGATCGGACCGTGTCCTCCACCACGGAGACCCTGTCCTCCACCTCTGCGATGCGAGAGCGAAATTTATCCATATCTTGACGGAGAAGACCGACATCCACTGTCAAAAAATCAATCTTAGATGTCAGAGTTTCCTTACAGGATGTGATGGCTGCCAGGATCTCCACTCCCGTGGGTGGCGCCACCACCCCCGACTCCGCAGCCATCTGTGTATTGGCCGCCATCCCAGCCGAGGATCGCCGTGGAGACGAGACAACCGCTGACGGGGGTATGTGAGGAGCCTTCGGGCCCTTATTTGTGGAGTAGCGGGTCTTAGGGCGGCCCATCCAAGCCTTACCCCAAGATTAGGGAAAGTTCAGGGGGGGAGGGGTTCGTGGGCAGGGGGCTCAGTCCAAAGGGGAGGATGGAGGCCACAGCAGTGACAGGGTGGAGAGGTGCAGGAGCGGGGCAGCCCCCCCCGCAGTATTGTGAAGCAGTCAGTCACCCAAGGATCCCAGGAGGAGGGGAGGTATACCCGTGTCCGGTGGATGGGGCCGGTACTGGAGGCCGGAAGATGGCCGCAGGCTGCAGGTGTGGGTGCGGTGGAGCAGCCCTCCGAGAATCGTCGGATGCACTGCCAACCCCCCCCCCCGCACGGATGGTGGCTCAGGAGGATGTGACTGTCCGCCGCGCGTCCCACAGCACAAAGAAATCGAGGACGGAGGCTGCTGAAATTGTGGTAGGCCGCAAGATGGGTGTAGGCCGCGGGCCTGGGCAATCAGCTTCCCGAGGCCCCCAGGCGATCGCAGCGCAGGTCCGGAGCACCCTCCCCACCGCTGGTGCCCTCGGTGTGCGTGGATGAGGCACCTCCAACCCCGCGAACCACGGCAATTGAGTCCAGAGGCTTCGAGAGTGACAGATGGCGGCGGGTCCCGGGAGCATAGAGCCAGCCGCGAGTCCCGGTATCGGCACGATCGGGTGACCAGGGCCGAAAATACAGGTTGTGGCCGAGGCAGAGGACTGTCAGGAACCCGCAGGGTAAGTTTGAGGGCTCACCCGGGCGGTGGGAAGGCAGGATGGCAGCAGAAAAATGCATAGTAGTGAACTGAGCCTCAACCAGTACATGGGCGGAGCCACTACAGCTATATGGATCAAAGGTCACTCCGCTCTGCACTACTCTAATGCCTTCCGACTGGGGCAAACACAGTTAGATGATATCATCTTATGGCTGGAGTTGTGATGTAAAATGTCTGTTACTTTTAATGTTTGTGAATATATTTTGGATCTAATACATATTAGTGGTGGTGATGCACTAGACATTTGTGCCCTTGTGTGTTTTTACAGTTTTTTTAAGACAAAGTGCATTTAGCCTTTTTTGCCCTGACCTCCCTCTCCACAGATGCATACTTACCTTGATCCAATGCCCACGGCCTCCGGCGATGGTTTACATCCTCACTGCAGCGGTACATTACAGCTCTGTTTACTTCTATGGGGCTATCTTCAGCCATCTCTGTCCTCAGCACACAAGCTCTATAGACTTCCATGGGCTGTAATGCACCAGTGTGGCCAGGAAGTAAACCCTCACTGGAGGCCGATGACTTTGGATCGAGACATGATGTCCATTATGTGCTGGCGGTGGGGCCTGGTGCCTTAAAGCAGAGAACTAAATCCTCCTATCCTTTTCACCCAAGGAAGCTACCACCTTGGCCTCTATTTGATCTGCAACATGTGATCAGTTATGACACCAGCCATTTGATGGTATGACAGCTTGGTTGAAAGCACAAGCAAGGTGACAGTTACATTCCCATTCTTCTTTGCAGGATCTCTCAAGCTCCATCAGGTTGGATGGGGAGTGTCGGTGCACAGTCATTTTCAGATCTCTTCAGAGATGTTCAATCGGGTTCAAGTCTGAGCTTTGGCTGGGCCACCTAAGGACATTCATAGAGTTGTCCCGTAGCAACCCCTTTGTTATCTTGGCTGTGTGCTTAGGGTCGTTGTCCTGTTGGAAGATGAACTTTTGCCCCAGTTTGAGGTCCAGAGAGCTCTGGAGCAGGTTTCCAGCAAGGTTGTCTCTGTACATTGCTGCATTCATCTATCCCTCAATCCTAACTAGTCTCCCAGTTCCTGCCGCTGAAAAACATCCCCACAGCATGATTCTGCCACCACCATGCTTCACTGTAGGGATGGCAATGGCCAGGTGATGAGCGATGCCTGGTTTCCTCCAGACATGACGCTTGCCATTCAGGCCAAAGAGTTCAATCTTTGCTTCATCAGACCAGAGAATTTTGTTTCTCATGGTCTGAGAGTCCTTCAGGTGCCTTTTGGCAAACTCCAGGTGGGCTGTCATGTGCCTTTTACTGAGGTGTGACTTCCATACAGGCCTGATTGGTGGAGTGCTGTAGAGATGGTTGTTCTTCTGGAAGGTTCTCCTCTCCCCACAGAGAAACACTAGAGCTCTGTCAGAGTGACCATTGGGTTCTTGGTCAGCTCCCTGATGAAGGCCCTTCTACCTCAATCGCTCAGTTTGGCCGGGTGGCTCGCTCTAGGAAGAGTCCTGGTGGTTCCAAACTTCTTCCATTTACAGATGATGGAGGTCACTGTGCTCATTGAGACCTTCAATGCTGGAGACATTTTTCTGTACCCTTTCCCAGATCTGTGCCTCGATACAATCCTGTCTCGGAGGTCTACAGACAATTCCTTGGACTTCATGGCTTGGTTTGTGCTCTGACATGCACTGTTAATTGTGGGACCTTATATAGACAAGTGTGTGCCTTTCAAAATCATGTCCAATCAACTGAATTTACCACAGGTGGACTCCAATCAAGTTGTATAAACATCTCAAGGACGATCAGTGGAAACAGGATGCACTTGAGCTCAATTTTGAGTGTCATGGCAAAGGCGGTGAATACTTATTTATGTACATGGGATTCTTTTGTTTTTTTATTTTTAATACATTTGCGAAGATTTAAAACAAACTTCTTTCACGTTGTCATTATGGGGTATTGTTTGTAGAATTTTGAGGAAACTAATGAATTTAATCCATTTTGGAATAAGGCTGTAACATAACAAAATGTGGAAAAAGTGAAGCACTGTAAATACTTTCCATGTGCACTGTAAAATACATTGAGATTGATTTACTAAAACTAGAGAGTGCAGAATCTGGTGCAGCTGTGCATGGTAGCCAATCAGCTTCTAACTTCCAACTTGTTCAATTAAAGCGGAGGTCCCGCCAAAATTTTTTTTTTAAAAGCCAGCAGCTACAAATACTGCAGCTGCTGACTTTTAATAAATAGACACTTACCTGTCCAGCGCGCCCGCGATGTCAGAAGCAGAAGACGAGCAATCGCTCATCTCTCTGCTGCCCCCGCCGCCATTCTCGTGAGGGAATCAGGAAGTGAAGCCTTGTGGCTTCACTGCCCGATTCCCTACTGCGCATTCCCACTGGTCCCCGCTCTCTCCTGGGACCAGTCTTAGACAGGTATCTGCACCCCCCTCCCCCCTGAAAGGTGCCAAATGTGACACCGGAGGGGGGGAGGGTTCCAAAAAGCGGAAATTCCATTTTTGGGTGGAACACCGCTTTAACAACTTGCCGCCTGCCCTATAGCAGATTGACGGCGGCAAAGTGGTTTCAAAATCCTGACTGGATGTCATATGATGTCCTCAGGATTTTGAGCCGCTGCGCGCATCGCGGCGATCGTTGTTGCAGGGTGTCAGTCTGACACCCCTCAATACCGATCTAGGTAAAGAGTCTCCGACGGAGACTCTTTACCACGTGATCAGCCGTGTCCAATCACGGCTGATCACGATGTAAACAGGAAAAGCCGGTGAACGGCTTTTCCTCACTCGCGTCTGTCAGACGCGAGTAGCGGAGAGCCGATCGGCTGCTCCTCTGACAGGGGCGTTTGTGCTGATCGATTATCAGCGCAGCCCCCCCCCGAGGATGCCCACACTGGACCATCGGGGATGCCACCAGGGATGCCCACCACCAGGTATGCCTCCCTAGACCACCAGGGATGCCAATCAGTGCCCCTAATGATGCCAATCAGTGCCCACAATAGATGCCAATCAGTGCCCACAATGGGCATCACTGATTGGCAGGCATTATTGTTTGGCACTGATTGGCATCCATTAGTAACACATTACAGTACAGTGCCACCTATCAGTGCCCATCCATGCCACCTATCAGTGCCCATCCATGCCCATCCGTGCCGCCTATCAGTGCCCATCCATGCCGCCTATCAGTGCCCATCCGTGCCGCCTATCTGTGCCCATCCGTGCCGCCTATCTGTGCCCATCTGTGCCCATCCGTGCGGCCTATCAGTGCCCATCCGTGCCGCCGATCGGTGCCCATCCGTGCCGCCTATCGGTACCCATCCGTGCCGCCTCATCGGTGCCCATCAGTGCCGCCATATCGGTGCCCTTCAGTGCAGCCCCATCAGTGCCCATCAGTGAAGGAGAAAACTTACTTATTTACAAAGTTTTGTAACTGAAACAAAAAAAATATGCTTTTTAAAAAAAAATTAGCAGAAAATAAAAATCGCAGAGGTGATCAAATACCACCAAAAGAAAGCTCTATTTGTGGGAACAAAATGATAAAAATTTAGTTTGGGTACAGTGTAGCACAACCGCGCAATTGTCATTCAAAGTGCAACAGCGCAGAAAGCTGAAAATTGGTCTGGGCAAGAAGGTGTATAAGTGCCCAGTATGGAAGTGGTTAAGCTTTGACAAATAAAAACCTGGAAGCTGATTGGTTTATATAAGGAGCTGTACCTGATTTTGCACTCTCCACTTTTAATAAATCAATCCCATTGTGTACACACAAGATACATTATATAATACATTGTATCTTTTTCTCCTTGCTAGAGGTGGAAATTGTAAACAATAAAGTGTGTTTAACCACTTGCCGACCGCATAACGCCATTAAACGGCGGCAAAGTGGCTCTCCTGTCCACCTAGTAGTAGTACGTGATCTGGCACTTCAGGATAGGACACAGCACAAGCTGATCAGTGGGAGCCGACCAATGGATATCCGCTGGCACCCGCTGATCGGTGAGGAGAAAGACAGGACAGAGCTCTGTCTATGAAAACAATACAGAGCTTTGACCTGTCAGTGAGGATGTGCTGGATTTTGTTTCCCTGCAAAGCACCTCACAGTACACACATAAACACTGGTTAGGCACATATGTCGCCCTAGGTTTTTAACCACTTCCCAGCCAGTGTCATTAGTACAATGACTGTGTATATTTTTAGAACTGATCACTGGTTTCCCCAAATTGTCATTTAGCGTCAGACTGGTCGCCGCAATATCGCTAATCGCTGCCATTACTAGTATAAAAAAAATCTGTATATATACCATAGCTTGTAAACAAACATGTAGCAGAATACATATTGGCCTAAATTTTTGAAGACATTAGATTTTTTAATTCAAAAGAAATCTCTATTTGTGGGAAAAAATTATATAAATTTTATTTGGGTGCAGCGTTGCACGACCGTGCGATTGTCAGTTAAAGTAACGCAGGGCCGTATCGCAAAAAATGGCCTGATCATGGAGGTGGTAAATCTTCCAAAGGGCAAGTGGTTAAAAATGAAAGATAAAACAGGTAGATCGCGGTTTCATCTCGGTCAGTGTCAGGATTAAGGTTAGTGTAATGCCGCGTACACACAGACGTTTTTAATGTCATTGAAAAGAACGACGTTTTTCTCGACGTGATTCTTCTCAAGCCTGCCTTGCCTACACACTATCGTGAAAAAAAATGCTCGAGCAAAGCGCGGTGACGTACAACACGTTCGACAACACGTACAACGGCACTATAAAGGGGAAGTTCCATTCGGATGGCGCCACCCTCGTGCTAGTAAAGTTTGGTGAGAGACGATTCGCGCTTTTCAGCCTTGTGCTCTTCAGTCCGTTACAGCATGACAAATGTGCTATCTCCATTCTGAACGCTAGTTTTACCAGAACGAGCGCTCCCGTCTCATAACCTGCTTCTGAGCATGCGCGTTTTTTTCCCATCATCAAAGCGTACACACGGCCGTTTTTCACGACAAGAAAAATGATGACGTGAAAAACGACGAGAAAAAATAAAGCACGTTCTAAATTTTTAATGCCCGTTTTTCTCGTCTAGAAAAATGCTCTGGAGCCCACACACGATCGTTTTTAATGACCAATTTAAAAAAATTGCATTTTTCTCGTCATAAGAGCCAGTTCATATCACAAGCAGCCCAGTGCGTTTTTTTTTCTGCATCAAAAACACATGGACAGTAGGTTACATGGATTTCAAAGGCAAAGTTCACACCATTGCAGTATATTTCAGTATAGTCAACAAAAGTATAAAATGCCGCATTTTTTCTGCATGGAGCTGCACTGGAACATGGCAAAACGCCTCAAAAATGCACCAAAACACATCAAATTCACACCGGAATGCATTGCAGCAAAAAATGCATTCCGGTAATACAAAAAAATATATATATATAATTTTTGGGTGTTCTAAGTAATTTTCTAGCAAAAAATATTGATTTTTACATGTAAACAAGTGTCAGAAAGGCCTGGTCTCATTTTTTTATATCACAGAAACCTACCATCTTAAACAGGAGTGTGTAGACTTTTTATATTCACTGTATGTGTATTTTTGGTAGAGTTTTATTTTTAACAACCTGCCTCCTCTTACAAAAAAATTAAATAAAAATGTGCATGAAGTATGAAAACGCATTAAAAACATGCTTAAAAACGCACTGCAATGTACACAAAAAAATGCATGAAAAGTGTATTTTAGGTACAATTACAAAAATGCATTTTTTAATTTAGGGCCAGTTCACACCACATGCATGGAAAGTAGGTTATATGGTTTCCAATGGCATCGTTCACACCAGTGCGTTCCAGAAAAAAAAAAGTAGAACATGCAGCATTTTCCCCGCGCTGGACTGTACTGGAACGCTGTAAAATGCAACACAAATGCACTGGAACACATCTGGAAAGGTTAAGAAAAACACATCATTATTTAAGGTTAAGAAAAAGAAGGGGGGAAATGCAATGGACTGCATCAAAAACACATTGGAACGCATCAAAAATGTGCATACAGAAAAGCATCTGGAACGCACCCATTAGTGTCAGATTTAGGATGGATAAAAAAAGTAAAATGTGCACTTAGGGCCCCTTCACACCATAGAAACACAGTCTGGATGCGTTCCAGGTGCTTTTCTGCCTGCGCGGTTTTGACTATTTTTTGATGAGTACCAGTGCATTTTTGATGCGTTTTTGAGGCAGTCCAGTGCATTTTTGATGCGTTTTTTAAGCAGTCCATGGCATTTTTAAAGTGTTTTTGAGGTAGTCCAGTGCATATTTGATGTGTTTTTGAGGCAGTCCATGGCATTTTTAAAGCGTTTTTGAGGTAGTCCAGTACATATTTGATGCTTTTTTGAGGCGGTCCAGTGCCATCTTTTTTCTTAAAGTGGAGTTTCCACCAAAAATACAAAATAGCATTATTGTGTATATAATAGCCTAAAAAAAAACATTTGAAATTTTTTTTTTTTACTCACCTGGAAGTACCTGTTGCTATGCGGTCCCACGAAATCTGCCTTCTGAATCACCTCGGATTCTGACATCATCTCCCTACTGCTCCTGGGAAATGTGTGTCATCATTTCCCAGGATGCAGTGCGCTTCCCCTATGGCTAGAATCACTCGTCATTACAATCCAGGAAGTAAATGCTTGTGGGCTTCACATGCCCACAAGCAAAATGAAAACTTCAGCAAAGATTTTTTTAAAGTCTCTTTATGCAGTAACTCGGCAGATCGGCGGCGGTTTTTAAAATAGTAAGTCCTCTTATATGTACCACTGTATTGAATGCTGAAATAACATGCTTTTAAAAAATGAAAAATGTGATTGGAACCCCACTTTAACCTTAAATAAGGATATCTGTGTTCCAGTGCGTTTTTGGTGTATTTTGACGCATACCAGTGAGTTTTTGATGCGTTTTACAACGTTCCAGTACAGTCCAGTGCAGGAAAAATGCAGCATGTTCTACTTTTTTTTCCTGGAACTGGAACGCACTAGTGTGAAGGATGCCATTGAAAACCATATAATCTACTATCCATGCGTTTTTAATGCAGAAAAAAAACGCACTGGACTGCATGTGGTGTGAACTGACCGTGATGTTTCTGGGTCTTACTATAAGTACAAACAACAAATAACATACACATATGTGATATCACTGCGAGAGTCGGTAGAATTTATTTGGAGTTGTTCTTTGGTAGTAAGTTATGCTAATAGAAAGAAATACACAGCTACATTTTTTAAAAATAAAAAAATATATATAATTTTTTTTGCTATTTTCTACCAATTTACCTTTGATAATAAAAACAAATCAGGAGATCTCCATTACCGTTTACCACCAAATAAAAGCCCAATTTGTCCCATAAAATCCTATTCCGATCCACCTGGGTACACGGAGTGGTTGTGATGATTTGTACGCTTTATACTAACACATGTCAAAGTTGCACAACTGTGTTCAGGTTTTAGGATCTGTTTTTGGCTCCGTTCACATCGACGCGTTTCGGGAACACATGAAAAACACTTGTGGGGGCCATTCATTGATAATGACACTCCAAATGCAATCTACTAGATTGTAAGCTCTAGCAAGCAGGGCCCTCTGATTCCTCTTGTACTAAATTGTAATGTAACTGTAATGTCTGCCTTTGTTTTGTTAAGCGCTGCGCAAACTGTATAAAAATAATAATCATAAACACGCAACAAATCTGGGAAAATGCGCTAAAAAAAAAGACGCATAAGCAGAAACGCAGCAAAAAAGAACATGAGCTACTTTGCCGCGTTTGTTGTTTGTAGCGCAGATCATGGGGATCAGTAGGCTGCCCTAGGAGTGTCACATAAAAAACACGCTAAAAAAGCAGAAAAAATAAACTCCCACGCGCTTTTAATCCCTGGGTGGGATCGGTGGCCTTATGGGTGCTGAACCAATGGCCCTCCAGGTGTTGCAGGACTACAAGTCCCATCATGCCTCTGCCTGTGGGTGTCATGCTTGTTTAACTGTCAGCCTTGAAATGCCTCATGGGACTTGTAGTTCCGCGAAAGCTGGAGGGCCCCAGGTTCAGCACCCTCTGTCATGGAAGCGGGAGGAATGTCAATGGGGGACAAGGACAGATCTATAAACACCAATCAGAGTAAAAGATAAAACCTCCCAGCAATCTATATGTTGCCATGACTCCCCCCTCTGTATACAGGGGGTGATCTCTGTATATATGACCTGTATCCCCTCCATACTGTACACACAGCAGCACTTCGCCATGTGAAGGGTTAAGGCTGAGCCCGCAGAACATTCTCGGCCCCTCCTCCTCCCCGCTGACACGTCACTTTCCGGGAAACACACACGTCACCCTGTTGTCACAGCTCTCACTGGGAAGCCGCAGCGCGCCTGCGCACTACAATCCCGGCCACAAAAACCCCGCCCACTGACGTAACGCTGCTAGAAAGCGGTAGTGTGTAGGGGTCAGTATTGGGCGGTTTGGGGGGGACTGGGGTAAAGAAGGAGGAGGTCATGTGACCTCCGGGGATTACCAGTGACGTTTCTGTGGCTCCCGGTTGATAGAGAGCTAAAGGAGAGAAGTGGAGGGGGGTTGTTCCCGGTTACAGTGTTGTTGTTGTTGGTTGCCTAGGAAACGTCTCCCTCCTATCACCGTACAGGATAATTCTGATGATGAGAAGGGATAATGATGGTTTCTGCCATGTGATGAAGATTCCTGGAAGCTGCAGGATGGGAGAACACAATTCTCTGATCGGGGAATCTCCAGAGATCTCCATTGGATCTGATGAGAGTAGTGATCAGGGACCATTGTATACATTTTATATATATATAGCGGTGTCCCCAAAGGTCTAATGGTCACCCCCAGCAGAGTCAGGGAGAGCGGACATCCTTCCTCTAAGTTATTAGGCATGGTGGGTGTAATGCAAGTTGGAAACATGGGCGCCAGTCACTTTTTTGGATGCAAGAAAAAAGAGATTTATTGTCTCTTAACACAAACTGGGGGAGAGAGGGTTAGGGCCAGGACACCCTAATGCCCCGTACACACAATCTGAAAATCGTACAACAGATCGTCTGACTTTTTCCGCTTACTAGTCACAAGTAGAAATTGAATAGGTTACTAAAGTCACAAAAACGACAGAAAAAAAAAATCAGAAGTGATGTCATGTGTTGTAATGTATTTGTATTGTATGTTCGGACAACAACTGTACTGACTAAATGAAAATCGTACGATCTGGTATCGTACAAGGAAAATTCTCGTGCTTGTCTGATCGAATAATATCGGATGAACTGTCGTGATCGGCTCCCAAAAGTAGTGTACACACGATCTGAAAATCGTACGATTCTTCCTCGGACGACAGTTTTCGTAGGATATTCGGATCGTGTGTACGGGCCAATAGGCAGATGCAATAGCAATTGCCCGACTCCGAGGCACAATAAGCAGACAGCTATACAGCTGGATGCAACAATTGTATTTGTGGCCCCGATCCTCAAAAAGTTGGGCTAACCTTACTGTTTCGTTTTTTAAAAAAAAGTGATTGTAAAGGTTAGTTTTTTCTTTTTTAAATAAACATGTAATACCTGCTGTGTGTAAGGGTTTTGCACAGAGTGGCCCCGATCCTCCTCTTCTGGGGTCTCCCTGTGGCGCTCCTGGCTCCTCCTCCGCATCGAGTGCCCCCATAGAGAGCAGCATTACATGGGGGCACTTGTGAGTCCTGCTTGTGCGTCTATTGACACAGACAGCGGGACTTGGCCCCGCCCCCGACTCCCGTGTCACTGGATTTGATTGACAGCAGCGGAAGCCAAAGGCTTAATGTGCACATTTTAGGCATTAAGGTCAGCGGTGGCTGTCTATAGTCTCTGTTTCTGATGTAAGGTGGGTCTGTGATGAGGACCCTGAAGTAAGGGGAGGTGCTAATGGGCACTCTGATGTAATGGGGGACACTGATGGGGACCGTGATGTGAGGGGCATCTTTACTGTAAGGTGGAACTCTGATGGGGACACTGATATACTGTAAGGTGAGACTCTGGGATGCAACTGTAAGGGGAACCCTGATGGGGAATTTTTCAGGCCCCAAATTTCTGTAAAAAATACAAAGCAACCCATGTACAGAAAAGGGTAGAGACCCCCTGGTAGAGAGAAAAAATATATATATTTATATCAGATTTTAAGAAAGACCTGCCGTCTGGACTATCTTTTTCTGAGGGAAGGTGAACCCCATTTGAACTAACCCCCCACAATATATATAAATATATATACAGGTGCATCTCAAAAAATTTGAATATGATCAAAAAGTTAATTTATTTCAGTAATTCAATTCAAAAAGTGAAACTCATATATTATATAGATTCATTACACACAGAGTGATGATTATGGCTTACAGCTAGTGAAAACCCGAAATTCAGTATCTCAGAAAATGTGAATATTGTGAAAAAGTTCAATATGGTAGACTCATGGTGTTACACTCTAATCAGCTAATAAACTCAAAACATCTGTAAGGCCCCTTTCACACAGGGCTGTCCGTTTTGACGGACTCCGCTTGCTCAGCGTGGGATCGATCCGCTGAGTCGGCGAATGACAGGGTCTGTCTCTGCTCACTGTGCAGGGACAGACCTATCAGAGCTCTGCTCTCCCCTATGGGGTATCGGATGAAAACGGACCGCCTGTCCGTTTTCATCTGATCCAATCCGATCTGCCAGACAGATGGAAAAAAGGGTTTCCATCCGTCTGCATTTAGCATAGCAGATCGGATGTCAGCAGACACTGGCATTCGTCGCTCCATAGAGGTGCATGGAGCGTCCGTCTAAAACACTGGCAGGCGGACCTGAACAGTCCATATGTGTGAAAAAGCCCTAAAGGTTTCCTGACACTTTAAATGGTCTTTCAGTCTGGTTCAGTAGGTTACAATCATGGGAAAGCCTGACGACTTGACAGTTGTCCAGAAGACAGTCATTGACATCCTCCACAAGTAGGGTAAGTCACAAAAGGTCATTGCTAAAAAAAAAGCTGGCTGTTCACAGAGTGCTGTATCCGAGCATATTAATGGAAAGGTGAGTGGAAGGAAAAAATGTGGTAGAAAAAGGTGCACAAGCAACAGGCATAACCTCAGCCTTGGGATTGTGAAGCAAAGGCCATTCAAGAATTTGAGGGAGATTCACAAGGAGTGGACTACAGCTGGTGTCAGTGCTTCAAGAGCCACCACACACAGACATATCCAGGACATGGGCTACAACTGTCACATTCCTTGTGTCAAGACGAGCTGAACGCTCATATCAAAGCAAATTGGGCTTCCATAACATCTCAGCAGAGACAATGTCAGAAGTCTTACCAGGGCTAAGGCTACTTTCACACTGATGCGCTGGCGGTATAGAGGTGCTATTTTTAGCGCCGCTATACCGTCGTTTTTGCCGTGATTTGCGGGCGCTAGTGGGGTGATTTTAACCCCTGCTAGCGGCCGAAAAAGGGTTAAAAACGCACGCAAAAATGCCTCTTTGCAGCGTTTTGGAGGCGCTACCCCATTGATTTCAATGGGCAGGGGCGCTATAGGAACGGTATTTTTACCGCTCCTACCATGCCTCAAAGATGCGGTTGCAGGAGTTTTTTTACCCTACTGCTAATGCACCGCTCCAGTGTGAAAGCCCTTGAGCTTTTACACTGGATACAAAGGAGCGGCTTTTTTGGGGAGCATTGAAGGCGCTATTTTTAGTGCAATAGCGCCTGAAAAGTGCCTCAGTGTGAAGGGGCCTGAAGGGGAAAAAGAACTGGACTGTTTCTCAGTGGTCCAAAGTCCTCTTTTCGGATGAAAGTAATTTTTGCATTTCATTTGGAAATCAAGGTCCCAGAGTCTGGAGGAAGAGTGGAAAGGCACAGAATCCAAGTTGCATGAGGTCTAGTGTGACGTGTCCACAGTCAGTGATGATTTGAGGAGCCATGCCATCTGCTGGTGTTGGTCTACTGTGTTTTATCAAGTCCAAAGTCAGCGCATCCGTCTACCAGGAAATTCTACAGCACTTCATGCTCCCCTCTGCTGACCAGCTTTATGGAGATGCTGATTTCATTTTCCAGCAGGACGTGGCACCTTCCCATACTGCCAAAAGTACCAATACCTGGTTTAATGATCATGGCATCACTGTGCTTGATGGGCCAGCAAAGTCGCCTGACCTAAACCCCATAGAGAATCTGTGGGGTATTGTCAAGAGGAAGATGAGAGACACCAGACCCAACAATGCAGACAATCTTAAGGGCCACTATCAAAGCAACCTGAACTTCCATAACACCTCAGCAATGCCACAGGCTGATCACCCCCATACCACAGGACCTTGATGCAGTAATTCATGCAAAAGGAGCCCCGACCAAGTATTAAGTACACACTATACTGTACATGGACATACTCTTCAGTATGCCAACATCTCTCTTTTAAAAAACTTTATTTTTTTTGGTCTTGTGTAATATTAAAATTTTCTGAGATACTGAATTTTGGGTTTTCACTAGCTGTAAGCCATAATCATCAACATTTAAAGAAAGAAATGCTTGAAATATATCACTATGTGTGTAACGCATCTATGTAATATATGAGTTTCACTTTTTGAATTGAATTACTGAAATAATATATATTTTTTTTATAATATTCAAATATTTTGAGATGCACCTGTATATAAATAGATATATATTTATATAATCAGGACATCATATAGATAAATCACCATATAATAGAATATATATATATATATATATATATATATATACTGTATATGTGGTCAGGGACACTGTATAGCAAAATTAAGTACCCATTAGTGTGCAGCCAATGTGAATGGGCCCTAAAGTTCCACTTTAATGTATCAATATGGCACACTGGAAACATGGTATGATAAATCATCATCATTACTATTATGGTTATGGGTATTTGGGGAGGGGGGGGGTTGTCATGTGACCTCCCGGGATTGCCGGTGATGCTCTCATGGCTCTCGGTAGATGGAGGGGCTGGGGTGAAGAGGGGGTAGCTTTTCCTGGCTACAATGTTGCTGTGGTTGCCTAGGAAGTGCATCCCTCTCATCACCGTGCAGGATAATGATGATGAGAAGAGATAATGATGGCTTCTGCCATGTGATGCTGATTCCTGGAAGCTGCAGGTTAGGAGAGCAGAATTTCCTGCTTGGGGAAGCCTCTTACGGAAATATCCAGAGATCTCTATTGAAATGGATCTGATGAGAATAGTCGGGTGATTAGGAGAGCATATAGATGAATCATCATATAATTTAATATATAACGACATTCACTCTTCATTATTCAGAATTAGTTTGCACATGGTGTGCATGTAATATATACAGTACAATATACAGTATATAATGTCCATCATTGTTGTGTTGATTGGTATCAATAAAAATGATTACAAATGTATTTGTATCGAACACTGACAAATTAGAGATATAATAAATCATAATCATAATTTTTTTATAATTATTATGAGTTTTTGGGGACAGATAAATGGTGGTATCTGTAACAAGTGTAAGGAAAAGATTGTGAACCCCTGGAAATGTCCATGATTTCCATATGAAAAGGAAGTTAACCTGCAATGAAAATAAAGGACCACTTACAATGTCTGTATAGAAATAGAACCCACTGCGCGTGCGTAGTGCACGTCATCAGGAGGCTGACTGCTAGAACCCAAAATAAGACAGCCGGCCCCCTGTTTACATCACAAAAAAGAACAGGATCCAGAGTGCGGCTGCTTTCTGCAGATCACAGCATCACTGAATTAGCCCGGCAGGTGAGTAGGTTATTCCAACTTAACCCACCAAACCAGGTTAGGCCCCATGCACACGAGACGCAGGTGCAAACTCTGCTGAACACACGTTTTTAAACGCTGAAACCGGCGTTTATAAACGCGCGTTTTGCCACGTTTGCGGCCGCGTTTAGCGGCGATTAACCGCGTTTGTGTTTATAAGCGTTTCATCATAGACCCTCCCTAAGCTCAAAAAACAGTAAATTTTAACCATTTCAGCCAGTTTGTGAGACCAGAGTGAGTAGCAGCAGCTGAGAGAGCAGCAGTGTACTTGTATTTAGCGTATCACTTGCCACATCATCTGCCACAAGTTGTGGATTGTCCACTTGCCACGTCACCTGCCACGTCACCTGGCCACATCACCTGGCCACGTCACCTGGCCACGTCACCTGCCACAAGTTGTGGATTGTCCACTTGCCACGTTACCTGGCCACGTCACCTGGCCATGTTACCTGCCACGTCACCTGGCCACGTTACCTGCCACGTCAGCTGGCCACGTCACCTGCCACAAGTTGTGGATTGTCCACTTGCCACGTCACCTGCCACGTCACCTGGCCACGTCACCTGCCACAAGTTGTGGATTGTCCACTTGCCATGTCACCTGGCCACATCACGTGCCACGTCACCTGGCCACGTCACCTGCCACAAGTAGTGAATTGTCCACTTGCCACGTCACCTGCCACGTCACCTAGCCATGTTACCTGCCCACATTACCTGCCACGTCATCTAGCCACGTCACCTGCCACAAGTTGTGGATTGTCCACTTTCCACATCACCTGGCCACATCACGTGCCACGTCACCTGCCACAAGTTGTGAATTGTCCACTTGCCACATCACCTGCCACGTCACCTGGCCACGTCACCTGCCACAAGTTGTGGGTTGTCCACTTGCCACGTCACCTGGCCACGTCACCTGGCCACGTTACCTGCCACGTCACCTGGCCACGTCACTGGCCACGTCACCTGCCACAAGCTGTGGATTGTCCACTTGCCACGTCACCTGGCCACGTCACCTGGCCACATCACCTGACACAAGTTGTTGATTGTCCACTTGCCACGTTACCTGCCACAAGTTGTGGATTGTCCACAATGCAATGCAAGCAATTACAGTTTTCTTTTATATTTTTTAATAGTTTTTCATCATTTGCCATCATTTTTGAGATTTCTAATGTTAAAAAATAGGTCACCTTTAAAAACGCTTATAAACGCAAACGCGGCAAAACGCCGGTACCGCGTTTAGCCGCGTTTAGCAGCGTTTAGCGTCTGAAACGTGGAAAACTTTTGCATCTGAACCCATTTTTTTGCTTCTGGAAAAACAAGGTTAAACGCAACTGCTTGTAAACGCCAAAAAACGAGAGTGTGTGCATGGACACATAGGATAACATTGAATGGGTTCAGGAGCAGTTGAAAAAAGCGTCCAACTGCCTCTGAACGCGCGTTCAACAGCAAATAACAGCGTCTCGTGTGCATGGGGCCTAAGAAGGGGTTAAGATTACAATTAACCCCCAAGTAGTATAGTTTATTTTTTTTAATAAGGTCTGCATGTCTGGGGGAGGGAAGGATCAGTTGATCACTTGACTACTGTCATTGGCTGCCACAGTGGTCATATGACTGTGAGCCACCCTTCTCATGTCTGCTCCCGAGATGGACTATGGGATATATAGTGTACATAGGGCAGTGCACATGGCTATACCGTCCACTGCTCGTTCCAAAAAAATGGAAGTGAGGGGGAAAAGGAAAGGTGGGGGAATACACGGAGGAGAAAAATAGATGACTGGACCAATAAAGTGTTCCAGTCATTTGTTTGCTTAAGCCCCTTTAACACTGGGGCAGGCAGGTGCGGTGGCGGTATAGCGGCGCGATTTTCAGTGCTGCTATACCATCGTATTTACCGCGATATTCGGCCGCTAGTAGTGCAGTTTTAACCCCCAGCTAGTGTCCGAAAAAGGGTTAATACTGCACGCAAATCGCGTCTACAGCCGCGGTTTGCGGGCGGTATTACCGCGGTGTCCCATTGATTTCAATGGGAAGGAGCGGTATACACACCGCTCCTTTCACCGCTCCAAAGATGCGGCTTGCAGTAGATTTTTTTTCCTCCCGCCAGCGCATCGCCTCAGTGTGAAAGCCCTCGGGCTATCACATTGAGAATACTGGGGCAGGAGTATTTCAGGCGCTATTTATGCGCTATTTTTAGCGCTAAACCGCCTGAAATACGCTTCAGTGTAAAGGGGCCTTATTAAAAGTCAGCAGCTTCAAAAACTGTAGCTGCTGACTTTCAATAAACAAACACTCACCTGTCCCATGATCCAGCAGTGCACTCACTGCAGCCGTGTTCTCTCCGTGTCCTCCCTCGGTGGCGCCAGCATCTCTACTATGGACACCCGGCTGTGACAGCTTGCGGCTTCACAGCCGGGTGCCCACTGTGCATGTGCGAGCTGCACTGCGCTCTGTGACTGGCCCCGAAGTCTTCTAGGACCTGTCATGTGTCCCAGAAGACTCCGAAAAGGAGAAGTTCCAATTCTGATCGCCTAAGGCGACCAAAACGGAAGTAGGAGCAGGTACCTGTCAATATTGAGTACCTGCTCCTCCCCAAATATTGAGTACCTGCTCCTCCCCAAAAGCTCAGTTTCACAAACAGGAGCAGGGGAGGAGGCCTTAAAGCAGAAGTTCCACTTTTGGGTGTAACTCTGCTTTAAGTAGAGGATGTCTATGGATTATTTTTGGAGAATATGGATATCCTTTAGTGTCACTTTAATGTCTCTATCACATACTGGATTGCCTTATTTATAATGCCCAATTATTTTATAAGAATATTTGGGGGCGGGGCAGTTTCCTAATAATATTGTGATTTGTAAAAATGGACCTGTCCTTTAAAGGACATAATTCTCACCCTTCTCACCCTAATTCATTTTATTCAGGAAAGGACATGCCTAAGATTGTTATGACATTCCTGTAAAGAATTTCATTTATTGTTAACCAGTCAAATAGAAAGTGAAATTAAATTTTATATAAGCTGCAATAGGGCCGGCCCAAGACATTGTGTTGCCTGGGCCCAGGATCGAAATGCTGTTAGACACAGACATGGGTGGTAGGGAGGGGGTTAGACACAAGCAGGGGTGGTAGGGAGGGGTTAGACACAGGCAGGGGTTGTAAGGAGGGGGTTAGACATAGACAGGGGTGGTAGGGGGATTAGGCACAGACAGGAGTAGAAGGGAGGGGGGTTAGACACAAGCAGGGGTGGTAGGGAGGGGTTAGACACAGGTAGGGGTTGTAAGGAGGGGGTTAGACATAGACAGGGGTGGTAGGGAGGTTAGACGCAGACAGGGGTGGTAGGGGGGTTAGACATAGACAGGGGTGGTAGGGGGGTTAGACACAGGCAGGTGTGGTAGGGGGGTTAGACACAGGCAGGGGTGGTAGGGAGGGGGTTAGACACAGACAGGGGTGGTAGGGAGGGGGTTAGACACAGACAGGGGTGGTAGGGAGGGGTTATTCACAGGCAGGGGTGGTAGGGAGGGGGTTAGACACAGGCAGGGGTGGTAGGGAGGGGGTTAGACACAGACATGGGTGGTAGGGGGGTAAGACACAGGTAGGGATGGTAGGGAGAGGGTTAGACACAGGCAGGGGTGGTAGGGAGGGGTTAGACACGGGTAGGGAGGGGGTTAGACATAGGCAGGGGTGGAAGGGAGGGGGTTAGACACAGGCAGGGGTGGTAGGGAAGGGGTTAGACACAGACAGATGTGGTAGGGGGGTTAGACACAGACAGGGGTGGTAGGAGGGTTAGACACAGGCAGGGGTGGTAGGGGGGTTAGACACAGGCAGGGGTGGTAGGGAAGGGTTAGACGCAGGTAGGGGTGGTAGGGAGAGGGTTAGACACAGGCAGGGATGGTAGGGAGGGGTTAGACACAGGCATGGGTGGTAGGGAGGGGGTTAGACACAGGTAGGGTTGGTAGGGAGGGGGTTAGACACAGGCAGGGGTGGTGGAGATGGGATTAGTGGCACTTACTTTCAGTGTCAGCCGTGCCTATAGCGATCCCTCTTACATCATGGGGTCTCTGCTCAACAGAAAGCTCCTCCCCCTTTACGCTGTTGGCTGTCAGCCTGTCAGCTGACTTTCTCTTGTCAGCAACAAAGGGGGGAAGCTGCGGAGAGGATGGGCAGGTGGCCAGCTGTGCGGGTATGGCAGCGAGTGCTCTGCCATTACCTGGAATAGCAGCGACGCCGGGCCATCCACATAGTGGGATAAGGAGAGGAGCGGAACAGGTGGGCGGAGGAGCGGATGGGCAGAGCGGAGCCCGATCAGGCCGGACCACTGTCTTCTTGGGCACAATGTTCCGCTCCTCAGAACCTGCCGCCTGGGACCAATGGTCCCATCGTGTCCCATGTTAGGGCCGACCCTGCCTGTAGTCATTGGGAAGAATTATCCCCTTACAGATTGCTAAAAAAAAAAAAAAGCAATGGTGTCAGTGGGAACTTATTTTAGAGGCAGAAATTGCTTATTGCTCAAGGAACCTCTAGCAACCTCTGGGTTCCATGGAGCCCATAGCAACCTCTGAAGAAATCCTAGGGTTCCATGGAACCCTGGTTGAAAAACCCTGATATAACCCAACTAAATTTTATTATAAAAAAGAGCGACACTTCCTCTTTAACCCTAAAAACGGCAATGAGGAGATGGGGATATTTAATGTGCCTAAAATTAGACAAAAAGAAAGATCTATAAAAACACATGTTTATTTTTACATTAAAAACGTTATTTTCCAGTTCATAAAAGCAATTGTCCACAGATGAAAATTTCAACATTCAATGTTTACAGTAGGACCAGTATGTAAGCATATCTATGGATCAATGCTTTTCACCCAAAAACAGGACTTCCTCAGGATCCACTTGATTGTAAACTCTTTCACTCAATGCAGCTGTTCAAGAACAAAATGTATATTATTACAAACAGCTATGTATAGATACTACAGTACATAATAGTATATTGTATAATTTTTTTTGGGCACTGTGATTTATAGAGTTTACAATCAAGTGGATCCTGAGGAAGCTCCTTTTTAGGACAAAATGCTTTGAACCGTAGATACAGTTACATACTGATATACTGATCCTACTTTATACATTAAATGTTGAAATTTGCATTTTTCCTTTTGTCTAATTTTGGTAACTTAAATATCCCCATCGCCTCATGACCCTTTTAAGGGTTAAAGAGGAAATTTCTCTATTTTTTACAATTGGATATTATAGGGAGTAGTGCCATGTATATGTGACAAGGACTCCCACTTATTGTCCTAATTTACAACTAAATTTTACTGTCGAGCAGACAGATTCAGGGGGGATTTAAGTCTTGCGTGTGTTTAAAGAGAGACTTTCACTAGGGAAGGGGGATGGGTAGGGCAAACTGATTCAGATATAAAGTGTGGGCAGCCCAAGGTGCCTGCACATAACCTGCAGCAGCAGTCCAAATCTATGTGCATCAGGGTGAGGAGAAGTGCCTGGGAAAGGCATGTTTGTAAACCTTCCCTGCTGAATGGTGAACAGTAGGTTGGTGACCTTTTTCACACATGACCTTTCCTGCCACAAGATGGCGTGGGAATAACGGCCTCTGAATCTGCCCCTGCAGAGCTGACAGGATCTATGCCCCAGTGTTTCTCCTGTCCTTTAGCCATACCAGCTGCAAAACTGTGTGGTAGCAATTTGCCTAAGTTGTTGAATAGCCTCCTGAATGCTCAGAGCAGGCATGTCCAAAGTCCGGCCCGCGGGCCGCGTTCCAGTTTTGAATGGCCCGCGATTGGCCCGCGGGCCGGACTTTGAATGGACATATATATCTTTTGTGGCCCCCGACGATCTCCCAGCGCCAGGGCCACAAAAGATGTATCTGCCTTGGAGAGGACGGCGAGGAGGCGGGACGAGCGCCGCCGCTGTACACACACAGCTCGTTAGTGCATTCCTGGCAATGGTGCTGCATTCCTGGCAATGGTGAGTGCATTCCTGGCAATGGTGTGTGCATTCCTGGCAATGGGGAGTGCATTCTTGGCAATGGTGCATGCATTCCTGGCAATGGTGAGTGCATTCCTGGCAATGGTGCATGCATTCCTGGCAATGGTAAGTGCATTCCTGGCAATGGTGCTGCAATCCTGGCAATGGAGAGTGCATTCCTGGCAATGGGGAGTGCATTCCTGGCAATGGTGCATGCAAAACCTGGCAATGGTGAGTGCATTCCTGGCAATGGTGAGTGCATTCCTGGCAATGGTGTTGCATTCCTGGCAATGGTGTTGCATTCCTGGCAATGGTGCATGCATTCCTGGCAATGATGAGTGCATTCCTGGCAATGGTGCTGCATTCCTGGCAATGGGGAATGTATTCCTGGCAATGATGAGTGCTTTCCAGGCAATGGTGAGTGCATTCCTGGCAATGGTGAGTGCATTCCTGGTGCTGCTTTCCTGGCAATGGTGCGTGCATTCCTGGCAATGGGGAGTGCATTCTTGGCAATGGTGCATGCATTCCTGGCAATGGTGAGTGCATTCCTGGCAATGGTGCATGCATTCCTGGCAAGGATGCTGCATTCCTGGCAATGGTGTTGCATTCCTGGCAATGGTGCGTGCATTCCTGGCAATGGTGCGTGCATTCCTGGCAATGGTGCTGCATTCCTGGCAATGATGCTGCATTCCTGGCAATGGTGCTGCATTCCTGGCACTGGTGAGTGCATTCCTGGCACTGGTAAATGCATTCCTGGCAATGATGAGTGCATTTCTGGCAATGATGAGTGCATTCCTGGCAATGGTGCGTGCATTCCTGGCAATGGGGAGTGCATTCCTGAAAATGATGAGTGCTTTCCAGGCAATGGTGAGTGCATTCCTGGCAATGGTGAGTGCATTCCTGGCAATGGTGAGTGCATTCCTGGCAATGGTGTTGCATTCCTGGCAATGGTGCGTGCATTCCTGGCAATGGTGCTGCATTCCTGGCAATGGTGCTGCATTCCTGGCACTGGTGAGTGCATTCCTGGCACTGATGAGTGCATTCCTGGCAATGATGAGTGCATTCCTGGCAATGGTGCGTGCATTCCTGGCAATGGGGAGTGAATTCCTGGCAATGATGAGTGCTTTCCAGGCAATGGTGAGTGCATTCATGGCAATGGTGAGTGCATTCCTGGTGCTGCTTTCCTGGCAATGGTGCTGCATTCCTGGCAATAGTGCTGCATACCTGGCAATGGCGAGTGCATTCCTGGCAATGGTTCTGCATTCCTGGCAATGGTGCGTGCATTCCTGGCAATGGTGAGTGCATTCCTGGCAATGGTGTGTGCATTCCTGGCAATGGTGTGTGCATTCCTGGCAATGGTGCGTGCATTCCTGGCAATGGTGCGTGCATTCCTGGCAATGGTGCATGCATTCCTGGCAATGGTGAGTGCATTCCTGGCAATGATGAGTGCATTCCTGGCAATGGTGCGTGCATTCCTAGCACTGGTGAGTGCATTCCTGGCAATGATGAGTGCATTTCTGGCAATGATGAGTGCATTCCTGGCAATGGTGCATGCATTCCTGGCAATGGTGAGTGCATTCCTGGCAATGGTGCATGCATTCCTGGCAATGGTGAGTGCATTCCTGGCAATGGTGGGTGCATTCCTGGCAATGGTGAGTGCATTCCTGGCAATGGTGAGTGCATTCCTGGCAATGGTGAGTGCATTCCTGGCAATGGTAGGTGCTGCATTCCTAGCAATGGTGAGGCTACATTCCTGGCAATGGTGGGTCTGCAGATGGTCCTGTGTGAGGCTGCAGATGGGCACTGACCCTTATTTTGCTTCACAGTTCTTTATTTCAAATTAAAAAATGTTTCCTGAAACTTCGCTCTTAAAGTTAAGGTGCGTGTTATACGCCAATAAATACGGTATATCCAAATAATACGCCCGAGCTCATCTCTTTTCTCACACACAGCCACAAAGGCAAGAGAATTCTTGTTGGGCAGTGTATTAGTGCCCGAACGAACACACTTAGACCGAATTTTAATGGTTCAAAGAATGTCAGGCAAAATGGTTGGCCCTCACGCATGTTCACTTCATCAAATCTGGCCCTCTTTGAAAAAGGTTTGGACACCCCTGGCTTAGAGGTTTTGTTGGTTCTAGAAATAGCTCACCAGTAGAGGGAACTGAGGTGAAAGTGACCTATCTGTCACCTGGCACAAGGTGTCGTGGGGTTAACCACCTCTGGGCCTGCCCATGCAGAGCTGACAGAATCTGTGTCCTAGTGTTTCTACTGTCCCCTAGGCAGACCAGCTGCAAAACTGTGTGGTAGCATTTTGCCTGAGCTGTTGGATAGCCTCTTAAATGCTTGGAGAGACAGGTGGTTTTAAGAACAGCTCACCGGAAGAGGGTATTGAGATGAAAGTGACTCATCTGTCACCATTACCAGGTATCGGGATGCAAAGTGGCACAACCCTCTCAAGCGGTGTGCCCCCATCCTTCATCCTTCCCTGCTACAGCAAGGTGACTTAGTGGGCCATGAACGATTTATAAAATCTATACTTGCTGGATGCATATTTGTGGCCACGTGGACCCTGCATCTGACCACATTGTGCAGGACATGGAAACATTACATTTATACATGATTTTGAAGGGCAGGGATGGCCTTATGAGATAGCAAACAGATGGTGACCAGGAACCTCCTACTGTGGTAGGGCAAAGGCTTCAAAATTAATGGAAAGTGACAGATTCCACCAGCTGGAACATCAGCAGCTGTAAATCCAAATATTTTGCCAAGCTGGCATTGATACGCTGGGCATGGGGTGGCTAAGGGTGCAAAAGGAGATGGAAAAATGTGGCCCTTTTGCTGCCTACCAATATTCTTCAGGTGCTGCTCTCACCAAGCTGCGTGGTGAGCACTTCATACATGTGTTACCCAAATGACTGGTGTTATTAACACACTTGAGACCCTACTGACTGCAAATGACCACTGTGAGGGTTACATGTGTTGAAAAAGGCCCCAGGAGATGGTAGTGGCCTGGACCCCACAACTCTGCCATCCGGTGGCATAATGACGGCTTCCTCTACTTCTCTTTGAGCTGCCCCTAGCTGACCTCCTGCCCCTACCTCCTCCTCTCTTTCTGTTATGCCTGTCCCTCGATTGCCTCCTCTAGTATATCTGGCACCAAAGCATGGTCAGAGACCTCGATATCATCACCCAGTCCCTAAGAGGGATCCATTATGCAGCGGCCTAATGTAGGGGCCCTGCTGCTTAGGAGGGTAGACTATACAGCCACCAATCCACACCTCCGATGGAACCTCCATCACCAGCCACCAACACCTCCTCTCCTAAGCTTGCTGCTTCTCCTTCTCTTTTCTTCTTACTTTTCATCACCCACCAGGTTAACATGAAGCATATAGGTAAAAGAAAGCCGGCAGTTCGATCATCCAAAATTAATGAGTTTATTAATCCAGGTGTAATATAACAAGAGAATTACAACAGGTATTTTCTACTATATTTAAGGTTAACATGAAGGTTTACAATGCCTCCCCCAGCCCCATTCACGGTAGGAATGGGCCACATACATTTTTTGCTATGGGGCTTTGACTCTTCTTTCAAGCCCATGGCTTTCAATTGACATATCTAATTCATCTCATTGTAGCACCCTCTACCTTAGGTAGGTAGGTACTAGAATAGTGCTTGTGTTTTTACAGCCAGTGCAAGTAAATTTAGGCAGGTCTAGCTCACCTAGGCCTGTTTGTTTTTGATCTGGGGGCTGGGGAGTGTTTTAGTGTAGCAGCAGGTGACTAACATGTACTTTATCTCTCTGGCGCCTTCTTTTGTTTCCAGA
This sequence comes from Rana muscosa, assembly GCA_029206835.1. Lineage (NCBI taxonomy): Eukaryota > Metazoa > Chordata > Amphibia > Anura > Ranidae > Rana > Rana muscosa. Next base: position 228,383,014 of record CM055121.1, read on the forward strand.
AGATTCTGGAAAAGAGCCAGGGAGGAGAGTGAGAGTGACATGGAGTGTATCTGGGAGCCCTGCCCAATCCCCAACTAGGATTGGCAGGGGGCAGGCCTCCTATATATACTCATGGTCAGCCTGTTGTGGGAGTAGTTGTCGGGTGGAAGAACTGAATGATGGATTGTTAGGCTGTGGTGTCCCTTGAGGGACTCCCTTTCTGGGGGGGTTACCTCGGGAGCCGGGAGGGAGCCTCTCTTTACACGGTCATTGAGAGGTGTCCTGGAACAGGAGCAGGATGAAGATAGCAGGGAGCACTGCCAGGAAAGTCATTCAGGAGGGATCCATGCCGGGGTCGGTGAGTGAGAAGCACATTGAAAAACTCTGGGAGAGACATGCCAGGATTGGATGTGAAGCCAGAGGGAGAGACTGTGGTGTTGTTGAAGTCGAGTTGCTGCAGCCAGGAGGGCTGGCAGGATTTGCACAGGACTTTCTGGGATCAGTAGTCCACCAAGTTTCAGTTAGCACAGATGTCCTTTCTCATTGCTATTGGTTGCTACATCAAAGGGGACTGCAGACCCCTGCCAGCGAATGGCTATTATTCAACTGTTGGGACTTATTTAGAGTGAGGTCTAACCATGTGCTAAAAGTGACCGGAATCTAGGATTGTGTAGTAGATAAAGCAAGTGATCTCATGTAGTGTGCTGGAGGAGTGTGGAGTTTTAGAGACTGCCAATATAGATTCAAGACGATTGCTCAATTCATCAAGATGTATTACCTGGGCATCCCATGACCCCTTTTTCCCACCCAAGTTTAATCCCCTAATAAAAACAACAAAAAACAAGTAAAAGACTGTTCATTGACTGCAGAAAGTGTGCCTGAAATGGATGTCTGACCAAGCAGGGTGATGTGTGGAGTTGAAATACGCAGCGACCTCACGGGGGGCACTGCTACATCGTGTTGCAATGTAACACGATCAAAACCTGCCCCATGGAGGTTCTGGAGGATCTGATCTAAAGCTACAAAGGAGCACTTGCAATTGCCAAAACCTGGGATCAAACCAGGGACCTTTAGACCTTCACTGAAAGTCAAACGCTCTCCCAACTGAGCTATTTTGGCCTGTTAATGCTCCCAATGGATATGTAAGAAGGATTATAATGATGATAAAATGCTGCATGCCTACCAAAGGGGGATGATGGTTCTCCAGTACTAATGACATGGAACTGATTGTGATAGGAGACATGAACTGGGAGGTATAACATTATTTTATTACGTATGGAGACATTTTGGGGCCTAACCTTTTGTACTGTCCAAAAAAAAGGATTTTTATAACAGCTTACCTGTAAAATCCTTTTCTTGGAGTACATCACGGGACACAGAGCGACTTAGTCATTACTAATGGGTTATATAGATACCTTCAGGTGCTGGCACTGGCAACTTCCAAAACCGGAAGTACCCTCCCCTATATAAGCCCCTCCCATCCGGGAGTACCTCAGTTTTGTAGCAAAGCAATAAGTGTCGCCAAAAAAGAGGGGTGGGAGCTCTGTGTCCCGTGATGTACTCCAAGAAAAGGATTTTACAGGTAAGCTGTTATAAAAATCCCTTTTTCTTTTTCGTACATCACGGGACACAGAGCGACTTAGTCATTACTAATGGGACGTCCCAAAGCAATGCCAAATGAGGGGGGGGAACACTATACATAAGCTGGGCGCCATCAGGCATGAGGATCTTTTGCGGCCTGCAACACACTGCGCCCAAAGGCGACATCCTCCTGACTTCTAACGTCCACCTGGTAGAACCTAGTAAACGTGTGTACTGAAGACCATGTTGCAGCCTTACAGATTTGAGCCAGGGAGGCCTGGTGATGCACTGCCCATGAAGTTACAACTGCTCTTGTGGAGTGCGCCCTAACTTTGAACGGAGGCGGTCTCCTTCTCAAGCCATAGGCTTGTATTATGACCTGTCGAATCCACCTGGCTAAAGTAGATTTTGATGCTGCCTGACCCTTTCTGGGGCCTTCCGGCAGAACAAACAAAGTATCCGTTCTACGAATCTGAGCAGTGGCTTTTAGATAAGCTTTAACTGCTCTTACTACATCCAAAGAATGCAATAACTTTTCCTCTACCGAGGTAGGTTTGGGAAAAAAAGAAGGAAGAACCACATCTTGGTTCAAATGAAACCTCGATACCACCTTAGGAAGAAAGGCTGGGTGAGGACGTAATACTACTCTGTCCTTATGGACAACCAGATATGGCTCCTTACAGGACATGGCGGCTAATTCCGATACTCTTTTAGCCGAACAAATGGCTACTAAGAAAATCAATTTCCTGGTGAGAAGAACCAAGGAAATGTGCTGCAATGGTTCAAACGGTTGTTTCTGTAGAACCGACAGAACCAGGTTTAAGTCCCATGGACATATGGGAATACTAACCGGAGGGCTAATACGCATCACTCCTTGTATGAAAGCTTTGACTAATGAATGCAAAGCCAAGGGCCTTTGAAAAAATATTGACAAGGCCGAAATCTGACCCTTGATAGTACTCAAGGCAAGCTTCCTATCCACAGCCCACTGTAGGAAGTCCAGAATCCTGCCTATTACGTACTTACGCGATGCCATTTCTTGGCCTCACACCACGTGATGTACGCCTTCCAGATTCTATAGTAGATCTGCCTGGATACCGGCTTCCTGGCATTGATCATGGTAGATACCACCGGATTAGAGAGACCTCTCTTTTTTAGAATGTGGGCTTCAATAGCCAGGCCGTCAAACCTAGGGCTTGTAAGGAAGGGTGGTATATCGGTCCCTGCGAAAGCAGGTCCGGACGATGTGGGAGGGTCCAAGGACTCCCCACTGACATCTTTACGATCTCCGCGTACCACGCTCTTCGGGGCCACGCTGGAGCCACCAGAATCACCGGTTTCTTTTCTACCCGGATTCTGCGGATTAATCGCGGTAACAATTGTGGCGTGGGAATGCATATATCAGCTTGAACTGATCCCAAGGGAACACTAGGGCATCCGAGCCGCAAGCTAGGGGATCCCTTGTGCGAGACACAAATCTGTCTACCTTTGCGTTGAATCTGGATGCTAGCAGATCTACATCCGGTGTTCCCCACCGCTGGCATATTGCCTGGAAAACCTCGGGGTGAAGAGACCATTCCCCCGGGCATAATTGCTGGCGACTTAGAAAGTCCGCTCTCCAATTTTCCACTCCTGGGATGAAAACCGCGGATATGGCTGGGACATATCTTTCTGCCCATTTCAGGATGCAATTCGCTTCCCTCTGGGCTGCACGACTCCTGGTGCCACCCTGGTGATTGATATATGCCACTGCTGTGGCATTGTCTGATTGAATTCTGACAGGGGACCCTTGGAGTTTGGATGTCCATGCTACTAGGGCATACCGGGCTGCTCGTATCTCTAAGAGATTGATGGGCAGGGCCTTCTCTGCTTCTGACCACTTGCCCTGGAGAGACCATTGCTCCAGTACTGCCCCCCAGCCTATGAGGCTGGCATCTGTAGTGACCACCTTCCAAGAAACCGGACTGAAGGGTTTCCCTTTTTCCAGATTCTGGGGCACCAACCACTAATGGAGGCTCTTGCGAACGGAAGGGGACAGGGACATTGGTAAGTCTAAAGCCTGAACTTTTTTGTTCCAGGCTGATAGTATGGCCCTCTGCAAGTTCCTTGAATGGAATTGACCGTAGGGTACTGCTTCGAATGAAGCCACCATTTTTCCCAGCAGCCTCATGCACAGGCGTATGGATGGTTTTCTTTTTGTACCCACTAAGTGGGTCAAATCTTTCAAAGACGACACCTTCTCTGGAGGTAAGAAAATCTTTCTCTGATTTGAATCCAGCCTTAGCCCCAAGTATTCCAGACTTTTGACTGGTCTTAGAGCTGACTTGTCTCGGTTGATAATCCAACCGTGATATCCCAGATACTTGATTGTCTCGTGAATAGCTACTTCCAGTTTTTCCACTGAGTGGTCTATTAGTAGCAGGTCGTCTAAATATGCCATTATCGTTACACCCCGTGTTCTTAGATTGGCCAATAGTGGGGCCAGAATTTTTGTGAACACTCGTGGTGCTGTGGCCAGACCGAAAGGTAAGGCTCTGAACTGAAAATGGCGCCCTTCTACTGCAAAGTGTAGAAATTTCTGATGGGCCGGAAAGATGGGAATATGCAGATAAGCATCCTTTATGTCGATCGAGGCTAACCATTCCTGCCCTTGTAGGGCGGTGGCCACCGATCGGATCGACTCCATCCGAAAAGTCCTGATATGTAGGAATTTGTTTAGCCCTTTTAGATTTAATATGGGCCTCACGTCCCCGTTTGGCTTCGGGACTGTGAAGAGGTTTGAGTAAAACCCGAACCCGCATTCTTCCAAGGGAACCTTCATGATTACACCTTGGAGCAATAGTTGTTCTAGTGCCAGAAGGAGGGATCCTCTCTTCTGGGGATCGCTTGGCACGCTTGACCTCATAAAATGGGCAGGAGGAGTGTCTTTTAACTCCAGCTTGTATCCCAGACTTACTGCGGAGATCACCCATCTGTCTCTGATGGTGTTCCGCCAGGTCTCTGTGAACAACTGAAGTCTTCCCCTCACCCGATTGAGTGGGGGCAACCCTTCATGACTTGGGGGGAGGTTTTGTACCTCTCTTGACCCAGGGTTTCTTGTTACCCTGTGATTGTCCCTGATTTCTGCCCCCTGGATTTGACCGCGGAGGCCGTCGGAACTGTCTCACAGCCGATGTGCCAGGGACTGGAGAAGTAGGCTTCTTAAAAGAAGGACTTCTAGCTTTGTTCTTAACCGGCAAGAGTGTACTTTTACCGGCAGAAATTTTCTGGATATACTTGTCCAGATCTTCCCCAAATAAGCGTTCTCCATGAAATGGGAAGCTAATCAGCAATTTCTTACAGGGAGCAACAGCAGACCAGTTTTTGAGCCACAAAAGCCTACGCATATGTACTACAGACAGCGTAAAGCGGGAGGCCTGTTGGATTGTATCCTTTATGGCGTCCACCGCAAAACATAAGGCTCTGGGTAGGTCAGCTAGGGCAAGAGCCTGCTGATCTGGTAAGTCCCTTAAGACTTGTTTCAACTGATCCTTCACTGCTTGGCAGACCCCAATAGCTGCTACTGCAGGTTGTGTCACCATGCTTGCTGTAGAGAAAGCAGATTTTAGTAAAGACTCCAATTTTTTATCTATTGGGTCTTTGAACATTGGAACATTATCTACTGGACATGTCAGTGATTTATTCACAAAAGAGATGGCTGCGTCCACTGTGGGCACCTTCCATTTTTGTATGAACTTATCCTCCATGGGATAGATCACCGGAAATCTCTTGGGGGGAGTAAATATTTTATCAGGATGCTCCCAATCCTGGTAAATAAGCCCTTCCAATAAGGGGTGGATTGGGAAGGAACAGACAGTCTGGGGAGCTTTTAGCGACCCCAGCGAGGAGACAGTAGTGGTTGATGGCTCCGCAAGAGGCATTTTAAATGCTGATCGGACCATGTTAGTCAGAGACTGAACCCATAATCTTTCAGCCTGAGATGCTGAGAAAGGTTCTTCCACTGTTGATTCCTCTATAACCGAATCAACCTCATCCTGATCCCCTTCAGGTAGGTCGATCTCTGTGTGGGGCTGTTCCTCCACTAACAGGCACTCTGAAGGAGGAGACGGAGATCGGACGCGCTTTCCCTGTGACAGGGAAGCAGCGATCAATGCTGTTAATCTCTCTTCCAATCCTCCCAGAGTTGAGGAAAAAACCTCCTCTGTTATATGTATATACAGGAGCAGGTGGACTGGGGGCAGCCACAGCACCAGGTACTCCTGCGGGGTTCCTACGGCTACTGACGTCTGAAATTTCAGGGGAGATTGGTGCAGTACAAGCATGCCCAAAATCCTCAGAGCCCGATGGAGACCCCTTTCGCTTCTTGGAAGATTTATTTCCAGAGCGTCTGGACGACATATCCTTTAAGCACAGAGCTGAGGTATTCCCGTCGTCATACACCACTTTTACTGGTAATAGTCTAGCACAGTTGCTGCTATATACCAGCTGGTGTCCACTAAAGTGCCTTTCTATGGGGATGCCTGCATCAACCGCCTCTGTGTGCCACCGTTTTGTTGCCAGCTCTGTTTGCATCCAGCTGACACTTGTACTGTGTCTTTTATCCATGCTGGGACGCCTGCACATGCGCAGAAGCGCCGCGGCGCGCATCGAGCGTCATCCACCAGCCCCGCCCCTTTTTCTCGCTCATCTCTACATAAGAGGCGCATGCATGCGCACGCGCCCGTGTGCCCTTCGGCGCTTTTTTTGAAAAATAAGCAGGAACCAGGAGCCAGGGCCCTTTTTGCCGGAGGGCCTGTGCGGTGGATGAGTGCAGCAACAGGGCAGAGGAAGTGGATTCCCAGAGAGAACTTACCAACTGCCTGGATCTTTTGACTTAAAAAGAAAAAGATCCACATGACAAGAAAAATGGACCACAGCGGCCTCTAGTGGTTTAACACAGGTACCGCGGTCTCCTTTTTTTTTTTTTTTTTCTTGACTACTATTAAAATTTACATTTTCCAGTAGTTACAGGCATGCACAGATATTTAGCGGGAATACCGTTAGGTAACAGACAGAAAGACAAATTAGGCTTGGGGGTCCCCCAATAGAACCAAGTTCCTGGGGGCCCCCACTTACCTCTTCCCCGCCGCAGGACTCTGTTTGGTCCACAGAAGCCCAAACTTCACCTATCACGGCAGGCATTGTAATTAAACCTTCAGGGACCGGGTTCCCAAGGATTCCACTCCCCTGGACCTGTATAGCACCCTGCACAGAAAACATCTTGGTCGTGGGTATGACCAGAGCTCTGGATCCCAGGGTCCAGCCCTCCTAAGAGAAGCATTACAGGCAAAACCTTGCTCTTCTCTTGCAAGGCCCGGGTACCGACCGTTTAGCTATGAAGCTTTTTTGGTCGGATCCGGAATAGCTTACTGAGGCCCAAAAGAACCTGTACGCAAGCTCAGTGAAAAACACATGTTACTTCTTGGCCAACACCTTAGACACTGGCAAAAAACTGAGGTACTCCCGGATGGGAGGGGCTTATATAGGGGAGGGTACTTCCGGTTTTGGAAGTTGCCAGTGCCAGCACCTGAAGGTATCTATATAACCCATTAGTAATGACTAAGTCGCTCTGTGTCCCGTGATGTACGAAAAAGAAACAAAATATTCTTCTTTTCACATATTTTTTTTTTTTTAACTAATATTGAAGTTATGTGAAGTCTTGTTGTGGCACCCCACATAGTTTGGATATTTTCATATTGAGCTACAGATGGGATGTTGGTGCCAATATTCTAATCAATTAATTATTGAGGGTCGTACTAATGAAATGTGTATGGTGTTTCTCACCCCTGTCCATGAAAATTGGCAGGTGTATACTGTATATCTAGACAGATACTTCCATTATACCCTTTGGTGTTTGTCCTCCAACCCTGTCCAGGAGTGATATAGTAGTGAAATATGGGACAAGAATTCCCACCCTACTGTCATGCATCATTACTTGGATTAACCAATATAAAGAAAAGAGAACCATCATATACAAAGGAAATTAGAGGACAACCAATATAGAATAAGATGGGATTCTAGGGCTTTGGAGAGCATCAAATATCAGTCGCTTTTATTCTCTAACTTCTCAGAGTTGAGGCAGTTGTCCATAATTGTCCATTTGACTGCATTCAATGCACAGGTGTTTCATACATCCATGTAGGATAGTCGCATTAATTTCTTGTGTTTTTTTGCATTTTGTTGTCGTTATTTTTGCTTCTTGTCTGTCCGATGATTTGACATTGTTGATAATTGTCCATGGTTTCTTGGTTTCGGTAGTTGTCCATGGTTTCTTGGTTTCGGTAGTTGTCCATGGTTGCTTGGTGTTGGTATTTGTTCATGGTTTCTTGGTTTCGGTAGTTGTCCATGGTTGCTTGGTTTCAGTAGTTGTCCATGGTTGCTTGGTTTCGGTAGTTGTCCATGGTTGCTTGGTGTTGGTAGTTGTTCATGGTTTTTTGTTTTGGTAGTTGCAGTTTTGGTAGAGAATGTACATTGTGGAGTGTACGGCGGTGGGTTGTTTGTGCAGGGAGAGGCGTGCGGAGTGTATGGTGCTTCCGCCACTGTGACATAACTCATCCATTAGTGCAGTGTCTGTCAGAACACAGTGGCCCCCACTCCCAGGGGGCCCACGTGTAGTGCACACATAGATGATACGCCACTGCACTGCATCACAATAGATATGAATGGGACTTTTTTGACTGCATGGGATCACAGGTGTTTCGTGCATCCCCATAAGGCAGTCCCGTTCATTTCTTGTGTTTTTTTTCTTGTGTTTTTTATTAATACTTTAATATACACACACATGAATCTATATATTTATATACAGTGTATAGATAGATAGACCTTGTATTCAAAATCATAACTGAAAACGTTGACGGGGACACACGTGTTTGTCAGTCTGTTGTATGTTCTCCTTCATATTGGACAGCCAATGAGATCTGGGCATTCTTCCCGCACACCTGATTCATATCTCCTGCTGGCCAACTGCCACCTGAAGGAGTGAGCTGAGATTATATTTGAATAATAAAAATGTATTCAGTATAGAATTCTCTCCAGACGGTGCTCCCTGCATGTGGGACCTCTGAAAAAGTCTCACACATGTGGTATCGCCATACTCAGGAGGAGCAGCAGAATGAGTTTTGGGGTGTAATTGGAAGTATGCATATGTTGTGTGTGAGAAATAACTTGTTATTATGACAATTTTGTGTAAAAAAAACAAAACAATAATAATAATAATAATAATTTCTTAATTTTCCCGAGAATTGTGGAAAAAAATTTCAACTTCAAAAAACTCGCCATGCCTCTTAATGCCTTGGACTGTCTACTTTTCAAAAAGGGGTGATTTGGGGGGTATTTGTACTTTCTTTCCTGACATTTCAGGGCCTCAATTTTCAATGATTTGCACCATAGCTTGTAAACTCTATAACCTTCACACAGACCAAATAATATACACTTATTTGGGTTATTTTTATCAGATACGTAGCAGTATAAATGTTGGCCCAAATTTATGAACAAAAATTACTTATTTGCAAAATGTTATCACAGAAACAAAAAAAAAGTGTTTGTTTTTTTTCAAAATTTTCACTCAATTTCACTTATGTCGCAAAAAATTCAAAACCCAGTGGTGATTAAATACCACCAAATTTTGTTTGGGTACAGTGTTGCACAACTGAGTGAGTGGCATTCAAAATGCGAGGGTGCTGGGAGCACCGTCAGGCCTATCACATTTTTTGAAGGCCCTGAAGCACCAGGACAATAAAATTGCCCACAAAATGACCCCATTTTGGAAAGCAAACACCCCAACGTATATTCTATGAGGCATAATGAGTCTTTTGAACATGTCATTTTTTTCCAAAAGTTTTTGGAAAAGGTGGAAAGAATATAAAAACCTATTTATTTATTTATTTTTTACACAAAGTTATCAATTTATTCGATTTTTCTAACACATAGCATGTACACAGCAAAAATTACCTCCCAAAACATGTTATGCTACTCCTCCTGGGTATGGCAATACCACATGTGTGAGACTTTTACACAGCCTGGCCACATACAGAGGCCCAACATCCAGGGAGCACCATCAAGTGTTCTAGAGACATAAATTGCACATTTAGTTCCCTGACTACCTATCACACTTTAGAAGGTCCTGGAGCACCAGGACAATGGAAATGCCCACAAAATGACCCCATTTTCATTAATCTCTCTAGCGCAGAAACAACAGATGCTGGCGTGCCTGCTTTCAATTGATGTCGAAAAGGCATTTGATCGTCTAAACTGGAGGTCACTTCGTTAGATTAATCTTGCCAATAACTTGATTAATAAAATCATGGCACTATACACAACTCCTTCTGCACAGGTTCGAACGAATGGTACTTTTTCCACCTTATTCAGGATTAATAACGGAACCCGTCAGGGTTGTCTGTTATCTACATTATTATATGTGATCACAATGGAGCACTTAGCAATAGCTATACGTAATAACTCTTCTATACACGGGATCACTATTAACCACATGCCGACCGCCGCACGCAGATATACGTCGGCAGAATTGCACGGGCAGGCAAAAGGACGTGTATATATACGTCCCTTTTAAGAAGCGGCATTGTGGACGCCGCGCCCGCCGCAAGCTTCGTGACTCTGACCGCGGGTCCCGCGGACTCGATGTCCTGGAGCATACCCGCGATTGTGTCACGGTGAGGAAGAAGGGGGATGTAAACAAGCATTTCCCCAGTCTTCCTAGTGACAGGACAGTGAACATAGCTTCCTGTAATCGGAAGCGGTGATCACTGTCGTGTCACACACAGCCCACCCCCCCTACAGTAAGAATCACTCCCTAGGGCACACTTAACCCCTACAGCGCCAGCTAGTGGTTAACCCCTTCACTGCCAGTGTCATTTTCACAGTAATCAGTGCATTTTTATAGCACTGTTCGCTGTAAAAATGACAATGGTGTCAAAAGTGTCCGATGCTTCCGCCATAATGTCCCAGTCACGATAAAAATCGCTGATCGCCGCCATTACTAGTAAAAAAAAATTATTAATAAAAATTATTAATAAAAATGCCATAAAACTATCCCCTATTTTGTAGACGCTATAACTTTTGCGCAAACCGAACAATAAACGCATATTGTTAATTTTTTTTACCAAAAATATGTAGAAAAATACGTATTGGACTAAACTGAGGAAAAAAAAAATTATATATTTTTTGCGGATATTTATTATAGCAAAACGTAAAAAATATTGAATTTTTTCAGAATTGTTGCTCTATTTTTGTTTATAGCGCAAAAAATAAAAACAGAGGTGATCAAATACCACCAAAAGAAAGATCTATTTGTGGAAAAAAAAGGACGTAAATTTTGTTTGGGAGCCACGTCGCACGACCGCGCATTTGTCAGTTAAAGCGACGCAGTGCCGAATCGCAAAAAGTGGCCTGGTCTTTGACCAGCAAATTGGTCCGGGGCTTAAGTGGTTAATAAGATAGACTACAAAACCTCACTTTATGCAGATAACGTTTTACTTTATATAACGTCACCAAGGATTAGTATTCCATCTATTTAAAAAGAATTACATTTCTTTAGATGTCTAAGCAACTTTGATGGTCTCCGCCACACACACGTTGATTGGTGATCTATTTACGAACTGTTGACGCTCCTGAGTGTTCCTTCTGTTTTCTTATTTAGCATTGCTAGGAAATGTCACAATGCAAATGTTATATAACAAGGAAGTTGTGTTCATGTTTTGCACTTTTATCGTCAATCACTAAGGCCTTACTTTTGCTTTCTGATTGTACAATAAAACAGAAGTGTCCTTTGTTTCATCAGAGGGGTTTCTGTTTTACCCATGGATTCTTCCAACAACCTCTTTCTATATGAGTGAGGTTTTCATGCTATCACTCAGATTACATAAATCCCTTTTGTTTGTTTCCTGGCATAGCAGTAGCGGGATAGCTTGAATCTGGTAGATCATGGATCATGGCTTTTTTAGAGAACTGCATCCCTAGAACATGTGCATCAGTTACCCAGTATAGGGAATAAGGGCGAGTTCCGGGGTGAAAGAGAAGCTTTGGAGAGAAGATGTGCGCAAACTTGCGTAGTAGGGCCGATAAGAGGATGTCGTTTAATATAAGTGGGTAGCGATGCTTAGCACCAGGGTGCCCTATGGAGGGGAAAGACACTTTGGGCTTGCTCCAATTGAGGCCATAGTTTGGTTTCCTGGTGTCGGCACCAGTCTATTAGCCTACTCAAGTGTGTTGCATGGTATTAAGTGTGGATGTCCGGCATCACCAGGCCTCCATGTTGTTTAGGTAGGGAAAGTATTTTCCTGCTGAGACGTGGTCTTTTGCGGGCCCATATGAATTCTATGAACGTTGATTGTGTTTGTTTGAAGTAACTTGTGGGGATGTGGATAGGTAGGGCCTGAAAGAGATACAGGAATTTAGGGAGAATACTCATTTTGCGTATATTACCACATGTTAGGGACCCAACCGTTTTCCGGAGAGGGGGGAAGTTAAGTTCGAAAAGTTTTGAGAACCGTGGGGGCATGAACGTGCCCAAATATTTCAGGGCGGTGTCCATCCATATTAATTTAAAGCTCGCTTGGAGGTGTGTAAGATGTGATTGTGATATGCCAACCCCCATCGCCTCTGATTTGGGAAAAAAATGTTTTAGGTTGTAGAGTGCGCCGTACGTTTCAAATTCAAATAGTAGGTTTGGGAGGGGGAACATCATATCGTCTGCATAAGCTGATATTTTTTGCGAGTGTCCCACTTCAATACCGGAGATATCTGGATTAAACCTCACATGACACAGGATAGGTTCCAAGGATAGGGCAAAAAGGAGGGGCAAGAGCGGGCATCCCTGTCTCGTCCCCTTAGTAATCGGAAAGGGGTCGGAAGTCACTCCATTGGCCCTGACCCTTACTGACGGGCCAGAGTATACGGAAGAGATCCAGTTGAGCATAGTGCTCCCCAAGCCTGCATGTTTCGGGGTCACGAACATAAAGGGCCATTGCACCCGATCGAAGGCCTTCTCCGCGTCCGTACCAATGAACACACATGGCGTTTTGGTGGTATTGGCTACATGTAGTAGATTGAGGACTTTAGACGTGTCGTCTCTGGCTTCTCTGGATGGTACAAAGCCTACTTGGTCTAGATGGATCAGGTAAGGTAAGTGATGCTGTAGTCTGGTTGCTATGATTTTAGTAAATAATTTAAGGTCAGTATTTAACAGGGATATGGGCCGGTAGCTCCTGCACAGGATGGGGTCTTTACCATCCTTTGGGATCACTGAAATTTGGGCTTGAAGGGTAGATCTGTGAAATGTTCTCCTCTTGCCTATATCATTGAATAGTTTAACTAAGTGGTTTCCGAGAGAGGGGAGCAAGGTTTTGTAATATTGAATCATTAGGCCGTCTGGCCCTGTGCTTTCCCTGGTTTAGTGTTTCCTATGGCTAGTTGGACTTCAGGTAGTGTAATGGGGTCTTACAGTTGTTCACTCGCTTCAGCCGTTAATGAAGGCATCTGAGAGGAGGATATGTATTTCGCCATTTGAGCCCCAGAAGATTTTACCCCCTTCCTGACCAGAGCACTTTTTACAATTGTGCACTGCGTCACTTTAAGTGACAATTGCATGGTCGTGCAACGTTGTACGGTGTACCCAAACAAAATTGATGTCCTTTTTTTCCCACAAATAGAGCTTTCTTTTGGTGGTATTTGATCAACAAAAAAAGACCGACAATTTTGAGAAAATTTATTTTATTTTTTTACTTTCTGCAATAATAAATATCCCCAAAATACCCTAAACCTCTCACAAACCGAACCTAGCCCGGTTCTCTCATCCTTAGTCAAAAAATGGTGTCATCCAAATTGTGTAAATCTTAGTAGCTGCAACCACCAATGGTTCTAAAATTACAAATAACAATACATATGGTACTCTGTTGTTTAAGGCTTATTACATGTTCCTATAGTTTGGTTTCAATTATTACAAACACATTGAAAAGAGGAGCTTTGGTACTTTCACATAATATAAGGTGGAAATTCCATTGGAAGAGATGTACAATTTTGAAGCTGCTTGGAAGTGAAAAAAGTAAGCTGAAATCAATTGTTAAATACATGCACATACCCTTAGTTGTCTATACTCCAGAAGTTCTGAAAACTATGCAGCATATCAGCCTCAGCTAGGAAGTGGGTGCCTTGGCCTAACACTCATACACCTTACCACTGATCTTTCCATAGTAAAGTGTAAGAGAAAGGCAGGCCAAAGTGATGACTTCCTAGCTGAAGATACTATTTGCATAACATAAGGCCCTATGTTTTTGGGTTCCTGTTGTGTTCTAGAAGACTACTATGTATGGGGAGGATTAGAGCATCTGACAATGTTTCTGTTGATGTCTGTGCTTTCCTGTACTGTAAGGTGACCAGATTTTTAAAATGAAATCCGGGGACATATAAAAAATTTTTTTACTAGTAATGGCGGCAATCAGCGACTCTCTGCCCGTCGCCGCCCGCCTCACAGCCTGTCAAGTCTTACTCTCCAGGCCCCGGCTACTACTGGGTGGGGAGCGGAGGAAGATCACTCCGCCAGGGAAGGCAAGGAGATAGGCAGGCGGCTGGCTGGGACTTGAGCCAAGGCAGAAGAACATGCGAGTGGAGCTGAATGGGCATCCACCGGAAACTGAAGAAATATTCCCTCCGCTCTGACCAGCACATGATCATCAGAAAGGGGTACAGATAATGGAAAAAAATACACCCCCTAAGCTAGTAGGAGCGGTGGAGCACTGACTGTCTTTGAAATTGCCCCAGCCCCTGTTCAAATCAAAACCGGGGACAGACTTGGTCCGGGGACAGTGTCCTCAATACGGGGGCTGTCCCCGGAAACCGGGGATGTCTGGTCACTCTACTGTACTGGTGATGGCCACTGCCTTCACTTCACTTTTTACTTACCTAAGTCACATAACCCTCCACCTCTTCCAGTAAAACAATGATCAGCTGAAGATGTCCAAGCCAGCTGACCAGTTTTGTTGCTGCTCCTTGCGTTGTCACATCATGACACAGTCTTCAGTACTCTGGAAGCACCTCTCCAATGAACCCTGTAAGGACCCCTCCAATTTTTACAACCTTGTGAAGACCCAATGAGAAGGGTCCTTGTTGTCAGGGAAAGACTTGGGCACTCAAAGATGGTCATTCTCACACTGCAGCCAAGAAGAAAGATGACTTGAGACCTAGCCTGACACATGATCACAGATTCAGGTAGGCATTCAGGGGTTTTAGATCCATTTTGTAACCTGTACACCTGTCATTAGTTAGAGGGGGTGGGAATGGAAAAAGTGCAGTGGAATGGGGTTTGGCTGGAGCTCTACTTTAAATTAATAGATAATTTGTTGTTTCTAGTTCTGACCTACAGACTTGTTTTGTAATAAGTGCACTTATTATGAACCAGTACTAAGTAGGAAGCAGAACCTGAATATGTAATAATACCTGTTTCCATGTACACATATACTTACGATATTAATTCTCAGTGATAAGATTATTTTCAGCTGATCACATACACATATACATAATGGATATACACCGATCATCCATAACAATATGACCACCCACCTAACACGTTGAGGCATGGACTCCACTAGACCTCTGAAGGTATGATGGCTTGGTGTTATTTGGCACCAAGCCATCAGCAGCAGATCCTTTAAGTCCTGTAAGTTACGAGGTGGGGCCTCCATGGATCAGGCTTGGTTTTCCAGCACATCCCACAGATGCTCGATTGGATTGAAATCTAAAGGCCATTTCAACGCCTTGAACTCTTTGTTGTGTTGCTTAAACCATTCTTGAATTCATCAGACCAGGCCACCTTTTTCCATTGCTCTGTGGTCCAATTCTGATGCTCATGTGCCCATTGTAGGCGTTTTGGCTGTGGACACGAGTCAGCATGGGCATTCTGACCGGTTTGCGGCTACATAGTCCATACACAACAAACTGCGATATACGGTGTGTTCTGACACCCTTCTATTGGAACCAGCATTACCTTTTCCAGCAATTTGATCTACAGTAGCACTTATATTAGGTCAGACTACACGGGGAAGCCTTTCTTCCCCAAGTGCATTAATAGGCTTTGGCCGCTCATGACCCTGTCCTCCCTTGGACCACTTTTGGTCGGTCCTGACCAATACAGACCAGGAACATCCCACAAGAGCAGCAGTTCTGTAATTTCTTTAACCACTTGCCGACCGTCTAACGACGATATACGTCGGCAGAATGGCATGGCTGCGCAAAGCAACGTACCTGTACGTTGCTTTGAATTTGTGACCGTGACCGTGCCCACGGGACCCATGGACTCGATGTCCGCCGATGTCCCGCGATTGTGTCACAGAGCTGCAGAACAGGGAGGTGCCTATGTAAACAAGGCATTTCTCTGTTCTGCCTAGTGACAGGACAGTGATCTACTGCTCCCTGTCATCGGGGAGTCACTTGTAGCCCACCCCCCCCACAGTTAGAATCACTCCCTAGGACACACTTAACCCCTTCATCGCCCCCTAGTGTTTAAGCCCTTCCCTGCCAGTGTAATTTACACAGTAATCAGTGCATTTTTATAGCACTGATCGCTGTATAAATGACAATGGTCCCAAAATAGTGTCAAAAGTGTCTGATGTGTCCGCCATAATGTCGCAGTCACGATAAAAATCGATGATTGCCACCATCACTAATAAAAAATAATAATAATAAAAATGCCATAAAACTATCCCCTATTTTGTAGAAGCTATAACATTTGCGCAAACCAATCAATATACGCTTATTGCGATTTTTTTTTTACCAAAAATATGTAGAAGAATACATATTGGCCTAAACTGAGAAAGAATTTAGTTTTTTTAATATATTTTTTGGGGATATGTATTATAGCAAAAAGTTAAAAATATTGCTTTTTTTTCAAAATTGTCGCTCTTTTTTTTGTTTATAGCGCAAAAAAAAAACGCAGAGGTGATCAAATACCACCAAAGGAAAGCTCCATTTGTGGGAAAAAAAGGACGTCAATTTTGTTTGGGTGCAACGTCGCACGACCGCGCAATTGTCAGTTAAAGCGACGCAGTGACGAATCGCAAAAAAATGCTCTGGTCGGGAAGGGGGTAAATTCTTCTGGGGCTGAAGTGGTTAAACAAGTTGTCTAGTCATTACAATTTGGTCCTCGTTGTCAAAGCTATTCAAATCCTTATGCCGCGTACACACGGCCGTTTTTAATGTCATTGAAAAAAAACAACGTTTTTCTTGACGTGATTTTTCGTGTTTCCTCTCAAGCCTGCCTTGCCTACACACTATCGTGAAAAAAATGCTCGATTATTAATGTTATTAACTTTACCTGTCAGTGGTCATAATGTTATGGCCAATCAGTGTATATCAGAAAATCATTGAGAGAAATTTATTCTGGAGCAGCGTTTGTACGGAACCCAACCAGCATCTAGCTTTCAATTTCAAAGCTCAACGGAAAAAGCTGATTGGTTACTATGCACAGCTGCTCCAGATTCTGTTTGCTCCAGTTTTTGGAAATTCCCCCCATTGTGTAAATACAGTATTTTCTCAAAGCAGAGTGCCCCTTTGGTAGTGTGTGCCTGATAGGGACATGTGAATCGTGACATCATTTGTTGACAACCACACAGAAGGTGAACAAGAAACCTCGTGGTGTGATGAGTACAGTGACTAAGCTGTTTTTTTATCCCTGGCTTCTTCCTGTACAGCACAGCGTTAATGCCAGCATTGTGTGCGTCTCAATAGAACCTCACATCACAGTGACACCATGCTCTGTCTTTATTAAAAATGTCACCAAAACGAAGAGAAAGGGCAAGAGCCCCCTAACTCAATTACTCTTACTGGGTTATATTTGGATATATTTCCCAAAAAATGACAGCATGACAGACATCCCATCATTGCTGTCTTCTGCTGCAATAAACAAAGTTTACTTCACCCCCCCCCCTTTCCCACTCTCATATTTGGATAAATATATACATATATATTAATAAAAAATTTTTTTGGTGCTGTGTGTGTATATATATATATGTAGCGGCCTCACCCCGTCCTCTTTAGCTAGGGCTCTTGGTGCCCGCAATGAAGCACGCTGCATCCCCACTATCAGAGCGGGTGATGTGGTTGAATGTGGAAGGTTATTTGGAGGACTAGGCTTCCTCAATAACTCCGGGGCTTGCACCCGGAGCGTACTGTCATCTATGGACATGGGGGAGTCCTGTGGCTTACTCTGCACGGGTAGCGGGCGTCTGTCCCAGCCCTTCTGGTGAAACAGCTCGTCTATTTCTCCGTCATCCCCACAGTCCGACAGCGACTCTAGGTCGGAGGTGTCATACATCTCGGCGGGAAGGTAGTCCCTAGTGGACGGAGAACTACCCTCCCCTGCGGGCTCCACCAGATGTGAACTCCCGACACCTCCAACCACACACACAGTCCCAGCCCCTGGCTCACCTGGACCTTTTTCAGCACTGGGATGTCCAGGATTCTTCTGACCGGATCCATCCAGGTCCGGCAAGCAGCGGGGTGAAGCTCGACCACGACCACAGGAGGCCTGCACCAGGCCTATCTTCCTCTTCGGGGGTGGCAGCAGGGAGTCTGTGGTGACCGAAGCAGTGTCCTCGGATTTTTCTCTCTCAGTCTCTGGTTGGGCAGTCACTTCGCCCTGGTCAGCGCGTACGGGAACCTCCGCAGAGGCTTTGATCTCTCCCTCCGGAGTGGCGGTTCCTGTGATGCAGTTGAGGCGTAGGGCCCGGGGCCTTTCCGTGTGTGGTTCAACCTCAAAAAGGAACTCCTTGCATGCTTCGCATCGCCCGAATGGCTTTAGTTGGACCACCAGTCCCGAGCATCCGGGACAGATCACACCGAGGGCCTCCGTCTCTCTGCATGAATACAGAGCCAACTGTCCTCGGGGTCTAAGTCTTATTCCCGTGTCTGTCAGGGGAGCAGCAAATGCAGTCATCTTGAAAGGATAAGGTACCGACATCCACTGGGAGCCTGAGTTCACTCCGACCACTTGCTGCTTCATCACGCGCTGACCACGCGCCAGAGTCTCCACATGTATCTCCACACGTGGCCAGACTCCTCCCACGACTTGCACACTTTCGCGGGCTTCCGCCAGCCTCCGCCCACGAATTGTACAGTCACTGGGTGCCTCGTGGCGCAGTGCAGCAAAAGTCCCCACATGTAGTTCGTCACACGGCTGGACTCCTCCCTCTTCCCGCTCTTTCTGCATGGGCCTCTCTCGGTTTTTCAGAGAAATTTCCACGACTTCGAGCACAGGGACGCACTTTGGCCAATCACATGGCCGACCTGCTCGGACCTCCTTCGGGCAGCAAAGTTCAAACACAGCCGTTCCAAACCTCAGGGTCAACACACATTTCATCCCGGACTCACGAGCCCCCACGTGTAGCGGCCTCACCCCGTCCTCTTTAGCTAGGGGTATGTCACGCGACAGAGTGAGGTGCGCTACGGCCCATGTCCTCCCCATGGCTGTGGGTGAGGTGAAGGCCAGTACCAATCTTTTCCTCGGGCCAAATGTGTGCTGGTTATGAGGGTCAGTCCCTCCGTGCCAGAATCTCCCTTTGCTCCCATTAACAGAGTCCAAACACCCATCAAAGTCCAAACTCAGGTTTATTGCGTATCTCCACATACAGTCAAATGCAACGGCATGATACGATGGGGGAGCAGGTCGAGGCACTGTACAGGTTCCTAGTCCCTACACTCCCTGTGCTATGACCAGGGGTTGCAGGAGTCTTGATTAGAGCTCCTCCGCTGCGCTGTAGCCCCTATCAGGGGAAGATGTCCTCCAAGGGAGTTACCGAAGGCCCATCCGTCACCGGGTTGACATTGCACCGGGTCTTCGGACGGGTGACCTCCCCAGCCTCCTCACCTCAGATGCGGGTCCCCTCGCAAGGGGCGCCCTGGAGCAACTTCACCCTCGCGGGACCCAGTCGGAGTCACCGGGTCCCAGGCCTCCTCAATAGTACCTCACCCCAGGCTGAAGGTGCCTGGGATGGACTCCATCTTCATTCCGGCCAGGCCTAGGGCGCCTAGGCCGGAACCTTGAACCGCCCGCACCCAGGCCTAAGGTGCCTGGGTGCGTGAAGAGATGATCCCCGAAGACGAACCTCGTGGCAAGGGCGTCTCCCCCTTTTATCTCCTCCCATCGACACCACGGCGGGTTCCCCACCCCAGCCGTACCATCTCCGCAAAGGGACAAAAAGGGTAGCACTGTGGTAGTGATTCTACCCTGAGCCAGTAGGTACACTAACACCCACTGGTCAAGGAGAATATCGCACCACCCAATCCTCCACGAATAACAAAAAGGGGTCTGAACCCTAACATAATTACACACCTGGGTCACACTACCCCCAGGTGTATCCCACTAAATTGAGGACCCCGCTACACATATATATGTATTTTTTTTATTTTTTTTGGTGCTGTGTGTATGTATATATGTATGTGTGTATATATATATATCTATATATATAGATATATATATAAATGTTATTTTATTTTTTCTGGTACTGCAATTGCCTAGGCAAGACTGACATTCACGCCCACCCACAGCCCCCACAGCCCCCACATCCGAATTCTGCCTTTTACATGTGCAAAGACAAAACAAATATGCATGCACATAAACAGCCACAGAGTCCTTACATCTGTACATGCATCAGAACAGCTGGCGCTAGAGGAGTTGCAGGGCCAAAACGGGAGGGGAATAAAATAAAAAATACAAGTTAACCACTTAACGACCGCTCACTGTATATATACGTCGGCAGAATGGCACCGACAGGCACAATCACGTAGAGCATACGTGATTGCCTTTGTACAGTTGGGGGGTCCGATCGGACCCCCCTCCTATACAGTGAGCGGTGGCTAAGTGTCCGGGAGCGTTCCGGGATGAGGGGGCAGCCATTCATTTCTGGCCACCCCCTCGCGATCGCTCCCGGCGAATGGAAATGCCCCCTCTGTCTGTGTCAGACAGAGGGAGCAGGAGGAAGTGATGTCATCTCTGGTGCGGCGCTCACATATACCGAGCGCCGTACAAGAGAAGATATCAGGTTAGTGCACACAACACTACACTGACACCAGGACACATAGGGACATAAATCGCCCCCCCAGGCCCCCCAGATCACCCCAGATCACCCCCCCAGCCCCCAGTCACAGTGTCACTGATTGCAGTGACCATTTATTTAGTGATCACTGCAATCAGTGACATTTGTGACTGTAAAAGTGTCACCAAAGTTTAGTCTTAGGTCCAGTGTAGCCCCCTAACCCCCCCTAATAAAGGTTTAACCCCCTGATCACCCCCCAGATAACCCTTTCACCGCCTATCACCACTGTCGCTTAGCGATCATTTTTCTGATCGCTGTCTTAGCGTCAGTGATGCCGATCGGCAGCCAGTAATTTTTTTTAGGTTCGCCGCAGGTTTTTATAGCGTCAGGTACCCCAATATATTATCTAATAAAGGTTTAACCCCCTTGATCGCCCCCCAGGTAACCCTTTCACCCCCTATCACCACTGTCACTAAGCGATCGTTTTTCTAAACGCTGTCTTAGTGTCTGTAATGCAGATCGGTAGCCGGTAATTTTTTTTAGGTTCGCCGCAGGTTTTTATAGCGTCAGGTACCCCAATATATTATCTAATAAAGGTTTAACCCCCTTGATCGCCCCCCAGGTAACCCTTTCACCCCCTATCACCACTGTCGCTAAGCAATTGTTTTTCTAAACGCTGTCTTAGTGTCGGTGATGCAGATCGTAGCCAGTAATTTTTTTTAGGTTCGCTGCAGGTTTTTATAGCGTCAGGTACCCCAATATATTATCTAATAAAGGTTTAACCCCCTTGATCGCCCCCCAGGTAACCCTTTCACCCCCTATCACCACTGTCACTAAGCGATCGTTTTTCTAAACGCTGTCTTAGTGTCTGTGATGCAGATCGGTAGCCGGTAATTTTTTTTAGGTTCGCCGCAGGTTTTTATAGCGTCAGGTACCCCAATATATTATCTAATAAAGGTTTAACCCCCTTGATCGCCCCCCCAGGTAACCCTTTCACCACCATCACCACTGTCGCTAAGCAATTGTTTTTCTAAACGCTGTCTTAGTGTCGGTGATGCAGATCGGTAGCTGGTAATTTTTTTTAGGTTCGCCGCAGGTTTTTATAGCGTCAGGTACCCCCATATATTATCTAATAAAGGTTTTAACCCCCTGATTGCCCCTAGTTAACCCTTTCACCAGTGATCACCATATAAGTGTTACGGGTGACGCTGGTTAGTTAGTTTGCTTTTTATAGTGTCAGGGCACCCGCCGTGTATATAACCCAATAAAGGTTTAACCCCCTGATCGCCCGGCGGGTGATATCAATTAGGTTTTAGCGTCAGAGAGGGTCTGAGTCACACCCCAGGCAGCGTCAGGTTAGTGCCAGTAACGCTAACACCCACGCGTGAAGCATACACCCCCCTTAGTGGTATAGTATCTGAACAGATCAATATCTGATCTGATCAGATCTATACTAGCGTCCCCAGCAGTTTAGGGTTCCCAAAAACGCAGTGTTAGCGGGATCAGCCCAGATACCTGCTGGCACCTGCGTTTTGCCCCTCCGTCCAGCCCAGGCCACCCAAGTGCAGTATCGATCGATCACTGTCACTTACAAAACAAAAACACACATAACTGCAGCGTTCGCAGAGACAGGCCTGATCCCTGCGACTCCAGTGCTGTAGGAGGTGATTTCACCACCACAGTTAAAAAAAAAAAGCTAATATGCCGAAGCATTGGGGCAGCAGGGGCGGAGGAGCGATTTTGCTCCTAATGCCGCGTACATACGGTCGAAATTCCGACGGAGGCTTGCCCGTGGAAAAGTCCGACCATGTGTGTGCGGCATAACTTTTTTGCGGGAGGATGCCCCCATGCTTCGGCATATATAAATGGTGCGTGTATGCCCATCATTGGAAGTGGGTGGATGAAGGGCGGTATTCTAATGGTGGGCATACCCACCGATCAATCTCTTTTTTCGTTCAGCCAACTGGCTGCATGAAATAAAAAGATTACAATACATGTCCAACAAGGACCAGCAACGTACTGGTATGTTGCTGGACTTTGAATGTTTATACCAGAATGATGCCTGCGGGTTTAGGTATCATCTTGGTATCATTCTTTTCAGCCTGCGGCTGGCTTTCATGTAAAAGCAATCCTAGCGGCTAATTAGCCTCTGGACTGCTTTTACAAGCAGTGGGAGGGAATGCCCCCCCCCCGGATATAAAAAGCGCCATTGGGAAATTGGGAAAGCATTTTATCACACCGATCTTGGTGTGGTCAGATGCTTTGAGGGCAGAGGAAAAATCTAGGGTCTAGAAGACCCCAGTTTTTTCAAAAAAAGAGTACCTGTCACTACCTATTGCTATCATAGGGGATATTTACATTCCCTGAGATAACAATAAAAATGATAAAAAAAAAATACTTGGAAGGGACAATTTAAAAATAAAATAAAAAAGCAAAATTAATAAGAAAAAAAAAGAAAAAAAAAAGCACCCCTGTCCTGCCCTGCTCTTGCCCAATGGCGAACGCAAGCGTCGGTCTGGCGTCATATGTAAACAGCAATTGCACCATGCATGTGAGGTATCACCGCGAAGGTCAGATCGAGGGCAATCATTTTAGCAGTAGACCTCCTCTGTAAATCTACTGGGGTAACCTGTAAAGGCTTTTAAAGGCTTTTAAAAATGTATGTAGTTTGTCGCCAATGCGCGTTTGTGCGAAATTTTAAAGCATGTCGTGTTTGGTATCTATGTACTTGGCCTAAGATCATCTTTTTTATTTTATCAAACATTTGGGCAATATAGTGTGTTTTAGTGCATTAAAATTAAAAAAAGTGTATTTTTTAACCCAAAAAATGCGTTTGAAAAATCGCTGCGCAAATACTGTGTAGAAAAAAAAATGCAACACCCACCATTTTAATCTGTAGGGCCTTTGCTTTAAAAATATATATAATGTTTGGGGGTTCAACATAATTTTCTTGCAAAAAAAAAAAAATGTTTTCATGTAAACAAAAAGTGTCAAAAAGGGCTTTGTCTTCAAGTGGTTAGAAGAGTGGATGTAAGCTTCCTAATGTTGTGTATAAAATGCCAGAACAGTTCAAAACCCCCCCAAATGACCCCATTTTGGAAAGTAGACACCCCAAGCTATATACTGAGAGGCATGTCGAGTCCATGGAATATTTTATATGTTGACACAAGTTGCGGAAAAAACAACAATTTTTTTTTTTTTTTTTGCACAAAGTTGTCACTAAATGATATATTGCTCAAACATGCCATGGGCATATGTGGAATTACACCCCAAAATACATTCTGTTGCTTCTCCTGAGTACGGGGATACCACATGTGTGAGACTTTTTGGGAGCCTAGCCACGTACGGGACCCCAAAAACCAAGCACCGCCTTCAGGCTTTCTAAGGGTGTAAATTTTTGATTTCACTTCTCACTGCCTATCACAGTTTCGGAGGCCATGGAATGCCCAGATAGCACAAAACCCCCCCAAATGACCCCATTTTGGAAAGTAGACACCCCAAGCTATTTGCTGAGAGGTATTGTGAGTATTTTGCAGATCTCGCTTTTTGTCACAAAGTTTTGAAAATTGAAAAAAAAAAAATATATATATATATATTTTCTTTCTTCATTTTCAAAAACAAATGAGAGCTGTAAAATACTCACCATTCCTCTCAGCAAATAGCTTGGGGTGTCTATATTCCAAAATGGGGTCATTTGGGGGGGTTTTGTGCGATTTTGGCATTTTATGGCCTTCAAAACTGTGATAGGTAGTGAGGAGTGAAATCAAAAATTTGTGCCTAGAAATCCTGAAGGCGGTGCTTGGTTTTCGGGGTCCCGTACGCGGCTAGGCTCCTAAAAAGTCCCACACATGTGGTATCCCCGTGCTCAGGAGAAGCAGAAAAATTTATTTTGGGGTGCAATTCCACATATAACCATGGCATGTGTGAGCAATATATCATTTAGTGACAACTTTTTGTAATTTTTTTTTTTTGTTTTTTTTTTTTGTCATTATTCAATCAATTGGGACAAAAAAAAATATATTCAATGGGCTCAACAGGCCTCTCAGCAATTTCCTTGGGGTGTCTACTTTCTAAAATGGGGTCATTTGGGGGGGTTTTGTGCTATTTTGGCATTTTATGGCCTTCGAAACTGTGATAGGTAGTGAGGAGTGAAATCAAAAATTTGCGCCCTTAGAAATCCTGAAGGTGGTGCTTGGTTTCCGGGGTCCCGTACGCGGCTAGGCTCCCAAAAAGTCCCACACATGTGGTATCCCCGTACTCAGGAGAAGCAGCAAAATGTATTTTGGGGTGAAATTCCACATATAACCATGGCATGTGTGAGCAATATATCATTTAGTGACAACTTTTTGTAATTTTTTTTTTTTTAGTCATTATTCAATCACTTGGGACAAAAAAATAAAAAATTCAATGGGCTCAACATGCCTCTCAGCAATTTCCTTGGGGTGTCTACTTTCCAAAATGGGGTCATTTGGGGGGGTTTTGTACTGCCCTGTCATTTTAGCACCTCAAGAAATGAGATAGGCAGTCATAAATTTAAAGCTGTGTAAATTTCAGAAAATGTACCCTAGTTTGTAAACTCTATAACTTTTGCGCAAACCAATAAATATACGCTTATTGACATTTTTTTTACTAAAAACATGTGGCTGAATACATTTTGGCCTAAATGTATGACTACAATTGAGTTTATTCGATTTTTCTTATAACAAAAAGTAGAAAATATCATTTTTTTTCAAAATTTTCGGTCTTTTTCCGTTTATATCGCAAAAAATAAAAATCGCAGAGGCAATCAAATACCATTAAAAGAAAGCTCTATTTGTGGGAAGAAAAGGACGCAAATTTCGTTTGGGTACAACATTGCATGTCCGCACAATTTACAGTTAAAGCAGCGCAGTGCTAAATTCTGAATTCACCTCTGGTCCTCTAGCTACCAAATGGTCCGGGGCTTAAGTGGTTACGGGCTCGTTCACACTTACTTTGGTCTCTGAAGCGTGATCTGCATTCAGCTCTTGAGAGGCAGCGAGGGGGAGCTGCATTACGATTGCGGTGGGGATGTGGTGAAAAAGGCTTGAACCCCCCCAGCGCGCTGCAACTGCGTACATTGCACTTGGTTGTGGGGCACTTGCAGGGCGGCCTCATTCACTTAAATAGGGTGCACTCGGCCCACGCTACACCTTTCAAAAGCAACAGGGGGTACAATTCCTGACACAAAGCAAAGGGGAAGTGATTGGCAGGCAGTAAAAACATGTGTATTTTTACCTCTCAACCGTGTGAACGAGCCCTTAGCATAAAGTCAGATATTACAGAGCTTTATATACTGTAAATATCGTCCCTGCACCTGCACTGTTTAACCACTTCAGATCCGCGCTATTGCCGAAAGACCTGAAGTGCTGCGAACCTGAAGTGCCGGGTGGACGTCCCTGGAAGTCCATTGTATTTCTCCCTCCCTGCGCGCCCCCGCGAGCGCGCATCGGGGAAAATCTGTGTTGGCCGTGTGCCTTGGACACAGCCAATCACAGATCGTGCTGTATGGCCAATCACAGAGGCCATTCAGCACTCGATATCACCGTCCAATGAGAGATGATCTCAAATGTAAACATATGACATCATCTCTCATTGCAGGCTGGACGTGCATGGTTTTCTCCCTCCCCGCGCGCCCCCACGAGCGTGCATCGGGGAAAATCTGTGTTGGCCGTGTCCCTTGGACACAGCCAATCACAGATCGTGCTGAATGGCCAATCACAGAGGCCATTCAGCACTCGATCTCACCGTCCAATGAGAGATGATCTCAAATGTAAACATATGAGATCATCTCTCATTGCCGGCTCTCCCTCCTCACACAGAGACTGCGTGTGAGGAGGGAGAGAGATCTGTGCTGTTAAAAGTGAGTGTAAAAAAAAAACACACCTTACAGTCAAAAACACAGTGCCCACAGTCCCTGCCAGTGCCATCTGCCGCCAGTGCCATCTGCCGCCAGTCCCATCTGCCGTCAGTGCCATCTGTGCCACATGTCAGTGCCATCTGCCATCAGTGCCACCTGTCAGTGCCATCTGCCATCAGTGCAACCTGTCAGTGCCATCTCATCAGTGCCACCTGTCAGTGCCACGTGCCATCTTTTATTAGCATCTCTAGTGCCACGTATCAGTGTCACGTGTCATCAGTGTCACGTGTCATCAGTGTCACGTATCAGTGCTACGTATCAGTGTCATCAGTGTCACCAGTACCATGTATTAGTGCCACCTGTCAGTGTCACGTGTCATCAGTGCCTTCTGTCATCGCCAACAATGGCTAAAAGATTATATTCAGCCGAGGAGGCATACGATATACTTGCGGCTGACGGGAGCAACGGGGAGCTCTCCGATTCGGATTCCTCCGCAAATTCAAATTATGAGTCTGACGTGGACTACGAGCCTATACTTAGCAGTGAATCACTGACAACCTCAGAGGAGGAGGAGGGCCCGCCCACCAGACGAAGGCGTTCTGCTGAGGAGGCAGTGCCATCCATCAGCACCACAGTGCCATCCACCAGCACCGCAGTACCTCAGCAAACAAGGCCACGTACCAGTGGGGTTTCACCTCAGTCCCAAAGGGTTAGGTCCCATGCCAGCCTTCCCTATTCTCTTCAGTACCCCTTGTGGCTTCCTCCTAATTCAGGAGAAGCCAACATCCCCCCTTTCACTGCCCAGCCAGGAGTCCAGGTGGACACAGAAAATTTTGCCCCGATTGACTTTTTTAATTAAATTTTTACTGAGGACATGCTTGCATCGATTGTGGCCCAGTGCAACCTTTATGCACAACAATTTATAGCAAGCAACCCAACGTCCTATTATGCCCGTCCCTACGAATGGAGAGCCTATACAGTGGAGGAGTTTAGAATTTTTTTGGGCCTCACATTCTGTATGGGACTAAACAGAAAAAATCAAGTACGTTCATATTGGTCATCCCGCCCCATCTACCATATGCCCATCTTTTCCTCAGCAATGCCCAAAAGCAGATATCTCATGATTATGAGATTCCTACACTACAACGACAATACCCAGTGCCCTCCCCGAAATGACCCAAATTTTGATAAGCTTTATAAAATTCGGCCACTACTAAATTATCTTTCTGAAACCTTCCCTCAGTTGTTTACCCCAGAACAACACGCATGCGTGGATGAGTCCCTTATAACATTTTCTGGCAGGCTGGGCATAAAACTATTTATTCCCACCAAAAGGGCCCGCTATGGGGTGAAGCTCTATAAATTGTGCGACCGAGCCACGGGGTATACGTATGCCTTCATTGTATACGAAGGGAAGGACACCCAGCTGTGCCCCCCTAATTGCCCAGACTACATTGGAACCAGCGGGAAAGTCGTTTGGAAACTCATAAACCCACTCCTGGAGAAAAGCTACCACTTGTATGTGGACAATTTTTATACAAGTTTGCCCCTGTTCCGAAACCTTCACAGAAAGAACACTCCAGCATGTGGCACCGTACGGACGAACCGGAAGGGCTTTCCTCAAAGCCTCGTCAACAAGAAATTAAGAAGAGGGGAGGCGGCGAGTTTACGCAATGAGGAAATTCTGTCTGTGAAGTGGAGGGACAGAAGGGATGTCTATGTGCTTTCTTCCATCCACAACAATACATTTGTTGAGATCACCAGGAGGAATGGCCGGATCCAAAAACCAACATGTATCTACGAATACAATAAGTTCATGGGGGGTGTCGACTTCAACGACCAAATGCTCGAACCCTACCTTTCCACAAGACGAACATACCAGTGGTATAAAAAAGTTTCAATCTATTTGTTTAATTTGGCCATGTTCAACTCCTATGTAATATATCAGAAATCCACTGAAAGACCCAAATCCTTCCTTTTCTTCCAGGAGGAAACCACCACTGCCCTTTTATACCCGAACGACCCACCAGAAAACATTAGATCCGATGTGATTAGCTGACTCTCCGAGCGCCACTTTCCAGATAAAATCTCTCCCAGACCAACAGGCCAAAAACGTCAGAGAAAATGCCGGGTGTGCTCCAGAGGAGGAGTGAGAAGAGACACCACTTTTTATTGTGCCCAATGTCCTTCCCAATCAGGCCTCTGCGTAGTTGGCTGTTTCCGCCTTTACCATACCAAACTCAATTATTAGTTCATTTCCTGCCATTTACCTTCACACCCATTATGCCTCTGCTTGCTCTGTAACTGACCCTGGCTTGTTATTCGACCACGCTTCTGCCTCTTGATTCTGTTTTATACCTCTGCCTGATCTGGAACTGACCCTGGACTATTATTTGACCACGCTTTTGCCTACCAATTCTGTACATACCTCTGCCTGATCTGGAACTGACCCTGGCTTATTATTCGACCACGCTTCTGCCTACCGATTCTGTACATACCTCTGCCTGATCTGGAACTGACTGTTTGACCATGCTTTTTGCCTGCCTCTTGGACTGATCTTTTACCCTGCCAGTGGACTAGTGGGATTCATAGCACATGGATCTCACATATGTGAGGGGCTCCAGAATTGTTTTTCTGGATGAAGAAAACAATTGTTTTTGTTTTCTCATTCCTAGATTAGGGTCTGGAGACTCGGAGGCTTCAAAGAGATTTGGGTGGGAGAAGCCTCTACCCCTGTCCCCATTCTGTCCTGAACGAGGCCCTACTTCTGCCTGCTGCCTGTAGGACCTATGCCATCATGCTTCTGCCTGTCGCGTGAACTGACCACACCACATGGACCTTCCTACTACCAGGACCAATATTTTGGCACTGCTGACAATCTCTGCCTGCACTGACCCTGGACTGTATATGGACAGTATCCCTGCCTGCTGCCTAGACAATTGTGTATATCGTTGCTGACCAAGTCCCTGCCTGCTGCCTGGACCAGTGCTATCCTCCTGTGGACATCTGTGCTACTAGAACCACAGGTAATCCTTTGTTTACCCTTTGCTCGGCATAATGTATTTTGGGGTGTAATTCTTGGTATGTGCATGCTATGTGTCCCTAGAACATCTGATGGTGTCCCTTGCATGTTGGGCCTCTGTATGTGGCCAGGCTGTGTAAAAGTCTCACACATGTGGTATCGTCATACTCAGGAGGAGTAGCAGAATGTATTTTGGGGTGTCATTTTTGCTATGTACATGCTATGTGTTGACAATATCTTATAAATGGACAACTTTGCATAAAAAATTGCGTTTTCATTTTTTGTCCACATTTTCGAAAAACGTCTGGAAAAAAATGAGCCGTTCAAAAGACTCATTATGCCTCATAGATTATACGTTGGGGTGTTAGCTTTCCAAAATGGGGTCACTTTGTGGGCATTTCCATTGTTTTGGTGCTCCAGGGCCTTCAAAAGTGTAATAGGTAGTTGAGAAATGAGATGTGTAATTTATGCTTCTAGAATGCCTGAAGGTGCTATTTCAATATTGGGCCTCTGTATGTGGACAGGCTGTGTAAAAGTCTCACAAATTTGGTATCACAATACTCAAGAGGAGTAGCAGAATGTATTTTGGGGTGTTATTTTTGCTATGTACATGCTATGTGTTGACAATATCTTATAAATGGACAACTTTGCGTAAAAAAAATGCGTTTTAATTTTTTTCACACATTTTCCAAAAACTTCTGGAAAAAAATGAACCATTCAAAAGACTCATTATGCCTCATAGATTATACGTTGGGGTGTTAGCTTTCCAAAATGGGGTCACTTTGTGGGCATTTCCATTGTCCTGGTGCTCCAGGGCCTTCAACAGTATAATAGGTAGTCAACAAGTTAGATGTGTAATTTATGCTCCTAGAACACCTGATGGTGCTCCCTGCATATTGGGCCTCTCTATGTGGCTAGGCTGTAAAAAAGTCCCACACATGTGGTATTGCCATACTCAGGAGAAGTAGCAGAATGTATTTTCGGGCGTCATTTGTGGTATACACATGCCATGTGAGAGAAATAACCTATTACAATTTTGTGGGGGGGGGGGGAGAAAAAATAAAATCTTCATTTTGCAAAGAATTGTGGGAAAAAATTACAACATCAAAAACCTCACCATGCATCTTACTAAATACCTTGGAATGTCTACTTTCAAAAAGGGGTAATTTGGGGGGTATTTGTACTTTCCTGGCTTGTTCGGGTCACAAGAAATTAGATAGGCCACCAGTACATCAGGTGTGATCATTTTTTTATGATTTGCACCACAGCTTGTAGACTCACTAACTTTCACAAAGACCAAATAATATCCACTAATTTGGGTTATTTTTACCAAAGATATGTAGCAGTATAAATTGTGGCCAAAAATTTCTGAAGAAAAATTTATAATTTGCAAAATTTTCCGTCTTTTTTCATTTATAGCGCAAAAAATAAAAAATCCAGAGGTGATCAAATACCACCAAAAGAATGCTCTGTTTGTATGAAAAAAAGGACAAAAAAATTAATTTGGGTACAGTATTACATGACTGAGTAATTGTCAGTCAAAGTGTGAGAGCACCGAAAGCTGAAAATTGGTCCGGGTACGAAGGGGGTTTTAGTGCCCAGTAAGCAAGTGGTTAAAGCATGTGTATAACCAAATTTGACTCACCTAAAATAAATAGTACATAATATTCCATACTACAAAGGATCCTTATTCTATTTCCTTGCAATGAGCGTTTCTTTGAAATGAGCACAGTACATTTCCCTGTTGTGTCAATTGTGCAATGGCAAAACCTGTTAGACACTGAAATGAGAAGCAATGGCACTATCAAATCTGAATTTCAGGTATGCCAATTCTTACATAGTTAGCATAGGCGTGCGCATGGGGTGTGCCAGGGCGCACCCTAATCACCCGTGCACACAGGTTTTTTTTTTTCAGCCGGGATGTGCCGGAACAGAGTTCCGCCACCTCCGGTGGTGACCCTGTGCTTTCTGCTCAGTACTGTCACTTGCTGTCAGCCTGGCTTCTGTATTGAGAAGTGACAGTGCTCCTCTCTAAGCGGCTGCACCAAACTCTCCCCGCAGCAAGTATAATGTACAGGAAAGGAGAGGGGGGTGCCAATGGCATCACTTGTGCTGAGCATCCAGGCTTTGCCCACAGCAACTACTGCCCGTGTAACAGAGCTGAAGAAGCTTCCACAAGATCCCTCCTTGGCTCTAACCTGGTATGACAAACCACAAGGAAAAGCCAGGGTGGAAGAACATCTCCTGCCCCTCATCCAGACGCGCATCCGGGGGGGAGCTTGGAAAGCAAATTTATGGTGGCATTTGTACAGCTAGGGTAATGGGAGACTGTGATGGAAGAAGAGCATTTACACTGGATGGGGTGTTTGTTCTAGAACTGGGATGTCAAGGATGGAGATTTGGGGGTGGGAGGAGAACTCAGTACTGGGGGAGGGGGGAGATTTTGAGGGAAATGGGGGAGCCATTTTTGGTTTAAATTGGCCATTGAGTTATTCACTCTTGAATTCTGCACTCTGTATGTAGAGCACCCCTAAATCCTGCACGTTGTACGTAGTGCACTCCTGAGCCCTGCATGCTGTACATAGTGCATCCCTGAACCCTAAACTCTGTACATAGTGCACCCCTGAACCCTGTGCTCTGTATGAAGTTCACCCCTGAACCCTGCGCTCTGTACGTAATGCACCCCTGAACCCTGAACTCTGTAAGCAGTGCACCCCTGAATTCTGCACTCTGCACCTAGCACACTCCTGAACCCTGCACTCTCTATGTAGCGCACTCCTAAACCCTGCACTCTGTACATATCATACTTCTGAACCCTGCACTTGGTACATAGCGCACTCCTGAACCCTGCACTCTGTACGTAGTGCATCCCTGAACCCCGCACTCTGTACATAGTGCACCCCTAAATCCTGCACTCCGGATGCAGCGCACCCCTGAATTATGCACTCTGTACTTAGCACACTCCTGAACCCTGCACTCTGTACATATTGAACACCTAAACCCTGCACTCTTTATGTAGCGCATCCCTAAACCCTGCACTCTGTACATATTGCACTCCTGAACCCTGCACTTGGTACATAGGGTACTCCTGAACCCTGCACTCTGTACGTATCGCACTCCTGAACC
The DNA here is from genome assembly GCA_029206835.1 of Rana muscosa. Classification (NCBI taxonomy): domain Eukaryota; kingdom Metazoa; phylum Chordata; class Amphibia; order Anura; family Ranidae; genus Rana; species Rana muscosa. Next base: position 228,415,679 of record CM055121.1, read on the forward strand.
CTGCACTTGGTACGTAGCGCACTCCTGAAACCTGCATTTGGTACGTAGTGCACTCCTAAACTCTGCACTCTGTACAAAGCGCATTCCTGAACCCTGAAACAAAAGGAATAGCACTAAATTTATGCCAAGCCACCTGGCTCCCTCTTCAGCACCACTGCTCTTTTTCCTGGTCCCTCAGACCATCTTACTCAGCTCCCCTGTCTCACCCAGCCTCTCAATAGGGGTCTCTTAGTACCCCGGGATCTCTTATTCTTCCAAGACCTCCACATTCCTGCAGTCCCCTGGACTCCCCTGGACTCGCCTAGTCATTTCAGCTCTTCCAGTCTCCTAGACTCTCCCACCTCAACTCTCTCAGTCCTGTGGGTAAGGAATCTCTGCTCCAACATGGAGTAAGGTCTCTCAAGTGGAGTACCTCTCCTAACAGAAGCCCACACATGTCCTCTGATGGGAGTATGCCTGTCTCCTGGGTGGAGCACACAACTGTCTCCTGACCTATGTCCCTTCATTATAAGGGCTGTGCACACCTGGAAACACATTCTGCAGATCTTAAACAAGACTTGGACACTGGGTTGGAGATGTTTTCCCTCCCACAGCACTTTCTAAATCTTCAAACTCCGGAGCCCAATTCCTGAATACCAAAACCAGAGAAAGCTTTAAAACAGTTTCTCCGCTCAAAACTGATATTCCAGAGTCCTGCACTTTGCTTTTCTGCAAACGCTGGTCCTTTCTAGAACCATTATCACAGTGGCAGGGCCTTGTATTGTCATACTATGTATTTATTGTAATACCTGGAATTAAGCTTTTAGTTGCTGCCCGCCCATCGTCAAATGACGGCTCTCGTTCTGGGACGATGTCATATGATGGCGTCCCAGAACGGCCGCTCTCACACATCCGTGGGGGCGCGCAGACCGGCGATCGCGGCCGCACCGTGTTGCTAGGACATGGCGCGACCCCGATCTTTGTAAAGACGTGTCCGCGGCTCTTTAACCATGTGATCGGCTGTATCCAATCACAGCCGGTCACATGTTAACACGGAGATGCCGGTAATCGGCTCTCCTCGCCTCACACTTACAGAGTGTGTGGCGAGGAGAGACGATCAGCGGCATCTCCACGCAGGGGGACATCTAGGAATGTAATTAGGGCACTGATCATCAGTGCCCTGATTACAGTATAGCAATATAGTGTCACCAATCAGTGCCCACCATTGCCCACCAGTGGCAGCAATCAGTGCCCACCACTACCTACAAGTGCCACCAATCAGTGCCCATTAGCGATGCCAGTCAGTGCTGGCTTTCAATGCCGCCTATCAGTGCTGCCCATCAATGCCCATCACTGCTGTCGATCAATGCCCATCAGTGCCACCCATCAATGTCCATCAGTGCCCATCAGTACCGCCTATCCGTGCTGCCTATCAGTGCCCATCAGTGCCGCCTTTCAGTGTCCACCAGTGCCGTCTATTAGTGCCCATCAGTGCCACCTAACAGTGTCCATCAGTGCTCATCAGTGCCACTTATCAGTGCCACCTATCAGTGCCCATAAGTGTGGCATATTAGTGCCTCCTCATCAGTGCCACCTAATCAGTGCCCATAAGTGCCCCCTCATCAGTGTCCATAAGTGCCACCTCATCAATGCCCACCAGTTCAGTCTATCAGTGCCCATCAGTGCCGCCTCATCAGCGCACATCAGTGAAGGCGAAAAATACTTAGTTACAAAATTTACTGACAGAAATTAATAAAAAACATTTTTTTCAAAATGTTTGGTCTTTTAAAAAAAAAAAAACAGCAGTGATTAAATACCACCAAGAGAAAGCTCTATTTGTGTGAAGAAAATGACAACAATGTTGTTTGTGTACAGTGTAACATGACCATGCAATTGTCATTCAAAGTGCGCTCAGAAGCGAGTGCTCATGAGTGCCCCCATAGAAAATGGCTGGCTATGGGGGCACTCAGTGAGAGGAGGGGCCAGGAGTGCTAGCGGGGACCTAAGAAGAAGAAGAAGAGGATTGGGGCTGCCCTGTGCAAAACCATTACACAGAGCAGGTAGGTATAACATGTTTGAACATGTTTGTTATTTTTTTTAAATAAAACATTCGTCTTTAGAATCTTTTTAACTTTCAGTGTAACTTTCATTTAAGGGAGAGTTATAACATTATATATATATATATATATATATATATATATATATATATAAAGTAAAACTACATTGGGGAGATTTCCCTTCACGAATGCAGGAAGTGAGAGAAAGTCCCTTCAAAGTGAGGGAATCCCGGTGCGTCATCAGGGCCACCAGAACAAGTGTCCTCATTGGAAGATTTCCCCTCTATTGGTGTTCTGATGTCAACCTAAACTTTGAGATTTACTTTTAATTTTGACAATAATGGTAAGCAAGACAAATAGAGGGCATAAATCTCCCTAGGTTGGGAAAGGGAAAAAGTTTTTCTTATGCTGGCCATACACTATACGAAAAATCGGGCGAAAATCGGTCGTTCGGACAGTTCTTTCGTTTTTCGAACAGTTAATGGGCACAAAATCGATAATCATTGGGACGTTTTTGAGCCAAAAAAACGAAGGACAAGTTTGGAAATTTTCTGCCGAGCGAACGATAAATCGGAAGGTTAATGTGTTTCCCGTCCGAACTTTCTGCACTAGGTATATGTAAAAAAAAAAAAAAAAAAAATTATTTATTTATGTCCACTGAACGATTTATCGGTCATTACATGATGGCAATATCGTTTGCGCTCAAAGCCGAACGTTCGTTTTCCGAAAGTTCGTTCGGACGATTTTTCATAGAGTGTATGGCCAGCATTAGTTTCTGTCAGAAAGTTTTGGTAAATAAGTAATTTTTCTACTTCACTGATGTGCGCTGATGAGGCGGCACCAATGGGCACTGATAGGCTGCACTGATGAGCACCTGATAGGCGGCACTGATAGATAGCACTGATAGGCAGCACTTATGGGCAAAGATAGGCGACGCGGATAGGTGGCACTGATGGGGGGTACTCATGGGCACTGATGGGCGGCACTCATGGGCACTGATGAGCGGCACTGATGAGCAGCCACTGATGGGCATTGAAAGGCAGCGCTGACTGGCATCACTGATAGGCATAGATTGGCATCACAGATGGTCACTGACTGGCATTACTGCTGGGCACTGTTGGGGCTGCACTGATAATTAGGGCACTGATTACCTGTACAGGTCTCCCCTGTGAGGAGATGCCGCTGATCAGCTCTCCTCACCTCACACTCTGTCAGTGAGAGCCGAGGAGAGCCGATTACCGGCACTTCCATGTTTACATGTGTTGTGGAAATTTTTGTGTAGCCAAGGTATTGCTACTGAAAGTTATTGCATAAAGTTTGTAATGTTATTAGTAAAGGGTTTGGCTCCCTCTGGTGACCGTTGAAAGTTATTTGAACATTTATTTTCCTGATTAAAAAGATAAAAGTGATGCATTGTGGGATGTGTGGTTTAATGAGGGAGTGACTCTGACTGTGTAAATTAGTTTGAGAACTACCAGCCCCACAATGCTTAACTGCGGGCCCACAAGACATAGTGGGACAGAACAGCCTGCTGGGTAATCAGAGAAAAAGGACAAGCAGGCCTCGTTAAGGCCTCTCTGGACACCTTTCAACTGCCAGCAGGAGGTCTGTGTATGTGACTGAGAGCGAGAGACTGCGGCCTACAGCGGTGAGCCGGATCATCCACCCCAGAGGGATCCCAGGAGAACAGCATTGCTAGCTGAGCAGGTGGATTGGACCGCGCTTCAGAGCATTTAAAGCTGTTTTACCCGCCAGAGAACCGGGACCAGCTGCCCGGTGTGACGACGCCATCTTCCATTACAGAGGCGCCATCCAGTGAGGTTCCGGACAGAGTGTACCAGCCGGCTGAGGACCCACAGTGGTGAGCGGGCACTTGCCCATTAAAGTAATTGGATTTCTGCTATCCAGACTGTCGCTGACACTTGTAGTCCCACGGAAGGGTGTCCATACAGCCGGATGCTCAGTTTTAACACATCTTGTGATAAAAGATCAAGCATCTCACCTTTTTCAGTTACTGCTTATTTCTTTGCCTTATTGAATTACAATTAAGTGCACCACCATACAGTTCCAGTTCACTAATCTAGCTGAAGAAAGAAGACAACACAGGATAAGACTGCCATTACTTTATTGTTCACTAGGCTGTACACCTCACAGTCCAGAACACACTGAACTGCACCCTAGGGGGAGCCATTTAGTAATCATATGCTGTAATCATATCAAAGCATATGCTGTAATTGTTGTAACTATTGTTTGGTTTCTGATCTGTGTGCTTGGCTCTCAGTGGAGAGGTGGTCCAACACAATTGCAGAGGTGTTGGAAGGCTTGCTACACTGTGTCCTGGCACGTATATCCTGTGCTAAATTGTAAGCAGGTTAAAATTGTGGCCATTGCCAGCCTGAGTATACACCTTCATTAATGTTCATAACCTATGTTCATTTTCTATTGAATGTACATCATCTTTTTGAGTTCTTTTCCTGCTTTAGTAAAATTATTTGTGTGATTCAGATACCTCGATTGAGTCTATTTTTATTATTGTAAGGCGGTTACAATGGAACCCAGGGTGTCAGAGGTAAGAGATAATCTGCAGAGTCGGGATAGCCTGTGGGGTATAGAGTCAATCAGCAGCCCCCATGGGGGTACCGCTACAAATGTATGTTGTCAGATGTCCCCCAGTGTCAGTTTTGCTGTAATGCGCTCATGTGAGCGTATTCGCACATACAGACGTTGGTGGAAGACCATTGGCCGCGTAAACCTTCCCGTGGACACGGCAGATATGTTTGCTCTTTTAAGGATGTTCGTTCATGCCTCACCAAGAGACTGGCCACTTCATGGCGACTGCATTAATGACTCTGAGCAAAAGGATCTGCGTACATGGGAACTATAGCATAATCATTCAAAAATGATGGCCCTGTTAATGTTGTTTGTGTGCCCTGTTGCGGTATGTTCCCGTAACAGGGGATCTGCCCCTGCGTGGGCAACTGTTTGGCCCCTGCGTGGGCTAGTTCTGTATGATATCGAAAATTTTAATAACAATGATTTAAAAAAATAAAATAAAATGATGGCCCACTGAGCCATGATAGAGTATGGTTCACGTCATTGGTAGCAGTGGGATGGTGTGCACACGGTCATGTTCAGAGCCATCTTTGTAGTGTTCAAATTATGAGACACTGTGTCTCACAGAAAGCATGCCGCATGGCTCTGCACACGACTGTTTGCACACGTCACTACTGGTACTCTATTTGAATATATACATGTGTGTGATTGGTTCTTTTAAAGAATACAAATGTCTAATTGGCTGATTCTGAAGCCACCACCTTCTTTTGTTATTCACGTTGACAGTATAATTAAACAGAGCTGCCCATCCTAAGACAGGATTCTGCTAAGCTCAACGTGATACCAGCATCTGTGTCAGTGTTACTTGGAGATAAACCAGCGCGCTTTTCCCGGCATTATACATTATATTTGTGCTTTTAAGCGCAAGGAAATTATTTGTTTAAGGCCCCTTTCACACGGGCGGACAGTTCAGGTCCGCCTGTCAGTTTTTTTGGCGGACCTGAACAGCCGCTCCATGCTTGTCTATGGAGCGTCGGATGTCAGCGGTGACATGTTCGCTGACATCCGATCCGATCCACTAAAATCAGACGGATGGCGATACGCCGCTGAGCTGGCGGGCGCCGCTGACGTATCCGCCCCCCCCCCCCCGTGTGGAAGGGGCCTATAGGAGAAGCTTAAAATTTCCCGTACACATGTGATCGGCTGTGATTGGACCCAGTTGATCACATGGGTAAAGAGCCGCGTCATCGGCTCTTTACTGAGATCTGGGCCGTGCCATGTCCCAGGGACACAGCGCGCACGTGATCGCCAAGATGCACGCCCCTCCGCGGGTGTGCAAGAGTGATGAGAGTGGGACGAGGTCATATGACGTCGTCCCAGAATGTGGGGGGGATCCTGCCCACCATCATTTGACTATACGACGGGCAGGAGGTGGTTCATCAAGAAAAAAAAATCCATCCTACTCTTTTGAATGTTCTTGTCACTGTGGTAAAAAAACTAATGTCATTTACACCCCATTAACGATTAGAAATTTGAACAAATGTTCTGAAAACAAAATATTTTATGCAAAATTCTACTAGTGTATGATCAGCTTAACCCTTCCACACTTTATCCAAAAATAACAAAAATTGCAGTTTTATACTTTCAAGCCCTGTACACACGGCCGGGAATCCCGTCAGGAAAAAAACATCGGTTTTCCTGACGAGATTCTTGGCAAGCTTTTCTTGCAAAGCCGTGCATACAGATGGCCATTCAAAAGAACCGCAGTTCTTTTGAATGGCAAGAACGCGGTGACGTCATCGACTACGACGAGCATGCGCTCGTCACATTCGATGCAGTCGCCGCCATCTTGCTTCACCCTACACTACCCTTGTAAGCTACCGCGCATGCGTCGAAGTCTCATCGAGCATGCGCGGGCTTACCGAAGGACAGGTAAGCTTGTAGCATTGTACACACACACACGGTTTTCTCGTCGGGAAACAGGCTAACGAGAATCCCGACGAGAAAAACGAGAATCCTGATGAGAAAATAGAGAGCAAGTTCTCTATTTTTCTCGTCGAGATTCCCGGCAGTTTTTTTGACGAGAAACTATTCACACGAACGGTTTTCTCGGCAAAAAGCTCTGCCAGCAGTTTTCTTGCTGGTTCTTGTCGAGAAAACCGGTCGTGTGTACGAGGCTTTAGAGACACGTGGCTTCATTTATCTACAGACTGAAAGGGAAGTTGTGTTGTCCTTCAAAGCTAGGATCTGATTGGTTGTCAACAAAATTCCATTCAGGCGTCCGACTGAGTATTTTACTACCCGTTGCTCTTAGCATAGTTGTGTCAAGTTTGGTATTTTCCAAAGAATCATTATAACAGAGGAACAAGGAAATGTCAATTCATGCTAGTTAAAAAAACAAAATTCTATATATAGAAGTATATAATTATAAACACACGCTGATGGCTTTTATCATGTTCCCCGCGGTGATATTACCACATGGGGTGTATTGTTTTCTTCTGCGTTGGGTATTACAGTACTTCTGTTGCTGTAATTCTGAGTACTTTCCTGTGTTTACTAACTCCATCTGGTCTTGTGATCTTGTTATGTCTCCTTTAAAGAAACTGGAACAAATCTCTTTGCAGATCAATTCTTCTAATCCAAAAAAGCCTTAAAGCGGAGTTCCACCCTAAAAATGAACTTTCTATTAACAGCTTGCGTTTAATGTAAATAAAATAAAAAATTCCCCACATTTTTTTTTTTTACTCACTTCTATCTGGCTGTTACTAGGCAGATTTCGTAATCTGCCTAGTTCCTGGTCCTAGATGGTTCAACTTCTTGTCCTAAGACCCCATTGCCTCCTGGGAAATGATGACACTCATTTCCCAGAAGTCTCTGAGCATTACTGTGCCTAAAACTCGCCCAGCATGCACCGCTCCCTGAAAACCAGGAAGAAAAAGGAACTGTGCTTCACATGCCCACATATATGATGGATACGGGCACAACATGAGCTGGAGGATATAAGGCAAGTGTTTGCAATGATTTCTGGAACGATTGGGGAGCTATTAATATGTTTAAGGGACTATTTAATGTGATTAATTTTAGCTTGCAAAAAAAAATTATGCCCCGGAACCCCGCTTTAAGTAGTAGTAAAAGTAGTATCAAACACTTAAGCCTCGTACACACGACAGAGTTTCTCGGCAAGTACCAGCAAGGAACTTGCTGGCAGAGATGTCTTGCCGAGAAATTTGTTCGTGTGTATGGTTTCTCGTCAAGAAAAGCGACAAGAATCTCGACGAGAAAATAGAGAACCTGCTCTCTATTTTCTTGTCGAGATTCTCGACAGCCTGTTTCTCGACGAGAAAATTGAGTGTGTGTACACATACCTGTCCGCCGGGAAGCCCACGCATGCTCAAAATTACTTTGACGCATGCGCGGTAGCTTCCTAGGCATAGGTAGGGTGAACCAAGATGGTGGCGACGGCATCGAATGTGACGAGCGCATGCTCGTCGTATTCGATGACGTCACCGCGTACGCTCCATTCAAAGAACCGCGGGTTCTTTGAAATGAGCGTGTGTACACTCGGCCGGGACAAGTTTCTTGTCCAAGGATCTCGTCGTAAAAAACAACATGTTTTTAACAACGAGATTCTCGGCCGTGTGTACGAGGCTTCAGCATTATTTATCTTAACATTGAACACAATAAAATAAACATTCCCCAGTAAACAATTTTTTTAAATATTCAAACCCCATCACTTACATTTTACAACTTTAAATGCTGCTCTCCCAGTGCTGCTTTCCTGAACTTCCAGTCTTCATAGGAAAGAGATAACAGAGCACAGTTGTTTTACTTTGCATCTATTTAAAGCGTTTCTTACCCCAACACTTCATATTCCTGATATGTGGCTGCTGTTCCATGTACTTGTATGTAAAAGTATCCTGTTCTCTTTGTATTGCTTATGTGAAATCCCTGGTATTCCTGCTAGTCCCCTTGCTTTCCTATAAAAAAACTGACCACACTAAACAGGAGAGCACACTGTGGTCAGTTCTCTAGCTAAGCTGGGAACTCAGTGTGCTCTCCTCCAATCTTCTCCAGTCTCCCCAGACTTGTCCTGACACGCCCCCGCTGCACAAACATTCACTGGTAAGCTCAGTGTACTGCTGCTTCTCCTCCCCTGGCTCTGATGCAGCTGAGAATAGAGGGAATGTGATCACTTATAAAAAAAGGGAAAACTGTATTTATAATGTTTTTTTTATATCTATCCAAAAATGTTTTGCCTCTCATTTCTGTTTTAAAGTGAATGGTTGTAAGCCCACTTTTGAAAAAAAAAAAAACTAACACCTGCAAGACAAAGGCAAAGAATCGAAGCCCCGCTGCGGTGCCCCACACAGCACCAGCCGGCGACATGTCGTCCCGGAGTTACTTCCGGGTATCGCTGCTCCGGCGCTGCAATTGGCTGGAGCCGCAATGACTTCACTTCCATGCATGCGTGTGGGAGCCACCAGTCACGGCATGACCTCCTTTAGAAACAGCACGATTGCCGTTTCTAAAGTGCGCCTGCGCCGTAGACATCAGCGCACGTCTCTATTGTAAATATCTCCTAAACCGTGGAGGTTTAGGAGATATTTCCAGCACCTACAGGTAATTAAAGCCTCTGCAGTGTATTAAAGTGTTACTAAACCCACAACAGTAAAATTAGTCTGTATATGAAGTAAATGCATGGGTGCTCAACCTGTGGCCCTCCAGCTGTTGGGGGAACTACAAGTCCTCTGCCTTTGGGAGTCATGCTTGTAGCTGTAAGCGGCTTGCAATGCCTCATGGGACTTGTAGTTCCACAACAGCTAGAGGGCCACAGGTTGAGTGCCCATGCTTAAAGCATGCTTGTTATACTCACTGTGGAACCTATGGGGTTAATCCTCTGCATTGTGTAAAAAGGCTGATCCAGTCTTTTCTGATCCTCCCCTTTTTCCACAGTCTCCAATCCATTGCATGATAGAACAGAGCCTTGGAGTCACTCTGCACATGCTCAGTTTGGTGTGTATTGCTAGAGAGTTTTTTTGTTTGTTTTGGGAGGGTGCCTGTGATTAGCACAGGGCCGATCAGCACTTTCCAGACAGAGGGTCAGGGGTCATGCAGCCTCATAGGACAGTCAGAGAAGAATGAAAACTCCTCCTACAAGCTTTAACCAGACACTGATAGAAGTCACATGACTGCTATATACTGCTGATGAGAAAAGGTATATACTGTAGCAGTTTATATTTAATAAAATAATTGCATTTCCATGTTCTGTGTACTGTGGGAGACCAGATATAGTGAATGCAGGGTCCTGGGTTTAGTAATACTTTAATGTTTGCTTTTACTAAATGAAAATGCTGCACAAACAAACTATTACAATTTCAGGAATACGATAAAAGACTGATATTACAAAATACGCCTACAATGTACACATGCCAACCTTTCTATCTTTCCCAGCAAATTATCATGGACAATGTATGCAGTAAGTATACTCAACTGCTACTTAAAGTGATATTTATTTTAATTTTTTTTAATAAACATGTTATACTTACCTGCTCTGTGCAGATGGTTTTGCTTAGAGCAGCCCCGATCCTCCTCTTCTCCCCCACCGGCTCTCCTAGCTCCTCCCTCCTGCCGAGTGCCCCCACAGCAAGCAGCTTGCTATAGGGGCACCCAAGCAGGCATGCTCCCAAGCCTCTGCTCTGTGTGTCCATTCACACATAGACCGTGGCTCGGCTCCAACCCGCTCTCTCCTCATTGGCTCACTGGCTTTGATTGACAGTAGCGGGAGTCAATGGCTACTACTGCTGTCTCAGTCTATAAGGAGGGAGAAACCCAGGAGAACCAAGGCTCTCGTGCACATTGCTGGATTGGGATGGAGCTCAGGTAAATATTAGGGGGGCTGGGGGCACTGCTGAACACAGACGTTTTTTTTTACTTGACCCTTTACAACTACTTTAACTTGTTTTTTTCCTCGTGGTGGATTCATCTTCTAGGATCCATGTTTTTTTCCAGATTGCTTGCTTCTCGAAAGTCCTCCATAACAACCCTATCTTCGTCTCAGCACATGGCTTGTTCAAGTCCTCCCCCACTTCCTGTACATCATTTCCTGTCCTGAGCTTCACAAACCAGTCCAACAAGTTCATTTGCATATCAATGGGGGAGGCCTAGCTTCCAAAAACAACATATGTAACTAAAATCTTATAATTCACATATCTAAGCTAAAAAATTATTAAAATATCCATAGCAACAAAACAGTGCAGTCTAGAGCCAGTCTGTTTACCTAAAGGGGGAGGGAGGAGCAGGAAAATGCCTTGCTATTCTAGGGTTGTGTGTTTCTATTGATGCACACAGTGTAGGGGGACACAACTCTAGTCCCACCATACAAGGGTGGCTCCATAGGAAGCTACAAAAGAAAGGGGCCACCCTGAAACAAGAAACCCGGGGCAGCATTCATGGCACCAACCTAAACAGTAACATTGGCAAGGATTAAAGAATAAAGAAGCTGCATACTGAGTAAGTGGTTAAATCAGCTGCTGAAAGTGCCTAAAAAATTGAGGGGTTAACAATACTTTAAGCTGGACTTAAAGTGGTTGTAAAGGCTCAAGGTTTTTTTACCTTCATGCATTCTATGCGTGAAGATAAAAAAAATTCTGTGTGTGTGCAGCTTCCCCTAATACTGAGCCGGATCTTCCTCCAGTGCTGTGCACGAGAGCCTTAGCTCTACGGGGACTCTCCCTCTTCATTGGCTGAGGCAGCAGCTTGAGTCAATTAGGAGAGAGAGGGGAGGGGCTGAGCCACGGCTCTGTGTGTGAATGGACATGCAGAGCAGTGGCTCGGGAGCAAGCTTTCCTGGCTGCCCTCAGAGCAAGCTGCTTGCTCTGGGGGCAGGAGGATGGGGACAGAAGTGCCGGCGGGGGATCCGAGAAGACGAGGATCCGAGCTGCTCTGTGCAAAACCACTGCACAGTGCAGGTAAGTATGACATGTTTTTATTTAATGTAAAGCTTTAATATCACTTAAAAAAAATAAGGGGTGGTTGGATGTGCAAGTACAATCCCGCTGGCCCTCTGAGGGGGTCTGAAAGATGGGCAGCAGAGTCCCTGGCTGTTGCAGCAATCGCATGATTGGGATTCCTGCCCACTGGCTCCTGATTATAAACAGTGATCAGGAGCTGTCAGTGACAGCTTGGTCACTGTGCTGAGAGTACACAGTGAGTACAATCTCAGTACAGAGCAGTGATGTACTGGTGGGCAGGATCACCAGATCAGTGATGCCAGGATACCATAGCCAGTGGTGCCATGTGACCTTTGAAGCCACATTACTGAACCAAAGTGATCCCATATTATTATTTCCTTCTTCCTGATGACTCCTCATGTTGCATTTTGTTGATGTGCAATGTCAGTAAAGTGAGCCCTGTCTATAATTGTCCATTCTATTTCTTTAAGACTGGAGTATGCCTTCAAAGGAAACCTGTGATTTGAAAACATGCTACTTCTGGAGGTACTAACTGCCTGGCTGTCATGCTAAACCTATTTTACCCTGTGATGAACTAATCCGTTTGTTCTCTTATCTTGTTCCTTGTCTGTATATTTGCATACTGGTGCTCCCCCTCACCTTTTCCAGACTGAGTTCTGTTGTCCAAGAGATTACAAGAGGCTGACACTTATGAGGCCTTAAAGTGGTTGTAAACCCGTAGTTGCACCACTTGTATCTACAGGTAAGCCTATAATAGGGCTTACCTGTAGGTACTGTACATATCTCCTAAACCTGGACGGTTTAGGAGATATTTACCATATACACTTGCGCCGACGTCATCGGAGCATGAGCACTGAAGAAACGGCCGCTCGTGCCCTTTCTTCAGAAGCCATGCTCGGCGGCTCCCACACGCAGGCGCAGGAGTGACCTCATCGCGGCTCTGTGATTGGCCGGAGCCCACAAACCCAGAAATAACTCCGGGAGACATGTCACTGGTCACAGTGGTGTACGGGGACCGCTGCGGGGGCTTTGATCAAAGGTAAGTATTTCATAATGAGCTAGTATATGATGCATACTAGCTCATTATGCCTTTGTCTTACAGGGTTTTTTTTTTTTCAGATTTACAACCACTTTAAGCTGGTTGTATGGAAAAATATATTTTTATTATATTACCAGTTGAAGACCAGGCATTTTCTGCCACTTTTTGCACCTATGGGCAGTTTTGACTTCACTTGATACAGACTTTTTCTAGTTCAGTGACTCTGAAAGTATTGAAAACAAATGATCTGCATGACAGCCAGGCAATTAGTATCTTCAGAAGGAGGCAAGCATGCAGAAGCAGAACATTATATGTCCCATTTAAAGCTGAACCATGGGCAGATAAAAACACCAATTATTGCAGCTCTGTTTTATTTGGTATGTCATTTGACTTCAAGTGGTTGTACTGGGATGATCCCCCTGATACCGCCTTTAAGAGCCGACGGTCGCCTCTCTTTTAATAGCAACCGGAGCGGCTAACTAACCACTCGATTGCTATTACATGCAGGGGAAGGAGACCCCCCCCCCCCCCCATCCCTTCGCCTGACAGACCCGAGCTACCGGCTGGCACGTCCACTGACTATCTATTTACTCAGCATGACATCATATTTTATATTATACAAAATAATTGGTTATGCATTATGTTTTTGTTGCATTCAAATTTAAAATGTGTATTTTTTCACAATTTGTTTTTAAAAAACCATTGCGCAAATACCGTGTGACATAAAAAATTGCAAAACACACAAATTTATTTTCTAGTGCCTCTGCTTTAAAAAAAATCTATAACATTTGGGGGTTCTAAGTAATATTCTAGTAAAAAAAAAAAAATTATTTTCAATTGTAAACAAAAAATGCCAGAAAATGCCTGGTCTTCAACTGGTAATATAAAAATATATTTTTCTATGCAACCAGCTTAAAGTGGTTTTAAATCCGAAAAGAAACAAAAAAAACCCCTGTAAGACAAAGGCATAATGAGCTAGCATGCATCGCATACTAGCTCATTATGAAAAAACTTACCTTAGATCGAAGCTGTTGCAGCGGTCCCCGTACACCGCTGTGACCAGCGGACATGTCTCCCGGAGTTATTTCTGGGTTTCCGGGGTCTGGCCAATCATGGAGCCGCGATGATGACACTCCTGCGCCTGCGTGTGGGAGCCGCCGCTGGGCACGGCTGCTGAAGAAACGGCACGAGCGGCCATTTCTTCAGTGCTCATGCTCCGATGATGTCGGCGCAAGCGTATATGGTAAATATCTCCTAAACCGTCCAGGTTTAGGAGATAATTACAGTACCTACAGGTAAGCCTTATTATAGGCTTACCTGTAGGTACAAGTGGTGTAACTAGGTTTACAACCACTTTAAGGCCTCATAAGTGTCAGCCTCTTGTAACCTCTTATGCCTCGTACATACAATCGCGATTTCCGACAAGAAAACCGCAGAAAACTTCTCGAAATTGTGTTCCATACACACGGTCACACAAATCTTGGCTTAAATTCCGAACGTCAAGAACGCGGTGACGTACAAGACGTATGATGAGCCGAGATCAATGAAGTTCAATAGGCAGTTCGGCTCTTCTGCTTAATTCTGAGCATGTGTGTTTTTTTGCGCGTCGTAATTGCATACAGACGATCGCGATTCCCGATAGGAATTTTCCCCGTCACGAAAATAGAGAACCTGCTCTCAATCTTTTCTTGTCCGGAAATTCTCACAAAAAAAAGTGCGACGGAGCCTACACACGTTTAGAATTCGCACCAAAAAGCTCACATCGCACTTTTCTCTTCGGAAATCGCGATCGTGTGTACGAGGCATTACACAACAGAACTCAGTGTGGAAAAGGTGAGGGGGAGCACCAGTATGCAAATATACAGACAAGGAACAAGATAAGAGAACAGAAGGATGAGCTCATCAGTCTCCTTCACCTCCTTCAGTTGCTCCTTGAGGCTACTCAATTACCTAGCCTGGCTGTTCTGTGTTGCAGAGCTGTGTAAATCTCAGGACTGGATGGCCAGAAATACAAATCCTTTGCCTTTTCTATTAAGCTGTTGTTCTGCAGTTCAGCTTTAAGTTTTCATATCTGGAGATCATGGGATGCTAACAACGTTATACAATTATATCATGATCCATATTTATCTTATATGAACACTCAGTGCGATAGTAAGAATAGCTGATATCATGCAATCAACTATGTATTCGGAAGCTATCAATGTCAATTAAAGTGATCCATTTTTAATGCTCGCTGTGGAAGTGCATTTTATATTTAAAGACTAGTTATTGTCACATTCTTCCCATTGCACACATAGCCCAGAGTGGTGCAAGGTGCATATGAGTTCATCACGTTGTTTGAGATGATTCAGAGCTTTATAAACAATCCCGATCACAGAACATGCAAAACAGCAGCAATACCTGTGTGATTGTCACAGAGAGACTAGCTGGGACATGTTTCTAGCGTTTAGTCTCAGGTAATGTCTCTGCAATCATTCAGCTCAGGGCACAGTCATAGAATAAAGCCTTATGGGTTTGGTAAAGGGTCATATATCTAAATGTGGGACCCCATTACACCAAAATGATGTGTGCTCTGGGATTTCAACGTACAAAAAAAATAGATCCTGCAAAAAAATTGTATTTTATTTTTTTAGCACAACACACATAGCATAGCGTTTTGTTGCATTGCGACCCATAAAGACATCATTTAGGTGCCACTCAAGTAGAGAGATAAAGTCCAACTAGACCTCTGTGAGTGCAGGCAGGGACAGGGAGCTCATCCTAGCTCCAAGCATGAGCCGAACATCATGAAGCAGCTCCAACTCCAGCCAGGCCCTGCCTTCAACGCGTTTCGCTCCGCCCCTTGTTCCCCTTAATTAACCACATAAGGACCAACCGCCGCAGTTATGCTGCGGCAGGTTGGCTCCCCTGGGCGATATGGCGTCATGGTACGTCGGCCACTTTAAGAGCTCTAGGGGGGGCGCGCCGGAGCCGATGCGCATGGCTGGCGGTCACGATGCCCATCGGCCAACCCGCGATCGCTCCTGACAGAGACAGAACGGAGATCTGTCAATGTAAACAGACAGATTTCCGTTCTGTCAGGGGAGGAGAGACAGGTCTGCTGTTCCTAAAGATTAGGAACAGCGATCGGTCTCCTACTCCAAGCAGTCCCATCCCCCCACAGTTAGAACACACATGGGGGAATACATTTACATGAGGGAATACATTTAACCCCTTGATCGTCCCCTAGTGTTAACCCCTTCCCTGCCAATGACATTTATACAGTAATAAGTGGCTATTTTTAGCACTGATCACTGTATAAATGTCAATGGTCCCAAAAAAGTGTCAAAAAGTGTTTACCATTACTAGTAAAAAAAAAAATTTAAAATATAATTTCCATAAATCTTTTCCCTATTTTGTAGACGCTATAACTTTTGCGTAAGCCAATAAATATATGCTTATTGCTATTTTTTTAACAAAAGTATGTAGAAGAATATATATTGGCCTAAACCAGGCATGTCCAAAGTCCGGCCCGCGGGCCAATCGCGGCCCGGGTTCTGGTTTCGGACGGCCCGCCTGGTCATTTTGACATGTATGTCTTTTGTGGCCCCCCAACGAATTCCCGAGCGCTGGGGGCCACAAAAGAAATACATGCTGGCGCCTGGCTGCCCAGGAGGAGGCGGGACGAGCGCTGTGCATACAGGAGTACTTCCTGTTTACACGGCAACCTCTGTAATAGGAAGTCCCGTCATTTGCGCTGCCATTGGATGACTGTTCTGTCCATCACAGGAGGCGGGACTTTCGATTAAAGAGGCCGCAGAGAAAACAGGAAATTCTCCTGTATGTCTGTCGGTGCTCGTCCCGCCCCCGTCTCCTCCATTGCTGCAGATGAATGAATCAGGCTGCAATGGTGAGTCTGCATTCATGGCAAGGGAGGTGCTGCATTCAGGGCAACGGGGGTGCTGCATTCATGGCACTTCTGAGGCTGTATTGATGGGCAGTGACCCTTATTTTGATTCACAGTTCTTTATTTAAAATCTAAGATTTTTTCAAGTGAAGGTGCGTGTTATACGCCGATAAATACGGTATATCCAAATAACACGCCTGAGCTCATCTCCTCACCACACACAGCCACAAAGGCAAGAGATTTCTTGTTGGGCAGTGTATTAGTGCTCAAGCAAAATCACTTAGACCGAATTTTAATGGTTCACAGAATGTCAGGCAAAATGGTCGGCCCTCACGCATGTTCACTTCATCTAATCTGGCCCTCTTTGAAAAAAGTTTGGACACCCCTGGCCTAAACTGATGAAGACATTTTTTATTTTTATTTTTTGGGATATTTATTACAGCAAAAAGTAAAAAATATTGTGTTTTTTCAAAATTGTCACTCGTTTTTTGTTTATAGCGCAAATAAAAACACAAACACAGAGGTGATCAAATACCACCAAAAGAAAACTCTATTTGTGGGAAAAAAAGGACGTCAATTTTGTTTGGGTACAGCGTCGCATGACTGCGCAATTGTCAGTTAAAGTGATACAGTGGAAAGGAAAAACGTACCGCTCAAAAGCTTGAGAATTCACCAAATAGCTGCTTCCGCCCGGTCACTCACACAGGTGCTGGCTCTGCACTGATGCATGGGAGAAAAAGAAACCCTGGACTGCCGCACTCTGTATAGACAGTTATTTATTCCAAAATTTCAGGTAAAAAATCCAAATTCAAAATAAATCCATAAATCCAAAACAACAAATGCAGATGGTATGCATGCAGGGAAGGGTGGCTAACGCGTTTCACGTCACGAATTGACGCTTACTCATAGCTAGGGTGTGTGGGAATCAATAGAGGTATAAATGAAAAATAAAGTAACTTTACACCAATCAGTACTGAAAGAACACAGCTGACTGGGATAACCTTATGTTTGATTCCGGCACTCCCAAGAAAGGGAGAGGGGGGAAGGGAATAGCACTCTTTTGAAGACCATTCACAAAAATACAAAATTACAAAATGTGTATAAATTATAAACTAAACACTTAATGCTTAAACATAGACACACCAAAGTGTGTCTATATATTATTTAAAAGTGAATGAATATGACAGTGATAAGTATGAATGTCAATTAATTAAGTTCAAAAAATGAACGGAAAAATCTTTTTAAATGAAAAAATAAATGAAAAGTGAAAATGTGAAAATGTTTTTTGGAGATGGTGAGCCATAGATGTAAATATATTCCTGTATGTGAAATAATTATTATGTGATATTCGTGTGAATTGAAATAATAATAATAGTAATTTACAAATACTCCAAAAAACCATAATGATGAATTAATTAATAAATAATAAAATTTGAATGCACAAAATGTGCACAATGCGTGCTACTACCAAACAGACTGTGTGACAATTACATAGGGAGATGTGAAGAATGATACATATGAATAAATAAATGATAAGTGATCATGAAGGAGATATATGTGTGTGTATAAAGTGTAAAGAAATGTCCATATATGAATGTCTATAAATGTGCCATATAATATAATATAATCCACCTTGTAATGGGTCAATGGATATAATACAATATGCCATAGAACAAAATAAACATGGATAAATCAATAAAATTCAAATAAATATCATGTGTGAATATATGCATTTACCGGAGACACATGTCTCTCCTGTATGCACACATGAACCTTGGACTTTCAACTTTAAACATAAACATAAATAAGAAATGTGTAATAAATGAGTATAAGAATGTACAAAGATATGCACGATAATATACAATAAAATCATGCAAGGGGGGTACATGAAAATGTGTGTAAGGAAATTCGGATGTTCAGATCCATATAGGGAAATGGTATTGAACCACACACAATACTATCTAGCAGGATGACAATGCATCTTTGCATGGATGTACCCTCATCTCTGCGGTTTAAGATGTAAACCCAATATTCAAATAATAATAAAATCATGATATTAACCTTAATTGTCAAGGGAATCTGTTAAAATAGTGCGTATGCACATGTCAATCACCGCACTTATCCAAAATCAAAAATTAAATAATATATGAACATATAGAAGTGTGCATGGTGGCCGGGCATGTGCATAGACACTATGGTACCTAAGTACTGGAAGCCGATGCTCATAATCACGGAATGTATTAAGAACGGAATTACTATTAGTCCGAGGACTGATAGTTGATAATAGCTCGAAAATTGTCGTCGTGGTGTATGGGCATTTATAAAGAAACAAAAATGTAAAAAATATAAAAAAATATAATATCAAAAATTGAAAAAAATCAAAAGGATATTTTTATCCTATGTAGATATATTACATTAGAGTTACGTCCATACAAACACGGCGACAAATGATTGGAGTAATTGGCCATCATTGATTTGAAAAAATCAAAATAAAAAAGGTTTACAAATATGTGTTTACAAATATGTATACAAAGGTAGATGTAAACAGAGGTAGAACAGATACAATGATGCTTGGCCTCACAATGATTGATCTCCAAAAATCCTCTGGAGGACAAGAAACACCAATGATACTCATTAGAAAAAAGGGACAGGACACTGTGCAGACAGGCTCATGTTTCAAGTCTAACGCACCAAAGGACAGGATATGTACTAAATTTGCAAAATTCCAATGCAATAAAGCACATCCTTGCAAATTATGCTATAAATCTCAAAAAAAGGGGTCCTCTGTGCGAAAGTCTTGAAAACAAGTAATGGGAAAAAAAAAAAAAAAAAAAAAAAAAAAAAAAAAAAAAAAAAAAAAAAAAAAAAAAAAAAAACACAACACTGGTACTCATTACAAAAAAAGGGGACAGGACACTGTGCAAACAGGCTCATGTTTCGAGTTGGAGAAAAAAAAAAAAAAAAAAAAAAAAAAAAAAAAAAAAACACAACACTGGTACTCATTACAAAAAAAGGGGACAGGACACTGTGCAAACAGGCTCATGTTTCGAGTTGGAGAAAAAAAAAAAAAAAAAAAAAAAAAAAAAAAAAAAAAACCCAACACTGGTACTCATTACAAAAAAAGGGGACAGGACACTGTGCAAACAGGCTCATGTTTCGAGTTGGAGAAAAAAAAAAAAAAAAAAAAAAACCCAACACTGGTACTCATTACAAAAAAAGGGGACAGGACACTGTGCAAACAGGCTCATGTTTCGAGTTGGAGAAAAAAAAAAAAAAAAAAAAAAAAAAAAAAAAAAAAAAACCCAACACTGGTACTCATTACAAAAAAAGGGGACAGGACACTGTGCAAACAGGCTCATGTTTCGAGTTGGAGAAAAAAAAAAAAAAAAAAAAAAAAAAACACAACACTGGTAATCATTACAAAAAAAGGGGACAGGACACTGTGCAAACAGGCTCATGTTTCGAGTTGGAGAAAAAAAAAAATTATAAAAAAATATATATGCCCAAAGATGTGCATGTGTGGACCATGAAAAGTGCGAAATATGAATGCAATAATGCATAATTTCGCAACTGCAGTTATAAATTATGAAATAAATGACAAAAAAATGTTTTTTGTTCAAATTGTGAAGACAAGCAGTATAAGGAAAAACCAACACTAAATGAGAGGATCATTGTAACAATGAAGCAAGTTATCATGATAACTTATATGCTATCCATATGGGATGCATCTTCACAGATAATTTAATAAAAATGTGATACATCCCATTCATAATTTAACCCTGTGGGGCGTCTAGTGTCTAGTAGGAAGATCCACCGAACTTCTTGTCTGCATAGTGTATTAAATTTGTCCCCACCCCTAACGGGTCTGGTGATCCTTTCCACTCCCTGTATAGTGAGGCTGGAGGTGTTTTTATGATGAACCTCGTTCCAATGTCGTGCTACATTGGTCATGTGGTCCTTGTCAATATCGTAAAGATGATCGTATAACCGATCTTTGAGGCGTCTGGTAGTTCTCCCAATGTATTGTATGGAACACTGTGTACATGTGATGGCATATATGATGTAGCTAGTGTTACAATTGATGAAAGAATCGATCTTATGTGTTTTGCCAGTGGACATGGATGTAATAGTGTCACCTTTCTGTATGAATGGACAATAAACACAGTGTGTTCCCCCACATTTGAATGTCCCTTTAAATGATAACCAGTGTTTCGTGGTGTTCTTACTAGAAAAAAGGCTAGGAGATAGTAGGTTTCCAAGAGATGGTGCTCTTCTGGAAACCGTACGAATGCCCTTCTGTAATATTTTATCATATATGGGGTCATGTGTTAGTATAGGTAAATATTTTATGACTATACGTTTGACATTCTGGAATTCAGCACTATATGGGGTGGAAAACGTGGGGATACCGTTGTCGATATTGTTTTTCTTTTTATTTCTGGATCTATGTTTGCTTTTCCTTTTCTTTTTGTTAGTCTCTCTGATTCTGTCTCTGTCTTTATTTCTATCCTCTCCATGTGCGTGATCTGCTTTTTTAGACAACAAGGAATCACGGGATGTATTCCTGGCAATGGATAATCCCTTTTCTATAACAGGTGTGGGATATCCCCTTTCTTCAAATCTACTGGACATAGCTTTGGCTTCATTTTCAAAGTCAGCGTTTCTGCTGCACAATCTCCTTAGCCTCAGGAACTGTCCAATAGGGATGCTATTGATAGTATGTGTAGGATGACTGGAATCTGCTCTCAACAGCGTGTTCCCTGCATTAGGTTTTCTGTATAAACTGGAGAAAATAGCATTGTTTTCACCTGACAACTTAACGTCTAGAAATTCAATAGTGTTTTTGTTAAGTGTACCAGTGAAGCGTAGATTGAGTGTATTATCGTTCATGTATGCTAGCCATCTTTCTAGATCACATGATGGGTCATTCACTATAAACAAGAGATCGTCTATAAATCTACAAAAAAATAAAGTATCTCTGCGACGGGGACTATGAGGCCCAAAAATGCGCAGTCTTTCCCACCATCCCATGTAGAGATTGGCCAGGGATGGAGAGAACTTAGCTCCCATCGAGGCTCCGCACTTTTGGAGGTAATAGTCCCCGTCAAACAAAGTGATACAGTGCCGTATCGTAAAAAATGGCCTGGTCATTAAGGGAGCAAATCCTTCCGGTCCTTAAGTGGTTAAAATGGTTGTAAAAGCAGTAGGTTTTTTATCTTCATGCATCCTGTGCATGAAGATAAAAAGCCTTTAGTGTGCAGCAGCCCTCCTAATACTTACCTGAGCCCCATCTCGATCCAGCGATGTTGCACAAGAGTCTCTGCTGTCCGGGACTCTCCCTCCTCATTGGCTGAGACAGCAGCGAAGCGCCCTTGGCTCCTGCTGCTGTTAATCAAAGTCAGTTAACCAATGAGGGGAGAGAGGGGATTGGGAATGAACTGAACGGACACACGGACCTGTGGCTTGGCTCGGGTACCCCCATAGCTGCTTGCTGTGGGGGCCACTCAACGGGAGGGAGGGACCAGGAACACCAAAGAGGGACCCGAGAAGATTAGGATCGGGGCTACTCTGTGCAAAACCACTGCACAGAGCAGGTAAGTATGCCGTGTTTGTTATTTAAAAAAAACAACAACACTTTAGTGTCACTTAAAGCTACAAGGGGTGGAGCCATAGGCGTGCACACAGGGTGTGCTGGGTGGGCCTGGGCACTCCCTAATCACCCCATGAAGTACCAATTCCCCCTGCTTCCTATATTCCCCCTGTAGTGATGCCAGCTTCCCTCCTCTACTCTCAGGAGCGGGGAAGGGGCTGTCCTCATTCTTAACTGAAGCATAGTAAACTATGTTTACTGAAGGCTGCAGAGAAAGGGACTGGAGAATCTATTATTCTCCAGTCCCTACTGACACCATCCACTGTCCTACTGACACCAATCTTTCTCTACTGACACACACCCATGTGTATTTGTGCTCTGGGGTGCACATCCTAATGCTATAAGCTGCGCACACCAATGGGCGGAGCGAAACACATTGCTGGAGTCCAGGCTGAGGGTGCCACTTCATGCACATGGGTCTGCTTCATGATGTTTCTTTTGGATCATTTCCTTTGATGTTGTATTGGATTGTTATGCACATGCATTCTAGTGTACTATAGATGTGTGCTGGGATGCAAATAAGCTTCAATGGAAATATACTACAACACCCATCTACAGTATCTACAGTGAGTTACCATGCATTATGGTGTGAAAATCAATGTATGTCATAACCAAGGCTGCCGATAGGGGGCAGAACCAGCCCTCCTGTACTAGGCCCAGCCCAGCCAATTCAGCAGGGGGCCCGGGACAGAGAGGTGAATCTTTACTGCAGTTCTGAAGCCATTAAAATTAACTCCCCCAGCCCCGTTTTATTCAGCAGGGGGCCATTGGTAAAAAGAGGACTATTTATTGATTTTTGGTCATAGGCAGCATAATCCTCTGTGCCACGGTTCCCAATGGTGAAAAGAATATGTAAACCCAACATTCCTTATTCCTGATATGTGCCTGCTGTACCATGTACTTGTATGAGAAAGTATCCTGTTCTCTTTGTATCACTTCCTTTGTAATATCACTGGTGTTCCTGCTAGTCCCTTTGCTTTCCTATTAAAAAACTGACCACACCAGGCAAGAGAGCACAGCGTAGTCTGTTTTCTGACTGTTCTGAGAACTCAGCTTGCTCTCCTCCAATGATCAGACTTGTGCTGACATGCTCCTCCTGCACATCCATTCACTGGGAAGATTGGTGTGCTGCTGTTTCTCCTCCCTCTAGCTTTTATACAGCTGGGAACAGAGGAAATGTGATCACATATATAAAAAAAGGGGGGGGGGGTATTTATAATGTTTTTTTTAAAAGTCAGCAACTACAAACACTAGCTGCTGACTTTTAATAAGGACACTTACCTGTCAAGGGAGCCCGAGATGTCGGCCCCCTGAGAATTCCTACCCAAGGCTAGGTTCACACTGATGTTATTGGTGCGATATGACTGGTGCTATTAGAATAAGTTTTGTAGAGCGATTTGGAGGATCACAGCCAACACAACTTCATCCGCGTTCATATGCCATTACAATACATTTTACGTTTTATTTATGGTTTCTTTCTCCCTCTCTCAACATAGCACAGTCCTAGAAAACGCACTGGATTTGCATTGGATTTGAACACCTGTGCGATTTCCGTGCAGTTCCGTTGAACTATATTGGGCTCAAAATTGCACTACATGTCACCAAACACACAGAGGACCCTTTTTAACCTCTTGGTGCCGGTGCCTCCCGACCCTTTAAGGGGTTTAGGCTCCAGGGAGGTGGGGCGGGGTTTACGTTCATGTGACCACCATGATTGGCTGACGCAGCAGTCACATGATCGCAAAACTCCCAATCACAGGTGGCAAATGGGAGCTTTCCCTTAGCCGCCATTAACTGTGCCACTAATTCAAGCAAATATGCGGCCGCTTGGAGCCAATGCCCACCCACCAAGAGGCCGCATATTTGCGTGCGGCTGACGCTAAGGGAATAAAATTGCACCGCGTTTGGACTTCATATATGTGAACGCCCTCCATAGAAACTCATGCTATTTCAATTGTAATGCAAATCAATGTATTCTGGAACGCATCCGTGTTCATAAATAATGTCACAAAATAGACAGATAACATTGAAATGTTTCCACACTCATGTATGTAGCATATTCTATGTAGCAATTTGAGGATGCGATAACATTTTTCTTTTATATAGTTTATACAGTATAGTTTTATGTTGACATGGTTTACTTATAGTGATACTAAAGGTAACATTTTTAATGCAGAATTCCAGGCAGAGCTTTTTCTATTCATGTTCTGTAAAAAAAAAAAAAGTTACCTCTGCTGATGTTTATCTCACATCCCTCCGTCCACATCTAGGCATCCTGGATCGCGGGCAGAATCGCCACGATCCCGAATCAAGAACTTCTTTTGGACGACAGGCAACCCGTGATTCTATTTGTGCGATTTTACTGCGATTCGTTGGGTGACATTCATGGCAAAATCGCACCGCAATCTGGGTGCCATTAGAAGTGACGGGTATAGCAAGTGGACCATACAGAGAAGGTACCCCCCAATATACACAGGGACTTTAAGGGCAACTCAAATATAAAATTAATAATGAAATTGTAAAGTTTCTTTATGTACATTGCTAAATCTGGTGCATACATCACCATGAAAACCACATAACCAACACATTAAAAATGACTATTTGGCTGGATGTAGTATAGATGGTCTCCTAGTGCTGTGCCTACGCGTTTCAGGATAGCAAGTGCTTCCCACAATTTGCCGTGAACTAGGCAGCCGCCTAGGGCGCACTGCTGCCTAGGGCACCCAGCCACTGGTGTTCCTACTCTCTTCTCTCTGCAGCAAGCAACTACATCTCAGCATCAGCAGGCAGCCCCCGCTCCATTCACACATAGTGTCAGAGGCGCAGTGAAGGACTGTATCTGTGTCCCGACTCCCGAAAGAATGGAGGCAAGCAAACATTCATTGATGGGCACTGGTAGGCTGCATTTGATGTGCGCTGGTGAGGCTGCATTGATGGGTGCTGGTAGGCTGCATTTGATGGGCGCCAGGGTTGCCAACTTTCAGTAAATTTACAAACAGTTTGTAAAATCCATAATTGTTTCATCTGTCCATGAATGGCAGTTACGGACATGCAGCCAACATGTCCGCAATGGACATTCAAGGACAGATGCAAAAAGTACAGATTTTACAAACTGTTTGTATATTTACTGAAAGTTGGCAACCCTGATGGGCGCTGGTGAGGCTGCATTGATGGGCGCTGGTGTGGCTGCATTGATGAGCTCTGGTGAGGCTGCATTGATGGGTGCTGGTGAGGCTCCATTGATGGGTGCTGGTAGGCTGCATTTGATGGGCGCTGGTGAGGCTGCATTGATGGGTGCTGGTGAGGCTGCATTTGATGGGCGCTGGTGAGGCTGCATTGATGGGTGCTAATATGCTGCATTTGATGAGCTCTGGTGAGGCTGCATTTGATGGGCGCTGGTGTGGCTGCATTGATGAGCTCTGGTGAGGCTGCATTGATGAGCTCTGGTGAGGCTGCATTGATGAGCTCTGGTGAGGCTGCATTAATGAGCTCTGGTGAGGCTGCATTGATGGGTGCTGGTGAGGCTGCATTTGATGGGCACTTCATTAAAACGGTGGGGTATACATGGGCAGGGCAAATGGGGTGGAGTCAGGGGTGGATCAAGGGGAGGGGCGGCAAAATGAGGTTTCGCCTAGGGTGTCAAAAATCCTTGCACCAGCCCTGCCTAAATGTGAACTGAGCCTCACAGTAAAAATAATACTTCATGCTGAATAGTACATGTCTCACTGTTCGTCCTGCACGCTGTGGTTATGAGAGCTGTGGCTCATGTTAGTGTTGTTTATTCACACCACCTCTCCCTTTGTCTGTTCACAGAATGCCTTGTATTCCAGGCACCATTTATAAAATGTAAGGTGTTCTGTAAAATGTACAAGGGGAAGGGAGGGGCAGGTAAATGACACTAGTGTCAGCTCTCATGGCTGCAGAAAGTACTGCAAAAGCTGTGCTATCCGGTGTGAACAAAAGTATTATTTTTACTGTAAAGAGCAGTGATCTGGATTTTTTTTTTTTATCACTATTGTGTTTTGCAATGTTTTAGACACCCCAACCCTTCTTATTATGATACCTTTTCGGTATCTAGAAGTTTGTCTGAGGAAGTGGCCAGGCTCCAGGAAATGTGCTCTGCTGTTTACATACACACAACCAATACACCGTAGAGTACTCCTGTACCAAAGAGCCCATTGTGATTTTTTTCCTATACTGATTATATCTTTCTATGGATGTTTGTTTAAAATAAACATTTTACTAGATTACACACAAGTGCAAGTAGAATTTTTCTTCTAGTCTAATGCCCCATACACACGATCGTTTTTCATGCTGTTAAAAATGCCATTTTTAAAAATGGGCATTAAAACCGATCGTGTGTATGCTCCAGAGCATTTTTAACGACGTGAAAAACGGCCATTAAAAAGTTCGAACATGCTCTATTTTTTCACGTCGTTTTTCATGTCGTTTTTGTATGCTTTAACGACGTGAAAAAAAACGCGCATGCTCAGAATCAAGTATGAGACGGGAGCGCTCGTTCTGGTAAAACTAGCGTTCGTAATGGAGATAGCACATTCATCACACTGTAACGGACTGAAAAGCACGAGGCTGAAAAGCGCGAATCGTTGCTCAACAAACTTTACTAACATGAAGGGTGGCGCCATTCGAACGGAACTTCCCCTTTATAGTGCCGTCGTACGTGTTGTACGTCACCGCGCTTTGCTCGAACGTTTTTTTTAATGATCGTGTGTACGCAAGACAGGCTTGAGAGGAAACATGAAAAAAAACGACAAGAAAAACGTTGGTTTAAAAAATGGCATGAAAAATGATCGTGTGTATGGGGCATAAGAAACCTAAAGATAGCACAAATGTAAAAGGGGAGGTTAGGCTGTGATGCCTAACTGGTCCTATGTATAGCTCTTGAGAGGCCAGGCAAACTGTCTGAACAAGAATTAAACCCAAGAATTTGTGTTAAAATTACATATCTTCGTTTTCTGCTGGATACTAAACAGGGGCATCTCAAAAAAAAAAAATATCATCAAAAAAACTATTTTTTATTTAATTATTGCAGTAATTCAATTTAATAAGTGAAACTCATATATTATATAGATTCATTACACACTGAGTGATATATTTTAAGCATTTCTTTCATTTTATTTAGATGATTATGGCTTAAGCCTCGTACACACGGCCGGTTTTCTCATCAAGAAACGACAAGAAAACTTCTGGCAGAGCTTTCTTGCCGAGAAAACCAGCCGTGTGTACGAGGCTTTCAGGTTTCTCGTCAAGAAAAAAAAACTGGCCAGAATCTCGACGAGAAAAATAGAGAACCTGCTCTCTATTTTCTTGTCGAGATTCTCGTCGGGCCTGTTTCCCGATGAGATACCCGAGAGTGTATACACTTACCTGCCGCCGTGGAAACCCGCGCATGCTCGAAATGATTTTGACGCATGCGCGGTAGCTTCCTAGGCATAGGTAGGGTGTAGCAAGATGGCAGCGGCGGCATCGAATGTGACGAGCGCAAGCTCGTCGTAGTCGATGACGTCACCGCAGTGCCGGGACAAGGTCATCTGGTGCCCAGGGCTAAGATGAAAAACTGCGCCCCCCACGCTGTGAAAAGCTACAGCACCTACAGACGATGGGATCTATACTAATGCATCAGTGACAGTGCAATAACCCCCTTTCTGCTGCATTTTACCAATACCATTGCTAATTAGGCAAACTCCCCTCAGAGACTGCAGACATGATATAAGACAAGAGATGGTCAGAGACTGAGAACATGATACAAGAGATGGTCAGAGACTGAGAACATGATACAAGAGATGGTCAGAGACTGAGAACATGATACAAGAGATGGTCAGAGACTGAGAACATGATACAAGAGATGGTCAGAGACGGAGAACATGATACAAGAGATGGTCAGAGACTGAGAACATGATACAAGAGATGGTCAGAGACTGAGAACATGATACAAGAGATGGTCAGAGACTGAGAACATGATACAAGAGATGGTCAGAGACTGAGAACATGATACAAGAGATGGTCAGAGACTGAGAACATGATACAAGAGATGGTCAGAGACTGAGAACATGATACAAGAGATGGTCAGAGACTGAGAACATGATACAAGAGATGGTCAGAGACTGAGAACATGATACAAGAGATGGTCAGAGACTGAGAACATGATACAAGAGATGGTCAGAGACTGAGAACATGATACAAGAGATGGTCAGAGACTGAGATCATGATACAAGAGATGGTCAGAGACTGAGAACATGATACAAGAGATGGTCAGAGACTGTAAACATGATACAAGAGATGGTCAAAGACTGAGAACATGATACAAGAGATGGTCAGAGACTGAGAACATGATACAAGAGATGGTCAGAGACTGAGAACATGATACAAGAGATGGTCAGAGACTGAGAACATGATACAAGAGATGGTCAGAGACTGAGAACATGATACAATAGATGGTCAGAGACTGAGAACATGATACAAGAGATGGTCAGAGACTGAGAACATGATACAAGAGATGGTCAGAGACTGAGAACATGATACAAGAGATGGTTAGAGACTGAGGACATCATACTAAAGATGGTCAGAGACTACAGACATGATACAAGAGATCAATGCAGTCTCACCAGTGCCCATCAAATGCAGCCTACCGCTGTGCCCATCAATTCCGCTTCATTGTGCCCATAATCGCAGCCTCTCTGTGGCCATAATTGCAGCCTCACTGTGCCCATCAATGCCGCCTTACTGTGCCCATCAATGCCACCTCACTGTGCCCATAATCGCAGCCTCTCTTTGCCCATAATCGCAGCCTCCCTGTGCCCATAATTGCAGCCTCTCTGTGCCCATAATCCCAGCCTCACTGTGCCCATCAATGCCGCCTTACTGTGCCCATCAATGCCGCCTCTCTGTGCCCATCAATGCCGCCTCTCTGTGCCCATCAATGCCGCCTCTCTGTGCCCATCAATGCCGCCTCTCTGTGACCATAATCGCAGCCTCTCTGTGACCATAATTGCAGCCTCACTGTGCCCATCAATGCTGCCTCACTGTGCCCATCAATGCCGCCTTACTGTGCCCATCAATGCTGCCTCTCTGTGACCATAATCGCAGCCTCTCTGTGACCATAATCGCAGCCTCTCTGTGACCATAATCGCAGCATCTCTGTGCCCATCGCAGCCTCTCTGTGCCCATCGCAGCCTCTTTGTGCCAATAATCGCAGCCTCACTTTTCCTATAAATGCAGTCAGACTCACCATAGCCTGCCCTGCCTGGATCACACAGCGGACATCTCCCACAGCACTGTGTGTCACACTTACATTGCTGGGTCTGTGTGTGTGTTCGGCGGCGCCGTAACAAGGTCCCGCCCCACTAGACCGTCTCGTGTGATAGGCGGAACACTGATTCAATCTGCTACCACATGAGCTGGTCTAGGGGGGCGGGACCGGCACCGCCGAACACAGACTTAGCTCCCTGACACACAGAGCTCCCGGTCAGGAGACTGGCGCTGTGTGACAAACAAGAGGAGGAGGAGGTGGGAGGGGAGCGCTGCAGCCGCAAGTCCAAAGCGGCCCCGCCACCTCAGGACAGGTGGCCTGTAGCGTGGCCTCTACTGCGCCCCCATTCCTCCAGTAAATGGTCCCGCCCAGGGCATTCGCCCCTTCTGCCCACCCCTTGTACCGGCCCTGCGTCACCGCGTTTGTTCCATTCAAAAGAATGGCGGTTCTTTTGAATCGAGTGTGTGTACACTCGGACGGGACAAGATTCTTGTCAAGAATCTCGCCAGGAAAAACAACGTGTTTTTTCCTGACGAGATTCTCGGCCGAGTGTACGAGGCTTTACAGCTAGTGAAAACCATTCTATCCATCAGCCCCAAGATCCCCCAGAGGGGGAGAGACACCCCCAGAACCATCCGCCATTCCCAGAGCGAGACCACTGGAGTATGCTAGGACAGACTGAGCCATCACCTCACCAACCTCCAACATTTGCAGCATATCCTACATGGTGGCATAAACATTTTACTAGATTACACACAAGTGCAAGTAGAATTTTTCTTCTAGTCTAATGCCCCATACACACGATCGTTTTTCATGCCGTTAAAAATGCCATTTTTAAAAATGGGCATTAAAACCGATCGTGTGTATGCTCCAGAGCATTTTTAACGACGTGAAAAACGGCCATTAAAAAGTTCGAACATGCTCTATTTTTTCACGTCGTTTTTCATGTCGTTTTTGTATGCTTTAACGACGTGAAAAAAACCGCGCATGCTCAGAATCAAGTATGAGACGGGAGCGCTCGTTCTGGTAAAACTAGCGTTCGTAATGGAGATAGCACATTCATCACACTGTAACGGACTGAAAAGCACGAGGCTGAAAAGCGCGAATCGTTGCTCAACAAACTTTACTAACATGAAGGGTGGCGCCATTCGAACGGAACTTCCCCTTTATAGTGCCGTCGTACGTGTTGTACGTCACCGCGCTTTGCTCGAACGTTTTTTTTAATGATCGTGTGTACGCAAGACAGGCTTGAGAGGAAACATGAAAAAAAACGACAAGAAAAACGTTGGTTTAAAAAATGGCATGAAAAATGATCGTGTGTATGGGGCATAAGAAACCTAAAGATAGCACAAATGTAAAAGGGGAGGTTAGGCTGTGATGCCTAACTGGTCCTATGTATAGCTCTTGAGAGGCCAGGCAAACTGTCTGAACAAGAATTAAACCCAAGAATTTGTGTTAAAATTACATATCTTCGTTTTCTGCTGGATACTAAACAGGGGCATCTCAAAAAAAAAAAAATATCATCAAAAAAACTATTTTTTATTTAATTATTGCAGTAATTCAATTTAATAAGTGAAACTCATATATTATATAGATTCATTACACACTGAGTGATATATTTTAAGCATTTCTTTCATTTTATTTAGATGATTATGGCTTAAGCCTCGTACACACGGCCGGTTTTCTCATCAAGAAACGACAAGAAAACTGCCGGGAGAGCTTTCTTGCCGAGAAAACCAGCCGTGTGTACGAGGCTTTCAGGTTTCTCGTCAAGAAAAAAAAACTGGCCAGAATCTCGACGAGAAAAATAGAGAACCTGCTCTCTATTTTCTTGTCGAGATTCTCGTCGGGCCTGTTTCCCGATGAGATACCCGAGAGTGTATACACTTACCTGCCGCCGTGGAAACCCGCGCATGCTCGAAATGATTTTGACGCATGCGCGGTAGCTTCCTAGGCATAGGTAGGGTGTAGCAAGATGGCAGCGGCGGCATCGAATGTGACGAGCGCAAGCTCGTCGTAGTCGATGACGTCACCGCAGTGCCGGGACAAGGTCATCTGGTGCCCAGGGCTAAGATGAAAAACTGCGCCCCCCACGCTGTGAAAAGCTACAGCACCTACAGACGATGGGATCTATACTAATGCATCAGTGACAGTGCAATAACCCCCTTTCTGCTGCATTTTACCAATACCATTGCTAATTAGGCAAACTCCCCTCAGAGACTGCAGACATGATATAAGACAAGAGATGGTCAGAGACTGAGAACATGATACAAGAGATGGTCAGAGACTGAGAACATGATACAAGAGATGGTCAGAGACTGAGAACATGATACAAGAGATGGTCAGAGACTGAGAACATGATACAAGAGATGGTCAGAGACGGAGAACATGATACAAGAGATGGTCAGAGACTGAGAACATGATACAAGAGATGGTCAGAGACTGAGAACATGATACAAGAGATGGTCAGAGACTGAGAACATGATACAAGAGATGGTCAGAGACTGAGAACATGATACAAGAGATGGTCAGAGACTGAGAACATGATACAAGAGATGGTCAGAGACTGAGAACATGATACAAGAGATGGTCAGAGACTGAGAACATGATACAAGAGATGGTCAGAGACTGAGAACATGATACAAGAGATGGTCAGAGACTGAGAACATGATACAAGAGATGGTCAGAGACTGAGATCATGATACAAGAGATGGTCAGAGACTGAGAACATGATACAAGAGATGGTCAGAGACTGTAAACATGATACAAGAGATGGTCAAAGACTGAGAACATGATACAAGAGATGGTCAGAGACTGAGAACATGATACAAGAGATGGTCAGAGACTGAGAACATGATACAAGAGATGGTCAGAGACTGAGAACATGATACAAGAGATGGTCAGAGACTGAGAACATGATACAATAGATGGTCAGAGACTGAGAACATGATACAAGAGATGGTCAGAGACTGAGAACATGATACAAGAGATGGTCAGAGACTGAGAACATGATACAAGAGATGGTTAGAGACTGAGGACATCATACTAAAGATGGTCAGAGACTACAGACATGATACAAGAGATCAATGCAGTCTCACCAGTGCCCATCAAATGCAGCCTACCGCTGTGCCCATCAATTCCGCTTCATTGTGCCCATAATCGCAGCCTCTCTGTGGCCATAATTGCAGCCTCACTGTGCCCATCAATGCCGCCTTACTGTGCCCATCAATGCCACCTCACTGTGCCCATAATCGCAGCCTCTCTTTGCCCATAATCGCAGCCTCCCTGTGCCCATAATTGCAGCCTCTCTGTGCCCATAATCCCAGCCTCACTGTGCCCATCAATGCCGCCTTACTGTGCCCATCAATGCCGCCTCTCTGTGCCCATCAATGCCGCCTCTCTGTGCCCATCAATGCCGCCTCTCTGTGCCCATCAATGCCGCCTCTCTGTGACCATAATCGCAGCCTCTCTGTGACCATAATTGCAGCCTCACTGTGCCCATCAATGCTGCCTCACTGTGCCCATCAATGCCGCCTTACTGTGCCCATCAATGCTGCCTCTCTGTGACCATAATCGCAGCCTCTCTGTGACCATAATCGCAGCCTCTCTGTGACCATAATCGCAGCATCTCTGTGCCCATCGCAGCCTCTCTGTGCCCATCGCAGCCTCTTTGTGCCAATAATCGCAGCCTCACTTTTCCTATAAATGCAGTCAGACTCACCATAGCCTGCCCTGCCTGGATCACACAGCGGACATCTCCCACAGCACTGTGTGTCACACTTACATTGCTGGGTCTGTGTGTGTGTTCGGCGGCGCCGTAACAAGGTCCCGCCCCACTAGACCGTCTCGTGTGATAGGCGGAACACTGATTCAATCTGCTACCACATGAGCTGGTCTAGGGGGGCGGGACCGGCACCGCCGAACACAGACTTAGCTCCCTGACACACAGAGCTCCCGGTCAGGAGACTGGCGCTGTGTGACAAACAAGAGGAGGAGGAGGTGGGAGGGGAGCGCTGCAGCCGCAAGTCCAAAGCGGCCCCGCCACCTCAGGACAGGTGGCCTGTAGCGTGGCCTCTACTGCGCCCCCATTCCTCCAGTAAATGGTCCCGCCCAGGGCATTCGCCCCTTCTGCCCACCCCTTGTACCGGCCCTGCGTCACCGCGTTTGTTCCATTCAAAAGAATGGCGGTTCTTTTGAATCGAGTGTGTGTACACTCGGACGGGACAAGATTCTTGTCAAGAATCTCGCCAGGAAAAACAACGTGTTTTTTCCTGACGAGATTCTCGGCCGAGTGTACGAGGCTTTACAGCTAGTGAAAACCATTCTATCCATCAGCCCCAAGATCCCCCAGAGGGGGAGAGACACCCCCAGAACCATCCGCCATTCCCAGAGCGAGACCACTGGAGTATGCTAGGACAGACTGAGCCATCACCTCACCAACCTCCAACATTTGCAGCATATCCTACATGGTGGCATAAACAGGGCTTTTTTTGAGCGGGAACGTGGGGGAACGCAGTTCCGGCACCTTCAGCACTGAATGTACTGTTTGTAATGGCAAGGGGTGCTGGGGTGTGCTGGAGGGCCTATTGATTCTGACTGCTGGGGGATATATTATTGCTGGAGGGGGTCTATTTTTGCATGTTGGTCTATTTTTGCTGGGGGGTCTGTTGTTGCTGGTAGGGGATCTAATGTTGAGGGAGGGGTTTGTTTGCAGCTGCTGGGAGATCTGTTGTTGCTGCTGAAGGGTATTTTTTTGCTGGGGGGGGTGGGTCTATTGTTGCTGGCTGCAGGAGATCCATTTTACTGCTTTTCTTGTTATCCTTAACAAATTCCATACAAATTACTTAACATCACAAAATTATACTTGGCTCAGTGCTCAGAGATGGGTAGGAGGCGGAGACAAGAATTGACTCAGAAGGGGGGAGTTCCTGAAAAAAAGCCCTGGGTATAAATATACAGGTGCATCTCAAAAAATTAGACTATCATCAAAAAGTTTATTTATTTCAGTTATTCCATTTAAAAAGTGAAACTCATATATTGTATAGATTCATTACACACAGAGTGATATATTTCAAGCATTTCTTTCTTTTAATTTTGATGATTATTGCTTACAGCTAGTGAAAACCCAAAATTCAGTTTTACAGAAAATCTGAATATTACATAAGACCAATAAAAAAAAGATTTTTAATACAGAAATGTTGGCTTACTGAAAAGTATGTCCATGTACAGTATAGTATAGTATGCACTCAATACTTGGTCGGGGCTACTTTTGCATTAATTACTGCATCAATGCGGTGTGGCATGGAGGGGATCAGCCTGTGGCACTGCTGAGGTGTTATGGAAGCCCAGGTTGCTTTGATATCGGTCTTCAGCTCGTCTGTATTGTTGGGTCTGGTGTCTCTCATCTTCCTCTTGACAATACCCCACAGATTCTCTATGGGGTTTAGGTCAGGCGAGTTTGCTGGCCAATCAAGCACAGTGATACATGATAATTAAACCAGGTATTGGTACATTTGGCAGTGTGGGAAGGTGCCAGGTCCTGCTGGAAAATAAAATCAGCATCTCCATAAAGCTGGTCAGCAGAGGGAAGCATGAAGTGCTCTAGAATTTCCTGGTCAGGGGGCTGCGCTGACTTTGGACTTGATAAAACACAGTGGACCAACACCAGCAGATGACATGGCTCTCTAAATCATCACGGACTGTGGAAACTTCACACTGGACCTCATGCAACTTGGATTCTGTGCCTTTCCATGTCCTGGATATGTCTGTGTGTGGTGGCTCTTGAAGCACTGACACCAGCTGTAGTCCACTTCTTGTGAATCTCCCCCAAATTCTTGAATGGTGTTTGCTTCACAATTCTATCAAGGCTGCAGTTATCCCTGTTGTTTCTGCACCTTTTTCTACCACACTTTTTCCTTCCAGTCAACTTTCCATTAATATGCTTAGATACAGCACTCTGTGAAAATCCAGATTCTTTAGCAATGACCTTTTGTGACTTACCCTCTTTGTGGAGGGTGTCAATGACTGTCTTCTGGACAACTGTCAAGTCAGCAGTCTTCACCATAATTGTGTAACCTACTGAACCAGACTGAGAGACCATGTAAAGGCTCAGGAAACCTTATACAGGTGTTTTGAGTTTATTAGCTGATTAGAGTGTGACACCATAAGTCTAAAATATTGAACTTTTTCACAATATTCAAATTTTCAGAGATACTGAGTTTTGGGTTTTCACTAGCTGTAAGCCATAATCATCAAACTTAAAAGAAAGACATGCTTTAAATATATCACTCTGTGTGTAACGCATGTATAAAATATATGAGTTTCACTTTTTGAATTGAATGGCACATGGTTCTGGGGGTGTCTCCCCCTCTGGGGGATCTTGGGCTGATGGATAGAATATAGATTCTGATATGTACTGCTCCTGATAAAGTGGCTTGGACTACGAAATGCGTAGAGCACATTGGTGATCTTCTTCTCCTCCCTCTTTGTATAGAATTTATTTATAGTACTGTACATGGTCTATATATTTGTGATATTTGTTTTTGGTACACCTATACCAACAATTCAGAATCTTTTCCCTCTTTTTTTTTAAATGTGTTTTTATGTGTAATCTTTTTATATTATGTAAATAAAGTCATGTCTGTGGTTGTCATTATATGAAACCTGGTGCCTTAAAATCTCAAGTGCTTTAAAATTTTGTGATTGTAACTAATAGGGTGTGGCACCTTTTTTATACCACCCATATTTTGAATAAACCCAAAGATCAACTACTGTTTAACTCCTTCGTGCTGACCACCTCCTGGCCCTTTAGTAGTTCTAAAATCCAGGAGGCGGGCATTTGGGTGACGTGTCTGGCTCCCGATCGCAAATATGCATCGAGAGCTTACCGATCCCAGCCAGCTACCATGCCAGTTTGGCCCAAACCCGTAAAAAACTGTCACATGATAGCAGGCCACTGGCCCAATCAGCTGTGGCCATGGAATTCCTCACCCAGTAGCTACATGTAACGATGGGACAGGGATGCTGGTGACATTAACTTAATATGGCCACATGACCATATTTAGAGAATGACATTGCCCACATGTGACCATGTAGCCATATTTAGATCACCAGCATACCCACACCTTTGTTATGTGCTGCTTTGGGGTGTGGAACTCAATGGCCTCAACAGATTTGACCAGTGGCCTGTATTATGTGACACTTTCCCTAGTTTTGAGGCAAACTCCAGCCTCAATCATCCCCACTACTGCTATATCAAACCTGAGCCCTGATGAAAGAGGATTTGTATATAACCGGCAAAATTTGTGGGCTGTCCACTCTTGATAGATCCTTTTTTTTTTTTTTGCCAAATAAAAATTACATCCAGACCTATCCCTTCAGTGTGGCATTCTTGTCCTTTCACCTACAAAGTGTATATGACCTACCTTCTCCCCTCCCGCAGTGCAGACAGTGTTCTGCCCAACCAGCTCTGCATCCAAGGAGGAAGAGGAAAAGGCCATGTGCCCCTCCATAGCCAAAAACACCAGATTTTTCTGAGGGCACCGACAAAGAAATGGAGCAGCTGGGTAAAGGTCTCAGTGAAGTATCAGTGGTTGCAAGGAGAAGCCCTCTCAAGGGAACCTGTTACTTTGTCCTGAATGGAACTGAGCTGTTGAGTGAAAGACTTTAAAGAGGATCTGTGCTCCTGCAGTGCAATTTTTAATCCCATTTTACCTGTTTTGGTGGATTATCCTCAGAATACATACTCACAGAATAGATACTCACAGGTTCAGCAGATCCAGCAATTTGCCATCACAAGCTGGGTTCCATGCCACTATCTTCTTTACCTACATTATCAGAAGGCCGTTGTCTCCTCTGAGCTCTTGCTGATGCATCACAGCATGTCACCAGGGGGTTGGCTGCAAAAACCAGGAAGAGCCAGCTGGTCCCCTGATAATGAGCATAGGCAACACCTACTGGGATCCATGACATTAGTCTCTCAGAAGGCTATGAGCGAAATGGGCATTATTCTCGCCATGGTGAGAATCCCAAAAATGTCACATGTTCCCCAAAAAGGGTAATATGGGATTTAAAGCGGAGGTCCGCCAATTTTTTATTTTTTTTAAAGTCAGCAGCTACAAATACTGCAGCTGCTGACTTTTAAAATAAGGACACTTACATGTCCTGGGCGCCTGCGATGTCGGCACCCGAACTCGATCTATCGCTCGGCTCTCGTGTGCTGCCGCCGCCATCTTCGGGAAGGGAATCAGGAAGTGAAGCCTTGCGGCTTCACTTCCTGGTTCCCTACTGCGCATGCGCGACTCACGCTGCGCTATCCCACTGGTCCCTGCTGTCTTCTAGACAGGGACAAAGGAAGTGGCGTAGATACCCACTGGTGGCTCGGGTATTTATGCCCGGAAGTGGAAGAAAATACCTGTATTACACAGGTATCTGCTTCCCCCTCCCCCCGAAAGGTGCCAAATGTGACACCGAAGGGCAGGAGGGTTCCGAAAAGCGGAAGTTCCATTTTTGGGTGGAACTCCACTTTAAAAAAATGTCCTATTGTGAGAGTGGGAGGAGGGAGAAGTACAAAGTTATTAAGTGCATGGGGAGGGTAAAGGTCCACCATAACAACTTCAGTTCTTCTGCTCTTAACTTTGGTGGTTAATTGCTCCATAGTGGCTACTGCTACAGAGGTCAGTGAGGGCTTGTTCTAAAGCTCAATTACTGTTTGATAAGAAATGTGTTTATACATAAATATCCATGGCCTAAACACAGGTTCACTTTAATAATAACTGGAGCTAAATTGAACTAGATTTTAACTTCACCTGGCACTCCCCCTATTCAGAAAATGCCTTCATTTTTAATAATTACAAGACATTCTCTGATTGGACGAGGTGGAAAGGAGGGGTGGATGACATCAAAATCTATCCTCATTCAATCAGAAAATGTCTTGTATTCAATAGATAAAAAAACATTTTCTAATTGGTAATGCCGAGAGATCCCCTGTGGTCAGTGTGCAGAGGTGAAGCCACTGGAGCAGTACCTGGAAGATCCCATCTCCCACTGTACTGTATGCAGCACAGATTACTACAGTGAATTTCAGCATCTGCGGTGGTTCTCTGGATATCAGATACGGATAATTACATGAAGCAAAGCTGGACCAATATAAGTTTGTAAAAAAAGATAATTCTTGGTGTTCCGCTTAGTGAAAGCCTGACATAATATATTACTGTGTAATAAATAATAGAGATTGTTACTATTACACATTTCTGTAGTGAACAGTAGCAAATACAAATCATTTTCTGCAGACTCCTGTTTTGGTGAGTCAGATAACATTTCCATAGAGATTAGGAAAATGTCTGCTCACCGGCGTTGGATGTATGTGCGTTATCAGGACCCGCTCCATCACCTGACCTCCCTTCTTATGGAAAACATTAATGTTGCTGTAGTAACTCCAGCAGATGCACAATGTTTATCCGATAAATGTGACCTCTCTGTCCCAGGTCTCCACAGTGAATGAAGTTGTACAAAGTAAACATACAATACTGAACAGCTGGCGAACCAGGGTTTAACACATAGTTACATGCAGGGCCATCTTTAATATTGATTGGACCCTGGGCAAACATTTTCTTGGGCCCCCCACCCCCTCCATGCAGTTTCGTTCTCCACCTGCTCTGAGACATACAAAAAATATTAGTTTACTAAATCAGATCAGGCAGCGATTGCGATTGGTTGCCAGAGGTTACAGTGTATCATTACCGCTCACTGACTTGCTGCTAGAGGTTACAGCACACATTATGGCTCACTGATTATTTGCTAGAGGTTACAGCACATGATTTCTGCTTGTTGATTGGTTGCTAGAGATTACTGTACATCACAACTGCTCACTAATTGGTTGCTAGAGGTTACTGGACATCCTTACCACTCACTAATTGGTTGCTAGAGGTTACTGCACATCATTATTGCTCATTGATTGGTTGCTAGTTGTTACTGCATATCCTTACTGCTCAATGATTGTTTGCAAGAGATTAGTGCACATCATTACTGCTCACTGATTGGTTGCTAAAGGTTACAGCACATCATCTCCTCACTGCCTGCACACCATGGACTGGGAAGGTGAGGGGACCCATAAATAGACAGAAAACTCTTAGGGATCCTAGGATTCCTGGGATCAGTGCAATGCTGGGGGAAGGGGGGGTGATCAGTGGCAATGTAGGGGGGTTGATGGGATCAGTGGCAGTGGTGGTGGGATGGGATTAGTTAGGAGGCAGTACACTGTGGCTAATTCTGTAGAGCAAAGCTGTAAATCTTGGGCAAGTACAGTTGTGCTCATAAGTTTACATACCCTGGCAGAACTTATGATGTCTTGGCTATTTTTCAGAGAATATGAATGAGAACACAAACTTTTCTTTCACTCATGGTTAGTGTTTGGCTGAAGCCATTTACTATCAATCAACTGTGTTTACTCTTTTTAAAT
The DNA here is from genome assembly GCA_029206835.1 of Rana muscosa. Taxonomy (NCBI): domain Eukaryota; kingdom Metazoa; phylum Chordata; class Amphibia; order Anura; family Ranidae; genus Rana; species Rana muscosa. Next base: position 228,455,543 of record CM055121.1, read on the forward strand.
CATAATAACAACAGAAACTACCCAAATGACCCTGATCAAAAGTTTACATACCCCAGTTCTTAATACCGTGTATTGCCCCCTTTAACTTCAATGACAGCTTGAAGTCTTTTGTGGTATTTGTGGATGAGGCTCTTTATCTTCTCAGATGGTAAAGCTGCCCATTCCTCTTGGCAAAAAGCCTCCAGTTCCTGGAAATTCTTGGGCTGTCTTGCATGAACTGCACGTTTGAGATCTCCCCAGAGTGGCTCAATGATATTGAGGTCAGGAGACTGAGATGGCCACTCCAGAACCTTCGCTTTATTCTGCTGTAGCCAATTGCAGGTCGACTTGACCTTGTGTTTTGGATCATTGTCATGTTGGAATGTAGGGGAGGTATAATATTTTAGAGTTGTCCCGATAACAAGAGGCAAGGGGAACTTTTTCAATGGGGACATTTGTTTCAGGGACAGCTATCTAAGAAGGGAATGCTCCTCACTGTGGGTGATTTCCTGTAATTTCCTGTAGTGTCTCTGGGACAGGAAGTGAAAGAAAATTTCCCAAATGGTACACAGACAGCTAAAAAAATAACTTGGCAACGGTTTTACCTCTTCCCTACTGGAAACTAAAAGGAAAAAAGTTTAGGGTATACATACCCTTTAACACTTAAATATTATTCAAATTGAAAGATTGATAAACGACATACCGTATATACTCGAGTATAAGCTGAGTTTTTCAGCCCTTTTTTTAGGGCTGAAATTACCCCCCTCGGCTTATACTCGAGTCAGTACCTGAATTCTTGCCAGGGGTCCATTTTTTAAAAGTCGCGGCTTTCTCCTGGCGTTCCGTGATAGGCATTTGACACTGTGTCCCGCCTATCACGGAGGTCCTCTCATCCTCGGACAGTTTCCCAGCAGACACTGTGTTCAGTGTTCCCCCGATCGCGGACATCCTCTTGTTCGAGGATGAAAGAATGTCCGTGATTGGCGGAACACTGAACACAGTGTCTGCTGGGAAACTGAGTCCGAGGATGAGAGGACCTCCGTGATAGGCGAAACACAGTGTCAAATGCCTGTCACGGAACGCCAGGAGAAAGCCGCGACTTTTAAAAAATGGACCCCTGGCAAGAATTCAGGTACTGACTCGAGTATAACCTGAGGGGGACTGCAATGGGCACAGTGAGGTATGGCACAGTGAGACTGCAATGGGCACAGTGAGGTATGGCACAGTGAGACTGCAATAGGCACAGTGAGGTTGCAATAGTCACAGTGAAGCTGCAAATTGGCATTGTTGACCCTCTTTTCCACTTACAGTAGCTGCTGCATTCTCACCCTCGGCTTATACTTGAGTCAATACGTTTTCCCATTTTTTGTGGTAAAATTTGGTACCTCGACTTATACTTGGGTCGGCTTATACTCGAGTATATACAGTAAATCTAAATAGAGTTGGTGTACACTTTGTCCTTTTGTATCTCTGCATTAAATCGGTCCACTTTTAAATATCCCCAGAGAGTTTTTGTTACTTTTCAGTACACTAAAGTACAATGAATTAATTAAAGCTCCTTTCAATTTTCTGTATGCCTTCTTATTAGAGCATCTAATTTCCCTCACATATATTTCCCTTGTGAACTAAGGTAATGGAACTATCCCCCATTGGCTGAATGTTTACAGGCAAATTATGTTTATATATGCGCATTTATTTCCAAGTTCTACAGGGAATGGTAATGAGAGTACAGGAGTAATATGACATCAGATAGACAAACCTGTATATTTCAATTTGTTCAAAACTGGGTTGCTTATGGATTATTTTAAATGCTTACAGCGGTCCTGAATTAAAAAAAAATTATCTGGTTGATAATCTAGAGATGGATGGGGTAAAAAAAGTTGAGGAAGGGGGTACAAGAAATCAGCTTTAAGAGCAGATCTGATAGTTTCATGTTACAGACACCAGGGGGGTGATTTACTAATAACAGTGCGCTGCGCTGGTTGATACCTTAATTGCTGCGCCGGATAAATCCTTCACTGGGCGCAGGAAACAAGCGGCGCACTGTTATAGTTACTAAAAATGTCAGCGGCGCTCTATTGAAAATGAATGGTTCCTTATGGGAGCCCATTGATTTGAATAGAGGTCGCCCGGGAAGTCGAATAAAGCCGATCCGACTCGTGGGGCGACTCGTGTGCCGGCTGACACAGGGACAGCGCGACTTTGCGAGGCAACTTGGACACGACCTGAGCGTGAAGCAGCCGCTCAAGTCGTGTCCTAGAGGCGACTACCTGGCCGAGAATGTCTCCAGCGCGATGGCATCGCGCTGGTTCTCGGCAGCCTCGCGCTCGCTGTCCCGTGTTTGGCATGAATCATGAAGGGGAACTCCAAAAGCATACCAGGCCCTTAGGTCTGGTATGGATTTTAAGGGGAACCCCCTAAGCCGAAAAAACGGTGTGGGGGTCCCCCCAAGATCCAAACCAGACCCTTATCCAAGCACAGGCCGCAGGAAAAGAGGGGGGGACGAGGGAGCGCCCCCCCCTCCCTCCTGAACCGTACCAAGCCACATGCCCTCAACATGGGGAGGATGTCCCCATGTTGATGGGGACAAGGGCCTCATCCCCACAACCCTTGCCCGGTGGTTGTGGGGGTCTGCGGGCGGAGGGCTTATCAGAATCTGGAAGACCCCTTTAACAAAGGGGGCCCCCAGATCCCGGCACCCCCCTGTGTGAAATGGTAATGGGGTACAAATGTACCCCTACCATTTCTCAAAGAAAGTGTCAAAAATGTAAAAAATTACAATAGCCAGTTTTTGACAATTCCTTTTATTAATGTCTTCTCCTTTCTTCCATCTTCTTCTTCCATCTTCTTCTTCCATCTTCTTCTTCCAGCTTCTTCTTCTTTTCTCCATTCGGGTTTCTTCCTCCATCTTGTTCTTCATCTTCCTCTTCATCTTCATCTTTATCTTCCTTCTTCTTTCGGTGTTCTCGTCCGCATCTTGCTCCGGCTTCTTGTCCCTTCTTCTTTCTTCGGCCGCTCCGTTTGAATTAGAGGCTCCCGCTGTGTGACGCTTCAGTTCTCCTCTGAGTCCGCTGCCACCCCGTGACCCCGCCCCCCTCTGACGCACATGGATTTCACGGGGACTTTCCCCGTGGTGTCAGAGGGGGGCGGGGTCAGCGGCCGGAGAAGAAGGGAAGAATAAGCCGGAGCAAGATGCGGACAAGATCACCGAAGGAAGAAGGAAGATGAAGATGAAGAGGAATATGAAGAACAAGATGGAGGAAGAAACCTGAATGGAGAACAGAAGAGGATGGAAGAAGAAGATGGAAGAAGAAGATGGAAAAAGAAGATGGAAGAAAGGAGAAGACATTAATAAAAGGAATTGTCAAAAACCGGCTATTGTCATTTTTAAAATTTTTGACACTTTCTTCGTGAAATGGTAGGGGTACATTTGTATCCCATTACCATTTCACACAGGGGGGGCGGGATCTGGGGGTCCCCTTTGTTAAAGGGGTCTTCCAGATTCTGATAAGCCCCCTGCTCGCAGACCCCCACAACCACCGGGCAAGGGTTGTGGGGATGAGGCCCTTGTCCCCATCAACATGGGGAAATCCTCCCCATGTTGAGGGCATGTGGCCTGGTACGGTTCAGGAGGGAGGGGGGGCGCTCTCTCGTCCCCCCCCCCTCTTTTCCTGCGGCCTGCCAGGTTGCGTGCTCGGATAAGGGTCTGGTGTGGATTTTTGGGGAAACTCCACGCCATTTTTTTTTTAAATTTGGGGTGGAGTTCCCCTTAAAATCCATGCCAGACCTGAAGAGCCTGGTATGGATATTTGGGGGAACCGCACGCATTTTTTTTTAAATTTGCGGCGGGGTTCCCCTTAATATCCATTCCAGACCTGAAGGGCCTGGTCATTGAATTTGGGGGGAACCCCCACGCATATTTTTTTTTGTTTTTATCAATGACTTTCAATTACTTTTCTCTATATTGCTGGGAGCCGACAATTCATTATAGCCGCGGGTGCTTTTAAATGCCTTTTTTTTTTTTCTTTAGAAATGTCATTTTGCTGGCGCACTGGCAAGTACAGAGCTGCGCCTGTTCAACTTATGCAAATTGAGTTATGTGACTTGACATTTACTAAGATTTTGCTGGCGCAGTGTCTTGGCGCGTTTGAACAAGTGAAATTCCTGCGCTGAGCTAAAAAAAAACTCCCGCAGCTCTAAACGTACTTGCCGGCGCAGCGGGCTGGATCTGAAAAAGTTACTTTCTCACTCTATTTTGGGCATGTTTGTTATTTGGGCAGGTGTCACTACACTTCCTCACATCACCCCACATCACCCCCATTATATTCGCACTTCCAGCTTCTTTATATTTATATTGGGAAATAGGGCTGCGCTACCGGCGCTAATGTTTTGTAAATACCAAAACAGCCATTGCGCGCGCAGATGCGCCGATACTCAAGGGCGCAAACGTTGCGTAAATCAGCCCCTAGGGTACTTAGGCAGAACTAAACCTGACTACACAGCTATTATACAATTTTCTTGTACAATTTTCCTTTAGATTTACCAAAACCTTATAATATGAGATCAAACCTAAGCACTTTCATTTTGTATGCAATCAGGCAGGCCCTTGCATTACATAGTAGAAGGTAAATCTAAAGGAAATTAAACAAGAAAATTGTATAATGTATGACCAGCTTAATGGCGCGTACACACGATCGATTTTCTCGACAGTGAAAACACCGTAGAGAAAATCGACGGGAAAAACGAGGGAACGGCTTGGTTCCCTACACACGGATGTTTTTCCCGCATTTTTTTTCTTGGTCGAGAAAAACGACCGTGTGTGGGCTCCGTGGCAGTGTTTTCCTATGGGAAAACTGCCGCGGAAAAAAATGACGGGAATCACGACGAGAAAAATTAGAGCATGTTTTAATTTTTCTCGTCGTGATTAATGCCGTTTTTCCCGTCGGGAAAAAATGACAAAAAGCCCACACACGGTCGTTTTTCTTGTTAAAAATGTTTTTTTTAATTTTTCCCGACGGGAAAAATGATCGTGTGTACGCGGCATAAGAGTCCAGTGTCTACAAATGGAATCAGACCGCTCTGAATTAGAGGGTGGAAAATGTCTTCACTATGTACTTTATAGCATCGGTGACACTGACAGATCCAAGGACTGAATTTACAGAAAGAGAAAATGTCTTTACTGGTGGCAAGGACTGTTTTGGCTACAGAAATATATATTTTCTTTTTCACAGTTCCTCCTAAATTGTTTATGCCTGCAGCCTTTAAACTTTCACACAATGGGTTCCTGATTTCTGTTTGTATAATCGATTGTAAAAAATCCCTTGGAATATACAGACCCCGGCCTTTTTGTTCCCTATTATATCACAACACATTGTTCCTTTTATGGTCTGAAAATAGTTATTCCAGTTATGTTTGGCGTTTGGTGTGGACTTTGTAGTGTGGGCCATCCGGTGTGGACATTTAAGTATTGGCTCTTCGGTGTGGACATTGCAGCTTGGTCTCTCTGGTGATAACATTTCACTATGGACATTTAAGGGTAAATCCTTCAGTGTGGACAATCCAATGTGGGCCTTTCAGTGTGAATATTTCAGTGTAGACCCTTCAGTGTGGTTATTTCAGGGTGAACCCTTAGACCCTTTTCACACTGAAGGTGCTTTTCAGGGGTTTTGGCACTAAAAATAGCGCCTGTAAAGTGCCTCTCAAGCCTACCAGTGAGAAAGAAAGACAGAATGCTTTCACACTGGGGCGATGCGCTTGCAGGACCGAAAAAAAAGTCCTGCAAGCAGCCGCTTTGGGGCGATGCGGGAGCGGTGTACACTGCTCCTAAACCGCCCCTGCCATTGAAATCAATGGGCAGTGCTGACAAAGCACCTGCAAAGCGCTTCGGCAGTGGTGCTTTGCAGGCGCTTTTAATCCTTTTTCGGGGGTTTAAAGCAACCCGCTAGCGGACGAAAAGCGCTGCTAAAACAACGGTAAAGCGGTGCTTTACTGCTAACATAGCCGCGCTAGCAGTGTGAAAGAGGTCTTAAGTGTGGAAATTTCTGTGTGGGCCCTTCTGTGTGGTCATTTCAGAGTGAACCCTTCAGTGTGAACATTTCCCTATGGGCCCTGAACTGTGGAAAATTCAGTGTGGGCCTTTCGGTGTTGACATTTAAGTATTTATTGGCATATCGGTGTGGACATTTCAGCTTGGTCCCTCTGGTGATGACATTTCACGTGCCCTTCGCTATTGACATTTCAGGATGAACCCTTCAATATGAACATTTCCATGTGGGCCCTTCAGTGTGAAAATTTAAGGGTAATCTTTTCAGTGTGGTTATTTCAGGGTGAGCCCTTTAGTGTGGCCATTTCAGTGCAGGACCTTCTAATGAAGACATTTCAGGGTAAAACCTTCAGTGTGGACATTTCCATACAGGCCCTTAAGTGTGGTCCTTTCAGTATGGACATTTCAGCATAAGTCTGTCCATGTGGATATTTTAGCATGAGCCTTTTAGTGTAGGCATTTCACCATGAGCCCTTCATTGTAGGCATTTCAGCACAGTTCCTTCAGTGTGGCCCTCAGTGTGGTAATTTAAGTACAGTGGAACCTCGGATTGCGAGTAACTTGGTTAATTTTGCAATACGAGCACTGTATTTAAAAAAATCCTAACTCGGTTTGTGAGTGTTGTCTCGCAAAACGAGCAGGATTCAAGCCAAAGCGGTGTGCAGTACCGCGTTTGGCCTGAGGTGGGGGGCGCCGGAGCCGAACAGCGCCGTTCGGAAATGCTCGGAAAGACACGGAAATACTCCGTTCCCGAGCCATTCCGAGGTTTGCCAAGGTCAGCCGAGCTGTCCTCGGGCCTTTCCGTGTGTTTCCAAGGCTCTCCGGCGCCCCCCCACACCTCTGGCCACACGCGGTATTGCATACCATTGAAGTCAATGTGGAACAAATTATTTTCGTTTTCATTGACTTCAATGGGGAAACTCGCTTTGATATGCGAGTACTTTGGATTACGAGCATTCTCCTGGAACGGATTATGCTCGTAATCCGAGGTTCCACTGTATAGCCATTCAGTGTGGAAATTTCATTATTGGACCTACAGTGTGGATATTTCAGCATTGGCCCTTTAGTGTGAGAATTTCAGTATGAGCCCTTCAGTCTGGTTATTTTAGCATTAGCCATTCAGTATGGAAAAGTCAGCATAGGTCTTTTAGTGTGTGCATTTTAGAGCGGACCCTTACAGTGGATCTTTAGGGTAAACATATCAGGGTGGCCTTCCAGTGTTGAAATTTCAGCATGGGTCCTTCAGTCTGGTGATTAGTGTTGGCCATTTAGTGTAGAAATGTCAGCATTGGCCCTTCAGAGTGGACATTTGATCATGGGCCCTTAAAGGGGTGTTCCAGGCTACCCCCGGGCAAAAATAAAAAAATGAAAAGCCAGCAGCTACACATACTGCAGCTGCTGGCTTTTAATAAATGGAGACTTACCTGTCCTGGTGTCCCTAGACGTCGGCACCGCAGCTGATGTTTCACATCAGCTGTCGGGTGCTGCCGTCGCCATTGCGGGTAAGGGAACCCGGCAGTGAAGCCTTTCGGCTTCACGCCGGGAACCCTACTGCGCATGCGCGAGGCCCCGCTCCTCTCTCCTATTAGCCCGGCGGCCAGGGGAGGAGGAGGAGGGACCCCCCGCGGTGACGTCACGGCCGCGTCACGGCCACGGCCGGACTCCAGGAAGTGGGAAAGGATACCTGTCTTTGACAGGTATCCTGTCCCCCCTCCCCCCCGAAAGGTGCCAATTGTGGCACCGGAGGGGGGGAGGAATCCAATGAGCAGAAGTTCCACTTTAGGGTGGTACTCTGCTTTAAGTGTCAATAATTCAACATGGGCTCTTCAGTGTAATCTATCAGAATGGGTTTTCAGGGCTAATAATTTGACACATAGTACAATAGTGGAAAGGAAAAACGTACCGCTCAAAAGCTTAAGAATTCACCAAATAGCTGCTTCCGCCCGGTCACTCACACAGGTACTGGCTCTGCACTGATGCATGGGAGAAAAAGAAACCCTGGACTGCCGCACTCTGTATAGACAGTTATTTATTCCAAAATTTCAAGTAAAAAATCCAAATTCAAAATAAATCCATAAATCCAAAACAACAAATGCAAATAGTGTGCATGCAGGGAAGGGTGGCGGCTAACGCGTTTCACGTCACGAATTGACGCTTACTCATAGCTATGAGTAAGCGTCAATTCGTGACGTGAAACGCGTTAGCCACCCTTCCCTGCATGCACACTATCTGCATTTGTTGTTTTGGATTTATGGATTTATTTTGAATTTGGATTTTTTACTTGAAATTTTGGAATAAATAACTGTCTATACAGAGTGCGGCAGTCCAGGGTTTCTTTTTCTCCCATAGTACAATAGTGCCAACATTTTATTGTTCATATATTCCAGGTTTGGATGGATTTGCCACATAAAACTTTTACAATATTATTGCTAATATTATTGGCACCTAAAATGATCACCCATACAATAACGAACTGGATAATATTATGAGCGCTGGTTATGAGGATGACTTTAGGTTAACATTTGGCTTGAGTTAAGAATTAAGTTTAAGATTTGGAGTTGGGCAAATATACCGGTAGTTGTTCACAATGGTGTATTATTGACCAGAATGTGTTGAAGTTTTGTGGTCATGTAACCCTTGGAGGGCATTTTGGCTCTGGGAATATTTTTTTTTGATGGGGAATAGTAACCTTACATAGAATATTCAGAGTGAAAAGGATATGCATTTTGATTCAATAAGGAATAGTATACTTGTGTTTGCTTATTCCATGGGATTTTACCATGAATTGGTAATACCGACAAAATCCAAGAAATCCATTGTCCCTAAAATGATTTTTGGCAAACCTGAGCGAGTATAATGCAAATGTAATGTAAAAAGGGTTAAACGTGCAGCGCTGAACATTAGAAGCTAAATTTCATTAAATTCCATGAAGAGAAAAATTTACAGGAGATATCCAGAAAGGGCTTCTGAGGTTAAAGTGTAGCTACATAGCACATAAGTGAGGAAACCCTCACTGGCACCCAATCACACTGCCTCTTACCCTCCTCTCCAGACCCTCATCACAAAGGTCAAAAACGCAATAGGCAGCAGTCAAGTGAAATCGCCAGTCTCTGTATAACTTTCCAGGTAATACAATCGTATCCTCCAGAGCTCAATCGATCACATAGAGGGACAAAAAGAGACACTCCTCATGTTGCAGAGATCTCAATACAACTTAATGTGTAATATTAGACATGGGAGCCGTCGAAAAATTGGTTTCGTTCCGTTCCGTTTCGTATTTAAAAAAAATCGTAATTCGTGTACGGAATTCAATTCGGATTCGTACGAAATACGAATTTCGTACGACGCGTATAACGAACGATTAGACCAGAACTAACTAATGATTCGACCGGAAATGTACTTCCCCCACCCAATTCCAGCAGCAATCTTCTCTCTATATTGTCGAATCTTTTCTCTCTATAATGTCGAATCTTTTCTCTCTATAATGTCAAATCTTTTCTCTCTATGTCGAATCTTTTCTCTCTATAATGTCGAATCTTTTCTCTCTATAATGTCGAATCTTTTCTCTCTATAATGTCAAATCTTTTCTCTCCTATGTCGAATCTTTTCTCTCTATAATGTCGAATCTTTTCTCTCTATAATGTCAAATCTTTTCTCTCTATGTCGAATCTTTTCTCTCTATAATGTCGAATCTTTTCAATTTGGAGCCGAAATTCGTAAACGAAACTTCGTATTTCGTACAGAATTCGTATCCGTAAAAATTCGTAATTCGGATTCGTACAAATGTACGAATTTCGAAAAATTCGTACGAATTTTCGATTCGTACGAAACTAATCGCACATGTCTAATAATAAAGAGTAACACTCACATGGCAGAAGTATACACAAGCATGTCTTAGTTAAAAAGCGTTCCCAACCAGCAAGATGGCCGCCGCGTCCCAGCATACAGAAGCGTTGTACGTCTCCAGCTCCTCCAGCTGCACTTTAACCTCAAAGCCCTTTCTGGATATCTCCCGTGGACTTTTCTCTTCATGGACTTTTATGAAATTTAGCTTCTAATGTTTAGCGCTGCACGTTTAACCCTTTTTATTTACCTGTATTGACCTTCATCGATATTGTGCTAGCAGCCTTTTTTAGAGACTTTGCACATTCCTTACCAAGCGCAGCAGTTATCATTTATTTTGATCAAATGTAATGTACACACTTTTACTTAGTCCTGTAATGGGAAATTTCGTTTTGTCTTTTCCCCTTTTTATTATCACAAATCCTACTTCCCTGTCATGCTGACTTCTTAAAAGTCCCCAAATTTATTGAACACTTCTCATTCCTAGAATTCATAGGGATGTGGAATATTTATTTATTACAGGTATTTATATAGTGTTGACAATTTATACAGTGCTGTACTAAAAAAATAATTTGGTTTTGTAGTTAATAGTTTATGGGAAGTGTATCAGAAGGTAAATTTTGTGTGATCAGTCTGTTTCCAAGAGTCAGGTAGTTTCCTGCTTAAGGGTCTTGGAGTTCAAAACCAACATGAACAGTAGTTGGTTACAGTTTTGTCCCTTAGGCCACATTCACACGGCCATTAGGTCAGTCCATTCTTGGCATGTGATTAAAAAAAACAATGGACTGCATTTTATCCCTATGGGCAGCCCGAGTTTTGGCTTATTTTACCTAAACCCTTAGGCCTCATGAACATAGGACATTATTTCCCTTCCCTGGACTCCTATGCTCCAGGGGAGGAAAACACAACTTAAAAAACGTGACTGAAGTGGGCATTCATTCATTCCATTGATGACCACTAGAATTCCATTGGTATCTTCTTTGGGTTCATTGGTTCTTCTTTGGGTGTTTATGCCTCTGCCTAGTGACATAAATGCATTAGAGTGGCTTAAGGAAGAGTCCATTGGTGGGGTCCACATTGATCCTGAGGGTTTTTCATGTTTTTTAGAGATTGGCTTTAAATAAATCATGTGGGGGAAAAGGTTCCCTTTACCAAGGTGTTATTTGCCTAGCTTTTATGCTAACCCTCTGGGTTCAATGCACATGAAGTCAGTGTCAGGGCTGGGTTCAGCCTTTCCTTCTCTGTGCTGGCAGCTCAACTGTCAGCTAATTGCCAGCTCTCATCTCGCCACAGTGATCCACCTGTTGATGATCCACTCATCAGCTCTGCCTACTTAAGGACTTCCAGTTCATTTGCTCTTTGCCTTCGCCTGTGTTACCATCACAAGAGACTTTCTCCTGCATTCCAGTTGAAGACCTGCTTGACTATTGTCCCCTCTGGCTACGGATCCTGCTTGCTGTACTACTACCTTTATCGCTGGCTCTTGGACTTTGGCTTGGCCGACTACCCGATCCGGTTACTGAACTCTGGATATGTTTTGACTACGCTTACTCTGTTTACCCTTTTATATTTATTATTAAACTAGTGTGATTTAACTGTACTTCTGTCTCGGTCTGATTCATGGTTTTTGACAGTCAGTGACCGGGAACAAGTACACAGATAAGGAAAATATGAAGTCATTCTGCACACTTGTTCTGGATCACTGACTGGAAGTACTGAAACAAGTGAGTAGCAGAACTCCCTGGCCGGGGAGTCCACAAGGGAGAAGCTCTGGAGACAGTGAATTGCAATACCATCAAAAGTGTATTTTTGTCAGTTTGCAGGAGATTGGAGGTTTATGAGGTGGTCTTTGGGTTACTGGCTTTATCCCTGTTGGAGTCTCCCACATGAAGTGTCACTGCTCCCCCACATTGAGAGTTCCATTCGATGTTCATCTAGCAAGTTTGACCTCTCTATAATATGAGGGTCCACTCCTTCCGGGAAGGAGAATTGCTTGATCACTGTGTTGGTGTATGGTCCGATCTGTCACACTAAGACTGGTGCTGGGATACTCTCTCCTCCAGCTTTCCTTTTCAAGGACTTTGCTTTATTCTGATTTACTGATTTATATCTAGCGCTGCATGTGTTATATATTTATCGTTTATTTGTAATCAACAAATGTGATGCTAGCTGCTGTTCTATGTATTTTATATAGATTTTAGTACGGATAGTTTCTGTGTTTTTTGAAGGTCCATCCAAGTACTAGGTGAGGCTTCCCTGAAGGTAGACCCGTGATGTCAAACTTTCTTGTTTGATTATTGGGGCAACTGAGGGTCTAGCTAATAAGTGGACATTGCATTTTGTTGCAGCCTTTAAAACATTGTAGTGCCGCTTCAAACTCGAGGCGTTATGTGTTTCCCCGCTGGAACTCAGGAAAAGGAGGCCTGGTGTCAGGTTTCATTCATCCAGAAATGCCAGTGTAAAAAGTGTAGGATATCACTCACCCAGCCCAATACATGTAAATGTATGTAATGACCTCAGCCGACGCTACTCCACTGGCTACGCCGGCTGCCGCGGTTCACTCTCCCACTGGGGGGCTATGGCTATACCCGGTGGCTGGGGTGAAATGCGTCAGTGGATGTGGCCAGTGGAACAGCGCTGGCTGAGGCCATCACATACATTCACATGGATCTGGCTGGGTAAGCGGCGTTCTACACTTTTTTCATTGGACTTTGTTGCTAGGTCTAACCTTTGGACCCAAATCCCCCCCTTGTGAAAAGAAAGCATTATATGTGCAGGAGCATTTTCTTGTGAGATTGGGGAACCCTAATTATTTGATATCTCATTAAAAGGTACATGATACAAGACCACGTCTAAGTGCTGCTGGTTAAAGCCAGGGAGTAAGGCAAGCAAATTTCTTTTTTTTTTCCCTTTTTACATGTAATACTACTTTACATTACATGGGATATTTGGAGTCCAAACGTTAGGGCCTTTCATTTTAATGCCAGGTCTCCTCTGAGCCATTTTTGCTGCATATTCATTCACTTCCTCCTGTGCTGAGAGCTAGCAAGCAGTCCCACAAAAAAATAATGCAATTTCCATTGCCAAAAGTGATCACTCCCTGTATCATAATAAAGAACGGACTATTGCAATAGTCATGAACTGAACCCTGTTTCAGCATAGTAGAACTGTAACTGAAATCCATCCCGTTAGAATGAAACTGTAAACATAATTTTGTATAAACTGTATTATTCTGAGTATTTTTGGCAAGTCTAGTCACAAGTATGGTCAACAGATGTGTCAGATTTAGTTGAAAAGCCACGATTCACATGACTCCCGAATACTTTTCTAATTTTCCCACTCAAATCAGTCAGCATTTCAGCTTTGTTCATGGTTGTGTAAATACAGTATAATATGACAAAGGTCGGGCTCATAAAGGGAATGGAGCTATAGGCATACAGTGGACAAGCTTCATTTAAAGGATGTCCAAGAATATACAGGCATACCCCACTTTTAAGTACACAATGGGTTTTATTTACTAAAGCTGGAAAGCGCAAAATCTGTCTCACTTCTGCATAAAAACCAATGAGCTTCCAGGTTTTATTAAGAGGCTTAATTGAACAAGCTGGGGTTAGAAGCTCATTGGTTTCTATGCAGAAATGAGCCTGATTTTGGGCTTTCCAGCTTTAGTAAATAAGCCCCATTGTGTACTTAAAAGTGGGGTATGCCTGTAGTTGTCAGAGGTTACTGCGGAATCGTTGCACCTCCATAAGGAACTTAGGGATTGATATACTAAAGGCAAATAGACTGTGTACTTTTCAAAGTGCAGTTGTACTCTCCAAGAGCAGTTTCTCCAGAGCTAAGTAAATGAGCAGAAGCTCTGCTGATTTCCATCATCCAATCATGTGCAAGCAAATATGCATTTTATTTTTTATTTTTTTTGCATGTGATTGGATATTCTTTGCACAGTGAACCTTTACCTCATTTACTAAGCTCTATAGCAACTGCTCTTGCAGAGTGCAATTGCACTTTGCAAAGTGCACAGTCTATTTGCCTTTAGTAAATCAACCCCAATGTCTATGCAGTAGAGGTGATTTACTGAAACTGGAAAGTGCAAAACCTGGTGCAGCTGTGCATTGTAGCCAATAAACTTCTAAATTCAGCTTCTAAAACCACCATACATTCCCCCTCCTGCACCTCCGGGTCTGAGGCATGCATGCACCCTGCGGGCGACCCGCTGCTTATACACAGCTGGAGCTGATCTGACACTATGGGGGTTATTTACGAAAGGCAAATCCACTTTGCACTACAAGTGCAAACTACAAGTGCAAAGTGCACTTGAAATTTCACTGAAAGTGCACTTGGAAAGGCAGTCGCTGTAAATCTGAGGGGTAGATCTGAAATGAGGGGAAGCTCTGCTGATTTTATCATCCAATCATGTGCAAGCTAAAATGCTGTTTTTTATTTTCCTTGCTTGTCCTCCTTGGATCTACAGCGACTGCACTTCCAAGTGCACTTTCAGTGCAATTTCAAGTGCACTTTGCACTTGTAGTTTGCACTTGTAGTGCAAAGTGCATTTGCCTTTCGTAAATGAACCCCTATGTCCGTGGGCACCCGCCGATCATTAGGCAGAGAACCAGAATGGCCATCTGCCTATGTAAACAAGGCAGATAACCATTCTGTCAGTAGGGAAGGCATTGAGCCTGTGTTCCTGCAAAGCAGGAACATGGATCAATGCCTTCCCCTAGTACAAACACCTTCCACACAATAAGAAAACACCATCTAGGCACACAGTTAACCCTTTGATCGCCCCTGATGTTAGCCTCTTCCCAGACAGTGTCATTAGTACAGTGACAGTGCATTTTTTTTTTGCACTGATCACTGTATTAGTATCACGGGTCCCCAAAAAGTGTCAAATTGTATCCGATTTGTCCGGCACAATATCACAGTCCCCGCCGTAAGTCGCTGATCGCTGTTATTACTAGTGTAGCGGGTGGTTACATTTAGGGGAGGCATCTGAGTGATAAATGGCTCAGATGCAGCAATTGTTAGGGTTCATGGACCAATTTATGCCAGTGGAGGATGCAGGGGTGTCCAGTTCCCTGCGGCCTGTAGGTGGCACTGTCTCCATAGGCCGGGGTTGAACCACCATTGCAAGTCTGTACCCTTTTTGTCCTCTCGCAGCAGTAGTACAGCGGGGCAGGGAACCTGCTGCGCATGCTGGGAGAGGGGATAAATGGGGCGGACATCTTCCGCTCAGGGTCCACGCCCAGGCACCTTCAGCCTGGGTGTGAGTGCTGGTGGTCTCCGGGCGCCCTCGGCCCGGGATGGAGCTGCGATTCCACCCCAGACACCTTTAGTCTGGGGTGAGGTACTCTCTGGAGGCCTAGGGCCCAGTACCTTTGACTGGGTCCTGCAAGGGATGGAGGATTTCTAGGGTGTCCTCCGGTATGGGACACCTAAATCTTGGGCAAGGGGGACCAGAGAAGTGACCTTCCCGGAGATCCAGCGCAGCATTGGCTGGTGACGGCGGAGGCCTCTGGTGACCGTCCAGATGGATGACTCCCCTGACAGGGGCCGCATCTCAAGAAGGAAGTCCACGTTATCATGGTCGGTGGCAGCGACCCAACTGAAACCCAGGTCGGTGGCAGAGACTTCAAATTCTATTTCACCCGGTCGGTGGCAGCGACCACCCTCACGGTCGGTGGCAGCGACCGTGCGCCAAGCCTGTTTGCGCATACCAAAACAGGAGAGTAACAAGTTCATGTTTGTGCCTGGACCTTCCTCACCACCTTGTCTGTTCGTTGTCTGACCGGTCTGCTCTCAAAGGACTATTTATTGCTCTAAAATAATAAATAAGTGTTGGACTTTCTATGGTGTGGAACTTGGCTTTCTGGGAGTTAAAGAATCATCCTCAAGGGGAGCTTTGGCTCTGGACAGGGGCACAGGCCCGAACGTAATTGGTTATAGCTCACACCTCTACACACTGGAGGATACGAGCTGGTGGTGCGTCACACTCTCCTCCCTGGTCCCCTAGACGAGAGCCATTGGCATTGACAGAGAAGGCGGGAGCGAGAGGTGAGGTCGCTACACTAGTAAAAAAATAAAAGTAAACAAAAATTCAATAAAAATATCCCATAGTCTGTAGATGCTATAACTTTTGCGTAAATCAATCAATATACGCTTTTTGGGATTTTTTTTTAACCAATAATATATAGCAGAATACATATTGGCCTATATTGATGATGAAATTATACTTTTTCTTAACCACTTGACAACTGGGCACTAAACCCCCTTCGTGCCCGGACCAATTTTTAGCTTTCAGTGCTGACGCACTTTGAATGACAATTGCGCGGTCATACAACGCTGTACCCAAATGATATTTTTATCATTTTTTCCCCACAAATAGAGCTTTCTTTTGGTGGTATTTGATCACCTCTGCGGTTTTTATTTTTTGCGCTATAAACAAAAAAAAGACAGAAAATTTTGAAAAAAAACACAATATTTTTTTACTTTTTGTTATAATAATATCCCAATTTTTTTTAAAAAACGATTTTTTTTCTCAGTTTAGACCGATACGTATTCTTCTATATTTTTTTGGTAAAAAAAATTGCAATAAGCGTATAGTGATTGGTTTGCGAAAAAGTTATAGCGCCTACAAAATAGGGGATAGAATTATGACATTTTTATTATATATTTTTTTTTTACTAGTAATGGCGGCGATCTGCGATTTTTGTCAGGCCTGCGATATTGGGCGGAAACTTTTGACACTATTTTGGGACCATTCACATTTATACAGCGAACAGTGCTATAAAAATGCACTGATTACTGTATAAATGTGACTGGCAGGAAAGGGGTTAACACTAGGGGGCGAGGAAGGGGTTAACTATGTTCCCTATCTGTGATTCTTACTGTGGGGGGAGGGGACTGACAGGGGGAGGTGACCGATCTGTGTTCCTATGTACAAGGGACACAGCATCGGTCTCCTCTCTCCCTGACAGGACATGGATCTGTGTTTACACACAGAGATCCACGTCCTGCCTCTGTCACAGCCGATCGCGGGTGCCTGGTGGACATCGCGGCCGCCAGGCACGCGCATCAGCATCACGTGACCGCGGCGCGCACAGCTGTTCCCCCGCCGCGCGCCCTCGGCGGCGCGCAGGGGGAGAGAAACAGCAGGACGTCCATGGACGTCCACTCAGCACTTGAGAGCCGCGCTGCAGAAGTCTTTTGTCTATAGCGCGGGTCTCAAGTGGTTAATAAAAATAAAGTAAAACATTTTGTTTTGTTTTTTTTTTAAATTGTTGGTCTTTTTTTGTTTATAGTGCAAAAAAAGCAGAGGGGATCAAATACCACCAAAAGCTATTACCTTTTGTACCACCACCCCCTCCCTTTAGAATGTAAGCTCTACGAGCCGGGCCCTCCTGTACCTTCTGTACTGAACTGTACTGTAATTGTGTTTTTTCCCCCCCTACATTGTAAAGCGATGTGTAAACTTTTGGCTTTATATAAATAGTGTATAATAATAATAATAATAAAAGAAAGCTCTATTTGTGGGAAAAAAGGACATGCATTTTATTTGGGTACAGTGTCGCACAACCGCGCAAGTGCCAATTAAAGTTACGCAGTGCCATATCACAAAAAATGGCCTGGTCATGAAGGGGGTGGGGGGGAAATCTTCCAGAGGTCAAGAGGTTAACCACTTGACAACTGGGCACTTAAATCCCCTTAATAACCAGACCAATTTTCAGCTTTTGGTGCTCTCACATTTTGAATGACAATTACTCAGTCATGCAACACTGTACCCATATGAAATTTCGGTCCTTTTTTTCACACAAACAGAGCTTTTATTTGGTGGTATTTGATCACCTCTGCGGTTTTTATTTTTTTCGCTATAAATGAAAAAAGACCGAAAAATTTGTAAAAAAATACATCTTTCTTCATTTCTATTATAAAATTTTGCAAATAAGTAATTTTTCCTCATAAATTTGGCCAAAAATGTATACTGCTACATATATTTGGTAAAAATAACCCAAATTAGTGGATATTATTTAGTCTGGGTGAAAGTTATAGGGTCTACAAGCTATGGTGCTAATTACTGAAAATTGATCAATTTGATCACACCTGATGTACTGACAGCCTATCTCATTTCTTGAGACCCTAACAAGCCAGTAAAGTACAAATACCCCCCAAATGACCCCTTTTTGGAAAGTAGACATTCCAAGGTAGTTAGTAAGAGGCATAGTTAGTTTTTTGAAGTTGTCATTTTTTCCCACAATTCTTTGCAAAATTAAGATTATTATTATTATTTATTTTTTTCACACCAAATTGTCATTATAACAGGTTATTTCTCTCACATGGCATGTACATTCCACAAATGACACCCCAAAATATATTCTGCTGCTCCCCCCGAGTATGGCGATACCACATGTGTGAGACTTTTATACAGCCTGCCCACATACAGAGGCCCTTCAGGCGTTCTAGGAGCATAAATTACACATCTAATCTCTCAACCACCTATTACACTTTTGAAGGCCCTGGAGCACCAGGACAATGGAAACGCCTACAAAGTGACCCCATTTTGGAAAGCTAACACCCCAATGTATAATCTATGAGGCATTATGAGTCTTTTGAACGGTTCATTTTTTTCCAGAAGTTTTTGGAAAATGTGGGAAAAAAATGAAAACGCAATTTTTTTTACACAAAGTTGTCCATTTATAGGATATTTCCAACACATATCATGTACACAGCAAAAATTACACCCCAAAATATATTCTGCTGCTCCTTTTGAGTATGGCGAAACCACATGTGTGAGACTTTTATACAGCCTGGCCACATACAGAGGTCCAACACTGAAGTAGCAACTTCAGGCGTTCTAGGAGCATAAATTACACATCTAATCTCTCAACCACCTATTACACTTTTGAAGGCCCTGGAGCACCAGGACAATGGAAACGCCCACAAAAAGACCCCATTTTGGAAAGCTAACACCCCAACGTATAATCTATGAGGCATAATGAATCTTTTGAATGGATCATTTTTTTCCAGAAGTTTTTGGAAAATGTGGAAAAAAAATTTAAATGCAATTTTTTTACACAAAGTTGTCCATTTATAGGATATTTCCAACACATAGCATGTACACAGCAAAAATGACACCCCAAAATATATTCTGCTGTTCCTCCTGAGTATGACGATACCACATGTGTGAGACTTTTATACAGCCTGGCCACATACAGAGGTCCAACACTGAAGTAGCAACTTCAGGCGTTCTAGGAGCATAAATTACACATCTAATCTCTCAACCACCTATTACACTTTTGAAGGCCCTGGAGCACCAGGACAATGGAAACGCCCACAAAGTGACCCCATTTTGGAAAGCTAAGACCCCAACGTATAATCTATGAGGCATAATGAGTCTTTTGAAAGGTTAATTTTTTTCCTGAAGTTTTTCGAAAATGTTGAAAAAAAATGAAAACGCATTTTCTTTACACAAAGTTGTCCATTTAGAAGATATTTTCAACACATAGCATGTACATAGCAAAAATGACACCCCAAAATATATTCTGCTACTCCTCCTGAGTATGGCGATACCACATGTGTGAGCTTTTTTAACAGCCTGGCCACATAGAGGCCCAACATCCAAGAAGCACCATCAGGTGTTCTAGGGACATAAATTACACATCCAATTTCCTTATAATCTATCACATTTTTGAAGGCCCTTCATATTTCTAACACAGCATGTACATACCAAGAATTACACCCTAAAATACATTCTGCTGAGTAAACGGTAAAAAAAAAAGATTACCTGTGGTTTTAGTAGTGCAATTGTCCACAGGAGGAGAGCCCTGATCCAGGCAGCAGGCAGGGACGTGGTCAGCGACAGTGAATGGAATTGTCCAGGCAGCAGACAGGAATATTGTACATAGTCACTACAGGCAGGAATACTGTCCATATACAGTCCAGGGTCAGTGCAAGTAGAGACATTGCCAGCAGTGCCATAATATTGGTCCTGGTAATAAGCAGGAACATGGTCCAAGTAGCAGGCCAGGAAAGAATGGGGACAGGGGTAGAGGCTTCTCCCACCCAAATCTCTTTGAAGCCTCCGAGTCTCCAGACCCTAATCCGGGAATGAGAAAACTAAAAAATAGTTTTCTTCATCCAGAAAAACAATCCTGGAGCCCCTCACATATGTGAGACCCCTGTGTTCCCACTAGCATTGCAGGGTAAAAGATCAATCCAAGAGGCAGGCAAAAAACGTGGTCAAACAGTCCAGGGTCAGTTCCAGAGCAGGCAGAGGTAGGTACAGTTAAGCGTTAGGCAGAAGAGTGGTCGTATAACAGGCCAGGGTCAGTTCCGGAGAAAGCAGAGGTAGGTACAGTTTAGCGTTAGGCAGAAGAGTGGTCGTATAACAGGCCAGGGTCAGTTCCGGAGGAAGCAGAGGTATGTTTAGCGTTAGGCAAATGCGTGGTCGTATAACAGTCCAAGGTCGGTTCCGGAGAAGGCAGAGGTATGTACAGTTCAGTGCAGTGGCATAAGGGGTGTGGAGGAAAATGACAGGAAATGAGAATTGCATTTACCATACTTCCCTAATAGTGTAGAAACGTATGGTAACGGCGGAAACATTCGCCTATACAGAGGCCTGGTTGGGAGGGACAATCGGGACAATAATACACGGTGTCTCTTCGAATTCCTCCTCTGGAGCACACCCGACATCTCTTCTGACGTCTGTAGCCTGTTTCACGGGGGACGGCTTTCTCAGGGAAGTGGCGCTCGTGGAGTCTGCTCACGGAATCAGAGCGAATATTTTCTGGTGGGCTTTCAGGGTACAAACGGGCGGAGATAACTTCTTCTTGGTAGAGTAGATAGGATACGGGGTTCTCTGTTGATTTTTTGTAAATAACATAAGTGTTATACATGGCCAAACTAAAAAAATAAATGGACACTTTCTTATACCAGTGGCGGGATTTTCTTGTGGGAAGATAGGGTTCAATCATCTGATCGTTGAGGTCCACTCCCCCCATAAACAAATTATAATCGTAGACACAAGCTGGTTTCTGGATTGTGCCGTTTCTTTTGGGGACTTCAACGTAGGTGTCGTTGTGGATTGAAGTGAGCATGTGGACATTTCGTTTGTCCCTCCACCTGACAGCCAATATCTCCTGGTTCCTCAATGATGCCGTCTCCCCTCGTCGTAGCTTTTCATTGATGAATTTTTGTGGGAAGCCTTTTCTATTGGGTCTTACTGTGCCACATGCTGGGGTGTCCCTCCGGTAAAGATTGCGGAACAGGGGCAAGCTGGTATAAAAATTATCCACATAAAGGTGGTATCCCTTTCCAAGGAGTGGATAGATAAGCTCCCAGACCACTTTTCCGCTGACTCCGATGTACTCTGGGCATTCAGGGGGATGCAGTTGGGAGTCCTTCCCTTCGTACACCAGGAAGGTTTAGATGTACCCCGTAGCTCGGTCACATAGCTTGTACATTTTAACCCCATATCGGGCCCTTTTGCTGGGGATAAACTGTTTAATGCACAGCCTGCCTGAGAATTTTATAAGGGACTCATCCACGGAGATATTCTGTTCAGGGATATACAACTGGGAAAAATTTTCAGAGAAAAAATTTAGGAGTGGCCGAATTTTATATAGTTTGTTAAAAGCTGGGTCATTTCGGGGAGGGCACTGGGTGTTGTCATTATAGTGGAGGAACCGCATAATCATTAGGTATCGGGATCTTGGCATAATGGATGAGAAGAGTGGCATGTGGTGGATGGGTTTGGTAGACCAGTAGGAGTACAGTTGTTTTTTTTTGAGAGTCCCATAGTAAAAGTTAGGCCTAGGAAAATTTTGAATTCCTCTACGGTAAGTTCTCTCCACTCAAAGGGACGGGCGTAACTAGACCCAGGGTTGCTTACGATGTACTGCTGTGCGTAGAGGTTGCACTGGGCCACAATGGAGGATAGTAAGTCTTCGGTGAATACTAAATGAAAAAAATCGAGCATGGAAAAACCATCGGTGTTCACCTGGACACCTGGCTGGGCGGTGAAAGGGGGGATATTTGCTGCTCCAGAATTAGGGGGAAGCCACAGGGGGTTTTGAAGGCCATAGGGAAGGCTGGCATGGCCCCTATCCCTTTGGGGCTGAGATGACACCCTACTGGTGCCTGGCCTTTGTTGCAGTGGCACTGTGCTTGGGGTGGACGGCACTGCGCTTGGGGTGGACGGCACTGCGCTTGGGGTGGACGGCACTGCACTTGAGGTGGATGGTACTGCGCTTGAGGTGGACGGCACTGCGCTTGAGGTGGACGGCACTGTGCTGCTGGTAGTAGGCCGCTTCCCCACGCCAGAACCCCTTGTTTTCACGGGCACACATTCCTCTTCTGATTCTGTATCAGACCCACTGTCTGTAATGGGTTCATAGGCCGAATCCGAATCGGACTGAGACTCCTCGCTGCTCTCATCGGTCATGATTAGACGCTGGTAGGCCTCCTCACAAGTAAATAATTTTTTTGTCATGCTGGTGAGGCTGCACTGCAGAGCACTGTGGTGGCACAGGTGGGCACAGGCGGCACTGATGTGGCACAGGTAGCACTGGTGTGCACTGGTGTGGCTCTGGTGGCACTGATTAGCACACAGGCGGCACTGGTGGGGACAGGTGGCACTGGTGGGCACAGGCAGCACTGATGTGGCGCTGATGGGCACAGGTGGCACTGATGGGCACAGATGTGGCTCTGGTGTGCACTGGTGTGGCTCTGGTGTGCACTGGTGTGGCTCTGGTGTCACTGGTGGGCACAGGCGGCACTGGTGGGCACAGGCGGCACTGATGTGGCACTGATGGGCACAGGTGGCACTGGGCACAGGTGGCACTGATGGGCACAGGTGTGGCTCTGGTGTGCACTGGTGTGGCTCTGGTGTCACTGGTGGGCACAGGCAGCACTGATGTGGCACTGCAGTGGCACTGATGGGCACAGGTGGCACTGATGGGCACAGGTGTGGCTCTGGTGTGCACTGGTGTGGCTCTGGTGTGTACTGGTGTGGCTCTGGTGGCACTGGTGGGCACTGGTGGCACAGGCGGCACTGATGTGGCACTGCAGTGGCGCAGATGAGTACTGATGTGCACAGGTGGCACTGATGGGCACAGGGGGCACTGGTGTGGCCCTGGTGTGGCTCTGGTGGCTCTGGTGGCTCTGGTGGCACTGGTGTGGCTCTGGTGGCACTGGTGTGGCACTGGTGTGGCACAGATGGCACTTTGGGGCACTTTTGGGCACTGTTGGGCACAGGAAAAAGCAAGATTGACTCACTGTGTGGCACTAATGTCTCTCCTCTCCTCTCACGCTGCATCGGTGTGAGGAGAGGAGAAAGATGAACTTGTCCTGACCCCGGTTTGTTTACATTGTGATCGCGCCGTCATTGGACAGCGCGATCACGTGGTAAAAGGCCGCTGTCATTGGCCATTTACCTCGATCTGTGTTGCTACGGGTCCGGTGGACCCGGCGAGCACAGTCGTTTGTGTGCGCAGGAACGATTCTAAGGGAGGACGTTATATAACGTCCTCCCAGAGTTAAGCAACCACCTTGTCGCCGTTATTCGGCGGCAGGTGGTTGTGAAGTGGTTAAAGAATAAAATGAATCTGTGTTCACTTTAAATTCCCAATTGTGTGCAATGAAATATAAAGACTTTCTACTCATTAGGTAAATCTATCCTATGAATACTATAGGAACCAGAAACAGCAAAGCTACTAGTATTCTTCGAAGGTCAGCAATGGAAGCCCTGGCATTTCTCTCACCCAGGTCTCCTTTAATATCTATTATTGCATATTCTGCTCCTCCGGCAGCCAGAAGGTTAAATTTCCTTCGGCATTGATTTGACATTAAGCCGAGCGAAGACATTATCACTAATTAAAGATAATTTAATGCTGGCTTTTAGCTGAACATCTGGCTGTACAGTAACTGGAGATTTTTATACGGTGCTCATGTGACTAAGCAGAGGTGACATCAGCAGTGCACTTTATAGTAAATTTGTAAGTCATCGCTGGGCTCAGAGCATGTGATTGTTTGTAAACTGAATATGGAGCACCTGAGTGGAAAAGGATAAGTCCCTCGAGATGAGCCGTCAGCCCAGCCAGCCAATGGGAGCTCTCCGGATTGTGATGTCACAGAGCCAGAGGATGGTGTGACTGCTGAGAGCTCATCTCTCGCTCTACCCCATGCAAGATTAATGCTTTGTTTTGAACATCGCATCCACAAAATGGGTTATGGGTTCAAATGGAAATCAGTCGATAGTGACCAATACCGTTTATTATGCTGACGGCTGATGAGAAGTGTCGTGTTTTACCACCATGCATGCTGGGTGTGTGTGTCATCCTAGAAGGAGATGCAGCGAGGAGCAGGAAATAGAAGGCATTTCAGGGAAGTGGGAAGACCGATACTGCTGTGTCTGATCATTTCCGTGCAAGATATAATAAATGCTGGAACAGGCCACTGCCAAGAAAACAGACTTCTACAAACTTTATCCCTTGCCTGCATTCTTGGAATTTTTGGTGATGTATTAGTTTAAAGCTGAACTCCGGTTTAAGCAAATATAGTCTGAATAAAATAGAACAAAACACAAATTGGGGGAGATTTACTAAAACTGGTGCGCACAGAATCTGGTGCAGCTATCTTATCTCTATTCTGATACCACTGTTTGTGTAAGAGTTGTACACTACTCTTTTTGCATAAGATTCTAATGAAAATATTTAAATCTGGATCTTTAGACCTCACAGACAAACACTGAGAACAAAAATTTAAAAACACCCTTGAGGGTTCAATAAATGTGTCAACCCAGGAAAATGGATATAAGGTCCTCACGCGATGGTACAGAGTTCCGACCTCCATCCACAAATTCTCACCATCGGTATCCAACATCTTTTGGAGATGTAACTCTGAACCAGGTTCTCTCATCCACATTTGGTGGTCATGCCCCATGATTAAAAAAATTTGGAGTGAAGTTCATAACATAATCCCAAGGGTCTCTACCCTCACATTAGAATTCTCCCCCCTCCCAATTCCTCTTACATCACACCTAAACACCCAGACGCTCCAACTTCAAATCCCTAGCCATGCAAATGCTAAACACTGCTAAACTATGGGGTTTATTTACCAAAGCTAGAGAGGGAAAAATTAGTCACAATTCTGTAGAGAAACCAGAAATCAGCTTCCAGGTTTTATTGGTAAAGAGAGGCCTGGAGTACAACCCCAAAGCCATAACGTAGGGCCGCCATGACATGCGTTAATGGGGCGTTAGGTACCTGAGGTGAGGGAAGCAGAGGAGTGTAGTGGGTATTGAGGTAGGCGGAGCCCTGGAGGGGAAAGTGACGTAGGAGGAAGGGGGGCGGCATCAGTCTGCAGGGGAAGAGAGAGGAACAGCTTCCCACCCTACATGTTGTGGTAATTTTCCTGCTGGTTTTGGGGGACTGGTGCGTCCCTGAGAGAAAAGTGGTGCACTTGGCTGGGTGCAAGGTCCTTTTAGGTCATATGGGCACTTAAAAGGTATGGTGTAGGGACCTGTCTGAGGTACGGCTCCCAGTTGGTACGGGTACATGCTAGTTGTCTCAGAGTCAATGGTTCGCGACTGGAGGCCTTACAAGTGACTAGCAGGTACGGTTCTGGTTTATGCCTATTTGGGCTCCATTATCGTTAATAAACTGTATGTTATGTTTAAAAGGTTATTGATATGTTAATTATTGGTTATTTATATATTTGGTTAATAAAACGGCTGCTACAGCCAATTTACCCGAGTTATGTGTGGTGTGGTCATTAGAGGAAAGGGGCGTGGTTTTATTGGCATAGCAGCCATGGTTAATACCACAGTCAAGGTTAATTAAACAAGCTGAGATTAGAAGTTGATTCGTTTCTCTGCAGAAATGTGACTAATTTTGCCCTCTCTAGCTTTAGTAAATAAACTCCCATGTGTCCCAGTTTTATGGGGCAAAAACCCATGCTCCCTCAATCAAAGATTGGTTTTGGAGAATTGACAAAATCGCCAAAATAGAGGAGCTTATAGCCATCTCCCATAACAACATCTCCAAACACACCACCTACTGGTCTTGCTGGTCTCATTTTAGAACCACCACTGAATACACTCAAACCATGTACTCCAAACCCAAATAAATAGGGACGATATCCAGATAATTTTTAATCTATTTATCGATGACCCCACATCGACCTAATCTACATAAAGATCCGGGGATAGTTGAGATCGGATAGGCCATAAAACAGGGTCAGATAGGAGGCACTCGCCCCCCCCCCTGTTTCGGCCTTCTCCACTCTTATTCCCTACCGCACCCAGATCCTTCTCCATTCTCTACTCCTCCATTCAGCCCATCCACATTCCTCTTCTCTCTCACCACCCCATGTAGTACACCTCATTTTTACCCCAAACTAACAAATGTATCTATCCAAGGTTGCCAGCAGGTCTGTCAACCTTGGAAAGCCCATAAGATGTATGTAATTACCACCTTGTATCATGCATCACCCCGAAGACTACCCTCACACATTATCACACAGAGATTACCCTAACCAACCTCTCTTGTTTCAAGAAACCAGCTCAATCTACAAAATAGTCAACTCCAACATGGGCTTGACATATCTAAAATAGGCCCCTTCCGGCCTCCGAGAGACAACGTTCATACTCACCATATAACTGTAGCGCACAGACCCCTCTGTCTTCACCTGCATTTTATTTGGCTCCTCGCAGGCAGAGAGAGGCACACCGCACCACAAGCCCGTACCCTCCTGTGTGAGTAGGTTGAGCGGTGTTAGTTTCGGGCCTGCCTGCGGCTGGAGTTGAATCCTCCCGAGAATGATTCTCACCTCTATCTTGAATAGATGCAAGTCCTTATTTTTCCCCAGTAATGCAACTGCCCACACCAACTGAAAGTCCAACTTCTATATTTATTTCACACTGGATAACAAATAGTCTCTTTAACAGCAGACAGGTTGGAACAAGACACAGGACAGTTTAGGTGGGAGGAGGTCCAGGCACAAACTCTAATGATTTCCTCGGACTGTTCAGGTTTCACGAACAGTTTTGGCGCACGATCTCTGCCACAGACCTGGTGAATAGAAGTCACTGCCACTGACTTGATGAACTGGTCACTGCCACTGACCTGGTGAATAGGGCCTTGCCCTATGAAGTCACTGCCACTGACTTGGTGAATAAGAAGTCACTGCCACTGACTTGATGAATACCTTCTTGAAGTGTTTGGCCCATGTAAAGGAGAAAACCATCCCTCCGGAGAGTTACCAAAGGCCCTCACCGTCACCACGACTTTGCGCTGTGTCTTCAGAAAGGGTTACCTCTCTGGCCTCCTCATCTCAGATACTGGTCCCCTCGCAAGCGGTACCCTGGGAGCTCTCGATCTCTTGCGGACCCCAGCCGAAGGTTGCTGGGCCCCGGGCCTTCAAAATAGTACCTCACCCCAGACTGAAGGTGTCTGGGATGGAACAGGAACCAGGCCTCTGGGCCTAGGGCACCCGGAGATGACCCTCCTCACCCCTATGGAAGATGGTCGCCCCCTTTTATACCCTCTCCCGACAGGCACAGCAGGTTCCCCGCCCTGCCGCACTACTGCCGAGAGGGGACAAAAAGAGCACAGCCCTGTATCAGTGGTTCAACCCTGGCCTATGGCAACAGCGCCACCTGTAGGCCACAGGGAACTGCACACTAACACCGTCTCCCATGGACAGAAATGGTCCATTAACCCTAACAATTAGTGTGTCTGAGCCTAATTACCACTCAGACACTTCCCCTAAATTTAACACCCCGCTACATAACCTTTGCTACTCCTATGTATATCTTTCAGCACATTACACATTACACATTTTTGCCAGGTTATATGAGTTAAATGATAAACCACTGTGACGGTTACGGTATACATGGAGTTCTTAAGGCTGGGTTCCCCGCATCCAATTCTCAATAGCAGGAGATTATGACCAGCTCTCTATGGAGCCGGTTCACATATCTCTGCTGCGGCTCCGGTGCGAATTTGCACAGGTGCCCTGTGTGTCTTTTGGTCCATTTCAGGTCCAAATACAGACAACAATTTGGGCTGAAATCAGACCTCCCTGCAGGCGCAGGCCCCTTTAACTCCTTTTCCCAGAACTCCCTGATTTCCTGGACACTCCGAAGGAAAATAAGTTTCTCTGCTGCCATTTCTCAGCAGCTCATAGAGACCACACCTGATGTGGCACAAGTAGCTCAGCAAGTGATGTGCTGTTAGGTGGGAGGTCCTTCACTGGCAGAACCAGCATACAAGTGGCCAGACCAGAGCCTAATAGCATGCAGGCTTCTACAAAAGACCCAGCTACTTTGGGTAGCCCTCTCCAATGCTACTAGAACACTGCAGTTTAAGGGTAGTGACGCTTCATCCTTGGGTCTTGAATCCTTCCAGCTATTCACCTGTGTTACCAGAGCTACAAGAAACTTCATTAAGAGGTTTGTGTGTTGCAACCTGTCCTTAGACACAGCCAAAACCCGCCATCCAACACACCAAAGCCACCCTGCAACACTGACAAAACCCGCCATTCGCAACACGGAAAACCCACCCCGCAACAGCGAGGCACAATCTGACAAGTACGTTCTCCCTCCGTTGTTTGCATAGCTTTGAATACTGTCCGTCAAATACTGTCTCCCATAGAAAAATGCCTCAGACGATCTGCGCATGCGCTGTGGTGATGTCACGCCAGCTGATCAACATATCAGCTGGAGTGACGTTTTGTACTGCACATGCACAGACCCATCAGAGGCAAATTTTTTGACAGGAGGCACTTCTTGATAGAACACCGTCACTGCCTACATTGTACATTAGGACGGCAGTGAGGAGGGAAAGGATACAACCAAAAAAAGAGAAGTGGTTTCGGAGGAGTGGTCGCCACTATCAGAATCAGCCAGGAGGTAATGTTCTCTAATATGTCCCTACTTGACAAAATGAGCATTAGCCACCTGCCTCCAAATCACATACCTGTACATCATTTGACTTCAAGTGGTTGTTGCAGGCTTCATCCCGGTACCATTTTTTTAGAGCCGCCGGTTGGCTCTCTTGTAATAACAACTGATGCGGCTAAGCAGCTGCTCGGCTGTTATTATAAGCAGTGGGAGGGGACATTCCCCCCTGCTGTCTTCCACCCCTCACCATGGTTCTACCATGCCATCGGGAGACCCAAGCAACCAGCTGCACGTCCGCCGGCTGGCCAGAGACCCGAACAAAGCCGGAATCAGCTTTGATTGGGTCTCGGATATGGTAACCAGGTAGCGACGTCACAACATCACAAATTTAAAAAATGGAAAACACAATATACATACAGTACACTCTAATCTTACAGATTACATTACTGTATCAAATAATAACACATCCCCTTTTTCCCTAGTGGTCCAGTGCCCTGCATCCAGTTTTATATTATAAAAACTGTTCTTTCTGCCTGGAAACTGGAGATTGTCCATAGCAACCAAAAAGTGTCCCTTTATGTCAAAAGTGGTTTAGACCAGCTAGAAAACAGCGATAATAAATTAGAATCACTTGCAGAATTGAGTGACAGCGATTTGTGGGGAAATTCGTCATCAAACACTGAAAGTAATTCATTTGATTACATTAGTGAATAATTTTTATTATAATTACATTACTATTTGTTATAATTATTTATAGTTATTTATTATATTATAATTTATGATTTTGTGTTTCAAACTTTATCATACCCGGGATGTCTACTAGACTCTGGTTTGGTCAGGTTTAAGTAAGTAATTACTAAGAATTGCAGGCCTACAATACATAACACCAAATTTCCATGCAAAATAATTGTACCGCTTTTGGTACAAAATTCCAGACAGAATCATACCGCCAGGGAGGTTAGAGTGTCGCTTATGGATAGTAAAGTTTACATCATTTGTCGCCGTGTGAGCGTGCACAATTTTAAAGCATGACATGATATTTACTTGATGTGACATTATCTTTTATATTTTACAAAAAAATTGAGCTAAGTTTTGTGGGGTTTTTTTGCATTAAAAAAAGTGTATTTTTTTCTGCGATTGAACAACTGCTGTGCAAATACCGTGTGACATAAAAAAATTGCAAAACCAACCAATTTATTCTCTAGGGCCTCTGCTTTAAGAAAATGTATAATGTTTGGGGGTTCTAACTAATTTTCTAGCAAAAAAAAAAACAACATATTTTCACATGTAAACAAAAAGTGCCAGAAAATGCCTGGTCTTCAACTGATTAAATCCTGACTATGCTGGGATGTGGGCCCACATTTGATTTTTTGGACCAGCCCAGAGTTGGGCTTCAATGCAACACAACAAATTGAAGAATTGTGAATGTTGTCTTTAGGTAATGTTTGCAGCAATGAACCAAAATAAATATTTATTAAAAAACCAGACCAGTAAACCTTAAAGTGGTTGTAAACCCACTTTGTAAACAAACACCTACAGGTAAGCCTAGATTAAGGCTTACCTGTAGGTGCATGAAATATCTCCTTAACCTACATGGTTAAGGAGATATTTGCATTTAAAAGCAGCGACGCTGACGTCACACGCATGCGCATGGGGTTAATCCCATTCACAAATTCGGCTAGGTCGCAGCATTCGACGACGTAGCCGAATTCTACGGGTCATGCGCGCATGCGCGGAGTCACGTCTTCGCCGCTCCGGCCAATCACAGCGCCGGAGCGGCGCTGTGATTGGCTGGTGCGGCGATACCCGGAACTAACATTCCAGCTATCGCCGCAGCGATGGATGCGTCTAGATAGAGGGACGCAGACTGCTTCGGGGGCCCCGATCTAAGGTAAGTGGTACATAATGAGCTAATATGCTAGTCATACTAGCTCATTATGCCTTTCTCTTGCAGGTTGCCAAAAAAAATTAAAAAAGATTAGTGGGTTTACAACCACTTTAAGGCCCCTTTCACACATGCGTACCGTATGTCCGCTTTTTCATCCATCTGTTTACGGATGAAAAGGGGACATACATTGGTCCCTATGAGATAGTGGGTGTCAGTGGATGAACATCCGCTGACACCCGATCTCCTCCGTGTCCGCAATCCCCCGATTCTGCAGACAGAGGAAAATCCTATTTTTCTATCCGTCTGCAGAGTGGATCGGATGAACATGGACAGACGGTCCGTGTTCATCCGATCCCCCCATAGGGGAAAGCGGAGATCTGACAGGACGGTCCCTGCACAGTGAGCAGGGACCGCCCTGTCATCCGCCGGCTCAGCTGGGATCAGCGGAGCAATCCCCGCTGAGCAAGCGGAGGTTCACAGGGCGGATCTTCACGGATCCGTCCTGTGTGAACCGGGCCTAAGGCCTCATGCACACTGGATGTTTTTGGATGTTTTCACAGCTGCTGTTTTTGGCTTCAGACATTTTTTTTCTACAGTCAATAAACTCTCCAGAATGTTATCCTGAAAACGTTCTAACATCAAAAAACGCCTAAAAAAACTACCAAAAACACAGATAATGCAAAAAAGTTGAAAAACGTTGAAAAACTTACTGCAAAGCTACTGGCGTTTTTATAACGTTATTATAACGTCCAATGTGCATAAGGCCAAAAACCTAGTATGATTCACATTCACATATACTGTATGAAAGTACCATTATCTGCAGAAACTGATATGTGATGTAGTAGTAACAACAAGGAGATTATTGTTCTACGTTATCAGAATCTGAAACTAAAGAAATCTGTCTGTAATCTTCCATAGCATTACCTGACAGGAATGGGGATTTATAGAAACTTCCCCGGTAGGATCACCTTTATCTCAGATGAGAAAATCTGTTTTAAAATCCTACTTCCTTTATATATCTGTCTGTGAATGTCTTTAAATAAACTAACCTGCCATTTAGATTTATTGACCCTTTCAGACAAAGTTCTAGTTGTGAAAGGAGACATTTCCCTGCATGCAGTAGACTTAGCCATCCAATTGAAGGTTATTTGTCAGCCTGGAATAGCTGATATCCGGTACAATAGTTTGTACTAACACAGAAAATCTAATTACAGTACAAGTGTTATTAGTTTGGTACTCATGAAGTAATGTTTTTGCTCATGGCTATTAACCACTTAAGCCCCGGACCATTTGGTAGCTAAAGGACCAGAGGTGAATTCAGAATTTTGCACTGCGCTGCTTTAACTGTAAATTGTGCGGACATGCAATGTTGTACCCAAACGAAATTTGCGTCCTTTTCTTCCCACAAATAGAGCTTTCTTTTAATGGTATTCGATTGCCTCTGCGATTTTTATTTTTTGCGATATAAACGGAAAAAGACCGAAAATTTTGAAAAAAAATGATATTTTCTACTTTTTGTTATAAGAAAAATAGAATAAACTCAATTGTAGTCATACATTTAGGCCAAAATTTATTCAGCCACATGTTTTTAGTAAAAAAAATGTCAATAAGCGTATATTTATCGGTTTGCGCAAAAGTTATAGCGTTTACAAACTAGGGTACATTTTCTGGAATTTACACAGCTTTTAATTTATGACTGCCTATCTCATTTCTTGAGGTGCTAAAATGACAGGGCAGTACAAAACCCCCCCAAATGACCCCATTTTAGAAAGTAGACACCCCAAGGAAATTGCTGAGAGGCATGTTGAGCCCATTGAATATTTTTTTTTTGTCCCAAGTGATTGAATAATGACAAAAAAAAAAAAATTACAAAAAGTTGTCACTAAATGATATATTGCTCACACATGCCATGGTTATATGTGGAATTGCACCCCAAAATACATTCTGCTGCTTCTCCTGAGTACGGGGATACCACATGTGTGGGACTTTTTGGGAGCCTAGCCGCGTACGGGACCCCGGAAACCAAGCACCGCCTTCAGGATTTCTAAGGGCGCAAATTTTTGATTTCACTCCTCACTACCTATCACAGTTTTGAAGGCCATAAAATGCCAAAATAGCACAAAACCCCCACAAATGACCCCATTTTAGAAAGTAGACACCCCAAGGAAATTGCTGAGAGGCCTGTTGAGCCCATTGAATATTTTTTTTTTGTCCCAAGTGATTGAATAATGACAAAAAAAAAAAAAAATTACAAAAAATTGTCACTAAATGATATATTGCTCACACATGCCATGGTTATATGTGGAATTGCACCCCAAAATACATTCTGCTGCTTCTCCTGAGTACGGGGATACCACATGTGTGGGACTTTTTAGGAGCCTAGCCACGTACGGGACCCCGGAAACCAAGCACCGCCTCCAGGATTTCTAAGGGCGCAAATTTTTGATTTCACTCCTCACTACCTATCACAGTTTTGAAGGCCATAAAATGCCAAAATAGCACAAAACCCCCCCAAATGACCCCATTTTGGAAAGTAGACACCCCAAGCTGTTTGCTGAGAGGCATGGTGAGTATTTTACAGCTCTCATTTGTTTTTGAAAATGAAGAAAGAACATTTTTTTTTTCTTTTTTTTTTTCAATTTTCAAAACTTTGTGACAAAAAGCGAGATCTGCAAAATACTCACAATACCTCTCAGCAAATAGCTTGGGGTGTCTACTTTCCAAAATGGGGTCATTTGGGGGGGTTTGTGCCATCTGGGCATTCCATGGCCTCCGAAACTGTGATAGGCAGTGAGAAGTGAAATCAAAAATTGACACCCTTAGAAAGCCTGAAGGCGGTGATTGGTTTTTGGGGTCCCGTGCGCGGCTAGGCTCCCAAAAAGTCTCACACATGTGGTATCCCCGTACTCAGGAGAAGCAACAGAATGTATTTTGGGGTGTAATTCCACATATGCCCATGGCATGTTTGAGCAATATATCATTTAGTGACAACTTTGTGCAAAAAAAAAAAAATTGTATTTTTTCCGCAACTTGTGTCAACATATAAAATATTCCATGGACTCGACATGCCTCTCAGTATATAGCTTGAGGTGTCTACTTTCCAAAATGGGGTCATTTGGGGGGGTTTTAAACTGTTCTGGCATTTTATACACAACATTAGGAAGCTTACATCCACTCTTCTAACCACTTGAAGACAAAGCCCTTTTTGACACTTTTTGTTTACATGAAAACATTTTTTTTTTTTGCAAGAAAATTATGTTGAACCCCCAAACATTATATATATTTTTAAAGCAAAGGCCCTACAGAATAAAATGGTGGGTGTTGCATTTTTTTTTTCTACACAGTATTTGCGCAGCGATTTTTCAAACGCATTTTTTTGGGAAAAAATACACTTTTTTTAATTTTAATGCACTAAAACACACTATATTGCCCAAATGTTTGATGAAATAAAAAAGATGATCTTAGGCCGAGTACATAGATACCAAACACGACATGCTTTAAAATTTCGCACAAACGCGCATTGGCGACAAACTACATACATTTTTAAAAGCCTTTAAAAGCATTTACAGGTTACCCCGTTAGATTTACAGAGGAGGTCTACTGCTAAAATTACTGCCCTCGATCTGACCTTCACGGTGATACCTCACATGCATGGTGCAATTGCTGTTTACATATGACGCCAGACCGACGCTTGCGTTCGCCATTGGGCAAGAGCAGGGAAGGACAGGGGTGCTTTTTTTTTTCTTTTTTTTTTTTTTTTTATTATTATTAATTTTGCTTTTTTATTTTATTTTTAAACTGTTACTTCCATATTTATTTATTTTTATCACTTTTATTGTTATCTCAGGGAATGTAAATATCCCCTATGATAGCAATAGGTAATGACAGGTACTCTTTTTTGAAAAAACTGGGGTCTATTGGACCCTAGATCTTTCCTCTGCCCTCAAAGCATCTGACCACACCAAGATCGGTGTGATAAAATGCTTTCCCAATTTCCCAATGGCGCTTTTTATATCCGGGGGGGACATTCCCTCCCACTGCTTGTAAAAGCAGTCCAGAGGCTAATTAGCCACTAGGATTGCTTTTACATGAAAGCCGGCCGCTGGCTGAAAAGAATGATACCAAGATGATACCTAAACCCGCAGGCATCAATCTGGTATAAACATTCAAAGTCCAGCAACATACCAGTACGTTGCTGGTCCTTGATGGACATGTATTGTAATCTTTTTTTTCATGCAGCCTGTTGGCTGAACGAAAAAAAAAGATTGATCGGTGGGTATGCCCACCATTAGAATACCGCCCTTCATCCACCCACTTCTAATGATGGGCATACATGCACCATTTATATATGCCGAAGCATGGGGGCATCTTCTCGCAAAAGTTATGCCGTGTACACATGGTCAGACTTTTCCACGGGCAAGCCTCCGTCGGAATTTCGACCGTATATACGCGGCATTAGGAGCAAAATCGCTCCTCCGCTCCTGCTGCCCCAATGCTTCGGCATATATGCTTTTTTTTATTAACTGTGGTGGTGAAATCACCTCCTACAGCACTGGAGTCGCAGGGATCAGGCCTGTCTCTGCGAACGCTGCAGTTATGTGTGTTGTGTTTTGCAAGTGACAGTGATCGATCGATACTGCACTTGGGTGGCCTGGGCTGGACGGAGGGGCAAAACGCAGGTGCTAGCAGGTATCTGGGCTGATCCCACTAACAGTGCGTTTTTGGGAACCCTAAACTGCTGGGGACGCTAGTATAGATCTGATCAGATCAGATATTGAGCTGATCAGATACTATACCACTAAGGAGGGTGTATGCTTCACGCAGGGCCGGCCCTATGATGGGACCGGGTGGTACCATGGTACCAGGCGGCACTGTTAGGGGGGCGGCAAACTGACGCCCGCCAGCCAGCTCCGCTGCCTGTGAGGAGCCCGGCGCCGCTGAGGACACTCACAGGCGGGGGGGGCAGTCAGCGAGTGAGCAGGCATGGGCAGGCGCCGCTCCCTGTGAGGAGCCCGGTGTACCGGCGCCGCTGCCTGTGAGGACACTCACAGGCGGGGGGAGGGGGCAGTCAGCGAGTGAGCACTGCAGGCACCGCTCCCTGTGAGGAGCCCGGCGCCGCTGCTGTTGGTGACAGGGGCGGGCAGAGCACTTGCAGCCGGGGGGGGGTTTGGGAGCAGTCAGCAAGTGAGCGGGCAGCGGAGCAGAGTGATGATGTCATCTCTCCCCGCCGCCCTGCATCACCACAGTTTCACCCTCACTGTGCAGCCATGGGCAGCAGAGAGATTATATCATCTCTCTGCTGCCTGCCTTCACTCTGGGACACAGCAAGTGACAACCCGCAACGTGTGACAGGTGATGTCGTGACAATCCGCAACGTGTGGCAAGTGACAATACGCAACGTGTGGCAAGTGACAATACGCAACGTGTGGCAGGTGACGCTTGGCAAGTGACAATCCGCAACGTGTGGCAAGTGACAATACGCAACGTGTGGCAGGTGACGCTTGGCAAGTGACAATCCGCAACGTGTGGCACGGGACTATCCACAACGTGTGGCAGGTGACGCCGTGGCAAGTGACAATCCGCAACGTGTGGCAGGTGACGTTGTGGCAAGTGACAATCTGCAACGTGTGGCAGGTGACGTTGTGGCAAGTGACAATCTGCAACGTCTGGCAGGTGACGTTGTAGCAAGTGACAATGCGCAACGTGTGACAGGTGACGTCGTGACAATCCGCAACATGTGGCAAGTGACAATACGCAAGGTGTGGCAGGTGACGCTTGGCAAGTGACAATCCGCAACGTGTGGCACGGGACTATCCGCAATGTGTGGCAGGTGATGTTGTGGCAAGTGACAATATGCAACGTGTGGCAGGTGACGCCGTGGCAAGTGACAATCCGCAATGTGTGGCACGGGACTATCCGCAATGTGTGGCACGGGACTATCCGCAACGTGTGGCAGGTGACGTTGTGGCAAGTGACAATGTGCAACGTGTGGCAGGTGATGTTGTGGCATGTGACGTGGCAAGAGACAACCCGCAACGTGTGGCAGATGACAATCCGCAACGTGTGGCAGGTGACGTGGCAAGTGACAATCCGCAACGTGTGGCAAGTGGCAACCCGCAACGTGTGGCAGGTGACATAAGTGACCATGCGCAACATGTGGCAGCCGACAATCCGCAACGAGTGGCAGGTGACAACCCGCATCTGGTGGTGGAGTCCGAAGCAAAACTGTAAGTACAAACACACATCACAAGTTGTATGAGACATGAGAGCCTCTGAGAGGGACTTGCCTTGCCCAGCCCTGATTAACCACTTAAGGACCGGAAAGATTTGCCCACTTAAAGCGGTTGTATGGCTTTGTTTTTTTAAATAACAAACATGTTATACTTACCTCCACTGTGCAGTGCGTTTGGAAAAGAGTGGCCCCGATTCTCTGGTTCCTCGGCGGCTGTCTTGGCTCCTCCCTGCATCAGCTAACCCCCTTCTGGGAAGCACTCTCCCAAGGGGGTTAGCTTGCGGGCGCGCTCCCTGTTATACACGCTGCGTCCATGGACACAACATGTATGACTCATTCCCGCCCCCCCCAGGGCCCGGGTCATTGGATGTGATTGACAGCAGCGCGAGCCAATGGCTGCACTGCTATCAATCTAGCCAATTAACGGCCAGACTCCGTGGAGAAGAGGACGCCAGGGGACGCGCACAGCAAGTGAACGGGCTCAGGTAAGTAAAACAGGGGGCCTGGGGGGCAGTCATTGCCAGGTGTTTTTTCACCTTAATGCATAGGATGCATTAAGGTGAAAAATCACGAGCCTTTACAAACCCTTTAATAACCAGGCCATTTTTTGCGATACGGCACTGTGTCGCTTTAACTGACAATTGCGCGGTAATGCGACACTGTACCCAAATAAAATTGGCGTCCTTTTTTTCCCCACAAATAGAGCTTTCTTTTGGTGATATTTGATCACCTCTGCGGTTTTTATTTATTGCACTATAAACAACAAACGAGCAACAATTAAAAAAAACAAACAAACAATATTTTTTACTTTTTGCTATAATAAATATCCAAAAAATGTATAAAAAAATTATTTCTTCATCAGTTTAGGCCAATATGTATTCTTCTACATATTTTTGGTACCAAAAAAAACATAATTAGCGTACATTGATTAGTTTGCGCAAAAGACATTGCGGCCGCCAGCCATGCACAGGTCCCTTTATACTCCTATA
Source organism: Rana muscosa (assembly GCA_029206835.1). Lineage (NCBI taxonomy): Eukaryota > Metazoa > Chordata > Amphibia > Anura > Ranidae > Rana > Rana muscosa. The sequence continues at coordinate 228,493,418 of CM055121.1, forward strand.
TACATGTATAGAGCCCTGACAGGTCCTTTTATACACCTATATGCACGTATAGAGCCATGACAGGTCCTCTTTATACTCATTTATACATGTATAGAGCCACGACAGGTCCTCTTTATTATCCTTTATACATGTATAGAGCCATGACAGGTCCTCTTTATACATGTATAGAGCCACGACAGGTCCTCTTTTTACTCCTATACATGTATAGAGCCATGACGGGTCCCCTTTAGTTATCATGATATAAAATAATGAATGTGGGGGCCTTTTGGTGGGCGTGATTTTTTTTTTTGGGGGGGGGGGGCAGAATTTCATTCTTGGTCCCAGGCAGCACAATGTCTTGGGCCGGCCCTGGCTTCACGTGTGGGTGTTAGCGCTACTGGCACTAACCTGACGCTGCCTGGGGTGTGACGCAGACCCTCTCTGATGCTAAAACCTAACTGATATCACCCGCCGGGCGATCAGGGGGTTAAACCTTTATTGGGTTATATACGGCGGGTGCCCTGACACTATAAAAAGCAAACTAACTAACCAGCGTCACCCGTAACACTTATATGATGATCACTGGTGAAAGGGTTAACTAGGGGCAATTAGGGGGTTAAAACCTTTATTAGGTAATATATGGGGGTACCTGACGCTATATAAAAACCTGACGGCGAACCTAAAAAAAAATTACTGGCTACCTATCGGCATCACCGACACTAAGACAACGATCATAAAAACGATTGCTTAGCGACAGTGGTGATAGGGGGTGAAAGGGTTACCTGGGGGGCGATCAGGGGGTTAAACCTTTATTAGATAATATATGGGGGTACCTGACGCTATAAAAACCTGCGGCGAACCTAAAAAAAATTACTGGCTACCGATCAGCATCACCGACGCTAAGACATCGATCAGAAAAATGATCGCATAGCCACGGCGGTGCTAGGGGGTGAAAGGGTTACCTGGGGGGTGATCAAGGGGGTTACACCTTTATTAGGTAATATATGGGGGTACCCGACGCTATAAAAACCTGCGGCAAACCTAAAAAAAATTACTGGCTACCGATCAGCATCGCCGACGCTAAGACATCGATCAGAAATTTTTTCGCTTAGTGTCAGTGGTGATTGGGGGTGAAAGGGTTACCTGGGGGGGCGATCAAGGGGGTTAAACCTTTATTAGGTAATATATGGGGGTACCCGACGCTATAAAAACCTGCGGCGAACCTAAAAAAAATTACTGGCTACCGATCAGCATCACCGACGCTAAGACATCGATCAGAAAAATGATCGCATAGCGACGGCGGTGCTAGGGGATGAAAGGGTTACCTGGGGGGTGATCAAGGGGGTTAAACCTTTATTAGGTAATATATGGGGGTACCCGACGCTATAAAAACCTGCGGCGAACCTAAAAAAAATTACTGGCTACCGATCAGCATCGCCGACGCTAAGACATCGATCAGAAAAATTATCGCTTAGTGACAGTGGTGATAGGGGGTGAAAGGGTTACCTGGGGGGCGATCAAGGGGGTTAAACCTTCATTAGGTAATATATGGGGGTACCCGACGCTATAAAAACCTGCGGCGAACCTAAAAAAAATTACTGGCTACCGATCAGCATCACCGACGCTAAGACATCGATCAGAAAAATGATTGCTTAGTGACGGCGGTGCTAGGGGGTGAAAGGGTTATCTGGGGGGTGATCAGGGGGTTAAACCTTTATTAGGGGGGGTTAGGGGGCTACACTGGACCTAAAACTAAATGTAGTGACACTTTTACAGTCACAAATGTCACTGATTGCAGTGATCACTAAATAAATGGTCACTGCAATCAGTGACACTGTGACTGGGGGCTGGGGGGGGTGATCTGGGGGTGTCTGGGGGGGCCTGGGGGGCGTTTTATGTGCCTATGTGTCCTGGTGTCAGTGTGCTGTTTTGTGTACTAACCTGCAGCTTCTCCTGTACGGCGCTCGGTATATGTGAGCGCCGCAGGAGAGATGACATCACTTCCTCCTTCCTGGCAGGCAGGGGAAGCTCTCTCATTCGCCGGGAGCGATCGAGAGGGGGTGGCCGGAATCGAACGGCCGTCCCCTCATGCCGGATCGCTCCCGAAGGTAAAACGACCACCCACTGTAAAGAAGGGGGGTCCGATCGGACCCCCCAACTATACAAAGGCAATCACGTAGATGTACGTGATTCTGCCTGTCGGTGCCATTCTGCTGACGTATATTTACAGTGGGCGGTCGTTAAGTGGTTAAAGTCATATTAAAGGGGTTGTAAAGGTTCGTTTTTTATTTTCTAAATAGGTTCCTTTAAGCTCGTGCATTGTTGGTTCACTTACCTTTTCCTTCGATTTCCCTAATAAATGCTTTTTTCTCTTTGTTTTCTTTGTCTGAATTTCCCACTTCCTGTTCCTCCTCAGTAAGCTGTTCTCAATGACTAAACACCGCTCGGATGATGGTGTGAAGCTTACTGAGGAGAAACAGGAAGTGAGAAATTCAGACAAAGAAAACAAAGAAAAAAAACATTTTGAAAGGGAAATCTAAGGAAAAGGTAAGTGAACAAACAATGCATTAGCTTAAAGGAACCTATTTAGAAAATAAAAAAACGAACCTTTACAACCCCTTTAAGTCTTTTTTTTTTGTTGTTGCTTAAAAATAAATAAATAATGTGCAGTGGTATTGCCAGAGCAGCCCAGATCCTCCTCTTCTCTCGCCGGCGACCCTGGCCTCTCCCTCCTGCCCAGTGTCCCCACAGCAAGCAGCTTGCTTTGGGCACCCAAGCCGCTGCTCTGTGTGCCCATTTAGACACAGAGCCGTGTCTCACCCCCCCCCCCTCACTAGGGTTGCCACCTGGGTTTTGAATCATATGTCCGGGTTTCAGGTAGACTGAAACCCGGACACATTATTCAGACCGGGCTGTGGCTCCCCAAGCAACCAAGATAGTCACACACAAATCTGTTGCCACCCGGCAGCTGTCTGGGGGCAGGTCCAGCATCACTAGGGGGCAGGGTGATGATGTCAGCAAGAGCAATTTGGCCACACCCACTGTTCACTGCGGCACGCTATGCGCACCACATTACTGCTCTCCTTGGGGCATCCAAAGAATTCCCAGGCCGTTGTCATGTTACAACTAAAAACGTAAATGTGTTTTTTTGGGATTTTATGTAATTTACTAACACAAAGTGGTTTATTGAAAATAAAAGTGTAGCACTATCTAAATAAATATGTATAGATATGAATATATACACAAAAAACTGGATATAATAATATGGTGTTAAACACGTGCTGGGTGACTCAAATAATAAAGTACTCAAACAATATTAACAAAGTAGAATAATACAAATAAATATCTGTTTGGAATATAGTCCATGGAAAGAATAAAAAAGTGATGAAAGTCAATCCAGAGAAAACGTGATGAATCAAAACGTGAAATTGCAATCCATGGTCTTCTATGTGTGGAAAAAGAGAGCCACCACCAAGGTGAGTTGAAGAAGGCTTACATTGTATGATTTTTTATATTAAATCCTTTCCAAACGGAATTATGCTATGTGAGTTTTTCTATCTCTACACGTATGCATTGGATACCGAGTCCCTACATGAATTGGTGTTTTGTGTTATTGGATGTCTCGTCTGATTGAAGTGCTAAACCCCTTTGACTCCAGACTACCCCTCCACTCAAGACCATCCGTATTGGGGTTCATTAACCCTTAAAGCAATCTCAGATTTGGGGCGGCGTATGCCTCTCCAAATCCGAGACCTCTGGTAAGCCTCCTCAACATTGACTTGGTGGCGGATTTCACATCACATCTGAATTTTTGAGTTTTCACACTCTTAAGCTTTATTTGATTTGGGTGGCGTATGCCCCGCCAAATCCAAAATTTCTGGTAAGCCTTCTTCAACTCACCTTGGTGGTGGCTCTCTTTTTCCACACATAGAAGACCATGGATTGCAATTTCACGTTTTGATTCATCACGTTTTCTCTGGATTGACTTTCATCACTTTTTTATTCTTTCCATGGACTATATTCCAAACAGATATTTATTTGTATTATTCTACTTTGTTAATATTGTTTGAGTACTTTATTATTTGAGTCACCCAGCATGTTATTTTGGGTGATACACGTGTTTAACACCATATTATTATATCCAGTTTTTTGTGTATATATTCATATCTATACATATTTATTTAGATAGCGCTACACTTTTATTTTCATATATCACCAGCTTTTTTGTACCAGCAGTGTTGGCAGCTTTTTTCATATTATTTTTCCAGCGCAGTATTACCCACCTACTTTCATCACAAAGTGGTTTATTTACTAAAGGAAAATTCACTTTGCACTACAAGTGCACTTGGAAGTGCAGTCGCTGCAGATCTGAGGGGGGCATGCAAGGAAAATAAAAAACAGCATTTTTGTTTGTACATGATTACAAATCAGCAGAGATTCTCCTCTTTTCAGATCTACAGCGACTGCATTTCCAAGTGCACTTGCAGTGCAAAGTGGATTTGCCTTTCGTAAATCAACCTCAGAGTGGAACATAATTGTGAAGAGGAAAGAAAATGATAAATGGTTTTCAATTTTTTTTACAGATAAATATGTGAAAAGTGTGGTGTGTATTTGTATAGCGCCCCCCTGAGTCAATACTTTGTAGAACCACCTTTCTCTGCAATTACAGCTGCAAGTCTTTTTGGGGATGTCTCTACCAGCTTTCCACATCTAGAGAGTGAAATTTCTGCCCATTCTTCTTTCAAAATAACTCAAGCTCTGTCAGATTGGATGAAAAGTGTCTGAACAGTAATTTTCAAGTCTTGCCACAGATTCTCAATTGGATTTAAAGCGGAGGTCCACACAAAAATGGAACCTCCGCTTTTCGGAACCCTCCCCCCCTCCGGTGTCACATTTCGCACCTTTCAGGGGAGAGCGGGGTGCAGATACCTGTATAATACAGGTATTTGCACCCACTTCTGGGCATAGATAGCCGCAGAATCTCCGGGTATCTACGCCACTTCCCGTTCCCCCCCCCCCCACTGTCCCAGAAAACAGCAGGGGCCATTCGGATTGCACAGCGCGAGTCGCGCATGCGCAGCAGGGAACCAGGAAGTGAAGCCACAAGGCTTAATTTCCTGATTCCCTTACCGAAGATGGTGGCGGCAGAATCCGAGGAACAAGGGACGGGTGAGCCTCGGGTGCTGACATCACGGGCACTCTGGACAGGTAAGTGTCCATATTTTAAAAGTTAGCAGCTGCAGTATTTGTAGCTGCTGACTTTTAAAAAAAAGAATTTCGGTGGACCTCCTCTTTAAGTCTGGACTTTGACTATGCCATTATAGCACATGAATATGCTTTGATCTAAACCATTCCATTGTAGCTCTGGCTGGATGTTTAGGGTGTATGTTTAGGGTCGTTGTCCTGCTGGAAGGTGAACCTCCTCCCCAGTCTCAAGTCTTTTTGCAGACAGGTTTTCTACTAAGATTGTCCTGTATTTGGCTCCATCCATCTTCCCATCAACTCTGACCAGATTTCTTGTCCCTTCTGAAGAAAAGCATCCCCACAACATGGTGCTACCACCACCATGTTTCACGGTGGGGATGGTGTGTTCAGGCTGATGTGCAGTGTTCTTTTCCGCCACACATGTCATTTTGCTTTTGGGCCAAAAAGTTAGATTTTGGTCTCATCTGATCAAGGCACTTTCTTACACATTTTTGCTGTGTCCCCACATGGTTTCTCCCAAACTGTAAACAGGACTTCTTATGGCTTTCTTTCAACAATGGCTTTCTTCTTGCCACTCTTCCATAAAGGCCAGATTTGTGGAGTGCATGGCTAATAGTTGTCCTGTGGACAGATTCTCCCACCTGAGCTGTGGATCTCTGCAGCTCCTCCAGAGTTACCATGGACCTCTTGGCTGCTTCTCTGAATAATGTTCAACCAGTTTAGGTGGATGGCCATGTCTTGGTAGGTTTGCAGTTGGTCCATACTCTTTCCATTTTGAGATGATGGATTGAACAGAACTCAGTGAGATGTTCAAAGCTTGGGATATTTTTTTTATAACCTAACCCTGCTTTATACTTCTCCACAACTTTATCCTTGACCTGTCTGGTGTGTTCCTTGGCCTTCATGGTGCTGATAAGGTTCTCTAAGAAACATCTGAGGGCTTCACAGAACAGCTGTAATTATACTGATATTAAATTACACACAGGTGGACTTTATTTACTAATTAGGTGACTTCTGAAGGCAATTGGTTCCACTAGATTTTAGTTAGGGGTATCAGAGTAAAGGGGGCTGAATACAAATGCACGCCACACTTTTCATATATTTATTTGTAAAACATTTTGAAAACCATTTATCATTTTCCTTCCACTTCACAATTATGTGCAACTTTGTGTTGGTCTATCACATAAAATCCCAATTTACGTTTTTGGTTGTAACATGACAAAATGTGGAAAATTTCAAGGGGTATGATAAACTTTTTCAAGGCACTGTATGCTTCTATACAGTATTTTGAAACCCGTGAGACTGTTTTGATGTTAAATTTGAAAGCCTGCGGTCAAAAGGTGACGACAGCCATCTTGGTACACCCCGCACTGCTCAGCGACAAACTTATAGTCATAATGTGCTGACGGATATTTTTGGACACCCTCACTCAGTCGCGGTGTTCTGTCCGATTAGCAAATCCGTATGCTCACTTTATTGCTATAATGAGTGTGAAATTCAAGACTGGACTGGGTGTAACAAGAGGTCTGCTACCGCTTTCTGACTGCAGGTGTTCTGTTAGATTAGAAAACCTGCTAGTGGTGGAACGCATGTGCAGTGAGTATTTTTGACACGGAACGTCGCTTCCAGTCGCTGATCGGACGGGTTCGCTAATCTGACGGGTTCGCTAATCTGACAGAACACAGACAGCATAGTACCATGGGATATGTAGTCCTTAGAATTGGAAAGTAAACAGCAGTGGAGAAGCTGCAAAGCATGCAGGGAGTCCAGGAAGTTGTGGAAAGAGATGGCAGCAGACAGCAGACAAAACTCACAACATTTTTCCAACTCTATTAGTGATGGTGTTTTTGAGGCTGGGTTCACACTCTTGCGGGTTGGCAGCCCGCTTTTGCGTGGGCAAGGCAGCCCATTTATTTGATGCAGGAAAAAGGTTCCTGCAGCGTTTTCAAAATGTGATTTCCCTGTGGTTCCAGCATCCATAAGCGCTCTGTGTTTTTAGATACATGGGGGTGCCATTAAGAATGAATCGCTGCACATTTTAAAGAGCAGCGCCTTTTGACTCTGGGTAGTTGCAGGTGTGGTTTTCGCTGAGATTCTCACACCTGCAACCGTGTGAACCTAGCCTGACAGTGTGCTCTGGTAGAGGTTAATCCAGACAATATGGGTGTTGTTTGCAAGATCTCTGAGATAGCAGTCAGCTCAGCCAGGCTGATGTGTAACCTGCTGGAGTACTAGACATTCTTGTGGGAATAAGACATAGGATTTACATTTGGTTTCCATATATCTCTAAAGAAATAGGGAGATACCAGCACATCCTGGCACATTGAAGTCTTATCTAAAACATATGGTAGCTGACATCACAGTTTTTGTTTCTTTGTTACAAATATGTTAGGTTTCAGACTTATGCTTTTCATAAGTTGAGCAGTAAATCAAGTGGTTGTGGAGGAATTCCGTTAGAATGGCTCTATGAAATCACAAATACAGGTGTGGATTTACTAAAGACAAATAAACAGTGCACTTTGTAGACTGTGCACAGTTGCACTCTGAAAGAGCAGTTGCTCCAGAGCTTAGTAAATGAGTAGTGTTGAGCGAACCCGAACTGTAAAGTTCGGGTCCGTACCGAACTTTAGCTTTTTCCCGAACCCGAACCCGGACTTTGCCCAAAAGTCCGGGTTCGGGTTTGGGTTCGGCAATCTAATTAGGCATTTAGAAATGCTTCAGGGGCCAGCCAATCACCTTTTGATTAGCTGGTGTGCCCTTAGAGGCCATCATAGCCATGCCTACTAATGGCATGGCTGTGATTGGTCAGTGCAACATGTGACCCAGCTTCTATATAAGCTAGAGGCACACAGCACACATGTCACTCTGCTTCAGAATAGATAGGAAGAGGATCTAGTCTGCTGCTGCTGCTTTTAGGGAGAGATAGAAAAATAGATGAGGTAGTCCTGATTCTACAATCTGAGGGAAAAGATAGAGAGATAGTGTAGTGTAGGGCCAGGTTCCTGTTGGTGCTTTCAGGGGGAGAGAATATTATATAGGAGTCCAGATTCAGAGATTAAAATCAGCGATCTGCATAGGTTTACCTGTTTGTGTTGCAGTGCAGTCTTTTTACACTGCCATGAGCCCAGTGTCAGAGAAAATCTAACTTTTAGGGGGAAAAAAAAGGCACTTTATTGTGCTCTTTTCCAAAAGACCCATAGGGCAAAAAAAAAAAAAGCATTTTATTTTGCTCGTGCAAAAAAAGACCCGTTTAGGGCAAAAAATAAAAATAAAAAAATTTGCACTTTAATGTACGCTTGCAAAAAGAGCCATTCAGGGGCACAAAAAATAGTTTGCAGTGTGTTATACATATGTGGAGGTGTGTGAAATAAACAATTTCTATATAGTTTTCTCCTACTGTGCTATACAAAAAAAACAAAATTTTTTTTGAATAGCATTTTCTGCAGTTCTGTAGCTGTGCGATTCAGCGGTTACGTACTGTGGGTGTGTTCTGCTCTTCCAAAAAACGCCGTTTAGGGGCACAAAAAATAGTTTGCAGTGTGTTATACATATTTGGAGGTGTGTGAAATAAACAATTTCTATATAGTTTTCTCCTACTGTGCTATACTAAAAAAACAACATTTTTTTTTGAATAGCATTTTCTGCAGTTCTGTAGCTGTGCGATTCAGCGGTTACGTACTGTGGGTGTGTTCTGCTCTTCCAAAAACACCCATTTAGGGCAAGATCCTAAATTTGGAAAATATGAGGAGAAGGTCAAAGGGACGTGGTGGCCCCGGTCGTGGTGCTGCTGGTGGAGCTCCTGTTGCAGGGAGAGGACGTGGTGGATCTGTGCCAGATACACGCACAAGTGAAACACCTTCCTCAGGTGCGAGTAGGCGACCGAGCCTGCGGCGGTATTTTGTCGCGCCTAATGAGGCTGTACGAATGTTTAGGCCAGGACAAGTACAGGCGATAGTAGATTGGGTTGCTGACAGTGCCTCGGGTTCCTTCACATTGTCTCCCACCCACTCTTCTGATGAAAGAACAGAGTTGGCACCTGAAACCCATGTCCATCAGTCTTTCACCTCACCCCCTTGCAAATCAGCCAAGCAGTCTGAGCCCCAAATCATGCAGCAGTCTCTTCTGCTTTTCGATGACTCTGTTAGCAGGGTTTCCCAGGCCCATCCACCTAGCCCTGCCCCAGAAGTGGAAGAGATTAAGTGCACCGATGCCCAACCACTTATGTTTCATGATGAGTACATGGGAGGACCATCGCAGTACGTCTCGGATGATGACGAAACACAGGTGCCAACTGCTGCTGCTTTCGCAATTGTGCAGACAGACAAAGAGGGCAGGGGTGAAGACTGGGTGGAAGATGATGTGGAGGACGATGAGGTCCTCGACCCCACATGGAATGAACGTTATGCAGGTGACCAGTGTAGTTTGGAGGAAGAGGCGGTGGTCGCACAGAGCCACCAGCACAGCAGAAGAGGGAGCAGGGTGCAAAAGCGGAGCGTCCGTCCGCTAGACAGTATGTCTGCTCCTGCCCAACGCAGCAAGGGACCGAGCACACCAAAGCCAGGTCCAAGGAGTTCCCTAGCGTGGCAGTTCTTCACACAATGTGCTGATGACAAGACACGAGTGGTTTGCAGGCTGTGCAATCAGAGGCTGAAGCGAGGCATAAACGTTCTCAACCTGAGCACAACCTGCATGACCAGGCATCTAAGTGCAAAGCACGAGCTGCAGTGGAGTAGACACCTCAAAAACCAAGAAAGGTCTCTGGCTTCTCCTGCTTCCTCTTCTGCTGCAGTCTCGGCCTCTTCATCCACCTCTGTAGTGACAGTGACACCTGCCACCCCGCAAACAGAGGATCTGCCAGCAACACTACCACCTGGGTCACCAACCATCTCCACAATGTCCCATGGAAGCGTTCAGCTCTCTATCTCCCAAACATTGGAGCGGAAGAGGAAATACCCCCCTAGCCACCCGCGATCCCTGGCCCTGAATGCCAGCATTTCAAAACTCCTGGCCTTTGAAATGCTGTCATTCCGTCTGGTGGAGACGCAGAGTTTTAAAAGCCTGATGGCATTGGCTGTCCCACAGTACGTCGTGCCCAGCCGCCACTATTTTTCCAGGCGAGCCATCCCTTCCCTGCACAACCAAGTGGGGGACAAAATCAGGTGTGCACTGCGCAACGCCATCTGTGGCAAGGTCCACCTAACTACGGATGCGTGGACCAGTAAGCACGGTCAGGGACGTTATAGCTCCCTAACAGCACACTGGGTAAATGCAGTGACGGCTGGGCCTGAGGCAGATAGCAGTTTGGCGCATGTCCTTCCACCACCGAGGATTGCAGGGCGCTTCAGTTTGCCTCCTGTTGCTAACTCCTCCTACTCCGCTTCCTCATCCTCTACCGCCTCCTCATCCGGTCAGCGTAACACCTTCACCACCAACTTCAGCACAGCCAGGGGTAAACGACAGCAGGCAGTTTTAAAACTTTCCTGTTTGGGGAAAAAAACCCACACCGCGCAGGAGTTGTGGAGGGACATGGAACAACAGACCAATGAGTGGTTGCTGTCAGTGAGCCTCAAGCCCGGCCTGGTGGTGTGCGATAAGGGGCGAAATCTCGTAGCAGCTCTGGGCCTAGCCGGTTTGACGCACATCCCTTGCCTGGCGCATGTGCTGAACTTGGTGGTCCAGAGGTTCCTTAAAAATTACCCCAATATGCCAGAGCTGCTGCAGAAAGTGCGGGCTGTGTGTGCGCACTTTCGGCGTTCTCACCCTGCTGCTGCTCGCCTGTTAGCGCTGCAGCGTAACTTCAGCCTTCCCGCTCACCGCCTCATATGTGACGTGCCCACAAGGTGGAACTCCACCTTGCACATGCTGGCCAGACTGTGTGAGCAGCAGCAGGTGATAGTGGAGTTTCAGCTGCAGCAATCACGCGTGAGTCGCTCTGCGGAACAGCACCACTTCACCACCAATAACTGGGCCTCCATGCGAGACCTGTGTGCCTTGTTGCGCTGTTTCGAGTACTCCACCAACATGTCCAGTGCCAATGACGCTGTTCTTAGCGTTACTATCCCAGTTCTATGCCTCCTTGAAAAAACGCTTCGGGCGATGATGGAAGAGGATGTGGCACAGGAGGATGAGGAGGAGGAGGAGGAGGAAGCGGGATCATTTCAAAGGCTTTCAGGGCAGTCTTTCACAAGTGGCTACGAGGGTGGGTTCCTGCACCAACAAACGCCAGGTACACAATTGTCCGGCAGAAAGGGCACAGTTCTGGAGGATGACGAGGTGGAGGAGGAGATGGAGGAGGAGGAGGAGGAGGAGCCATTTTCACAGCAGGGTGGCACCCAGACCAGCTCGTGGCCATCACTGGTGCTTGGCTGGGGGGATACAGAGGACACAGACGATACACCTCCCACAGAGGACAGCTTTTCTTTGCCTCTGGGCAGCCTGGCACACATGAGCGATTACATGCTGCAGTGTTTCCGCAATGACCGCCGAGTTGCCCACATTTTAACTGGTGCTGATTACTGGGTGGCCACCCTGCTGGATCCCCGTTACAAGGACAACGTACCGTCCTTAATTCCCTCACTGGAGCGGGATCGTAAGATGCGCGAGTACAAGCGCACGCTGGTAGACGGGCTGCTGGTGGCATTCCCACCTGACAGCGGGCGTACGGTGGAAGCACAAGGCGAAGGCAGAGGAGGAGGAAGAGGTCGCCAACGCAGCCGGGGCACCGGCAGCACCTCAGAAGGCAGGGTTAGCATGGCTGAAATGTGGAAAAGCTTTGTCAGCACGCCACAACAACCAGCACCACCAGCTGAGATGGAACGTCTTAGCAGGAGGCAGCATTTCACCAACATGGTTGAGCAGTATGTGTCCACAGGCCTACACGTACTGGATGACGGGTCTGCCCCCTTTAACTTCTGGGTCTCCAAATTGGGCACATGGCCTGAGCTTGCCCTTTATGCCTTGGAGGTGCTGGCCTGCCCTGCAGCCAGTGTATTATCTGAACGTGTATTTAGCACGGCAGGGGGCGTTATCACAGACAAGCGCAGCCGCCTGTCCAGAGCCAATGTGGACAAGCTCACGTTCATTAAAATGAACCAGGCATGGATCCCACAGGACTTGTCCGTACCTTGTGCAGAATAGACATGTATACCGGTGTTGTGACAAAAACTGTCCGGCCATCGGATTGTGTCCGGCCCATACTGCGAAGGCGCAGCGCTTGCGCAGAACAGAGGACAAGGAGATTCACAAAATCTCCGAAGATGAACGGCGCCTGCGCTGTGAGTGCAGGTTCAAGCCCCACCATCCAAGTGGACATACGGTAGCACATAGTAACAGGGCCCCTCACGGGCTCGGTTCGATCGCCACGCTTCGGGTACGGCCTCACTTGGCTCGGCTTGAACCACGGATGGTGTGGCCTTCACCTGAACTCACCACGCAGGGGCCGTTCGTCTTGGGAGATTTTCGAAATCCCCTTGTCCTACATACTGAGCAAGCGCAGTACAGGGTGGACACTATTTGACGGGGGACAGAATTCGACACATCACCGGTCTTACCCAGCCATTGTTGTATTTTTGAATCAGTGTTGGCTACCTCGTCCTCCTCCACCGCCGCTTCCACCTACACAGCCACATCCACCGCCACCTCAACCTCCTACTCCATATGGACCTCGTCCTCCTAGGTCAAGATTATTATTTTTTATTTTATTTTTTTATGTTATTTTAAGTTACTTCACTATCCACATTTGTTTGCAGAGCACTTGCCATGCTCTTAACAACATTTTGCTGCCATTTGCAGCCCTCTAGCCCTTTCCATTACTTTTTTAGAGCCTTTTTAGTCCTTAGAAGTCCGGGTCCCCATTGACTTCAATGGGGTTCGGGTTCGGGTTAAAGTTCGGTCCCGAACCCGAACTTTTTTCCAAAGTTCGGCCGAACCCGTCAAACCCGAACATCCAGGTGTCCGCTCAACTCTATAAATGAGCAGAAGCTCCGCTGACTTCCTTCATCCAATCATGTGCAAGCAAAAATGCATTTTTTTTTCCTTGCACGTGATTGGGTATTCTTTGCAAAATGAAACTTTACCTCATTTACTAAGTTCTGGGGCAACTGCACTTTGTGAAACTTTGTGCAACTGCACTTTGCAAAGTGCACTGTAGCTGGCCAGCTAAGACCTGTCCTAGGTTGCTAATGTGGCTTAGATGCATATATACAGCTAGACCGGCTAATAATGTTAATACAGTGCATATGCTCATTTGTGAGAAATAAAAGCAGAGTTATTTACTGTGACTTTATATATGAATGTCATATAACAATTGTATATTGTGAATGAAAAGAGAAAATGGGCTGTGGGACTTTAAATGAGGCATGGATGGGCGTAGGAAAAAGTCTAGGATATCAAGAATGAGTAGACATCACTGTCCCGTTGGGGAATAGTCTGTAGCCATATATACATGCTGCATAGTCAGTCTAAAGAATGGAGATCAAGGCATGGATATAAATATAAAAATGTATTGTATCATGGTAAAAGTACACATGGATCATGCAAACAAAGGCATAGTATAAATAGGGGTTATCACAAAAACATGATCAAAATTCACTGTTGAGACATGGCTGAAGCAAGTAATGACAGTTAAATGGACATACAGAAACAGTGAAAATGATTATCCGGTTAAAAAGTCAAGAATACACTTAATAGATTCATAGTTGGGCAAGCTTTACTTGACATGCCAGAGCATGGACTCATGGATGGGCATGGGGAAAAGGGTCTAAGATATCAAAAATTGGTAAACATCACTGTCCCGTTGGGGAGTGGTCTGTAGCCAGGTATACATGCTGCATAGTCAGTCTAAAGAATGGAGATCTGTATCATGGTAAAAGTACACATAGATCATGCAAACAAAGGCATAATGTAAATAGAAGTTATCACATAGACATAATCGCAATTCATTGTTGAGACATGGCTGGAGCAAGTAGTGACAGTTAAATGGACATACAGAAACAGTGAAATTAATTATCCAATTGAAATGTCAAGAATACACTTTGTAGATTCGTAGTTGGGCAGGCTTTACTTGGCATCCCTGAGCATGGACTCGACGCGTTTCTTGGCGTTTAAAGCCAGTCATCAGGAGTGGGGTGCATGTCATTTGACTACAAGGGGAGATGGATAGACAGATCAAATAAAGTCTTGAAAAAATTATGTCATATTTGAAACAGAATAAGGTAGTCTGATACGTTACCAATGGCAAAACCCGGAATGGGGTTGTCCCAAGCATTTGAAATATGGCGTAGAATGGTGGTCCTGGATACAGTGTCTCACCCGGGGCTGAGGCGGGGAAGGCCCCCCAATAAACACTTCAACGGCCACTCGATCAAGAGGAGAGTCAAAGAGAAGATGGCATGGGACATCCATCAAGGAGAAACCCGGACAGCCACGGCACAGCACCAAACTGACGGAGAGGCACAGACAGGGTGCAAGGGCAGAATGCTGGTGAAGGGATGGAGAAATGAAAATGAGCAATGAGTGAAAAAGAAGGTTGAATGGTTTGAGAACCAAAATTAGAATGTGATTGGGGGAAGGGAGGGGAAGGAAAAACAAAAAACAAAAAGGGAGCAAAGGAAGAGGGGAGTGAATATGTAAATGATGTGCTGGTGGATGCCTAATGGGAATAATGTGTAATGGGTACTGGGAGAAATTGAACAAAAAAGGGGGTTAATGATATAACATGACTGAAAGGGTTAACAGCCAAAGTTGGCAAATCAACTGAGTGTTGGTGTAAATAAATCTGGTTTGAAAAAAAGCCAAACCAGATCCCCAAAAATGCTAAATAGCGATGAAATTAAATGTATGTTTGAAGCAGTGTGAGCAGAGTGCAAGGCAAAATGTAAAAAAGCAGGTAAAAAGAGTATATATGTAAGGAATACTATGTGAATCCTGAAATAAGGATTGGAAATTACCTTGAAGTGTAGAGAAAGAGAGAAACTGGAACCTCTCATCAGATGGATGTCTGTGAAGTGAAGCTCCCCAGGTGGCTACCGGATAAATGTCCACAGTAAGGGGCGTATCTCCGCCAGCATCATGTGACGCATGAGCCAGGTGTGGGGATGGAAAGAGCCACGCCCGAGATGCAAATGATCTCGGAGGGGTCCCTCCCATCCCCCTGGGTCATGCGAGATGGAAAAAACTATGATGAAAACGCAGGGGTCCCTATGGGTGCCGTGCGTGCAACATACTGACATGATGCCGATGCGCCAAGGATAATGCCCCACCCCCCCGCCAAGGAAGGCAGGTGGGGAGGGGGAACTGGGCGCATCGCAACCCCGGGCGGAAGAGACCAAATGCTTGGGACAACCCCATTCCGGGTTTTGCCATTGGTAACGTATCAGACTACCTTATTCTGTTTCAAATATGACATAATTTTTTCAAGACTTTATTTGATCTGTCTATCCATCTCCCCTTGTAGTCAAATGACATGCACCCCACTCCTGATGACTGGCTTTAAACGCCAAGAAACGCGTCGAGTCCATGCTCAGGGATGCCAAGTAAAGCCTGCCCAACTACGAATCTACAAAGTGTATTCTTGACATTTCAATTGGATAATTAATTTCACTGTTTCTGTATGTCCATTTAACTGTCACTACTTGCTCCAGCCATGTCTCAACAATGAATTGCGATTATGTCTATGTGATAACTTCTATTTACATTATGCCTTTGTTTGCATGATCTATGTGTACTTTTACCATGATACAGATCTCCATTCTTTAGACTGACTATGCAGCATGTATACCTGGCTACAGACCACTCCCCAACGGGACAGTGATGTTTACCAATTTTTGATATCTTAGACCCTTTTCCCCATGCCCATCCATGAGTCCATGCTCTGGCATGTCAAGTAAAGCTTGCCCAACTATGAATCTATTAAGTGTATTCTTGACTTTTTAACCGGATAATCATTTTCACTGTTTCTGTATGTCCATTTAACTGTCATTACTTGCTTCAGCCATGTCTCAACAGTGAATTTTGATCATGTTTTTGTGATAACCCCTATTTATACTATGCCTTTGTTTGCATGATCCATGTGTACTTTTACCATGATACAATACATTTTTATATTTATATCCATGCCTTGATCTCCATTCTTTAGACTGACTATGCAGCATGTATATATGGCTACAGACTATTCCCCAACGGGACAGTGATGTCTACTCATTCTTGATATCCTAGACTTTTTCCTACGCCCATCCATGCCTCATTTAAAGTCCCACAGCCCATTTTCTCTTTTCATTTTCAATGTACCAGGGATGGAGGCATGGCTATGGCATTTATGGGTCTCAATGGATCACCTGCCTTTTCTTGACAAATTACCGGGTGGAAGACACCCATTCCCCTTTGGTGATCTATTGAGCCCTATTTCCTTTTCTTATTTGCTCAGTGATTAATTCTCTGAGACTACTTATATGTTGGCATCCTTTTTACCCAACTTTGACCATTGATATCCTTCCCCAGACTTCATTTGACAACAGGCCATTATTGTTTATCCCCCTGTTTTGATTACAACAGTCCTAATCGTGATTTTCAATGATGTATCCATCCCCATGGCTCACCCAACCCAAGCATTGGTGGGTCCCTGTTCTTTGGTCTCTTCCGCCCGGGGTTGCGATGCGCCCAGTTCCCCCTCCCCACCTGCCTTCCTTGGCGGGGGGGTGGGGCATTATCCTTGGCGCATCGGCATCATGTCAGTATGTTGCACGCACGGCACCCATAGGGACCCCTGCGTTTTCATCATAGTTTTTTCCATCTCGCATGACCCAGGGGGATGGGAGGGACCCCTCCGAGATCATTTGCATCTCGGGCGTGGCTCTTTCCATCCCCACACCTGGCTCATGCGTCACATGATGCTGGCGGAGATACGCCCCTTACTGTGGACATTTATCCGGTAGCCACCTGGGGAGCTTCACTTCACAGACATCCATCTGATGAGAGGTTCCAGTTTCTCTCTTTCTCTACACTTCAAGGTAATTTCCAATCCTTATTTCAGGATTCACATAGTATTCCTTACATATATACTCTTTTTACCTGCTTTTTTACATTTTGCCTTGCACTCTGCTCACACTGCTTCAAACATACATTTAATTTCATCGCTATTTAGCATTTTTGGGGATCTGGTTTGGCTTTTTTTCAAACCAGATTTATTTACACCAACACTCAGTTGATTTGCCAACTTTGGCTGTTAACCCTTTCAGTCATGTTATATCATTAACCCCCTTTTTTGTTCAATTTCTCCCAGTACCCATTACACATTATTCCCATTAGGCATCCACCAGCACATCATTTACATATTCACTCCCCTCTTCCTTTGCTCCCTTTTTGTTTTTTGTTTTTCCTTCCCCTCCCTTCCCCCAATCACATTCTAATTTTGGTTCTCAAACCATTCAACCTTCTTTTTCACTCATTGCTCATTTTCATTTCTCCATCCCTTCACCAGCATTCTGCCCTTGCACCCTGTCTGTGCCTCTCCGTCAGTTTGGTGCTGTGCCGTGGCTGTCCGGGTTTCTCCTTGATGGATGTCCCATGCCATCTTCTCTTTGACTCTCCTCTTGATCGAGTGGCCGTTGAAGTGTTTATTGGGGGGCCTTCCCCGCCTCAGCCCCGGGTGAGACACTGTATCCAGGACCACCATTCTACGCCATATTTCAAATGCTTGGGACAACCCCATTCCGGGTTTTGCCATTGGTAACGTATCAGACTACCTTATTCTGTTTCAAATATGACATAATTTTTTCAAGACTTTATTTGATCTGTCTATCCATCTCCCCTTGTAGTCAAATGACATGCACCCCACTCCTGATGACTGGCTTTAAACGCCAAGAAACGCGTCGAGTCCATGCTCAGGGATGCCAAGTAAAGCCTGCCCAACTACGAATCTACAAAGTGTATTCTTGACATTTCAATTGGATAATTAATTTCACTGTTTCTGTATGTCCATTTAACTGTCACTACTTGCTCCAGCCATGTCTCAACAATGAATTGCGATTATGTCTATGTGATAACTTCTATTTACATTATGCCTTTGTTTGCATGATCTATGTGTACTTTTACCATGATACAGATCTCCATTCTTTAGACTGACTATGCAGCATGTATACCTGGCTACAGACCACTCCCCAACGGGACAGTGATGTTTACCAATTTTTGATATCTTAGACCCTTTTCCCCATGCCCATCCATGAGTCCATGCTCTGGCATGTCAAGTAAAGCTTGCCCAACTATGAATCTATTAAGTGTATTCTTGACTTTTTAACCGGATAATCATTTTCACTGTTTCTGTATGTCCATTTAACTGTCATTACTTGCTTCAGCCATGTCTCAACAGTGAATTTTGATCATGTTTTTGTGATAACCCCTATTTATACTATGCCTTTGTTTGCATGATCCATGTGTACTTTTACCATGATACAATACATTTTTATATTTATATCCATGCCTTGATCTCCATTCTTTAGACTGACTATGCAGCATGTATATATGGCTACAGACTATTCCCCAACGGGACAGTGATGTCTACTCATTCTTGATATCCTAGACTTTTTCCTACGCCCATCCATGCCTCATTTAAAGTCCCACAGCCCATTTTCTCTTTTCATTTTCAATGTACCAGGGATGGAGGCATGGCTATGGCATTTATGGGTCTCAATGGATCACCTGCCTTTTCTTGACAAATTACCGGGTGGAAGACACCCATTCCCCTTTGGTGATCTATTGAGCCCTATTTCCTTTTCTTATTTGCTCAGTGATTAATTCTCTGAGACTACTTATATGTTGGCATCCTTTTTACCCAACTTTGACCATTGATATCCTTCCCCAGACTTCATTTGACAACAGGCCATTATTGTTTATCCCCCTGTTTTGATTACAACAGTCCTAATCGTGATTTTCAATGATGTATCCATCCCCATGGCTCACCCAACCCAAGCATTGGTGGGTCCCTGTTCTTTGGTCTCTTCCGCCCGGGGTTGCGATGCGCCCAGTTCCCCCTCCCCACCTGCCTTCCTTGGCGGGGGGGTGGGGCATTATCCTTGGCGCATCGGCATCATGTCAGTATGTTGCACGCACGGCACCCATAGGGACCCCTGCGTTTTCATCATAGTTTTTTCCATCTCGCATGACCCAGGGGGATGGGAGGGACCCCTCCGAGATCATTTGCATCTCGGGCGTGGCTCTTTCCATCCCCACACCTGGCTCATGCGTCACATGATGCTGGCGGAGATACGCCCCTTACTGTGGACATTTATCCGGTAGCCACCTGGGGAGCTTCACTTCACAGACATCCATCTGATGAGAGGTTCCAGTTTCTCTCTTTCTCTACACTTCAAGGTAATTTCCAATCCTTATTTCAGGATTCACATAGTATTCCTTACATATATACTCTTTTTACCTGCTTTTTTACATTTTGCCTTGCACTCTGCTCACACTGCTTCAAACATACATTTAATTTCATCGCTATTTAGCATTTTTGGGGATCTGGTTTGGCTTTTTTTCAAACCAGATTTATTTACACCAACACTCAGTTGATTTGCCAACTTTGGCTGTTAACCCTTTCAGTCATGTTATATCATTAACCCCCTTTTTTGTTCAATTTCTCCCAGTACCCATTACACATTATTCCCATTAGGCATCCACCAGCACATCATTTACATATTCACTCCCCTCTTCCTTTGCTCCCTTTTTGTTTTTTGTTTTTCCTTCCCCTCCCTTCCCCCAATCACATTCTAATTTTGGTTCTCAAACCATTCAACCTTCTTTTTCACTCATTGCTCATTTTCATTTCTCCATCCCTTCACCAGCATTCTGCCCTTGCACCCTGTCTGTGCCTCTCCGTCAGTTTGGTGCTGTGCCGTGGCTGTCCGGGTTTCTCCTTGATGGATGTCCCATGCCATCTTCTCTTTGACTCTCCTCTTGATCGAGTGGCCGTTGAAGTGTTTATTGGGGGGCCTTCCCCGCCTCAGCCCCGGGTGAGACACTGTATCCAGGACCACCATTCTACGCCATATTTCAAATGCTTGGGACAACCCCATTCCGGGTTTTGCCATTGGTAACGTATCAGACTACCTTATTCTGTTTCAAATATGACATAATTTTTTCAAGACTTTATTTGATCTGTCTATCCATCTCCCCTTGTAGTCAAATGACATGCACCCCACTCCTGATGACTGGCTTTAAACGCCAAGAAACGCGTCGAGTCCATGCTCAGGGATGCCAAGTAAAGCCTGCCCAACTACGAATCTACAAAGTGTATTCTTGACATTTCAATTGGATAATTAATTTCACTGTTTCTGTATGTCCATTTAACTGTCACTACTTGCTCCAGCCATGTCTCAACAATGAATTGCGATTATGTCTATGTGATAACTTCTATTTACATTATGCCTTTGTTTGCATGATCTATGTGTACTTTTACCATGATACAGATCTCCATTCTTTAGACTGACTATGCAGCATGTATACCTGGCTACAGACCACTCCCCAACGGGACAGTGATGTTTACCAATTTTTGATATCTTAGACCCTTTTCCCCATGCCCATCCATGAGTCCATGCTCTGGCATGTCAAGTAAAGCTTGCCCAACTATGAATCTATTAAGTGTATTCTTGACTTTTTAACCGGATAATCATTTTCACTGTTTCTGTATGTCCATTTAACTGTCATTACTTGCTTCAGCCATGTCTCAACAGTGAATTTTGATCATGTTTTTGTGATAACCCCTATTTATACTATGCCTTTGTTTGCATGATCCATGTGTACTTTTACCATGATACAATACATTTTTATATTTATATCCATGCCTTGATCTCCATTCTTTAGACTGACTATGCAGCATGTATATATGGCTACAGACTATTCCCCAACGGGACAGTGATGTCTACTCATTCTTGATATCCTAGACTTTTTCCTACGCCCATCCATGCCTCATTTAAAGTCCCACAGCCCATTTTCTCTTTTCATTTTCAATGTACCAGGGATGGAGGCATGGCTATGGCATTTATGGGTCTCAATGGATCACCTGCCTTTTCTTGACGAATTGTATATTGTGTTTACAGAAGAAAAAGAAAAAATATGTCTTTAAGTCATTATTATATACAGAAAACCAGAAAGCATAGAGTTAAGCTTTTGTGACTCATCAGGAGTTTTAGCCAATCACAACCAATCTCACTGAGCAAATGTCTCTGGCCAATCATAGCCAGCATTACACTCATGTTCTGTCTAGGAAATCTCCTAGCACATTGCTAGAATTCATTTTACATCAGAGAGTGAAGATGAACAGTTCATGATCCATCAGAGTTCATTTTTATGGAAGCAAGTGGCCAAAATAGGTATTTAATACAGTTATATATGTTCCTGTTGTTAATAATGTGATTACAACTGTATACTGAAACTAGTTATGTGTTCACTTGTAGTTCCACCAAACCAGGTTTCAAACCAGGTTTCAACCAACAAACCAGCAAACAAACCAAGTTGCAAACCAGGTTTCAAACCAAACATCAGAGCAAACTGCAATAGCAAACAGCAATATAGAGCAAGTCCCAGAGAGATCATAAAGTGTCTAAAGTATTTAAAGTGAAAGTACAGATACTGAAGAGAGAAATATATCTACCATTTTATGTAGAATTACAAGATTGAACAGTTGAACCGACATTTGTTATACTTTATTCAACACGTGTTTGAACATGGACTTTCTGCTGCTAAATTGTCAGTGTTATATATGAAGAAAAGCTGAAGTGAATAAAGAAGTTATCTTAAAGGTTTGGTGTGCTCTTTAAACCTACTGCTTCCATAGAACGGCGCTAGAGGAATTATAAAGTAACATATAGTCTTGTTTGGACTAAAAGATCAGAGAAATCAAATTCTTCTAATGCCACAGCGCATAAAAGCACTTCATAGTGCTGCGTCTGCCACATGCACAGTCTATTTGCCTTTAGTAAATTAACCCCAAAGTGTCTTGTCTTGAAAAAGTATTCATACCCCTTGACATTTTCCACATTTTGTCATTTTACAACCAAAAGCGTAAATGTATTTTATTGGCACTTTATGTGATAGACCAACACAAAGTGGCACATAAGTGTGAAATGGAAAGAAAATGATAAATAATTTTCCTAATTATTTACAAATAAATATCTGATAAGCGTGGCGTGCATTTCCATTCAGCCCCCTTTACTCTGATACCCCTAACTAAAATCTAGTAGAACTAATTGCCTTCAGAAGTCCCCAAATTAGTAAATAGAGTCCACCTGTCACACCAGACAGGTCAGGGATAAAGTTGTGGAGAAGTCTAAAGCAGTGTTAGGTATAAAAAAATATCCCAAGCTTTGAACATCTCACGGAGCACTGTTCAATCCATCATCCAAAAATGGAAAGAGTATGGCACAACTGCAAACCCACCAAGACTTGGCCGTCCACCTAAACTGACAGGCCGGGCAAGCAGAGCAATAATCAGAGAAGCAGCCAAGAGGCCCATGGTAAACTCTGGAGAAGCTGCAGAGATCAACAGCTCAGGTGGGAGAATCTGTCCACAGGACAACTATTAGTCGTGCACTCCACAAATCTGGCCTTTATGGAAGAGTGGCAAGAAGAAAGCCATTGTTGAAAGAAAGCCACAAGAAGTACCGTTTGCAGTTTGTGAGAAGCCATGTGGGGGACACAGAAAACATGTGGAAGAAGGTGCTCTGGTCAGATGAGACCAAAATTTTACTTTTTGTCCTGAAAACAAAACGCTTTGTGTGGTGGAAAACTAACACTGCACATCACCCTGAACACACCACCCCCACCGTGAAACATGGTGGTGGCAGCATCATGTTGTGGTGATGCTTTTCTGCAGCAGGTACAGGGAAGCTGGTCAGAGTTGATGGGAAGATGGATGGAGCCAAATACAGGGCAATCTTAAAAGAAAACCTGTTAGAGTCTGCAAAAGACTTGAGACTGCGGCGGAGGTTCAACTTCTAGCAGGACAACAACCCTAAACATACAGCCAGAGCTACAATGGAATGGTTTAGATCAAAGCATATTCATGTGTTAGAATGGCCCAGTCAAAGTCCAGACCTAAATCCACTTGAGAATCTTTGGCAAGACTTGAAAATTGCTGTTCACAGATGTTCTCCATCCAATCTGACAGAGCTTGAGCTATTTTGCAAGGAAGAATGGGCAAATATGTTACTCTCTAGATGTGAAAAGCTGGTAGAGACATCCCCAAAAATAAGTTGCAGCTGTAATTGCAGTGAAAGGCGGTTCTACAAAGTATTGACTCAGGGGGGCTGAATATAAATGCACGCCACACTTTTCACATATTTATTTGTAAAAAAAAAATTGAAAACCATTTATCATTTTCCTTCCACTTCACAAATATGTGCCACGTTGTGTTGGTCTTTCACATAAAATCCCAGTCAAATACATTTGCGTTTTTGGTTGTAACATGACAAACTGTGGAAAATTTCAAGGGGTATAAATACTTTTTCAAGGCACTGTAAGTGCAAAATAAGCAAACAAAGTGCAAATAAGCAATGAATAAATAAATAAAATCCAAAAAGTATACAAATTGATAAAATACAGTGACTCTGATGCCACGTACACGCGATCGGAAATTCCGACAAGAAAACCGTGGATTTTTTTCTGACGGAATGTTGGCTCAAACTTGTCTTGTATACACACGGTCACACAAATCGTCAAGAACGCTGTGACGTACAAGACGTACGACGAGCCGAGATCAATGAAGTTCAACAGGCAGTTCGGCTTGATTCTGAGCATGCATGTTTTTTTGCACGTCAGAATTGCATACAGACGAGCGGAATTTCCAATAGAAACTTTTTCCGTCGGAAAAATAGATTCCGACAGAAAAAGTCAGATGGAGCATAAACACGGTCGGAATTTCCGACCAAAAGCTCACATCGGACTTTCTTGTCGGAATTTCTGATCGTGTGTATGCGGCATAAGGCTGGGTTCATACTGATATGGTCACAGCAGGAGGTCTGGTGCGTCCCTGTTCAGGTGCAAATTAGGTCTGAATTTTTGCCTGAATTCGCACTTGAAACTGAGCCAAAGACACACAGGACCCTTCTGCAATCTGGACCGCGGCCGCCCCGGAGCTGTGTGAACCGGCTCCAATTATGAAAAGAAAAATGCTGTCAGTAAAATACTTGCTGTGCTTGCAGTGGTCCACCTTCCCATTCCATTCACATGCAGGGCCGCAATCAGGGGGGGGGGACAGCAGATACAAACGTAGGGGTCCGGGCGACCCACTACAGCTGCCTTTGGCTGTCAGCAGAGGGTGGGCAGGGCATCAGGGGTCATGTGACCGGTCATGGAGGGCGGTTTAATCAAACTGACGGAAGGGCCATATCTTTTATTGGATTGGAGCTTGGTTGGTCGGTGGCAGTGAAGAGAAAGGGGTGAGCTTACATGGACCGGTCTGCCAATTGAATGTGTAGGTGCTACATTGCTGCTGCACAATTCCTATACCTGTGAGTTGAGTAGAGTTTTTGAGCTGTTCTTTGCTGGAGGGGATGTCTCTTTGCTACACTGGGCTTTCTCTTTGCTGGATTGGGCAGTCTCTTTGCTGGAGGGAATGCCTCTTTGCTGGCTTGAGCTGTCTCTTTGCTGGAGGGGATGTCTCTTTATTGGATTGGGCTGTCTCTTTGCTGGAGGGGATGTCTATTTGCTATATTAGGCTGTCTTTTTGCTGGATGGGGCTGTCTCTTTGCTGAATGGGAATGTCTCTTTGCTATATTGGGATGTCTCTTTGCTGGATTGGGTTTTCTCTTTGCTGGATTGGGATGTCTTTTGCTAGATTTGGGCTGTCTCGTTGCTGGATTGGGCTGTCTCGTTGCTGGAGGGGATGTCTCTTTACTGGACTGGGCTGTCTCTTTGCTGGAAGGGATGGCTCTTTGCTGGATTGGAATGACTCTTTGCTGAATGGGGATGTCTCTTTGCTTGATTAGGCTGTCTCTTTGATGGATTAGGCTGTTTCTTTGCTGGGATGGGCTATCTCTTTGCTTGCTCTTTGAAATGGCCATGTGAAGGAAGGTTGGGTGAAAATTTTACCACCACCTCTTTTCGATGTACCACCATAGCAAGCCTCTTCCTATCATGACACACCTGGGGGCTCAATCCCAAGCCACGCGGCCTGTGTCCATAGATACAGACAGACAGTGCACCTTGGCCTCACCCTGCATCACACGGTTTGACAGCAGCAGGAGTCAATGGCTCCTGCTGTTGCCTCTCCGTGCTAGGAGGAGGGAGAGAGCAGAGAAAGCCACTCCTCCTAGGCACAGCGCTGGATCGAGATCAGGCTCAAGTAAGTATTTGGAGGGGGTGGAGGAACACAGAAAGTTTTTTTACTTTATGCAGAGACAGCATACAGGTAAATACATAGAACCACTTTAATCATACGGGCCTCTAAGCCACACTATCAATGTCAGTGTAACCAATAAAACTTTAATGGAACATGCCAGTGGCGATCTCTGCCAGTCCCAGATCTTCCTCTGTTTTGCCCAGGAGATGGGCTTCATCATAGAGACCTTTACATTTTTGGCCCTCCCATCATTTTCTCATTTGGATTTTCATCCCCACTAGGGATGAACATGGGTTCAGCCCCGGTGTTCTGTCAAAAGAGCCAACCACGTCACTTCCCGTGACTCTCCAGCAGCAGTAATTGCAGATTTTGCAGAACAACGGCAGCGTATACACTACGATAAACGATATAATGAGTGGACATTGTTAGTCCACCTGCTAGTAACCAACAAAATGGCTGCCTCCAAGGCGGTGACAACTTTTTTTTTACTCCTTAGCGGTGCCAACTTATCGTTTACCTTTGTGTATATGCTGCCGGTGTTCTGTGTAAACAGCTAGGTCGTCGAAATCTGCAATTATTGCTGCTGGAGAGTCACCAGAAGTGACATAATTTTGACGAGTTGGCTCTTTTGACAGAACACCAGGTTTGGGCCAAACCCATGTCAGGGCCAGGTCAACGGGCTGCAAGGAGGAAAAAATTATCCGCCTCCAGCTGCATGTACACAAAGGGATGGGAATGCTCATGACATCATTGACCTATTATGGCCACATGGCCGTATTAGGACAATGTTATTGACCTACTATGGTTAGTGATGTCACAAGCAACCTTGTCCCTTTGTATATGTGCAGCCCTGGTCGCAGCTGATTGGTCCAGGAATAACATCACTAGTTCATCATTAGCTCATCACTAGTCATCACTCACCAGGAGAAATAGAGAGGGCGAATCTTCCCAGAGGGGACACAGTAATAGAAAATAAAACAGAGGTTCTAACCCTTCAGTTGCTCCATGAAAAACCACAAAAATATTTTGTCTTTAGAAATGTTTCAAGCAGAAATGGATAATCAGCTAAGAATATGCAAAGTCCATCTGCAATCCTACACTGCTTTGTATTGAATTCTGCTCCTTATACACTGAATTGATTGTAACATTTTTACTAAAATCTTATCTTTTCTAGGATTCCCAAAGCTGGAAATGAGGATATATCCAATAATACCGTGTGAGTCAGACTCACGTTCCACATCACATGAAATGATTTATTTATGATAGAGAGAAATAACTATCACGTGTAATTATGTAACAGATTACAGCACCGCTATGAAGATAATAAACGACAGCACTATCACACGCGGAGGGCGCACAGCACAGTGCAGGGATTTATCTATCTGTCTTAGGACAATTAATATAGTGATGAGTCACATCTGTACATTATATGCCGCACATGCATTAAATATTAATTAAATAAATAATACACTTGTTTCAAAATCGATGCAGGTTGATGTCTTGTCAAACTCAAATTAACCTTTATCTTTCCTGCTAGAATTGCATCTGTCAAGTTATGATGCGCATTCATATATAATGGTTAAAGCAGGGCTTGACAAATTTGCTTGGAATCTAGGAGCCAGCTAAAAAAGTTAGGAGCCAGGAACGCGCCCCGTCCCGCCGAGCTCGCTTGCAGAAGCGAACGCATACGTGAGTAGCGCCGCATATGAAAGCGGTGTTCAAACCACACGTGAGGTATCGCCGCAATCGGGAGATCGAGAGCAATAATTCTAGCCCAAGACCTCCTCTGTAACTCAAAACATGCAACCTGTAGAATTTTTTAAACGTCGCCTATGGAGATTTTAAAGGGTAAAAGTTAGTTGCCATTCCACGAGCAAACGCAATTTTAAAGCGTGACATGTTGGGTATCAATTTACTCAGTATAACATTATCTTTCACAATAATACAAAAAATTGGGCTGACTTTACTGTTGTCTTATTTTTTTATTAAAAAAAGTGTATTTTTTCCCAAAAAAGTGCGCTTGTAAGACCGCTGCGCAAATACGGTCTGACAGAAAGTATTGCAACGACCGCCATTTTATTCTCTAGGGTGTTAGAATAAAAAATATATATAATGTTTGGGGGTTCTAATTAAAGGGAAGGAGATGGCAGTGAAAACAGACAAGGAAACTCCATTAGCATTGCTGTTTGTCTTGTCATACCAACGGCCACCACAAGATGGCGCTAGATCACAGAAGGAAGCATAGTCCTGCAGAAGGCCGCAAAGCCGCGGCCTCAATTACCGGCCGGGCGGCCCGACGCGATCCCGCAGCGCGGAGGGGGGGGCACGGAGAGACAGGATTCTCCAGCTGTGCTGCCCCAGGCGCCAGGTCGCTAATTCTAGTCGCAATGGCGACCTGGCGCCCGGGGTTTGTCGAGCCCTGGCTTAAAGTACCTAAAAGTTTTCCTCCATTGTTATATAACAAAACAATAATTAAAGCTGAACTCCAGCCAAATATATGTAGCGTGGGTTAACATTTAGGGGGAGTATCTGGGTGGTAGTATGACCCAGATACACTAATTGTTAGGAATCTATGGCCAATTTGATTTGTGGAGGATATAATGGGGCTCAGTTCCCTGCGGCCCCTGTGTGGCGCTGTCGCCTTGGGCTGGGGTTGAACCATCATTGTAGGGCCGTGCCCTTTGTGTCCTCTCGCGGCAGTAGTACGGCGGGGCGGGGAACCCGCTGTGCCTGCTGGGAGAAGGTATAAAGGGGGCGGACATCTTGCGCATGAGGTCCGAGCCCCAGGCACCTTCAGCCTGGGGACTGCTGTTCTGTCGTCCGCGCCCAGGTGCCCTAGGCCTGGGTGCGAGGGAGTTCGAGTTCCATCCCAGGCACCTTAGGCCTGGGGTGATATACTAGCAAAGACCCGGGGCCCAGCACCTTCGACTGGGTCCCGCATGGGATAAGATGCCTAGGGGGCCCACCGAGTGAGGGGACCCGAGTCTCGGGCGAGGAGAACCAGGGAGGTGACCTGGCCTGAAGACCCAGAGCAGCATTGGCTGGTGACAGTGCAGGCCTCTGGGGACCGTCCGGTATGGATCATCTACCTAACAGGGGTCGTCATTAGAAGGTAGTTCATGTTCTATGGTCTTTGCAGAGACCCAGCTACATCAGGTCGGTGGCAGAGGCCTATTCTAAGGTCTGTGGCAGAGACCTCATCGTTCACCAGATCTGTGGCAGGGACCAACCTCACGGTCGGTGGCAGCGACCGTGCGCCAAAAGTTGTTGTGAGTTCCTAGCAACTTATCTGATCCGAAAGGATTGTGCCTGAACCCTCTCCCCACCAAGTTTGTGTTTGTATCAACCTGTCTGCTTGCAAAGAGGCATCTTTATCTCTGCGGAAATAAATCTAGATGTTGTACTGTCACCTCGTGTGGGCTTATTTTTCTGGGAGCAAAGTGTTCTACATTCACCTATCTACTGGTCATTTTTGAAGTGGAATCTCTGGACAGGGACACAGACCCGAAGGTAAAGATCATAGCTCAAACCTCTACACACCTAAGAGGGGCGAGCTGGTGGCAGCACCTCACCCCTCCCCCTGGTCCCCCTAGACAAGTAAACCAGCCGTAAAGAAGAAGGGAGAGAGTGGGTGGGACCGCTACATATAAAAGGCACAAATGAACGCAGCTCATTAATGCATAATTAATTATATTTTTTTAAATGCAAACAGTGTAAGTGCCCAAATGTGAATTGGCATCAGCTTCTTGCAATCTACTGTGCAGCCTGTAAAGCAGAGCTCAGAGGAGGTGTGGCAGAAGCAGTTAAAGGAGCCAGCCTGGTGTTCTACAGTGCAAGGAGTGATGCTGATAGGGGCAAAGTGACAAGCAGAGGATCAGAGGTGTGCTGATTCTCCATTTACTGTCCAGTCACACAGTGGTTGTGGGGAGGAGACATGTAAATGAAAGTGAAACTGCAGCAGCTAAAGATTAGGTCTCCTCCCCTGCTCGCTCGGGCTGTGCTGTGGGGAGAAGCTGTGTAAATGACAGGACAGGATGGACAAAAATACAAACCATTTTGCAGATAAATAGTTCTCAAATATGTAATTCATATGTATAGTTATCTGTTTTCTTAACTCTGGTTAAACAAGCATAAATAAAAACAGCACTTTAAGGGCCACTACTGTAAAGTTTTATACTAAAAAGTAAAAGGATTAACTCTGTTCTGCCGTGTGGGAAATTAGGGAAGACTAAATGATACAGTTTTTAACTTCAAGGGGTTCAAATGAAAAAAACTGAATCGATGTCCCCATCCACACATTTGAGTTGGATGGGGAATCTTCCCCGCTGTGCTATTGTGTTCTGACAGCGAGGAGACTAACCTGCCATCAAAATACACTGATCAGCATTGCAGACTATAGCCTGCAGTGCTGATCGAATGGAGAAAATCCGACAGGGCCATTGTACAGCAGATTGACTTCTGTGCAACCTGTCTGCCCATACATGGATTAAAATTCGAATGACCCCTAAACCATGTATGACCAAATTTAGGCAAGATTATAGAATGGAATTTATATTAGCATGATTTAAAGTGGAGCACATTTGGCACCTTGAGGAGGGGAGTGGGTACCTGGTGAACTGGAAGCCGGAAGTTTTCCCCTCACCCTTTCTCCCGCAGCCAGCCTATTCAGCAAGCACAGCGCCCTTTGCGCATGCGCAGAAGAAAACCAGCTGTGAAGCCGCAAGCCTTCACTGCTGGTTTCCCTTAGTCAAGATGAAAAATTGGCTCGGGTGAAGACACCACTGGATTCCTGTACAGGTAAGTGCCCTAATATTAAGGGCACTACCTTAATTTGGCAGTTTGTTTGGGGGGGAGCAGGTACCCGCTCCCACTTCCTGGTAAGATCGCAGCACAGCAATCTAAGTCATTTTCGGCCCCTCCTTCCCCCCCAGCTGCCTTCTGGGACACAAAGAGCACGGCAGGACCATTCTGAAAGTGCAGCGCGACTCGCGCATGCACAGTAGGAAACAGGCCCATTTCCCTTACTACAGATGCCTGCATCCAAAGCAGATTGACGTGTCGGCTAGGGGTGCTGACATAAGGTGACCAGATTTTTAAAATGAAATCCAGGGACATATTTTTTTTTTTTACTAGTAATGGCGTCAATCAGCGACTCTCTGCCTGTCGCCGCCGCCCGCCTCACAGCCTGTCAAGTCTTACTCTCCGGGCCACGACAACTACTGGGTGGGGAGAGGAGGAAGATCACTCCGCCAGGGAAGGCAGGGAGATAGGCAGGCGGCTGGCCGGGACTTGAGACAAGGCAGAAGTGAGCGGAGCTGGAGGGACATAAACCCGAAACTGAAAAAAAAATTCCCTCCGCTCCGACCAGCACATGATCATCAGAAAGCGGGCACAGATAATGGAAAAAAATACACCCCCCTAAGCTAGTAGGAGCGGCAGAGCAGGGGGGTGTAATTCTGATTTTTTTTTTTTTAATTCTGCACTGACTGTCTTTGAAATTGCCCCAGCCCCTGTTCAAATCCAATCCGGGGACAAAACCAGGGACAGATTTGGTCCGGGGACAGTGTCCTCAATCCGGGGACTGTCCCCTGAAACTGGGGATGTCTGGTCACCCTATGCTGACAGCGCAGGATCCCTGGACAGGTAAGTGTCCTAATATTAAAAGTCAGCATCTACAATAGTTGTAGCTGCTGACTTTAAAAACATTTTTTACATGGATCGAATGTCAACTGGTTCAGCAGGGATGGCCTGAATTTCGATCCTTGCATTGGCTTGCTGGTTGTAAACAAGAGGATCTATTGATTGACTTGTGTACAACTAGCCTGTTTTTTTCCTGAACAAGCAGTGCCACCAGCTGTAGCTGGCAATACTGATCATTGTATTCTGCTAGTGGGGAAGGCCCCTTGTTACGTTTTTATTGCGGTCTTGGCCTCTATTGAGGAGATTTCCCCTTAATTTCCCATCTGGAAAGGAAGGAATACAAAATCTCTTCAGTGGGGATGCAGACTGCTGCAACAACACTTTTTTCAGTAAAATAGGGAAGGATTATAACATCTATCAGGTTACTTATTACTGTGTTGCTGCCCCAATGACAATGGTTCCCCTCATTTTTTGACTTGTTGTCACAGACTGTCATAGAAACAGCAAGTTAGGTGAACCTAACTTCCAACACTAACAAAATAAGATTAGCTGGCGTCAGAGCCGGAACAAGGGGTGGGCGGGAGGGTCGGCTGCCCTGGGCGCAATGGTTTACTGGGTGGCGCCTTCCTTCTGTTGCAAGGCTGACAGGAGTAGTGACAGCAGCAATGATTTTGACAAGCAAGTGACTACTGGGTGTATGATCCCCTAAGCTTGCACATCATGAGCAAGGGAGGAGGGGGGCGTAGTTTGGAATCTTTGCCCTTGGTGCTGGATGACCTTGTCCTGGCACTGGCTGGACTTCTCATGGGGACCATGGTTCATGGTTCATGAGAAGCTTACCTCAATCTTAAAGCGGAGTTCCACCCAAATGTGGAACTTCTGCTTTTAACAACTCCTCGCCCCCTTACATGCCACATTTGGCATGTAATTTTTTTGGGGGCGGAGCGGGTACCTAGTTTTGACAAGAACCCAGCTTCCACTTCCTGCTCTAATTGCCTCGCTGCCAAGGCGACTCCTCCTCTCCCCCAGGCAACTCCTCCTCTCCCCCTCCTTCTCTGTAATCTTCTAGGACACATTACAGGTCCCAGAAGATTGCCTGTCCACTAAGAGAGCGCAGAGCAACTCACGCATGTGCAGTGCGCATTTGGCTGTGAAGCCGCAAGCTGTCACAGCCAGTTGCCCACACTTGCAATGCTGGCGCCATGAAGAGGAGGGGGAGAGGAGCGAGGCTTCGGGCGGCCACATCGCTGGACCGTGGGACAGGTGAGTGTCTGATTATTAACCACTTGAGATCCGCGCTATAGCCGAAAGACGGCTGCAGCGCGGCTCTCAAGTGCCGAGTGGACGTCCCCAGGACGTCCTTCTCTGTTTACATCCCGCCGCGCGCCCTCGGCGGCGCGCGGCGGGAACAGCTGTGCGCTCCGCATCACGTGATGCCGATGCGCGTGCCTGGCGGCCGCGATGTCCGCCAGGTACATGCGATCGGCTGTGACAGAGGCAGGACGTGGATCTCTGTGTTACACACAGAGATCCATGTCCTGTCAGGGAGAGAGGAGACCAATGCTGTGTCCCTTGTACATAGGGACACAGATCAGTCTCCTCCCCCAGTCAGTACCCTCCCCCCCACAGTAAGAAACACTAATAGGGAACATATTTAACCCTTTGATCGCCCCCTAGTGTTAACCCCTTCACTGCCAGTCACATTTATACAGTAATCAATGCATTTTTATAGCACCGATCGCTGTATAAATGTGAATGGTCCCAAAATAGTGTCAAAAGTGTCCGATGTGTCCGCCGCAATATCGCAGGCCTGACAAAAATCGCAGATCGCCGCCATTACTAGTAAAAAAAAAATATATAATAAAAATGTCATAATTCTATCCCCTATTTTGTAGGCGCTATAACTTTTGCGCAAACCAATCACTATACGCTTATCGCAAAAAATTTTACCAAAAATAAATAGAAGAATACGTATCGGCCTAAACTGAGAAAAAAATTTATTTATTTTTTTAAAAATTGGGATATTATTATAACAAAAAGTAAAAAAATATTGTGTTTTTTTTCAAAATTTTCTGTCTTTTTTTGTTTATAGTGCAAAAAATAAAAACCGCAGAGGTGATCAAATACCACCAAAAGAAAGCTCTATTTGTGGGAAAAAAATGATAAAAATATCATTTGGGTACAGCGTTGTATGACCGCGCAATTGTCATTCAAAGTGCGTCAGCACTGAAAGCTGAAAATTGGTCTGGGTACGAAGGGGGTTTAAGTGCCCAGTAAGGAAGTGGTTAAAAGTCAGCAGCAACACTTTTTATAGCTGCTGACTTTTAATAAACTTACAAACGAGTGGAACTCCGCTTTAAAGTGTTACTAAACCCAGGACCCTGCATTCACTATATCTGGTCTCCTACAGTACACAGAACATGGAAATGCAATTATTTTAGTAAATATAAACCGCTAAATACGTTTTCTCATTAGCAGTATATAGCACTCTTGTAACTATCAGTTTCTGGTTAAAGTTTGTAGGAGGGGTTTTCATTCTCCTCTGACTGTCCTATAAGGCTGCAGGACCCCTGACTCTCTGTCTGGACAGTGCTGACTGGCCCTGTGCTGATCACATGCACACTCCCAAGAAGAAAAAAAAACTCTCTAGCAATACACACCAAACTGAGCATGTGTAGCCTGACTCCAATGGCTCTGTCTTATCACAGGATCAGAGAAGACAGGATCAAACAGCCTTTTTACACAATGGGGAGGATTAACCCCTTAGGTTCCACAGTGAGTATAACAAGCATGCTATGCTGCATATACAGACAGATTTTACTGTTGTGGGTTTAGGAACTTTTTAAACGATACCCATACCAAGTTCTTGGCATCATATAGGATATCCTATAACAATGGCCTCAATCTAGATCGCACTTTGCTCTCAGCCTGACTGGGCTCCTGGCACCCTTGATCCTGAGCCTCAGCTTGGACCCTGCGGGACCTCCCATCCTCTTTCTTTTCTTTCTTCTTTGACCTTCTCCACTTGCTTTTACACTCTCTTGATAGTCATACAGGTCTCCCCTCCCCTACCTCATCCATGTGCATTGGGAACATTTATATACTCATGCACACCTTGTTGATTTTTGGGGAATTGTCATGTATTTCTTTGTCCCGTTACCTCCTACCTACAATAGACCTGTATGTTTGCTCCTTGTCCCTGTTAAACGCTACTGTATTGAGCCATTGAACTTTATACTGTAAAACTTCTAAAAACCTCAATAAATCCTTTGTAAAAGAAAATTAGCTAGAGTTTAAATAATATTTTACAGTTCACTCCATGAAATTTGTTTTTGCACATTTGGCATCTGCTTTTTACATGCGCCATTTCCAAGGAACAAAGCTGTCGCATGTAAAGATCACGCCAGCGAAGCCAACAAGAGGTATTAGAAGCCCGTGGGTGAATCAGCCAACTGCAGTCCATCAGAAGCTGAAATATCAACTTCATGCGAATTTTTAAATTAGCCAAATTTCATTCCCTACAACATCCCCACCCACCTGCTTCTAATATGACAATTTCCTGCCTGTTCTATAGAATTGACAAGTTATGTCATTTTACTGGCACCGAAAACAATCCCAGTTTATATGACATACATATCCTTCAATACTTCCTTGAATTCAGGCATTTTACTCTTACACCCACCTAACCCACATCCGATCTCTCTTCTCTATTTTACTGTTACTTTTTGCTGTAACATTGATTTTTGCAGTGAAACTTTTCCTTTTTCTTCACATAACCTTTTACGATCCAGATGTATTCCTCAATAATTTACAGTTTATTTCACAATATCTGATGATGCAAACTTCTACATTGTGCAAAAAAATTAAAGTGGTAGTAAACTCTGCTTTATCTTTTGAACCTGCCTATAATAATAGGTACAGTAAATATCTCCTCAACGTGCAGCATTTAGGAGATATTAACTTTAGTAGCAGCCGGTGACATCACCAGTGCATGGTCACTGCGCTCTCATTGGATGGCATGCTGTCCATTGAGAGAGCTGTGCTGCAGCCTTGACTCCCATGGACGGGGAGTAATGTAATCGCGGCTCAGCCATTCAAACGGCCAGAGCCTGCGAACCAGGAGGGAAGACCGGGTGAAGATGAAAGCCCTGTTAGTGGTGACAGCGCACTGCTGGAGGGCTTCTTTTAAGGTAAGTATGTCATAATGTGCTAGTATGCGATGTATACTAGCACATTATGACATTATGCTGCAGGGGCCCTATATTTTTCTTTTCTTTAACCACCTCTGGATCGCCCACCGCACATTTAGTACCTGTATGTTGTTTCCTCTTTAGGGTCTCGGGCATGCATGCACGCCGCTGGTGACACGCTCCTGCTTTGACACACCGGGAGCCAATCAGTGGGTCTGATGGCTGCGATGGCTGCCGGGACCTGCCAATCATCCGCAGGAGAGGCAGAACGGCGGTCTACCTATGTAAACAAGGCAGACTGCCGTTGTCAGAGAATAATAGAGAGCTCTTGTGTTTCTGCTAATCAGGAACACAGATCTCTCTCTTCCTCCAGTTAAAGTGACACTAAAGGTTCAATTATTAATTTTTTTAAATAACAAACATGTCATACTTACCTCCACTGTGCAGCTCGTTTTGTACAAAGTGGCCCTGAATGTTGTTTTCTGGGGTCCCCCGGCAGCTCTCTCGGCTCCTCCCCGCATCAGATAACCCCCTCTGGGAAGCGTTCTCCCAAGGGGGTTACCTTGCGGGCGCACTCCCGAGTCCTGCATTCGGCATCCATAGCCACCGAGTGCAGGATATGGCCCTGCCCCCTGACGCCCGGGTCATTGGATTTGATTGACCGCAGCAGGAGCCAATGGCTGTGCTGCTATCAATCTATCCAATGAAGAGCCGAGAACCCCGGGCAAAGATCCAGTGCGTTTGCGACACGGGACTTTCCAGGGCTCAGGTAAGTAAAACGGGGGGCATAGGATGCATTTAGATGAAAAAACAGGAGGGTTTACAACCCCTTTAAACCATCCCCTACACAGTTAGAAAGCACTCTCTAGGAGCACACTTAACCCTTTGATCGCCCCTGGTGTTAACCCCTTCCCTGCCAGTGTCATTAGGACAGTAATGCCGCGTACACACGATCGGACATTCCGACAACAAAACCGTTGATTCTTTTTTCCGACGGATGTTGGCTCAAACTTGTCTTGCATACACTCGGTCACACAAATGTTGTCAGAAATTCTGAACGCCAAGAACGCTGTGACGTACAAGACGTACGACGGCACTATTAAAGGGAAGTTTAATACCAGTCGTGTTAGTAGAAGTTTGGTGAGAGACGATTCGCGCTTTTCAGACCCGTGCTTTTCAGTCCGTTACAGCGTGACGAATGTACCATCTCCATTACGAATGCTAGTTTTACCAGACCGAGCACTTCCACCTCGTACTTGATTCAGAGCATGCGTGGATTTTTGTGCGTCGGAATTGGCTACAGACGATCAGAATTTCAGAGAAGAACTTTTGTTGTCGGAAAAATTAAGAGCCAGCTCTTAAACATTTGTTGTCAGAAATTCCGACAGCAAATGTCCGATGGAGCCTACACACGGTCGGATTTTCCGACAACAAGCTCACATCGAACATTTGTTGTCGGAATGTCCGATCGTGTGTACACGGCATAAGAGTGCATTTTTTTTAGCACTGATCACTGTATTGGTGTCACTGGTCTCCAAAAAGTGTCACTAAGCCCAGGTTCACACTGGGCTGCGGGAGTGAAGCCGTGCGAGTTCAGCTGAACTCGCACGATTTCACTCTCGCTGGCAGTCCCGATTTCAGCCGCGATTACAAAGACATCTGACACAGAAACTACTTTTTGAAATCGGTGCAGCGCCGCAGATGCGGCGTCGCACCGATTAGGACGATGCCATTGCCCGCAATTTGCGGAAAATATCGCCGATTTGACATGCGATTTGACATGTCAAATCGCATGTCAAATCGCACCAGTGTGAACCAGGGCTTAGTGTCAGATTTGTCTACCGCAATGTCGCATTCCTGCTAAAAAGTCCTGCAACGGTTCAACTTTAGGAGATATTCATTTTACCTACAGGTAGGCTTTATTATAAGCTTACCCATAGGTAAAAAAAAAATAACAAAAAAGAGTTTACTACCACTTTAACCCAAAATTGGTATTTCCATTATGAGTAGATGTTGGTGGACTACAATTGGGAGGATGGCAAGGCTCACAGCATCTGCCCAAGGGGCCAGGGGAGTAGGTGAGGTCTTCATTCCAATGCTTCAAAGTAGTCAAGGTTTGCACCTGTCTGTGCAGCAATACCTATCAGTCAATATGTGTTTATAATTGATAGAGTGGAAAGGGATTGGAACTTCTGTCAGTTTTTATTGCTGTCTGTGCCCCCGTTACGGAGATTCACCCTCTCTATTTGTCCTGTTTACTTTTATCATCGAAGGTGAAAGCGCAACGTAAAAGAAAATCCCAAATTTTGGGTTGATATAAAAACAGTGTAGCGCTACCCCCATAGGAGTTGCAAATGTCAGGGTTCCCCACTGCTGCACAGACAATCACATAGCATTTCCTTCTTGCATCCAGACACAGAAATCAGTCTTTTTGCTTGTTTTTGTTGTTTTATTAGGGGATGATAACTTGGATAGGTTAGGGATTATGGGATGTCTAACTTCACAATGACAACAGAACCATGGACTTCTTCCCTATTTACAGCTTCCACTTGATCCTCCTGCACAACTCGTGTTCCTTTGAACAGCTCTGCTGGGTTCACTTCTTTTGGAACTAAAGCCTCGTACACACGATCGGATTTTCCACAGACAAAGCGTCAGACTTTTGTTCGAAGGGCGTTGGCCAGGAACTTGTTTTGCATACACACGGCACACAATTGTCGGCCAACAAATACGAACGTAGTGATGTAATACGTGTTTTTTTTTAGCTCTTTAGCGACACCCTTTGGGCACCTTCTGCTAATGTTGTGTTTGGTGAGCATTGCTTCCGAGCATGCGTGTTTGTACTTTGGACTTTTTTCTGACGGACTTGTAGGAAATAGGAAAATCTGACAATAGGAAATAGGAAAATCTGACAACAGACTGTTGTCCGCGGAAAATTTATAAGCCTGCCATCCAACATTTGTCGGCGGAAAGTTGGACAACAATTGTCTGATGGAGCGTACAAACGATCGGATTTTAGGCCAACAGTCTGTCATCACATAATTCCCTCAAGGGCCACCGACAGACTCCCTCAGCACTGCTTCTCCATCTTCCACCCGACTCTCCTGCTGGCATGGCTTATGTCTATTTAAGGGCTCCTTAGTTCCCTGCCAGGCGCTGTTTCTGGGGATTAGCTAAGGGCCACTAAATATGCACAACAATCCTCCTAGCCTCCGACCACTAATTTCTAGAATATTCTCCAACATTCTAAAACCAGAAGGAGGCACCAGAGAGCTGCCTGGATGAGTCATCAAGCCCTGAACTCTAATGAACCCTAATCCAGATGCCATGACTCAAGCTTAGCCCTGGGCCAGACTATAGTTTTCCTGCAGTACCACTAGTAGCACACTAGAGGGTGCTACAACAGTAATAGAAGGAAATCTTCCAAAGGAGTCACTAGTTCTGGTGACACCCCAGAATTCCCTAACGTTGGAGGTATTTCCTCTTTATTATTGTTTTGGCTATGGGACAGGAAGTGAAGAGGAATCTCCCTTATGGGACACAAAAACTGACATGGGTTATAACCCTCCCTTACTCTATCCAAAACAAAAAAAAACTTTTGCCTTTAGTTAAACTTTATCAGACTTTAATAACAATGTAATTTGATTGGACAATGGTTTCTTTACATCTGCTTCAACTTTAACACAATTATTTATTTTGTTATTGATTGGCTGGTTATGTATCTGTGATAAATTAGACAAAACATGGAGCACGGTATCAGTCATATATCTGCATGAATATTTTATTAGTGATCCAGAGCTACTGTATATACACAAAGGATGTGCACATTGCAGTTCTGATCAGATTACATTGGCATAAAGCAATGTATTAGGATGGGTGAGTCAGTGTATCACTTATACCACAATACGATCTGTCAGGTTAGAGCCCCCTACAGAACATTCCCTTGTTCTCTGTTTAGTTCTATGAGCTTTACTGTGAGTCATGGACCTCATTAGGCATGCTGTTCGTGACTAAGCACTTTGAGGTCAGATCTAAGCACAGGTTCTAAGAAAACCTGACATAGAAAAGAATAAAATTAAAGTCCCACTCCAGGTTGTTGTTAAATTTACCAATGCAGTGTCCCCCTCCCCCTTCCCATACTGGATAGGTTAAATGCTCGTCTGGCAACGAGGGTGGCAATGATTTAAAGGGACCATATGAGACGTCATCCAGGAATTATCCTGTTTTGTAATGGATAAAAAATAATACAGCAATACAGCGTATTACAAAGTAATGTAACATAACGAACAATAAAACACTTTTACTGTTTTATGACAAGGTAGTTCAAGTTGCAGACGTTTACAGGTATGTGGCAGTATGCTTGACAATTGCTTCTTTCAACAAGTCCTCTCAATCTTAAACAGCCCAAAGATTATGCCGTTTTCTTTTCTTCTACCACAGATGGAAGAAAAGAAAATTTCTTGAATGCTCCATCAACACAATAAGTGTTGATGGGGGAATCCCTCCCACAGAGCTATTGTGTTCTGCTGGCTGGTAGCACGGGGAGCCTTTCCCACTGGCACAATACAATTATCACTGCTGGCAGCTATGGCCTCCAGCAGTGATCACGTAAAATAAATCCAACCGGCTGGTTGTACTGAAGTTGCTTGATGGATCAACTTCAGTGCAACCAGACTGCCCTTAGATAGATCAAATCTTGACTGGTCCCAGCTGAATCAGCTGAGATTTGATCCATGTAGGCCTGCTTTACACAGTGGGATTTCCAGACAGGGTGCTGCACTGGGGACACATACAGGCTGGCAGAAAGGTCCTTTCTCAAACCAGGTGGGGTCCAGGGATTGCAGGACAAGCCCTAAGTTGACCCACCTCAAAACAGAAACCTTTCCTTATGCTGAGCCCAACTATCCCTCACCAGCGGGCCTCTGTCCATATCTCAACTACCCACATTGCATGGCACCCATATCTAAGGCAGCAGGGGCTATATATAGCTTCTCTGGGTGAAGGTGACTGGACAAAGCACTCTCCTGAGATTTGAGCAATCAGAAAGAGGCTCCCCCAGGTTGGCATTCAGGGGCCAAGTGCAGAGGAAAAATCAGTCCTCTGCTTGATTCCAATCCTTTGATCCCTGAAATGAGATTATTTTAAACCCCAGCGGATATGACCACCTGCAGGCAGTACTCACAGGCAGCTCCCAAACTACACAGTATATTATATATATAGAAAAGACAAAACGCTTTACAGGTATATGTGGATATGTCAGGGGGTTGCAATGCACCTAGGTTGAGGGCATACAGTGTTTTTGGTGCACAGTAGTTTTTACTTTTTTTTTAAAGGATACAGTGAGGTGCGGCAAAAATAAGGTAGACCTCTACAGTGTGCAGCCCAACTACTGCATAAATAACAAAAACTGCCAAAAAATAAATAAAATAAAATACATGCAAAAATAAAAACAAAAATAACATAAGTGAAGACCAAAACAAAAATATTAAGAATCTGCCACTCTGGGGCAACCTAGGCCTAGAATTTTTCACTAGATTATATATAGCAGACTCTGTCATTGCCTCCAGGGACCGAATTATACAGCTTAAAATCAAACTCACCTCACTCCGGCTAGACTATACAAAATGGGACTCCTGCCCTCGGCTAGCTGTTTTCGCGGCTGCGGACAGGAGGCCGACTTCCTACACTTTTTTTGGTTGTGCCCGATAGTTCAAGATTTCTGTGAGGAAGTGGGTGCCTTTGTCTCCTCAGCGCTAGGCCTCCCAAACATTAGTCATCCCAAGAACTGCCTTCTCTGCATTTTTGGGGACTTACATATTTCCACTCATGCCAAGAGACTGCTCCGCATACTTTATTTTTATGTTAAGAAAGCCATTTTACTATCCTGGAAGGGTTCAAAGTCCTCTCTAAAGTCCCTCTGGTTGAAACTTATTGACGATGCTATCCCGCTCTATAAACTTACTTTTGAGGTCCGGAAACTGAGTAAAACGTTTCACAAGATCTGGGGTAAATGGCTGGCTAGCCCGTTGACTCTCTCACAGCACAGATAATTTATCCTTATCAGACCATTACTGGGCCTTGCCCTGGAGATTTCAAATGTCTGGGTTTTTCTTGTTGATCTGCCTCAGTGATAATGTGCCTGCACTTTTCCTCCTTTGTGCCTTGTGTTCAAATATTGCACTTCATTTTTTTCGTATGCTCCTTTGTAACTGTGCAAATTGATGTATGTATGTTTTATACCCGAGCGAGCCCAGATTGTCTGGGGCTAATGTGTTTGTTTGTTTTTTCTGTATGTCTATTGTGAGGGGGGTAGCTCGGCAGCGGGTGTGTGTGACCCCCGAGATGGGCTCCCCACACAAAAACAGGCCCAGCAAACGGAGGTTGTGGTTTTCAAAATCAAAAAGGTGCGGTTTATTTTCTATTTACAGTGACAAAACACAGCAAAGCAAAAGAAACATAAACAAAATAAATCCTGGTCAACTTGACCTCTGACTAAACATACAGGTTTCCTAACTAACAACTGGGATCAGCCTAGTGCTGTCCTAGTCCCTAAGTCCCTGGTTTTAAATGTCCAAGCAAATAGCCACACAGGCTTTGTCTCACCGCACAGGGGTTCACTCTCCCTAGACAGTCCACACAGGTCTGGTTCCAGGCATGAGCTAACATCTAATGAAGCTGGGAGTTCTTATAGAGGCCTAAATGAGCTGACAAGCTTCAGCTGGTCTCATCAACTCCCTGTCTGCACGACGCCCCACACTCTCCCTAGAGGTATGAGTCATCCATGAGCCCACTAGCCTTATACAACTCTCCACCTAGTTGTATAAGTCGGCGTAAAGCCTGAATCTGGGCGAAATATATCTACCCCCCTGGATGCAACCAGGTGACTTTACCTTCCTGCTGTCACATACCCCCCCCCTCTTGTTTTAACCTCGGGGTTGGAACACCAGCAATCAGGCATTCATGTACTCGAGACAAAGCATCCACATTCCCCATTTGAACGCTATTCACTCTTCTATTTGTTTCCTTGTTTTGAGCCATCCACTTTAACGGAGCGTGATCCGTAACCATGTCAAAGTGCCTACCTAGCAGGTAGTACCGAAGGGAATCTAGAGCCCACTTCACCGCTAAACACTCCTTTTCAACGGTGGCGTAATTTACCTCATGGGACTTCAACTTCCTGCTGAGGTAAATGACTGGGTGCTCTTCCCCGTTCCAGACCTGGGACAATACTGCTCCTAACCCCACATCTGACGCATCACTTTGTACGACAAAGTCTTTAGAGAAGTCGGGTGAGTACAACACTGGCTGGCTACATAAGGCTTGTTTCAAGAATTGGAATGCTGCCTCAGCCTCGGGGGTCCATTTAATCATGACCGACCCTTTCCCCTTCGTCAGGTTGGTTAGGGGCACAGCCTTAGAAGCAAAGTGGGGAATGAATCGCCGATAATACCCAGCG
Source organism: Rana muscosa (assembly GCA_029206835.1). NCBI lineage: Eukaryota > Metazoa > Chordata > Amphibia > Anura > Ranidae > Rana > Rana muscosa. Next base: position 228,536,217 of record CM055121.1, read on the forward strand.
ATTCCCAGAAAGGCTCGTACCTGCTTCTTGCTGTTGGGACGTGGCCAACTCTGGATGGCCTCGACTTTGTTGAGTTGGGGTTTTATTACTCCCCTCCCAATGGTGTACCCAAGATATTTGGCCTCCTCCTGCCCAATGGTACACTTCTTGGGGTTAGCCGTAAACCCCGCTTCCCGAACAGAGTCCAGGACTGCTTGCACTTTTGGCAGATGTGAGGCCCAATCTGTGCTATGGACAATTATGTCATCCAGGTAAGCCGCAGCATACTTCCGATGGGGCCTCAGCATCTGGTCCATTTTCCGCTGGAATGTGGCCGGCGCATTCTGTAACCCGAACGGCATTCTTTTATATTGGAACGCCCCGTCTGGGGTTACAAATGCGGTTTTCTCTTTGGCCGACTTGGCCAGGGGGATTTGCCAATACCCTTTTGTGAGGTCAAGAGTCGTCATGTATCGGGCTGTTCCCAGCCGGTCGATCAACTCATCTATACGTGGCATGGGGTAGGTGTCAAATTTTGTAACTTTGTTCAACTGTCGAAAATCGTTACAAAATCGCCAGCTCCCATCCGGTTTAGGCACCAACACAATGGGACTAGACCAATCATTTTGGGACTCCTCTATCACCCCTAAGTTCAGCATTTTCTGTACTTCCTCCCGTATTGCCTCCCGTCGGGCCTCTGGGATCCGATAGGGTTTTAACTTCACCCTTTCACCGGGCGGGGTAATGATGTCATGCTCTACCCCAGATGTTTGTCCCGGCAGCTCAGAGAATACCTCCTTGTTGCGAAGCACAAACTCCTTAACCTCCTGTTGTTGGGGTTGTGACAAGGTGGCTGCTATTCCAACCTCCGGAATCACGCAACCAGTTTGAGCTGGTGACCAAGTGTCTGCGACTAGGGACTCTCTATCCCTCCAGGCTTTCAACAGATTAACGTGATAGATCTGTTCGGGCTTTCGCCTTCCTGGTTGTCTGACCTTGTAATTCACTTCGCTCACTTTTTCCATTATCTCGTAGGGGCCTTGCCATTTGGCAAGGAATTTACTTTCAACCGTAGGGACAAGTACCAGTATCCTATCCCCCGGGGAAAAGGTACGGGTCTTGGCTGCACGGTTGTACACTCTCTGCTGTGCTAACTGCGCTTGGGCCAAATGTTCCTTCACGATGGGCATTACCTGTGCAATTCGGTCTTGCATCAGGGCGACATGCTCAATCACACTCCTGTGGGAAGAACTCTCACTTTCCCAAGTTTCCTTGGCAATATCCAACAGCCCTCTTGGGTGTCTCCCATACAGTAACTCAAAGGGGGAGAATCCCGTAGAGGATTGGGGCACCTCCCTAATAGCAAACATCAGATAAGGAAGTAGACAGTCCCAATCCTTTCCATCTCTATCCACCACTTTCTTCAACATTTGTTTTAGGGTTTTGTTGAACCTTTCAACCAGCCCATCGGTTTGGGGGTGATACACAGATGTACGTAATTGCGTCACTTTGAACAATTTACACAGCTCCTTCATAACCCGGGACATAAAGGGTGTACCTTGGTCCGTAAGCAGTTCTTTACAAATACCCACCCGGCTAAACACAAGAGATAGCTCTTTGGCTATGGTTTTGGCCGAGGTATTTCGGAGAGGGATCGCTTCTGGATAACGGGTGGCATAGTCCATTATAACTAATATGTACTGGTGCCCCCTAGCGGACTTGATTATAGAACCTACCAAATCCATGGCGATCCTCTCAAACGGGACCTCAATGATGGGTAGAGGGACCAGCGGGCTACGGAAATGTGGCATCGGGGCCGACCTCTGACACACAGGGCAGGAGGAACAATAATTTTCTATGTCCTTCATCACCCCCGGCCAATAGAATCTCTGTAATACCCTCTCTCGGGTTTTCTCTGTCCCCAGATGACCTCCAAGAATGTGCCCATGGGCCAACTCCAACACCAACTTCCTGTAAGGTTTGGGCACCACAAGCTGCTCAACGGTTTCTTCTGCCCTTTTTGCCACCCGATACAGTAGGTCCTTCTCTACGCTGAAGTATGGGTAAGTGCAGGTATTATCTGGGTTCACTAACTCGCCATCTATTTTCACTACGTTTTCCCGTGCCTTTATTAGGGCGGGGTCTTTCAACTGTTCTGTGGCAAAGTTTTCCCTGTGAACCTCAAGATCAGAAAACTCCACAGACGGTAGGTTTTCGTCTGAGGAGGTGGGCTCCTCTCCAGTTTCTTGAGTCTCCCCTGCCAATACTGATAAGGGAAATTCCGGAGAGTCCTCACCACTCTCAGGGGAGTTCTGGCTATCACATTCCTGGTACATAGGGGCACCAGTGAGGGGCTCAGGATCATCCCACAGTTCCCAGAACTTCGGAAAATCCCTTCCCACAATGGCGTCATGCGGTAACTGAGATACTAAGCCCACTGGATGAGAGAGGGTACCTTTGGGGGTCTCGAAACACACTGTAGTCACTGGATACTCTCGGGTGTCCCCATGCACACAAATAACAGCTACCTTGCTATTCCCAGAGACCTCTGTTTTAACTAACTCAGCCTTTATCAGGGTCACAAGGCTACCTGAATCCAGCAATACCACAACATTTCTACCATTAACACACATTTTGCATAAATGTTTCTCAGTTCCTCGAATGGCAGTGCATGCGACTGTCGCACACAGCGACTGACGTCTGCCCGTCAGAAAGTCACACTGCATGGGTTCCTCCACAACCGGGCAATTGGCTGCAATATGTCCCGCTTGCCGGCAGCGGTAGCAAACGATCCTTCTTGCGGCCTCTTGAGCCGCTGATTTCCCAGGCTGTTCTCGCCAAACTTGGGGTAGAGCTCCCACCCTCTCACTCTCTCCACCCTCACCCCTTGGAATCCTCTTATCTGCCCCTGGGGATGGTCTGGTCTTAGGGTGGAAAGTCCGAGTGTCTCTGGAAGAGGCCGTCAGGTTCTCTGTAGCCAAGTATTTCTCCACACGATCCACAAGACCATCGGCCGTCTCTGGGTCTCCATGGCTTACCCACTTTTGGATGGCAGTAGGAAGAGCTCTCAAAAACCGATCCATTACAACACGTTCCACAATCTTTGGTGCGGACAAAGTCTCTGGCTGTAGCCACTTTCTGCTCAGGTGAATGAGATCATACATTTGAGACCTGGGGGGTTTTCCAAGCTGGAAAGTCCAGTTATGCACACGCTGAGCCCGGACAGCCTGGGTGACACCCAGCCTTGCCAATATTTCAGCTTTTAGCATCGCATAGTCTTTTGCTTGGTTAGGCTCTAGGTCATAGTAAGCTTTCTGCGATTCACCAGTTAACAGAGGAGCCACCAGTCCAGCCCACTGCTCCTCAGGCCACTTTTCTCTTTCAGCGGTCCTTTCAAATGTGGTCAAAAATACCTCTGGATCATCCTCTCCAGTCATTTTTGTCAATAAACGACTCACCCCAAAGGACGCGGTATTAGTGGGACGGCTTTCCTCACTGGTCTGCGGACGTTGCTGCATTGCTGCTTCCATCTGTTGTTGTAGTCTCTGCTCTTGCTTCTGTAACAGGTCTATGAAGCGGGCCTCAGATTGCTGCTGGGCTTGTTGCTGAGCCTCCAGACTCTGTTGCAAAGTTGCGTTTGTCTGCTGCTGGGCTGCAAGGCTCTGTTGATGAGCTTGCTGCTGGGCTGCAAGGCTCTGTTGATGAGCTTGCTGCTGGGCTGCGAAGTTCTGTTGTTGAGCTGCAAGGCTCTTTTGCAAACCTGCATTTGTCTGCTGTTGATTGGCATTTGCTAGAGCCAGCTGCTTCAGTATCTCCTCCATGCTGGCTTAAAAAAAAACTGCCACTGGTTCTCCACCAACTGTGAGGGGGGTAGCTCGGCAGCGGGTGTGTGTGACCCCCGAGATGGGCTCCCCACACAAAAACAGGCCCAGCAAACGGAGGTTGTGGTTTTCAAAATCAAAAAGGTGCGGTTTATTTTCTATTTACAGTGACAAAACACAGCAAAGCAAAAGAAACATAAACAAAATAAATCCTGGTCAACTTGACCTCTGACTAAACATACAGGTTTCCTAACTAACAACTGGGATCAGCCTAGTGCTGTCCTAGTCCCTAAGTCCCTGGTTTTAAATGTCCAAGCAAATAGCCACACAGGCTTTGTCTCACCGCACAGGGGTTCACTCTCCCTAGACAGTCCACACAGGTCTGGTTCCAGGCATGAGCTAACATCTAATGAAGCTGGGAGTTCTTATAGAGGCCTAAATGAGCTGACAAGCTTCAGCTGGTCTCATCAACTCCCTGTCTGCACGACGCCCCACACTCTCCCTAGAGGTATGAGTCATCCATGAGCCCACTAGCCTTATACAACTCTCCACCTAGTTGTATAAGTCGGCGTAAAGCCTGAATCTGGGCGAAATATATCTACCCCCCTGGATGCAACCAGGTGACTTTACCTTCCTGCTGTCACACTATTTGTCGGTTTGTCTTAAAACTCAATAAAAATATCTTTAAAAAAAAAAAAAAAAAGATTATATATAGCAGGTGTTGCAACAATAAGAGCTTGGACAAAATGGGTCTTAGGCCAACTGACTTGGTGGTGGTTTTAGTGTAACTTTTTTAGTAGATCCAGGTGCAGCTGATGCCTGCTGCCATCTGGAGCTGCACGGTCCAATTACTATACAATATTTGTGGCATTGTTTCTCAAATAATATACTTTAATTTCTATTTCAAGATAAAACGATGTCATCTCTCTCCCTTATATTGCGGACTAACCAAACTGCTTAAAAATTGTCAAGACACTAAACAATATTTGTGGCTTTTGTCTCTCAGATAAAACATATAAATGTTTTATTACAAGATAAAACCTGCCTTGTCTCATTCTATTTGCTGCCTATTCAAGTACTCATATACTGTCCTGATGCTTTTCAGTTTTATACCTCAAATTTATATTTTGGGAACAATTGGGGATAAGTGGACATTAAAGACAATGCAGTGTTATACTACAAAAAATCAGAAGCTAAACTATTAAACTGTTTTGCCACTGGCTAATTTTCTGTTTCAATTGTTTTTATTGAACTTTTTGAAGAGTAAGGAATAAACATTACAAAGCAGAGCAGCGAACAATCCTCGCTAAGCTCTGTACATTCAAAAACATAAATACATAATAGAAGAAGAAAAGTGATAAAAGAGGGGACTTAGAAGAGCCAGGAAGAGGAACTGACCATGGACTCCCCTAAAATCCCCCACTAAGAGGGAGAACAATTATTTGGAAAATAGTTACTTAACTTATCCCCATCATGCCCTAAGGAATGAATAAAGTCCATCACCGAGACGGCTTGTCGGGTCTGCCTGTGATATACATCGAAACTATGAAATATAACACGTCAAAAAGGCGTGACCTCTATGAAGATAATTTGCTTATATTATACAATTCAAATAATCTCTCCATTGTCATACAATATATGGCCTTTTAAGGGGGATACTACTCCCCATTGGTGACAATCTGTGGAACAAACGTTAGAAAGGATAAAAAAAAACAAAGGTGGGGGGGGTGTTCACCTGGCCACCAGTGAAGAAAGTAAAGCCCTGTACACACGATCGGTTTTACCGATGAAAACCGTCCGATGGATTGTTTTCATCAGACAAACCGATCGTGTATGGGACCCATCGGTCTTTTTTCCAACGGTTTTAAAAAATAGAACTTGTTTTAAAATTTTCAGATGGATCAAAAACCGATGGTAAATTCCGATCGTCTATGGTCAAGTCCATCGGTTAAAAAACCCACGCATGCTCAGAATCAAGTCGACGCATGCTCAGAAGCATTGAACTTCATTTTTCTTGGCTCATTGGAGTGTTTTACGTCACCGCGTTTGGAACGGTCGGTTTTTTGACTGATGGTGTGTGGGCAAGACTGATGGAAGTCAGCTTCATCGGTTTTCCGATGGAAAAATCCATCGGTTTAAAAACCATAGGAAATCTGATCGTGTGTACAGGGCTTTAGAGAGAAAAGAATGAGTAAAGAAAGAAGAAAAAGAGAAGGTGAGTCTGTCCGGGGATCTACCACTAAGTGTTCCTGGGGTCAACACCATATGTTTGGGACCTGCAAGTAGGCGAGCCAGGGGGACCATATTTTATCGAAGAGGGGTTGTTTGTCTCACAAGACGCTCACAATTTTTTTGTTTAACATGATCCACGTGAGTTTACGTTTCATTAAAGCTATGTCTAAGGCTAGACTTTTCAAAGCAATCGCAATGGCGATTTTGGCTGCTAAAAACATATAGTATATTAGGGTCTGTGTGTGTCCTGGTACATTTTCAACTGGTTTATTTAGTAGGGCAATTCTTGCATCTTTAGTAATATTAACCATCGTGACTGAAAAGATAAAGGAATGTACCCTCATCCAGAAACGTCCACCATGTGTGTAGAAACAAACCTATCTGGCCACAACCCCTGAAGCAGGAGGCCGACGATCCCGGATACATTTCCGAAAGATGCTCCGGGACCAAGTACCATTTGGCATGCACTTCATAGCCAGCCTCAATCAGAGCAACATTTTGAATACTTTTAGGAATTTGTGTGCTACTGTAACACCTTGTCCCGCTCCCTTGGTTTAAAGGGGTTGTAAAGGTTTGTTTTTTATTTTCTAAATAGGTTCCTTTAAGCTAGTGAATTGTTGGTTCACTTACCTTTTCCTTCGATTTCCCTTCTAAATGTTTTTTTCCTTTGTCTGAATTTCTCACTTCCTGTTTCTCCTCAGTAGACTTCACACCATCATCCGAGCGGTGTTTAGTCAGTCAGAACAGCTTACTGAACAGCTTACTGAGGAGGAACTGGAAGTGAAAAATTCAGACAAAGAAAACAAAGAAAAAAACATTTAGAAGGGAAATCGAAGTAAAAAGGTAAGTGAACCAACAATGCACTAGCTTAAAGGAACCTATTTAGAAAAAAAAAACGAACCTTTACAACCCCTTTAAGGAACCGGGCTGTTTTTTTCCTTTTCTTGGGTCTGCAGCGAGTTACCTCCCCCGAGTAGATCCTTTAGCTCCGTTGTCTAGGCAAACAATAATCTCCAGGAATAAGGCCAATGTCCACACTTGAGTAAAACCTAATCAGCAAGGCTTTATTCTTTTTTTAGTCAACTTGAACAGAAGAAGAGCAGAAGTTGAGAGAAGTAGGGGAAGGTTCAGGCACGCAACACTTAAGTCCAGTATCTACACTCATCGCCATTCAATCCTGAGTGGGTATTGCTCACCCGGATAGTCCCTATGAGAGCGGTCCTAGCAGCCGGGATGAAGCACGGACATCAGAGATGATGAATCCCCTCTAGGTAAGTCTCCAGGCCTCTCCCCGAGATAGCAGTGCCGTCGCTAATCTCCGCCGGGACTGATCCTCCCCTGGACTCCTTCCCTAAAGATTGGCCCCCTTTAAGCGGGCAGCCTGGGATCCTTCTCTGAAGCGTAGGCCGTAGTCAGCAGAGCTGGGCCTACAATGCAGCAACAGGGCCTCAGGCTGAAGGTGCCCGAGGCCTAAACACACCAGCGCACCTCGTGCCATGCGGGCTACGAGGCACACTCACTGGACCAGAGCCCCCCCTTAACGCCTTGGGGTCCCCCTGGAATTGCCTCATGCCAAATGGCGTCTGCCCCTTTTGTACCCTCTCCCAGCATGCACAGTGGGTAGACCACGCCCACTGCATGGCTGCCAAGAGAGGACACCCAAGGTGCTGTGATACCCCCTGTAGTTCAACCTATGCCAGCGGTGACAGTGCCACCTGCAGGCTAACGGAGAACACTACAACCAGGCAGTATCACCCCCGGAGCAGAACAACAATTGAATCATAATTGGTCTGAGCCCACTTACCGGCTCAGACTGCCCTTAAATTTGCACATAGCGCCCCCAAATATTGGGGGGCTACACACACCCCCCTCTTGAAAAGACACTGTCACCAGTGGCTGGGAAAATCAAAAACCCTTCAGTCCTGAAGGCCATTGATTTTTCTACAAAATACAGAAGTGCCTGAACCAATAATTTTGGGAAGGGAGAAAGAAAAGGAAAGAAGTACACAGATAACATTATATCCAGATACTGACATTTCTTCACAATATATATTCCACCCATCATTAACTATCTATCCCACCCCATTCTCCGGTGGTGTTGACAGCCGCTCAAATATCTGCAAGAAAACACATCATGCATAAAAAAACATCCTATCACTAATATTCTATACAAATTTAGAAGTAAACTGCCTCCCCTGGAGGAAACAATTTCCTTCCCTAAAGTTTTATTATGCTAAGCCTAGCATAAAATAAAGAAAAATAAATAAAAAATCTAGACCTAAGTTCTTTCTTATTAGTGCAGTTTTTTTTCTCTGCAGACTACTGCCACCTTGTGTTGGCAGAACTATAACATTCCGTAGTCATTACGCATGGGATTGTAACACAACACACTGAGCATCCCACATCTTGACCACAGCGCCTTTCACCATGACTCACTGACTAACTACCCCAGAGTTCAATTTAGAGGAAACTGTCCCTTGTTTTGGAGCAGGAGGGAGAGAGAGAAAAAAAAACTGACTCTCCATCTTGTCTTTTTCCTCTTTAAGAGCAGACATCTCCTTTCCAGCGGGGCAAAGTCACGCAAATCCAGGACACGATTTGTCCGTGCAAAGACAGGATACAATGACAAACAAGTTCCTGTCTCAAAGTTTCAGAGGTAAAAGTTAGGATCTGGAAGAATAATTGACTTGCATTGCTTGTTCAGAGTCTCTATGAAATAGACAGCATCCTCTTTCCCTGGACAACAGATCACAACACGATCAGCGTGAATATGCCGACCATAGTTCCATTCCCGACGGCAACCCTTGAAGCGGTCGGTCATGGCAGCTGAGCGGGCAAAGTACCTGTATGGCTTGGGCACTTCGAGGTAGTTCCATATGGCTTCCACGTACCACCTTTCTCGATAGGCTTCTATCTCAAACATCAGTTCTCTAGGTACGTAGGGGTACTCCCAGCCATACTCACTAGCCACTCTCTTGTTCAAAATCCGCTGTAGGCGGGCAAGGTGGGGGAGAGTTTCACGATCCCCTGCTCCAGTTAACACAATGGCATCTGGGGATCTCCGGACTGAAACCGTGTCAAGCCCTGGTAGGGGTTTTCCACTTGGGGCAGACACAGCTTTCTCCTCTATGGCCGGGACCTCCACACGGGGTGTAGTGCTCCCCCGAACTCATAGGCGATCCCACTCTAAGGCTGCGGGCCAGGGCAACAGTCTTTACATTGTCCCATCCCTTTTTAATGAAAATGTCATCGATCTCAGCATCATCCCCCACATCGGACGATGAGTCCAGGTCTGAGGTGTCATACTCCTCAGCGGGCAAGTAGTTTCGGGCAGACACATTTTTCCCAGCCTCCTTAACGTCACCTGTCATGGACTTCTCGGGCATCCTCCCGCTCTCGAGGTCCGGTTCTGGCAGGCGCTGAGGCAGGCTTCGACCGCGGCTACGGGAGGCCTTGACATATCCCACCTTCCTTTTTGCTGGCGGGATATGAACTTCCATAGTGGCAGAGACAGCGTCTGCTGCGGTGTCCGCCAAAGGTTCTGTAGGCTCAGGGGCATCCTTCCCCGAGACACTGGCAGTAAGAGAGACGATGCGCGTGGGCTCGGCCGCAGGAGTGTAGGCGCCTTCCCCTGAAGTTACAATGCCTGTAATGCAGTTCACCCGGTAGACCCTGGTTGATTCAGTGGGCTGCTGCACTTCGAAGAGGAATTCTCCACAAACCGAACACCTTCCAAACGGGCGCAGTTGCACGACCAGTCCATGGCATCTGGGACAGAGCATGCCCAGGGCCTACGCCTCTCTGCAGATGTACAGAGTGAAGCGGCCCCGGGACTTGAGCCGGATCCACGTATCTGTAAGTGGGGCGGTGAGCGGGGCAATGTCCATAGAAGAAGGCATCGAGAACATCCGGGGTCCCGATAAAGCTGAAGTACTTGGAAAGGCAGACATGTTGCTCACTCTCACTTGATCCCAATCTCTCTGTCTCTTGGCGCCAATACACCCACGTGTAACTCACGGGTGGCGGGGACTCCTCACCTTTTTCTCTTCCTGCACGTAGCTCGCAGGCTTTTATTTTCCTGGACACAACCACTAACTACGCAGTTGGAAAAAAAAACACAGTTCTGTGCCCCTTAACCCCTTTTTTTCTGCTTGAAGTTCAACAACACAGTCCAATGGCCGACTTTCCAAACACATAGGTTTCAATCCACTCGTGCAAGAGGTAGCCACAAATCCCAGACTCGGGCCCCTATGTGTAACACCTTGTCCCGCTCCTTTGGTTTAAAGAATCCGGGCTGGTTTTTTCCTTTTCTGGGGTCTGCAGCGAGTTACCTCCCCGAGTGGATCCTTTAGCTCCGTTGTCTAGGCAAACAATAATCTCCAGGAATAAGGCCAATGTCCACACTTGAGTAAAACCTAATCAGCAAGGCTTTATTCTTTTTTTAGTCAACTTGAACAGAAGAAGAGCAGAAGTTGAGAGAAGTAGGGGAAGGTTCAGGCACGCAACACTTGAGTCCAGTATCTACACTCGTCGCCACTCAAGGCTGAGTGGGTATTGCTCACCCGGATAGTCCCTATGAGAGCGGTCCTAGCAGCCGGGATGAAGCATGGACATCAGAGACAATGAATCCCCTCTAGGTAAGTCTCCAGGCCTCTCCCCGAGATAGCAGTACCATCGCTAATCTCCGCCGGGACTGAGCCTCCCCTAGACTCCTTCCCTAAAGATGGGCCCCCTTCAAGCGGGCAGCCTGGGATCCTTCTCTGAAGCGTAGGCCCTAGTTAGCGGAGCTGGGCCTACAATGCAGCAACAGGGCCTCGGGCTGAAGGTGCCCGAGGCCTAAACACACCAGTGCACCTCGTGCCATGCGGGCCACGAGGCACACTCACTGGACCAGTGGTCGCCTTGGGGTCCCCCTGGAATCGCCTCCCGCCATGCACAGCGTGTAGACCATGCCCACTGCACGGCGAGAGAGAGGACACCCAAGGTGCTGTGATACCCCCTGTAGTTCAACCTATGCCGGTGGTGACAGTGCCACCTGCAGGCAACGGAGAACACTACAGCCAGGCAGTATCATCCCCGGAGCAGAACAACAATTGGATCATAATTGGTCTGAGCCCAGTTACCTGCTCAGACTGCCCTTAAATTTCCACATAGCGCCCCCAAATATTGGGGGGGCGTTACACTACATTTACGCCAATCCTCCACCTCAGGGGAAGATAAACTACCCGAGGGGTTGGCAAATAGTTTATAAAGCACGGAAAGCCCCCCCCCCCCGCAAAGAGGCACCCTGCATGCACCTGTTTCAAACATAATACGTACTGCTAAGTCGGAGCTGTTTTTCTGTAAAGTTTTAAGAAAATTGAGAATTTGTTGTAAGTGAAAATTCTCCGTGGAGGGTATCTCCAGGCTATCTATAAAGTGGAATGGTGAGCGGATCCCTCTATGGTCAAGATAGTCCCCTATACGGTAAAGTCCCTTATTCAACCACCAGCCAAAGCTTGCTGATTGCATTCCAAGTGGGAATAGGGGGTTCCCAAAGATAGGAGCCACAGTTGTATAGGTAGAGCGCAAGGGCCATCTCCTACAGCTTATGTCCCACAAGTGTAAAGAGTGGGAGAGTGTAGTACACAAAACTGCTTTGCGATTTATACGGAGGAGTCCAAAGTATTAAGTCCATTGCAAGTGGGGAGCAGGCATGGGCTACCCAGTCTGGCCTATAGTGTTTACTATGGAGTTGGCACAATTGTGCTAGCTGCACCGCTACATAGTATTTTCAAAAAAGCTGGTACTCCAAACCTTTTACTTCCCTGGGGGCATACATTGTAGCCCATGCTATCATGTGATCCCCAGATGAATTGGAAAGTTTTTGATTGCAATTGCCACATTTCATTAACGGGGCCCTGGATAGGCAAAGTTCTGAAATAGTATAACAGCCTAGACAGGATTGTCATCTTAGCCAAGGCTATTCTCCCAATCCAAGACAAGTTCACGTCAGACCACGCCTTCAAATCCTCCAAAAGTTTAGTGTGTAAAATCAGATAGTTCACTTTATAAAGTGAGGAAATGTTGGGGGTTAAGTAAATTCCTAAGTAGGAAAGGGACATCTGTTGCCACAGGAAAGTATATTGAGACTTAAGGCTCCTTAAGGTCAAATTTGACAGGTTAACATTCAGCGCTTCCGATTTGTCCTGATTGACTAATAGGCTCGAGATTTTCCCATATCGGTCCAAGAGGGACAGCAGATTCGGAAGGGTGGTGTGGGGGGAAGTACCACTGGCTATTTTCTATAGAGTTGAGGGATTTAGATTACGTTTTTTTAGGATCTGTTGTGGCTGCTACTTTCAAAAGTTAATTTGGGCCTATTATCACTGGATGATTTTTTTGCATCCAAAACTTTCTAGAAAATAACACTTTTTTTCAAGTTGAGATTAATCAGATTTGGGAGCTGCTACTGGATTTAAGCCAAGTTAGATGTAAAAGCTAAAGAATAATTTCACATCCAAAATAAATATAGCGTTGCTGGCACTGTCCCTGAAATGTGTACTGTTTCATAACACCACATACAGTTAGGTCCATATATATTTGGACACAGGCACGCTTTTCATACTTGTGGCTCTTTATGCCACCAGAATAAAATTAAAATTAAACAATCCAAATAAATTTGAAGTGCAGACTTTCAGCTTTAATTCAATTTAAAGGGGTAGAACATAAATATCAAATACAAATTTTAGGAACTGCATTCATTTTTATACACAGTCCCCCCATTTTCAGGGGCTCAAATGTAATTGGTCAAATGAAAATAATCATAAATAAAATGTTAATTTTTGATATTTTGTTGAGAATCTACTGGCAATGACTGCCCGAAGTCTGGAACCCATGGACATTACCAAAAACTGGGTTTCCTCCTTTCTGATGCTTTGCCAGGCTCTAACTGCAGCTGTCTTCAGTTGTTCGTTGTTTGTGGGTCTTTCTGCCTTTAGTTTTGCCTTCAGCATGTGAAATGCATGCTCAATTGGGTTGAGATCAGGTGATTGACTCAGCCATTGCAGAATATTTCACTTCTTTTCCTTCAAAAGCTCCTGTGTTGTTTTTTAAGTGTAATTTGGATCATTTTCCATCTGTACTGTGAAGCGCCGTCCAATCAACTTTGCTACATTTGGCTGAATATGGGCTGACAGTATATCTCTATATACTGCAGAATTCATCTGGCTGCTTCTGTCTTCTGCCGCATCATCAATAAACACCAATGCCATCACATTGCCTCCACCATGTTTTACAGATGACGTTGAGTGCTTTGGATCATGTGGTGTTCCAAGCCTTCTCCACACTTTTTTCTTCTCGTCATTCTGGTACGGATTAAGCTTAGTTCCATCCGTCCAAAGAAGGCTTTTCCAGAACTGGTCTGGCTTTTTTAGATGTTTTTTGGCAAAGTCTAATCTGTCTTTTCTATTCTTCAGGCTTATGAATGTTTTGCACCTTGTGATGAACCCTCTGTACCTCTGTATTTGCTCTCATGAAGTCTTCTCTTGATTGTAGACTTTGACAATGATACGCCCTTCACCCGGAGAGTGTCCTTCACTTGTCTGGATGTTCTGAATGGGTTTTTCTTTACCATAGAGGATCCTGCAGTTATTCACCACTGTTGTCTTCCATGGATGTCCAGGCCTTTTTATGTTGCTGAGCTCACCTCATAATGAGCTTTCCTCATAATGTACAAAACTGTTGCTCCTAATCTTACTTCTAATGTTGCTGCTATCTCTCTGATGGATTTGTTTTGTTTTTGAAGCCTTACAATGGCCTGTTTCACTTGCATGGACAGCTCCTTTGAACGCATGATGTAGGTTCACAGCAATAGATTCCAAATGCAAATACCACACTTAGAACCAACTCCAGACCTTTTACCTGCTTAATTGATTAAGAAATAATGAAGGAGTAGCACACACCTGGCCATGAAACAGCTTTTGATTCAATTGTCCAATTACTTTTGGTCCCTTGAAAAAGGGGGGATGGCTATTCTTAAGAACTGTAATCCCTAAACCCTTCCTCTAATTTGGATGTACAAACCATCAAATTAAACCTGAGAGTGTGAACTTTCAGACCATATCCATTATATAACTTTAGTTTAAATATGTTTTGGTAAATACCTGAATATAACTAAAATTGTGCCTGTGTCCGAATATATATGGACCTAACTGTACAACCTAAAGGCAGCTCACAAATATGTTTTACAATATATGGTGTTTTTCTCATGTCGCCAATAAAGTCACAATAATAGGACCATAGGTGTGCACAGCCTATGGCATTAGGGTGTGCACAGTGTATTTAGGTTTTGTGCTGCCCTAGGCCTGACTAAACTCGTGTGCCCCTAATTTAAATATGACCCACCCCTTCCTGTCACAGCCACACCCCTTCCCATTTAAGACCCGCCCTGTCAGCAAATATATATATATATATTTTCTTGATTGTAGTTTAATTAAACTAAAAAACAGTCAAGAATATATATATATATATATATATATATATATATATATATATATATATATATACACACACACACACTATAAAAATATGCATATTTTAAAACATTTAATAACTACAAGAATTAACAATGAGAAATTCAGTTTTGACATGGATAATATAATATGCATTGCACAGTATGTTTTAGAGAAGAAATATTTATACTACTGATCTACTGATTACTCCTATCTTGTAAGATATTTGGACTTGTGTTTGCTTCCACTGATTGTAATCATAGAATTATTTTACTTATTTGTATAATGACTAGGAATTCACTAGTCATTATACAAATAAGTGAAATAATCAGCCCCCTGGCACATTCCCCCCTTAAGACTGACGCTACACTAAAAGTGTAGCGCAAGCCGGTGGGGAATCTTTTCATGTGGGAGCCGGGGGAGGCTGTTTCTTTATGCGAGGGGGGGCAGCTTTTTTGCTGTCCCCCTCCAAAGTGCTGCCATAGGCCTGGGCCTTGTTGGCCTAGGCCAAGATACAGCGTTGGGTGTGCACCCTAAGGCTCAAATACATATGCATGTGTGTGTTATGGCAGTAGGGCGGTATCAGTAAAGCAGTGGATGATGTCAGTAGGGAAAAGGTTTGTGTCAGTAGGACAGTGGATGGTGTCGGTCAGTAGAGCAGTAGATGGTGTCAGTAGGACAGTGGACGGTGTCGGTCAGTAGAGCAGTAGACGGTGTCAGTAGGACAGTGGACGGTGTCGGTCAGTAGAGCAGTAGACGTGTCAGTAGGACAGTGGACGGTGTCGGTCAGTAGAGCAGTAGACGGTGTCAGTAGGACAGTGGATGGTGTCGGTCAGTAGAGCAGTAGATGGTGTCAGTAGGACAGTGGACGGTGTCGGTCAGTAGAGCAGTAGACGGTGTCAGTAGGACAGTGGACGGTGTCGGTCAGTAGAGCAGTAGACGTGTCAGTAGGACAGTGGACGGTGTCGGTCAGTAGAGCAGTAGACGGTGTCAGTAGGACAGTGGACGGTGTCGGTTAGTAGACAGTGTCAGTAGGGCAGGGGACAATGTCATTAGGGCATAGATTGGTGTAAGTAGTTTATTTTCATAATTTTTTTATTATTACTTTACAATTTTTACTATTGTATTATTATTATTTTTTTCTTGCAATCTTACAATTTTTACAGTTTTTTTAGGAGCCCATTGGGGGCTTTGGTGAAATAACAGGGGTCTAAAGAGACCCCTAATATCTCCCTTTTGAGACAGAGAAAGGGACTGAGACTCCCCAGGAACAACAGGGGGAATCTGCGCAGCACAGGGTGATTAGGGTGTGTCCAGGCATATGTGGTACACCCCGTGTGCACGCCTATGAATAGGACTATCTCATGATATTTTTTATGCTTTGTCCACTATGGCAATGCTAAGCTCTCCATGCCCTATTTTGATAATATCTTGCCTTTTAGCCTCCTCTTTGGTGCTGTCCCCCATAGGTATACCACTCAGAGGTCCAGCAACCTTTGGGGATGAATGAAGGCCCGCCTTATTTAACCCACTACCTGTGGAGGCAGGCTGTCATGTCATATCAGCCTGGACTTATGGTACGATGCTGCAGAGAGGGTTACCAATGTCATAACAGCATTGAAGTTCGTATGCAGCTCCCACAGGGAGAAGAGGCCAGAAGGACAGAAGACTACTGGATATAAACATAGGTGTAAGGAGAATCTTTTCTTGGCAGTTTCCTACAGAAGATGTGCTTCATCTCACCAGCAATATGGTTTATGATCAGGATTTTTATGTAGTTTTTCTAGTATGTTGGTAATATGTTAATTATTATTTGGGGTAATGCTAAAGAAAGCGGTGTAATATTTGCAGTTTGGTAGTTTGATTTTTTTGATATTTTTCAATCTGTGTTATTTATTCTATGTTGTATTTTAACCACTTGCAGACCGGCCGCCGTCAATCGACGGCGGCAGAATTGCGCTCCTGCGCAAAACATCGTAGCTGTACGGTGGGCACTTTAAAGAGTATAGCGCACGCGCGTGGCATAACGTAGGAGCTTGTGCGCGTGGCCGGTGGCCCTGACGGCCGCGGCTTCTCACAATTGCTCCTGAGAAGGAGAAAATGGAGATCTGTCAATGTATACAGACAGATCTCCGTTCTGTCAGGGGTGAGGACTGGAGAGCGATCTGTTGTTCCTAATGCTTAGGAATCGCAACAATCGCTCTCCTCACCCAGGCAGTCCCATTCCCCCACAGTTAGAATCAGTCCCTAGGTAACACAATTAACCCCTTGATCGCCCCCTAGTGTTAACCCCTTCCCTGCCAATGACATTTATACAGTAATCAGTTGCTATTTATAGCACTGATCGCTGTATGAATGTCAACGGTCCCATAATAGTGTCAAAAGTGTCCGATCTGTCTGCCGTAAGTCCTGATAAAAATCGCAGATTGCCGCCATTACTATTAAAAAAAAAAATAATAATAAAAATGCCATAAATCTATCCCAAAGTTTGTAGACACTATAACTTTTGCGCAAACCAATCAATATACACTTATTGCGATTTTTTTTACCAAAAATAGGTAGAAGAATACATATCGGCCTAAACTGAGGAAGAAATTAATTTTTTTATATATTTTTGGGGACATTTGTTATAGCAAAAAGTAAAAAATATATATTTTTTTTTTTTTAAAAAGCCCGTATTTTTTTTGTTTATAGCGCAAAAAATAAAAAAAACGCAGAGGTGATCAAATACCACCAAAAGAAAACTCTATTTGGGGAAAAAAAAGGACGTCAATTTGTTTGGGTACAGCGTCCCACGACCGCGCAATTGTCAGTTAAAGCGACGCAGCGCCGTATCGAAAAAAAATGGCCCGGTCAGGAAGGGGGTAAATTCTTCCGGGGCAGAAGTGGTTAATGTATGGATGTTTATTAGAGTGTAGTTTTAATTTGTTTTATTTGGTGCTAAATTAATGTCTGTTATTGGGAATTTTGTTATGCCTTTGTATCTTGTTCTGTTCATTGTTGTGATCTTTTGTTGTCTTTGTTGAGTGTGGTATGTGTTGCAATAATTTCCCTTTGGGATCAATAAAGTATTCTGAATTTGAATCTACCAAAAACTGAAACTTGGATGGACTGACCCTTTAGTACAGTATAAAAAAATATAAGATCATGTTTCTTATATCTAAAATCTTTGCTCCCATAAATGTGTAAATCGTCCAGTGAAGGGTATGTTGTGTTTTAATATTTTTTATGGACATTTTTGAAAGGTTACATATAAACATTTTCCATTATTATTTCAAATGAATCACAATGAATTTATTTCCATTATGGAAATGGTGACGTTTTTCTAACTAAAAAAAATATTTCCAATGCACAAGCACAGCAGCATATGATAGTCACAGGGTCTGCACACTTCTGTGTCCCCGTCTTGTTTTTCCTCTGCAAAGTTTTTCAAAAACAACACTCAAGCACCTGCAGTCTGCCAGTGACTTATTTACAGCCATTTCCTCATTTTATTATATCTACATTGTCAGATTACAAAACCTCAGTTAGGCAATAATGGCAAAAAATGCACGTATTATCTTACTAGTATTTTCATTTCATAATTGCATAAATAAAAATTATAAAGATAAATTAGTGCTAATGTTTTTTTCACTATATTGTGTAATATGATATAATACAGCACACCAAAACCTTCCCACAATCTCGATATTAAAGTGATACTGTCACAGAGGGCCACTTGTGTTTTAAAATTCTGCCGCCTCACTTGTCCCCGACCACCGCACATATTAAACACTTCAGGTGGATCAAATACCAACAGTGATATTCTCTGCCAGCTCCTATGTTCTGTACTGACCTAATGAAAAAAAATATATATATGTATTAGGGCTGTTACTGATTCAAATTTTCGTGTTCGATTAATCGATTTTTTTTTAATCGATTAATCAACTAATTTCGATTAACTATAACGCACATAGATCCAACTACTTTTAGCTGATCTCCTTGCAGGCCGATTCCCAGTGCAGCTCCCAACCACTGGAAAAATGATTAGCAGGATACAAAAAACACACAAAGGCAGCGCTCGATGGGAATAGCATTAAAACTTTTATAGTCTTCAAGTAGGTAACAAAATAAATATTGCACTGGAGATAAAATCGATGTAGCTACATAAACTGTAAAAATGGTGCGAGTAATACCAAATGGTAGCAAAAGCAGTCATAAAAACATGTAGCCAAGTATGATACTGGTATAAAAATGTGTACAACGATACCACTGCTGAATCCAGATGAGAAGGGGCTAACATCAGTCCGTCGGCATGTAGATGTCCCGTGAAGGGAACTATCACAACTCCCAGTGGATGGCTGTAGAATCCCAGGTTGATAGAGGGTAGTGTGGCAGATAGTAAGGTCCCGCCAGCATGCAGATATGAAGGCACAGCAAAGGAGCCCTTCAGATGGACACGGCAAGCCCCGCCGGTGTCCGTGACGTCACCGGATCTCCCTGAAGACCCAGAAGCCGGGGGAGAGGTGAGTACCAATCAAAAGAATTTTGATCGATCAAAAGAATTTTGATCAATCAAAACAATTAATCGATTAATCGAGGAATTAATAGTTGATTTCCACAGCCCTAATATGTATATATATATATATATATATATATATATATATATATATATATATATATATATATACTGTGAGGGGGTTAACTCGGTAGCGGGTGTGTGTGACCCCCTGGTTGGGCTCCCCACACAAAAACAGGGCCAGCAGACGGAGGTTGTGGTTTTCAAAATCAAAAGGTGCGGTTTATTTCTCTATGTACAGTGACAAAAACACAGCAAAGCCAAAAAGAAACATAAACAAAATAAATCCTGGTCAGTTTGACCTCTGACTAAACATGCAGGTTTCCTAAACTAACAACTGGGATCATCCTGGTGCTGTCCTAGTCCCTAAGTCCCTGGTTTAGTAAAAGTCCAAACAAATAGCCACACAGGCTTTGCCTCACCGCACAGGGGTTCACTCTCCCTAGACAGTCCACACAGGTCTGGGTCCAGGCATGAGCTAACATCTAATGAAGCTGGGAGTTTTTATAGAGGCCTTAAACGAACTGACAGGCTTCAGCTGGTCTCATCAACTCCCTGCCTGCACGACGCCCAGCCCTCTCCCTAGAGGTATGAGTCATCCATGAGCCCACTAGCCTCAGCTGGGCTTCATCAACTCCCTCCCTAGTTGTATAAGTCAGCATAAAGCCTGAATCTGGGAGAAATATATCTACCCCCCTGGATGCAACCAGGTGACTTTACCTTCCTGCTGTCACATACCCCCCCCTCTTGTTTTAACCTTGGGGTTGGAACACCAGCAATCAGACATTCATGTACTCGAGACAAAGCATCCACATTCCCCATTTGAACGCCAGGGCGATGCTTTACTGTGAAGTTGAATTCCTGTAGGGCCAGGAACCACCTATTCACTCTTCTATTTGTCTCCTTGTTTTGAGCCATCCACTTTAACGGAGCGTGATCCGTAACCATGTCAAAGTGCCTACCTAGCAGATAGTACCGAAGGGAATCTAGAGCCCACTTCACCGCTAAACACTCCTTTTCAACCGTGGCGTAATTTACCTCATGGGACTTCAACTTCCTGCTGAGGTAAATGACTGGGTGCTCTTCCCCGTTCCAGACCTGGGACAATACTGCTCCTAACCCCACATCTGACGCATCACTTTGTACGACAAAGTCTTTAGAGAAGTCGGGTGAGTACAACACTGGCTGGCTACATAAGGCTTGTTTCAAGAATTGGAATGCTGCCTCAGCCTCGGGGGTCCATTTAATCATGACCGACCCTTTCCCTTTCGTCAGGTTGGTTAGGGGCACAGCCTTAGAAGCAAAGTGGGGAATGAAGCGCCGATAATAACCCGCGATTCCAAGAAAGGCCCGTACCTGCTTCTTGCTGTTGGGACGTGGCCAACTCTGGATGGCCTCGACTTTGTTGAGTTGGGGTTTTATCACTCCCCTGCCAATGGTGTACCCAAGATATTTGGCCTCCTCCTGCCCAATGGTACACTTCTTGGGGTTAGCCGTAAACCCCGCTTCCCGGATAGAGTCTAGGACTGCTTGCACTTTTGGCAGATGTGAGGCCCAATCTGTGCTATGGACAATTACGTCATCCAGGTAAGCCGCAGCATACTTCCGATGGGGCCTCAGTATCTGGTCCATTTTCCGCTGGAATGTGGCCGGCGCATTCTGTAACCCGAACGGCATTCTCTTATATTGGAACGCCCCGTCTGGGGTTACAAATGCGGTTTTCTCTTTGGCCGACTTGGCCAGGGGAATTTGCCAATACCCTTTTGTGAGGTCAAGAGTCGTCATGTATCGGGCTGTTCCCAGCCGGTCGATCAACTCATCTATACGTGGCATGGGGTAGGTGTCAAATTTTGTAACTTTGTTCAACTGACGAAAATCGTTACAAAATCGCCAGCTCCCATCCGGTTTAGGCACCAACACAATGGGACTAGACCAATCACTTTGGGACTCCTCTATCACCCCTAAGTTCAGCATTTTCTGTACTTCCTCCCGTATTGCCTCCCGTCGGGCCTCTGGGATCCGATAGGGTTTTAACTTCTCCCTTTCACCGGGCGGGGTAATAATATCATGCTCTACCCCAGATGTTTGTCCCGGCAGCTCAGAGAACACCTCCTTGTTGCGAAGCACAAACTCCTTAACCTCCTGTTGTTGGGGTTGTGACAAGGTGGCTGCTATTCCAACCTCCGGAATCACGCAACCAGTTTGAGCTGGTGACCAAGTTTCTGCGACTAGGGACTCTCTATCCCTCCAGGCTTTCAACAGATTAACGTGATATATCTGTTCGGGCTTTCGCCTTCCTAGTTGTCTGACCTTGTAATTCACTTCGCTCACTTTTTCCATTATCTCGTAGGGGCCTTGCCATTTGGCAAGGAATTTACTTTCAACCGTAGGGACAAGTACCAATATCCTATCCCCCGGGGAAAAGGTACGGGTCTTTGCTCCACGGTTGTACACTCTCTGCTGTGCCAACTGCGCTTGGGCCAAATGTTCCTTCACGATGGGCATTACCTGTGCAATTCGATCTTGCATCAGGGCGACATGCTCAATCACACTCCTGTGGGGAGAACTCTCACTTTCCCAAGTTTCCTTGGCAATATCCAACAGCCCTCTTGGGTGTCTCCCATACAGTAACTCAAAGGGGGAGAATCCCGTAGAGGATTGGGGCACCTCCCTAATAGCAAACATCAAATAAGGAAGTAGACAGTCCCAATCCTTTCCATCTCTATCCACCACTTTCTTCAACATTTGTTTTAGGGTTTTGTTGAATCTTTCAACCAGCCCATCGGTTTGGGGGTGATACACAGATGTACGCAATTGCGTCACTTTGAACAATTTACACAGCTCTTTCATAACCCGGGACATAAAGGGTGTACCTTGGTCCGTAAGCAGTTCTTTACAAATACCCACCCGGCTAAAAACAAGAGATAGCTCTTTGGCTATGGTTTTGGCCGAGGTATTTCTGAGAGGGATCGCTTCTGGATAACGGGTGGCATAGTCCATTATAACCAATATGTACTGGTGCCCCCTAGCGGACTTGATTATAGGACCTACCAAATCCATTGCGATTCTCTCAAACGGGACCTCAATGATGGGTAGAGGGACCAGCGGGCTACGGAAATGTGGCATCGGGGCCGACCTCTGACACACAGGGCAGGAGGAACAATAATTTTCTATGTCCTTCATCACCCCCGGCCAATAGAATCTCTGTAATACCCTCTCTCGGGTTTTCTCTGTCCCCAGATGACCTCCAAGAATGTGCCCATGGGCCAACTCCAACACCAACTTCCTGTAAGGTTTGGGCACCACAAGCTGCTCAACGGTTTCTTCTGCCCTTTTTGCCACCCGATACAGTAGGTCCTTCTCTACGCTGAAGTATGGGTAAGTGCAGGTATTATCTGGGTTCACTAACTCGCCATCTATTTCCACTACGTTTTCCCGTGCCTTTATTAGGGCGGGGTCTTTTAACTGTTCTGTGGCAAAATTTTCCCTGTGAACCTCCAGATCAGAAAACTCCACAGACGGTAGGTTTTCGTCTGAGGAGGTGGGCTCCTCTCCAGTTTCTTGAGTCTCCCCTGCCAATACTGACAAGGGAAATTCTGGAGAGTCCTCACCACTCTCAGAGGAGTTCTGGCTATCACATTCCTGGTACATAGGGGCACCAGTGGGGGGCTCAGGATCATCCCACAGTTCCCAGAACTTCGGAAAATCCCTTCCCACAATGGCATCATGCGGTAATTGAGATACTAACCCCACTGGATGAGAGAGGGTACCTTTGGGGGTCTCGAAACACACTGTAGTCACTGGATACTCTCGGGTGTCCCCATGCACACAAATAACAGCTACCTTGCTATTCCCAGAGACCTCTGTTTTAACTAATTCAGCCTTTATCAGGGTCACAAGGCTACCTGAATCCAGTAATACCACAACATTTCTACCATTAATACACATTTTGCATAAATGTTTCTCAGTTCCCCGAATGGCAGTGCATGCGACTGTCGCACACAGCGACTGACGTCTGTCCATCAGAAAGTCACATTGCATGGGTTCCTCCACAACCGGGCAATTTGCTGCAATATGTCCCGCTTGCCGGCAGCGGTAGCAAACAATCCATTTGGCTGCCTCTTGAGCCCCTGACTTCCCAGGCTGTTCTCGCCAAACTTTGGGTAGAGCTCCCACCCTCTCACTCTCTCCACCCTCACCCCTTGGAATCCTCTTATCCGCCCCTGGGGATGGTCTGGTCTTAGGGTGGAAAGTCCGAGAGTCTCTGGAAGAGGCCGTCAGGTTCTCTGTAGCCAAGTATTTCTCTACACGATCCACAAGACCACCGGCCGTCTCTGGGTCTCCATGGCTTACCCACTTTTGGATGGCAGTAGGAAGAGCTCTCAAAAACCGATCCATTACAACACGTTCCACAATCTCTGGTGCGGACAAAGTCTCTGGCTGTAGCCACTTCCTGCTCAGGTGAATGAGATCATACATTTGAGACCTGGGGGGTTTTCCAAGCTGGAAAGTCCAGTTATGCACACGCTGAGCCCGGACAGCCAGGGTGACACCCAGCCTTGCCAATATTTCAGCTTTTAGCATCACATAGTCTTTTGCTTGGTCAGGCTCTAGGTCATAGTAAGCCTTCTGCGATTCACCAGTTAACAGAGGAGCCACCAGTCCAGCCCACTGCTCCTCAGGCCACTTTTCTCTTTCAGCAGTCCTTTCAAATGTGGTCAAAAATACCTCTGGATCATCCTCTCCAGTCATTTTTGTCAATAAACGACTCACCCCAAAGGACGCGGTATTAGTGGGACGGCTTTCCTCACTGGTCTGCGGACGTTGCTGCATTACTGCTTCCATTTGTTGTAGTCTCTGCTCTTGCTTCTGTAACAGGTCTATGAAGCGGGCCTCAGATTGCTGCTGGGCTTGTTGATGAGCTTGCTGCTGGGCTGCAAGGCTCCTTTGCAAACCTGCATTTGTCTGCTGTTGATTGGCATTTGCTAGAGCCAGCTGTTTCAGTATCTCCTCCATGCTGGCTTAAAAAAAACTGCCACTGGTTCTCCACCAACTGTGAGGGGGTTAACTCGGTAGCGGGTGTGTGTGACCCCCTGGTTGGGCTCCCCACACAAAAACAGGGCCAGCAGACGGAGGTTGTGGTTTTCAAAATCAAAAGGTGCGGTTTATTTCTCTATGTACAGTGACAAAAACACAGCAAAGCCAAAAAGAAACATAAACAAAATAAATCCTGGTCAGTTTGACCTCTGACTAAACATGCAGGTTTCCTAAACTAACAACTGGGATCAGCCTGGTGCTGTCCTAGTCCCTAAGTCCCTGGTTTAGTAAAAGTCCAAACAAATAGCCACACAGGCTTTGCCTCACCGCACAGGGGTTCACTCTCCCTAGACAGTCCACACAGGTCTGGGTCCAGGCATGAGCTAACATCTAATGAAGCTGGGAGTTTTTATAGAGGCCTTAAACAAACTGACAGGCTTCAGCTGGTCTCATCAACTCCCTGCCTGCACGACGCCCAGCCCTCTCCCTAGAGGTATGAGTCATCCATGAGCCCACTAGCCTCAGCTGGGCTTCATCAACTCCCTCCCTAGTTGTATAAGTCAGCATAAAGCCTGAATCTGGGAGAAATATATCTACCCCCCTGGATGCAACCAGGTGACTTTACCTTCCTGCTGTCACAATATGTAGCGACCTCACTCTCTTGCTTTATCGGTTATGCGGCTGTTGTCTAGGGGTACCTGGGAGAGAGAGATGAGATACACCACGGCCCATGTCCTCCATAGCTAAGAGGTGAAGGCCAGAAGATCGGGCTTTGTGTAGGTGTCCTAGAGTCAAGTCCAGTACTTCGTTCCTGACTCCTTTGCTCCTAGTAACCAGAGTTCCACACAGTGAATAGGTCCAACTCAGTTTTATTCTTCTTGCCAAACAATAAACAGTTTCTTCTACTGAGTGATAATGGGGAATAGATCGAGGCACAATCCTTTCCCTTCTGATGCTAACCACTGTGGTATCACCAGTGGCGGATAGTCACTGCCACTGACCATGTGAGATAGAGCGTGAATTACCTTCGCTAGCACAGCCCCTGTCAGGGGAAAGAGATCCGTCCAAGGGAGAAACAGGAGGCCTCTCTGTCACCAGCAATGCTGCGCTGGACTCTTCAGAGAAGTTCCGCACACCAGTCCTCACTAACTCAGACACGGGCACCCCAGGAATTAGGGCCCCCTCGGATTCCTCCACCCTTGCGGAACTCAGTCGAAGATACTGAGCCCCAGGCCTCCGCCATAGTACCTCACCCCAGGCTAAAGGTGCCTGGGATGGACTCCATCCTCGCTCCGGTCAGGTCAAGGGCACCTAGGCCCGGAACACTGGAACGCCAGCACCCAGGCCGAAGGTGCCTGGGTGCGGCCGCGTCCTCCAACTCTGAACTCTGAACCCCGTGGTAAGGGCGTCTGCCCCTTTTATCCCCTCTCCCTTTGCGTCACAGCGGGTTCCCCGCCCCGCTGTACCAGCTCCAGGGGAGGACAAAAAGGTACAGTCTTGCGGTGTGAATTCAGCTCCGGCCCAGGGCAACAGCACCACCTGTGGGCCACAAGGAACCTCACACCACCAGAGTCCCCCAAGAACCAGAAAAAGGTCTCGGATCCCCTAGCAATTAGTGCATCTGGGTTACACTACCACCCAGATGCCTCCCCTAAATTCAAGTACCCGCTACATATATATATATATATACACAGTATCTCACAAAAGTGAGTACACCCCTCACATTTTTGAAAATATTTTATTATATACCAGCGGTTTCGACATTAATGGCTGTGTGTTGAGTAATTTTGAGGGGACAGAAAATTTACACTGTTATACAAGCTGTAAACTCACTACTTACATTGTAGCAAAGTGTCATTTCTTCAGTGTTGTCACATCAAAAGATATAATAAAATATTTACAAAAATGTGAGGGGTGTACTCACTTTTGTGAGATAATAAATATATATATATAAATATGTTTAAAACAGATTATCATGATTGTTGTATGCAGCATCTATATGTTCTATGATTCTACCTTTTACTTTATTAAACATTATTGAACAAGAACATAGATTAGTATAAACTGAAGTGTAAACCTTTTTTATCCGAACAGAGTATTTATTGAAACAATGTACCAAATAAAAGACATATACAAAACCATGAATGTGTGTTTAAAATATAAATGTTACTTGAGGTCAACTGTAATAATTTCTAAAATTCCTGGAAAACAGAATCAGGGAAGATGAGTTTAGAAACATGTGAAGCAACAGACCTCAGTTATCTTTCCTTGAAAAATTTGTATGTTGCCAAACATATTGACACGCACAGATGACTTACAGGAGTGTCATTGGTGTGTTTTTTTTTGTTTTGTTTTGTTTTATATAAAAGTTTATAGAGTATACATAAAATAATTCAAATGAAATGCATTAGGCCTCTTTCACACGAGGCGGACTCCGTTGCTACGGAGTCCACCAGCTCCCACCAGCTCAGCGGGAGATCTCTCCGCTGATCTCCGCTGAGCCGGCGGATGACAAGTCCCTCTCTGCTCACTGAATGGGGAGGGGCTTGTGCAGCGCCGCTGTCCCCTATGGAGAGATCTAATGAAAACGGACAGCATGTCCGTTTTCATCAGATCTCACCCGATCTGATCCGCCATGGTCGGATGGGGACATATCGCCATACGTCTGATTTTGACGGATCGGATCGGGTCGGATGTCAGCGGACATGTCTCCGCTGACATCCGACGCTCCACAGGATTGCATGGAGCGGCCACTTAGGTCCGCCGACAAAACTGACAGGCGGACCTGAACGGTCCGACCATGTGAAAGGGGCCTAAGGGTCCTTTCACATGGGCAGTTTGGACACTCACTACATTGTAACAAAGCATAATTTATTCAGTGTTGTCACATAAAAAGATAATAAAATATTTACAAAAATGTTTGGGGTGTACTCAATTTTGTGAAAATGTTATACAGTATACAGTATTTTCATGTGACAACACTGAAGAAATGACACTTTGCTACAATGTAAAGTAGTGAGTGTACAGCTTGTATAACAGTGTAAATTTTCTGTCCCCTCAAAATAACTCAACACACAGTCATTATTGTCTAAACTGCTGGCAACAAAAGTGAGTACACCCCTAAGTGAAAATGTCCAAATTGGGCCCAATTAGCCATTTTCCCTCCCCGGTGTCATGTGACTGGTTAGTGTTACAAGGTCTCAGGTGTGAATGGGAAGCAGGTGTGTTAAATTTGATGTTATCGCTCTCTCTCTCTCATACTGGTCACTGGAAGTTCAACATGGCACCTCATGGCAAAGAACTCTCTGAGGATCTAAAAAAAAAGAATTGTTGCTCTACATAAAGATGGCCTAGGCTATAAGAAGATTGCCAAGACCATGAAACTGAGCTGCAGTGCAGTGGCCAAGACCATACAGCGGTTTAACAGGACAGGTTCCACTAGGAACAGGCCTCGCCATGGTCAACTAAATACGTTGAGTGCACATGCTCAGCGTCATATCCAGAGTTTGTCTGTGAAATAGACGTATGAGTGCTGCCAGCATTGCTGTAGAGGTTGAAGGGGTAAGGGGTCAGCCTGTCAGTGCTCAGACCATACACCGCACACTGCATCAAATTGGTCTGCATGGCTGTCGTCCCAGAAGGAAGCCTCTTCTAAAGATAATGCACAAGAAAGCCTGCAAACAGTTTGTTGAAGACAAGCAGACTAAGGACATTGATTACTGTAACCATGTCCTGTGGTCTGATGAGACCAAGATAAACGTATTTGGTTCAGATGGTGTCAAGCGTGTGTGGTGGCAACCAGGTGAGGAGTACAAAGACAAGTGTGTCTTGCCTGCAGTCAAGCATGGTGGTGGGAGTGTCATGGTCTGAGGTTTCATGAGTGCTGCCGACACTGGGGAGATACAGTTCATTGGCGGATCGGATCGGGTCGGATGTCAGTGGACATGTCTCCACTGACATCCGACGCTCCATAGGATTGCATGGAGCGGTCGTTCAGGTCCGCTGACAAAACTGACAGGCGGACCTGAATGGTCCGACCATGTGAAAGGGGCCTAAGGTTCAAAACTTAGTGCAAGCACCCTATGTTAAGGAAAATTTGATGCAAACTATTGTGTATATTTTCAAAGTTTGTTTATGTTTTTATAAATTATTTGAATTATTATTATTATTTTTAACAAAACAAACATGTTATACTTACCTGCTCTGTGCAATAGACTGGTACAGAGCTGTCCTGATCCTCCTCTGTTCAGGCCCAATTCCAGTATTTTGGGCTCCTCCTCTTCTCGGTGTGCCACCAAGGGAAGCTGCTCCTTATCCTGTCACACCAGCAGGCTGCGATCCTATGCTGCACTACCTGCATCTATGCACACAGACAGCTTGGCTCCTCAGCTCATCCCAGGCTTTGACTGACTGCAGTGGGATTCAATGGCTCCTGTTTTCTCAGAAAAGCCTGTGAGAGCGGGGGGAGCCATTTCAGACAGGCACAGTGCTGGATTGAGTGAGGGCTTAAATAAGTATAAGGGCGGGGGAGGGGTTGATACTAATGCCTAAACATTTTTTACCTGTAGGTTGGCCATATACACATAGATTTCCTGAATGCAAAAAAATCAAGCAGATTCCCTGATTTACATTAACAGCATGGGTGGACAATTTTTCCGTTATTGTGGCTATTGTATCCTTGCAGACGGTACTGCCATGGAGCTATTCTCTGTATGTCATTGCTAAGTCCTGTAGTGGTCGGAAGATGGAACCACAGCGCGTTTTATAAAAGTGACCCTGTCACCCTCCCGATGTGTTGGGTTTTTATTGAGGAAAACATCACTGCTTTCCAATTAAACTCCATTTATTCAGAAGTGATATGAATGATTTAAAATATATAAATATACTAAATTTGAGGTACCTCTCAGGGGACATTGCACCATATCCTAGCCGTTCTCCTAGAGTGCACTAGACTAGGTCTAGTAATATTATTCACATTGCAGTTAATGCATAGTTCATGAGTTAATTCTGGTTTAGTGGTACAGAACTCTATTCTAAGTTACTTTGGCATAGTGATTATACTATTAGCGGACTGTGCCTGAACCTACCTTCTGTTTGCCCATTTATGCTCAAACCACCATTTATTCTAATCTAACCCATACCAATATAGTGAGTTTTTTTCTAGAATAAAGTTTTATTGAAAAATATGGCGCATTGACAAAAATAGAAACACTTAGAGAAATAGCGCATGTAAAGCGCCTGAAAACTGCCGCCTGAATGTGAAAGCCCAAGTGCTTCCAAGGCGGTGCGCTTGTGGGACGTTAGAAAAAGTCCTGCAAGCAGCATCTTTGGGGTGGTTTGTATACAGCGCTCCCAAAATGCCCCTGCTCATTGCAATGATTGGGCAGCGCTTCCGAAGCACCGCAACACGGGCGTTTTTAACCCCTTCTTTGGGGTTAAAAGTGCCCCACTAGTGGCCTTAAGCGCCCCTTAAACAGCGGTAAAGCACTGCTAAAACGAGCGGTGCTTTACCACTAACGCATGGGTGGCCCCAGTGCAAAACGGATCTTAGTTTCAGTTACATAAACAAAATATGACCAGCAGTGTACAAAAATGGCAAGGGTCGAAAATCAATGATTATGCAATGATAAAGCACTGAGCGCCATTAATCCAAACAAATTACGTCCTGAAGGTGATTAATCAAGTAAAAAAAATTGGCATAACAATAATGCATACTGTTAAGGCCAGGATAAATATGTCTGCTTCTCCGCAGGCGTTCATCTCAGACAGGCAGGGACTGGGACAAAAAAAAGGCCCAGGCATTTTAGACTGAGCAGACAATTTTTCCAGGGACCGCAGGGGGGGGGGGCCTCCACGCTGTAATGTGCGGGGACACTGTGATATAAATATGAAGGGGACTGCACTGTAATGATTACAGTGCCCCTTTACAGTGCAGTCCCCTTTATATTACAGTGTCCCTGCAATCATGCCCCCCCTTTTACTCTCTACTCACTGTGCAGGTCTCCAGCTCCTCCCACCCCCTGCTTCCTTACATGAGAGTCTGCACAGACCCCCCTTACATGAGAGTCCGCACAGACCCCCCTTACATGAGAGTCCGCACAGACCCCCCTTACATGAGAGTCCGCACAGACCCCCCTTACATGAGAGTCCGCACAGACCCCCCTTACATGAGAGTCTGCACAGAGCCCCCTTACATCAGAGTCCGCACTGAGCAGCCTTACATCAGAGTCTGCACTGAGCCCCCCTATATTAGAGTCTGCACAGAGCCCCTTTACATCAGAGTCCACACAGAGTCCCCTTACATTAGAGTCCGCACAGACCCCCCTTACATCAGAGTCTGCACAGACCCCCCATACATGAGAGTCCGCACAGACCCCCTTACATGAGAGTCCGCACTGAGCCCCCTTACATCAGAGTCCGCACTGAGCCCCCTTACATCAGAGTCCGCACTGATCACCCTTACATCAGAGTCCGCACAGAGCCCCCTTACATGAGAGTCCGCACAGACCCCCTTACATGGGAGTCCGCACAGACCCCCCTTACATGAGAGTCCGCACAGACCCCCCTTACATGAGAGTCCGCACAGACCCCCCTTACATGAGAGTCCGCACAGAGCCCCCTTACATCAGAGTGCGCACTGAGCCCCCTTACATCAGAGTCCGCACTGAGCCCCCTTACATCAGAGTCTGCACTGAGCCCCCTTACATCAGAGTCTGCACTGAGGACCCTTACATTGGATTCTGCACAGAGCCCCTTTACATGAGATTCCGCACTGAGCCCCCTTACATCAGAGTCCGCACTGAGCCCCCCTTATATCAGAGTCGGCACTGAGCCCCCTTACATCAGAGTCCACAGAACACCCCTTAAATGCGTTTTATATATACACTGGAAGGCAGGAGAGAGGGTGATCTTACTCACCCAAGGATGGAGGCTCAGGAGCAGGCTGCCTGCAGCTTTTAATCTTGTGTTAAATGTTTCTTCACCCCCGGGATGTGTGGGCGGGGCAGACATGGGGCGTGGGCGGGGCAGACACAGTGGCGTGGGTGGGACAGACACAGGGGGTGTGGGCGCGGCAGACAGGAGTAGAGAGGAGGAGCAGTGTCCGAGCACACAGCGGAACTGTCAGCGTTATCTCTTAGGCAGAGCTGTGTGTGAGAGAGACACACAGCTCAGCCAATCAGCCGCTTAGCCAATCAGCCGCTAACATAGTTGCGCCGGAGCCCAGGGATGACACAGGCATGGCCGCACAGCGGTAGGTGAGCGGCGGCCGCGGCCTGTGTTAACCCTGTCCAGGCCGCGGGCGCCGCTTACCTCCCGCTGTGCGGCCTGATCATCAACAGTGATGTCGCGAACATAAAATTTTCCGTTCGCGAACGGCGAACTGCCGCAAATGTTCGCGAACGGGCGAACCCGGCGAACCGCCATAGTCTTCAATAGGCAGGCGAATTTTAAAACCCACAGGAACTCTTTCTGGCCACAATAGTGATGGAAAAGTTGTTTCAAGGGGACTAACACCTGGACTGTGGCATGCCGGAGGGGGATCCATGGCAAAACTCCCATGGAAAATTACGTAGTTGACGCAGAGTCGGGTTTTAATCCATAAAGGGCATAAATCACCTAACATTCCTAATGTGTTTGGAATAACGTGCTTTAAAACATCAGGTATGATGTTGTATCGATCAGGTAGTGTAAGGGTTACGCCCGCTTCACAGTGACAGACCAAACTCGGACAGACCAAACTCCCCGTTTAACGCACCGCAAACAACTGCAAACAGTCCATTTGCACAACCGCAAGGCTTTAATGATCACCTTAGATGATCACAAAGAAAATTTATGTTTTTTCTATGCAAAATTATCAAGCCGATCGCTTTTGGTCTGTTCACAATGAAGCAACGACCTTACCATCTGGGGTGTGCCAACAACGCCATTGCCAACACACTCATAGAGGTGGTCGCTTCATTGTGATACGCAAGCCCCTTCACCACAACAAGGTAACGATCACGAAGGGGAATTGACACAGGTATGTGTTTTTTTGTTTGTTTTTTTTGCAGCCACAGTGCAGCACCAGAGGCCAGAAAAATTAGGCATGTACACATGCCTGTAAAATTAGGTATTGTTGCAGCCGCTGCTGTAGCAGCGGCCAGAAAAAATTATGTTTTTCAGGCAGAAAGTGCCCTAAAACATTGCGGCTTGTGGACCATTTTTAGCCCAAGGCAGCTCATCTCATCAGGCCTTTTTTAGTCAAATGTATCGCCCACTGTCAGTCCCTTCGGGATCCATGCCTCATTCATCTTAATAAAGGTGAGGTAATCTAGACTTTTTTGACCTAGGCGACTTCTCTTCTCAGTGACAATACCTCCTGCTGCACTGAAGGTCCTTTCTGAAAGGACACTTGAAGCGGGGCAGGCCAGAAGTTCTATCGCAAATTGGGATAGCTCAGGCCACAGGTCAAGCCTGCACACCCAGTAGTCAAGGGGTTCATCGCTCCTCAGAGTGTCGATATCTGCAGTTAAGGCGAGGTAGTCTGCTACCTGTCGGTCGAGTCGTTCTCTGAGGGTGGACCCCGAAGGGCTGTGGCGATGCGTAGGACTTAAAAAGCTCCGCATGTCCTCCATCAACAATACGTCTGTAAAGCGTCCTGTCCTTGCCGGCATGGTCGTGGTAGGAGGAGGATTACTTTCACCTCTTCCCCTGTTAGATTCCCGTTGTGCTGTGACATCACCCTTAAACGCTGTGTAAAGCATACTTTTTAATTTATTTTGGAAGTGCTGCATCCTTTCCGACTTCCTGTAATTCGGTAACATTTCTGGCACTTTCTGCTTATACCGGGGGTCTAGTAGCGTGGCCACCCAATACAGGTCGTTCTCCTTCAGCCTTTTTATACGAGGGTCCCTCAACAGGCACGACAGCATGAAAGACCCCATTTGCACAAGGTTGGATGCCGAGCTACTCATGTCCTGTTCCTCGTCCTCACTGATCTCACTGAAGGTCTGTTCTTCCCCCCAGCCACGTACAACACCACGGGTACCAGATAGGTGACAACGAGCACCCTGGGATGCCTGCTGTGGTTGGTCTTCCTCCTCCTCCTCAAAGCCACATTCCTCCTCTGACTCCTCTTCCTCAGACTCCTCTTCCAGCGTTGCCGCAGGTCCAGCAAGCGATGCTGATAAGGCTGTTTCTGGTGGTGGTGATGGTGACCACAACTCTTCCTCTTCCTCTTCACGCTCATCTACGGCCTGATCCAGCACTCTTCGCAGGGCACGCTCCAGGAAGAAAACAAATGGGATGATTTCGCTGATGGTGCCTTCAGTGCGACTGACTAGGTTTGTCACCTCCTCAAAAGGACGCATGAGCCTACAGGCATTGCGCATGAGCGTCCAGTAACGTGGCAAAAAAATTCCCAGCTGCGCAGAGGCTGTCCTAGCACCCCGGTCATACAATACTCGTTGACGGCTTTTTCTTGTTGGAGCAGGCGGTCGAACATTAGGAGTGTTGAATTCCAACGTGTCAGGCTGTCGCAAATCAAGCGCCTCACTGGCATGTTGTTTCGCCGCTGGATATCTGAAAAGTGCGCCATGGCTGTGTAGGAACGCCTGAAATGGCCACACACCTTCCTGGCCTGCTTGAGGACATCCTGTAAGTCTGGGTACTTATGCACAAAGCGTTGTACAATCAGATTTAACACATGTGCCATGCACGGCACATGTGTCAACTTGCCCAAATTCAATGCCGCCAACAAATTGCTTCCGTTGTCACACACCACTTTGCCGATCTCCAGTTGGTGCGGAGTCAGCCACTGATCCACCTGTGCGTTCAGGGCGGACAGGAGTGCTGGTCCGGTGTGACTCTCTGCTTTCAGGCAAGTCAACCCCAAGACAGCGTGACACTGTCGTATCCGGGATGTGGAATAGCCCCTGGGGAGCTGGGGGGGTGCTGTTGAAGTGGAGCAAGACGCAGCAGCAGAAGAGGACTCAGCCGAGGAGGTTATCAAAGAGGATGGAGTAGGAGGAGTAGAGGAGGTGACAGCAGGCCTGCCTGCAAGTCGTGGTGGTGTCACCACCAACTCCTCTGCAGAGCCACGCATTACATGCTTGGCAGCCGTCAGCAGGTTTACCCAATGAGCAGTGTAGGTGATATACCTGCCCTGACCGTGCTTTGCAGACCAGGTATCAGTGGTCAGATGGACCCTTGCCCCAACACTGTGTGCCAGACATGCCATGACTTCCTTTTGCACAATAGAGTACAGGTTGGGGATTGCCTTTTGTGAAAAGAAATTTCGGCCGGGTACCTTCCACTGCGGTGTCCCAATAGCTACAAATTTTTTGAAGGCCTCAGACTCCACCAGCTTGTATGGTAAAAGCTGGCGGGCTAAGAGTTCCGACAAGCCAGCTGTCAGACGCCGGGCAAGGGGGTGACTCTGTGACATTGGCTTCTTACGCTCAAACATGTCCTTGACAGACACCTGACTGTGGGCAGATGAGCAGGAACTGCTCAAGGCGAGAGACGTAGTGTCAGATGGTTGAGAGGGGGCAAGGAGGACAGCAGTGGTTGACGTGGCTGAAGATGCTGGACCAGGAGGAGGATGGTGGCTTTGAGCTTGTGTGCTGCTTGTACTCATCATCATGTGTTGATCCCATAGGCGTTTGTGATGTGAGATCATGTGCCTTCGCAAAGCAGTTGTACCTAGGTGGGTGTTGGATTTCCCACGACTCAGTTTCTTTTGGCACAGGTTGCAAATGGCATCGCTGTTATCAGAGGCAGACACACAAAAAAAATGCCACACTGCTGAGCTTTGCAATGGCGGCATTCTGGTGGTGGCAACAGCATGCGTTGATTGGCGTGCTGTCTGGCTGACCCCGGGTGCCGATACATGCTGTCTGACTGTGCCACTAGCTCCTTGCGACGACCTACCCCTCCTTCCAACTCGTCTCCTCCTCCTCTCTGTCTCCCCATCTGAACTTTCCCCCTGTTCTTCTTCTCTTCGAGCGGGCACCCACGTGACATCCACATCGTCATCATCAACCGCTTCACTTGTATCTGACAACTCAGCAAAGGAAGCAGCAGCGGGTACAACATCATCATCATCACACCGTACATCCATGTGTGTAATGCTGCCTGACTGAGACATATCCCTTTTATCTACATCCTCTGGCAATAATGTTTGCGCATCACTCATTTCTTCCAACTCATGTGTAAATAACTCCTCTGACAGATCAAGTGAAGCAACTGTGGTGCTAGTGTTGGTGGTGGCGGCAGGCGGGCGAGTGGTAACTTGAGAGGTGCCCAAAGCTGAGCTGGAGAAGGATGGTGCGTCAAGGTTCCGAGCGGAAGCTGTAGAAGATTGGCTGTCCTGTGTTAGCCAGTCAACTATGTCCTCAGAACTTTTCGAGTTCAGGGTACGTGGCCCCTGAACACTGGGCATTATTCTAGGGCCAAAGGGAATCACAGCACCACGACCACGACAGCCCCTGCGGGGTGGCCTGCCTCTGCCTGTCATTTTTTTTAGATTAGTTTAGTTGTACTATGCGTGCAAGCTACTGTGACACCAGATATGAGTGGCACTGTGCACTGGCAGAAGTTGGCACAGTAGACACTGTAGGTCTGACACACACGCTGGCAGGCAACTGACTGCTCATCTACTGCAGTCAAAACTGTTGTGTTTTTTTTATGCAAGCTACTGTGACACCAGATATGAGTGGCACTGTGCACTGGCAGAAGTTGGCACAGTAGACACTGTAGGTCTGACACACACGCTGGCAGGCAACTGACTGCTCATCTACTGCAGTCAAAACTGTTGTGTTTTTTTTATGCAAGCTACTGTGACACCAGATATGAGTGGCACTGTGCACTGGCAGAAGTTGGCACAGTAGACACTGTAGGTCTGACACACACGCTGGCAGGCAACTGACTGCTCATCTACTGCAGTCAAAACTGTTGTGTTTTTTTATGCAAGCTACTGTGACACCAGATATGAGTGGCACTGTGCACTGGCAGAAGTTGGCACAGTAGACACTGTAGGTCTGACACACACGCTGGCAGGCAACTGACTGCTCATCTACTGCAGTCAAAACTGTTGTGTTTTTTTTATGCAAGCTACTGTGACACCAGATATGAGTGGCACTGTGCACTGGCAGAAGTTGGCACAGTAGACACTGTAGGTCTGACACACACGCTGGCAGGCAACTGACTGCTCATCTACTGCAGTCAAAACTGTTGTGTTTTTTTTTATGCAAGCTACCGTGACACCAGATATGAGTGGCACTGTGCACTGGCAGAAGTTGGCACAGTAGACACTGTAGGTCTGACACACACGCTGGCAGGCAACTGACTGCTCATCTACTGCAGTCAAAACTGTTGTGTTTTTTTTTATGTAAGCTACTGTGTCGGGGAAAAAAAACAAGCAGACTGGTGTTTTACCAGCCCTAAAAAGGGCTTTTTGGGGTGCTGTCAGGACGCTGTGCTTACAGCAGAGATCAGATGAGTCTTTCAGGAGTGGAGTGAACACTGAATACACTTGCCTATAGCTTTCCCTATAAAATCAGCAGCAGCTAAACTGTCCCTCCTCTGGCTAACACTGCAGCTTAAGTACAGACTGAATCTAAAATAGATGCTGTCCAGGAAAAAACAAAAAAGCAGACTGGTGTTTTACCAGCCCTAAAAAGGGCTTTTTGGGGTGCTGTCAGGACGCTGTGCTTACAGCAGAGATCAGATGAGTCTTTCAGGAGTGGAGTGAACACTGAATACACTGGCCTAGCCTAGCTTTCCCTATAAAATCAGCAGCAGCTAAACTGTCCCTCCTCTGGCTAACACTGTAGCTTAAGTTCAGACTGAATCTAAAATAGATGCTGTCCAGGAAAAAACAAAAAAGCAGACTGGTGTTTTACCAGCCCTAAAAAGGGCTTTTTGGGGTGCTGTTAGGACGCTGTGCTTACAGCAGAGATCAGATGAGTCTTTCAGGAGTGGAGTGAACACTGAATACACTTGCCTATAGCTTTCCCTATAAAATCAGCAGCAGCTAAACTGTCCCTCCTCTGGCTAACACTGCAGCTTAAGTTCAGACTGAATCTAAAATAGATGCTGTCCAGGAAAAAACAAAAAAGCAGACTGGTGTTTTACCAGCCCTAAAAAGGGCTTTTTGGGGTGCTGTCAGGACGCTGTGCTTACACCAGAGATCAGATGAGTCTTTCAGGAGTGGAGTGAACACTGAATACACTGGCCTAGCCTAGCTTTCCCTATAAAATCAGCAGCAGCTAAACTGTCCCTCCTCTGGCTAACACTGCAGCTTAAGTACAGACTGAATCTAAAATAGATGCTGTCCAGGAAAAAACAAAAAAACAGACTGGTGTTTTACCAGCCCTAAAAAGGGCTTTTTGGGGTGCTGTCAGGACGCTGTGCTTACAGCAGAGATCAGATGAGTCTTTCAGGAGTGGAGTGAACACTGAATACACTGGCCTAGCCTAGCTTTCCCTATAAAATCAGCAGCAGCTAAACTGTCCCTCCTCTGGCTAACACTGTAGCTTAAGTTCAGACTGAATCTAAAATAGATGCTGTCCAGAAAAAAAAAACAAGCAGACTGGTGTTTTACCAGCCCTAAAAAGGGCTTTTTGGGGTGCTGTCAGGACGCTGTGCTTACAGCAGAGATCAGATGAGTCTTTCAGGAGTGGAGTGAACACTGAATACACTGGCCTAGCCTAGCTTTCCCTATAAAATCAGCAGCAGCTAAACTGTCCCTCCTCTGGCTAACACTGCAGCTTAAGTACAGACTGAATCTAAAATAGATGCTGTCCAGGAAAAAAAAAAAAGCAGACTGGTGTTTTACCAGCCCTAAAAAGGGCTTTTTGGGGTGCTGTCAGGACGCTGTGCTTACAGCAGAGATCAGATGAGTCTTTCAGGAGTGGAGTGAACACTGAATACACTTGCCTATAGCTTTCCCTATAAAATCAGCAGCAGCTAAACTGTCCCTCCTCTGGCTAACACTGCAGCTTAAGTACAGACTGAATCTAAAATAGATGCTGTCCAGGAAAAAACAAAAAAGCAGACTGGTGTTTTACCAGCCCTAAAAAGGGCTTTTGGGGGTGCTGTCAGGACGCTGTGCTTACAGCAGAGATCAGATGAGTCTTTCAGGAGTGGAGTGAACACTGAATACACTTGCCTAGCCTAGCTTTCCCTATAAAATAAGCAGCAGCTAAACTGTCCCTCCTCTCGCTAAGACTGCAGCTTGAGAATGAATCTAAAATGGATGCTGTCCAGGAGGTGGGAGGGTCTGGGAGGGAGGGTATGCTGCTGATTGGCTGGAATGTGTCTGCTGACTGTGAGGTACAGGGTCAAAGTTTGCTCAATGATAATGAATAGGGGGCGGACCGAACATCGCATATGTTCGCCGGCCGCGGCGAACGCGAACAAGCTATGTTCGCCGGGAACTGTTCGCCGGCGAATAGTTCTGTACATCTCTAATCATCAACAGCCCACAGAGCGGGCGGCCCCGGCCCACCGGGCAAATGCCCGGTCTGCCCTATGGCCAGTCCGGGCCTGATCTCAGACAATATAGCTCCACTACTTTCTAGATTCCAAATGTAAAGTAAAACTTGGAATAAGCTACCCCTATCTATAGTGGGTCGTATCAACCTACTCAAGATCATATGGATGCCTCAGCTTATGTATTTTCTATGTAATCTCCATTATCTGGATACCCCTCCAGCATATTTAGGCACTTAATCTGGCAAAATAAAGTTCCTTGTATAAAATTGGAAGTATTGCAATACCCCAAGGATCCTGGGAGGGGGTTAGCAGTACCCAATCTGAGGATATATTTCCTAGCAGCATTTTGCGGGATGGGCTTATTTATGAGTTATCATCCTGTGCTGCTTATTGTTTATTTTCTCATGTATGTTGGGGTCAGCCACCATTGTATGTGCTGGAGGGGGCAGTAGGGGTGTTTCATTTATCGCTATGCCCCCCCTGGTGTTATTGTGTAAAGTATGGGATTTAGCAAAGAAAATTATGGGGATTTCTTGCCCTACTAGATATACTCCTATTTGGAGAAATGATAGGCTCTGTGAGCTTTGTATTCTCCAGGGCTTTCCGAGATGGGAGAAAGCTGGGGTAACCAACTTAGTTTAAATATATAAAAATGGCCTGCTTATAACCTATGAGCAGCTGAGGACAGAGTACCCCCTACAGTCAAGGTGGGTCTAACAGTTCCTTCAGTTACGTCACGCATTACAGGCCCAATTTTTCTCAGTTGAAGTGTCCTTTTCTCCCACCCCTGTTTTGGATAGAATACTACAAGCAAGGTCAACTAAGGGACTTATTTCTGTAACATATACGGTCTTCTTAGATACGTTTTTATTGAGGTTTCATATCTGATCCGAGGCAGGGTGGGAACAGGATATTGGCACTATCTCTGACGAGGTTTGGCGAGAGATCCGTTGGTCCCTCCCTCTTGTCTCTCTTTCTACATCACTTAGATTTACCCGGGTTCATTCTTCATAGGGTATATAGAACCTCAGAATTTTTGTATTCTATAGGCCTTGGATCTGACCCAACCTGTGCCAGATGTGGTAATCCAGGTACTCGAATGCTTCGTACACACGATCGGTTTTCCCGTCGGAAAAACCTTGGATGGTTTTTCCGACGGAATTCCACTCAAGCTTGTCTTGCATACAAACAGTCGCACAAAAGTTCTCTGAACTTTCGACCGTCAAGAACGCGGTGACGTACAACACTACGACGAGCTGAGAAAAAGAAGTTCAATGCTTCCAAGCATGCGTCAAATTGTTTCCGAGCATGCGTGTGTTTTTTCTCGTCAGAATTGCATACAGACGAACGTTTTTTCCGATAGGAATTTTTCCCGTCTGAAAAATAGAGAACCAGCTCTCAAACTTTTGCTGGCAGGAATTCCGACAGAAAAAGTCCGATGGATCATACACGCGGTCGGAATTTCCGTTCAAAAGCTCAAATCAGACTTTTTCCGATGGGAAATCCGGTCGTGTGTACGCAGCATTATATATTTTCTGATGTATTCATATATCTTCAGAGATACTGGAATGAGGTGGTGGGCACACTTAATGTTTTTTTGGATGTAAATATCTCTGTTGAACCACTTACATGCCTATTGGGCTACCTTGACTCCTCTTTTTATACTCCCCCCACGTCGAATACTATCTTGCGTGCTCTTTTTATGACATACAGAGAATAGCCCCCAGAGAAATTGCCTTTAAGTGGAGCTCTCCATATCCTCCTACTTTATCCGATTGGATTTTTTACATCAATAGGCTGGTTTCTTTTGAAAAACACACATATTTTTTAAGAAACTCAATGAGGAAGTTTGATGCTATCTGGTCACAATGGATTGAGTCTATGTCCCCGTTATTGGACTAGACCAATTTGAATTATAAACAGTCTTGTCTATATACGATATTATATCAGTGGGGTTTTTTTTTTCTTCTGGATTTGATAGTCAAACATAATTGATCTTATTTAGTGATTAGAATTTTTCATTAATATGCATTTCTTTTATTTATTTTTGTATTTTTGAAGTCTTATGTGATGTGTTTTGTATGTTAAAATTTGTATTTTTCAAGATTGGATATTCAGTAAATAAAATCTGATAAAAAAAAAAAAGGCATAACAATAATGCATGACAGAGAATGTTTACTGTCAAGGCCACCTTTAAAAAAAAAAAAAAAAAGAAAAGGAACAAAAAAAAAGGAAAAAAGAAACAGGAAAGGAAAAAAAAGAGGCATCTGACAGGGAAGGGTCGACCAACATGACTTCCAAAATTTAAATGCCAATATCTATTTATTCAAAGAAAGCAATAGCAGGGGGAAGCTGAAAACTCCACCCATGGTGTTCAAGTGCCCCTAAATTTAGAGTGTATTACATTAGCTACCGCTATCAGCTCCTTTATCCGAATAATATAGTCCACATCTATAACCCCTATTGTAGGGATTGTGGGGGATTTCCATTATCTGGGAATCAAAGTTCTTCCTGCTGTCAGCATGAACCTGAATACCAATACAGTGAGTTAATTTACCACTATACAGTCTTGTGTCTATTTCCGGATACTAATTCATAGTTGAGTTAAAGGTATCCACACTTGTGTTTCTATAGTGCAGTGGTATCCAACCTGCAGCTCTGGGGCGTAATGCGACCCTGCGCCTAGCTTTATCCGGCCCTTGGGACACAACTCCTCCCACTGATACGAGACACTATTCTGCTTACCAACACCAACAATGAAGCACAATATCTTCCACTAACACCAATGATGGGGCACTATTCCTCCCACTGATGGGCCACTGTTCCTTCCCTAATACCAAATGTGGTGTTGTTTTCTCCCACTGACCATAGTCAGCGCCCCCCCCCCTAAAGTATGAAGAACAATAAACTGGCCCCTTGTTTAGAAATTTTGGAGACCCCTGCTATAGCGCATGCAGGAACTTTAACTCAACTAGGTGTACCAGAAGGGCTGAGGGTGTTCTTGGAGTCGAGGTGCAGAACAGAGAACCCAAATTTCCAAACAATAAATGGATTGAGCGCACTCTGGATTAGGATTTACAAGATAACTAAACATATAAAGGGGCTGACAGGATAGGAATTCAATAGGCTGTATGAAGACACACATTTAAAGTCCATAACAATTAGTCCATGTGTAGAATAGCTTAGAGACTATCCGCAAGGAAGGCTGCCAGCTTGCAGATGGAAGTAATCTGAAATATGACAGGAAGAGGAAAAAAGCAGCGCCTTCTAAGCGTAGTAGTGTCAGAGATTTATTAAAAAATTATAATACAGCAGCAAGGGATACACTCACAAACGAGTATAGTATAAGGCTTATCTTAAGAGTTGTCATCCGCTCGACCCGGGAGCTGCGAATCCTGATGTTACAAGCTGAAATCCCACGTAGTTGTTGACGGTGGTAGAAGGAACTTCACTCTCGCGGCCGCGGAGATGGGGAAGAATCCTCACTGGAACACAGCTAGTGGAATCGTCACTTCCGGGTATGATGTCAGGGGGGGATGCACGCGTTCGAAGCATGCGTGCTTCTTCATCAGGCTCATAGCCTGAAGTGAGGATTCTTCCCCATCTCCGCGGCCGCGAGAGTGAAGTTCCTTCTACCACCGTCAACAACTACGTGGGATTTCAGCTTGTAACATCAGGATTCGCAGCTCCCGGGTCGAGCGGATGACAACTCTTAAGATAAGCCTTATACTATACTCGTTTGTGAGTGTATCCCTTGCTGCTGTATTATAATTTTTTAATAAATCTCTGACACTACTACGCTTAGAAGGCGCTGCTTTTTTCCTCTTCAACACAAATTTCCAAGCAGCTCCTTCTGGGGTAGCACTACACCTACATTTATGTCACTTACTTACAATATACCTCAATCATACGTCACATCTTATTATCATCAAATGCTGTCCTGAACTGTAATTTCTTCTGTCTTTGTAAGAGATAACACAAGCCAGGTTGTCAGGTCCTTTAGTTCTCCCATATAGAGGAGTGCATTTCTCCCATGGTTGAGAAGCAGAATCTTTCATTCTATGAATAGATTAGGACCCACTGATAATGGGGTACTTTGACGCAGTAGTGGATTTAAGCACTAAATGTCCATATGGTGTTGCCAAATCCCCAATATCGGACACTTTTGACACTATTTTGGGACCACTCACATTTATACAGCGATCAGTGCTGTAAAAATGCACTAATTACTGTATAAATGTGACTGGCAGGGAAAGGGTTAACACTAGGGGCGATCAAGGGGTTAATTGTGTGTTCTAGGTATCGATTCTAACTGTAGGGGGAGGGGACTGATGAGAGGAGGTGACCGATCGTTGTTCCTATATACATGGAACATACGATCAGTTC
The DNA here is from genome assembly GCA_029206835.1 of Rana muscosa. Lineage (NCBI taxonomy): Eukaryota > Metazoa > Chordata > Amphibia > Anura > Ranidae > Rana > Rana muscosa. Next base: position 228,579,200 of record CM055121.1, read on the forward strand.
TCCTCTCCCCTGACAGGACGTGGATCTGTGTGTTTACACACACAGATCTACGTCCCTGCTCTGTGAAGAGCAATCGTGGGTGCCCGGCGACCATCGCGGCTGCCGGGCACGCACATTAGGACCACAGTGATGCGGCGAGCGCGGGAAGAATGATGATTTCCGCCCGGAGGGAGGGAGGGTTCCTGCCGCCGTCATTCTACAATACGGGTACTTTGACGCAGTAGTGGGCTTAAGCACTGTATGGCCATATGGTGTTGCAAAATCCCCATATTTTTTGCTTATTTGCTGAATATGTTCAGGTGTTTTAAATAGCCTTGCAGGATTTAAATGTCATTTTTGTATGTGTGCGCTGTAATCTGATTTTTTTCTTCAGGTTGTCAGGTGTGTCACATGACCTGTCATGCTGCAATAAATCCACTACTAACTACCACATGCATGCAATCAGCAATACAAATGAAACTCATGCTTTATTATGCAACAAGTCATGTGTTGGGGAATTCCCATCAGCTGCAGTACAAGCAAAGATACATATTGTTCCAACATTATCAGTGGGAAGTAAAATCAAGCAAAATGTCTGCCTTCTGGGTAATTTGTTTGACATTGGGCCAGTAGTGTAATGGTGTACCAGCTACAAAGCAATTTTTGTAAAGCAAATTTTTTATCTTTATTTTGGATAGAGTCAGAAATGGTTTGCCCTTTATTTCCTGTTCTGTGGACACAATAGGAATCTGGAGGAAATCTCTCCAAAGTAGAGGAAATCTACTCTAAAGCCTCGTACACACGCTCGGACTTCAAACAAACTTTTCTGTGGATTTTTGGCCGAAGGGAGTTAGCCGGGCACACCCATAGCATACACACGCTCGGACTTTTCTGCAAACTTTCCCAAAACTTTTCCAACATCATGTGGTTTTTCTGCTCTTTACCGCCACCCTTTGGTCAACTTCTGCTATTGTTGGTTGATTTTAACATTATTTGTTTTGTCCATCGGACAAAAGTCCGATGGATTTCTGTACACTCGGTCGGACTTTGTTCCATCGGACTTTTGTTGGCCAAAAGTTTGTCCCTTTGCAGACCGAACATTTGTCCGATGAAAACCAAAAAAGTTTGTCCGATGGAGCGTACACACGGTCAGATTTTTTGTCAAACTTGCTCAAAATAAAGTTTGTTTGCAAAAAGTCCGACCGTGTGTACGGGGCTTTAGACAGGTGTCACCGGAACAAGTGGAAGATTTCCCTACTGCCCCCATTTAAGTGACAATGCAAAATTTCGTTTTTTACTTTATTTTTCAGTCAAAGTGATAATGTCCATCAGAACAAACAGAGAGAGTGTGTAACGGCACCCCCAATATAAAGGGGTATAACGCCGTTTACGATGTTCCCTCTCCTAGACACACATCCACTCGCTACCGATATCCACAGCTAAACGACCCTTTCCTATAGGAGCTGACCCCTCTGGAAGAAAACGAGACGCACTCTGTCTTCTTCTGTAGTAGGAATGACTTTATTATTGAGAAACATTGTAACTTTATACACAATTCAATACACAGGATTTGACATGAACAAGGGCCCAGCTCCACCCACACCTCCTAAGACTCAACACCTCATCCTGACGTCTGCTAGGCTTCAAAAGATCCCACCCAATACACATCTTCTCACAAAGGGTTGGCAGCCAGTCTGTCTGGCACTTTACAATACACACAAGGACTTAATCTCTATTCATACCAGACCTTCCCCAGTCATAATGAACAATAGAATGCAAAACAACTTAATTCCTCACAGCAATGATTACTTAACCCCCACATACAGTATACATCCAATCTATATACAATGTATATACAGCCTTAAATATGGCTATCACAGACCATATCGGGGGTTTCTTTTATTCACCCTGTGTCCAAAGTGACCCCACTGTCACACATCTCCCCTTTCGGCAGGGGACTAACAGAGGAGGGGACCCCAGACGGGTTGACTCCGAAGTTAGTCCATAGTTCTATTCCCCCAATGCCGGTATCCACACAGTACCCCAAACAAATTGCTCCAAACAGAGAATCACTTACCCAGCCAACCTCTGCCTCTCTCAGAGAACACACCCGCCGCTGGGGAGAGGCCTGGACTGGCCCTTCTCCCTGGAGTCCTTTCTGCTGCTGGAGAGAAGACAGGGTGACTGGGCTCAGTCCGTCATGCTGTTGGGGATCTGGGTCGACTGCCCGGCCTCCCTGGGGTATACAAGTGGAGACTGAAGTCCCATCCACTTGTGGTAGGTGAAAATCTCCCAGTGCTTGCAAAGCAAGGCTGACATCCTCCTGTCTCAGTGTCACACCATTTTCTGGGGTTGTGTCAGTGAGGACTGAAGTCCCATCCAATACCACAGGAACTCCCTCTTCTGTTAGTTGGGAGCCGAGGCCCGTGGCGCTCGGCTCTGTTGCCAGCTCTTCTGCTGGGTTGCTGTGAGTGGAGACCGCAGTCCCATCCACCGATATCCGCTCAAGTGGCAGTTGTGTGCAGCGGCCAGTAGCATTCTGCCCTGCTGCCAGTGATTCAGCTGGGGGTAAAAGCTTTACCACCTCAGCTTGTTGCTGGGGAGAGGGGCCAACTGCCCCAGCTCCCTGAAACTCCCCAGTGGTTTCCGGTGCTGGGCAGAGGTGGGTATCACTCTGCCCTGTTGCCAGCACTTCTGCTGGGGACTCCGCACCATCTGCTCTGGTTAACTGTTGGGGGGGAAGATGGCCTGCTTCTCCTCCCTGCCTCTCTCGCAACCTCCTTCCGAATTCCTCTTCCATGGCGGCTGGTTCTTTAGGCGTTGTCCCCGATTGCCGTATTTGCGCCATTCTCCACTCATGTTGCCGCTCTAGTTCTCTCTTTTGTCGCTCTCGTTCTCTCTCTTGTCGGGCATCCTGCAGCTGAATGCCTTCAATGGCTTCCTGTATGGCGGTCTCTGATGGGTTAGCCCCATATAATGCCAACCGCTGCCGCACTCGTTGCTGAAACAAATCTTCAACTGACCGGGGTCCTGCATCACCCTTCTTCTGGTTCATCTCGGCTCTCAAGTAGGTCTTTCAGCGTGACTTTCCTGCAGGCTGCATAGCTGGTCCTTCACTGTGGTGGTTTGGAGTGTCCCAGGAACTGGAGAGCAAATCCCACCGCTGCCAACCAATGTAACGGTACCCCCAATATAAAGGGGTATAACGCCGTTTACGATGTTCCCTCTCCTAGACACACATCCACTCGCTACCGATATCCACAGCTAAACGACCCTTTCCTATAGGAGCCGACCCCTCTGGAAGAAAACGAGACGCACTCTGTCTTCTTCTGTAGTAGGAATGACTTTATTATTGAGAAACATTGTAACTTTATACACAATTCAATACACAGGATTTGACATGAACAAGGGCCCAGCTCCACCCACACCTCCTAAGACTCAACACCTCATCCTGACGTCTGCTAGGCTTCAAAAGATCCCACCCAATACTAGTGATGAGCCGAACACCCCCGGGTTCGGTTCGCACCAGAACCCGCGAACGGACCGAAAGTTCGAACGAACATTAGAACCCTATTAAATACAATGGATGCGAACGTTCGAATTCTAAAGTGCTAATTATAACAACTATTATGCATGTTATTGTCATAAATAGGGTTTGGGAACCCGGGTTGTGCACCAGGGGACATGTATCAATGCAAAAAGAAGTTTTAAAAACGGTCGTTTTTCGGGAGCAGTCATTTTAATGATGCATAAAGTGAAAAAAAAAAAGTCAAATATTCCTTTAAATATCGTACCTGGGGGGTGTCTAAAGTATGCCTGTGAAGTGCCACGTGTTTCCCGTGTTTAGAACTGTCCCTGCACAAAATGACACTTCTAAAGGAAAAAAAAGCCATTTAAAACTGCTTGCGGCTTTAATGTAATGTCTGGTCCCGGTAATATGGATGAAATTCTTTAAGAAAAATGGCATAGCTACCCCATGACCCCCCCCCTACCCCAGCCCATTACCAGCCCCTTTGGGTCTTGTATGGATATTAAGGGGAACCCCGCACATAAAATAAAAAAGGCCCTATATACTCTGAACAGCCGTATACAGGCGGTGCATACAAGACAGGGACTGTAGGTTTGTTCTTATGTAGAATGTGTTTGTAATTTTGAACAGGTACATTGTTGAAGTGTAGCTCCAGCCCAAAAATCTATTTTTAAACTTTTTGGGAAACATAGGTAAGGGTTATCACCCCTGTAACATTTGTTTTGCTGTCTGTGCCCCTGTTCAGAACATTTCACCTCACTTTCCGTCCCAATGACAACTGTTTTTGAAATGTGGTGTTTTTCTTGAAACAAGGATTGCTGATAAAGCATCAGTACAGATGAGACCCCTTTCTCCCATATTTATTCTTACAGGAGAGAATTTTCCTTTCTAGGGGTAGATTTCCTCTCACTTCCTGTTGTCTTCTTTCGTTTGCAAGTAGGAGTCGTTTGTAAGTTGGATGTTTGAAAGTAGGGACCTGCCGTATATACTCTGCAGAAATAGGCCCCTTAGTTGTTGGTGTTGGCACAACACTGTAAGCACTCAGTTACTCTTGGTTGGTGCTGGAACGCCCTGCTGTCAACTATTATATCAGGAATTTTAATTACATATAATTGTTGAACAGTGGTAGTAAAAATTGGGGCTTTGATGGTGGTGCTGGTGCCACAACACTGTAAGCCCTGACAGTTACTCTTGGTGGGTGCAGCAATGGGCCCTGCTGTGAATTATTAGATCAAGAATTGTAATTACATGCCCCTTTTGAACAGGGGCTGAAAAATTGGGCCTTTCGTGGTGGTGGTGGTGGTGGCGTTGCCACAAGACTGTAAGCCCTCAGAGTTACTCTTGGTGGGTGCAGCAATGGACCCTGCTGTGAATTATTAGATCAAGAATTGTAATTGCATGCCCCTGTTGAACAGGGGCTGAAAAATTGGGCCTTAGGCACTGGTGGCACAACACTACAACCCCTCACAGATACTGTACTTGGAGCACAGCAATGAGCCCTGTTGCAAAGTATTGCTTCAAAAATTGTAATGACACGCCCCTGTTAAACAGGGGCTGAAAAATTGGGCCTTAGGCACTGGTGCCACAACACTCCAACCCCTCACAGATACTGTACTTGGAGCACAGCAATGAGCCCTATGGCAAATTATTGCTAAAAAAATTGTAATTACACGCCCCTGTAAAACAGGGGCTGAAAAATTGGGCCTTAGCCACTGGTGGCGGCACCCATAAACAAAAATGATCTTCCAAGCTATCATCATCAATCGTATCATTGAGGACTCGGAGGAGGAGGATAGCCAGTCAACATAACAGCACAGGCACTCAGCATCAGCATCAGTCTTGAAGGGATGTGACATGTTAAAATCAATTAGTCTGTTATATCAGCATCAGGTGTGTGGTAGCTGGTGGTGATCCAAGACTGGTTCATCTTGATGAAAGTCAGTCGATCAACCGAGTCGGTGGACAGGCGCACCCTGTGATCCGTGACAAATCCTCCAGCAGCACTGAATGTGCGTTCCGAAAGAACGCTGGATGCAGGACAGGCCAGTAGCTCAATTGCATACTGTGCAAGCTCTGGCCAGTGATCCATCCTCAAGACCCAGTAAGCCAGAGGATTTTCGGTGGGAAAGGTGTCCAAGTCTGAGCTTGCCCCTAGATATTCCTGCACCATGTTTATCAGACGCTGGCGATGGTTGCTGGAACCGATCATACTTTGGGGCTGCGGACTAAAGAATTGTCTGAACGCATCGGTCAGACGGCCACCTTCCCCACCGCTCCTTCTTTGACTGGCCGAAGCCTCAGCAACTCGTTGTCCAGGACCAGGAGTTTGTAACCTCCCAGTCTCTGGGAACGCGTTGCACAGACCTTTCTGCAAGGCCTCCCGGAGTTGTCTCATCCTCTGCTCCCTCTGCGACGGTAACATAAGGTCCGCAACCTTACCCTTGTACCGTGGATCAAGGAGAGTGGCCAGCCAGTAATGGTCCCTCTCCTTGATCCGAAGAATACGAGGATCCTTCCGCAGACTTTGCAGGATCAGGGAGGCCATGCAGCGTAGGTTTGCTGAGGCATTCGCTCCGGAGTCCTCTGGGTCACTAAGGACGACATGATCCGCAGCCACCTCCTCCCAGCCACGTACAAGTCCACTGGTTTCTTGGGACTGTAAATCATCCCTAAAAGACTGCTGCTGATGATGCTGAGTGCCAGCCTCCACCTCCATGCTGACACAATCCTCCTCCTCCTCCTCCTCCTCCTCCTCCTCTTCCTGTGCGATGGGTGGGACAGAAGGAACACTGTCTGGGTAAAGGGGGCCTTGAGAGGCAAGGAAGTCCTCCTCTTCCTGCCTCTGTTCTGCCTCAAGTGCCCTGTCCATTATTCCACGCAGCGTGTGCTCCAACAGGTGGACAAGAGGTACAGTGTCACTGATGCATGCACTGTCACTGCTCACCATCCTCGTGGCCTCCTCAAATGGTGCCAGGACAGTGCATGCATCCCTGATCATGCCCCACTGGCGTGGAGAAAAAAAACCAAGCTCCCCTGACCCTGTCCTGGTGCCGTAGTCGCACAGGTACTCATTGATGGCCCTCTGCTGCGTGTGCAGCCGCTGCAGCATGGCCAACGTTGAGTTCCACCTGGTGGGCATGTCACATATAAGGCGGTTCTTGGGCAGGTTCAACTCCTTTTGCAGCTCAGCCAGGCGAGCACTGGCATTATAAGATCTGCGGAAATGCACACAGACTTTCCTGGCCTGCCTCAGGACATCCTGTAAGCCCGGGTACCTGCCCAAGAACCGCTGCACCACCAGGTTAAGGACGTGAGCCACACAGGGCACATGGGTCAGTTGTCCCTGTCGGAGGGCGGAGAGGAGGTTGGTGCCATTGTCGCAAACCACCATTCCTGGCTTAAGCTGGCGTGGCGTCAACCACCTCTCGGCCTGGCCCTGCAGAGCAGACAGGACCTCTGCCCCAGTGTGGCTTCTGTCCCCCAAACACACCAGCGCAAGCACGGCATGGCATCTTTTTGCCTGCGTACTTGCGTAGCCCCGTGAACGGCTACGGAGCACCGCTGGTTCATAGGACAAACCACAGGAAGAGGCCATGGAGGAAGAAGAAGAGGAGGGGGTGGAGGAGAGAGGTGTGTCACAACCAGTAGTAGCATTTTGGAGGCGTGGCGGTGGGACAACCTCCAACACTACTGCACCTTGTCCTGCATCCTTCCCAGCTGCCAAAAGAGTGACCCAATGGGCCGTGAAAGAAAGGTAACGTCCCTGTCCATGCCTGCTGGACCATGAGTCAGCGGTAATATGCACCTTACCGCTGACCGCCCTGTCCAGCGAGGCCAAGACATTGCCTTCCACATGCCGGTAGAGAGCCGGAATAGCCTTCCGTGAGAAAAAGTGGCGTTTGGGAACCTGCCACTGAGGAACCGCACATTGCACAAACTCACGGAAGGGGGCCGAGTCTACCAACTGAAAAGGCAGCAGTTGAAGCGCTAGCAATTTAGCCAAGCTAGCATTCAACCGCTGGGCATGTGGATGGCTGGGAGTGAACTTCTTTCGACGGTCCAGCAGCTGGGGCAGGGAAATTTGCCTGCTAGAATCGGACGTCGGTGTACTGCTAGCAGAGTGGCCGCAAGTACTTGGCTGTGACACACCTAATTCTACACCTTCATTCCTCTCAGTGCATGTTTCAGAGAGGACTGAAGTTATAGTGGGGTTGGAGATCCCAGCTGATGCGGTGCAAGGAGAGGTCCGCTTTGTTCTTTGGTGTGGGTCTTTGAGGTAGGCTTGCCAACGAGCTGCATGGCAGGTCAACATATGTCTGGTCAGGCATGTGGTACCCAAGCGGCTGATGTTTTGGCCACGCGATATACGCTTGAGACATATGTTGCAAACAGCAGCTGTGCGATCTGATGCACTAGCCTCAAAAAAGGCCCACACCAAAGAACTTTTTGAATGACGGGCAGAGGCAGCGCCCTGCACAGGCGGAGCTCTGCGGTGTGATTCCGTCGGTGTACTGCCCTTACGCTGGCCACCAAAGGGCATCCTGCCTCGTTGGAGATGTGCCTCCTCCTCATCCTCCTCCTCCTCCTCTCTCCTATTAGGCACCCACGTGGAGTCAGTGACCTCATCATCCCCTCCCTCCTCATCACTGGAGCCAATCTGGCAGTATGCTGCAGCTGCTGGAACATGACTGCCAGATTGGTGTCCTTCTTGAGCATCCCCTCTGTCTGCTCTCACGCTACTGCCTTCCTCTAGCTGGGTTTCATCATCAGACCCTTCGAAACGCTGGGCATCCTCCTGGAGCATGTACCCAACACTGTGCTGAAACAGTTCGGGGGACTCCTCAGGAGGAGGACATGGTGGGTCTAGGGAAGGAGTGACTGATGATTTGTCTGACATTGATACCAGGGAAGACGACGCTTTGGCAGCTGCTTTTCCAGTACCCTGAGCCTGGGTGAGAGAGGATGAGGAGGAGGAGGAGGGCTTGGTCATCCACTCTACCAAGTCTTCGGCATGATGTGGCTCAACATGTCCAGCTGCCGAAAAGAAGGACAAGCGTGTCCCATGGCCATGTGCTGATGACAATGCACCGCGTCCACGACCAGCACTGTTGCCCCCAGACACAGAGCCTGCTTGCCCTCTTTTATTGCCTCCTGACTGTCTGCCTCTCCTTGTTTGCCTTCCAGACATTCTAATAGATGGCCTGCAGGGAGATGGGAAAAAAGCAATAAGGGCTACCTTCAGGTGTCCTTCTCTGTCCCTTGAAACAAGGACTTTCACAGTGAAAGAAACTGACACTCTCCCTACCTACAGTTTTCTGTCCCTAGAATAAATGTTTTTTTTAAGCACAATATAGCACAAGGACAATTCACTCACTGTCCTTACAGGTCCCTGGAAACAAGGACTTGCAGAGTGAAAGAAAAAAAACACTCTCCCTACCTACAGTTTTCTGTCCCTAGAAAAAATGTTTTTTTTAATCACAATATAGCACAAGAACAATTCACTCACTGTCCTTACAGGTCCCTGGAAACAAGGACTTGCAGAGTGAAATAAACTGACACTCTCCCTACCTACAGTTTTCTGTCCCTAGAAAAAATGTTTTTTTTAATCACAATATAGCACAAGGACAATTCACTCACTGTCCTTCCAGGTCCCTGGAAACAAGGACTTGCAGAGTGAAAGAAAAAAAACACTCTCCCTACCTACAGTTTTCTGTCCCTAGAAAAAATGTTTTTTTTAATCACAATATAGCACAAGGACAATTCACTCACTGTCCTTACAGGTCCCTGGAAACAAGGACTTGCAGAGTGAAATAAACTGACACTCTCCCTACCTACAGTTTTCTGTCCCTAGAATAAATGTTTTTTTTAATCACAATATAGCACAAGGACAATTCACTCACTGTCCTTACAGGTCCCTGGAAACAAGGACTTGCAGAGTGAAAGAAAATAAACACTCTCCCTACCTACAGTTTTCTGTCCCTAGAAAAAATGTTTTTTTTAATCACAATATAGCACAAGGACAATTCACTCACTGTCCTTCCAGGTCCCTGGAAACAAGGACTTGCAGAGTGAAAGAAAAAAAACACTCTCCCTACCTACAGTTTTCTGTCCCTAGAAAAAATGTTTTTTTTAATCACAATATAGCACAAGGACAATTCACTCACTGTCCTTACAGGTCCCTGGAAACAAGGACTTGCAGAGTGAAATAAACTGACACTCTCCCTACCTACAGTTTTCTGTCCCTAGAATAAATGTTTTTTTTAATCACAATATAGCACAAGGACAATTCACTCACTGTCCTTACAGGTCCCTGGAAACAAGGACTTGCAGAGTGAAAGAAAATAAACACTCTCCCTACCTACAGTTTTCTGTCCCTAGAATAAATGTTTTTTTTAATCACAATATAGCACAAGGACAATTCACTCACTGTCCTTCCAGGTCCCTGGAAACAAGGACTTGCAGAGTGAAAGAAAAAAAACACTCTCCCTACCTACAGTTTTCTGTCCCTAGAAAAAATGTTTTTTTTAATCACAATATAGCACAAGGACAATTCACTCACTGTCCTTACAGGTCCCTGGAAACAAGGACTTGCAGAGTGAAAGAAAAAAAACACTCTCCCTACCTACAGTTTTCTGTCCCTAGAAAATTTTTTTTTTTTAATCACAATATAGCACAAGGACAATTCACTCACTGTCCTTCCAGGTCCCTGGAAACAAGGACTTGCAGAGTGAAAGAAAAAAAACACTTTCCCTACCTACAGTTTTCTGTCCCTAGAAAAAATGTTTTTTTTAATCACAATATAGCACAAGGACAATTCACTCACTGTCCTTCCAGGTCCCTGGAAACAAGGACTTGCAGAGTGAAAGAAAAAAAACACTCTCCCTACCTACAGTTTTCTGTCCCTAGAAAAAATGTTTTTTTTAATCACAATATAGCACAAGGACAATTCACTCACTGTCCTTACAGGTCCCTGGAAACAAGGACTTGCAGAGTGAAAGAAAAAAAACACTCTCCCTACCTACAGTTTTCTGTCCCTAGAAAAAATGTTTTTTTTAATCACAATATAGCACAAGGACAATTCACTCACTGTCCTTACAGGTCCCTGGAAACAAGGACTTGCAGAGTGAAATAAACTGACACTCTCCCTACCTACAGTTTTCTGTCCCTAGAATAAATGTTTTTTTTAAGCACAATATAGCACAAGGACAATTCACTCACTGTCCTTCCAGGTCCCTGGAAACAAGGACTTGCAGAGTGAAAGAAAAAAAACACTCTCCCTACCTACAGTTTTCTGTCCCTAGAAAAAATGTTTTTTTTAATCACAATATAGCACAAGGACAATTCACTCACTGTCCTTACAGGTCCCTGGAAACAAGGACTTGCAGAGTGAAAGAAACTGACACTCTCCCTACCTACAGTTTTCTGTCCCTAGAATAAATGTTTTTTTAAGCACAATATAGCACAAGGACAATTCACTCACTGTCCTTCCAGGTCCCTGGAAACAAGGACTTGCAGAGTGAAAGAAACTGACACTGTCCCTACCTACAGTTTTCTGTCCCTAGAATAAATGTTTTTTTTAAGCACACTATAGCACAAGCACAAAACACACTGACACTCTCCCTACCTATCCTTCTCTTTCCCTAAACTAAAGGAATCCAGGTTAAGCAAGAAAGAAATAACAGTCACTGTCCCTGCCTATGCTGCTCTATCCCTGCTCCGGAACACACTACACTAGGCCGCCGTGCTGGCGGCCTTTTATAGTGTGGGGCGTGTACTAAACACCCTCAGCAATAATTGGCCACAGGCATCCTGCCTGTGGCCAATCATTGCTCTCCTCGCTGCCGGCGCTGTGATTGGCCAAGCATGCGGGGTCACAGTGCATGCTTGGCCAATCACAGCGCCTGGATGACACTGCGATGGCGTAGTGCATTGTGGGCCGTTCGCGTCACTCGAATTTGGCGCGAACGGCCCAAATCGTTCGATCTTCGTCGAACGATCGAACAGCCGATGTTCGAGTCGAACGTATGTTCGACTCGAACACGAAGCTCATCCCTACCCAATACACATCTTCTCACAAAGGGTTGGCAGCCAGTCTGTCTGGCACTTTACAATACACACAAGGACTTAATCTCTATTCATACCAGACCATCCCCAGTCATAATGAACAATAGAATGCAAAACAACTTAATTCCTCACAGCAATGATTACTTAACCCCCACATACAGTATACATCCAATCTATATACAATGTATATACAGCCTTGAATATGGCTATCACAGACCATATCGGGGGTTTCTTTTATTCACCCTGTGTCCAAAGTGACCCCACTGTCACAGAGTGTATCTCCCCTGGGAGGACAGAATGCAGTAAAAATATGACAGGGGTTCTACACCTCTCACCACTCAAAATAAAAAAATATATATTTTTGGCTTTAACCACTTCAGCCCGGAAGAATTGGCTACCCAATGACCGCGTCGCTTTAACTGGCAATTCCGCGGTCGTGCGACATTGTACCCAAACCAAATTGACGTCCTTTTTTTCCCACAAATAGAGCTTTCTTTTGGTGGTATTTGATCATCTCTGCAATTGTTATTTTTTGCACTATAAACAAAAAAAGAACGACAATTTTGAAAAAAAACACAATATTTTGTACTTTTTGCTATGATAAATATTCACAATTTTCTTTTAAAAAAGCAAATTTTTCCTCAGTTTAGGCCGATACGTATTCTTCTACATATTTTGTTAAAAAAATTGCAATAAGCGTATATTGATTGGTTTGCGCAAAAGTTATAGCATCTACAATATAGGGGATAGATTTATAGCATTTTTATTATTATTATATTTTTTACTAGTAATGGTGGTGATCTGCGATTTTTATCGGGACTGCAACATTATGGCGGACACATCAGACACTTTTGACACATTTTTGGGACCATTGTCATTTATACAGCGATCAGTGCTATAAAAATGCACTGATTACTGTATACATGACACTGGCAGGGAAGGGGTTAACACTAGGGGGTGATCAAGGGGTTAAATGTGTTCCCTCATGTGTGTTCTAACTGTAGGGGGGATGGGACTGACTAGGGGAAGAGAGAGATCGGTGACCATACATTGTATGAACACACGATCAGTCTCTTTGCCTGTGAGAGAGCCAGAATGTGTGTTTACACACACACATCCCCATTCTCAAACGAGCAATCGCGGGTGCCCGGCGGTCATCGCGACAGCCGGGCACTCGCATTGGTTCCGGGGACACGCTTCGGGCACCCGTGTTCGCCGCCAGAGGCATCCTAAAGAGCCGACGTACAGCTACGACGGCTCGCGCAGGGGGCCAGCCTGCCGCAGTATAACTGCGGCTGATCCGGAAGCGGTTAAATATACTTTATGTTTAAAGGGTAACTCCACTTCCGTAAAAAAAAATAGGAAATAAAAAAAATAATAATATAGCGCATGTAATTTCGACACTAATCATATTGTAATTGAATGTTATTAAAAATGACCTTTCCTTTTCAATCTGCAGCCACTGTAATTTTCTGAGAATACATTGCAATATGGCTACCTGGAGTTGTTATGTACACAGTGTGTGTGCTGACCACTCCCCAGAAACATCATTTCCTGCTTGTGTGATTGGTTCAGCAATTTTCCCAGAAGTCTGCCTAAGATACAAATCAGATTTCAGGCATCTCTTGCAACAAAAATGACGTTTTTTGAGAGATAGGCCTCGTACACACGACCGATTTTCTCGTCGTAAAAAACACGTCGTTTTTTTCGACGAGATTCTTGTTAAGCTTGTCGATTTTCTCGTCAAGCTTTCTATGCATACACACTGTCATTTCCCAATTTCCTCGTTGTTCTCTGCGCTCACGTCCAGCACGTACGACGGCACTATAAAGGGGAAGATCTTTTTTCTTGGCGCCACCCCTTGGGCTGCTTTTGCTGATCTCGTGTTACCGCGTGTGAAGTAAAAGTTTGGGAAGAGACGATTCGCGCTTTTCAGTCTTCGTACTTTTCAGATCGTTTTCTGCCGTTCAGTTTGTGCTTGTGGGTTCGTATCTTGACTTTCAGGGCGTCTAGGCAGGTCGTATCTGTTTTACAGTGCGTTCTTGCCTGTTCGTTTCTGATTTTCAGTTCGTTATTCATAGGCCTTGCTGTTCTAAAGTGCGTTCTGTACGTTCTGATTAGACGACCGTTTCCTAGCCATGTTGCCTGGACGTTCTCGTCGTCGAGTTCGTGCTGTGCGTGCGCTTGGTGTTGGTCTGCTTGTTTTGGACCAAGACCAGTCCATGAATGGTGTGAGGAGGAGTTCATGGACCAAGAATTGGTTGCTCCAGCGGGACCAATTCTGCCACATGCCTCTGCTGCGGGAGATCGTCGAGAATAATCCTGAGGACTACAGGAATTTTCTGAGGATGTCTGACCCCGTTTTTCAGGAACTGTTGGCTTTGGTGTCCCCCTATATTACCAGGAAGGACACCGTTATGCGGGAAGCCATCAGTGCTGAGCAGAGGCTCATCGCCACGTTGCGTTACCTGGCGACAGGGAGAAGTCTTCAGGACTTGAAGTTCACCACAGGCATCTCCCCCCAGGCTCTGGGCCTCATAATCCCAGACACCTGTTCTGCCATCATCCAAGTCCTGCAGGAGGACTATATTAGGGTAAGTTTTCTCCCTTAACATCACATTTTAGGTATTACATGTATGCTAATGTATTGTATTTCTTTCATCCTTCCCTAATTACCATGATTGTAATATGCTGAGAATGTCCCCTTTGTCCCCATGCATGTTGAAAGCTTTAGATTGCCCCTTTTTTCTCCTCCCTAAATATTTCCCTTCACTAACTTTTCCAGCAGGGGCGCCTGTTGCTCCAAATGTTGGGGGGTTCAAAACCCAATTTAGGAAATAAACTTCATCCTTTTTTGCTCTGTTGCCTAATAAACGCCCCCAGTTGTCCCCTCCAATGCAGCCATTTTGTTCCCTCAAATGCAGCCATTTAGTCCCCTCTAATGCAGCCAGTTTCCCCCCAGCCCTGCACTTACCTTCTTGTGGTCAGCGCCATCCTTCTTCTGTCCTTGATGTCTTCTCCTTCCCTTCATGTTGCATCAGCCAATCATGTTACCATTAAACAGACTTGGTGAACATGATTGGCAGAGCAGCCTGTCAGTGTTTACACAAGGAATGCCCCCCTCCTTGCGTCCCCGATTTTTCTTTGAGGAAGCCAATTACATCCCTCAGGTTGTAATTTGCAAGACTATTTTAATACCTGTTTCTGCTCTGCAATTTTAACCCCCTAAATGCCGCAATGATTCATATGTCGGTCGCTTTACAAGAGGCCATCCACCTGAATAGTGTGCGGCATAGACAATACATAGGTTCATGCAACGCATTAACCTATGTATTGTTCTGAGTGATGGGCACAGGAGAGAGGGGACAGTGCTCCAGTGCCCAGTCTGGACACACCGCCACTGCAATGCTATCCTGTGGCCAAACACATCTCCCCCCCCCCCAAAATAATTTAGTAATGGCCCATCAGAGGGGGTGATGAATATGATAAATGAGCCTTCCATTATACTTTTTTTACACACCTTAATAAACGTATAATTAGATTGATGTTGGTCTCTAATTTTTTGGGATAGAATTTCCTTGTAATGTATGCCTTTGTTTTTCTAATATTATTTCATCTTGTTTCACTCCACAGCTTCCTTCCACGCCACAGGAATGGCAGACTGTGGCATCGGAGTTTGCCACGCGGTGGGACTTCCCCAACTGCGGTGGTGCCATAGACGGGAAGCACGTCCGCATCGTGCCGCCACCCCGTTCTGGGTCCTACTACTACAACTACAAGGGGTTTCATAGCATTGTGCTGATGGCGGTGGTGTCAGCACGGTATGAATTCCTCTATGTTGATGTAGGGAAGAATGGCCGGATGTCCGATGGGGGATCCTTCATCCAGACGGAGTTTGCCCTCCGTCTCCAGAGTGACGACCTTGCATTGCCACCGGATGCAGGGAATATTGAAGGACTCCCCTTTGTTTTCTTGGCTGATGAAGCCTTCGGACTCGGACGGCATCTTATGAGGCCATTTCCACAGAGGACCCTGACCCCAGAGAAGAGTGTGTTCAATTACCGGCTGGCCAGGGCCCGAAGAGTCGTTGAAAATGCCTTCGGCATAATGGCCAGCCGGTTCCGCCTTTTTATGACTTCCATCCACTTGGCGGACTACAAAATAAACTATGTAGTGTTATGCTGCTGTGTGCTACACAACTTTCTGAGCCAAAAATCAAATTCCTATATGGCCTCAGTTTTGCCAGAGGCTGGACTTTCCCCTGCAAATCCCCTTCCGGGCCTGGAATCTGCCCGTCTTGGCTTGCCCCCCCAAAATGCCCGTGTGGTTCGGGACAAATACATGGAGTATTTCACGGGTAGGGGGGCAATTCCTATGCCAGCCTATGTCTAAGTATCCCAATAAAAATCTTGTTTAAACCTTTAATTATTTGTTATTTCCTGCATTTGTAGTGGCAAGTGTATTTTACTTTAATAAATAACAACCATTTCACTATGTTACCTTACAAAAGAACCAAATAAGCTTAGAGAGTATTATAAAAAGAAGCTACACGTTGTTTGTGGTCAAATATTTTACTCTGTGCACATTCTCTTCATTTTTTTTTTTTTTTTTTACTTTGGGGTTGGCCTGGCCACAACCCGGCAATTTTTGGCTTATGAAAATACAAAAATATCACTTGCATTTCAAAAATTACAACATTGGATACCTCTGAGCAATCGGAGACATTCACTTACACAAACTATGTCTCTATGTGCCCGTCCTAATATGGGGTCCCGCCACCCCTTGCCTAGCCAAATATTGAATATGCACACATTTTAAATTTTTTTCATATAGGAAGTTTACAATCCTGATCCCTATTGTCAACATGTGCTATCTGCCATCAGGGGTGATCAATGGACGTGTTTTGGGGGTGCATCCCCTTCCTCAGTTCACCGACTTTTGATACGAGGAAGGGGTTGCACCCACAAAAGACGTACATGGATATCCCCTGATGGCAGATAGCACATGTTCACACACTGTATGCATATTCAATTTTTGGCTGGTTTGTTTCTCAAAAAATTAGAAAAAAATATAAAAACAAACATGTAAAAACAAATGTGTTTGGATGGCTTATTGAATTCTCCCCAAAACATCGAGAATGTCTTTAAATGTTTGTTCCATCACATGGATTCTTTGTTTAATTAGGTCCAGTTCCGTGCTACATTCCATCACTTGCTGGATGAGGCGGAGGGCACTGTCAGCAGAGAACCGTGTGCTATCCTTCACAACATTTACATCCCCTAAAAACCCCCAAAAAAATAAAATAAAACTCTGCAGGCCTACCTCGCTTACCTTAAGCTGTGGTGTCAGATACTGACCTGTTGTGGTGACCAGATCCACAACGTCATCCACCTCTCCTTCCTGCACTTCTCCTTCCTCCACCTCAACTTCCTGCACATCTTTCGGTTGTGGGTCTTTGGGAGTTTGGTGTTGTTTGGAAGTTGTGGGGTGCATGTGCTCCCTGGAGTGTCCTCCTCCCAGTCTTCTCTCCCCTATGAGAATAAAACCAAAGGTCTATTTATCACACTGTAAATCTCCTTGTTAAACTAAAAAAAGAATAAATTGTTTGGAAGTGGGGTACAAGTGTGTGTTTGTGCGGAATTTAAAGAAGAATGCATTATTTATGACCCCAAATATGTTTAGTATTCACATTTGGATGTAATTTTTTGGACATGGAGGCACCACAAAAAAACTCTGATGCACCTGTGTGGGACACCCAAAAAAGGCGGGTCTGTTGGCCCACACTATAGTGCTCCAAAGTACAGATGTGGAAGCAGCTGCTGAGTGTCCTCTCCTTTACACTGATAAAAGTTTGCATTTCATTCTCTTTACAAACACATCATCTAGACTAAAAAATTATCCACAATACTTGATCAAAAATGGCAGATGTCTAATTACTTTTGTGGCTCTTAAATAAGCCAAAACCGCGGATAGTGGCCGAACGAAGTGTCGGTAACGTAACGAACGATTACTGTGCCCAACCTAGTTCAAAATATTACATTTTGGAAGGGAGTCCAATATGATAAAAAAAAAAAAAA
The DNA here is from genome assembly GCA_029206835.1 of Rana muscosa. Taxonomy (NCBI): domain Eukaryota; kingdom Metazoa; phylum Chordata; class Amphibia; order Anura; family Ranidae; genus Rana; species Rana muscosa. The sequence continues at coordinate 228,596,849 of CM055121.1, forward strand.
ACATGTCAGTTTCTAAAAATATTAATAGCAGAAACGTCGTCATTTTACTTACTTTTAGCGAGCATCCTCTTTATGATCCTCAACTGGTCTGGCTCCCTCAGTTTGAGGTCTAACCACCTCTTTCTGAGCTGCTCATTTGAGCGTTTCACCCCGAACTTCGCCCTCAGACTCTTCACAACTTTAGTGAGGATTTTGGCCTTCCTTCTATTTGGTTTGCTATACGGCCCATGCTTGGCATCATAATCAGCCTTGAGCAAGATGTCCACCATCTCCGCCATCTCCGCCAAAGACATATTCGATGCCTTGAATCTCCTCCTTGATCGTGACGTGTCCTCGGTCTCCGGGCTTGTCTCCTCGCTAGTTGCGGAATTATCAGACACCTGCTGTAACTCCGCCATATCTGTCTGCGCGCCGAAAGAGAAGGGGCGGGGAAAAGATGTAAGTTAGAACGTCATGGGCGGGCGACGTGTGCGGAGCGACGTGTTCGAATTTTGACGCATGCGTGGTGTGTATATAGCAAACACACATGTGACTATAGTACGTTCGGTGTGCGGAGAGAGGAGTTCAAGTGACGGACGTGCGAACAAAGGTATGTGATTTTGTGACTTGTAAAAATTGTTAGTCTATACTGTCTTGAGATTGTTGGAGGATATATATGGTGACTAGGATGTGAAGGAGGTTAGACTGTTTGCCTCACATTATTTTAATATAATTTATTTTACTTGCAGATACAATATGAATGTCTTTATTAGCGACAAAGAGTTCCTGGCGGAATTTATTGACCGGGTAAGGGAGCTGCCGGCTCTGTGGGAGACGAAAAACCCCATCCATAAAAAAAAGGGGCGAGAAAAGCAGCGCTGGAGAAGCTGCTCCCATTTGTGCATACCAAGGTGCCCACAGCCACAGCAAAACAAGTGGACACTAAAATTGGGAGCTTGAGAGGTACCTACAGGACTGAACGCTCTAAGGTGCTGGCTTCTCAGAGGTCAGGAGTAGTGATGAGCCGAACACCCCCGGGTTCGGTTCGCACCAGAACCCGCGAACGGACCGAAAGTTCGAACGAACATTAGAACCCTATTAAATACAATGGATGCGAACGTTCGAATTCTAAAGTGCTAATTATAACAACTATTATGCATGTTATTGTCCTAAAAAGGGTTTGGGAACCCGGGTTCTGCACCAGGGGACATGTATCAATGCAAAAAGAAGTTTTAAAAACGGTCGTTTTTCGGGAGCAGTCATTTTAATGATGCATAAAGTGAAAAAAAAAAAGTCAAATATTCCTTTAAATATCGTACCTGGGGGGTGTCTAAAGTATGCCTGTGAAGTGCCACGTGTTTCCCGTGTTTAGAACTGTCCCTGCACAAAATGACACTTCTAAAGGAAAAAAAAGCCATTTAAAACTGCTTGCGGCTTTAATGTAATGTCTGGTCCCGGTAATATGGATGAAATTCTTTAAGAAAAATGGCATAGCTACCCCATGACCCCCCCCCTACCCCAGCCCATTACCAGCCCCTTTGGGTCTTGTATGGATATTAAGGGGAACCCCGCACATAAAATAAAAAAGGCCCTATATACTCTGAACAGCCCTATACAGGCGGTGCATACAAGACAGGGACTGTAGGTTTGTTCTTATGTAGAGTCTGTTTGTAATTTTGAACAGGTACATTGTTGAAGTGTAGCTCCAGACCAAAAATCTATTTTTAAACTTTTTGGAACACATAGGTAAGGGTTATCACCCCTGTAACATTTGTTTTGCTGTCTGTGCCCCTGTTCAGAACATTTCACCTCACTTTCCGTCCCAATGACAACTCTTTTTGAAATGTGGTCTTTTTCTTGAAACAAGGATTGCTGATAAAGCATCAGTACAGAGGAGACACCTTTCTCCCATATTTATTCTTACAGGAGAGAATTTTCCTTCCTAGTGGTAGATTTCCTCTCACTTCCTGTTGTCTTCTTGCGTTTGCAAGTAGGAGTCGTTTGTAAGTTGGATGTTTGAAAGTAGGGACCTGCCGTATATACTCTGCAGAAATAGGCCCCTTAGTTGTTGGTGTTGGCACAACACTGTAAGCACTCACAGTTACTCTTGGTTGGTGCTGGAACGCCCTGCTGTCAACTATTATATCAGGAATTTTAATTACATATAATTGTTGAACAGTGGTAGTAAAAATTGGGCCTTTGATGGTGGTGCTGGTGCCACAACACTGTAAGCCCTGACAGTTACTCTTGGTGGGTGCAGCAATGGGCCCTGCTGTGAATTATTAGATCAAGAATTGTAATTACATGCCCCTGTTGAACAGGGGCTGAAAAATTGGGCCTTAGGCACTGGTGGCACAACACTGCAACCCCTCACAGATACTGTACTTGGAGCACAGCAATGAGCCCTGTTGCAAAGTATTGCTTCAAAAATTGTAATGACACGCCCCTGTTAAACAGGGGCTGAAAAATTGGGCCTTAGGCACTGGTGGCACAACACTGCAACTCCTCACAGATACTGTACTTGGAGCACAGCAATGAGCCCTGTTGCAAAGTATTGCTTCAAAAATTGTAATGACACGCCCCTGTTAAACAGGGGCTGAAAAATTGGGCCTTAGGCACTGGTGGCACAACACTGCAACTCCTCACAGATACTGTACTTGGAGCACAGCAATGAGCCCTGTTGCAAAGTATTGCTTCAAAAATTGTAATTACACGCCCCTGTTAAACAGGGGCTGAAAAATTGGGCGTTAGGCACTGGTGGCGGCACCCATAAACAAAAATGATCTTACAAGCTATCATCATCAATCGTATCATTGAGGACTCGGAGGAGGAGGATAGCCAGTCAACATAACAGCACAGGCACTCAGCATCAGCATCAGTCTTGAAGGGATGTGACATGTTAAAATCAATTAGTCTGTTATATCAGCATCAGGTGTGTGGTAGCTGGTGGTGATCCAAGACTGGTTCATCTTGATGAAAGTCAGTCGATCAACCGAGTCGGTGGACAGGCGCACCCTGTGATCCGTGACAAATCCTCCAGCAGCACTGAATGTGCGTTCCGAAAGAACGCTGGATGCAGGACAGGCCAGTAGCTCAATTGCATACTGTGCAAGCTCTGGCCAGTGATCCATCCTCAAGACCCAGTAAGCCAGAGGATTTTCGGTGGGGAAGGTGTCCAAGTCTGACCTTGCCCCTAGATATTCCTGCACCATGTTTATCAGACGCTGGCGATGGTTGCTGGAACCGATCATACTTTGGGGCTGCGGACTAAAGAATTGTCTGAACGCATCGGTCAGACGGCCACCTTCCCCACCGCTCCTTCTTTGACTGGCCGAAGCCTCAGCAACTCGTTGTCCAGGACCAGGAGTTTGCAACCTCCCAGTCTCTGGGAACGCGTTGCACAGACCTTTCTGCAAGGCCTCCCGGAGTTGTCTCATCCTCTGCTCCCTCTGCGACGGTAACATAAGGTCCGCAACCTTACCCTTGTACCGTGGATCAAGGAGAGTGGCCAGCCAGTAATGGTCCCTCTCCTTGATCCGAAGAATACGAGGATCCTTCCGCAGACTTTGCAGGATCAGGGAGGCCATGCAGCGTAGGTTTGCTGAGGCATTCGCTCCGGAGTCCTCTGGGTCACTAAGGACGACATGATCCGCAGCCACCTCCTCCCAGCCACGTACAAGTCCACTGGTTTCTTGGGACTGTAAATCATCCCTAAAAGACTGCTGCTGATGATGCTGAGTGCCAGCCTCCACCTCCATGCTGACACAATCCTCCTCCTCCTCCTCCTCCTCCTCCTCCTCTTCCTGTGCGATGGGTGGGACAGAAGGAACACTGTCTGGGTAAAGGGGGCCTTGAGAGGCAAGGAAGTCCTCCTCTTCCTGCCTCTGTTCTGCCTCAAGTGCCCTGTCCATTATTCCACGCAGCGTGTGCTCCAACAGGTGGACAAGAGGTACAGTGTCACTGATGCATGCACTGTCACTGCTCACCATCCTCGTGGCCTCCTCAAATGGTGCCAGGACAGTGCATGCATCCCTGATCATGCCCCACTGGCGTGGAGAAAAAAAACCAAGCTCCCCTGACCCTGTCCTGGTGCCGTAGTCGCACAGGTACTCATTGATGGCCCTCTGCTGCGTGTGCAGCCGCTGCAGCATGGCCAACGTTGAGTTCCACCTGGTGGGCATGTCACATATAAGGCGGTTCTTGGGCAGGTTCAACTCCTTTTGCAGCTCAGCCAGGCGAGCACTGGCATTATAAGATCTGCGGAAATGCACACAGACTTTCCTGGCCTGCCTCAGGACATCCTGTAAGCCCGGGTACCTGCCCAAGAAGCGCTGCACCACCAGGTTAAGGACGTGAGCCACACAGGGCACATGGGTCAGTTGTCCCTGTCGGAGGGCGGAGAGGAGGTTGGTGCCATTGTCGCAAACCACCATTCCTGGCTTAAGCTGGCGTGGCGTCAACCACCTCTCGGCCTGGCCCTGCAGAGCAGACAGGACCTCTGCCCCAGTGTGGCTTCTGTCCCCCAAACACACCAGCGCAAGCACGGCATGGCATCTTTTTGCCTGCGTACTTGCGTAGCCCCGTGAACGGCTACGGAGCACCGCTGGTTCATAGGACAAACCACAGGAAGAGGCCATGGAGGAAGAAGAAGAGGAGGGGGTGGAGGAGAGAGGTGTGTCACAACCAGTAGTAGCATTTTGGAGGCGTGGCGGTGGGACAACCTCCAACACTACTGCACCTTGTCCTGAATCCTTCCCAGCTGCCAAAAGAGTGACCCAATGGGCCGTGAAAGAAAGGTAACGTCCCTGTCCATGCCTGCTGGACCATGAGTCAGCGGTAATATGCACCTTACCGCTGACCGCCCTGTCCAGCGAGGCCAAGACATTGCCTTCCACATGCCGGTAGAGAGCCGGAATAGCCTTCCGTGAGAAAAAGTGGCGTTTGGGAACCTGCCACTGAGGAACCGCACATTGCACAAACTCACGGAAGGGGGCCGAGTCTACCAACTGAAAAGGCAGCAGTTGAAGCGCTAGCAATTTAGCCAAGCTAGCATTCAACCGCTGGGCATGTGGATGGCTGGGAGTGAACTTCTTTCGACGGTCCAGCAGCTGGGGCAGGGAAATTTGCCTGCTAGAATCGGACGTCGGTGTACTGCTAGCAGAGTGGGCGCAAGTACTTGGCTGTGACACACCTAATTCTACACCTTCATTCCTCTCAGTGCATGTTTCAGAGAGGACTGAAGTTATAGTGGGGTTGGAGATCCCAGCTGATGCGGTGCAAGGAGAGGTCCGCTTTGTTCTTTGGTGTGGGTCTTTGAGGTAGGCTTGCCAACGAGCTGCATGGCAGGTCAACATATGTCTGGTCAGGCATGTGGTACCCAAGCGGCTGATGTTTTGGCCACGCGATATACGCTTGAGACATATGTTGCAAACAGCAGCTGTGCGATCTGATGCACTAGCCTCAAAAAAGGCCCACACCAAAGAACTTTTTGAATGACGGGCAGAGGCAGCGCCCTGCACAGGCGGAGCTCTGCGGTGTGATTCCGTCGGTGTACTGCCCTTACGCTGGCCACCAAAGGGCATCCTGCCTCGTTGGAGATGTGCCTCCTCCTCATCCTCCTCCTCCTCCTCTCTCCTATTAGGCACCCACGTGGAGTCAGTGACCTCATCATCCCCTCCCTCCTCATCACTGGAGCCAATCTGGCAGTATGCTGCAGCTGCTGGAACATGACTGCCAGATTGGTGTCCTTCTTGAGCATCCCCTCTGTCTGCTCTCACGCTACTGCCTTCCTCTAGCTGGGTTTCATCATCAGACCCTTCGAAACGCTGGGCATCCTCCTGGAGCATGTACCCAACACTGTGCTGAAACAGTTCGGGGGACTCCTCAGGAGGAGGACATGGTGGGTCTAGGGAAGGAGTGACTGATGATTTGTCTGACATTGATACCAGGGAAGACGACGCTTTGGCAGCTGCTTTTCCAGTACCCTGAGCCTGGGTGAGAGAGGATGAGGAGGAGGAGGAGGGCTTGGTCATCCACTCTACCAAGTCTTCGGCATGATGTGGCTCAACATGTCCAGCTGCCGAAAAGAAGGACAAGCGTGTCCCATGGCCATGTGCTGATGACAATGCACCGCGTCCACGACCAGCACTGTTGCCCCCAGACACAGAGCCTGCTTGCCCTCTTTTATTGCCTCCTGACTGTCTGCCTCTCCTTGTTTGCCTTCCAGACATTCTAATAGATGGCCTGCAGGGAGATGGGAAAAAAGCAATAAGGGCTACCTTCAGGTGTCCTTCTCTGTCCCTTGAAACAAGGACTTTCACAGTGAAATAAACTGACACTCTCCCTACCTACAGTTTTCTGTCCCTAGAATAAATGTTTTTTTTAAGCAAAATATAGCACAAGGAGAATTCACTCACTGTCCTTCCAGGTCCCTGGAAACAAGGACTTGCAGAGTGAAAGAAAAAAAACACTCTCCCTACCTACAGTTTTCTGTCCCTAGAAAAAATGTTTTTTTTAATCACAATATAGCACAAGGACAATTCACTCACTGTCCTTACAGGTCCCTGGAAACAAGGACTTGCAGAGTGAAATAAACTGACACTCTCCCTACCTACAGTTTTCTGTCACTAGAATAAATGTTTTTTTTAAGCACAATATAGCACAAGGAGAATTCACTCACTGTCCTTCCAGGTCCCTGGAAACAAGGACTTGCAGAGTGAAAGAAAAAAAACACTCTCCCTACCTACAGTTTTCTGTCCCTAGAAAAAATGTTTTTTTTAATCACAATATAGCACAAGGACAATTCACTCACTGTCCTTCCAGGTCCCTGGAAACAAGGACTTGCAGAGTGAAAGAAACTGACACTGTCCCTACCTACAGTTTTCTGTCCCTAGAATAAATGTTTTTTTTAAGCACACTATAGCACAAGGACAATTCACTCACTGTCCTTACAGGTCCCTGGAAACAAGGACTTGCAGAGTGAAAGAAAAAAAACACTCTCCCTACCTACAGTTTTCTGTCCCTAGAAAAAATGTTTTTTTTAATCACAATATAGCACAAGGACAATTCACTCACTGTCCTTACAGGTCCCTGGAAACAAGGACTTGCAGAGTGAAAGAAAAAAAACACTCTCCCTACCTACAGTTTTTTGTCCCTAGAAAAAATGTTTTTTTTAATCACAATATAGCACAAGGACAATTCACTCACTGTCCTTACAGGTCCCTGGAAACAAGGACTTGCAGAGTGAAATAAACTGACACTCTCCCTACCTACAGTTTTCTGTCCCTAGAATAAATGTTTTTTTTAAGCACAATATAGCACAAGGACAATTCACTCACTGTCCTTACAGGTCCCTGGAAACAAGGACTTGCAGAGTGAAAGAAAAAAAACACTCTCCCTACCTACAGTTTTCTGTCCCTAGAAAAAATGTTTTTTTTAATCACAATATAGCACAAGGACAATTCACTCACTGTCCTTACAGGTCCCTGGAAACAAGGACTTGCAGAGTGAAATAAACTGACACTCTCCCTACCTACAGTTTTCTGTCACTAGAATAAATGTTTTTTTAAGCACAATATAGCACAAGGAGAATTCACTCACTGTCCTTCCAGGTCCCTGGAAACAAGGACTTGCAGAGTGAAAGAAAAAAAACACTCTCCCTACCTACAGTTTTCTGTCCCTAGAAAAAATGTTTTTTTTAATCACAATATAGCACAAGGACAATTCACTCACTGTCCTTCCAGGTCCCTGGAAACAAGGACTTGCAGAGTGAAAGAAACTGACACTGTCCCTACCTACAGTTTTCTGTCCCTAGAATAAATGTTTTTTTTAAGCACACTATAGCACAAGGACAATTCACTCACTGTCCTTACAGGTCCCTGGAAACAAGGACTTGCAGAGTGAAAGAAAAAAAACACTCTCCCTACCTACAGTTTTCTGTCCCTAGAAAAAATGTTTTTTTTAATCACAATATAGCACAAGGACAATTCACTCACTGTCCTTACAGGTCCCTGGAAACAAGGACTTGCAGAGTGAAAGAAAAAAAACACTCTCCCTACCTACAGTTTTCTGTCCCTAGAAAAAATGTTTTTTTTAATCACAATATAGCACAAGGACAATTCACTCACTGTCCTTACAGGTCCCTGGAAACAAGGACTTGCAGAGTGAAATAAACTGACACTCTCCCTACCTACAGTTTTCTGTCCCTAGAATAAATGTTTTTTTTAAGCACAATATAGCACAAGGACAATTCACTCACTGTCCTTAGAGGTCCCTGGAAACAAGGACTTGCAGAGTGAAAGAAAATAAACACTCTCCCTACCTACAGTTTTCTGTCCCTAGAAAAAATGTTTTTTTTTAAGCACAATATAGCACAAGGACAATTCACTCACTGTCCTTCCAGGTCCCTGGAAACAAGGACTTGCAGAGTGAAAGAAAAAAAACACTCTCCCTACCTACAGTTTTCTGTCCCTAGAAAAAATGTTTTTTTTAATCACAATATAGCACAAGGACAATTCACTCACTGTCCTTACAGGTCCCTGGAAACAAGGACTTGCAGAGTGAAAGAAACTGACACTCTCCCTACCTACAGTTTTCTGTCCCTAGAATAAATGTTTTTTTAAGCACAATATAGCACAAGGACCATTCACTCACTGTCCTTCCAGGTCCCTGGAAACAAGGACTTGCAGAGTGAAAGAAACTGACACTGTCCCTACCTACAGTTTTCTGTCCCTAGAATAAATGTTTTTTTTAAGCACACTATAGCACAAGCACAAAACACACTGACACTCTCCCTACCTATCCTTCTCTTTCCCTAAACTAAAGGAATCCAGGTTAAGCAAGAAAGAAATAACAGTCACTGTCCCTGCCTATGCTGCTCTATCCCTGCTCCGGAACACACTACACTAGGCCGCCGTGCTGGCGGCCTTTTATAGTGTGGGGCGTGTACTAAACACCCTCAGCAATAATTGGCCACAGGCATCCTGCCTGTGGCCAATCATTGCTCTCCTCGCTGCCGGCGCTGTGATTGGCCAAGCATGCGGGGTCACAGTGCATGCTTGGCCAATCACAGCGCCTGGATGACACTGCGATGGCGTAGTGCATTGTGGGCCGTTCGCGTCACTCGAATTTGGCGCGAATGGCCCAAATCGTTCGATCTTCGTCGAACGATCGAACAGCCGATGTTCGAGTCGAACGTATGTTCGACTCGAACACGAAGCTCATCCCTAGTCAGGAGCAGCAGCAGATGATGTTTATGTCCCGATTTTGTGGTACTACAACAGGATGTCCTTCCTGGATGACCACATTGAGACAAGGCCATCACTCTCCACTCTTCCCCCCAGACTTCCCTGCAGCCAACCTGAGCCTTCTCTGGAGCAAGAGGAGGCAGCCATCCTGGATGATCCTGATTTGTCCATCTGGAGCCAGGTATAGTATTAACTGAAAATGTAGTGGGATAAAATTAATGTTTCCCAAATATGTCAGGATGAGAAACATACATTATTTTGGATTCCACAAGTGAAATCATGATCTGTAGACATTATTCTGCACTTAATTGTGTGGTAAATAGTCAAGCTGATGTAGTGGTAAATTTAAAGCAAGGATTTATGCATTTACATTCTAATTGCTTCCATCAGGATTACAAAGTTTGATGCAAAGATTAAACCAACATATTAAACTATGTTCCTTTTTCATACACAGGATGAAATCAGCCAGGAGGAGGGTCTGGAAACTGTCAGGCAGGAGGAGGAAGGGCCCAGTGGCAGCCAGGAGGTGGCAGGGCCCAGTGGCAGCCAGGAGGTGGCAGGGCCCACTGGCAGCCAGGAGGTGGCAGGGCCCAGTGGCAGCCAGGAGGTGGCAGGGCAAAGGAGAAGCACCAGATCCCAGGTGCCTCCCATCCGGCTTCACAAAAGAGGCAGGAGGGACAGGACCACCAGTGAGGCAGCAATGGCCCTTATTAAAGAGGCCCATGCCACCCTCAAGGAGCCCACATCCCCTGAAGAGGCCATTGCCGGCCTAGTGGAGGCTAAGTTCAAGGTGATGAGCATGGAGCAACGCCTCCTATGCGAGCCCCTGCTCATCACCTTGCTCAACAAGGGGGTGATGGAGAAAATTACCCCCAATACCGCCATATGTGAGGTGGCCCAACTGACCCAACCTCAACCTCCACCTCCACCTTCCTCTTCTGCCCCACCCCTTCTGCTACACCTCCACCTTCTGCCCCACCCCCTTCTGCTACACCTCCACCTTCTGCCCCACCCCCTTCTGCTACACCTCCACCTTCTGCCCCACCCCCTTCTGCTACACCTCCACCTTCTGCCCCACCCCCTTCTGCTACACCTCCACCTTCTGCCCCACCCCCTTCTGCTACACCTCCACCTTCTTCTTCTGCCCCACCCCCTTCTGCTACACCTCCACCTTCTTCTTCTGCCCCACCCCCTTCTGCTACACCTCCACCTCCTCCTCCTGACAGGAGTACCCCTCCAGTGGGCCAGCCTCCAGCCAAACGAAGAAGGAAGGCTGCAGGAAAGGCTGCAGGAAAGGCTTCAGGAAAGGCTTCAGGAAAGGCTGCAGGGAAGGTTGCCAGGAAGAAGAGGAAGTGATGGCCTTGCTTCATTGTGGTCGTACAGAAGGCAGCCTGTTGTAGTACCACACACTTGGGACATATATCTCACCTGCTGCTGTTCCTGACCTCTGGGAGGCCAGCATCAGATTGTGTTCAGAAATGTGGGCCTTCTCAAGCTCCCAATTTTAGTGTCCACACAGGGTTGCTGTGTGCTCTGGGGTCCCTGGGATGCACAAATGGCAGCAGCTTCTCCAGCGCTGCCTTCTCTTTATTTAATTTATAAACATGAATAAATGTGTTTTTTGTTTAAGTTCATACTTGACTATGTGTATTTTTAAATAAACAAAATCAAGCTTTGGAGTAAGCAGATACATTTGACTGACAATAAAAGGCACAGATATCACCCCCCCCCCCCCCCAAAAGAATAACTAAATAGGATTAGCACAAAAACATGGTGTGAAATTTAAATAATATAGATTCCAAAATTAAATGGGAGATCGCTATCAAAACATTGAGAAATTAGAATTAACATCATTTTGAAAAATCTAAACATTTAAATTATTCCTAAAAACTTGCACGATATAATACACATAAATCTTATAAAGAGCAGCATGAAAAAGGTTAAAAATAAGGCATAACTCTGTGTGGATATCAGCAGCAAAAGAAGGTCACTCGTTTTGATTAATGTAACATTCTAACGAAGATTTCAATGCAGAACATTTAAACGATGAAATATTTATGAGCGTGACGAATGTGCTCTCTCCATTATGAAGGCTTGTTTTACCAGAAGATGCGCTCCCGTCTCATAGTTGCTTGTGAGCATGCGCGCTTTTGGAAGAGTCGTAAAAGCATACACATGAACCATTTTCTCGTCACAAAACAGGCCGACGAGAAACACGACGAGGAAATCTGGAATCCTGACGAGAAAATAGAGAGCAGGTTCTCTATTTTCTCGTCGAGATTCTCGGCAAGTTTCTCGTCGTAAAACCATACACACGAACGTTTTTCTAGACAAAAAAACTCTTGCGGCACTTTTCTTGACTGTTTTGGACGAGAAAATCGGTCGTGTGTACGAGGCCATACTTTCAATAGGAACATGTCTAAAGAGATGCAGATTTCCTCATTAGTGTTGTGCAGCTCCACACCTGACTGATAATTATGAAACCACTCCCATTAGACCCACTCAGAACAGAGGCACAGAAAAACACACAGGTATTTCTTCAGAATAACAAAAGGTAGGAATCTGCAACAAAGTTTGTTAGAATCCTTACAGTGTACATAGATCACCCAGAGGGGAATGTTTTTTTCTCAACAAAAGAGGAGTTACGCTTTAAGTGTTCTTTTTCATTTCAATAAGTTCTTATTTAACCACTTGTCGACCACCGCACACAGATGCCATAATGTCGCAGTCACGATAAAAAACGATGATCGCCGCCATTACTAATTTTAAAAAAATGATTAAAAAAATGCCATAAATTCATACCCTATTTTGTAGACACTATAACTTTTGCGCAAACCAATCAATATACGCTTATGCGATTTTTTTTTTAACCAAAAATATGTAGAAGAATACGTATCGGCATAAACTGAGAAAGAAATTATTTTTTTTATATATTTTTTGGGGATATTTATTATAGCAAAAAGTAAAAAATATAGAATTTTTTTCAAAATTGTCGGTCTTTTTTTGTTTATAGGTGCATTATGGCAGCATACAATGGAGGCGGAGTCACAACCCCATTGTCAGGAAAACTGTATACTCACCTTTTCATAATTTTCCTTTCCTGGTTCATCTTCATGGCAGTATACGATGGGGGCGGAGCCACAACCCCATTGTATACTGCCATGAAGATACACCAGGAAATTAAAATTACAAAAAGGTGAGTATACAAATTTTCATTTTTCCTGACGCATCATGGCAGTATACAATGGGGTTGTGGCTCCGCCCCCATCGTATGCTGCCATGAAGATGAACCAGGAAAGGAAAATTATAAAAAGGTGAGTATACAATTATCCTTTCTTCTATTTTCACCTGGTGATCCATGCAGAAAGTGTGTTGTTTTTCAAAAGAAAAAGTTCTACAGCAGAATGTATCAGTTGCAGAAAAGAGACAAACCATTTAACACTAGCAGGGATGCTTACAATGATCAGTTTTTATTTTATTTTTGTAAAATCTTTAACCCAAAAGGAAAGAAACTGTTTGCTGTAACTGCCTGAAAAGTATTAGCTGGAGTTTGGCTGTGCTCCTTCCTCCAGAGTGGGGGCACGCTAATACAGGAGGTGCGTGACTGGCCACATCACCAGGTGAGGGGACAGAGGGGGAAATAAAATAAAACTAATGCAGCCACCACATCTAATGATTGATAGGTTGCAGTATATTACATTTTTGGTTTTGGGTTTAATACTGCTTTCAGTACACCTTTTAATTTTGGATATAGTTATGCTTTAAACATTTCAACTACTTGGCGACCACCCGCCGCAGATGTACTGCGGCAAGGTGGCTCAGCTGCGCAAATCACCGTACCGGTATGGCAATTCGTGCACTAGCATTCGTGGGCTCCGATTGGCCAGCGGGGTAGCCAATCAGCGGGTCCGGCGGACCCGATGTCCGCCGGCCGCCCGCGATCGTTCCCTGCAGAGACAGAACGAGGATCTGCCAAAGAAAACAAGGAAGCTCTCCGTTCTGTCAGGAGATGACACTGACATCTGTCTTCCTGCTAAGCAGGAAAACGGATCTCTGTGTTTCCCCAGGCAGCCCATCCCCCATACAGTTAGTAATCACAAACAGGGAACACATTTAACCCTTTGATCGTGCCTGATGTTAACCCCTTCCCTGCCAGTGTCATTAGTACAATGTCAGTGCATACTTTTAGCACTGATCACTGTATTAATGTCACTGGTTCCCAAAAAAATGTAGAAAATGTCAGTTAGGTGTCCGATCTATCCTGCTAAAAACCGCTAATCGCCGCCATTACTAGTAAAAAAAAAAATATTTTAAAAAAATGCTATAAATCTATCCCCTATTTTGTAGACGCTATAACTTTTGCACAAACCAATCAATATATGTTTATTGTTTTTTTTTTTTTAACAAACTTATGTAGAAAACTACATATGGGCCTTTATTTAATGAATACATTTTTTATATATTTTTTTTGGTATATATGTTATAGGCGGACATGAACGGACCCTCCTTGTGAAAGGGGCCTTAAAGAATTTTTCATTAAATAATTTTTATTGAAATCTCCATACAAATAACAGAAAAAATGCAGCTGGTTCTGGTATATAACAATCAGGTATAGCAGTAGAACATTTACATACTAATCTCACTCAAAGTAATGGGCGGTAGTCATACAAATGATCAAATAAAGCATACATAAACAGTATAGCAACATCCCTGTTTACCCCATTGGGTTCTGACTGTAAACGGGCGCTAACTAATATAATAAAAACATTATCATGGACAATTCAAGAAATTAGAAAAAGAGAGAACTGTGAAACCTTGATCTTACTCCTGGAATAATACTGAAATGTGGTTTAAGAACTGCAACTCATATTTTTGAGTGAGGTAAAAGCTCTAAGGTGACTAGTCCATATTTGCCATAATTTCTCAAACTTGACCGTGTTGTAATTTTTATACGCTAACATTAACTCATATTGAGTTTGTGTATTTAACCGTATAACAACATCAGATAAATTCGGTGCTTTGTTGGATTTCCATAGTTTTCTTATAGTCAACCTTGCTGCTCTTAATATGTAGCGCCCTGCTCCCAATGAGTGGGCGCTATGTGTTAAAATTATAGTTTTCTGAGCAATAGTTTGGCTCAGAAGGATTGTGTTACAAATTGTACTCTGTTTCAGTTCAGCTGGTTGCATGATTTTCCCCCTGACAGTGGGTGTCGCTGCCACCACTGGTCAGGATAGGAAAGGCAGCAGGCTGGATGCATTGGGTATCTTTTCCCAGCAGGAGCTTAGGGGGCGTGGTGTACCCGCTGTGCATGCTGGGAGGGGGTACTTAAGTGACAGATAACATTAGGGTGGGGGAGAAAAAAAGAGGAGAAGGAGAGTTGGGGGTCGTTCGCTGGTGGTGGGCACCACCCGCCCGATCCCCACCTGAGGGCCCTCATGGCCTCAGGGAAGTGTTGGCAGTTTCCGCCTCGGGCCATGTTGGCCTGAGGCTCTGTTACTGAGATGTAGGCCCAGGAGTTACTGGGGGCCTACTGATCCGGGGATGATCCTGTGTCGCCTTACCTGCTGGAGGGGACCAAGCAATTGAGGACTCAATTGGAGGATGCATCCGGATCATATTTTCTACCTCACAGTGCTGCCGGAATGGCTGGAAGATCCTGGCACTGAGAGCTGTGTTCTTTATTCAGAAGGTAACCCAGGGAAGGGTTACACCAAGTCTGTGGCAGAGACTGTTCTATTTGCACCAAGTCTGTGGCAGAGACTGTTCTATTTACACCAAGTCTGTGGCAGAGGCTGTTCTATTTACACCAAGTCTGTGGCAGAGGCTGTACGTGATCGAGCTACGCATCGGTTGCTAGGCCAGTGAGATTGGGCCTATCCGGTGTTTTCTGAGTCCAGCGTGGAGACAGTTGTTACTCTGGACCTAGGAAGATTCTTGTGATCCGCAACTAAGGTACCTGTGTCCTCCCCATCCCTTCAAACCCCTCTGTTTGAAACTTTATTCAATAAAACCCTTGAAATAGACATTGTGTTGGTGCAAACTTCTTCTGGACAACTCTTCAAGGAGAACCCCTGAGACGAGCGTATGGAACAGTAAGGTAACGGCAGGTCCAAATTTAAACCAGCAGCTCCCAGGGGGGTAGTGTACAAATACATTTGCTACTGCTGTTCTATACTCTAAAGAGTAAAGATCCAGATTTATTCCTAAAAGGGCCATTGTCGGAGTGAGGGGAAGTAAATTACCAGTGATGATTTTTTTAACTCAAATGTATTTTATTGAAATAGTGACATTTTTTTTTGCCTTTCTTGTTTTTTGCACCAATTGAAAGCTGCTAACCTGGCATATATGAGGCTGAAAGAGAAAGGTAAGGGATAAGAGGAAGAGGGATAGAGTGTGAGATAATAAAAAATGGGGGAGTGATGGTATAGGGATCGTAGTTAGTGTTGATGATTGGAAGCGTGTCCCCATGGGGACATCACACACATAGGAGGTCACAGAGGGAAGCTGAGCATACAGTCCCTTATTGGTAGTTGACTCACTAGTTCATTTCACTGTCTTTTCTCAGAAACTTACCTCATCTACTGACATGATCAGTGCACATCAGTGCCCCTATCTACCTTTATATGATCCAGCCTCACATCTTATTATAACTTATTATGTTTCATAAGAACTGTCACACTGCGTGTCATCATAGAGAAGAGCGATTGAGCAACTGCGTCATATTAAATGATAATAGAGAAGCATAAGAGGAAGAACTTACATCATCATATATATTTAAAGTGGAGCTGTCCAGCATTAGATCCTACTGGCAGAGAAAACACTGACCTTTTCATTAAATAAAAGGAGACAAAGGTTATTTTATGCTGATAAGCTATTTCTGTATGTATTCAGAAGAAGGAAGTCCTATACTAATTTTAAACCTTAAACTGTGTGTACAGTAAAAAAAACATGTGAATGTGAATGGTCAGATAGTCATCATTTGTTTTTTTTTTCACTGATCTCTACATCTTTCCTAATGCTCCAGACACAAGTAAATTTAGTTCTCGATTTAATAATACTTTACAATAAAATCTTGGATTGCGAGCATAATTCGTTCCAGAAACATGCTTGTAATCCAAAACACTTGTATATCAAAGCAAATTTCCCCATAAGAAATAATATAAACTCAAATCATTCGTTCCACAACCATTCATTCATAGGTCCTTCCGTTTATAGTCCATATAAAAAGATTATAGCAATGTGATAGGTTGTGTAACTATAAAATGTCCTTCCACAAATGGAAGCCTCCCAATAGGATTAAAAGCTAATTCCAGCAGGAGCTACAGAGTATAAAAGAGAAGAGAGGCGCCTCTAAGTGTAGCAATATGTTGCAAAATGTTGTACCTGCATTAAATGTAACCATATTGCTACACTAAAGCCTCGTACACACGATCGGATATCCTATGGATTCTAATCCGATGGTTTTGTCCATCGGAAATCCGATGAAGCTGACTTCCATCAGTCTTGCCTACACACCATCAGTCAAAAAACCGACCGTTCCAAACGCGGTAACGTAAAACACTCCGATGAGCCGAGAAAAATGAAGTTCAATGCTTCTGAGCATGCATCAACTTGATTCTGAGCATGCGTGGGTTTTTTATCCGATGGACTTGCCCATAGACGATCTGAGTTTTCGATCGGTTTTTTATCCATCGAAAAAATTTAAAACATGTTCTATTTTTTAAAACCGATGGAAAAAAGACCGATGGGTCCCATACACAATCGGTTTGTCTGATGAAAACAATCCATCGGACGGTTTTCATCAGTCAAACTGATCGTGTGTACGGGGCTTTAGAGGCGCCTCTCTTCTCTTTTTTACTCAGATGTGACATGACGCTACTTGTATATCAAGACATCGCTTGTATATAATTTTTTATAAAAAATATTTGCTTGTCTTGCAAAACGCTCTCAATCCAAGTTACTCTCAAACCAAGGTTTTACTGTATTATGTTTTTTCTTTTACTTTGGAATTAAATTTGGAATTAAATTGGGCCTTGATATCAGCCTGTTGCAATCCTTTGTAAAGCAGAGCTCAGACGAGCAGGAAGGAGAAACAGCACAAAGAAACATGCTGTGTTCATGTACTCAAACATAGGAGCATGCTGATGGGAGGAAAGAGAATAGGGCAGAGAGATCAGATCATCAGTCTACTGCTTCTCTTTTCAATGTCTGGTCACAGTCTGGAGGGACAAACAAATGCTTGAGGGGGGGACACACCCTAAAAAAGTGCATTCCATTAGAGGTGGTGCTGCTATAAGACCATACAAACAGAGCAGAAGATTACAGCGCACACATGAAAAAATGACATTTAAATCCTGCAAGGCTATTTAAAGTGGTTGTAAACCCTTCCCGGGGAAGTTACACCTACAGGTAAGCCTAGATTAAGGCTTACCTGTAGGTGTTTGCAATATCTCCTAAACCTACACGGTTTAGGAGATATTTGCCAAAAAGAATACACCGTTGTCTACGGCGCGTGCACGCCGTAGACAACGGCGCAGGCGCACTGTGAATCCCATTCATAAAACCGGCAGAGCCGGCTTTGATAGCACCAGCGTGCATGCGCGGAGTGACGTTTTCGCCGCTCCGGCCAATCACAGCACCAGAGCGGCGATACCCAGAAGTAACCTTCCGGAGAGATGTCTGCGGCCAGAGGGGGAGATGAGGACGGCTTTGGGGGCTTCGATCTAAGGTAAGTAATGCATAATGAGCTAGTATGCTAGTCATACTAGCTCATTATGGCTTTGTCTTGCAGGTGTTAATTTAAAAAAATAAAAATACATTCGGGTTTACAACCGCTTTAAAGCACCTGAACACATTAAGCAAAAATTTGGGGATTTGGTAACGCCACATGGCCATACAGTGCTTAAACCCACTACTGCGTCAAAGTACCCCATTATCAGTGGGTCCTACACTATTCATAGAATGAAAGATCCTGCTTCTCAACCATGGGAGAAATGCACTCCTCTATATGGGAGAACTAAAAGGACTTCTCCTATAACACAGGTGGACACTAATTAGAGGTTATAGTGAGGGGATGGGGTGTATTTCTCCCATGGTTGAGAAGCAGGATCTTTCGATCTATGAATAGTGTAGGGTTTTCTACAACAATGGGCCAGTTTACTGAGTTTCAGATTTTAGGGGGGCAGACTATGGCTAGGGGGAATAGAAAATGCCCAGCATCAGTGGGAGTAAAGCAATTACATACAGTGACACCTGTGGTCAATAGAAAGAGGAATAGTGTTCTATTAATGGAACCAGTGGGAAGAAAAGTGCTCCATCATTGGTATCAGTGGGAGGAATAGTGCCCTATTATTGGTGTCTGTGAGAACAATGGTGCCTCATCGTTTATATCTTAGTCTCCCTTTGCTTGATTTTATCCGGCCTTTGTGGCCATACAGTATTTCATCCTCTTGACACCAACATTGGGGCATAATTCCCCCCCATGACACCAACATAGGGACACAATTAATCCCAATAACACCAACAATGAGGCACAGTTCCTCCCAACGACACCACTAATGGAGCACAGTTTCTCCCAGTGACAACAACAATGGGGCATGATTCTTCTGATACTGGTTCTTGTGATACTTCCATTGAATGGTACGGGTTCTTTTGACAGTAGCCTGATTTGATTACTCAATTTTATTAATGGTTTTATAGTTATTTTTCTATGGATTTATGTAATGTTAATAAAATGTATTAGGGACAATATACCGTAGTTTATTTTTTTTGTTAATACTAAAAATTTATTTTATTCATTTCAATAAAATGCATAACAATACATCACTTTAATGCATATTATGATTGGTTAGTCAAAAAAAATTTTTCATTATGTTATTTTAATAGTGTTCTGTAATTTAGCTCATGGTAACTTTTCTCAAAATGTTAAATTCACATTTATAAACATTGTTTAGGTGTTGAAATATTTATTAATTTTTGCATTCAAGTTAATCAACTATTTGAAGCTTTCATTTATCAAGGGTGATGTTTTAGAATGACCCTGTCACAAAAATAAATAGGAAAAAGCTTTTACCTGTAAGGCTGGGTTCACACTGGTATGACACGACAGTCCAATTCCAATGAACGAGATCCAACTTTGATCCCAACAATACCAGGCCCTTTGTGTCTGGTATGAATCTTGAGAGGAAACTTAATGCCAAAATAAAAAAATAAAAAACGGCATAGGATTCCCCCTCCAAAACCATACCAGACCCTCCAGTCAGGTATGTATTTTAAGTGGAACCCCCACGGCAAAAAAACGGCGTGGTGTCCCCCTAAACTTCATACCAGACCCTTATCTGAGCACGCAGCCCGGCAGGTCAGAAAAGAGGGTGGGGACCAGGGAGTGCTGCGCCCCCCCCCTCCTGGACCATACCAGGCCACATGCCCTCAACATGGGGGATTGGGTGCTTTGGGGCATGTCGCCTGGTATGGTCCAGGAGGGGGAGCACTCACTAGTCCCCATCCCCTTTCCTGACCTGCTGGGCTGCGTGCTCCGGTAAGAGTTTGGTATGAATTTTGGGGGGCCCACGCCATTTATTTATTTTTGGTGTGGGGGTTCCCCTTAAAATCCATACCAGACTCTATGCCGTTTTTTTTTACATTTTGGCGTGGGGTTTAGTTAGGACGATGATCCGACTTTGATCCGACTTCAATGATACTCAATGAGCTAAAGTAGGATCAAAGTCGAGCCAAAGAAGTGTAGGAACCTTTTTCAAAGTCAGACAGACTTGAGTCATACCAGTTAAGACGACTGTCATAGAATACCATTGATTTATACATGTAGCGATACCCTCAACTTAAGAGAGCCGCAAGTTTTGATTTGGGCCCTGAGTACAGCTTCCCCAACCCCCCGGCAATCTGCTCTACCCGCTCTGGCACAGTTAACCCACAGCAATTTCACATAAACAATCACTTATGCTTTAAATGTGGGTGTGTAGATTGATAACTCAGACTCATAGACAATGTTGTAAATAATAACTGACTTTACTGTTAGTGGTAAGATAAAAGGGGATAACATGCATGTAACATTTGGTTCACAACACATAAGCAGGTCCCTGCAGTTATAAATCACAATACTGTGTGTGTGTGTACCAGCAATGGAAAGGGGACGGAACGCCACGTGGGGCGACCGTTACCTAAACACCCTGTGGTGTGATAACTAACTTATAACTATCTAACGGATCAGGCCTGATCCCTAACCATGAAACTCAGTCTTAGAAGAAACACAAATCTTCACCGGCACAGGATCTGTAAAGGTGGTGCACTTGAAGTATTCAAAACCATGTATTTGTAATCCAATAGGGGGGGGGGGTAATTCTCCCTCACCGGAGGTGTTAGGCCTCGGAAGTCTAGTAGGCACAAAGTATAAAAGTAACAGTTTAAAGATGAGCTTTCGCTCGCTCACCACTCCAGAACACTTCCCTCAGTCCGGAACTTCCACTGGCTGTGTCGGTCCTCGTCCACAGCGGCTTCTGCGATCGGATCCCCGATCCAGATAACTTTAGAAGAGATGAGTCTGGATGTCACCCAGGCTCGCAAAGGGGGTGGAAGGCTCTTTGGTTCGCTCCACAGGCCCCAGGCTTCAGGCCTGGAACAGCACAGATCCGCACAGGTGTATCTCTCTCTGCCTCCCCGTGTCCAAAGAGAAAGAGCTAGGCCTCGCCCCCTCCTTATATTCCTTCCCCTCGACTCCCCTCTCTCTGGAACTTCCTGTCTCTGATTAAAGGGGAACACCCCGCTACACACTCCCCCCACTAAAACTCTTTGGTCCCCAAAGATAAACATTTTAACAACATTTCTGAACCATTTTAGAGAGTGCGGAGTATGATGTTGGTACAGGGAATTGCCACCAAAACTCAGAGGTGGGATTCCCTGTCCTACAGGTCACACTGGCATGAGTGGCCTGCCTAACTGTGCCAGAGAGTGAGCTGGGGTTGCCCTCCACCAAATGAACAGTGGAAGGATTGGAGCACTCGTTACTTCTTCTAGCGGTGGTAACAGAGTCCTCTGAACTCTTTCCCAATTGAGGGTAGGTTAACTTCATGGGAGGCCTCACGACTCTGCGAGCTCTCTGCTCCCTTGGGACTTCAGGCTCTGGTGCCACAGGCTCTGTTTCAGGAACACTCTCTGACATCGTCACTGGTTCTGGGGCCTCTGTCTCTTCTTCATCTGAGTACAGGCCCGGAATATCTTCCCAGCATTCAGGCACGCCACTGGATGGAATGAACTCTGTAGCTTCTGGGTTCAGGGTCCCATCCTGCATATCCTCAGTGGGTGGAAGGTCTATGGTGGGATTTTCCGGGGTTGGGGAAGGCCATAGCCACTCCAGTTCTCCTCTCCCATCTTCACTTGGTTGAGAAGCCTGTCCACCTCTAGATCGAGAGGTCTGAGACCGAGTGTTGGGTCTGGGAGTATCCAAGATGGAAACAGATTCCGGTAGGTTCCTCACTGGAGGTATCCTGACTGCTTCTTTAAGCGGGAGTAAGTGGTTTCTGTGCCAGGTCTTCAAGGGTCCCACTCTCCCCTCTGGCTTTAACTTGTACACCGGTAGTCCAGGGAGTTTCCTACAAATAACGTAAGGCTCAGACCTCCACCTATCAGCAAGTTTGTGCTTCCCTGGGATCCCTAGGTTGCGTAGCAGAACACGGTCTCCAGGCTGCAGGTCTTGCACTCGAACCTTCAAATCATAGTTCCTTTTATTTCGGGCCCCTCTCTGGTCTGAGGCCGCTTGGGCTTGTTCATAGGCCGCTTTCAAATTATACCTAAGTCTGTCTACATATCCTTTGTGGGAGGTAGCAGAGGTATAGTCTAGAGAAATGCCAAAGGCCAGATCCACTGGCAATCTTGCTTCTCTCCCAAACATGAGGCGGTAAGGAGAGTAACCCGTCACATCACTGGTGGTGCAATTGTAGGCATGCACCAAAGTGGATATGTGTTGACTCCAATGCTGCTTCTTCTCTGTCTCCAGAGTCCCAAGCATGTTTAGCAAAGTCCGGTTAAATCTCTCAGGCTGGGCATCTCCTTGTGGATGATAGGGGGTAGTCCTGGTCTTTTCCACTCCCAGGGAGTCCAGTAAGTTCCGGATCAGGCGACTCTCAAAGTCCCTTCCTTGGTCGGAGTGGATTCTCTGTGGTAATCCATAGTGGACGAAGTATTTTTCTACAAGCACCTTAGCTACAGTGGAAGCCTTCTGGTCTCTGGTGGGGAACGCCTGTGCATAACGGGTGAAATGATCGGTTACCACCAGAACATTTCCCAATCCACTCAAATCGGGTTCGAGGCAGAGAAAGTCAATGCATACCAGATCCATTGGGCCTTGACTCTGTAGGTGGCCCATTGGGGCAGCTTGATGGGGTAGAGTCTTCCTCTGGATGCATCATGCACAGGAGTGGCAATATTCCTCCACTTCAGCCCTCATACAGGGCCAATAGAACCGGCTTCTGACAAGTTGGAAGGTTCTTTCAGCTCCCAGGTGACCATGCTGGTCATGTAAGGCAACCAGCACAGTCTCTCGGTGCTTCTCTGGGAGAAACAACTGCCATTTATCCTCGGAGTCATCAGAGGGGCCCCTTCGGTAGACCACTCCCTGATGGACCTGTAGCTTGTCTAGCTCTCTCCTTAGCAGACGAGCCTCCTTGGAGGGGTGATGTCGAAGTTTCTCTGGACTCTCGTTTTCCAATGCTTCAAAGACCAATCTCCCCATGGGGTCTTCCAATTGGTCGCACCTCAGTTCCTTCTTAGACAGCTTCGGTAAGCATTCCTCTTCAAGTTGAGTCACCCTGCAGTAGTGTTTTGGGACTCCCACTGTGGTAACTCCTATCTCCTCGGCTCTGGAGCCCCCTCTGGCTTGAAATTCAGCCCCTTGACAAAGGGCTCGCACTCCGTCCGGTGCTACCTGAGTCCAGTCCTCCCAGTCATCAGCCATGGTATGAGATCTTCGGGACAGGGCATCTGCATCCCTATTTCCAGTCCCTGGTCTGTATTTAAGACT
The DNA here is from genome assembly GCA_029206835.1 of Rana muscosa. Lineage (NCBI taxonomy): Eukaryota > Metazoa > Chordata > Amphibia > Anura > Ranidae > Rana > Rana muscosa. The sequence goes on from CM055121.1 coordinate 228,620,108, forward strand.
GAAGTTGAACCCAGATAATGCAGCCAGCCACCTGTGTCCTGTGGCATCCAACTTGGCAGTGGTGAATAGGTAAGTCAGAGGGTTGTTATCTGTTTTTACTGTAAACTCTGCCCCATAGAGGTAGTCTCTTAGTTTGTCCACCACTGCCCATTTGAGGGCCAAGAACTCCAACTTATGAGTGGGGTAGTTCTTCTCCGAGGGGGTCAGACTCCGACTCACATAGGCCACTGGTCGCAGTTGCTCTTCATACTCTTGGTAGAGCACTCCACCTAGGCCTTCATGACTAGCATCAACATGTAACTCGTATGGTCTGGTGGGATCAGCATAGGCCAATACTGGGGCTGTGGTGAGGCTCCTCTTCAGGGTTCTGAAGGCCTCTTCACACCTGGGGGTCCACTGATCTTGAACCGACTCCCCGGGTCTTCTGGGTCCCAAGCCATCCTCTTCCCCTTCAGTCTTGAGCAGTTCATTTAGGGGCTTGGCAATACGGGCAAACCCATCCACAAACCTCCTATAGTAGGAGCAGAAGCCCAGGAAAGATCTAAGTTCGGTGACTGTTGTGGGTCTTGGCCAGGAGGTAACTGCCTCCAACTTCTCAGGATCAGTAGCCACCCCCTTTTCAGACACTATGTGTCCCAGATAGTTCACCGAAGACTGGTAGAACCGACACTTCTCGGGGGAAAGCTTTAGTCCCTCTTCACTAAGCCTTCTCAACACTTTCTCCAATCGGGCCTCATGTTCCTCCAAAGTTCTCCCGAAGACAATGACATCGTCCAGGTACACGAGGACTTCTATGAGGTTCATATCTCCGACAGTCTTCTCCATGAGACGTTGAAAAGTAGCTGGGGCCCCAGATAGGCCCTGTGGCATTCTGTTAAACTCAAAGAATCCCACAGGAGTTATGAAAGCGGTCTTTTCTCTATCCTCTGGGTGCATGGGGATTTGATAGTACCCGCTCTTGAGGTCCATCACGCTGAACCACTTGGCTCCAGACAAACTCTGTAAGGCGTCCTCTATCCTTGGCGTGGTGTACTGATCAGGGGTGGTCCTCCTGTTGAGAGTTCTGTAGTCAATGCAGAGCCTCAACGACCCATTCTTCTTCCTGACCACCACTATTGGAGAGGCATAGGGGCTTCTGGATTCTCGAATCACCCCAGTCTTTTTCAGTTCTGCAAGCTGCTCCCTCAGATCCTCCAGATCTGCCAGCGGAACCCGCCTGACTCTCTCCCTGAACGGTTTGTCTTCTTGCAGGCGGATGCGGTGGGTAGCACTCCTCGCACACCCCACATCGAACTCATCTTTGGAGAAAATCTTCTCCCATCTAGTCAGCTGAGCCTTGGCTCTCTCTTTCCAGGCTCCAGGTAAATTCGGGTTCTCCATGGAAAGTTTTTCCCAAACATCTCCTTCTTCACCCGTCCCCTTCATTTCTGACCAGCTGACTGGGACAGCAGGACTCACCTGTCCCAACAGCATCCGGGCAGGGATCTCTATGTCCCTTTCTGTAGAGTTCCTCACACTCACCGGGACTCTTCCCCTGGCTTTCTTCAGGGCCTTGATTGGAATCACTTCCGGTATCACTTCCAGGCCTGAGTGATCTTCCCTTGGGTCGGATTCCAGCATGACAAAGGGACCAGGCTGCTTCCAGGTGAGCTTCACAGTGGCCCTGAGGCAAGCCACCTGTCCGGGCTGCAGCACCACTCCTTCTCTCCCCAGTCTCCACACCTTCCCTATCCCCTCTCCTGGGGTCTTCTGCTCCAACACTAACCGTTGGTAGGCTGTCTTCAGCATGGGATGGATGTTTGGATCTTGATGGCTCCTCATCTTCACCAGGGGGGTCAGAAGTCTTCTCACTAGATCCGTATTGGTGCCTATGATGAGGGACATCTTGCTGGCCCCGGGTGATCTAGGACACACAACTGCCAGGGTGTCGAACACTTCTGTCTTCCCAGCCACAGAGGGGTCGAATGTCAGCTTTATGGGCAGATAACCATCATAGGGGAACCTCTGCGTTCCCAGGCCCCATATCTCCAGCTCTTCTATCTTCTGTATAGGCAAATGGCTTAAGTGCCTATCGTAGAAGTCTCTGTACAACAAAGTCACTTGAGCTCCAGTGTCCAGGAGGGCCTTCGTATATACTTCTTCCACCTGGATAGATACAGTGGGGGACGGGCCGACCAATTCTTCTGGGTACGGCCGGGTTGAGGTCACTTTCTTCTGAGGACTTGTCTTCATCCAGTTTGTTTTTGACTTTATTCTCTCTTGAGCCCGGTATGCATTGACCTTCCCCACCCTAATGGGAGTACAAACCCGCTGAGGGATGTTATTGTCTCTTGGTTGTAGACATTCCTTCTTGGGAGTGCTAAATTTCTTCTGAGGGGTCTTGTCCCCTCTCTCTGGTGTGTATCTTGGTTGAGAGACCCTAGATTCCTTCTGAGGGGTCTTGTCCCCTCTCTTTTGCTTCCTTCCATTCAGTTTGGAGCTCACTGAAAGAGATGGGCACCCGGTTGACTCCCTCACCGGGGCCCTCTGGAGTTTCCCGCCGGCTGGCGATTATCCATTTTCTTCTTCTTGGGACTGGAACACCTACTGGCAAAGTGACCACTGCCCCCGCAGTTGTAACATAGCATCTCTTCTCGGTCCTGTATGGAAGCTGGTGCTGAGGTATTCGGGAACAACTCCTTTCTTGGACTTGGTTTCTCTGCTCTTCTTTGATCTTTCTCCATCAAAGAGGTCAGCATCTCCAATACTTGGGACATTTGTGATTTCAAAGTGTCGACTTCTGCATCTCTTTCCGGGCTCTTGACTGAACTGACCAACACTGGTACAGGGGTGACACTCACTCTGGCCACCTGCTGATCTCTCTGCAGCGCCTCTTCGTCCCTAATAATTTTTATTAGATCAGAGTAGGTTAGTGACATTCCTCCTCCTGAGGTTTAAAGGTGCAGCCAGACTGGGTCTGAGCGCCGCGCTCCCCTCATGATCTGCTTCATTCGTGCTTCATCTGCATCTTTGGGCAGCATTCCCTTCTTCAGGACGATCTTGCATAACAGCCTGTTCAACCTTCTAACATACTCTGACAGTTTCTCATTCGGCTGCTGGAAAGTATGTTCAAATTGGTAGACCATCTCTGTCACCTTCTCCAGCTGTCCAAACTCTTCCTGCAGCATGGCCAGACAATCTTGAGCTGTACAGTTTGCATTTCCAAAACGGAAGCTCTTCACCGCTTCTGCCGCGGCACCTTTCAAACTTTCTAAAACTCGTTGTCTTTTCTGTGCTTCAGGCACCTCCCATGCCTCTACTGCTTGTAATGCCTGTTCCACCCAAGTGTCAAAATCTTCCTCCCCCGCAGGGACGGGGAGCTCCCCCGAGAATGTTTTTAGTCTCCGGTAGCTAGTCTCTACGTGCACTGTGCTTGTCTTCTGACAGTTTGTTAGTAGATCCCCTAACGCCTTTATCAGTTCGGGTGATATGGCCGTGGCAGGTGCAGGCGTCACCGGAGGTGTCGCTCCGTCTTTCCTCTCTGGCGGGGTACGGGCCGCAACTTGCGGTGATCCCGTTGGTGATAGCTCTTTCTTAGTAGCGTGCGCCAAACTATAAGATCTGTTATCCGGCATCCCCGCATATTTGCATTTACAAGCCTCTGGCTTCCCATCTGAATATTCCACTAGCGTATACTGGTGTGAGGTGTCTGGGTCTGACTTCATTAACCCTTCCACCGTTTCGGTCGACCATTCCTGACCCGGAATGTTAATGACCACTGACTGGCTTGGATCTGTCTTGGCTACTTCACACCACGTTCTGATGTCTTTCGGGTCCATGCCGGTAAGTCTTGGCGGGCTCTCACCGCTGTCTCAGTAATCCCGGATTTACGAGCCCCCACGTGTAGCGATACCCTCAACTTAAGAGAGCCGCAAGTTTTGATTTGGGCCCTGAGTACAGCTTCCCCAACCCCCCGGCAATCTGCTCTACCCGCTCTGGCACAGTTAACCCACAGCAATTTCACATAAACAATCACTTATGCTTTAAATGTGGGTGTGTAGATTGATAACTCAGACTCATAGACAATGTTGTAAATAATAACTGACTTTACTGTTAGTGGTAAGATAAAAGGGGATAACATGCATGTAACATTTGGTTCACAACACATAAGCAGGTCCCTGCAGTTATAAATCACAATACTGTGTGTGTGTGTACCAGCAATGGAAAGGGGACGGAACGCCACGTGGGGCGACCGTTACCTAAACACCCTGTGGTGTGATAACTAACTTATAACTATCTAACGGATCAGGCCTGATCCCTAACCATGAAACTCAGTCTTAGAAGAAACACAAATCTTCACCGGCACAGGATCTGTAAAGGTGGTGCACTTGAAGTATTCAAAACCATGTATTTGTAATCCAATAGGGGGGGGGGGGTAATTCTCCCTCACCGGAGGTGTTAGGCCTCGGAAGTCTAGTAGGCACAAAGTATAAAAGTAACAGTTTAAAGATGAGCTTTCGCTCGCTCACCACTCCAGAACACTTCCCTCAGTCCGGAACTTCCACTGGCTGTGTCGGTCCTCGTCCACAGCGGCTTCTGCGATCGGATCCCCGATCCAGATAACTTTAGAAGAGATGAGTCTGGATGCCACCCAGGCTCGCAAAGGGGGTGGAAGGCTCTTTGGTTCGCTCCACAGGCCCCAGGCTTCAGGCCTGGAACAGCACAGATCCGCACAGGTGTATCTCTCTCTGCCTCCCCGTGTCCAAAGAGAAAGAGCTAGGCCTCGCCCCCTCCTTATATTCCTTCCCCCCGACTCCCCTCTCTCTGGAACTTCCTGTCTCTGATTAAAGGGGAACACCCGCTACATACACGTCATGCCACATGTGCTCCCAATGTCGGAGCGTGTGAACCGGGCCTAAAAGAAGAGAATATACACTCTCCGGTTCGCTTCACCAGTGAATGACGCTCAGCTGAAGAGGAAGCAACCACTAAAGTCTTTTGAGAAACCAACACTTCTGGGAGTGCCAGTCTACTTGATCCCCCACTGTTCTTAATGGTTCCTCCCGCCATCCTCCTTCATTGCCACAGAACCCAGTAGTGACATGGAGGTCAAAGGGAGGAACCAGCGAGTGCTGTGGCGGACACAGAAGATTGACATTCCTGGAAGTGTTCGTTTCTCAAAGTCTGATTACCCCTCTTTTTAAAGGACCATGCTTATGCTTACTGCAGATGGCTCAATGTAGAGTCCAATCTGTCTCTAAGTTAGGTTCTGCAATGTAGTTTTGTGTTCTTCATGGCTGACCTTACCAGTCTTTATTCTGAATGAGCTCCACCTTATATCCCAGTGGCACCTGAATATAGAGAAAACACCTTTACAATGCTATTGTACAATTTGTCATGTGCTTCTATAATAAAAATTATCCATACTGTATCTATAACGATGTCATCATTTCATTACAAGTGTTAAAAGGGCATGGGCCCCAAGCCAACCAGATTTGAGGCCTTAAATGACTTTCATGTTGGGTAGAATGGATTAGAGATGCTCGAGATGCAAAGCTGTACAATAACTCATGGCACAGTTTATAAAATATTGTTACTTAAATGAATGCTGAACGACAGACAGATGTCACATACAAGAAGAACAAGCAAAATAAGTTTCATCTGAAATCATACATGATGCCATCAAAAATTCCTGTATGTGTAATCTGTATTCCTCCTCACATCTATCATCCAAATTTCCCTTGTTCTGTTCGTATCATCAACAGTGCAAGGAAGTCTGTATATTTATTTCAAGAGTCATGTAATATCCTGCTCATATACCCAGATCAGCTATAACATTATGACAACACACCTAATATTGAGTAGGTCCCCCTTTTTCTGCCAAAACAGCCGTGACCTATCGAGGCATGGACTCCACTAGACAAAGCGTTATACTGCCTCTGCCAGCTGCCTTCTTCCCATCTTCATATACTGCATCCTGTTGCTATCTCTCACCCAGATATGCAAAGCACACGCACCCGACCATCCACATGATGTCAAAGAAAAACGGGATTCCTCAGACCAGGCCACCTTCTTTCATTGCTCCATGGTCCAGTTTTGATGCTCACGTGTCCATTGTAGGTGCTTTTGGTTGTAGGCATGAGCCAACATTGGCACCCTGACTGGTCTGCAGCTAAGCAGCCCCATATTTAACCGCTTTATGATAGTAGATTTAATGTTATAGGCCTGCCGCTCTGTGCAGAAGCACGTATATATTTGCACTTCCAGGGTTTTAGGCGTGAGTGCGCGCCGCCACCGGCTCACTCCCGCTATGATTTTACACAGCGGGAGCTGATCAACGGGTCCTGTGGACACGATGTCCGCCAGGACCCGCTGACATGATGTCCGCCAGGACCCGCCGATCGTTCGGCACACTTACAGAATGGCAGTCTGCCTATGTAAACAAAGCAGACTGTCATTCTGTGAGTACAGAAGACATGGATCCTGTGTTCCTATGAAGCAGGAACATCGATCCATTTCTTTAAGTAGAACAAGCACCTTCTCCACAGTTGGCAAGCACTCCCTATGCACACAACCCTTTTAATCGCCCCTGTTAACCCCTTCCCTGCCAGTGTTTTTAGTACAGTGACAGTGCATATTTTTAGCACTGATCACTGTAATAATATCGCTGGTCCCCAAAAAAGTGTCAAACGTATCCATTTTGTCCGATGCAAAATCACAGTCCCTGTCACTGATCGCTTACTAGTAAAAACAAAAAAATATATTTTTAAAATAAATAAAAATATCCAATGGTTTGTAGATACTGTAACTTTTGCGCAAACCAATCAATATACACTTATTGGGATTTTTTTACCGAAAATATGTAGCAGAATACATATTGGCCTACATTGATGAAGAAATTTGTTTTTTTTTATATTTTTTTACTGGAAATGTTTTAGAGCAGAAAGTAAAAAATATTGTTTTTGTTTTTAAAATTGTTGGTCGTTCTTTGTTTCTAAAAATAAAAACCGCAGAGGTGATCAAACACCACCAAAAGAAAGCTCTATTTGTGGGAAAAAAAGGACATACATTTTATTTGGCTACAGCGTCGCACGACCGCGCAATTGTCAGTTAAAGCAACGCAGTGCCGTATCGCAAAAAATGGCCTGGTCATGAAGGGGGTGAACCTTCCGGAGCTGAAGTGGTGTGTCACCTTTCTATAGGAATCAGCATTACCCTTTTCAGCAATTTGAGCTACAGTGGCTCTTCTATTGGATTGGACTACATGGGTCAGCCTTTGATCCCCACGCGTATCAATAAACAATGGCTGCCCATGACCATGTCACCAGTTTTCCTTTCTTGGAGCACTCTCTTGACATGTTTATTTGCTGCCTAACTTATCCCACCCACTGCCAGGTGCCATTGTCATAAGACAATCAATGTTATTCATTTTACCTATCAGTGATTGTGATGTTATAGCTGATCAGTGTATATGTACACAATCACATTACATATACCTTCTCTATTATATTAGGTTATAACTTTAAAGCAAAGACAAGAGAACATCTGCAACTAGTATATAAATAATAAGAGCCGTATGTACCTGCTGCCTATTGGTGGCACCATCAGTGCCTGCACACACCTCATCTGCAGGATGTTTGTAGGGAAATGGGAAAAGATAAGGGGCTGGTCACCAAATACAGATTTTTCAGGTGCACTTGTGGGGAGACGCAGTGTGTGGCAGTAAACACACATAGTGCAGTTGCAGAAACAGAACTGTAGTGAAGTTAAAGTTCAACAAAGCACAGGAACCCGGTAGTTGTCTACCTGGTGGGAAGACAACCCAATGTTGCAGAATGTTGTCAAAGAATGTTGCAGCGAAGAGTATAGCAGAAGGTGCTCCAACAGCATCTGTCTTGAGGGGTGGAATGCAGCCTAGGCGGTCCATACCCAAACAGGGAAGCTTCTGGCAAGTCCCTACACTTTCCCTACTCATCTGGAACCTCTCCCTGCTCCTAATTACTGTCCTTGACAGACAAGTGACCTGTCCGTATGCTGCTTACAAGCGAAACGTGCGCCAAGCCTGGGATACAGGGTTTAAATAGTCTCTGCCCGACCCAAGATGGCTGCCAGAGTCACATGGGGCACCAACATCCAATCAGATAGCTCCCCCAGTGACCTAGGAAACCATAGATGAACCATGTTCCTATTGACTTAATCTCCCTCAGCAATGCTGCTGCGGTCGAGCGCCACCTGCAGTGGAGAAAGTAGACTGAACCTGCCTACATGCTGACTGAGGGAAGATTCCTGATATTCGTGTCCTCTTACAACTTTGATCAGCCCCCAACCAAATAGTCCCTTCAGAGTCCAGTTGCAATATGAGAAGCAACCTCTCTGCTTGGAGGGAGCAGGTGTTCATCATAACCATTTTAGGCATCATTAGCATTCTTCGCATCAGCACTGCCGTAAATGCTGCATCTATATGCATTAATAACAAGACCTGATAAGATCTAGGTTGGCTTTGGTAGTAAGGATTGCTGAGAGCAAGCTGCATAAGCTAAGGGGCATTTCTTATTTGGCTTGTCTGTTGCTTCCAGATCACACCACCTCCTACCTAGCTACCAATCTGCCACTGCAGGCAGGAAGGGTTAGGTGGGAAGAGCCAGGGTTATGGAGAGATACTGATCATCAGCTCATAGTGTGAAGCAAAAAGAGTAGAATATATGACTAAAGTGTAGTTCTAGATTGCATCCTATTCATGACTCCTATACTAAATGATCAATAAACAGAACAATAATCTATTGATGAAGACTTGTTGAGAATGCTGAGATGTGTAGTTCTCCTAAGGGGACCATAGTGGACCTGTGCAATGTTACTTAGAAGTAAAAAGTGTTAATGGTGACACGTCACTCATATATTTGAGTCAAGTTTGCCAACTGTTTAGAATTTTATGGACAGTTTGCAAAAAGTTCAAGCTAATTACGGCTGTCTGTAAAGTCTATGAAAGAAAAGAAAATGTCCTTAAAAAGTATTGACCTCCCCTGCATTTTAAAGTGTTTGTTAACCCTATTTGTTAAAAACTGCCAGCCGATCTATTAGAGGCTGGCATAGCAAACTGTAAATCCTTTCTAAAAACTCGCATTCTAAATAGCTATTAAGAGCTGTCTTCAGGCCGGTCACGTGACTCTGCAGGAGGGACCGTGCTCTCTCTCTGACGTCAGCCGGGGAGATCACGTAGCCGCTCGGCTCCTCCCGCAGAAGCCCTGTCTCAGAGCTGTAAAGCGCCCGTGAGTCACGTGACTGGCCTGAAGACAGCTGTATATAGCTATTTAGAACGCTCGGAAAGGATTTACACAGTGTGCTATGCCAGCCTCTAATACAGGGGCTGGCAGTGACAATTGTAGTTCTTTTTTTATAATAGTGCTGGGGGCGGAGCGGAGCAGTGACAGACACAGAGAGTGTGCTGACAGGCAGGAAGGAGGGGGTGAGGGGAGAGAGAGGAGAGCAGAGCAGGGCAGTGTATGACGGAGGGACGTACTCTGACCACGGTGGTCAGGGCTGAGTAGTCCTGGTTATCGTGGTCAGCGCAGAGAGGGCATACAGGAAGTGGCAGGTTCAGGGAGGTTTTTTTACAGTTTAAAAGGGGGGCAGATAACACAGCACCATGCTGTTTAATCTGCTTTAAAGGACCAGGATGTGTATTTTTTGGGGGGGTTAACAAACACTTTAAAAAAGGCAATCATTGTTGCCTACAAAAACTCTGTATGCTGTGCAGCATGCTGCAGTTTAATGACAACCTTTCCATGCATTGTTCTGGTCACAAATCTGTGTAATGGAGATGAGGGGGAGGAGATTTGCTTGTAGTCCAAACCAGGAGGGTGTCCTAGGGTGGCAATGCATAAGTACAGTACAGTGAGCGAGTGTTGTCGCCCTACTACAGGAAGTGTGTCACTGGCAAAATCACCAGGTGAAAATAAGGCCGGCCATAGATGGAGCTAATTTCTTTCCTGCAACCACGGGTTGCAGGGAAGAAATTTGCTTGATTCCCCATCAACTCCCCCTCACACGGAGCCATTGTTGTTCTCCCGGCTTGGGGGCATGGCAAGCCATTCCCGCTGGGAGAACTACAACAACCGCTAGCAATAATCACATGTAAAATCCATCAGGATGGTCGTACCTAAGTTGATCGATTGATAAACTTGGATACATTCAGCCTGCCCATACATGGTTCGAACCATCTATGGTCGGCTTAAAGTGGTAGTAAACCACAGTTGAAGAAAAAAAAATCCTCTGCAAGGAAATGTCATAATGTGCTAGGATCCACCGCATGTGCCCGTGACATCACCGGCTGCATGCACTCTGAATACTGTATCTCCTAAATAGGGATGGGCCGAACACCCCCCTGTTCGGTTCGCACCAGAACCTGCAAACAGCCAGAATGTTCGCGTGAACTTTAGAACCCTATTAAATACAATGGACTCGAACGTTCTAAATCAAAAGTGCTAATTATAAAGGCTAATATGCAAGTTATTGTCCTAAAAAGTGTTTGGGGACCCGGGTCCTGCCCCAGGGGACATGTATCAATTGTGAGGGGGCTAGCTCGGCAGCGGGTATGTGTGACCCCCGGGATGGGCTCCCCACCCAAAAACAGGCCCAGCAGACGGAGGTTGTGGTTTTCAAAATCAAAAAAGGTGCGGTTTATTTTCTATTTACAGTGACAAAAACACAGCAAGGCAAAAAAAACAAACACAAAATAAATCCTGGTCAACTTGACCTCTGACTAAACTTACAGGTTTCCTAACTAACGACTGGGATCAGCCTAGTGCTGTCCTAGTCCCTGGTTTTAAATGTCCAAGCAAAATATAGCCACACAGGCTTTCTCTCACCGCACAGGGGTTCACTCTCCCTAGACAGTCCACACAGGTCTGCTTCCAGGCATGAGCTAACATCTAATGAATCTGGGAGTTTTTATAGAGGCCTAAATGAGCTGACAAGCTTCAGCTGGCCTCATCAACTCCCTGTCTGTACGACGCCCCACACTCTCCCTAGAGGTATGAGTCATCCATGAGCCTACTAGCCTCAGCTGGGCTTATACAACTCTCCACCCTAGTTGTATAAATCGGCGTAAAGCCTGAATCTGGGCGAAATATATCTACCCCCCTGGATGCAACCAGGTGACTTTACCTTCCTGCTGTCACATACCCCCCCCTCTTGTTTTAACCTCGGGGTTGGAACACCAGCAATCAGGCATTCATGTACTCGAGACAAAGCATCCACATTCCCCATTTGAACGCCAGGGCGATGCTTTACTGTGAAGTTGAATTCCTGGAGGGCCAGGAACCACCTATTCACTCTTCTATTTGTTTCCTTGTTTTGAGCCATCCACTTTAACGGAGCGTGATCCGTAACCATGTCAAAGTGCCTACCTAGCAGGTAGTACCGAAGGGAATCTAGAGCCCACTTCACCGCTAAACACTCCTTTTCAACGGTGGCGTAATTTACCTCATGGGACTTCAACTTCCTGCTGAGGTAAATGACTGGGTGCTCTTCCCCGTTCCAGACCTGGGACAATACTGCTCCTAACCCCACATCTGACGCATCACTTTGTACGACAAAGTCTTTAGAGAAGTCGGGTGAGTACAACACTGGCTGGCTACATAAGGCTTGTTTCAAGAATTGGAATGCTGCCTCAGCCTCGGGGGTCCATTTAATCATGACCGACCCTTTCCCCTTCGTCAGGTTGGTTAGGGGCACAGCCTTAGAAGCAAAGTGGGGAATGAATCGCCGATAATACCCAGCGATTCCCAGAAAGGCTCGTACCTGCTTCTTGCTGTTGGGACGTGGCCAACTCTGGATGGCCTCGACTTTGTTGAGTTGGGGTTTTATTACTCCCCTCCCAATGGTGTACCCAAGATATTTGGCCTCCTCCTGCCCAATGGTACACTTCTTGGGGTTAGCCGTAAACCCTGCTTCCCGAACAGAGTCCAGGACTGCTTGCACTTTTGGCAGATGTGAGGCCCAATCTGTGCTATGGACAATTACGTCATCCAGGTAAGCCGCAGCATACTTCCGATGGGGCCTCAGCATCTGGTCCATTTTCCGCTGGAATGTGGCCGGCGCATTCTGTAACCCGAACGGCATTCTTTTATATTGGAACGCCCCGTCTGGGGTTACAAATGCGGTTTTCTCTTTGGCTGACTTGGCCAGGGGGATTTGCCAATACCCTTTTGTGAGGTCAAGAGTCGTCATGTATCGGGCTGTTCCCAGCCGGTCGATCAACTCATCTATACGTGGCATGGGGTAGGTGTCAAATTTTGTAACTTTGTTCAACTGACGAAAATCGTTACAAAATCGCCAGCTCCCATCCGGTTTAGGCACCAACACAATGGGACTAGACCAATCACTTTGGGACTCCTCTATCACCCCTAAGTTCAGCATTTTCTGTACTTCCTCCCGTATTGCCTCCCGTCGGGCCTCTGGGATCCGATAGGGTTTTAACTTCACCCTTTCACCGGGCGGGGTAATAATGTCATGCTCTACCCCAGATGTTTGTCCCGGCAGCTCAGAGAATACCTCCTTGTTGCGAAGCACAAACTCCTTAACCTCCTGTTGTTGGGGTTGTGACAAGGTGGCTGCGATTCCAACCTCAGGAATCACGCAACCAGTTTGAGCTGGTGACCAAGTGTCTGCGACTAGGGACTCTCTATCCCTCCAGGCTTTCAACAGATTAACGTGATAGATCTGTTCGGGCTTTCGCCTTCCTGGTTGTCTGACCCTGTAATTCACTTCGCTCACTTTTTCCATTATCTCGTAGGGGCCTTGCCATTTGGCAAGGAATTTACTTTCAACCGTAGGGACAAGTACCAATATCCTATCCCCCGGGGAAAAGGTACGGGTCTTGGCTCCACGGTTGTACACTCTCTGCTGTGCCAACTGCGCTTGGGCCAAATGTTCCTTCACGATGGGCATTACCTGTGCAATTCGATCTTGCATCAGGGCGACATGCTCAATCACACTCCTGTGGGGAGAACTCTCACTTTCCCAAGTTTCCTTGGCAATATCCAACAGCCCTCTTGGGTGTCTCCCATACAGTAACTCAAAGGGGGAGAATCCCGTAGAGGATTGGGGCACCTCCCTAATAGCAAACATCAAATAAGGAAGTAGACAGTCCCAATCCTTTCCATCCCTATCCACCACTTTCTTCAACATTTGTTTTAGGGTTTTGTTGAATCTTTCAACCAGCCCATCGGTTTGGGGGTGATACACAGATGTACGTAATTGCGTCACTTTGAACAATTTACACAGCTCCTTCATAACCCGGGACATAAAGGGTGTACCTTGGTCCGTAAGCAGTTCTTTACAAATACCCACCCGGCTAAAAACAAGAGATAGCTCTTTGGCTATGGTTTTGGCCGAGGTATTTCTGAGAGGGATCGCTTCTGGATAACGGGTGGCATAGTCCATTATAACCAATATGTACTGGTGCCCCCTAGCGGACTTGATTATAGGACCTACCAAATCCATTGCGATTCTCTCAAACGGGACCTCAATGATGGGTAGAGGGACCAGCGGGCTACGGAAGTGTGGCATCGGGGCCGACCTCTGACACACAGGGCAGGAGGAACAATAATTTTCTATGTCCTTCATCACCCCAGGCCAATAGAATCTCTGTAATACCCTCTCTCGGGTTTTCTCTGTCCCCAGATGACCTCCAAGAATGTGCCCATGGGCCAACTCCAACACCAACTTCCTGTAAGGTTTGGGCACCACCAGCTGCTCAACGGTTTCTTCTGCCCTTTTTGCCACCCGATACAGTAGGTCCTTCTCTACGCTGAAGTATGGGTAAGTGCAGGTATTATCTGGGTTCACTAACTCACCATCTATTTTCACTACGTTTTCCCGTGCCTTTATTAGGGCGGGGTCTTTCAACTGTTCTGTGGCAAAGTTTTCCCTGTGAACCTCAAGATCAGAAAACTCCACAGACGGTAGGTTTTCGTCTGAGGAGGTGGGCTCCTCTCCAGTTTCTTGAGTCTCCCCTGCCAATACTGACAAGGGAAATTCGGGAGAGTCCTCACCACTCTCAGAGGAGTTCTGGCTATCATATTCCTGGTACATAGGGGCACCAGTGGGGGGCTCATGATCATCCCACAGTTCCCAGAACTTCGGAAAATCCCTTCCCACAATGGCGTCATGCGGTAACTGAGACACTAAGCCCACTGGATGAGAAAGGGTACCTTTGGGGGTCTCGAAACACACTGTAGTCACTGGATACTCTCGGGTGTCCCCATGCACACAAATAACGGCTACCTTGCTATTCCCAGAGACCTCTGTTTTAACTAACTCAGCCTTTATCAGGGTCACAAGGCTACCTGAATCCAGCAATACCACAACATTTCTACCATTAATACACATTTTGCATAAATGTTTCTCAGTTCCCCGAATGGCAGTGCATGCGACTGTCGCACACAGCGACTGACGTCTGCCCGTCAGAAAGTCACACTGCATGGGTTCCTCCAAAACCGGGCAATTTGCTGCAATATGTCCCGCTTGCCGGCAGCGGTAGCAAATGATCCTTCTTGCCGCCTCTTGAGCCGCTGATTTCCCAGGCTGTTCTCGCCAAACTTGGGGTAGAGCTCCCACCCTCTCACTCTCTCCACCCTTACCCCTTGGAATCATCTTATCCGCCCCTGGGGATGGTCTGGTCTTAGGGTGGAAAGTCCGAGTGTCTCTGGAAGAGGCCGTCAGGTTCTCTGTAGCCAAGTATTTCTCCACACGATCCACAAGACCATCGGCCGTCTCTGGGTCTCCATGGCTTACCCACTTTTGGATGGCAGTAGGAAGAGCTCTCAAAAACCGATCCATTACAACACGTTCCACAATCTTTGGTGCGGACAAAGTCTCTGGCTGTAGCCACTTTCTGCTCAGGTGAATGAGATCATACATTTGAGACCTGGGGGGTTTTCCAAGCTGGAAAGTCCAGTTATGCACACGCTGAGCCCGGACAGCCAGGGTGACACCCAGCCTTGCCAATATTTCAGCTTTTAGCATCACATAGTCTTTTGCTTGGTCAGGCTCTAGGTCATAGTAAGCTTTCTGCGATTCACCCGTTAACAGAGGAGCCACCAGTCCAGCCCACTGCTCCTCAGGCCACTTTTCTCTTTCAGCGGTCCTTTCAAATGTGGTCAAAAATACCTCTGGATCATCCTCTCCAGTCATTTTTGTCAATAAACGACTCACCCCAAAGGACGCGGTATTAGTGGGACGGCTTTCCTCACCGGTCTGCGGACGTTGCTGCATTACTGCTTCCATCTGTTGTTGTAGTCTCTGCTCTTGCTTCTGCAACAGGTCTATGAAGCGGGCCTCAGATTGCTGTTGGGCTTGTTGCTGAGCCTCCAGACTCTGTTGTAAAGTTGCAAGGCTCTGTTGATGAGCTTGCTGCTGGGCTGCAAGGCTCCTTTGCAAACCTGCATTTGTCTGCTGTTGATTGGCATTTGCTAGAGCCAGCTGTTTCAGTATCTCCTCCATGCTGGCTTAAAAAAAAACTGCCACTGGTTCTCCACCAACTGTGAGGGGGCTAGCTCGGCAGCGGGTATGTGTGACCCCCGGGATGGGCTCCCCACCCAAAAACAGGCCCAGCAGACGGAGGTTGTGGTTTTCAAAATCAAAAAAGGTGCGGTTTATTTTCTATTTACAGTGACAAAAACACAGCAAGGCAAAAAAAACAAACACAAAATAAATCCTGGTCAACTTGACCTCTGACTAAACTTACAGGTTTCCTAACTAACGACTGGGATCAGCCTAGTGCTGTCCTAGTCCCTGGTTTTAAATGTCCAAGCAAAATATAGCCACACAGGCTTTCTCTCACCGCACAGGGGTTCACTCTCCCTAGACAGTCCACACAGGTCTGCTTCCAGGCATGAGCTAACATCTAATGAATCTGGGAGTTTTTATAGAGGCCTAAATGAGCTGACAAGCTTCAGCTGGCCTCATCAACTCCCTGTCTGTACGACGCCCCACACTCTCCCTAGAGGTATGAGTCATCCATGAGCCTACTAGCCTCAGCTGGGCTTATACAACTCTCCACCCTAGTTGTATAAATCGGCGTAAAGCCTGAATCTGGGCGAAATATATCTACCCCCCTGGATGCAACCAGGTGACTTTACCTTCCTGCTGTCACACAATGCAAAAAAAAGTTTTAAAAACTGAAGTTTTTTCAGGAGCAGTGATTTTAATAATGCTTAAAGTGAAACAATAAAAGTGAAATATTCCTTTCAATTTCGTACCTAGGGTGTGTGTATAGTATGCCTGTAAAGTCGCGCTTGTTTCCCTTGCTTAGAACTGTCCCTGCACAAAGTGTAATTTCTGAAGGAAAAAAAGGTAATTTAAAACTCACTCGTGGCTATAATGAATTGTCGGCTCCCGGCAATACATAGAAAAGTCATTGATAAAAAAAAAAAAAAAAGCGTGGGGGTCCCCCCAAATTCAATTACCAGGCCCTTCAGGTCTGGTATGGATATTAAGGGGAACCCTGCCGCAAATTTAAAAAAAAATGCATGGGGCTCCCCCAAATATCCATACCAGGCCCTTCAGATCTGGTATGGATTTTAAGGGGAACTCCACCCCAAATAAAAAAAAATGGCGTGGAGTTCCCCCAAAAATCCATACCAGACCCTTTATCTGAGCACGCAACATGGCAGGCCACAGGAAAAGAGGGGGGGACGAGAGAGCACCCTCCCCCTCCTGAACCGTACCAGGCCACATGCCCTCAACGGAGGATGTGCCCATGTTGATGGGGACAAGGGCCTCATCCCCACAACCCTTGCCCGGTGGTTGTGGGGGTCTGCGGGCGGGGGGCTTATGGGAATCTGGAAGACCCCTTTAACAAAGGGGACCCCCAGATCCCGGCCCCTCCCTATGTGAATTGGTAAGGGGTACATTGTACCCCTACCATTTCACGAAGAAAGTGTAAAAAAAATGTAAAAAAAACACACCGACACCTTGGAAAAGTCCTTTATTAAAAATAAAAAATAAAAAAAACATTCCAGCGATGAAATCCAGTGTCATGCGGCGATCCGATGTCCAGCGCTGTCCACACGAAACGTCATTGGCTGAGCCTGAGCGGACCTGATGGGGAACTTCCTCCACAGTGTATTAAATGAATAGACCCGCCCCTTCTAAAGTTCCCCATCAGGTCAGTTTAGCCAATGACGTAGGTGTAAGGCTAAGCGGACCAGATGCGGAACGTGAGAAGGGGCGGGTCTATTCATTTATTACACTGTGGAGGAAGTTCCCCATCAGGTCCGCCCCCTCGTATGTCAGACCCCGCCTACGTCATTGGCTGAGCAGACCTAATTGGGAACTGCCTCTGCAGTGTAATAAATGAATAGACCCGCTCCTTCTCACGTTCCGCATCTGGTCCGCTTAGCCTTACACCTATGTCATTGGCTGAGCGGACCTGATCAGGAACTTTAGAAGGCGCGGGTCTATTCATTTAATACACTGCGGAGGAAGTTCCCCATCAGGTCCGCTCAGGCTCAGCCAATGACATTTCGTGTGGACAGCGCTGGACATCGGATTGCCGCGGGACACTGGATTTCATCGCTGGAATGTTTTTTTTGTTTTTTTTTAATAAAGGACTTTTCCAAGGTGTCGGTGTGTTTTTTTTTTTACATTTTTTTTACACTTTCTTCGTGAAATGGTAGGGGTACAATGTACCCCTTACCAATTCACATAGGGGGGGCCGGGATCTGGAGGTCCCCTTTGTTAAAGGGGTCTTCCAGATTCTGATAAGCCCCCTGCCCGCAGACCCCCACAACCACCAGGCAAGGGTTGTGGGGATGAGGCCCTTGTCCCCATCAACATGGGGACATCCTCCCCATTTTGAGGGCATGTGGCCTGGTACGGTTCAGGAGGGGGGGCCGCTCTCTCGTCCCCCCTCTTTTCCTGAGGCCTGCCAGGTTGCGTGCTCGGATAAAGGGTCTGGTATGGATTTTTGGGGGAACTCCATGCCATTTTTTTTTACATTTGGGGTGGAGTTCCCCTTAAAATCCATACCAGACCTGAAGGGCCTGGTATGGATATTTGGGGGAACCCCACACATTTTTTTTAATTTGCGGCAGGGTTCCCCTTAATATCCATACCAAGACCTGATGGGCCTGGTAATTGAATTTGGGGGGACCCCCACACTTTTTTTTTTTTTTATCAATGACTTTTCTATGTATTGCCGGGAGCCGACAATTCATTATAGCTGCGAGTGAGTTTTAAATGACAATTTTTCCTTCAGAAATTACACTTTGTGCAGGGACAGTTCTAAGTACGAGAAACAAGCGCGAGTTTATATGCATACTATAAACACACCCTAGGTACGAAATTTTAAGGAATATTTCACTTTTATTGTTTCACTTTAAGCATTATTAAAATCACTGCTCCCGAAAAAACGGGCGTTCTTAAAACTTTTTTTTGCATTGATACATGTCCCCTGGGGCAGGACCCGGGTCCCCAAACACTTTTTATGACAATAACTTGCATATAAGCCTTTAAAATTATCATTTTAGATTTCTCCCATAGACTTTTCGAATTTGCCGCAAACACCCCAAATTGTTCGCTGTTCGGTGAAACGGGCGAACAGGCAATGTTTGAGTTGAACATGAGTTTGACTCGAACTCGAAGCTCATCCCTACTCCTAAACAGTGCAAGTTTAGGAGATATTCACAGTACCTACAGGTAAGCCTTATTATAGGCATATAAGTGGTATAACAGAGTTTACTACCACTTTAAGGGGGTATCCAATGGCATGGCAGTAGTGTTTTTTCTATGCTGTTGCAGCAATATGTTTGTAAGTTTTGAGTTGCCGATGGAAAACAAAAGTTGGGCAAGAGAGTCTTTTGTAAATTGTCAGGAATGTAGAAAAAAAACAAGATCACAAGATCCGTAGCTTTACTACAAAGGGACCTATAGGAAATTATACACAGCTCAGCTGTAGTAAAGGATGAAAGAAAATCCCTTTTTTATGCTTATAGTTTATGTTTGGTCTTTTCTATAATTTCCTTCTTCCTTTATAACCATGCAAATTTAGTATGCATTTTAAATAGCTCATTGTATCCTGAATTAATAAATAAGTAATTTCTGCTAAATAACTCTAAAAATACTCTGGTATGTGTCTCAATGGAAATTCCTTTCATGACTTTTGCTGAATATTTCCCATATTGATATTACCGGTTTTTTAAGTCTTTGTCTTGTCATGTTTCCCCAAGGTTGGCTCGTTGTAACTTCCTGGACTTTCTGTCAGTAATGCTATGTGCTATGATATTGTAAACAACCCTCAGAAATTACAAATGACGAGCCTTGAGTCTATGATAAGGAATTTTTTAAGTTATTCTACGAGAAAAAGTTTAATATAGATGGAAAGTCTGTAATTCAGAAGGGAATTCCAGTGTGTACCCTGTTGCACAACACAATAGTATAAAATCGATCACTTTGTATAAAATCTTTAACCAGTTGCTTACTGGTCAGTGTGAGCACTTATACCCCCTTCCTGCCCAGACCAATTTTCAGCTTTCAGCGCTCTCACACTTTGAATGACAATTGCCCGGTCATGCAACACTGTACCCAAATTACATTTTTATCATTTTTTTCACACAAATAGAGCTTTCTTTTGGCGGTATTTAATCATCACTGGGTCTTTTTATTTTTTGCTAAAAAAATAAATAATTTTTTTTTTAAAAAGTGACACTGTAATGACTACGTTTTAGCAACTTAGAATAGAGCTCTACAAAACTAGACTAAAGTGAGCCTAGTAATCCACACAATGAGAAATGAGCTGTTGCATTTGGTAATTAGTGACAGCAATTAGAATCAATCCTGCAATAACTGATCTGTAAATAGTATTGTGTAACAACTTGAGAGTGCACTCTATATACAAATAACTATGGTGTAGTATAAGGCACCCTAAAGAGGTACATCTTGCTATGGACAACAGGCACATTTACTGTGAAGTAGTGAGCAGCCCTTAGCTCTAGTTCTTCAGCCGGCTAGTGTCGGGGCCCAGTCTTTACAGTGGTGCACAGTCTAATAAGTACAGTCTTGGTAAAGTCTGCATGCATTTAGTAAGGCTGCTATTTAGAAACCCATTCCCTAAGTACTCAGTCCCTGCCAGCAGCAATAGGTCCATGACACCAGTTCCCTCTCACCCCACTTACCGGTAGTAAAAGGGGGGAAGGTTCTCATATAAAATTTCAAGTGTCACTGTCTAGTTGTTCTGTGATCTATGTGGTTTTCCCAAAATATGACAACTAAATTATGTAATGATCCAAAAACACCTACTGTAAATTACCTTGGGGCTATGTGAAAATAATAATTAAAAAAAAATCAAAATAAAGTGAAATGAATATACCCATTTCCAAAATTATAGTATAAAAAAAGTAAAGGAAACCATGAAAAAACACTAAATACATATAAATCTAAGTCAGAAAAAAATACATAGAAAATAAAGATAGACTAAACGATAAAGAAGAAAAGATGAATAAAAAGAAGCAAATATAGTATACTAAAGATAGCAATTAAAAAACAAAAATAGAAAAACGAAACTGTAAAAAATCAATAAAAGCATAAATGACAAATATGGGTTGCATTGCTTTGTATAATCCATTATCTCATTGTTTGGTTAAGATAATAAAGATTACAGAGCTGTTGCATAAGTCTGCCTTTGAGGACATGTCTGTACTAGCACAGAGTTCCTTCTCTGATTTATAGCGTTTTTAATAAAGGGGCTTTCTGAGTGTGTTTATTTTCCACAGATACATTTATTTTTTTGGTTTTGGATAGAGTGGAGATGGATTGGAACACCTGTCAGGTTTTATTACTGTCAGTGCTCCCATTAGAGGCGGTCGGCACAACTTTGCCAGGCAACTTCATGCAACTTCCAGGCAACTTTTGAGGCTACTTCAAGGCAACTTGGAGGCAACTTTGTTTCCCTTGCTTGGAACTGTCCCTGCACAAAGTGTAATTTCTGAAGGAAAAAAAGGTAATTTAAAACTCACTCGTGGCTATAATGAATTGTCGGCTCCCGGCAATACATAGAAAAGTCATTGATAAAAAAAAAAAAAAAAGCGTGGGGGTCCCCCCAAATTCAATTACCAGGCCCTTCAGGTCTGGTATGGATATTAAGGGGAACCCTGCCGCAAATTTAAAAAAAAATGCATGGGGCTCCCCCAAATATCCATACCAGGCCCTTCAGATCTGGTATGGATTTTAAGGGGAACTCCACCCCAAATAAAAAAAATGGCGTGGAGTTCCCCCAAAAATCCATACCAGACCCTTTATCTGAGCACGCAACATGGCAGGCCACAGGAAAAGAGGGGGGGACGAGAGAGCACCCTCCCCCTCCTGAACCGTACCAGGCCACATGCCCTCAACGGAGGATGTGCCCATGTTGATGGGGACAAGGGCCTCATCCCCACAACCCTTGCCCGGTGGTTGTGGGGGTCTGCGGGCGGGGGGCTTATGGGAATCTGGAAGACCCCTTTAACAAAGGGGACCCCCAGATCCCGGCCCCTCCCTATGTGAATTGGTAAGGGGTACATTGTACCCCTACCATTTCACGAAGAAAGTGTAAAAAAAATGTAAAAAAAACACACCGACACCTTGGAAAAGTCCTTTATTAAAAATAAAAAATAAAAAAAACATTCCAGCGATGAAATCCAGTGTCCCGCGGCGATCCGATGTCCAGCGCTGTCCACACGAAACGTCATTGGCTGAGCCTGAGCGGACCTGATGGGGAACTTCCTCCACAGTGTATTAAATGAATAGACCCGCCCCTTCTAAAGTTCCCCATCAGGTCAGTTTAGCCAATGACGTAGGTGTAAGGCTAAGCGGACCAGATGCGGAACGTGAGAAGGGGCGGGTCTATTCATTTATTACACTGTGGAGGAAGTTCCCCATCAGGTCCGCCCCCTCGTATGTCAGACCCCGCCTACGTCATTGGCTGAGCAGACCTAATTGGGAACTGCCTCTGCAGTGTAATAAATGAATAGACCCGCTCCTTCTCACGTTCCGCATCTGGTCCGCTTAGCCTTACACCTATGTCATTGGCTGAGCGGACCTGATCAGGAACTTTAGAAGGCGCGGGTCTATTCATTTAATACACTGCGGAGGAAGTTCCCCATCAGGTCCGCTCAGGCTCAGCCAATGACATTTCGTGTGGACAGCGCTGGACATCGGATTGCCGCGGGACACTGGATTTCATCGCTGGAATGTTTTTTTTGTTTTTTTTTAATAAAGGACTTTTCCAAGGTGTCGGTGTGTTTTTTTTTTTACATTTTTTTTACACTTTCTTCGTGAAATGGTAGGGGTACAATGTACCCCTTACCAATTCACATAGGGTGGGCCGGGATCTGGAGGTCCCCTTTGTTAAAGGGGTCTTCCAGATTCTGATAAGCCCCCTGCCCGCAGACCCCCACAACCACCAGGCAAGGGTTGTGGGGATGAGGCCCTTGTCCCCATCAACATGGGGACATCCTCCCCATTTTGAGGGCATGTGGCCTGGTACGGTTCAGGAGGGGGGGCCGCTCTCTCGTCCCCCCTCTTTTCCTGAGGCCTGCCAGGTTGCGTGCTCGGATAAAGGGTCTGGTATGGATTTTTGGGGGAACTCCATGCCATTTTTTTTTACATTTGGGGTGGAGTTCCCCTTAAAATCCATACCAGACCTGAAGGGCCTGGTATGGATATTTGGGGGAACCCCACACATTTTTTTTAATTTGCGGCAGGGTTCCCCTTAATATCCATACCAAGACCTGATGGGCCTGGTAATTGAATTTGGGGGGACCCCCACACTTTTTTTTTTTTTTATCAATGACTTTTCTATGTATTGCCGGGAGCCGACAATTCATTATAGCTGCGAGTGAGTTTTAAATGACAATTTTTCCTTCAGAAATTACACTTTGTGCAGGGACAGTTCTAAGTACGAGAAACAAGCGCGAGTTTATATGCATACTATAAACACACCCTAGGTACGAAATTTTAAGGAATATTTCACTTTTATTGTTTCACTTTAAGCATTATTAAAATCACTGCTCCCGAAAAAACGGGCGTTCTTAAAACTTTTTTTTGCATTGATACATGTCCCCTGGGGCAGGACCCGGGTCCCCAAACACTTTTTATGACAATAACTTGCATATAAGCCTTTAAAATTATCATTTTAGATTTCTCCCATAGACTTTTCGAATTTGCCGCAAACACCCCAAATTGTTCGCTGTTCGGTGAAACGGGCGAACAGGCAATGTTTGAGTTGAACATGAGTTTGACTCGAACTCGAAGCTCATCCCTACTCCTAAACAGTGCAAGTTTAGGAGATATTCACAGTACCTACAGGTAAGCCTTATTATAGGCATATAAGTGGTATAACAGAGTTTACTACCACTTTAAGGGGGTATCCAATGGCATGGCAGTAGTGTTTTTTCTATGCTGTTGCAGCAATATGTTTGTAAGTTTTGAGTTGCCGATGGAAAACAAAAGTTGGGCAAGAGAGTCTTTTGTAAATTGTCAGGAATGTAGAAAAAAAACAAGATCACAAGATCCGTAGCTTTACTACAAAGGGACCTATAGGAAATTATACACAGCTCAGCTGTAGTAAAGGATGAAAGAAAATCCCTTTTTTATGCTTATAGTTTATGTTTGGTCTTTTCTATAATTTCCTTCTTCCTTTATAACCATGCAAATTTAGTATGCATTTTAAATAGCTCATTGTATCCTGAATTAATAAATAAGTAATTTCTGCTAAATAACTCTAAAAATACTCTGGTATGTGTCTCAATGGAAATTCCTTTCATGACTTTTGCTGAATATTTCCCATATTGATATTACCGGTTTTTTAAGTCTTTGTCTTGTCATGTTTCCCCAAGGTTGGCTCGTTGTAACTTCCTGGACTTTCTGTCAGTAATGCTATGTGCTATGATATTGTAAACAACCCTCAGAAATTACAAATGACGAGCCTTGAGTCTATGATAAGGAATTTTTTAAGTTATTCTACGAGAAAAAGTTTAATATAGATGGAAAGTCTGTAATTCAGAAGGGAATTCCAGTGTGTACCCTGTTGCACAACACAATAGTATAAAATCGATCACTTTGTATAAAATCTTTAACCAGTTGCTTACTGGTCAGTGTGAGCACTTATACCCCCTTCCTGCCCAGACCAATTTTCAGCTTTCAGCGCTCTCACACTTTGAATGACAATTGCCCGGTCATGCAACACTGTACCCAAATTACATTTTTATCATTTTTTTCACACAAATAGAGCTTTCTTTTGGCGGTATTTAATCATCACTGGGTCTTTTTATTTTTTGCTAAAAAAATAAATACATTTTTTTTTAAAAAGTGACACTGTAATGACTACGTTTTAGCAACTTAGAATAGAGCTCTACAAAACTAGACTAAAGTGAGCCTAGTAATCCACACAATGAGAAATGAGCTGTTGCATTTGGTAATTAGTGACAGCAATTAGAATCAATCCTGCAATAACTGATCTGTAAATAGTATTGTGTAACAACTTGAGAGTGCACTCTATATACAAATAACTATGGTGTAGTATAAGGCACCCTAAAGAGGTACATCTTGCTATGGACAACAGGCACATTTACTGTGAAGTAGTGAGCAGCCCTTAGCTCTAGTTCTTCAGCCGGCTAGTGTCGGGGCCCAGTCTTTACAGTGGTGCACAGTCTAATAAGTACAGTCTTGGTAAAGTCTGCATGCATTTAGTAAGGCTGCTATTTAGAAACCCATTCCCTAAGTACTCAGTCCCTGCCAGCAGCAATAGGTCCATGACACCAGTTCCCTCTCACCCCACTTACCGGTAGTAAAAGGGGGGAAGGTTCTCATATAAAATTTCAAGTGTCACTGTCTAGTTGTTCTGTGATCTATGTGGTTTTCCCAAAATATGACAACTAAATTATGTAATGATCCAAAAACACCTACTGTAAATTACCTTGGGGCTATGTGAAAATAATAATTAAAAAAAAATCAAAATAAAGTGAAATGAATATACCCATTTCCAAAATTATAGTATAAAAAAAGTAAAGGAAACCATGAAAAAACACTAAATACATATAAATCTAAGTCAGAAAAAAATACATAGAAAATAAAGATAGACTAAACGATAAAGAAGAAAAGATGAATAAAAAGAAGCAAATATAGTATACTAAAGATAGCAATTAAAAAACAAAAATAGAAAAACGAAACTGTAAAAAATCAATAAAAGCATAAATGACAAATATGGGTTGCATTGCTTTGTATAATCCATTATCTCATTGTTTGGTTAAGATAATAAAGATTACAGAGCTGTTGCATAAGTCTGCCTTTGAGGACATGTCTGTACTAGCACAGAGTTCCTTCTCTGATTTATAGCGTTTTTAATAAAGGGGCTTTCTGAGTGTGTTTATTTTCCACAGATACATTTATTTTTTTGGTTTTGGATAGAGTGGAGATGGATTGGAACACCTGTCAGGTTTTATTACTGTCAGTGCTCCCATTAGAGGCGGTCGGCACAACTTTGCCAGGCAACTTCATGCAACTTCCAGGCAACTTTTGAGGCTACTTCAAGGCAACTTGGAGGCAACTTTGAGGCAACTTTGAAGCAACTTCAGGGAATGCCTGGGTAATCTTCCTGTAATGTCGGATACAAAGCACATCAATAAGGATAAGGATCCAACTTGGAGGCAACTTATATTGAAATCTATGGGTACAAGTCAGCTAGAAGTCGCCTTGAGTACAGGAACCTTTTCTGAAGACGGAGCGACTTCAGTAGTGTACATTAAGACGGCTCCATTCACTTCAATGGAATTTCTTATGTCCAGCGACTTGAGGCAGAGGCGTACTAAGTGGGGGGCGGGGGGGAACCTGGCTACAAATACAGTATATACCCTGGGGTAGTGGTTTCTTCAGTACAAGTGAGAATATGGGGAAAAGGGGATAGGAGTTTCAAGGCCCCCCTTTTCCTCATGGGATAACGGCGGCATGGAGGTTTCATGTATTCCCCACAGGTCAGGGGGCTCGTGTTTAGGGGAGCCCTGTAACTGCCTGTGAGGGGAGCCTTGAAAATTAGTGGAATGTTCCAGAACCCTCAGGGACCCCTATATAAAGGAGGTCCAGACAGGGTCCGTGGCCAGTCGCCGGTGGATGGTATAGCTGTAGGAGCTCAGGCAAAAGAGCTTCCCTTTGAGCCCTCAGCTTCCTACCTCCTAAGGCGGCATGAAGACATTGCTTTGGCAGTTCCTCGAGTGGGCTGAGGCAGAAGGCGGAGAAGGCTGGATCCGAAGATGCCTCTCCTTACCTCCGATGGAAGAAGCTCCAGAAGTCGGCGACGGGAATCCCCCTATGGAAGGGTCGGCGGCCGAAGAAGGCGAAGTGGATGCCGGTGACATGGCTGAGGTGCCTCAGGAAGAAGAGGTCGAGACGCCGGAGTTCCTGGTTCTGGGTCGGCATAGCAGAGCTGCGGGAGGAGGAGCCATGGAGGTCGCGGGGCGGATCCAGAGAAAGAGGGGCCAGAAGAGGCCATACAGTCCACGGCTCCCTTGGAACTAGGAAAGGGGAGTGAAGAGGCAGCAGCATCCACTCGCAAGAGGAGCATTGGCGACGTCAGCCCACAGGGGGCGGAGCTTCCTCAGAACAAGCCATGCCCGGCGGTGCGGATTGGACGCCCGCCGTCACGATAGCCTGCAATGCCAGGGCGGCATTTTGAAGCGCCTAGTACAGCCGTCAGTTTTAACCCAGGCTTGGTCACAGCTGGGATGTATTCAGCGGCAGTTTCTGCTGATTTTGGACGAGGTGTCTACTGAGCAAGCTGCTAGTAGTGCTGGTGAGTATGAGCAAATGAATGTTTTAGCTTCCTTGTCCTCTACGCTCCTACAGTTAGCCTCTAGCTTGTCTACTATTGTACCTCAAAAATCAGTTTTGGAGGATTCTGATGCGGCGGCTTCTGTATGGGCAGCTAATTTAGGTAAGGTTGTGACAGAGCAGGTTAACTCTCCAATGGAGTCACCTCTTTCTTTTCAGGTACTTCCTCGGGGGAATTCTATATTACATAAAGTGCCGGAAAGTTTTGGGAAGGAAGCCATGCCATGCACATTGTCTCCTTTGGGTTTCCATTTATCAAACAGCATAAAAGATAGAATATGGCGCGGAGAGTTTACAGATATCTTATCTCTGCTTCCTTCATAGAAATAATTATTCACGCGCAGATAAGGATAAAAATTAAGATGATAAAAAGAGAACAGTAGCTAGGACATTTAATAACTGGCTTCAAGCATTTTCTATTTATGCAAGCATTACATGTGAAAGATTTCCGGAACGGAACCCGGGGCTTTTTCAGCATGTGGATGTAATATTACAGGCTTATAGTACTTTTGTGGGTATTTCTATGATGAATCTTTTAGACAAAAGATGGCAGTACACCCCTCTATTCAGTGGGGGAATAAAGACGTAGGGCTTTGGTTAAATTTATTTGTACCTCAGAAACCTATGGCGCCTCGTTTGAATAACACATTACCTTCTGCTTCTTCAGGCTCTTATAAAAAAGGCATTTGTTTTTCGTTCAACGACACACAATGCAAATGGCCTAATTCTCGTAGATTCCAGCATGAGTGTGCATTTTGTTCAGGTCCTCATCAGGTCACTAAGTGTTTTAAAAAATCTTCCGTGACTCCACAGCAATCGGGAAGGGATTCCTTTCTTAAAGGCTTCCACCCTGGTGGTTCTGGAAAACATGGAACCATGGCTACGCCTGTACCCAGACCGGGTGACGGCTCAATTACTCATTGAAGGTTTTAGAATAGGCTTCAAATTGCCCACATTTAATGGTTCTGGTTGTACTTTCGTAAAAAATGTAAAATCAGTTGAGGAATTGGCCCCAATTGCTAGGGACAAAATTAATAAAGAACTTCAGGAAGGTAGAGCATCTGGTCCTTTTAATGTCCCTCCTTTTGAGAATTTCCATTTGTCCCCTTTAGGGATCGTTCCAAAGAAGGATTCTGGAAGTTTTAGACTGATTCATCATTTGAACTACCCTTGTGATCATTCCCTTAATGATCAGATTGGGGAGGATTTATGTTCAGTCTCTTATACATCTTTTGAGGAATCTATTGGTAAGTTACAGAAGCTTGGTCATGAAGCTTTGATAGCAAAAGCTGATATAAAATCAGCTTTTCGGCTCCTTCCCATTCACCCAGATAGATTTAGTTCATTGGGATTTCAGTTTGAAGGTCGGTATTTTTTCGATAGAGGTTTACCGATGGGTTGCTCCCTTTCTTGTTTCTATTTTGAGAGTTTCTCATCGTTTGTTGAATGGGTAGTAGCTAAAGTAGCACGCACTGATAATATTTTACATTATCTTGATGATTTTTTGTTTTTGGGTCCAGCTGAGTCGGATCAGTGTTCATCATTGTTAAACTCCTTTTTTTAAATTTGTAGTCATTTTGGCATCCCTTTAGCGCACGATAAGACGGTTTTTCCTACCACATGCCTGGAATTTTTAGGTATCACTATTGATACCAGGGCTATGGAATTCCAGCTCCCCCCAGAAAAGATTGAGAAAATATGTATATTAATTTCTAGGATTCTTCAGGCAAAAAAGGTTTACTTAAAAACTATGCAGAATTTATTAGGCCTCCTTGCGTTTGCCAGTAGGGTACTTCCTATGGGGCGTATTTTTTTCAAGAAGGCTTTATTTGGCCATTTCAAGTTTTAAAAATCCTTACTCCCATATTAGGGTGTCACATGACATTAACCACTTAAGGACCGCTCACGGCATATATATGTTGGCAGAATGTCACGTACAGGCACAATCACGTACCTGTACGTCCCCTTTAACTGCCTGCCGTGTGGTCGCGCGCGCCGCCGCCGGCGCACGCTTGCGACCCTGCAGTCATCCCCGTGAGTCGGACCGTGGGTCCCACGGACTCGATCGCCGCGGGTATCCCCACGATCGTCTCACGGAGGGATGGAGTGGGGAGATGTTAGTGTAAACACAACATCTCCCCGCTCGCCTACTGACACTGTCACCGATCTCCGCTCTGTGTAATCAGAGCAGAGATCGGTGACGTGTCACTCGTAGCCACGCCCCCCCTCAGTTATAAACACGCCCCTAGGCACACTTAACCCCTTCAGCGCCCCTAGTGGTTAACCCCTTCAGCGCCCCTAGTGGTTAACCCCTTCACTGCCAGTGTAATTTTTACAGTAACCATTGCATTTGTATTGCACTGATCGCTGTAAAAATTACAATGGTCCCAAAAATGTGTCAAAAGTGTCCGATGTGTCCGCCATAATGTCACGAAAAAAATCGCTGATCAAGGCCATTACTAGTGTAGCGGCCTCACCCTCTCCCTCTCTTGTATCTGTTGTTCTTGGCTGTTGTCTAGGGGTACTCCAGAGGAGAGAGTGCAGGACACTATGCCCAGCTTTCACCTTAAATGTATATGGGGTTTGAGCAAAGTGTCTAGATTACCTTCGAATCTGTATTCTGCACATGGAGCCTCCGCTTCTTCCGTGGAGGTGTATCTGCCAGTAATAGAGCCCCACACCATTTAAAAGTTCAATACTCCTTTATTTCTTCAATACCAGAATGAACATACTCAGTTGAACTTCCATAACAGACAGACAGGGGTGTGGATACGAGTAGGCCCAGGCACAATGAACTCTCCTATCCCTTTCTCGTGCGGATAGGCCTGGCGCACGGTCTCTGCCACAGACCGTGATGTTGGTAGCTGCCACCTACCGGGTGAACTAGTTGGGGCCCCTGCCACAGGCCTGAGTAACGGTCTTTGACACAGACCGGAGGAGCGGTCTCTGCCACAGACCTTAGAACATGGACCACCTTCCGTATGAATATGGCCCCTGTTTGGCGAGGACATCCATCCCGACGGTCTCCGGAGGCCCTGTCCCGGCACTGGCAATCTGCTGCACCAGATCTATGGGAAGGTCACCTGCGCGATCCCTTACACCTTGATTCATACACCCGATTCTGTGGGTGTCTTAGGACGATTCCTCCCGGGCGGATCCCAGTGGAAGAAACTGGGCCCCAGGCCTGAATGATGCACCCCACCCCAGACTGAGGGTGTCTGGGGTGGCTCCCGAACTCCACGTGTCCAGGCTTGGCTGCCTAGACACCGACCGCTGGACAGCAGCCCTCAGGCTAAAGGTGCCTGGGACTCGAACCTTGTGGCGAAGATGTCCGCCCCTTTTATAGCCTCTCCCAGCCAGCACAGCGGGTTCCCCTCCCTGCCGCACAACA
Source organism: Rana muscosa (assembly GCA_029206835.1). Classification (NCBI taxonomy): domain Eukaryota; kingdom Metazoa; phylum Chordata; class Amphibia; order Anura; family Ranidae; genus Rana; species Rana muscosa. The sequence goes on from CM055121.1 coordinate 228,650,340, forward strand.
GCCACGAGAGACCAAAAAAGGTACGGCACTCCAGTGATGGTTCAATCCCAGCCCAAAGTGACAGCACCACCTGCTGGGCCGCAGGGAACTGAACATCACTGATGTCTCCACCCGAATCAGCATACTGAAAAGTACCTAACCGCTACACTAGTAAAAAAAAAAGATTTATAAAAATGCCATAAAACTATCCCGTATTTTGTAAACGCTATAATTTTTGCGCAAACCAATCAATAAACGCCGATTGCGATTTTTTTAACCAAAAATATGTAGAAGAATACGTATCGGCCTAAACTGAGGAAAAAAGTTTTTATATATTTTTGGGGATATTTATTATAGCAAAAAGTAAAAAATATTGCATTTTTTTCAAAATTGTCGCTCTATTTTTGTTTATAGCGCAAAAAATTAAAACCGCAGAGGTGATCAAATACCACCAAAAGAAAGCTCTATTTGTGGGGAAAAAAGGATGTCAATTTTGTTTGGGAGCCACGTCGCACGACCGCACAATTGTCAGTTAAAGCGACGCAGTGCCGAATCGCAAAAAGGGGCCTGGTCTTTATGCTGCGTATTGGTCCGGGGCTTAAGTGGTTGAAGCAGACTTATTAGTCTGGCAAATTTTTTTATTAGAATTTAATGGGAGATCTGTGTGGCAGAAAGATTTTATTTTAGATCAGGATTTTCAGTTATTTACAGATTCTGCAGGGTCTTTGGGTTTCGCTGCTATTTGGCGGACCCATTGGTGTGCAGAACATGGCCATTAGATTAGAAGATGAAAGGTTTGTTCAAAAACATTGTTTTGTTAGAATTGCTTCCAATTATTGTGGCCATAGAAATCTGGGGAACACAGTTCAAGAATAAGAGGCTTCTATGTAGTACAGATAATAAGGGCGTTTTATATGCCATTAACTGCCTCTCTTCAAAATCTAAGCCAGTTATAATCCTGTTGAGATATTTAGTTTATAAATGCTCGACCTTAAACTTATGGGTTAAAGCCAAATATGTCCCGGGTAAAGAAAATGTGGTAGCTGATGCTCTTTCCAGATTTCAAATGAATAGTTTTTTCCAGCTATTTCCAGAAGCGGACGGGAGTGGATCTGCATGCCCCCAGCAGCTTTGGAGCATACTTTAGTCTCGGACAACAGAATCAATTCACTGGCACCCTCAACATGGTGTGGGTACAAAAATGCTTGGTGGCTATGGCTGTCTTTCCTTAATTCATTACAACACAATATGTGGGATTTCTCTGAACAGTTAGTGTTATCCTTTTTAAATAGTCTGATGGTTAAAAATTATTCTTGGTCTTACATAAACAAAACCTTATCTGGTGTATCCTTTTTTCTTAAAATTAATTCTTTACCATCTTTTTCAAATTCTTCTCTGTCCGTCAAGCATTGAAGGGTTATAGAAAATCTAATTACCGTATATACTCGAGAATAAGCCAAGTTTTTCAGCACATTTTTTTGTGCTGAAAATGCCCCCCTCGGCTTATACGCAAGTCACCTTTTTGCGCCTAATCTCCCGGATTTTTGGGGACCCAGTACCGACCGGCGGTAAGTCCCCTGAACCCCAAACTTGGCACACATGTAGCCTCACTTTTCCTCTACAAGTGTGCAAAGTTTGTTGTACAGAGGACCTACGGCCGGGGAGCACCGATTTTTCAAAGCCGGGCACCCCTTCTATAGACTCCCATGTTAAACGGTAATTTCTCCAGTGACGGCCGGTCGTAGGTCTCCTGGACACGAAACTTGGCACACATGTAGCCCCATTTCTTCTCTATAAGTGTGCAAAGTTTTTTGTCTGGGGGACATACGGCCGGGGAGCACCGATTTTTCAAAGCCGGGCACCCCTTCCATAGACTCCCATGTTAAACGTCAGTCTAGACATGGGCACAGTGAGGAATGGGCACAGTGAGGCATGGGCACAGTGAGGCATGCACATGGACACAGTGAGGCAAAGTGAGGCACAGTGAGGCATGCAGATGGACACTCTAGGCTTATACTCGAGTCAATACGTTTTCCCAGTTTTTTGTGGTAAAATTAGGTGTCTCGGCTTATATTCGGGTCGGCTTATACTTGAGTATATATGGTATTCAGTGGACAAGAGAAGACCCATCACTCCAGAAATCCTGTTAGATTTGTGTCATGGATATGCAGTAGTGTTTGTCTGTCAGCTTACCTTCCTTCCCATGTGTTCATCTTAGAGGCCTGAACCCTTTCACCTGGCTTCCTTTATAATCTCCTCCCAGCCTGACTCCACCCCAGGCCCTATCACAGAACACTATATTAACCTGTGCACTGCAAGCCTGCTTGGCTGATCAACGTGTTTGTTAGGCATTGTGTGTTTGGGTTCCTGCCTGCCGTTTGCTACGTCTGTCTCTCTGTTACATATTTGGCTTGTCCCCGACTATCCCTGTCTGCTCGTGACCCTTGACCTTCGGCTCGTTCTTCGTTATCCTTGTCTGCTTGTGGCCCCTGACCTTCAGCTTGTTATTCGTTTCTCTCATATCTTGTGCTGCTGCTTCCCCTCTTTTCCCCTTATCCTACGGGGCGTGAGCTAGGAAACTCCAGGGGCCGCGACCTGGTCCCAGCCTGCAGCATAACATCCTCACCACTAGAGGCTCTGGAGAAGACCTGCTGGGTCTTAGACTCCGCGCCCTGGGGAATCTTGGCTCTAGCTTCCGTTAGGATCCCGGTTGTGCTCCTCTGGTCCCGCTTTCCACAACCACCCAGTTTCCTATCCGCAGAAGCCAGCCATAGGGTTCACTACCTTGCGGTGCACTCCTGTCCCCCTACGGTGTGCATCTGTCACCTGGCCACAGGTGACCTTGACAGTTTGATCAGCCATGAACCCGGCTGACATCCCGCTCCCCGCGGATGATACATTGCAGGGCATAGTTTGCAGACTTGAAACCCAGGAATCGAATCAGACTCAGGTGATGCGATTCCTCCAGGATCTGGCTTCTCGCTTCGAGCAGCTTCAGGCCTCCTTGGGAACCCTGAATCCGCAAACTCAAATACAACCAGCGGCTGCACCTATTGCACCAGTCGCAGCCACACACTCACTACAACTGCCAGCTCCGTCCCGTTTCTCTGGGGACTCCAAGGCTTGCAGGGGGTTCCTTAGCCAATGCACGATTCATTTTGAGCTCCAGCCCCAAAACTTCCTGTCTGATCGGGCTAAGGTAGCCTATATCATTTCCCTTCTCTCTGGTGAAGCTTTAGCCTGGGTAGCCCCTCTGTGGGAACTGAATGATCCAGTGGTTTCTAGCCTGTCTGGCTTCTTGAAACTTTTTCGGACAATCTTCGAAGAACCGACTCGTGTCTTTTCAGTGGCCAGCGCCCTTTTACGTCTCCGCCAAGAGTCTGCTTCTGTGGGACAGTATGCCCTTCATTTCCGCATACTGTCGGCTGAGTTGAGCTGGAACAATGAGGCCTTAGTCGCAACCTTTTTGCATGGCCTGTCTGATAGAGTGAAGGATGAAGTAGCAGGAAGAACCATCCCCACTGATCTGGCCGGCGTTATCTCCTTGTGTAACCAGATCGATATTCGCTTTCAGGAGAGGACCTTAGAAAAGCAACGCCAGCACTCCTTAGTTCTTAGTCAGCCTGAGCTCCCCTCTCTTCGACCCGTAGAGCATCTCCTACCAGCTGAGGAACCCATGCAGCTGGGTCGGACCAGGCTATCCCCCGAGGAACGTGCTAGGCGCAGAACTCTTGGTCTGTGTCTTTACTGTGGGGGCAAAGGTCATTTTCGTGACACTTGCTCTCTTTGTCCAGAAAAACGTTCGGGTCCACTTCATCTGGAAAGTGGAGTATTGGACCCAGAAATATCACCTTCCCCTTCTCGTCTTCTGCTTTCTGTGTTCCTTCATGTTGGTGCTTCTTCTCATTCGGTCTCAGCATATCTGGATTCCGGAGCCGCTGGTAATTTCATGGACTGGGAAATCGCATCGTCCATGAGACTTACTCTTTTGCCCCTCACCACGCCATTGGTGGTCTTGGCGATTGATGGTACTGTTCTCCCAGGGGGACCTATCCGCTTCCAGACCCTCCCTGTTAAGATGTCGGTAGGGACACTCCACCAGGAGTGGATATCCTTCCTTATCTTACCCAAGGCCTCAACGCCTATAATTTTGGGTCTCCCATGGTTACAGTTCCATTCTCCTCATGTGGACTGGACTACTGGACAGATCCTGGCTTGGGGTTCCTCCTGTTCCTCGTCCTGCCTACCCAAGGTTGCCCCCTGTGAACCTGAGCCGGTCATTCATTCCAGGTTGCATAACCATTTACATTTCTCTGTCCCTAACCACCCTTGGACGCACAGCCAGGATAGCTTGTCTACAAGTCCTGCAGTCGCTATGTCTTGCGATGCGATTCAGGTAGTCGCTACACCTGACTCAGCTATTCACTCTGCCTCTGTACTAGTTATGCCAGTCCAGCCCATGCCCAGTGAGCCTCCTACTTTTTCTTGTTCAGGACATTCTGCTTGTCCTTCAGCTATTCAGATTGACTCCTGTGACATGTCACCTTCTAACCAACCTGACTTCAGGGTTCCACTGACATCTGCCCAGTCTGATGGTCCTGTGCAAGATGACCAGTTCCCCTTTAAGGGTCTAGGGGACCCTCCTCAGATTCCTGTTGATCCTCTCATGCCCTTGCTTATTCCTAGAGAGCCTTTGGTCCTCAATAGATCTTCTTGTCATCTCCCTACCTCGTTTTCGGTCTCTGAGGATAATCTTAAGTACGAGGTTAGACAAGTTCTGGATTCTCGGCTCTGCAGAGGCATTCTTCAGTACCTTGTGCATTGGAGAGGTTTTGGTCCTGAGGAGGCATCTTGGATCGCTGCATCTGATGTTGCTGCACCTCATCTGTTGAGGAGGTTTCATCAGAGATTTCCCTTTAAGCCTGGGCCCAGGCGGGGGAGGGCCCATAAGAGGGAGGGTACTGTCATGGATATGCAGTAGTGTTTGTCTGTCAGCTTACCTTCCTTCCCATGTGTTCATCTTAGAGGCCTGAACCCTTTCACCTGGCTTCCTTTATAATCTCCTCCCAGCCTGACTCCACCCCAGGCCCTATCACAGAACACTATATTAACCTGTGCACTGCAAGCCTGCTTGGCTGATCAACGTGTTTGTTAGGCATTGTGTGTTTGGGTTCCTGCCTGCCGTGTGCTACGTCTGTCTCTCTGTTACATATTTGGCTTGTCCCCGACTATCCCTGTCTGCTCGTGACCCTTGACCTTCGGCTCGTTCTTCGTTATCCTTGTCTGCTTGTGGCCCCTGACCTTCAGCTTGTTATTCGTTTCTCTCATATCTTGTGCTGCTGCTTCCCCTCTTTTCCCCTTATCCTACGGGGCGTGAGCTAGGAAACTCCAGGGGCCGCGACCTGGTCCCAGCCTGCAGCATAACATCCTCACCACTAGAGGCTCTGGAGAAGACCTGCTGGGTCTTAGACTCCGCGCCCTGGGGAATCTTGGCTCTAGCTTCCGTTAGGATCCCGGTTGTGCTCCTCTGGTCCCGCTTTCCACAACCACCCAGTTTCCTATCCGCAGAAGCCAGCCATAGGGTTCACTACCTTGCGGTGCACTCCTGTCCCCCTACGGTGTGCATCTGTCACCTGGCCACAGGTGACCTTGACAATTTGTGTACTGTCTCAGATAGGATTTGTTTTTCTCCTGTAGCGGGGTCTCCTTTAAGGCTCCGGGACTACAGTACCCAGAGCCCCATTCGGCCTCAGGGCGGAGGTTCCGCCGCAGAGACTCATGGGAGAGGTTACTTAAGAGAGGGGCGGGGAGAAGCTCGCTCTCTTGGGACAACGCGCGTCAAGCATCAAGTCATCCTGCGCGGATCTGCTGTGGGGTAAGGCCTAAAGCCTAAGGCCTTACCTGAAGTCCGAAGAGCCTTTCACCGTCCTGCGGAACCTGGGTGGATCCTGGATCGTCAGTGTAGGACTCCAGTTGGATCGGGGACCCGATCGGTTGCAGACGCTGTGTGCGACGGACACACGCGGTGGAAGACCCAGGCTGGGATCACGCCTGGAGTGGTGAGCGGGCACCTGCCCATATCCATAGACTGAGTTATATTCAGGCCTATAGACTGCCTAGGCCCACTGTTCGCTCACCAGTGTTCTTTGGGGGTCCGGTAGTTGGGACATGGTTGAAGTGCCTACCCCCCCCCCCCCCTGTTTGCATACTGTTGTTACAAGTTACCACCCTTTTTGGATTACAATTGGTTCATTTCTTCAAGTGCACCAACGAAAGCTGGCCGGTGAAGAAAATCTTACTCCCTTAGGGAAAGGGGACTATTTCATACACTGTCAGACCTGACATAGGTGGGGAAAGTTATAAAGTTTGTGTTGCTGTGTCTTAGGGCGCGCACGCCATAATAGCTCCGCGTGGTGGATACTGCGTGGCGCCATTTTATAGTGCTGCCTCTGTAGCATTGGTTGGTACAGGGTTTCTGCAGACCCATGTAAGTGTTGCATGTCATGTTTTTATGCCACCATTTTATAGTAAAGCTATTACTTATTCATATTCCTACCTCAGAGTGTTGTTTGTCTATTTAGGAACTGTTAAGTATCATACACCTGAGAGTGATAGGAAGCTATCCCTAGACTAACTGTGCCAGAGTGGGTCGAGTCAGATTGCCGGGGGTTGGCGGTGCTGTATATAGGGCCTGAGAAAACAAACCAGCGGCTCTCTTAAGTGGGGGTAGCGCTACACGTGGGGGCTCTCGAGTCCAGGATCCTGTTGCAGCAAATAGCAGCCAAGAGACACCAGCATGGACCCACTAGAAGTAGTAAAGTGGTGCGCAGCAGTAAAAACAGATCCGCATGAAGTAGTGATCATAGAACTGTCAGGGATCTGGCAAGAAGATGCAGTGAAACAGTTAGTGATGTCGCTGTCCCCGCAACAAAAAGCATATATAGTGGATGTCAGAACAGAACCTCCCTTGACATATGTACTGTTAAAATGGAAAGATGGAATCCCAGAAAACTTCAAGAAGCCGAGCATAGAAACGGCGGATAAACAGATCTTTAAGTTAATACGCACTCCACCCGACTTAAAAGATGTCAAGAAAGAGATGAACCCTGGGTCGCCACAAGGCGCTCTCAGCACAGAATTATGCGCGGTTCTAGGGGAAATCATAGCGCAATGCAAGAAAGACCCTGCAGATTACCAAATGTCGGGATACCGGAAACTCAGGATGTTTTCAGGAAGGAAGCCTGTACCCTCAGGTGAAGAGGGGTTTGAGGAATGGTTAGACGGCGCTACTCAAGCCTTAGAGGAGTGGGAAGTCCCAGACCACAGAAAGAAGCAGAGGATTGCTGAGAGCTTAAAGGGGCCTGCCTTAGAGGCCATACGCAACCTTAAGATGAGCAAGAAAGACTGTGTTGCGCAGGACTATCTGGACATTCTGCAGAATGTGTTTGGAGGAACAGAAAAGATCACTGAGCTTACCTACCAACTAGAGCACTGCTACCAGAAGGCAGGGGAGAAGCTATCAGAGTTTATGATGCGCCTAGATAAAATACTGCACAAGATGATCTCAAAGAAGGGGATTGACCCGAAGAAGGTGGATGAGGCCCGGGTCCAGCAGGTCATGAGAGGATCTCAACCCCTGGATCCCATCGCACTGGCCCTACGCACAAGACAAGACAGGAAGAGCCTGGAGTACCCTGACTTGATCCGAGTAGTCAGAGAGGAAGAAGCTATGCTGGAGGAGAAGAAAAGGAGCCAACCAGTTGAGCTGGTGCAGCCCCCTCCAGTGATGGTCAGGGCCGCCACGACCTTGGAAAGAGACGCAGAGGTGGATACCTTAAAGTCACAGATGTCTCAAGTGTTGGGAATGCTGACCTCCCTGATGGAAAAGGAGTCAAGGGCACCTGAGAGGATCAGCCCAAGGAAGGAGTTGTTTCCAAATACTTCAGCACCCACATCCCTGGAAGATAGGGGGGATATGATCTGTTTCAACTGTGGAGGAGTTGGTCATGCGGCCAGAGTGTGTTCCAGTCCCAAAAAGAGGAAGATGAACAACCGCAAGCCGCCGGAAAACTTCAGCGGGCCCCGGTGAAGGAGTCAACTGGGTGCCCATCATTCTTACGGAACTCCATACTGAATAAGAAGCATATGAGAGAAGGGGCCAGGACCCCACATAAGAAACAAAGGGTTCCTCAGAAGGAACGCACTCCAAAACCAAGGGTTCCCCAGAAGGAACGCACTCCAAAGAAGCATAGTAATGTCCCTCAGCGGGTAGCTACACCCAGACAGAGGAGGGAGATCAATACATACCAGGCCCAGGAGAGACTTATGTCTAGGGACAAACGGAAGAAGGAAAGTCAGAAAGGGAAATGCAAAAATCAGAAGAAGGAGACCCCTTCAAAGCAGTACCCAGAGAAGCTGGTGGGCCCCTCTCCAATCGTATCTATTCAAGTGGAGGGAGTCTACACAAGAGCCCTGTTGGATACTGGAGCACAGGTGACCCTGTTGTACCGAGACTTCTACGACAGACACCTGAGTCACTTGCCCATCCGAAAGCTTGAAGACTTGGAGATATGGGGAATCGGAACGGAAAAGTTTCCTTATGACGGATATTTGCCCATCAAATTGACTTTTGACCCATCCATAGCAGGGAAAGGAGAAGTGTTTGACACCTTGGCTGTGGTGTGCCCCCGACCACCTGGAGCCAACAGGAGCTCCTTAATAATAGGGACCAATACGGATCTGGTCAGGAGACTTTTGGTCCCACTAACAAAAAGGGAGAATCCCACAGTCACTGAGATCCACCCAATGTTGAAGACCGCCTATCAACGGTTGATCTTAGAACAAAAGGCCCCGGAAGAGGGGGTAGGGAAGGTCTGGAGACTGGGAAGGAAAGGGATAGTACTGCAACCCGGTGAAGTAACCTGTTTGAAGGCCACAGTGAAACTAACTTGGGAGCAGCCGGGCCCCTTTGTAATGTTGGAACCCGATCCAAGGGAAGAACCCTCGGGCCTGGAAGTAATCCCGGAAGTGGTCCCGGTGAGGGTCCTGAAGAAGGCCCATTGCAGGGTGCCAGTGAGTGTCAGAAATACCACGGATGGTCCAATGGAAATCCCAGCCAGACTGTTGCTGGGTCGAGTGAGCTCAGCCACACCAGTTGCCTCCTCAGATGTAGAGAAGACAGATGGAGAAGGTACTGTGTGGGGAAAACTCTCTATTGAGAATCCAAATCTGCCCAGGGCTTGGAAAGAGAGAGCCTGGAACCAGTTGACTCGGTGGAAGAGGATCTTCTCCCATGATGAGTTTGATGTGGGGTGTGCTAGGAGTGCCACCCATCGAATCTGCCTCCATGAAGACAAGCCCTTCAGGGAGAGGGTGAGGCGGGTTCCATTGGCAGACCTCGAGGATTTGAGGGAACAGCTTGCCGAGCTCAAGTGAACAGGGGTAATCCAAGAATCCAGAAGTCCGTATGCTTCCCCCATAGTGGTGGTACGAAAGAAGAATGGGTCGCTAAGATTGTGTATCGACTATAGAACCCTCAACAGAAGAACCACTCCGGATCAGTATACCACTCCAAGGATAGAAGACGCTTTGCAGAGCTTGTCTGGAGCCAAATGGTTCAGTGTTATGGACCTGAAGAGCGGGTATTATCAGATCCCGATGCACCCAGAGGACAAAGAGAAGACGGCTTTCATAACCCCAGTGGGATTCTTTGAATTCAACCGGATGCCTCAAGGTCTGTCTGGAGCCCCAGCCACATTCCAAAGACTTATGGAGAAGATTGTGGGAGACATGAACCTCATCGAGGTCCTTGTATACTTGGATGACATCATAGTCTTCGGAAGAAGTTTGGAGGAACATGAAGAGAGGCTGGAGAAGGTCTTGAAGAGACTGAGTGAGGAAGGACTCAAGCTCTCCCCTGAAAAATGTCAATTTTACCAATCCTCAGTCAACTATCTGGGACACATAGTGTCTGAAGATGGGGTGTCTACGGACCCTGAAAAACTGGAGGCTGTCACCTCCTGGCCAAGACCCACCACCGTAACAGAACTTAGGTCCTTCTTGGATTTCTGTTCTTATTACAGAAGGTTCGTGGAGGGGTTTGCTCGAATAGCAAGACCCCTGAATGAGTTGCTGAAGACGGAGGGGGAAGGGGATGACTCGGGCCCCAGGAGGCCGGGAGAGTCAATCAAGGACCAGTGGAACGAGAAATGTGAAGATGCCTTCCAGATGCTGAAAAAGAACTTGACCACTGCTCCTGTCCTGGCCTATGCGGACCCGAAGAAGCCTTACGAACTTCATATGGATGCCAGCCATGATGGACTGGGAGGAGTGCTCTATCAGGAGCATGAAGGACAGCAGAGACCTGTAGCATATGTGAGCAGAAGCCTGACCCCCTCCGAAAAGAACTATCCCACCCATAAGCTGGAGTTCCTGGCTCTCAAGTGGGCCGTAGTCGACAAACTTAGAGATTACTTGTATGGGGCAGACTTCACGGTTAAGACGGATAACAATCCTCTCACCTATCTCTTCACCACAGCCAAGCTGGACGCCACCGGACATAGATGGTTGGCGGCACTGTCTGCTTTCAATTTCAGCTTGAAATACAGACCTGGGGTGGGAAACCGAGATGCGGACGCCCTGTCCAGAAGGTCTCATGTCCCTACATACAGTGTCGAAGAATGGACCCAAGTAGCACCTGACGGGGTACGGGCCCTCTGCCAAGGGGCTGAACTCCAGGCCAGGGGAGGCTCAAGAGCGGAAGAGATAGGGGTCACTATCGTAGGAGTCCCCAAGCAGTACTGCGAAGTAGCCCAACTGGGAGAAGACAACTTACCCAGACTAACAAAGAAGGAGTTAAGATCCGACCAATTGGAAGACCCTGTGGGGAGGTTGGTCCTAGAAGCATTGGAGAAACAGGATCCAAATGTACTCCTACGTCATCCCTCAAAGGAAGCTCACCTACTTAAGAAAGAGTGGGACAGATTGCTGGTGCGTCAGGGGGTGGTCTACCGAAGGGGCCCCTCTGATGACCAAGAAGACAAGTGGCAGTTGTTCCTGCCGGAGAAACACAGAGAAACTGTCATGATCGCTCTGCACGACAGCCATGGACACCTAGGAGTGGAAAGGACTTTCCAACTTGTTAGAGACCGTTTCTATTGGCCCTGCATGAGGGCTGAAGTTGAAGAATACTGCCATTCCTGTCTACGGTGCATACGGAGAAAGACACTACCCCATCAAGCGGCCCCAATGGGCCATTTACAAAGTGAAGGTCCGCTTGACCTGGTATGTATTGATTTCCTCTGCCTCGAACCCGACCTGAGCGGACAGGGAAATGTTCTGGTGGTAACCGACCATTTCACCCGATATGCACAAGCCTTTCCTACCAAAGACCAGAAGGCCTCCACTGTGGCCAAAACACTCGTGGAGAAATACTTTATCCATTACGGATTGCCAAAAAGGCTTCATTCAGACCAGGGCAGGGACTTTGAGAGTAAACTCATACGGAAGCTCCTGGATGCCTTGGGAATAAAGAAAACCAGGACTACCCCTTATCACCCACAAGGTGATGCTCAACCGGAGAGGTTCAACCGAACCCTGCTCAACATGCTGGGAACTTTGAGTAGCGAAAGGAAGCAACATTGGAGTAATCATATAGCGGCCCTGGTGCATGCTTACAACAGCACTGTCAGCGACGCTACAGGGTATTCCCCTTACAGACTCATGTTCGGGAGGGAAGCTAGATTGCCAGTGGATCTGGCCTTCGGCACTTCCATAGACCATTGTTCTGCTGCTTCCCACAAGGGATATGTGGATAGACTTAGGCACAATCTGAAGATGGCCTATGAGCAAGCCCAGACAGCCTCGGATCAACGGGGGGCTCGCAATAAGAGAAATTTTGATCTAAAGGTTAGGATCCAAGACTTGCAACCAGGAGACAGAGTGTTACTGCGGAACCTGGGAGTCCCTGGAAAGCATAAACTTGCGGATAGATGGAGACCCGAACCTTATGTCGTTTGCAAAAAACTACCGGGCCTACCCGTTTACAGACTTAAACCTGAAGGAAAGTTGGGGCCATTGAAGACTTGGCATCGGAACCACCTACTTCCTCTGGCTGAAGCGGTTCGGTTACCTCCTAGTATGGATTCCCCTGAACCCATGTCTATTCTAGACACCACTAGACCCAACACTCGGTCTCAGACCCCCCGGAAGGGGGATACAGAGGATTCGGAAATAAGTGAAGATGAGGGAGAGGAAATTGGCTGGCTTTGGCCTTCCCAGGAACCAACGACTTCTGCTATTGATTTTCCGCCTGACGAAGACACCGAGGATCACACACTGAATGCAGAAGCAACAGAGTTTATCCCTTCCTGTCCTTGGTTGGATGCTTGGGAAAGTACCAGTGAACCATCTGAAAAGGAAGATCCAAGAGAAGCCATGTACCTTCCTGCTCCGGAACTGGATGTTCCTGAGGAAGGGGGAAGTCCTGAGTTAGCAACAGAAGAAGAGTCTGCTCCAACAGAAAGCCCAAGAGGACAGAGGAAGCGGAGGGCAATTAAACCTCCCAGGAGACTAACTTACCCACAGATGGGTGAAAGTGCGGAAGACACTGTAGTCACTGCTAGAAGGAGTATGGAAGACCATGACCCTCCCGCTGTTCATTTGGTGGGAGGCAGCCCCAGCTCACTCTCTGGCACAGTTAGACAGGATACTAATATTAGTGTGTCCTGTGGGCAGGGGAGTTCACTACCTCGTTTTTGGTGGGAATATCCTCTGCCGACATCATATGAAGGATTGATGGATGTTATGAGATCTGTGGTTGGAGATTATGTTATCTTTGGGGACCAAAGAGTTCAAGTGGGGGGAGTGTGTAGCGGGGTCTCCTTTAAGGCTCCGGGACTACAGTACCCAGAGCCCCATTCGGCCTCAGGGCGGAGGTTCCGCCGCAGAGACTCATGGGAGAGGTTACTTAAGAGAGGGGCGGGGAGAAGCTCGCTCTCTTGGGACAACGCGCGTCAAGCATCAAGTCATCCTGCGCGGATCTGCTGTGGGGTAAGGCCTAAAGCCTAAGGCCTTACCCGAAGTCCGAAGAGCCTTTCACCGTCCTGCGGAACCTGGGTGGATCCTGGATCGTCAGTGTAGGGCTCCAGTTGGATCGGGGACCCGATCGGTTGCAGACACTGTGTGCGACGGACACACGCGGTGGAAGACCCAGGCTGGGATCGCGCCTGGAGCGGTGAGCGGGCACCTGCCCATATCCATAGACTGAGTTATATTCAGGCCTATAGACTGCCTAGGCCCACTGTTCGCTCACCAGTGTTCTTTGGGGGTCCGGTAGTTGGGACATAGTTGAAGTGCCTACCCCCCCCCCTGTTTGCATACTGTTGTTACAAGTTACCACCCTTTTTGGATTACAATTGGTTCATTTCTTCAAGTGCACCAACGAAAGCTGGCCGGTGAAGAAAATCTTACTCCCTTAGGGAAAGGGGACTATTTCATACACTGTCAGGCCTGACATAGGTGGGGAAAGTTATAAAGTTTGTGTTGCTGTTTCTTAGGGCGCGCACGCCATAATAGCTCCGCGTGGTGGATACTGCGCGGCGCCATTTTATAGTGCTGCCTCTGTAGCGTTGGTTGGTACAGGGTTTCTGCAGACCCATGTAAGTGTTGCATGTCATGTTTTTATGCCACCATTTTATAGTAAAGCTATTACTTATTCATATTCCTACCTCAGAGTGTTGTTTGTCTATTTAGGAACTGTTAAAGGAGTAGTAAAGTTACATGTTTTTTCACCTTAATGCATCCTATGCATTAAGGTGAAAAAACATTCGACAATACCGCCCCCCCCCGAGCCCCCGTTTTTCTTACCTGGCCCCTCGAAAGTCCCATGCTCGTCCCCGTCATCCTCTTCGTTTTTCTGCCTGGCCGCCGATTGGCTACACTGGATAGATTGAAAGCAGCGCAGCCATTGGCTGGCGCTGCTGTCAATCACATCCAATGACGCGGCACGCCGGGGGGCGGGGCCGAGTGATACAGTCGGCGGCTATGGCCGCCGCTGTATCACGGGAGCGCGCCCGCAATCACTCCACACCATGCGAGCTCACTCGCATTAAGGTGTGGAGTCCTTGCGGGGAGGAGCCAAGACAGCCGCCGAGGGACCCCAGAAGACCAGGATCGGGGCCACTGTGTGCAAAACGAGCTGCACAGTAGAGGTAAGTATAACATGTTTGTTATTTTTAAGCAAAAAAAAAAAAAGCTTTAGTGCTCCTTTAAGTATCATACACCTGAGAGTGATAGGAAGCTATCCCTAGACTAACTGTGCCAGAGTGGGTCGAGTCAGATTGCCGGGGGTTGGCGGTGCTGTATATAGGGCCCGAGAAAACAAACCAGCGGCTCTCTTAACTGGGGGTAGCGCTACACTCCTTATGAGGCTAACCTTTTCAAAGCCGCATTTTCTATCTGTTTCTTTGCTGCTCTTAGGGTATCTGAATTAGTCCCTAAGAATCCTTGTAGCAAGACAGGCCTTAAGATTCATGATATCATTCTTAACCACAAGAATATTAAGCTTTTTATTGGCAAATCCAAAACTGATCAGCTAGGTAAGGGCTGCATGCTCCAATAAGCTCATCTGTCCAGTCTTATTGTTAAGATCTTATCTGAATGGTAGACCGGCTGAGGGAGAATTTTTGTTTCTGCATCAGAATGGTTTTCCATTGACTGTCTTTCAATTCCAGACTGTTCTTCGTAAATCTTTGTGTCGTCTTAATTTAGGTGATGCACACATATCATCTCATTCGTTTCGTATTGGAGCTGCCACAGAAGCAGCTAGGATGGGTTTGGATTCTGGCAGTATTAAGCTATTGGGGAGGTGGAAATCAGATGCCTTCAAGTAGTATGTGAGACCTGACGATATTTTTTGAATCGTTTTAGGTGGGCAGCGAATAATATGGATAATTGGTCACTCGTTTATCCTTTGGGCACACAGAAGAGCATCGTCCCGGAGTTATACGGAATTTCTGGATCTGGATCCTAGCCTGTTTTCTATATGTTGGCATGGTAAAAGAGGCATGGTTTTGGGGGAACTCTTGTCTGAGTTGGGTGCTATGGCCTACAGTCATCCTCTCCCAGACATTTTGATCATTCATCTGGGAGGGAATGACATAGGTAAACAAAACACTTTCAATTACATTTTTCAGATTAAACATTACATTCGTTTTATCAAGGCAATGTATCCCAACTCGGTTGTAATTTTCTCCGAAATCATTCCTAGACTAAAATGGTTAAGATCTGAAGTTTTTCGCCCTTTCGAAAAAATAAGAAAACGTATTAATAGGGTTGTAGAAAATTTTTATGGCCCTTGGTTATGGTTTTTCCTATCGTCATTTAGATTGAGAAGGGGGTGTTCCGGGCCTTTTTCGAAAGAATGGTGTCCGTCTGTCCGATATCGGTTTGGATATAATGAATAATGATCTCCAGACGTGTATTGAGCGGGCCGGGCCGCGCTTTGGGTGTAGCCAGAAGGGCTTTCAGCCCTTTCTGTCTATTTGGGGACAGTTTAATAAATACTGATGTGGTTTTGTAATACAGCTTGAGCTGTAATAGTTGAGCTGAGTAAGTGGTTGATATTTATATTAAGTTGGTTCAAAATTCCTATGGTGAATTTTAAGTCAGTTGTTATAATAATAATTATTAATTATAAAAATTATTGATAATAATTGTTATTAAAACCAATAATAAAGGCTCCGGCCATATATTATTCCAAATAAATTTTGAGTGATTTTTTTATTAAAAGAAACACGTCTGGTGATCATTTTAAGTATTTGCTGCCTGTTATCCCATGAAATAGCCACTGTTACTACAAGTGGGTATAAATCAGGAAGAGAACAAGGTTAGGCATCCTTAAAGCGTATCTATACCCACAAACAAAAATATAATAAACTGCAGATTACCAATCCCAGGATATGGCAGCTGTAAAAAAAAATTCTATAGAGGAGCAGCGTTGTCACCATAGGACAGGAAGTGTGTTGGAACTACAGAACACCTCCCCCTTTTCTCATCTCCATAACATAGGAGGTGTTCCTGGGGTACTGGGAGGTTTAAAGATTTACTGTGGCTTTTAAAACAGCAAAATGAGAAAGATACATTTTAAGATGTAAACGGGGCTCAGTCAACAGGTAAGCCACAATTTCCCCATTCAGTCTGTTATCTGTGTCCTTGGTTTCTGTTTCAGTTTCTCTGGCTGTAAACATTCATTTACAATGTGACCTATAAACCGCAGAACAAAACCAAATTTTCCAGGATTTTACATGCTTTCTATAAAAAACCCCTAATATTTTCCAGGTAATTTAGCTTCACTGTTTGTGATGTGTGGCTGATTATGAAACATCACAAATAGTAATAATATAATGGAAAATAAAAAGAAAAGTAGAAAAAAATTCCAGGAACGTTCAATTTTTTTTAATCAAGTTTTATTATGATGTCAGGTACTTTTAAGTTAAAGCTAAACTCTGGACTAAACAAATCTTGTCTAAATACATGAAATCGGAATCTTGGTATGCTTTGTGTACTTTTTCCATTTAATAATGTAGCATGACACAGCTCCATCACTTTGCCTCTGTGCAGACTTTATTGTAATAAAGACCAGTCACTGCTGCTCTCTCTCCCTGTGCAGCAAAAATCCCTACTAGTAGACCATCCTATCTCAACCTTTTACCACACAGGCAGGGCCGGCGCCAGCAATAGGCAGGTCAGGCAGCTGCCTAGGGCGCCAGGATAGGGGAAGGGGTGGCAAAATCTAGAACCCCAGCCAATCGCTGGGGATTTTGATTTTTTAAATACCTGTCCCTCCAGCAGGCAAACGAAAACTTCCACCCTGCGCCCCATAGAAGAGATGGCGCAGCATGGAAGATTTAGTTTGCCTGGTGTTTAGGAGGCAGGCTGCTGTCAGCGTGAAGACAGGATCAAACAGCTTTTTTTTTCTTTTCTTTTTTTACACAATACAGAGGATTAACCCCATAGGTTCCACAGTGAGTATAATAAGCATGCTTTATTGCATATACAGACTAATTTTACTGTTGAGGGTTTAGCAGTGGTGGCTGGTGGGTTCTTCTTTGGGGGAGGGCAGCAAACAAACAACACCCCCCCCCCCCGGCGGCATGGCACAGCAACCTCTTCCCCCCTGCGCATGTGGCAGGGCTGTGGTGTCCTCTCCTGTAGTGTGGGCAGCGGCTGCAGCGGCTCTGGGGTCTGCTTCTCCTGCTTCCTCTACCGTGTGTCTTCCGCCAAAGCGATAGGCATCCAATGGGATCGCCTGACACTTTGGCCAATCGGGAAACAGGTCTCACAGACCTGCCTCCTGATTGGTGGGGAGGAACATTAGTGTGATAATAGCAAAATTAAATTTGCTATGGTCACACAACTGGGTGGGCTCTGAGCGCAATGCTCTGCGCCCTGAGCCCACCCTTTTTTGAAGCCTATTAGAGCCTCTGGCTCTAATCAGGTGCTTCAAAAAAACACCCCGCTGCATTGGAATGTATGGTCCGGTGCCCTGATATGTAGATCAGGGGGCCGGACGCATGAATAGGGGGGCGGCGTCTGTGCGCCCTCTATAGACGGGTCGCCACCGGGGTTTAGTAACACTTTAGAATTAAAGGGTTACTGAAGGCTTAATTAAAAAATAAAATAACAAACATGTTATACTTTCCTGCTCTGTGTAATGGTTTATTACAGAGTAGCCTCAATCCTCCTCTTCTGCTTGCTATGGGGGCTCTTGTATGTGCTTGCTCCTGAGCCCCACTCTGTGTGTCCATAAAACACACAGAATGGGGCTTGGCAGCGCCCCCTACCTCACTGGCTGTGATTGACAGCAGTGGGAGCCAATGGCTCCCACTGCTGTCTCTGAGCCAATGAGGAGGCAGAGAGCGGGGACAGCATCCGCTCTCGTGCACATCGCTGGATCGAGAATGGGGGCTGCATACTGAATGCATGAATGTAAATAAAACCTTCATCCTTTACAACCACTTTAATGCGTATGGTTTTTGGAATGGAATGTCTGACAATCTTATATAGGTGTGATAATCAGGTGTCCGCAAACATTTGCCATGTAGTGTGTTTACTGTGTTGGATTATAAAATTGTTATTTTAATATGAATATACCACTGTAAAATATTAAAGTACTCTAGCAATTCCCCAAAACAAAAATGTGATGTGTAAGAGCTACAGTACGTGTTAAAACACAAGTGCTTTGTGCGAGATTTTTATATCTGATGATGAAAGGAAAGCAAATCACAACAGTTGCATCACCATAATAAAATCTCTTGTGAAATTCTCTCAGTTTGCTAGAACTTTGTAATAACACATAGAAAAACAATGGTGAAAGGGGACATTTGGTTTATTTTCAGTAAGTCCATATTTTATGTTTTTATTGCATTGTTAACCTTAAAGCGGAGTTCCACCCTAAAAATGAACTTTCTATTAACAGCTTGCCCTTAATGTATAAAAACATTTAAAAAATAAAATACAATTTTTACTCACTTCTATCTGGCTGTTACTAGGCAGATTTCGTAATCTGCCTAGTTCCTGGTCCTAGGTGGTTCAGCTTCCTATCCTAAGACCCCATTGCCTCCTGGGAAATGATGACACTCATTTCCCAGGAGTCTCTGGGCATTACTGTGCCTAAAAATCGCCCAGCATGCACCTCTCCCTGAAAACCAGGAAGAAAAAGGAACTGGGCTTCCCATGCCCACACATGATGGATACGGCCACAACATGAGCTGGAGGATATAAGGCAAGTGTTGGCAATAATTTCTGGAACGATTGGGGGGCTATTAATATGTTTTAGGGACTATTTAATGTGATTAATTTTAGCTTGCAAAAAAATAAAAAATTAAATTATGCCCGGAACCCCGCTTTAAAGTCGGTTTTGATGTGACTTTTACACTTTTTATATGCTAGTGTCTTCCTTATTTTTGGTATGTATTAAATGTAGATATTTTTAAACTGAGGAGCAAACAGTCAGAGCTTGTTCACACTGAGGGCTTGTTCATACTTCCTTCACTCTAAGGGCTCATTCACCTGAGCAGTTGAGGGGCGATAAAACATGCGTTTGAGCTGCGTCATTATCGCCCCCAACTGCTCCTCCTTTAGCTGCAGGGGCAGCGGGCGGGAGTGTACACGTGCCACGGCAGGAATCCCACCCCCTGTAGCTTTTGGCAGGCATAGCGCCCACGAGCGCAATCCATTGAATAGAATGGGGCTGCTCTGTAAGCAACTGCAGGTAGTCATAGGCGTGCACACAGGGTCACCCCTGTGGCGCAGATTCCTCCTGCTGCCTGGGCACCAATGTAATTTACCGGGCCCTTCTTTTCTAAATGAACACAGTGAGTGATCATTACCGATCACTCACTGTGTTCATTCATAAATAAAGCATAGTAAACTGTGTTTGTGAATAAACAGGAAGCCGCTCAGCACAGAGGTCTTCCATTAATTCACTGTCCAGTGTAGCTGAGGCTGCAGAGAAAGGGACTGGAGAATCTCTGTCCTCAGTCCCTTTCTCTATCTCAAAAGTGAGACATAAGGGGTCTGTGTAGACCCCTGATATTTCACCAAAGCCCCCCAATGGGGTTCCTAAAAAAATTGTAAAAAAAAAGTAATAAAAAATAATATTGTAAAAAATAGACAAAAAAATGAAATGCATCCACTGCCCTACTGACACCTTCCTCTTCTCTATCGACACCGTCTTCTGCCCTACTGACACCTTCCTCTTCTCTATCGACACCGTCTTCTGCCCTACTGACACCTTCCTCTTCTCTATCGACACCGTCTTCTGCCCTACTGACTGACACCATCCATTGTCCTACTGACACCAACCTCTGCCCTATTGACACATTCACTGCTGTGCTGACACTGCCCTACTGACACTAAATTTATTTATAAGAGTGTGTGTCTGTTTGTGTAGACATACACTATATTACCAAAAGTATCGGGACACCTGCCTTTACTTGCACATGAACTTTAATGGCATCCCAGTCTTAGTCCGGAGGGTTCAATATTGAGTTGGCCCACCCTTTGCATCTATAACAGCTTCAACTCTTCTGGGAAGGCTGTCCACAAGGTTTAGGAGTGTGTGTCTATGAGAATGATTGACTATTTTTCCAGAAGTGCATTTGTGAGGTAAGGCACTGATGTTGGACGAGAAGGCCTGGCTCGCAGTCTCTGCTCTAATTCATCCGAAGGTGTTCTATCGAGTTGAGATCAGGACTCTGTGCAGGTCAGTCAAGTTCCTCCACCCCAAACTCGCTTATCCATGTCTTTATGGACCTTGCTTTGTGCACTGGTGCTCCGTCGTGTTGGAACAGGAAGGAGCCATCCCCAAACTGTTACTACAAAGTTGGGAGCATAAAATTAACCAAAATGTCTTTGTATCCTGACGCCTTAAGATTTCCCTTCACTGGAACTAAGGGGCCAAGCCCAACCCCTGAAAAACAACCCCAAACAAAATCCCCCATCACCAAATAATTTGGACCAGTGCACAAAGCAAGGTCCATAAAGACATGGATGAGTGAGTTTGGGGTGGAGGAACTTGACTGGCCTGCACAGAGTCCTGACCTCAACCCGATAGAACACCTTTGGTATGAATTAGAGCGGAGACTGCGAGCCAGGCCTTTTCATCCACATCAGTGCCTGACCTCACAAATGCGCTTCTGGAAGAATGGTCAAACATTCCCATAGACACACTCCTAAACCTTGTGGACAGCCTTCCCAGAAGAGATGAAGCTGTTATAGCTGCAAGGGGTGGGCCAACTCACTATTGAACCCTACGGACTAAGACTGGGATGCCATTAAAGTTCATGTGCGTGTAAAGGCAGGTGTCCCAATACTTTTGGTAATATAGTGTGTATTTAGGGATGAGCTTCGTGTTCGAGTCGAACATACGTTCGACTCGAACATCGGCTGTTCGATCGTTCGACGAAGATCGAACGATTTGGGCCGTTCGCGCCAAATTCGAGTGACGCGAACGGCCCACAATGCACTACGCCATCGCAGTGTCATCCAGGCGCTGTGATTGGCCAAGCATGCACTGTGACCCCGCATGCTTGGCCAATCACAGCGCCGGCAGCGAGGAGAGCAATGATTGGCCACAGGCAGGATGCCTGTGGCCAATTATTGCTGAGGGTGTTTAGTACACGCCCCACACTATAAAAGGCCGCCAGCACGGCGGGCTAGTGTAGTGTGTTCCGGAGCAGGGAAAGAGCAGCATAGGCAGGGACAGTGACTTTTATTTCTTTCTTGCTTAACCTGGATTCCTTTAGTTTAGGGAAAGAGAAGGATAGGTAGGGAGAGTGTCAGTGTGTTTTGTGCTTGTGCTATAGTGTGCTTAAAAAAAACATTTTTTCTAGGGACAGAAAACTGTAGGTAGGGAGAGTGTCAGTTTCTTTCACTGTGCAAGTCCTTGTTTCTAGGGACTGGGAAGGACAGTGAGTGAATTCTCCTTGTGCTATAGTGTGCTTAAAAAAAACATTTTTTCTAGGGACAGAAAACTGTAGGTAGGGAGAGTGTGTCAGTTTCTTTCACTGTGCAAGTCCTTGTTTCTAGGGACTGGGAAGGACAGTGAGTGAATTCTCCTTGTGCTATAGTGTGCTTAAAAAAAACATTTTTTCTAGGGACAGAAAACTGTAGGTAGGGAGAGTGTCAGTTTCTTTCACTGTGCAATTCCTTGTTTCTAGGGACTGGGAAGGACAGTGAGTGAATTCTCCTTGTGCTATAGTGTGCTTAAAAAAAACATTTTTTCTAGGGACAGAAAACTCTAGGTAGGGAGAGTGTCAGTTTCTTTCACTGTGCAAGTCCTTGTTTCTAGGGACTGGGAAGGACAGTGAGTGAATTCTCCTTGTGCTATAGTGTGCTTAAAAAAAACATTTTTTCTAGGGACAGAAAACTGTAGGTAGGGAGAGTGTCAGTTTCTTTCACTGTGCAAGTCCTTGTTTCTAGGGACTGGGAAGGACAGTGAGTGAATTCTCCTTGTGCTATAGTGTGCTTAAAAAAAACATTTTTTCTAGGGACAGAAAACTGTAGGTAGGGAGAGTGTCAGTTTCTTTCACTGTGCAAGTCCTTGTTTCTAGGGACTGGGAAGGACAGTGAGTGAATTCTCCTTGTGCTATAGTGTGCTTAAAAAAAACATTTTTTCTAGGGACAGAAAACTCTAGGTAGGGAGAGTGTCAGTTTCTTTCACTGTGCAAGTCCTTGTTTCTAGGGACTGGGAAGGACAGTGAGTGAATTCTCCTTGTGCTATAGTGTGCTTAAAAAAAACATTTTTTCTAGGGACAGAAAACTGTAGGTAGGGAGAGTGTCAGTTTCTTTCACTGTGCAAGTCCTTGTTTCTAGGGACTGGGAAGGACAGTGAGTGAATTCTCCTTGTGCTATAGTGTGCTTAAAAAAAACATTTTTTCTAGGGACAGAAAACTCTAGGTAGGGAGAGTGTCAGTTTCTTTCACTGTGCAAGTCCTTGTTTCTAGGGACTGGGAAGGACAGTGAGTGAATTCTCCTTGTGCTATAGTGTGCTTAAAAAAAACATTTTTTCTAGGGACAGAAAACTGTAGGTAGGGAGAGTGTCAGTTTCTTTCACTGTGCAAGTCCTTGTTTCTAGGGACTGGGAAGGACAGTGAGTGAATTCTCCTTGTGCTATAGTGTGCTTAAAAAAAACATTTTTTCTAGGGACAGAAAACTGTAGGTAGGGAGAGTGTCAGTTTCTTTCACCGTGCAAGTCCTTGTTTCTAGGGACTGGGAAGGACAGTGAGTGAATTCTCCTTGTGCTATAGTGTGCTTAAAAAAAACATTTTTTCTAGGGACAGAAAACTGTAGGTAGGGAGAGTGTCAGTTTCTTTCACTGTGCAAGTCCTTGTTTCTAGGGACTGGGAAGGACAGTGAGTGAATTCTCCTTGTGCTATAGTGTGCTTAAAAAAAACATTTTTTCTAGGGACAGAAAACTGTAGGTAGGGAGAGTGTCAGTTTCTTTCACTGTGCAAGTCCTTGTTTCTAGGGACTGGGAAGGACAGTGAGTGAATTCTCCTTGTGCTATAGTGTGCTTAAAAAAACATTTTTTCTAGGGACAGAAAACTGTAGGTAGGGAGAGTGTCAGTTTCTTTCACTGTGCAAGTCCTTGTTTCTAGGGACTGGGAAGGACAGTGAGTGAATTCTCCTTGTGCTATAGTGTGCTTAAAAAAAACATTTTTTCTAGGGACAGAAAACTGTAGGTAGGGAGAGTGTCAGTTTCTTTCACTGTGCAAGTCCTTGTTTCTAGGGACTGGGAAGGACAGTGAGTGAATTCTCCTTGTGCTATAGTGTGCTTAAAAAAAACATTTTTTCTAGGGACAGAAAACTGTAGGTAGGGAGAGTGTCAGTTTCTTTCACTGTGCAAGTCCTTGTTTCTAGGGACTGGGAAGGACAGTGAGTGAATTCTCCTTGTGCTATAGTGTGCTTAAAAAAAACATTTTTTCTAGGGACAGAAAACTGTAGGTAGGGAGAGTGTCAGTTTCTTTCACTGTGCAAGTCCTTGTTTCTAGGGACTGGGAAGGACAGTGAGTGAATTCTCCTTGTGCTATAGTGTGCTTAAAAAAAACATTTTTTCTAGGGACAGAAAACTGTAGGTAGGGAGAGTGTCAGTTTCTTTCACTGTGCAAGTCCTTGTTTCTAGGGACTGGGAAGGACAGTGAGTGAATTCTCCTTGTGCTATAGTGTGCTTAAAAAAAACATTTTTTCTAGGGACAGAAAACTCTAGGTAGGGAGAGTGTCAGTTTCTTTCACTGTGCAAGTCCTTGTTTCTAGGGACTGGGAAGGACAGTGAGTGAATTCTCCTTGTGCTATAGTGTGCTTAAAAAAAACATTTTTTCTAGGGACAGAAAACTGTAGGTAGGGAGAGTGTCAGTTTCTTTCACTGTGCAAGTCCTTGTTTCTAGGGACTGGGAAGGACAGTGAGTGAATTCTCCTTGTGCTATAGTGTGCTTAAAAAAAACATTTTTTCTAGGGACAGAAAACTGTAGGTAGGGAGAGTGTCAGTTTCTTTCACTGTGCAAGTCCTTGTTTCTAGGGACTGGGAAGGACAGTGAGTGAATTCTCCTTGTGCTATAGTGTGCTTAAAAAAAACATTTTTTCTAGGGACAGAAAACTGTAGGTAGGGAGAGTGTCAGTTTCTTTCACTGTGCAAGTCCTTGTTTCTAGGGACTGGGAAGGACAGTGAGTGAATTCTCCTTGTGCTATAGTGTGCTTAAAAAAACATTTTTTCTAGGGACAGAAAACTGTAGGTAGGGAGAGTGTCAGTTTCTTTCACTGTGCAAGTCCTTGTTTCTAGGGACTGGGAAGGACAGTGAGTGAATTCTCCTTGTGCTATAGTGTGCTTAAAAAAAACATTTTTTCTAGGGACAGAAAACTGTAGGTAGGGAGAGTGTCAGTTTCTTTCACTGTGCAAGTCCTTGTTTCTAGGGACTGGGAAGGACAGTGAGTGAATTCTCCTTGTGCTATAGTGTGCTTAAAAAAAACATTTTTTCTAGGGACAGAAAACTGTAGGTAGGGAGAGTGTCAGTTTCTTTCACTGTGCAAGTCCTTGTTTCTAGGGACTGGGAAGGACAGTGAGTGAATTCTCCTTGTGCTATAGTGTGCTTAAAAAAAACATTTTTTCTAGGGACAGAAAACTCTAGGTAGGGAGAGTGTCAGTTTCTTTCACTGTGCAAGTCCTTGTTTCTAGGGACTGGGAAGGACAGTGAGTGAATTCTCCTTGTGCTATAGTGTGCTTAAAAAAAACATTTTTTCTAGGGACAGAAAACTCTAGGTAGGGAGAGTGTCAGTTTCTTTCACTGTGCAAGTCCTTGTTTCTAGGGACTGGGAAGGACAGTGAGTGAATTCTCCTTGTGCTATAGTGTGCTTAAAAAAAACATTTTTTCTAGGGACAGAAAACTGTAGGTAGGGAGAGTGTCAGTTTCTTTCACTGTGCAAGTCCTTGTTTCTAGGGACTGGGAAGGACAGTGAGTGAATTCTCCTTGTGCTATAGTGTGCTTAAAAAAACATTTTTTCTAGGGACAGAAAACTGTAGGTAGGGAGAGTGTCAGTTTCTTTCACTGTGCAAGTCCTTGTTTCTAGGGACTGGGAAGGACAGTGATTGAATTCTCCTTGTGCTATAGTGTGCTTAAAAAAAACATTTTTTCTAGGGACAGAAAACTGTAGGTAGGGAGAGTGTCAGTTTCTTTCACTGTGCAAGTCCTTGTTTCTAGGGACTGGGAAGGACAGTGAGTGAATTCTCCTTGTGCTATAGTGTGCTTAAAAAAAACATTTTTTCTAGGGACAGAAAACTCTAGGTAGGGAGAGTGTCAGTTTCTTTCACTGTGCAAGTCCTTGTTTCTAGGGACTGGGAAGGACAGTGAGTGAATTCTCCTTGTGCTATAGTGTGCTTAAAAAAAACATTTTTTCTAGGGACAGAAAACTGTAGGTAGGGAGAGTGTCAGTTTCTTTCACTGTGCAAGTCCTTGTTTCTAGGGACTGGGAAGGACAGTGAGTGAATTCTCCTTGTGCTATAGTGTGCTTAAAAAAAACATTTTTTCTAGGGACAGAAAACTCTAGGTAGGGAGAGTGTCAGTTTCTTTCACTGTGCAAGTCCTTGTTTCTAGGGACTGGGAAGGACAGTGAGTGAATTCTCCTTGTGCTATAGTGTGCTTAAAAAAAACATTTTTTCTAGGGACAGAAAACTCTAGGTAGGGAGAGTGTCAGTTTCTTTCACTGTGCAAGTCCTTGTTTCTAGGGACTGGGAAGGACAGTGAGTGAATTCTCCTTGTGCTATAGTGTGCTTAAAAAAAACATTTTTTCTAGGGACAGAAAACTCTAGGTAGGGAGAGTGTCAGTTTCTTTCACTGTGCAAGTCCTTGTTTCTAGGGACTGGGAAGGACAGTGAGTGAATTCTCCTTGTGCTATAGTGTGCTTAAAAAAAACATTTTTTCTAGGGACAGAAAACTGTAGGTAGGGAGAGTGTCAGTTTCTTTCACTGTGCAAGTCCTTGTTTCTAGGGACTGGGAAGGACAGTGAGTGAATTCTCCTTGTGCTATAGTGTGCTTAAAAAAAACATTTTTTCTAGGGACAGAAAACTGTAGGTAGGGAGAGTGTCAGTTTCTTTCACTGTGCAAGTCCTTGTTTCTAGGGACTGGGAAGGACAGTGAGTGAATTCTCCTTGTGCTATAGTGTGCTTAAAAAAAACATTTTTTCTAGGGACAGAAAACTCTAGGTAGGGAGAGTGTCAGTTTCTTTCACTGTGCAAGTCCTTGTTTCTAGGGACTGGGAAGGACAGTGAGTGAATTCTCCTTGTGCTATAGTGTGCTTAAAAAAAACATTTTTTCTAGGGACAGAAAACTCTAGGTAGGGAGAGTGTCAGTTTCTTTCACTGTGCAAGTCCTTGTTTCTAGGGACTGGGAAGGACAGTGAGTGAATTCTCCTTGTGCTATAGTGTGCTTAAAAAAAAAAAATTTCTAGGGACAGAAAACTGTAGGTAGGGAGAGTGTCAGTTTCTTTCACTGTGCAAGTCCTTGTTTCTAGGGACTGGGAAGGACAGTGAGTGAATTCTCCTTGTGCTATAGTGTGCTTAAAAAAACATTTTTTCTAGGGACAGAAAACTGTAGGTAGGGAGAGTGTCAGTTTCTTTCACTGTGCAAGTCCTTGTTTCTAGGGACTGGGAAGGACAGTGAGTGAATTCTCCTTGTGCTATAGTGTGCTTAAAAAAAACATTTTTTCTAGGGACAGAAAACTCTAGGTAGGGAGAGTGTCAGTTTCTTTCACTGTGCAAGTCCTTGTTTCTAGGGACTGGGAAGGACAGTGAGTGAATTCTCCTTGTGCTATAGTGTGCTTAAAAAAAACATTTTTTCTAGGGACAGAAAACTCTAGGTAGGGAGAGTGTCAGTTTCTTTCACTGTGCAAGTCCTTGTTTCTAGGGACTGGGAAGGACAGTGAGTGAATTCTCCTTGTGCTATAGTGTGCTTAAAAAAAACATTTTTTCTAGGGACAGAAAACTGTAGGTAGGGAGAGTGTCAGTTTCTTTCACTGTGCAAGTCCTTGTTTCTAGGGACTGGGAAGGACAGTGAGTGAATTCTCCTTGTGCTATAGTGTGCTTAAAAAAAACATTTTTTCTAGGGACAGAAAACTCTAGGTAGGGAGAGTGTCAGTTTCTTTCACTGTGCAAGTCCTTGTTTCTAGGGACTGGGAAGGACAGTGAGTGAATTCTCCTTGTGCTATAGTGTGCTTAAAAAAAACATTTTTTCTAGGGACAGAAAACTGTAGGTAGGGAGAGTGTCAGTTTCTTTCACTGTGCAAGTCCTTGTTTCTAGGGACTGGGAAGGACAGTGAGTGAATTCTCCTTGTGCTATAGTGTGCTTAAAAAAATCTTTTTTTCTAGGGACAGAAAACTGTAGGTAGGGAGAGTGTCAGTTTCTTTCACTGTGCAAGTCCTTGTTTCTAGGGACTGGGAAGGACAGTGAGTGAATTCTCCTTGTGCTATAGTGTGCTTAAAAAAAAATTTTTTCTAGGGACAGAAAACTGTAGGTAGGGAGAGTGTCAGTTTCTTTCACTGTGCAAGTCCTTGTTTCTAGGGACTGGGAAGGACAGTGAGTGAATTCTCCTTGTGCTATAGTGTGCTTAAAAAAAACATTTTTTCTAGGGACAGAAAACTCTAGGTAGGGAGAGTGTCAGTTTCTTTCACTGTGCAAGTCCTTGTTTCTAGGGACTGGGAAGGACAGTGAGTGAATTCTCCTTGTGCTATAGTGTGCTTAAAAAAAACATTTTTTCTAGGGACAGAAAACTCTAGGTAGGGAGAGTGTCAGTTTCTTTCACTGTGCAAGTCCTTGTTTCTAGGGACTGGGAAGGACAGTGAGTGAATTCTCCTTGTGCTATAGTGTGCTTAAAAAAAACATTTTTTCTAGGGACAGAAAACTGTAGGTAGGGAGAGTGTCAGTTTCTTTCACTGTGCAAGTCCTTGTTTCTAGGGACTGGGAAGGACAGTGAGTGAATTCTCCTTGTGCTATAGTGTGCTTAAAAAAAACATTTTTTCTAGGGACAGAAAACTCTAGGTAGGGAGAGTGTCAGTTTCTTTCACTGTGCAAGTCCTTGTTTCTAGGGACTGGGAAGGACAGTGAGTGAATTCTCCTTGTGCTATAGTGTGCTTAAAAAAAACATTTTTTCTAGGGACAGAAAACTGTAGGTAGGGAGAGTGTCAGTTTCTTTCACTGTGCAAGTCCTTGTTTCTAGGGACTGGGAAGGACAGTGAGTGAATTCTCCTTGTGCTATAGTGTGCTTAAAAAAATCATTTTTTCTAGGGACAGAAAACTGTAGGTAGGGAGAGTGTCAGTTTCTTTCACTGTGCAAGTCCTTGTTTCTAGGGACTGGGAAGGAGAGTGAGTGAATTCTCCTTGTGCTATAGTGTGCTTAAAAAATTTTTTTTTCTAGGGACAGAAAACTGTAGGTAGGGAGAGTGTCAGTTTCTTTCACTGTGCAAGTCCTTGTTTCTAGGGACTGGGAAGGACAGTGAGTGAATTCTCCTTGTGCTATAGTGTGCTTAAAAAAAACATTTTTTCTAGGGACAGAAAACTGTAGGTAGGGAGAGTGTCAGTTTCTTTCACTGTGCAAGTCCTTGTTTCTAGGGACCTGGAAGGACAGTGAGTGAATTCTCCTTGTGCTATAGTGTGCTTAAAAAAAACATTTTTTCTAGGGACAGAAAACTCTAGGTAGGGAGAGTGTCAGTTTCTTTCACTGTGCAAGTCCTTGTTTCTAGGGACTGGGAAGGACAGTGAGTGAATTCTCCTTGTGCTATAGTGTGCTTAAAAAAAACATTTTTTCTAGGGACAGAAAACTGTAGGTAGGGAGAGTGTCAGTTTCTTTCACTGTGCAAGTCCTTGTTTCTAGGGACTGGGAAGGACAGTGAGTGAATTCTCCTTGTGCTATAGTGTGCTTAAAAAAAACATTTTTTCTAGGGACAGAAAACTGTAGGTAGGGAGAGTGTCAGTTTCTTTCACTGTGCAAGTCCTTGTTTCTAGGGACTGGGAAGGACAGTGAGTGAATTCTCCTTGTGCTATAGTGTGCTTAAAAAAAACATTTTTTCTAGGGACAGAAAACTGTAGGTAGGGAGAGTGTCAGTTTCTTTCACTGTGCAAGTCCTTGTTTCTAGGGACTGGGAAGGACAGTGAGTGAATTCTCCTTGTGCTATAGTGTGCTTAAAAAAAACATTTTTTCTAGGGACAGAAAACTCTAGGTAGGGAGAGTGTCAGTTTCTTTCACTGTGCAAGTCCTTGTTTCTAGGGACTGGGAAGGACAGTGAGTGAATTCTCCTTGTGCTATAGTGTGCTTAAAAAAAACATTTTTTCTAGGGACAGAAAACTGTAGGTAGGGAGAGTGTCAGTTTCTTTCACTGTGCAAGTCCTTGTTTCTAGGGACTGGGAAGGACAGTGAGTGAATTCTCCTTGTGCTATAGTGTGCTTAAAAAAAACATTTTTTCTAGGGACAGAAAACTGTAGGTAGGGAGAGTGTCAGTTTCTTTCACTGTGCAAGTCCTTGTTTCTAGGGACTGGGAAGGACAGTGAGTGAATTCTCCTTGTGCTATAGTGTGCTTAAAAAAAACATTTTTTCTAGGGACAGAAAACTGTAGGTAGGGAGAGTGTCAGTTTCTTTCACTGTGCAAGTCCTTGTTTCTAGGGACTGGGAAGGACAGTGAGTGAATTCTCCTTGTGCTATAGTGTGCTTAAAAAAAACATTTTTTCTAGGGACAGAAAACTGTAGGTAGGGAGAGTGTCAGTTTCTTTCACTGTGCAAGTCCTTGTTTCTAGGGACTGGGAAGGACAGTGAGTGAATTCTCCTTGTGCTATAGTGTGCTTAAAAAAAACATTTTTTCTAGGGACAGAAAACTGTAGGTAGGGAGAGTGTCAGTTTCTTTCACTGTGCAAGTCCTTGTTTCTAGGGACTGGGAAGGACAGTGAGTGAATTCTCCTTGTGCTATAGTGTGCTTAAAAAAAACATTTTTTCTAGGGACAGAAAACTCTAGGTAGGGAGAGTGTCAGTTTCTTTCACTGTGCAAGTCCTTGTTTCTAGGGACTGGGAAGGACAGTGAGTGAATTCTCCTTGTGCTATAGTGTGCTTAAAAAAAACATTTTTTCTAGGGACAGAAAACTGTAGGTAGGGAGAGTGTCAGTTTCTTTCACTGTGCAAGTCCTTGTTTCTAGGGACTGGGAAGGACAGTGAGTGAATTCTCCTTGTGCTATAGTGTGCTTAAAAAAACATTTTTTCTAGGGACAGAAAACTGTAGGTAGGGAGAGTGTCAGTTTCTTTCACTGTGCAAGTCCTTGTTTCTAGGGACTGGGAAGGACAGTGAGTGAATTCTCCTTGTGCTATAGTGTGCTTAAAAAAACATTTTTTCTAGGGACAGAAAACTGTAGGTAGGGAGAGTGTCAGTTTCTTTCACTGTGCAAGTCCTTGTTTCTAGGGACTGGGAAGGACAGTGAGTGAATTCTCCTTGTGCTATAGTGTGCTTAAAAAAAACATTTTTTCTAGGGACAGAAAACTCTAGGTAGGGAGAGTGTCAGTTTCTTTCACTGTGCAAGTCCTTGTTTCTAGGGACTGGGAAGGACAGTGAGTGAATTCTCCTTGTGCTATAGTGTGCTTAAAAAAAACATTTTTTCTAGGGACAGAAAACTGTAGGTAGGGAGAGTGTCAGTTTCTTTCACTG
Source organism: Rana muscosa (assembly GCA_029206835.1). NCBI lineage: Eukaryota > Metazoa > Chordata > Amphibia > Anura > Ranidae > Rana > Rana muscosa. The sequence continues at coordinate 228,681,052 of CM055121.1, forward strand.
TGCAAGTCCTTGTTTCTAGGGACTGGGAAGGACAGTGAGTGAATTCTCCTTGTGCTATAGTGTGCTTAAAAAAAACATTTTTTCTAGGGACAGAAAACTGTAGGTAGGGAGAGTGTCAGTTTCTTTCACTGTGCAAGTCCTTGTTTCTAGGGACTGGGAAGGACAGTGAGTGAATTCTCCTTGTGCTATAGTGTGCTTAAAAAAAACATTTTTTCTAGGGACAGAAAACTGTAGGTAGGGAGAGTGTCAGTTTCTTTCACTGTGCAAGTCCTTGTTTCTAGGGACTGGGAAGGACAGTGAGTGAATTCTCCTTGTGCTATAGTGTGCTTAAAAAAAACATTTTTTCTAGGGACAGAAAACTCTAGGTAGGGAGAGTGTCAGTTTCTTTCACTGTGCAAGTCCTTGTTTCTAGGGACTGGGAAGGACAGTGAGTGAATTCTCCTTGTGCTATAGTGTGCTTAAAAAAAACATTTTTTCTAGGGACAGAAAACTGTAGGTAGGGAGAGTGTCAGTTTCTTTCACTGTGCAAGTCCTTGTTTCTAGGGACTGGGAAGGACAGTGAGTGAATTCTCCTTGTGCTATAGTGTGCTTAAAAAAAACATTTTTTCTAGGGACAGAAAACTGTAGGTAGGGAGAGTGTCAGTTTCTTTCACTGTGCAAGTCCTTGTTTCTAGGGACTGGGAAGGACAGTGAGTGAATTCTCCTTGTGCTATAGTGTGCTAAAGCATTCCTCATCAACCATCTTTGAAATCCTTGTTTTTTGGACAGTCAGGGAAATTGTCGTTGTGCTATTCTGTGCAAAAGCAATCATCCTGAACCATATTTAGAAATCCTTAAGTAAAGGGACAGAGAAGGACACCTGAAGGTAGCCCTTATTGCTTTTTTCCCATCTCCCTGCAGGCCATCTATTAGAATGTCTGGAAGGCAAACAAGGAGAGGCAGACAGTCAGGAGGCAATAAAAGAGGGCAAGCAGGCTCTGTGTCTGGGGGCAACAGTGCTGGTCGTGGACGCGGTGCATTGTCATCAGCACATGGCCATGGGACACGCTTGTCCTTCTTTTCGGCAGCTGGACATGTTGAGCCACATCATGCCGAAGACTTGGTAGAGTGGATGACCAAGCCCTCCTCCTCCTCCTCATCCTCTCTCACCCAGGCTCAGGGTACTGGCAAAGCAGCTGCCAAAGTGTCCTCTTCCCTGGTATCAATGTCAGACTCATCATCAGTCACTCCTTCCCTAGACCCACCATGTCCTCCTCCTGAGGAGTCCCCCGAACTGTTTGAGCACAGTGTTGGGTACATGCTCCAGGAGGATGCCCAGCGTTTCGAAGGGTCTGATGATGAAACCCAGCTACAGGAAGGCAGTAGCGTGAGAGCAGACAGAGGGGATGCTCAAGAAGGACACCAATCTGGCAGTCATGTTCCAGCAGCTGCAGCATACTGCCAGATTGGCTCCAGTGATGAGGAGGGAGGGGATGATGAGGTCACTGACTCCACATGGGTGCCTAATAGGAGAGAGGAGGAGGAGGAGGATGAGGAGGAGGCACATCTCCAATGAGGCAGGATGCCCTTTGGTGGCCAGCGTAAGGGCAGTACACCGACGGAATCACACCGCAGAGCTCCGCCTGTGCAGGGCGCTGCCTCTGCCCGTCATTCAAAAAGTTCCTTGGTGTGGGCCTTTTTTGAGGCTAGTGCATCAGATCGCACAGCTGCTGTTTGCAACATATGTCTCAAGCGTATATCGCGTGGCCAAAACATCAGCCGCTTGGGTACCACATGCCTGACCAGACATATGTTGACCTGCCATGCAGCTCGTTGGCAAGCCTACCTCAAAGACCCACACCAAAGAACAAAGCGGACCTCTCCTTGCACCGCATCAGCTGGGATCTCCAACCCCACTATAACTTCAGTCCTCTCTGAAACATGCACTGAGAGGAATGAAGGTGTAGAATTAGGTGTGTCACAGCCAAGTACTTGCGGCCACTCTGCTAGCAGTACACCGACGTCCGATTCTAGCAGGCAAATTTCCCTGCCCCAGCTGCTGGACCGTCGAAAGAAGTTCACTCCCAGCCATCCACATGCCCAGCGGTTGAATGCTAGCTTGGCTAAATTGCTAGCGCTTCAACTGCTGCCTTTTCAGTTGGTAGACTCGGCCCCCTTCCGTGAGTTTGTGCAATGTGCGGTTCCTCAGTGGCAGGTTCCCAAACGCCACTTTTTCTCACGGAAGGCTATTCCGGCTCTCTACCGGCATGTGGAAGGCAATGTCTTGGCCTCGCTGGACAGGGCGGTCAGCGGTAAGGTGCATATTACCGCTGACTCATGGTCCAGCAGGCATGGACAGGGACGTTACCTTTCTTTCACGGCCCATTGGGTCACTCTTTTGGCAGCTGGGAAGGATGCAGGACAAGGTGCAGTAGTGTTGGAGGTTGACCCACCGCCACGCCTCCAAAATGCTACTACTGGTTGTGACACACCTCTCTCCTCCACCCCCTCCTCTTCTTCTTCCTCCATGGCCTCTTCCTGTGGTTTGTCCTATGAACCAGCGGTGCTCCGTAGCCGTTCACGGGGCTACGCAAGTACGCAGGCAAAAAGATGCCATGCCGTGCTTGCGCTGGTGTGTTTGGGGGACAGAAGCCACACTGGGGCAGAGGTCCTGTCTGCTCTGCAGGGCCAGGCCGAGAGGTGGTTGACGCCACGCCAGCTTAAGCCAGGAATGGTGGTTTGCGACAATGGCACCAACCTCCTCTCCGCCCTTCGACAGGGACAACTGACCCATGTGCCCTGTGTGGCTCACGTCCTTAACCTGGTGGTGCAGCGTTTCTTGGGCAGGTACCCGGGCTTACAGGATGTCCTGAGGCAGGCCAGGAAAGTCTGTGTGCATTTCCGCAGATCTTATAATGCCAGTGCTCGCCTGGCTGAGCTGCAAAAGGAGTTGAACCTGCCCAAGAACCGCCTTATATGTGACATGCCCACCAGGTGGAACTCAACGTTGGCCATGCTGCAGCGGCTGCACACGCAGCAGAGGGCCATCAATGAGTACCTGTGCGACTACGGCACCAGGACAGGGTCAGGGGAGCTTGGTTTTTTTTCTCCACGCCAGTGGGGCATGATCAGGGATGCATGCACTGTCCTGGCACCATTTGAGGAGGCCACGAGGATGGTGAGCAGTGACAGTGCATGCATCAGTGACACTGTACCTCTTGTCCACCTGTTGGAGCACACGCTGCGTGGAATAATGGACAGGGCACTTGAGGCAGAACAGAGGCAGGAAGAGGAGGACTTCCTTGCTTCTCAAGGCCCCCTTTACCCAGACAGTGTTCCTTCTGTCCCACCCATCGCACAGGAAGAGGAGGAGGAGGAGGAGGAGGAGGAGGATTATGTCAGCATGGAGGTGGAGGCTGGCACTCAGCATCATCAGCAGCAGTCTTTTAGGGATGATTTACAGTCCCAAGAAACCAGTGGACTTGTACGTGGCTGGGAGGAGGTGACTGCGGATCATGTCGTCCTTAGTGACCCAGAGGACTCCGGAGCGAATGCCTCAGCAAACCTACGCTGCATGGCCTCCCTGATCCTGCAAAGTCTGCGGAAGGATCCTCGTATTCTTCGGATCAAGGAGAGGGACCATTACTGGCTGGCCACTCTCCTTGATCCACGGTACAAGGGTAAGGTTGCGGACCTTATGTTACCGTCGCAGAGGGAGCAGAGGATGAGACAACTCCGGGAGGCCTTGCAGAAAGGTCTGTGCAACGCGTTCCCAGAGACTGGGAGGTTACAAACTCCTGGTCCTGGACAACGAGTTGCTGAGGCTTCGGCCAGTCAAAGAAGGAGCGGTGGGGAAGGTGGCCGTCTGACCGATGCGTTCAGACAATTCTTTAGTCCGCAGCCCCAAAGTATGATCGGTTCCAGCAACCATCGCCAGCGTCTGATAAACATGGTGCAGGAATATCTAGGGGCAAGGTCAGACTTGGACACCTTCCCCACCGAAAATCCTCTGGCTTACTGGGTCTTGAGGATGGATCACTGGCCAGAGCTTGCACAGTATGCAATTGAGCTACTGGCCTGTCCTGCATCCAGCGTTCTTTCGGAACGCACATTCAGTGCTGCTGGAGGATTTGTCACGGATCACAGGGTGCGCCTGTCCACCGACTCGGTTGATCGACTGACTTTCATCAAGATGAACCAGTCTTGGATCACCACCAGCTACCACACACCTGATGCTGATATAACAGACTAATTGATTTTAACATGTCACATCCCTTCAAGACTGATGCTGATGCTGAGTGCCTGTGCTGTTATGTTGACTGGCTATCCTCCTCCTCCGAGTCCTCAATGATACGATTGATGATGATAACTTGGAAGATCATTTTTGTTTATGGGTGCCGCCACCAGTGGCTAAGGCCCAATTTTTCAGCCCCTGTTTAACAGGGGCGTGTAATTACAATTTTTGAAGCAATACTTTGCAACAGGGCTCATTGCTGTGCTCCAAGTACAGTATGTGTGAGGGGTTGGAGTGTTGTGCCACCAGTGCCTAAGGCCCAATTTTTCAGCCCCTGTTTAACAGGGGCGTGTCATTACAATTTTTGAAGCAATACTTTGCAACAGGGCTCATTGCTGTGCTCCAAGTACAGTATCTGTGAGGGGTTGCAGTGTTGTGCCACCAGTGCCTAAGGCCCAATTTTTCAGCCCCTGTTCAACAGGGGCATGTAATTACAATTATTGATCTAATAATTCACAGCAGGGCCCATTCCTGCACCCACCAAGCAAGAGTAACTCTGAGGGCTTACAGTGTTGTGGCAACACCACCACCACCACCACCACCACGAAAGGCCCAATTTTTCAGCCCCTGTTCAAAAGGGGCATGTAATTACAATTCTTGATCTAATAATTCACAGCAGGGCCCATTGCTGCACCCACCAAGAGTAACTGTCAGGGCTTACAGTGTTGTGGCACCAGCACCACCATCAAAGGCCCAATTTTTACTACCACTGTTCAACAATTATATGTAATTACAATTCCTGATATAATAGTTGACAGCAGGGCGTTCCAGCACCAACCAAGAGTAACTGTGAGTGCTTACAGTGTTGTGCCAACACCAACTAAGGGGCCTATTTCTGCAGATTATATACGGCAGGTCCCTACTTTCAAACATCCAACTTACAAACGACTCCTACTTGCAAACGCAAGAAGACAACAGGAAGTGAGAGGAAATCTACCCCTAGGAAGGAAAATTCTCTCCTGTAAGAATTAATATGGGAGAAAGGTGTCTCCTCTGTACTGATGCTTTATCAGCAATCCTTGTTTCAAGAAAAACACCACATTTCAAAAACAGTTGTCATTGGGACGGAAAGTGAGGTGAAATGTTCTGAACAGGGGCAGAGACAGCAAAACAAATGTTACAGGGGTGATAACCCTTACCTATGTTTTCCAAAAAGTTTAAAAATAGATTTTTGGGCTGGAGCTACACTTAAACAATGTACCTGTTCAAAATTACAAACACATTCTACATAAGAACAAACATACAGTCCCTGTCTTGTATGCACCGCCTGTATACGGCTGTTCAGAGTATATAGGGCCTTTTTTATTTTATGTGCGGGGTTCCCCTTAATATCCATACAAGACCCAAAGGGGCTGGTAATGGGCTGGGGTAGGGGGGGGGGTCATGGGGTAGCTATGCCATTTTTCTTAAAGATTTTCATCCATATTACCGGGACCAGACATTACATTAAAGCCGCAAGCAGTTTTAAATGGCTTTTTTTTCCTTTAGAAGTGTCATTTTGTGCAGGGACAGTTCTAAACACGGGAAACACGTGGCACTTCACAGGCATACTTTAGACACCCCCCAGGTACGATATTTAAAGGAATATTTGACTTTTTTTTTTTCACTTTATGCATCATTAAAATGACTGCTCCCGAAAAACGACCGTTTTTAAAACTTCTTTTTGCATTGATACATGTCCCCTGGTGCAGAACCCGGGTTCCCAAACCCTTTTTAGGACAATAACATGCATAATAGTTGTTATAATTAGCACTTTAGAATTCGAACGTTCGCATCCATTGTATTTAATAGGGTTCTAATGTTCGTACGAACTTTCGGTCCGTTCACGGGTTCTGGTGCGAACCGAACCCGGGGGTGTTCGGCTCATCACTATGTGTATTCACACGCATGAGTTTTGGTGTGCACATCTAGGCATGCAATGCATGTGGGTGCAGTGCGCTAATGTGGGGTTTAAGGTGTTAAAGCAGGTGGTGGGACCATAACAAGTGTGATCGGAGGTAAAACATGGAGAGAACTAATAGAAGAAAATAGGAGGCCTATGAATATGGTGCAATGTGTACAAACATTCTGTAACACATAGCAATCAATCAAATCTGTCATTTCTCTTTCGAACTTTAGAAAATAAAAGCAAACTAACAATTACTGATAGTTACATCAGACACACCAACACACAACTCGTGTTCTCAAACAAACCCAAAACAGAAAATGAAAAATGGGGTCGGGCACACGTTGAGGTTCGGCTAACATACTTAAAGGTGCCAAAATAAGTACATAAGATAATGGCCCATTTGTTTTATAGTACTAAGAAAGTTTTCATATAAGAACTGGCTGCATGCCATGGCATTCCTGGAAAGTAGGGAATACCCTCCCAGCCAGGCTCAGCACTTTCCTCTGTGTACAAGTCAGTCATCTGAGCTCTGCTGCCATCTTGTGGCCTTGTGTACACATGACCTCATCTGTATAGTGTTTTGTTGCCTAGCAACCAATATTTATACACCTCTGATAGAGAACATCCATTTACTTAAAAAAAAAAAAGAGGGGCACATTTTTTTCCACTTGTATTTTTGGGTATTAAGCACCTTTAGTCATATGTTTCCATCATTTTATGCAGAAAAAAATCTAGGCCAGCAGTGCTTCATTTGAAGAAGACACAACTATGTATTTAGTATGATCCCAATCATCAACCCCGGCAAAAAAGGGACTCTACAAAATCATGGATCTCTTAAAGTGGACCTGTTAGCAACTTTAAAGCTACACATGAATATTTTCTTGACATGTCACAATATACAGATCATTTTTCAGAAAAGAACCAACTTTTAACATTAAAGGGTTAGTTCACCCTTACAAAAAAAAACTGCCTATGGAGCAGTGGTGGCCCGTCCTATCCATGCATCCGGCCCCCTAATCTACATATCAGGGCGCTGGACTATGGATTCCAATGGGGGGGGCCAGTGGCTCTAATTGGCTTCAAAAAAGGGTGGGCTCGGGGCACAGGACACTGCACCCCGATCCCACCCAGTTGTGTGACGATAGCTACTTCATTTTCGCTATTTGCATGCTAAAGTTTCTCCCTGCCAATCAGGAGGCAGGTCTTGAGGCCTGTTTCCCGATTGGCCAAAGCATCAGGTGGATGCCTAGCACTTAGGAGGAACAGAGAAGAGACACACGGTGGAGAAAGCCACAGGTGGAGCGGACACTGGAGCCACACCCGGGAGAGGAGGAGAGGACACCACAGCCCTAGATAGGGTAGGTGACTGACCGCCAGACGCCCAGGGGTGGGGGGTTGTGTCAGTGCCACGCTGTCGGCCACCCGGAGGGGGGGGTGCTTGTTTGCCACCCCCACAAAAGAAAAACCCACCAGCCACCACTGCTATGCAGATAAGGGATGTCTGTAGAAAAAAAGACAGTGTGCAGCTCTGACTAAAGTTAAACAATGCCCTCGCTACAGGTGTAGGCCATTTACATACCTCGTAGATCCTGACTGGAATACTCCCAGGACATTGCTAAGTGAGGCCTAGTCATTACTGCTTACCTCCACCATCACAGGAGTGAGATATTTCTCTGATTTAAGCCCCTTCACATGCTCTTTCTGTCCACTGATGTAGCTCTGAACCTCAGTGTTTGAGAGCTCACTCCTGTGATGGAGGAGGTGAACAGTAATGACTAGGCCTCACTTAGCAACATCCTAGGAACATCCGGAGAGTATTCTATTTAGGCTTTATAAAGTACATAACTGGTCAACACCTACAGTAAGGACATTAATTAACTTTATTTAGAGTTGCACAGTTTGTTTTTATCTGCAGACACCCGTTATCTGCTTAGTTTTTGGTAAAGGTGAACTAACATTTTAAACTCCTCCTGCCAGTGAAATGTACATACATGCCAGCATGACGGGTGGGCCATAAAGCTAACTGTACACATATATATGTGCCAGCCAGTGCCACTGTTATGTGATGAGAGCATGTTCCTTGTGTGCTCCCAACACTAGGACTGAGCTGTTATTGACAACTCCAGGTCACCGCCTATGATCAGGAGGGTGATGAGAGGGACTCCTGATCATGTGACCACTGTGACAGCCAATTACAGTGATCACATGACCTGGAAACCCGCATCTTCTTTCAGAATCCCCTAAGGCTCCTTTCACACTGGGGTGGTGGGTGCGTCGGCGGTAAAGCGCCGCTATTCTATAGCGGCACTTTACCGTCAATTTTGCGGCGCTATTCGGCCGCTAGCTGGGTGCTTTTACCCCCACTAGCGGCCAAGAAAGGGTTAAAGCCACCGCAAAGCGCTATGCCGGCGGTATAGCCGCGCTGCCCAATCATTTCAATGGACAGGAGCGGTGGAGGAGCGGTATACACACCGCTCCTTCACCGCTCCAAAGATGCTGCTAGCAGGACTTTTTTTACCGTCCTGCTAGCGCACCGCTCCAGTGTGAAAGCCCTCGGAGCTTTCACATTGGAGAGACAGCAGCGGCCCTTTCAGGGCACTTTGCAGGCGTTATTTTTAGCGTTTAAAGCACCTGCAAAGTGCCCCAGTGTGAAAGGGGTCCTAAGAGCAAGTGGGAGCTGGGGCCATGAGGTTAAAAAGCCATCCTTTATCTCCAGTCAGTGATTTTGCCCAGGCAAGAGGAAGCATTTCCTCAGTCTCCTCTCCCCCAGTGGTTAGATTGCAACATTTTAAAGCTGAACTAAACCAATTTAACGGTTTCAAGAATGCAAACTGTCACATTTGCTTGTGATCTCAACAAACTGTCAAACCAACAAATGGATGGATTCATAACTGATCACATGTGCAGCACTGTGGAAGTTGCAGATCAAACAGAAGCTAAGAGGGGGCGTGTCCTGGCTATGGAGGAGTGAGGACGTGCTTTGCCTCAGCTCCGTTCCACCGCCACCATAAGAGAAGCTACTGAGGGGGTTTCTTACCTGAGACGACTTCCCCCATGTCCCAGCGATTGCGGCACTCATCCCAGCAGCCGCGGACGGATCATACTCGGCAGGCACCGCTCGAATCCTACTTCCCCGGGCTCCGAGGACAAGACAGCAGGGCCTCCAAGATGGCGCCGACAGGGAAGACACAGAAGGCTGCTAAATCCAATCAGCCAGCCGCAGCTGCGGCGCGGCAGCAGAAAGGGAATGTATCCGCTGCCACTGCCTCTCTGGATTCATCTCCAGGGTTGGTGAGTGATTCGGCCCCCCCTGCCTCCCCTGCCTCCCCAGGGGGCCGTTCAGCAGCGTCTGACATCCTGGGAGATGAGGACCTCAGGCGCCATATTATGTCCCTCCCCACCAAAGAGGACCTAGAGCGCTTCACTAGCAGAGTGGAGAAGGCATTCACTGCTGACATTGCCCAGTTAAAAACTGACCCTTCCCACCTTGGCAATAGAGTGGAAGCCTTAGAAGAGAAACTTGAGGAGGCTCTCCCCACCATTGCGCTGCTGCAAGCAAAATGTCAGATGCAAGACCAACAGATTGAATCCCTGCTCTGCCAGTTAGATGACATGGAAAATCGCAGCAGGAGGGCCAACATTAGGATTCGGGGACTGTCTGAAGCTACCGCCTCACGTGACATTATTCCCACGCTGCAAGATGTCTTTCGGGACATATTGGGAATGCCAGCGTCTGCTCCTATTGAAATAGACCGCGCTCACAGGGCCCTGAGACCGCCATCCCAAGACGTGGATAACCCCAGAGACATTATTTGCAAGCTCCATAAATACACTCTCAAGGACCGTATTATGCAAAAGATGCACGGCAAGCCTTTTTATGATTTTGATGGGGCACGCTTATTTTTCTATCAAGACATTTCTAGGCGCACTTTAATGCAATGCAGGGCGCTCCGCCCCCTCCTGAATGCGCTTCAAGATGCTGGCTTGCCGTACCGTTGGGGTTTCCCTTTCTTCCTGCAGGCAACTAAAGACGGGAAACAGGTCACACTGCGCTCTAAAGACGATCTTCCGCACTTCCTCTCTGCTCTGGGACTAGAGCCTGTTGACTTCCCTGACTGGAGGGCCTCGACCGGTGCCTTGCCGGTGAAGCTTCCTGAACCATGGATGACAAATACTCGCAGGAGTCACAGACGTGACAGACAGCGTCAGAATCCGGACCCCCGAACGGACCCTTCCACGTCTCAAGATTGACGGTGATGTCCCTTCTGGCCGCTTAAATGGTTAGGGTGGCCTTTTCCTCTTCAGCCGCAGGAGCGGTGACCCTTCCACATGCCCCAGGACGCCATACTGATGCACCCTCTTGATGTGAACTCTTTATAGGCACTAAGCCTCGGGCTTGTTGGTCTGGTTACGCGCCAGATGATCACTAGTGTGCCGCCCCATTGCTACCCTACCGGCCCTGTTGAACTGCGTACGAACTCACCCCTGCAGACATGACCACCCCCCCCCCCCCCCTCTACCTTAGTGCTTTGTAAGATGCGGTGGAGGGAGATGGGACTCCTTGCCTTCTCCCCCCATGTTGGCACACGTTCCCCATGTAGGCCCCCCCTTTTTGGGTACTGTTCCCCATTGGGACATAGAGCCGAGGTCTGGGACTCCCACCATAATGGTGGCGGGCCCCACACCAGGTTTACTGATGTTTATTTTGTTCACATGTGTATGGCTATGGCTTCGGCCAATGTACTGTGCTTACCCTGCAGTATTTAACTGTTTTATATGTTTGTTTCCCCCTTTCTTTTTCACCGCTCTCTTTTCTTTCCCTCTTGCTACCCCTTCCTTCCTTAGGAGCATCACCATACCTCTTCGTCTGCACCGGTCGGGCTGGCAGATTTGGTACTACTTATTCCCTCCTGATCCTCCATGTCTTCGCTGAAAGTCGTATCTTATAACGTCAGAGGCCTCTGCTCCCCAGGTAAGCGGAGCAAACTATGGTGGGAACTGAAAAAGCTAGGGGCACAGGTGGTTTTCTTGCAGGAAACCCATTTCACCTCCCTTTCTATGCCTAGACTGCCCACCCATCTATATAACCAATGGTTCCACAGCACCTCCCCAACTTCCAAATCCAAGGGTACCGCAATAGCGATCCATAAGACCTGTCCTTTCCAACTTGTAGATAGCAAAATTGACTCGCAAGGCCGCTACATTTTCTTAAAGGGGACTATAGCCGGGAAGAAATACACGTTAGCCACCATATACGCCCCTAATTCCAACCAATTGTCTTTCATTAACGCAACCCTGGACCTCTTGGCGGACTTTAAAGAGGGCTTTGTAATCCTCGGCGGAGACTTTAATGTTAGCCCTGATCCTCTCTTAGACACATCTAGCTCCCGACCTTCCAACTCTTATGCCTTTCTCAAACACTTTCGCAAGACACTCCAGTCACACCTACTGCTAGACAGCTGGAGGGTACTTCATCCCACAGATAAAGACTTTAGCTACTATTCTGCTGTGCATGATGTGTACACCCGCATTGATCACATTTATGTTGACCGCCCCACTCTGGAGCTTTTGCAGTTTGCGTCCATCGGTAACATAACGATCTCTGATCATGCACCGATCGGGATGACTCTCACGTTACCGTCGAGCCCTCATAGGGCCTGGACGTGGAGATTGAATGACAATCTGCTGGACGATGCGGCGGTGACGACCAAGGTGAGGGAGGTTATCACTAACTATTTTAAGGAAAACACGACAGAAGATGTTAGTAAAGGGATAGTGTGGGAGAGTCACAAAGCGGTGGTGCGGGGAGAACTGATATCCCTGGGCTCCAAACTTAAGAGAGACCGCCAGGCAGACTTTAAAAGAGTGCTAGATGCCCTTCAGGAAGCAGAAATACAACATAAACATAATGGGGACCCTGGGGCACTGAAGAGGCTGACTGAAATGAGGATACTGTTCCTGAGATTGTTGGACAGCCAGGTACGAAAGCAGGCCAGATATTTATCCCATAAATACTATGAGCATGGCAACAAGTGTGGCCGCATGTTGGCGAGGGCCCTGCGTAAGAAACATGCTCAGACGTATATCCAGAAGCTCCGTTCCCCATCGGGTGCGGTTGTGATTCAGTCCTCTAAAATTGCCTCAGGGTTCCAGGACTATTATTCCCAACTGTATAATTTGACCCCCGAGTGGCCTTTAACTGCCCCTACGCCCAGGGCGGTAGCCATTCAGGACTACCTGGCCTCGGCTGGCATTACACCTCTGACTGAACTCCAATGCATGGACTTGGAGTTACCAGTTACCCACGGTGAGGTTGAGTTGATAGTGAAGTCCCTGCCCAAAGGAAAAAGCCCAGGACCAGATGGTTACACCAAGGCTTACTATACGGCTTTCCTACCCCTATTGATACCACCTATGTGTAGCTACTTTAATTCCGTAGCTGAGGGATCCCCTATTCCCCCTGAGGCGTTACTGGCCCATATCACTGTGCTACCTAAAGAGGGTAAGGACCCAATGGTGCCCCAGAGCTACAGACCCATATCCCTCCTAAACGTTGATGTTAAAATTCTGGCGAAGGTCCTTGCGAATAGGCTAAAACACATCCTGCCCCAACTGATACATCCTGACCAAACTGGGTTTATTACTGGAAGGGAGGCTAGAGATAATTCAATTAGAGCCATACAACTTATTGACTGGGCCCGCTCTCATTCGGATAAACAGTCCTATGTAATTTTGTCAACTGATGCGGAGAAGGCCTTCGACAGGGTCGACTGGTCGTACCTACAAGCAGTGCTAGAGGCCCAGGGGATGGGAGCACGTATGTTGACGTAAATTATGGCCCTATACTCCACTCCGTGTGCGCAGGTCAAGGTGAATGGGGTGCTTTCCTCTAGGTTCCCAATCGGGAATGGTACGAGACAGGGATGCCCTCTTTCCCCCCTCCTTTTCGCCCTGGTGCTGGAGCCCTTACTCCGTACTGTTAGGGCGAACTCGGACGTGAAGGGACTGAGGGTTGGAGATGCTGAGCACAAACTCTCAGCCTATGCTGATGATGTGCTCTTCTACCTCTCGGAACCCCTGACTTCATTGCCAAACCTGATGGGAGAGCTTCAGAGGTTCGGGTTGCTTTCCAACTTCAAAATTAATTTTTCAAAGTCAGTGATCCTCCCCGTTAAACTATCCTCCTCCCTTGCAGAGAGCTTGCAGGCAGCCTTTCCCTTCACCTGGGCCAAATCTTCCTTTAGATACTTGGGTATTCAATTAACGGACCGCTTTGACACCCTGTACTCAGCCAACTACCCTCCCCTTCTTGAAACGGTTAAAAAAGACTTGGCCCAGTGGACTAAGACTGCATTCACCTGGTTTGGCCGTTTAAACATTATAAAAATGAATATTTTTCCACGGATTCTCTTCTTCCTTCAGATGCTACCGATCCCCCTGCCCAGTGTTTTCTTTACCCAAATTTCTAGTATGCTATCTGGGTTTGTGTGGAATGCACGGAAGCCCCGCATAGCTTTGCAGATACTGAAGCGCTCAAAACATGATGGTGGTCTGGGAGTCCCAGACATAGCAAGGTATTATAGAGCGGTCGCATTGCAGAGGATCCTCAACTGGCGTTTTCACACTCAGTCCAAGCTATGGGTCTCCCTGGAAAAATTCTTAGCTGGGAGGAACTTATCATACGCACAGTGGCTGTCCGGGGCTCATAGGGGGCTGTCCGATACCACCTCCCCATTGACGGTGCGTGCCCTTTCGGTGTGGGACCGAACCAACGCGACCCTACACTTGTCCCCACCTGTGTCCCCGATGGCCCCGCTGGGTGGATTCCTTTGGTTCCCTCCGGGTGAACAAATGGCCTTTTTTGGCCCTTGGGTGGATGATGGCAACGCCAGCTGTGGGAAACTCATGAGCAATGGCAAACTTTTGAGTTTTCAGACCTTACAAGCCAGACACACTGGCTCGCTGATGAACTTTTGGCGTTATAGGCAACTTCACAATTTTTTTGAAATCCAGGGCCATTCTATAAGAGACGTCGCCTCCCTCACCCCCTTTGAACGCCTTTTTTCAGAGAATGACACGCTCCCCCATCTGGTCTCTGAACTGTACCGTCTATTGGGCTCTGCTGCTCTAGACCCTAGGCCTGCTCATGTGCGTGCCTGGGAGAGAGACTTAAATCTTCATTTTTCAGAAGCTCAGCTGGCTCACCTGTACCGGCTCACTCACTCCAGTTCTGTGGAATCTAAAACTCAAGAAACCAATTATAAAATTTTGTCGCGCTGGTATAGGGTGCCAGCTGATTTGGCACGTATCTATCCCTCGTGTCTGACCGATGCTGGCGGGAATGCGGGCATAAAGGCACGCTTTTGCACATATGGTGGGACTGCCCCCGGATTAGACCGTTTTGGGAAGATATTCAACTCCAGATAAGGGAGATCTTAGATTTAGACATTCCCCTCGCCCCGGCCCATTATCTCTTCCATTTTCCTCAAATCCCAATAAGTAGATACAAGAAGAGTGTGTTACCCTACCTTCTAAATGCAGCTAGGCGTTTGCTTCCCATCTACTGGAAACAACCTAGAATTCCGACAAGGGAGGAATGGGTGGCAAAGGTTAATGACATAAGAGAGGCCGAACACTGGATCGCGACTTGTAAGGATACATTAGACCGCTTTGATGCTGTATGGGCACCTTGGGTGGCTCATGTAACTGTCCCTGGGGGGGTTTCCTCTAGCATAGACCTAGCGCTCTTGGAGTTGGCTGAACCGGCCCTCAGATCCCGGGTGGCGGGAGATACTAGGACGACTTGAGGACAGGGGAGGCTCAGCCTTGGATGTGGCCCGCTCGGTGCAGACCTGTAAAATTCTACCTACATCACAGGTATGCTCCAACCCCTCCCTACCTCCTCCCCTTCCCCTTTTTTACCTCTATTTTTCCACCAATCTTTCCCTCTCCTATCTTTCTCTTTTGGCCTTTCCTAACTACCAATCTAAGTGGTTATATGGTATAAGTAATTGTTTATATGGTGGCTTTCCTTGGGCCTGTTGTTGCAATATGTTTCTGTCATGGGAGGAGCCCACATGATTTAGTGGGCATCTTTATCCTCCCCTGGCAACGAGCACTTGTCCCGAAGGGCCGCCTACTAGGCGGGGCGACAGGAGAGGTTTGACAGAGGCCGATTTGGCCCCCCTCTGCTGGCGCCGTTGCTGGTGGGCTGCCTCGTGCCCTTTAGTGGGACTGGACTATCATGTGTTATATCGTACTAGGTCTGGGAGTATGTTGAAGTGATTACCATGTACTACTGTTAATGTGCATCTTGTACTATCATTTTCTATGTACTGTCTTTGTTTTCTTTCAAATAAAATACAGATTATACAAAAAACAGAAGCTAAGATGGCAGCTTCCTTGGCTGAAAAGGATAGGAAGGTTTAGTTCCACTTTAAGTTTATAGTAAGTCACAAGGTAAGAGGTTACAGCAGGGGCTGATCTGTGTTAGACAATTGTAAATACAGAAAAAACAGACATGATCATTCCTGAGCCAGAATCTTAGTCCAGAAAGTAGACAGTGACCTTGAATTGATTCCTGACAAAGATGGCGCTGATGTACGCAGATAAAGGCATTGTGAAAGAAAGCATTGTGATCTCTGTGAGAGGAAATACATACCTGGAAGCATCACACTGACACATTACTTAGTATGCATGCACTCCACATGAAAAATACATCTGATGGTAGGTTCATGTTAAACTGAAGCTGTACTATTCTCTGACATGGCAAAGTAAAACTTCTGCTGTAAGAAGGTATCTGTGAATCAGAGATTCCTGAATGCAATTCGCAACCCCCATGCATACGGTATATAGCTTGGAACTTCCTATACAATAATGGAATATGATAATGGCTGGCACGTGGGCTGGCAGGTGGGCTTTCCATTAAAGTCTTTGGCGACGGTGCCTTTACCGCGCCACTGAATTTGCAATGGCATAGACTGACCTCCATTTGCTGTCAATTGACTATTAAGCCTGGTTCACACTAGTGTGCGATTTCAGATGTGACTTGAGTGGCACAGAATCGCACAACAAGGCAAAACACATTTGTTTCAATGGTGCCCATTTCCATCAATTTCGGAAAAGGTTTTGTACTACTTGGGTGCGACTCCAGTTGGATTCTGGCCCCATAGATTATACAAACTTTATCTAAGTTGCATTCAATCAAAGTGCATGACATAATTGCACTGAAAGTCAGATCAAAATCGTATCGCAGAAATGTGAACCTAGCCTTATACTTGCACATTCATGGAAGCTATAAGCTTTCCCGCCAATGTGTGCAAAGGGGAAAATGTTGTGAATTTAAGGCTAAACCTCTTATTTACAGGGCAGCAAATATCTGGGAAAAATATACAGCGATGTACAGGAGCATTTTTTAACACAGTTGCCTCCATTGGAATTAATAGGGAACTGATAATAGAAATTAGAGGATCGTTCCACCCAAAACGAATATTTCCGTTTTTGGTGTTGTAGAGTGAAACCACCCAACTGTCTCTATAAGCCTCGTACACACGGTCGGACTTCAAACAAACTTTTCCATGGATTTTTGTCTGAAGGGAGTTGGCCGGGCACACCGATAGTATACACACGACAGGACTTTTCTGCAAACTTTCCCCAAACTTTTCCAACATCACGTGGTTTTTCTGCTCTTTTCTGCTCTTTACCGCCACCCTTTGGTCAACTTCTGCTATTGTTGGTTGTTTTTAACATTGGTTCTGGGCATGCTTATTTGTCCATCGGACAAAAGTCCGATGGATTTCTGTACACACGGTCGGACTTTGCTCCTTTGGACTTTTGTTGGCGAACAGTTTGTCCGTTTGCAGACCGAACATTTGTCTGATGAAAACCAAAAAAGTTTGTCCGATGGAGCATACACACGGTCGGATTTTTTGGCAAACTTGCTAATTTTGAAGTTTGTTGGCAAAAAGTCAGACCGTGTGTACGAGGCTTAACTCTCATGGACTCTATTGGTGAGATCTCCATGCTAAATTCCTGAATGTGTCTACTCTAGAGGCTCCTGATCCCCCTGCTGGATTTGCATTTATTATGTAATATACTGTAGAGCAGTGGTCTCCAAATGACAGCCTCAGGGCCTGATGTGGCCCTTTTATTGCATTTATCTGGCCTTTGTGGCACTATTCCAATGATAGGGCACCATTTCCCCTACGGACACCATCAATGGGGACGTTTCCTCCCATTATAACCAACGATGGGGCACTGATACTGGTGCACTTTCTACTCTCACTGCCACAGTCCAGCCCACCTAAAGCCTGAGGCTGGATTCACACTTGTGCCTTGCAAATTCCAGCTCTGCAAAGAGATAAGAGAGCTGTTCAGTGTTTTGTGTGCGGTGTAGCTGCGGACTTGCTGACCTGGGAGAGGGGAGGGGGAGGGGGGGAAGTGTAGTGAGCAGGGAAAAAAGTCCTGTTCAGAACGGAAGACATTTGCAAATCAGATGCGTGCCCATAGAAGATAATGGGCCTGAATTCGCACCTGAGCCGCACCGCAATGCCTAGAAAACGCACACTTTTTTTGGCACTGCGCAATGCGAATGCATCGCACATATGTGAACAAGCCTCATAAAAATGTATGTATTTTCTAATGACATGCCAATTGGATGCGTTTTAGGCTGGGTTCACACATGTGCGGTGCGAATTCCAGCTCCGTTGTCTGTGCGAAGAGAAGAAGCAGCTGTTCAGCGCATTCCTCTGCGTTGTAGGTGCGAATTCGATGAGCAGGGAGAGGGGGAGGTGTAGTGAAGAGAGGGAAAAAATGCCCGTTCAGAACGCAATGCATATGCAAATCAGATGTGTGCCCATAGAAGATAATGGGCCTGAATTCGCACCTGAGCCGCACCGCAATGCCTAGAAAACGCACAGGTTTTTTGGGCAATGCGCAGTGGGAATGCATCCTGAGGGATCCCTGAGACACTGTCAACCTATTACAAGGATTGGAGTACTTGGTAAGTGTAGCGTTGAGGCTCTTTAGACAGGCTGTTATATATTTCTAACCTTAACTACTTTTCATGGAATATCTCAATTATGCACACGCACCATCTTTAGGTTTTTTATAATAGTATAATACAATTTATAACTTTTTTTAATATAGTTAGAATTTCAATTAAACATTGATATGGTCTCATTATTTAAACACCTCAACACTAGGGATGAGCCGAACACCCCCGGGTTCGGTTCGCACCAAAACCCGCGAACGGACCGAAAGTTCGCACGAACGTTAGAACCCTATTAAATACAATGGATGCGAACATTCGAAATCTAAAGTGCTAGTTATAACGACTATTATGCATGTTATTGTCCTAAAAAGGGTTTGGGAACCCGGGTTCTGCACCAGGGGACATGTATCAATGCAAAAATAAGTTTTAAAAACGTCCGTTTTTCGGGGGCAGTCATTTTAACCACTTCGCGCCCGGGCAATGCTCAAAAGACGTCTGCATTGCGGCGCCGAAGTGCTGACTGGACGTCCATGGACGTCCTCCTCTTCCCACCCCCCCCCCCCTCCCCGCGCGCCCCCGCGAGCGCGCATCGGGGAAAATCTGTGTTGGCCGTGTCCCTTGGACACAGCCAATCACAGATCGTGCTGAATGGCCAATCACAGAGGCCATTCAGCACTCGATCTCACTATCCAATGAGAGATGATCTCAAATGTAAACATATGAGATCATCTCTCATTGCCGGCTTTCTCTCCTCACACAGAGACAGCGTGTGAGGATAGAGAGAGATCTGTGCTGCAGCTTGTAATAGTGAGTGATAAAATACACACACACACAAGTAAAAAACAGTGCCCACAATCCCTGCCAGTGCCATCTGCTACCAGTGCCACCTGCCAGGGCCATCTTCCACCTGCCAGGGCCATCTGCCAGTGCCATCTGCCAGTGCCATCTGCTGCCAGTGCCACCTGCCAGTGCCATCTGCTGCCAGTGCCACCTGCCAGTGCCATCTGCCACCGCCATCTGCCACCGCCATCTGCCACCAGTCCCATCTGCCACCAGTCCCATCTGCCACCAGTGACACCAGTCAGTGCCATCTGTGCCACCTGCCAGTGCCACCTGCCAGTGCCACCTGCCAGTGCCATCTGTGCCATCTGCCAGTGCCATCTGTGCCACCAGTCCCATCTGCCACCAGTCAGTGCCATCTGTGCCACCTGCCAGTGCCACCTGCCAGTGCCATCTGTGCCACCTGCCAGTGCCATCTGTGCCACCAGTCCCAACTGCCAGTGCCACCTGCCAGTGCCATCTGCCATCAGTGCCACCTGTCAGTGCCATCTCATCAAATGGCTAAAAGAGTATTCTCAGCCGAGGAGGCGTATGAAATTCTTGCGGCCGACGGGAGCAACGGGGAGCGCTCCGATTCGGAGTCCTCCGCATATTCAGATGAGTCTGACGTGGACTACGAGCCTGTCATAAGCAGTGGATCAGTGACGGAGGAGACGGCAGAGGAGGAAGAAGAAGAAGAGGAGGAGGGCCCGCCCGCCAGACGAAGGCGTTCTGCTGAGGAGGCAGTGCCATCCACCAGCACCGCAGTGCCATCCACCAGCACCGCAGTACCTCGAGAAGAAAGGCCACGTACCAGTGGGGTGTCACCTCAGCCCCAAAGGGTTAGGTCCCATGCCAGCCTTCCCTATTCCCTTCAGTACCCTTTGTGGCTTCCTCCAAATTCAGGAGAAGCCAACATTCCCCCTTTCACTGCCCAGCCAGGAGTCCAGGTGGATACAGAAAACTTTTCCCCAATAGATTTTTTTAATTAAATTTTTACTAACGACATGCTGGCAACAATTGTGGCCCAGTGCAACTTATATGCCCAACAGTTTATAACCAGCAACCCAACGTCCTCTTATGCCCGTCCCTACGTGTGGAAAGCCCTTACAGTGGAGGAGTTTAGGATTTTTTTGGGCCTCACATTCTGTATAGGACTAAATGGAAAAAATCAATTACGTTCATATTGGTCATCCCGCCCCATATATCATATGCCCATCTTTTCCTCAGTAATGCCCAGGTCCAGATATCTAATGATTATGAGATTCCTACACTTCAATGATAATACCCAGTGCCCTCCCCGAAATGACCCAAATTTTGATAAACTTTATAAAATTCGGCCGCTACTAAATTATTTTTCTGAAACCTTCCCCCAGTTGTTTACCCCAGACAAACACATATGCATAGATGAGTCCCTTATCAAATTTTCTGGCAGGCTGGGCATAAAACAATTTATACCCAGCAAAAGGGTCCGCTATGGGGTGAAGCTGTATAAATTGTGCGACAGAGAAACTGGGTATGTGTATGGCTTCATCATATATGAAGGGAAGGACTCCGAACTGAACCCCCCTAATTGCCCAATCTACATTGGAACCAGTGGGAAAGTAGTTTGGGAACTCATAAACCCACTCCTAGAGAAAGGATACCACTTGTATGTGGACAATTTTTATACCAGTTTGCCCCTGTTCCGAAATTTGCACAGAATGAAGACTCCAGCATGCGGCACCGTACGGACGAACCGGAAGGGCTTTCCTCAAAGCCTGGTCACCAAAAAATTGAGAAGAGGGGAGACGGCGAGTTTGCGTAATGAGGAGATTTTGGCTGTGAAGTGGAGGGACAGAAGAGACGTGTACTTGCTTTCTTCCATCCACAACAATGAATTTGTTGAAGTCACCAGGAGGAATGGCCGGATCCAAAAACCCAAATGCATCTACGATTACAATAAGTTCATGGGGGGTGTCGACTTCAACGACCAGATGCTCGAACCCTACCTTTCCACAAGAAGATCATACCAGTGGTATAAGAAAGTTTCAATTTATTTGTTCAATTTGGCCATGTACAACTCATATGTAATATATCGAAAATCCACTAGAAGACCCAAATCCTTCCTTTTCTTCCAGGAGGAAATCACCACTGCCCTTTTATACCCGAACAGCCCACCAGTAAACATAAGATCCGATGTCGTTAGCCGTCTCTCCGAGCGCCACTTCCCAGATAAAATCCCTCCCAGACCAACAGGCCAAAAACGCCAGAAAAAATGCCGGGTGTGCTCCAAAAGAGGAGAGAGAAGAGACACCATTTATCATTGTGCCCAATGTCCTTCAGAACCAGGCCTCTGCATAGGCAACTGCTTCCGCCATTACCATACCAAAATAAATTATTAGTTCACTTCCTGCCATTTATGTTCACACCCCTTATGCCTCTGCTTTCTCTGTAACTGACCCTGGACTGTTATTTGACCACGCTTCTGCCTAACGATTCTGTTTATACCTCTGCCTGATCTGGAACTGACCCTGGACTGTTATTTGACCACGCTTCTGCCTAACGATTCTGTTTATACCTCTGCCTGATCTGGAACTGACCCTGGACTGTTATTTGACCACGCTTCTGCCTAACGATTCTGGACTGTTTGACCATGCTTTTTGCCTGCCTCTTGGACTGATCTTGTACCCTGCCAGTGGACTAGTGGGATTCATAACACAGGGGTCTCACATATGTGAGGGGCTCCAGAATTGTTTTTCTGGATGAAGAAAACAATTGTTTTTGTTTTTCTCATTCCCAGATTAGGGTCTGGAGACTCGGAGGCTTCAAAGAGATTTGGGTGGGAGAAGCCTCTACCCCTGTCCCCATTCAGTCCTGAACGAGGCCCTACTTCTGCCAACTGCCTGTAGGACCTATGCCATCATGCCTCTGCCTGTCGGATGAACTGACCACACCGCTTTTGCTGACCAAGTCCCTGCCTCTTGCCTGGACCAGTGCTGTCCTCCTGTGGAAAACTGCGCTACTAAAACCACAGGTAATCTTTTGTTTACCATTTGCTCAGAAGAATGTATTTTGGGGTGTAATTCTTGGTATGTTCATGCTATGTGTCCCTAGAACACCTGATGGTGTACCTTGCATGTTGGGCCTCTGTATGTGGCCAGGTTGTATAAAAGTCTCACACATTTGGTATCGCCATACTAAGGAGGAGTAGCAGAATGTATTTTGGGGTGTCATTTTTGCTATGTACATGCTATGTGTTGGCAATATCTTATAAATGGACAACTTTGCGTAAAAAAATTGCGTTTTCATTTTTTTCCCGCAATTTCCAAAAACTTCAGGAAAAAAATGAACCGTTCAAAAGACTCATTATGCCTCATAGATTATACGTTGGGGTGTTAGCTTTCCAAAATGGGGTCAGTTTGTGGGCGTTTCCATTGTCCTGGTGCTCCAGGGCCTTCAAAAGTGTAATAGGTGGTTGAGAAATGAGATGTGTAATTTATGCTCCTAGAATGCCTGAAGGTGCCATTTCAATATTGGGCCTCTGTATGTGGTGAAAAAGTCTCACACATTTGGTATCGTCATACTCAGGAGGAGTAGCAGAATGTATTTTGAGGTGTCATTTTTGCTATGTACATGCTATGTGTTGGCAATATCTTATAAATGGACAACTTTGCGTAAAACAATTGCATTTTCATTTTTTTCCCGCAATTTCCAAAAACTTCAGGAAAAAAATGAACCGTTCAACAGACTCATTATGCCTCATAGATTATACGTTGGGGTGTTAGCTTTCCAAAATGGGGTCACTTTGTGGGCGTTTCCATTGTCCTGGTGCTCCAGGGCCTTCAAAAGTGTAATAGGTGGTTGAGAAATGAGAAGTGTAATTTATGCTCCTAGAATGCCTGAAGGTGCCATTTCAATATTGGGCCTCTGTATGTGGGCAGGCTGTATAAAAGTCTCACACATTTGGTATCGCCATACTCAGGAGGAGTAGCAGAATGTATTTTGAGGTGTCATTTTTGCTATGCACATGCTATGTGTTGGCAATATCTTATAAATGGACAACTTTGCGTCAAAAAATTGCGTTTTCATTTTTTTCCCGCAATTTCCAAAAACTTCAGGAAAAAAATGAACCGTTCAAAAGACCCATTATGCCTCATACATTATACGTTGGGGTGTTAGCTTTCCAAAATGGGGTCACTTTGTGGGCGTTTCCATTGTCCTGGTGCTCCAGGGCCTTCAAAAATGTAATAGGTGGTTGAGAAATGAGATGTGTAATTTATGCTCCTAGAATGCCTGAAGTGCTATTTCAATATTGGGCCTCTGTATGTGGGCAGGCTGTATAAAAGTCTCACACATTTGGTATTGCCATACTCAGGAGGAGTAGCAGAATGTATTTTGGGTCGTCATTTGTGGTATACACATGCCATGTGAGAGAAATAACCTATTATAATGACAATTTTGTGGAAAAAATAAAAAAATAAAAAAAAATCTTCATTTTGCAAAGAATTGTGGGAAAAAATTACAACATCAAAAACCTCACGATGCATCTTACTAAATACCTTGGAATGTCTAATTTAAAAAAAGGGGTCATTTGGGGGGTATTTGTGCTTTGCTGGCTTGTTCGGGTTGTAAGAAATGAGATAGGCCACCAGTACATTAGGTGTGATCAATTGTTTATGATCCGCCCCACAGCTTGTAGACTCTATAACTTTCACAAAGACCAAATAATATCCACTAATTTGGGTTATTTTTACCAAAGATATGTAGCAGTATAAATTGTGGCTAAATTTTATAAAGAAAAATTAATAATTTGCAAAATTTTATCACATAAACTAAAAAAAAGCGTTTTTTTTTTCAAAATTTTCCGTGTTTTTTCATTTATAGCGCAAAAAATAAAAAACCCAGAGGTGATCAAATACCACCAAAAGAAAGCTCTATTTGTATGAAAAAAAGGACAAAAAAATCATTAGGTTACAGTATTACATGACTGAGTAATTGTCATTCAAAGTGTGAGAGCACTGAAAGCTGAAAATTGGTCCGGGCACGAAGGGGATTTAGTGCCCAGTTGTCAAGTGGTTAATGATGCATAAAGTGAAAAAAAAAAAGACAAATATTCCTTTAAATATCGTACCTGGGGGGTGTCTAAAGTATGCCTGTGAAGTGCCACGTGTTTCCCGTGTTTAGAACTCTCCCTGCACAAAATGACATTTCTAAAGGAAAAAAAAGCCATTTAAAACTGCTTGCGGCTTTAATGTAATGTCTGGTCCCGGTAATATGGATGAAAATCTTTAAGAAAAATTACATAGCTACCCCATCACACACCCCCCCCCCCCCCCCTACCCCAGCCCATTACCAGCCCCTTTGGGTCTTGTATGGATATTAAGGGGAACCCCGCACACAAAATAAAAAAGGCCCTATATACTCTGAACAGCCGTATACAGGCGGTGCATACAAGACAGGGACTGTAGGTTTGTTCTTATGTAGAATCTGTTTGTAATTTTGAACAGCTACATTGTTTAAGTGTAGCTCCAGCCAAAAAATCTATTTTTAAGCTTTTTGGAAAACATAGGGAAGGGTTATCACCCCTGTAACATTTGTTTTGCTGTCTGTGCCCCTGTTCAGAACATTTCACCTCACTTTCCGTCCCAATGACAACTGTTTTTGAAATGTGGGGTTTTTATTGAAACAATGATTGGTGATAAAGCATCAGTAGAGAGGAGACACCTTTTTCCCATATTAACTCTTACAGGAGAGAATTTCCCTTCCTAGGGGTAGATTTCCTCTCACTTCCTGTTGTCTTCTTGCGTTTGCAAGTACTGTAGGAGTCGTTTGTAAGTTGGATGTTTGAAAGTAGGGGCCTGCCCTATATACTCTGCTGAAATTTGCCCCTTACATGTTGGTGTTGCCACAACACTGTAAGCCCTCACAGTTACTCTTGGTGGGCGCATGAATGGGCCCTGTTGTGAATTATTAGATCAAGAATTGTAATTGCATGCCCCTGTTGAACAGGGGCTGAAAAATTGGGCCTTTGGTGGTGGTGGTGTTGACACAACACTGTAAGCCCTCACAGTTACTCTTGGTGGGCGCATGAATGGGCCCTGCTGTGAATTATTAGATCAAGAATTGTAATTGCATGCCCCTGTTGAACAGGGGCTGAAAAAATAGGATTTTTTACTCACCGTAAAATCCTTTTCTCTGAGTCCATGGACCGACACAGCTTCTCTATTGACAAAGTGGGTATTATCCGTTAATTAGGAGTGACTAGGCAGAAAAACTTGTAAAAAGTGTTGCATCACACCTTCTACAGTACCGCCCAGGGGGCGGACCCTCTGGGTATACCCTCTCAGTCTGCATCTTCGCAGATCAGTTCGTCAAAAAGCAGTACAAACTTAAAAGGAGGGGTGGGTGCTGTGTCGGTCCATGGACTCAGAGAAAAGGATTTTACGGTGAGTAAAAAATCCTATTTACTCTTTCGTCCATGGACCGACACAGCTTCTCTATTGACAAAGTGGGACGTCCCAAAGCAGAGTCAGAGAAAAAACGAGGGGTGGTAACAGCATAAAAATAAACTTCACCCCAAACACAAAACAGCACTCCTCCAACGGAGGAGTTGCAACTCTAAACAGCCGCTTGCAAAACCTTGCGGCCAAAAGAGGCATCCGAAGATGCACCTACATCAATCTTGTAGAATTTTGTGAAAGTGTGAGCGGACGACCAAGTCGCCGCTTTACATAATTGGGAAACAGACGCTTGATGTCGGAAAGCCCAAGAGGCACCTATTGCCCTGGTCGAATGCGCCATGACAGGAAAGGGGGGCGCCTGACCCTTTAAGGCGTAAGCCTGGATTACTATCTGTCGGATCCACCTAGAGATGGTGGCCGATGAGACTGCTTGGCCCTTCTTGGGACCAGCCACCGAAACAAACATTGAGTCTGACTTCCGGAACAGGGAAGTAGCAGATAGGTATACTCTCAAAGCTCGGACAACGTCCAAGGAATGCAACGCCGACTCCTTAGGATTCGACGGCTGAGGACACAAGGATGGAAGTACAATGTCTTCGTTGAGATGAAAAGCCGAAACGACTTTCGGAAGAAAGGAAGGCTGCGGCCGCAGCACCACCTTATCCTTGTGGAAAATCAAATAGGGAGCCTTGCAGGACAAGGCTGCCAGCTCAGAGACTCGTCTGACGTAACAGCCACCAAAAAGACCACTTTCTGAGAAAGTGTCAACAGGGGAATATCTCTAATATTCTCAAACGGTGCCTTCTGAAGCACCGAGAGGACCAGGTTCAAGTCCCACGGAGGTAACGGGGGACGGACCTGAGGGGCCACCTGTCGGACCCCCTGCACAAATGTATTCACGAGA
The DNA here is from genome assembly GCA_029206835.1 of Rana muscosa. Taxonomy (NCBI): domain Eukaryota; kingdom Metazoa; phylum Chordata; class Amphibia; order Anura; family Ranidae; genus Rana; species Rana muscosa. Next base: position 228,707,371 of record CM055121.1, read on the forward strand.
GAGTGAGTCGCCAGGGGTCGCTGAAAAAAGACAGCCAGGGCAGATATCTGTCCCTTAAATCGTACTTAGGGCAAGCCCTTGGTCCACCCCATGCTGTAAAAACAGCAGGATTCTGGAAACCAAATAGGTACGCGGATGCCATTTCATTTCCTCACACCTGGAGATGTAGGCCCTCCAAGTGCGGTGATAGACCTTCCTAGAGGACGGTTTTCGAGCACTTCTCATAGTAGAGATTACTGAGTCTGACGAGAACCGGGTACTGAGAGACCGGGGCCTAACAGCCATGCCGTTAAAGCCAATGACTGTAAAGCAGGATGGAATATGGGACCTTGCGATAGCAGGTCCTTCCGTAGTGGTAGGCGCCAGGGGACGTCTGTTACCAGACGTACTAGATCGTCGTACCAAGGACGCTGAGGCCAATCTGGAGCGATTAGGATCATTGGAATTCCCTCTGCCTCCACTCTGCGGAGCAGAAGAGGAAGAAGCCTTAAGGGAGGGAAGGCATAGATTAGCCGATACTGACCCCACGATGCTACCAACGCGTCCGTTGCGTCTGCCCATGGGTCTCTTGACCGGGCCACAAATCTCAATACCTTCCGATTGAGTCGGGAAGCCAGAAGATCTACGTCTGGTGTGCCCCATCTTTGGCAGAGGAGTTGGAACACCTCCGGGTGTAAGGACCATTCTCCCTGGTCCAGCATCTGGCGGCTCAGGTAGTCCGCCTGCCAGTTTTCCACACCCGGAATGTACACGGCCAACAGTGCCGGTACGCTCCTCTCTGCCCACTTCAGGATGCGAGCGATCTCCGATGCTGCAGCTGAGCTTCTTGTTCCTCCTAGATGATTAACATATGCCACTGCTGTGGCGTTGTCTGACTGGATCCTGACTGGACGCCCTTGCAGTCTCTGAGACCATTTGAAGAGGCACAGCTTGATCGCCCGGATCTCCAGGACATTGATCGGCAGGAGGGCTTCCTCTGGGGTCCAGCGACCCTGCGCCGACTGGACACCCCAGACTCCCCCCCAACCTGTAAGGCTGGCGTCCGTCGTGATCACTATCCAGTAAACCGGAAGAAATGACTTCCCGGCCATTACAGCCGGTGCTGTCAGCCACCATACCAGGGATCTCCTGACTATGTGGCTCACTCGGATTTGATAATCCAGAGATGAAGGGCATCTGTTCCATCTGGACAGAACTTCCTTCTGTAACACTCGAGTGTGGTATTGAACATATGGGACCGCCTCGAAGGAGGCTACCATGAGGCCCAACACTCGCATGCAAAAACGGAGTGACGACCAATTCCTGGAAGTCAGCTGCCGTACTGCAGCCCGGAGGGTCTGCAACTTCTCCACAGGGAGGAATACCTTTGCCTCTGAGGAATCCAGAATCAACCCCAGGTACACTAGGCGTTGAGTGGGCACCAATACTGACTTTTGCGTGTTTAGTATCCAACCACAGTCTCGAAGAGTCTGACAGGTAATGGACACGCTTACCTCTAATTCTGAGCTTGAAGGGGCCTTCAGCAGAAGGTCGTATAAGTAGCCTGTGATAGCGATACCCCGCTGTCTTAGAAGTGCCAGAATCGGAGCGAGCACCTTGGTGAACGTCCTGGGTGCTGAGGCAAGGCCCAACGGGAGGGCCACAAACTGGTAGTGGTCCTTCCCGATAGCAAATCGCAGAAACCTCTGGTGTCTGGAGTATATGGGGACATGCAGGTATGCGTCCTTGATGTCCAAGGAGGCCAGAAAGTCCCCCGGATGGAGAGCCGTGACTACAGATCGAACCGACTCCATCCGAAAACTTTGTACCTTCACAAAGCAATTGAGGGCTCTGAGATCCAAGCTTGGACGAACCCCCTCCTTCTTCGGCACAATGAACAGATTTGAGTAAAAACCCTGTTCCAGTTCTGGAACTGGAATAACTACCCCGCGTTCCAGTAGACCCTGGACCGCCCCATACAGGGCCTCCCGACGGGTCGGTAGTAGCTGGAGATTGGAGGTGTTGAATCTGTCCGGTGGACAAGAGAGAAACTCTATCTTGTAGCCTGAGGAGATTACTTCGCAAACCCACCTGTCGGAGATTAGTGCTGTCCACTGAGTCGTGAATTTGCGAAGACGTCTCCCCACCCGAGAGCTGGGTGGGGGTGGACCTTCATGCGGACGCAAATTTGTCCGCAGGCTTATTGGGTATGCGGGACCAGGGACGCTTTTGTCCTTGGGCAGGCGCTTTATCGGCCTGGGGTCTTTTCCCTGTCGCCCTAGGGGGACGAAAAAACCACTTGTGTGCAGTAAAGGAGGGCCCTTGCCCTTGGCGTGGCCCCTTACCCTTGCTAATTTGGGGAAGCAAAGTGCTTTTACCTCCTGTGGCATCCTTGATGACGTCATCCAGAGAAGCCCCAAAAAGTCTGTCGCCCTTAAAAGGCAGATCCAACAGGGCTTTCTTGGAAGTCTGGTCCGCAGACCAGCCTTTTAGCCAGATCAGGCGGCGTATTGCTACTGCATAAACCGAAGTTTTAGACAGCAGGGGAATAGTATTCATGTCTGACTCGCAGACAAACCTAAGGCCCTGGACCAACAGGTCGGCCAATGTTATCTCATCAGGAGGAGCATCTCGCTCCTTAACCCCTGGAGTAGCAATCTTGCCCATTCAGTAAGTGTGTGAGACACTAGGGCCCCCGCCAATGCCGGGCGTACTGCCGAGCCTACCACTGAGTATAGGTAGCAAGCGAGTGCTTCAGCCTTCTTATCCACAGGGTCCTAGAAAACAGGAGCCCCTTCTACAGGAATTGTGGTGGCTCTATTAAGTCTGGACACCGGAGAGTCCACTATAGGGGGGAGAGGTCCATTTCTTCAGAAAACTCTCCTCAAAAGGGGTACCGTACCGCAAACCTCTTTGGGGCTGTAAAGACCCTCAGTGGGTTCTCCCATTCCTTGTATAAGAGTTTATCAAAAGACACACAAGGGAACACCTTAGCAGTGCGGGCAGGTCTATGAAACCCAAGTGGACCGGAGTCTCTGCTGCTTCTGCAGTATTTTCCAATTTTAGCATATCCCGCACTGCAGTAATAAGGTCAGATACCAAAGCCGTCTCGCGTACTGACCTGGACTTTGAGTCATTCTCACTGTCCGGTCACGGTCTGCAGTCTCTGATGCGTCAGAATCTGGGCCCCGAGCCGTAGCTGGACCTGGTTCTGCACCAGAATTATCCCCAGAAGCTTGCAGGGGATGGGGCGTTTACTACCCCCTGTATTCCCGTGTGCTGCTTCCACCCTGGCAGCAAACGCCTCTAGGATTGCAGTCATAGCGTTCATAGACACCTCAGGGGCACCAGCTGCTAAATCTGGTGTTTCAGGGGAGAAGACATCTGGCTCAGATGCCATGCTGACCACACGCTGACACTCACAGGGCTCCAGGCAAGATATCAATAGGCCACCCTCCTGTGCTGCAGAGAGGCCGGGTCACCCAGAGGACTCACCACCCTGGATAGGTACTGCTATGCTGCGCCTGTGATGCTGTCCCTCTGCTGCTGTGTCAGTCTGCTTCTTTTATCAGCACTTCCTGTGTGAATTTTCGCGCCAGTGTAATGCACCCTAGAGGCCGGAGGCTCTCGAAAAATGGTTGCCAAAAACGTCTGTATGGAAGATAATGTGGGCTCTAAGAAAATGGCCGCCGACAGAAGATAGAGGTCAAGCAGCCATAGCCCACAAAAAGATGGCCGCCGAACGGCAATATCTGCATACAGGGTGGACAAACATGGCCGCCGATCAGCTGATAGGGGCCAGTGGGTGTGGCCGAACCACAGGAAGATGGCCGCCGGGCAGTCACAAGAGGCCAAACTTGGCATGGACCACCTCAAAATGGCCGCCGACAGCATGGAGGAGGAAGGACACAAACACAGGTAAGAAAAAATGACATTTCTTTTAAATGTTAGTTACAGCCAGCCCCGCTCCAGTGGGACCCCCTAGGTGACCCCCAGCACCCAGCAACCTTTAGCTAGAAGCCCAGGGAGGAGGGAAAGGCAGGGAGAGAGGGAAGAAAGGGGCCACAACCACTTACTTGATCTCTCCAGGAATGTCCAGCTAAATCACCCAGCCGAGGCAGGGGAGTTTTACTTACCTATCCTGCATGTATTCTGCTGGAAGACATTCCAAACAGATCATCGTCCGCGCACGGAAGGCGACTGTTGGCCAGGCATGCTGTGATTGGACCCAGAAGGGACGATCATATGTATGCCCTGGAGCATGACGCTCACCGGACAGGCTGCTGCGACTCGGCCGTAAGGTCAGCCGAAGCTGAGCGGTCCGATGCAAGCCTTGGAGCGTAAGCTCACCGGCCAGGCTGCTGCGACTCGGCGGTAAGGTCAGCCGAAGCTGAGCGGTCCGATGCAGGCCCTGGAGCGTAAGCTCACCGGCCACCCGTGGAGCGACGGGCATGTCGTGGAAAACCCAGCGCGTAGCTAGGGTCGGCACACGCTCGATGGCCGAAACTGGGGAGACTACAAGGATCGAGGATCCAGCCTGTCACCCAGTCGGCACTTGATCGAAGATCGCAGGAAACAACAAATGTAGCAAAAAAAAAATATATATATATATATATATATCTTTTTTCCCCGGACCAATGGGCCCGAAGGGAGCCATGTCCTACTCCTTGCTAGACAGAAAAAAACTGATCTGCGAAGATGCAGACTGAGAGGGTATACCCAGAGGGTCCGCCCCCTGGGCGGTACTGTAGAAGGTGTGATGCAACACTTTTTACAAGTTTTTCTGCCTAGTCACTCCTAATTAACGGATAATACCCATTTTGTCAATAGAGAAGCTGTGTCGGTCCATGGACGAAAGAGTAATTGGGCCTTTGCTGGTGGTGGTGGTGGTGTTGACACAACACTGTAAGGCCTCACAGTTACTCTTGGTGGGCGCAGGAATGGGCCCTGCTGTGAATTATTAGATCAAGAATTGTAATTACATGCCCCTGTTAAACAGAGGCAGAAAAATTGGGCCTTAGGCACTGGTGCCACAACACTGCAACCCCTCACAGATACTTTACTTGGAGCACAGCAATGAGCCCTGTTGCAAAGTATTGCATCAAAAATTGTAATTACACGCCCCTGTTAAACAGGGGCTGAAAAATTGGGCCTTAGGCACTGGTGCTGGTCCCACGACACTGCAACCTCTCCCAGATACTCTAGTTGGAGTGCAGGAATGAGCCGTGCTGCAAAGCATTGCATAAAAAATTGTAATTACATGCCCCTGTTAAACAGGGGCTGAAAAATTGGGCCTTAGGCACTGGTGGCGGCACCCAGAAACAAAAATGTTCTTCCAAGCTATCATCATCAATCGGATCATTGAGGAGGAGGAGGATAGTCAGTCAACATAACAGGACAGTCACTCAGCATCAGCATCAGTTTTGAAGGGATGTGACATTTGAAAATAAATTAGTCTGTTATATCAGCTTTAGGTGTTTGGTAGCTGGTGGTGATCCAAGACTGGTTCATCTTTATGAAAGTCAGTCGATCAACCGAGTCGGTGGACAGGCGCACCCTGTGATCCGTGACAAATCCTCCAGCAGCACTGAATGTGCGTTCTGAAAGAACGCTGGATGCAGGACAGGCCAGTAGCTCAATTGCATACTGTGCAAGCTCTGGCCAGTGATCCATCCTCAAGACCCAGTAAGCCAGAGGATTTTTGGTGGGGAAGGTGTCCAAGTCTGACCTTGCCCCTAGGTATTCCTGCACCATGTATATCAGACACTGGCGATAGTTGCAGGAACCGATCATACCTTGGGGCTGCGGACTAAAGAATTGTCTGAACGCATCGGTCAGACGGCCACCTTCCCCACCGCTCCTTCTTTGACTGACCGAAGCCTCAGCAACTCTTTGTCCAGGACCAGGAGTTTGTAACCTCCCAGTCTCTGGGAACGCGTTGCACAGACCTTTCTGCAAGGCCTCCCAGGGTTGTCTCATCCTCTGCTCCCTCTGCGACGGTAAGATAAGGTCCGCAACCTTACCCTTGTACCATGGATCAAGGAGAGTGGCCAGCCAGTAATGGTCCCTCTCCTTGATCCGAAGAATACGAGGATCCTTCCGCAGACTTTGCAGGATCAGGGAGGCCATGCAGCGTAGGTTAGCTGAGGCATTCGGTCCGGAGTCCTCTGGGTCACTAAGCACGACATGATCCGTAGCCACATCCTCCCAGCCACGTACAAGTCCACGGGTTTCTTGGGACTGTAAATCATCCCTAAAAGACTGCTGCTGATGATGCTGAGTGCCAGGCTCCACCTCCATGCTGACACAATCCTCCTCCTCCTCCTCTTCCTGTGCGATGGGTGGGACAGAAGGAACACTGTCTGGGTAAAGGGGGCCTTGAGAGGCAAGGAAGTCCTCCTCTTCCTGCCTCTGTTCTGCCTCAAGTGCCCTGTCCATTATTCCACGCAGCGTATGTTCCAACAGGTGGACAAGAGGTACAGTGTCACTGATGCATGCACTGTCACTGCTCACCATCCTCGTGGCCTCCTCAAATGGTGCCAGGACAGTGCATGCATCCCTGATCATGCCCCACTGGCGTGGTGAAAAAAACCTGAGCTCCCCTGACCCTGTCCTGGTGCCATAGTCGCACAGGTACTCATTGATGGCCCTCTGCTGCGTGTGCAGCCGCTGCAGCATGGCCAACGTTGAGTTCCACCTGGTGGGCATGTCACATATAAGGCGGTTCTTGGGCAGGTTCAACTCCTTTTGCAGCTTAGCCAGGCGAGCACTGGCATTATAAGATCTGTGGAAATGCACACAGACTTTCCTGGCCTGCCTCAGGACATCCTGTAAGCCCAGGTACCTGCCCAAGAAGCGCTGCACCACCAGGTTAAGGACGTGAGCCACACAGGGCACATGGGTCAGTTGTCCCTGTCGGAGGGCGGAGAGGAGGTTGGTGCCATTGTTGCAAACCACCATTCCTGGCTTAAGATGTCATGGCGTCAACCACCTCTCGGCCTGCCCCCAAACACACCAACGCAAGCACGGCAAGGCATCTTTTTGCCTGCGTACTTGCGTAGCCCCTTGAACGCCTACGGAGCACTGCTGGTTCCAAGGACAAAGCACAGGAAGAGGCCATGGAGGAAGAAGAAGAGGAGGGGGTGGAGGAGAGAGGTGTGTCACAACCAGTAGTAGAATTTTGGAGGCGTGGCGGCGGAACAACCTCCAACACTACTGCACCTTGTCCTGCATCCTTCCCAGCTGCCAAAAGAGTGACCCAATGGGCCGTGAAAGAAAGGTAACGTCCCTGTCCATGCCTGCTGGACCATGAGTCAGCGGTAATATGCACCATACCCCTGTCCAGCGAGGCCAAGACATTGCCTTCCACATGCCGGTAGAGACCTGGAATCGCCTTCCGTGAGAAAAAGTGGCGTTTGGGAACCTGCCACTGAGGAACCGCACATTGCACAAACTCACGGAAGGGGGCCGAGTCTACCAACTGAAAAGGCAGCAGTTGAAGCGCTAGCAATTTAGCCAAGCTAGCATTCAACCGCTGGGCATGTGGGTGGCTGGGAGTGAACTTCTTTCGACGGTCCAGCAGCTGGGGCAGGGAAATTTGCCTGCTACAATCGGACGTCGGTGTACTGCTAGCAGAGTGCCCGCAAGTACTTGGCTGTGACACACCTAATTCTACACCTTCATTCCTCTCAGTGCAGGTTTCAGAGAGGACTGAAGGTATAGTGGGGTTGGAGATCCCAGCTGATGCAGTGCAAGGAGAGGTCCGCTTTGTTCTTTGGTGTGGGTCTTTAAGGTAGGCTTGCCAACGAGCTGCATGGCAGGTCAACATATGTCTGGTCAAGCATGTGGTGCCCAAGCGGCTGATGTTTTGGCCACGCGATATACGCTTGAGACATATGTTGCAAACAGCAGCTGTGCGATCTGATGCACTCGACTCAAAAAAGGCCCACACCAAAGAACTTTTTGAATAACGGGCAGAGGCAGCGCCCTGCACAGGCGGAGCTCTGCGGTGTGATTCAGTCGGTGTGCTGCCCTTACGCTGGCCCCCCCGAGGGCATCCTGCCTCGTTGGAGATGTGCCTCCTCCTCATCCTCCTCCTCCTCCTCTCTCCTATTAGGCACCCACGTGGAGTCAGTGACCTCATCATCCCCTCCCTCCTCATCACTGGAGCCAATCTGGCAGTATGCTGCAGCTGCTGGAACATGACTGCCAGATTGGTGTCCTTCTTGAGCATCCCCTCTCTCTGCTCTCACGCTACTGCCTTCCTCTAGCTGGGTATCATCATCAGACCCTTCGAAACGCTGGGCATCCTCCTGGAGCATGTACCCAACACTGTGCTCAAACAGTTCGGGGGACTCCTCAGGAGGACATGGTGGGTCTAGGGAAGGAGTGACTGATGATGACATTTGTTACGGCACCCCAATCTCAAGGGGTATTAACGCCGTTTACGATGTTCCCTCTCCTAGGCACACATCCACTCGCTACCGATATCCACAGCTAAACGACCCTTTCCGATAGGACCCGACCCCTCTGGAAGAAGACGAGACGCACTCTGTCTCTTCTGTAGTAGGAATCACTTTATTATTGACAAACATTGTAACTTTATACACAATTCAGGGCACATGATTTAACATGAACAAGGGCCCAGCTCCACCCACACATCCCAAAACTCAACACCTCATCCTGACGTCTGCTAGGCTTCAAAAGATCCCAACACAATAGAATATACGATCTCCAATACACATCTTTTCACAAAGGGTTGGCAGCCAGTCTGTCTGGCACTTTACAATACACACAAGGACAGACTTAAATGAACAATAGAAATGCAAAACAACTTAATTCCTCACAGCAATGATACTTAACCCCCACATACAGTATACATCCAATCTATATACAATGTATATACAGCCTTGAATATGGCTATCACAGACCATATCGGGGGTTTCTTTTATTCACCCTGTGTCCAAAGTGACCCCACTGTCACACATCTCCCCTTTCGGCAGGGGACTAACAGAGGAGGGGACCCCAGACGGGTCTACTCCGAAGTTAGTCCATGGGTCCATTCTTCCAATGCTGGTATCCACCCAGTACCACAAATGAATTGCTCCAAGCAGAGCATTACTTACCCAGCCAACCTCTGCCTCTCTCAGAGAACATACCCGCCGCTGGGGAGAAGACAGGGTGACTGGGCTCAGTCCGTCATGCTGTTGGGGATCTGGGTCGACTGCCCGGCATCCCTGGGGTATACAAGTGGAGACTGAAGTCCCATCCACTTGTGGTAGGTGGAAGTCCCCCAGTACTTGCAAAGCAAGGCTGACATCCTCCTGTCTCAGTGTCACACCATTTTCTGGGGTTGTGTCAGTGAGGACTGAAGTCCCATCCAATACCACAGGAACTCCCTCTTCTGTTAGTTGAGAGCCGAGGCCCGTGGGACTCGGCTCTGTTGCCAGCTCTTCTGCTGGGTTGCTGTGAGTGGAGACCGCAGTCCCATCCACCGATATCCGCTCAAGTGGCAGTTGTGTGCAGCGGCCAGTAGCATTCTGCCCTGCTGCCAGTGATTCAGCTGGGGGTAAAAGCTTTACCACCCCAGCTTGTTGCTGGAGAGAGGGGCCAACTGCCCCGGCTCCCTGAAACTCCACAGTTGTTTCCGGTGCTGGGCAGCACAGGTTGCTATCACTCTGCCCTGTTGCCAGTACTCCTGCTGGGGACTCCACACCATCTGCTCTGGCTACCTGTTGGGGAGGGAAAATGGCTGCTTCTCGTCCCTGCATCTCTGAAATCCACTCAGAAAGAGGAACCATCACCTTCTCAACTCGGGCCTCCAACACTGCCACGGGTGTAGAGCAGGGGTCTGCAGTACTTTGTCCTGCTGCCAGTACTTGAGCGGGCGATGCATAATTCATAACATCCTCTGCACAGTCCATTAAGTCCATACCTTCTGTAATCTGTGGCTGGGGAGATGAGCCAACTGCCCTAGCTCCCTGGAACTCCATATCATCCACTTCGGCTTTAAGGGTGGCAATCTTCAGATTTTCCACTGCCGATTCTTCAGCCAGGCTAGCTCCCTGGAACTCTGTATCATTCACTTCGGCTTTAGGGAGGGCAATCTTCAGATTTTCCACTGCTGATTCTTCAGCCAGGATTTCATAGTTGTCAACTGGTAATTCCTGATAGTCCCAGGCAAAGGGAGCCCCACCCTGCTGCTGAGCAGAGTCTAGCAGCTGTTTGTAGGCAATCTCCAGCTCCCATTCCTGAACGGCCAGAAACTCCAAATCTTCCTGTGCCCAGTGCCCTTCCGAGACATTCAGTCTTTGTTCTCTGTGCTCCATTATTTCCTCCAAACGCCACTCCTGATCACTCCCAAAGTCAGGGTCCTCGGACAGCCTCCAATACAACAATCCCAGGCCATTATAGTCAAAGCCTTCCATGGGGCTGTCATCCGCTGACCATGGGCACTCTTGGGCTACATACCACCGGAGGGCTCTGTAGCTCTCGTCCAACCGCATCTCTGCCCGGATCAGCCTGCTTAACTCAGCTGTCCACTCCTGCTTCGGTTGTTCCCCCAATAACAGCATTCGTACTTCATACTGTGACCAGTACCTTACATGGATGGAGGGGAGAACTTTTCCCTGGTGTTGCTGCTCGAGGGCTAGCACTTTCTTCCAGAGTTCGCAGCGGATCGAATCCGACCATCCCAGCAGGACCTCCTCTGATACTGGTCCTCTATGCTGTATCTGCATCTCTCGCAACCTCCTTCTGAATTCCTTTTCCATGTCGGCTGGTATCTGTATCTCTCCTCTCCTTTCAGTTGGTGCTGCTTTTTTAGGTGTTGTCTCTGATTGCCGTATTTCCGCCATTCTCTGCTCATGTTGTCGCTCATCCTGCCGCTCGATTTTTCTAATGGCTTCCTGTATGGCGGTCTCTGATGGGTTAGCACCATATAATGCCAAGCGCTCTCGAACTCGTTGCTGAAACAAATCTTCAACTGACCGGGGTCCTGCATCACCATTCCTCTGGTTCATCTCGGCTCTCAAGTAAGTCTTTCAGCGTGACTTTCCTGCAGGCTGCATAGCTTGGTCATTCACTGTGGTGGCTTGGAGTGTCCCAGGAACTGGAGGGAAAATCCCGCTGCTGCCAACCAATGTAACGGGTCCCCAAATATCAAGGGGTATTAACGCCGTTTACGATGTTCCCTCTCCTAGGCACACATCCACTCGCTACCGATATCCACAGCTAAACGACCCTTTCCTATAGGAGCCGACCCCTCTGGAAGAAGACGAGACGCACTCTGTCTCTTCTGTAGTAGGAATCACTTTATTATTGACAAACATTGTAACTTTATACACAATTCAGGGCACATGATTTAACATGAACAAGGGCCCAGCTCCACCCACACATCCCAAAACTCAACACCTCATCCTGACGTCTGCTAGGCTTCAAAAGATCCCAACACAATAGAATATACGATCTCCAATACACATCTTTTCACAAAGGGTTGGCAGCCAGTCTGTCTGGCACTTTACAATACACACAAGGACAGACTTAAATGAACAATAGAAATGCAAAACAACTTAATTCCTCACAGCAATGATACTTAACCCCCACATACAGTATACATCCAATCTATATACAATGTATTAGGGTTGTCCCGATACCACTTTTTTGAGACCGAGTACAAGTACCGATACTTTTTTCCAAGTACTCGCCGATACCGATTACCGATACTTTTTTTTCAATGTCATGTGACAGTTTGAAAGATGGGGACTGATAGGTGGCACTGACAGGTGGCACTTATGGGCACTGACTGGTGACTGGCGCTGATGGGCACTAATAGGTGGCTGGCAATGATAGATGGCACTGATTGCACTGATAGGTGGCACTTATGGGCACTGATAGGTGGCACTTGTGGGCAGTGATAGGTGGCACTGATAGGTGGCACTTGTGTGCAGTGATAAATGGCACTGAAAGGTGGCACTTATGGGCACTGATAGATGGCTCTTATGGGCACTGATAGGTGGCACTTGTGGGCACTGATAGGTGGCACTGATAGGTGGCACTTGTGGGCACTGATGGCACTTGTGGGCACTGATTGCACTGATAGATGGCACTGATTGCACTGAAAGGTGGCACTTGTGGGCACTTATAGATGGCACTTATGGGCAGTGATAGGTGGCACTTGTGGGCAGTGATAGGTGGCACTTGTGGGCAGTGATAGGTGGCACTTGTGAGCACTGATAGCAGTGATAGGTGGCACTTGTGGGCACTGATAGATGGCACTGATTGCACTATCTGTGCAATCAGTGCCATCTATCAGTGCCCACAAGTGTCACCAATCAGTGCCCATAAGTGACACCTATCAGTGCAGTCAGTGCCATCTACCAGTGCCACCTAATAGGTGGCACTGGTAGATGGCACTGATTGCACTGATAGGTAGCACTTGTGGGTACTGATAGGTGGCTGGCACTGAAATGCTGTGGGGAAAAAAAATGACACAGGATTTAAAAAAAAAAAAAAACTGCTGCAACGCCCATCTTGGTACACCCTGCACTCGGCTGAAGTAAGCAGCAGCAGACATCTTGTTACACCCAGCCCATATAGCTCGGGCTGGGTGTAACAAGATGTCTGCTGCTGCTTACTGCAGCCAAGTGCAGGGTGTACCAAGATGGGCGTGGGGACGTTCAGCCGCTGACGGCGACCGAATGTGACAGCACCGGTCACCGATCCTGATGCGGCTGCGCCCTGCACCCCTGCCAGCTTACCAAGTTCAGCTGCAGGTGAGGGACTCGCTCTCCGCCCGCGGACTCCGTCCATCGACTGTGCCCGCCCTCTCCAGCCGGACTCCGCCCACACTTTCCTTCAGAGACTCAGCCCGCCCCCTCTCCAGCCAAACTCCGCCTGCACTAGCTCTGTCGACAGACTCTGTCCGCCCTCTCCAGCCAGACTCCGCCCGCACTCCCCCGCACTCCCCAGCCACTGACTCCTCCCGCCCTCTCCGGCCACAAAAAAAAAGTATCGGGTGAAGCATCGGGAGCATTTGCGCGAGTACAAGTACTCGCGCAAATGCTTGGTATCGGTCCCGATACCGATACTAGTATCGGTATCGGGACAACCCTACAATGTATATACAGCCTTGAATATGGCTATCACAGACCATATCGGGGGTTTCTTTTATTCACCCTGTGTCCAAAGTGACCCCACTGTCACAACATTGATACCAGGGAAGAGGACGCTTTGGCAGCTGCTTTGCCAGTACCCTGAGCCTGGGTGAGAGAGGATGAGGAGGGCTTGGTCATCCACTCTACCAAGTCTTTGGCATGATGCGGCTCAACACGTCCAGCTGCCGAAAAGAAGGACAAGCGTGTCCCATGGCCACGTGCTGATGACGATGCACCGCGTCCACGACCAGCACTGTTGTCTCTAGACACAGAGCCTGCTTGCCCTTTTATTGGCTCCTGACTGTCTGCCTCTCCTTGTTTGCCTTTCAGACATTCTAATGGCCTGCAGGGAGATGGGAAAACCAGCAATAAGGGGTAGCTTCAGGTGTATATTTTGCAGGAATCACACTACGCCTGCTGTAAGTGCTGCAAATGCCTGTTAGTGTAACACACCAGGAAAACACAGCAATACGGGCTAGCTTCAGGTGTATAATGTGCAGGAGGCACACTCCGCCCACTGTAAGTGCTGCAAATGCCTGTTAGTGTAACACACCAGGAAAACACAGCAATACGGGCTAGCTTCAGGTGTATATTTTGCAGGAATCACACTACACCTGCTGTAAGTGCTGCAAATGCCTGTTAGTGTAACACACCAGGAAAACACAGCAATACGGGCTAGCTTCAGGTGTATATTTTGCAGGAATCACACTACGCCTGCTGTAAGTGCTGCAAATGCCTGTTAGTGTAACACACCAGGAAAACACAGCAATACGGGCTAGCTTCAGGTGTATATTTTGCAGGAATCACACTACGCCTGCTTTAAGTGCTGCAAATGCCTGTTAGTGTAACACACCAGGAAAAAACAGCAATACGGGCTAGCTTCAGGTGTATATTTTGCAGGAATCACACTACGCCTGCTGTAAGTGCTGCAAATGCCTGTTAGTGTAACACACCAGGAAAACACAGCAATACGGGCTAGCTTCAGGTGTATATTTTGCAGGAATCACACTACGCCTGCTGTTAGTGCTGCAAATGCCTGTTAGTGTAACACACTAGGAAAACACAGCAATAAGGCCTAGCTTCAGGAGTATATTTTGCAGGAATCACACTACGTCTGCTGTAAGTGCTGCAAACGCCTGTTAGTGTAACACACCAGGAAAACACAGCAATACGGGCTAGCTTCAGGTGTATAATGTGCAGGAGGCACACTCCGCCCGCTGTAAGTGCTGCAAATGCCTGTTAGTGTAATACACCAGGAAAACACAGCAGTACGGGCTAGCTTCAGGTGTATATTTTGCAGGAATCACACTACGCCTGCTGTAAGTGCTGCAAATGCCTGTTAGTGTAACACACCAGGAAAACACAGCAATACGGGCTAGCTTCAGGTGTATAATGTGCAGGAGGCACACTCCGCCCGCTGTAAGTGCTGCAAATGCCTGTTAGTGTAACACACCAGGAAAACACAGCAATAAGGGCTAGCTTCAGGTGTATACTGTGCAGGAGGCTTAGCAACAATGACACTGTCCCCTGCCTATCCTTCTCTCTCCCTGCACACAAGGTTTATCAAAGAATATGACACTGACACTCTCCCTGCCTATCCTTCTCTCTCCCTGCACACAAGGTTTAGCAAAGAATATGACACTGACACTGTCCCCTGCCTATCCTTCTCTCTCCCTGCACACAAGGTTTATCAAAGAATATGACACTGACACTCTCCCTGCCTATCCTTCTCTCTCCCTGCACACAAGGTTTAGCAAAGAATATGACACTGACTCTGTCCCCTGCCTATCCTTCTCTCTCCCTGCACACAAGGTTTAGCAAAGAATATGACACTGACATTCTCCCTGCCTATCCTACTCTCTCCCTGCACACAAGGTTTAGCAAAGAATATGACACTGACACTGTCCCCTGCCTATCCTTCTCTTTCCCTGCACACAAGGTTTAGCAAAGAATATGACACTGATACTCTCCCTGCCTATCCTTCTCTCTCCCTACACACAAGAATAGCACAAAGAATAGCACACTGTCCCTGCCTATCCTTCTCTTTCCCTGCGCCGGAACACACTACACAAGCCCGCCGCGCTGGCAGCCTTTTATAGTGTGGGTCGTGTGCTAAACCCCCTGAGCTATAATTGGCCACAGGCAACCTGCCTGTGGCCAATTATGGCTCTCCTAGCTGCCGGTGCTGTGATTGGCCAAGCATGCGGGGTCACAGTGCATGCTTGGCCAATCACAGCGCCGGAATTGCACTGCGATGGCGCAGTGTATTGTGGGCCGTTCGCGTCACTCGAATTTGGCGCGAACGGCCCAAATCGTTCGATGTTCGCCGAACGATCGAACAGCCAATGTTCGAGTCGAACGTATGTTCGACTCGAACACCGAGCTCATCCCTACTCAACACTTGTCATCTAGTGTTACACATTTCTTGCTGGACACTTCATACTTCACTTCACCTTATTCACTTGGCTTTCTATCTATTTACAGAGACTCTCAAGGTCACGATTTTTCACATCCATACCCCTTTTCTTGCTTACACCAGCTTGATGTGATTTAGATCACGCTCTCATCAACATATCTTTCATATCCTCAATTACCCCATTATTGGATACATCACTTCACTTCACTGACATTCACTTTACATTTTGATCTATTAATAAATTACATTTCAATAATAAACTTTCCAAATTTTCCCAACTACTTTCATTAATAATAAGATTAATTAATCTATAAATTTAAATAAACAAAATACGTAATGATACGAATAGAAAGTTACAACTAGTGATGAGCCGAACACCCCCGGGTTCGGTTCGCACCAGAACCCGCGAACGGACCGAAAGTTCGCACGAACATTAGAACCCTATTAAATACAATGGATGCGAACGTTCGGATTCTAAAGTGCTAATTATAACGACTATTATCCATGTTATTGTCCGAAACAGAGTTTGGGAACCCGGGTTCTGCACCAGGGGACATGTATCAATGCAAAAAGAAGTTTTAAAAACGGACGTTTTCCGGGAGCAGTCATTTTAATGATGCATAAAGTGAAAAAAAAATAGTCAAATATTCCTTTAAATATTGTACCTAGGGGGTGTCTAAAGTATGCCTGTGAAGTGCCACGTGTTTCCCGTGTTTAGAACTGTCCCTGCACAAAATAACATTTCTAAAGGAAAAAAAGCCATTTAAAACTGCTTGCGGCTTTAATGCAATGTCTGGTCCCGGTAATATGGATGAAAATCTTTAGGAAAAATGGCATAGCTACCCCATCAACCCCCCCCCCTACCCCAGCCCATTACCAGCCCCTTTGGGTCTTGTATGGATATTAAGGGGAACCCCGCACACAAAATAAAAAAGGCCCTATATACTCTGAACAGCCGTATACAGGCGGTGCCTACAAGACAGGGACTGTAGGTTTGTTCTTATGTAGAATCTGTTTGTAATTTTGAACAGCTGCATTGTTTAAGTGTAGCTCCATGCCAAATTCCTTTTTTTTAGTTTTTTGGAAAACATAGGGAACGGTTATCACCCCTGTCACATTTTTTTTGCTGTCTGTGCCCCTGTTCAGAACATTTCACCTCACTTTGCGTCCCAATGACAACTGTTTTTGAAATGTGGTGTTTTTATTGAAACAAGGATTGGTGATAAAGCATCAGTAGAGAGGAGACACCTTTTTCCCATATTAATTCTTACAGGAGAGAATTTTCCTTCCAAGGGGTAGATTTCCTCTCACTTCCTGTTGTCTTCTTCCGTTTGCAAGTAGTAGTAGTTTGTAAGTTGGATGTTTGAAAGTAGGGACCTGCCGTATATACTCTGCAGAAATTAGCCCCTTAGGTGTTGGTGTTGGCACAACACTGAAAGCACTCACAGTTATTCTTGGTGGGTGCTGGAACGCCCTGCTGTCAACTATTATATCAGGAATTGTAATAACATATAATTGTTGATCAGTGGTAGTAAAAATTGGGCCTTTGATGGTGGTGCTGGTGCCACAACACTGTAAGGCCTGACAGTTACTCTTGGTGGGCGCAGCAATGGTCCCTGCTGTGAATTATTAGATCAATAATTAGAATTGCATGCCCCTGTTGAACAGGGGCTGAAAAATTGGGCCTTTGGTGGTGGTGGTGGTGATGGTGGTGCTGGTGCCACAACACTGTAAGGCCTGACAGTTACTCTTGGTGGGCGCAGCAATGGGCCCTGCTGTGAATTATTAGATCAATAATTATAATTGCATGCCCCTGTTGAACAGGGGCTGAAAAATTGGGCCTTTGGTGGTGGTGGTGGTGGTGGTGATGGTGGTGCTGGTGGCACAACACGGTAAGGCCTGACAGTTACTCTTGGTGGGCGCAGCAATGGGCCCTGCTGTGAATTATTAGATCAATAATTATAATTGCATGCCCCTGTTGAACAGGGGCTGAAAAATTGGGCCTTTGGTGGTGGTGGTGATGGTGGTGCTGGTGCCACAACACTGTAAGGCCTGACAGTTACTCTTGGTGGGCGCAGCAATGGTCCCTGCTGTGAATTATTAGATCAATAATTAGAATTGCATGCCCCTGTTGAACAGGGGCTGAAAAATTGGGCCTTTGGTGGTGGTGGTGGTGGTGGTGATGGTGGTGCTGGTGCCACAACACTGTAAGGCCTGACAGTTACTCTTGGTGGGCGCAGCAATGAGCCCTGCTGTGAATTATTAGATCAATAATTATAATTGCATGCCCCTGTTGAACAGGGGCTGAAAAATTGGGCCTTTGGTGGTGGTGGTGGTGGTGGTGATGGTGGTGCTGGTGGCACAACACGGTAAGGCCTGACAGTTACTCTTGGTGGGCGCAGCAATGGGCCCTGCTGTGAATTATTAGATCAATAATTATAATTGCATGCCCCTGTTGAACAGGGGCTGAAAAATTGGGCCTTTGGTGGTGGTGGTGGTGGTGATGGTGGTGCT
Organism: Rana muscosa; assembly: GCA_029206835.1. Taxonomy (NCBI): domain Eukaryota; kingdom Metazoa; phylum Chordata; class Amphibia; order Anura; family Ranidae; genus Rana; species Rana muscosa. Next base: position 228,725,434 of record CM055121.1, read on the forward strand.
GGTGCCACAACACTGTAAGGCCTGACAGTTACTCTTGGTGGGCGCAGCAATGGTCCCTGCTGTGAATTATTAGATCAATAATTAGAATTGCATGCCCCTGTTGAACAGGGGCTGAAAAATTGGGCTTTAGGCACTGGTGGCACAACACTGCAACCCCTCACAGATACTGTACAGCAATGAGGCCTGTTGCAAAGTATTGCATCAAAAATTTTAATTACACGCCCCTGTTAAACAGGGGCTGAAAAATTGGGCCTTAGCCACTGGTGGCGTCACCCATAAACCAAAATGATCTTCCAAGCTATCATCGTTAATCGTATCATTGAGGAGGAGGAGGAGGATAGCCAGTCAACATAACAGCACAGGCACTCAGCATCAGCATCAGTGTTGAAGGGATGTGACATTTTAAAATCAATTAGTCTGTTATATCAGCATCTGGTGTGTGGTAGCTGGTGGTGATCCAAAACTGGTTCATCTTGATGAAAGTCAGTCGATCAACCGAGTCGGTGGACAGGCGCACCCTGTGATCCGTGACAAATCCTCCAGCAGCACTGAATGTGCGTTCTGAAAGAACGCTGGATGCAGGACAGGCCAGTAGCTCAATTGCATACTGTGCAAGCTCTGGCCAGTGATCCATCCTCAAGACCCAGTAAGCCAGCGGATTTTCGGTGGGGAAGGTGTCCAAGTCTGACCTTGCCCCTAGGTATTCCTGCACCATGTATATCAGACGCTGGCGATGGTTGCTGGAACCGATCATACTTTGGGGCTGCGGACTAAAGAATTGTCTGAACGCATCGGTCAGACGGCCACCTTCCCCACCGCTCCTTCTTTGACTGCCCGAAGCCTCAGCAACTCGTTGTCCAGGACCAGGAGTTTGTAACCTCCCAGTCTCTGGGAACGCGTTGTACAGACCTTTCTGCAAGGCCTCCCGGAGTTGTCTCATCCTCTGCTCCCTCTGCGACGGTAACATAAGGTCCGCAACCTTACCCTTGTACCGTGGATCAAGGAGAGTGGCCAGCCAGTAATGGTCCCTCTCCTTGATCCGAAGAATACGAGGATCCTTCCGCAGACTTTGCAGGATCAGGGAGGCCATGCAGCGTAGGTTAGCTGAGGCATTCAGTCCGGAGTCCTCTGGGTCACTAAGGACTACATGATCCGCAGCCACCTCCTCCCAGCCACGTACAAGTCCACTGGTTTCTTGGGACTGTAAATCATCCCTAAAAGACTGCTGCTGATGATGCTGAGTGCCAGCCTCCACCTCCATGCTGACACAATCCTCCTCCCCCTCCTCCTCTTCCTGTGCGATGGGTGGGACAGAAGGAACACTGTCTGGGTAAAGGGGGCCTTGAGAGGCAAGGAAGTCCTCCTCTTCCTGCCTCTGTTCTGCCTCAAGTGCCCTGTCCATTATTCCACGCAGCGTGTGCTCCAACAGGTGGACAAGAGGTACAGTGTCACTGATGCATGCACTGTCACTGCTCACCATCCTCGTGGCCTCCTCAAATGGTGCCAGGACAGTGCATGCATCCCTGATCATGCCCCACTGGCGTGGTGAAAAAAACCTGAGCTCCCCTGACCCTGTCCTGGTGCCGTAGTCGCACAGGTACTCATTGATGGCCCTCTGCTGCGTGTGCAGCCGCTGCAGCATGGCCAACGTTGAGTTCCACCTGGTGGGCATGTCACATATAAGGCGGTTCTTGGGCAGGTTCAACTCCTTTTGCAGCTCAGCCAGGCGAGCACTGGCATTATAAGATCTGCGGAAATGCACACAGACTTTCCTGGCCTGCCTCAGGACATCCTGTAAGCCCGGGTACCTGCCCAAGAACCGCTGCACCACCAGGTTAAGGACGTGAGCCATACAGGGCACATGGGTCAGTTGTCCCTGTCGGAGGGCGGAGAGGAGGTTGGTGCCATTGTCGCAAACCACCATCCCTGGCTTAAGCTGGCGTGGCGTCAACCACCTCTCGGCCTGCCCCTGCAGAGCAGACAGGACCTCTGCCCCAGTGTGGCTCCTGTCCCCCAAACACACCAGCGCAAGCACGGCATGGCATCTTTTTGCCTGCATACTTGCGTAGCCCCTTGAACGCCTACGGAGCACCGCTGGTTCCGAGGACAAAGCACAGGAAGAGGCCATGGAGGAAGAAGAAGAGGAGGGGGTGGAGGAGAGAGGTGTGTCACAACCAGTAGTAGCATTTTGGAGGCGTGGCGGTGGAACAACCTCCAACACTACTGCACCTTGTCCTGCATCCTTCCCAGCTGCCAAAAGAGTGACCCAATGGGCCGTGAAAGAAAGGTAACGTCCCTGTCCATGCCTGCTGGACCATGAGTCAGCGGTAATATGCACCTTACCGCTGACCGCCCTGTCCAGCGAGGCCAAGACATTGCCTTCCACATGCCTGTAGAGAGCCGGAATCGCCTTCCGTGCGAAAAAGTGTCGGTTGGGAACCTGCCACTGAGGAACCGCACATTGCACAAACTCACGGAAGGGGGCTGAGTCTACCAACTGAAAAGGCAGCAGTTGAAGCGCTAGCAATTTAGCCAAGCTAGCATTCAACCGCTGGGCATGTGGGTGGCTGGGAGTGAACTTCTTTCGACGGTCCAGCAGCTGGGGCAGGGAAATTTGCCTGCTAGAATCGGACGTTGGTGTACTGCTAGCAGAGTGCCCGCAAGTACTTGCCTGTGACACACCTAATTCTACACCTTCATTCCTCTCAGAGCAGGTTTCAGAGAGGAGTGAAGGTATAGTGGGGTTGGAGATCCCAGCTGATGCGGTGCAAGAAGAGGTCAGCTTTGTTCTTTGGTGTGGGTCTTTAAGGTAGGCTTGCCAACGAGCTGCATGGCAGGTCAACATATGTCTGATCAAGCATGTGGTGCCCAAGCGGCTGATGTTTTGGCCACGCGATATACGCTTGAGACATATGTTGCAAACAGCAGCTGTGCGATCTGATGCACTCGCCTCAAAAAAGGCCCACACCAAAGAACTTTTTGAATGACGGGCAGAGGCAGCGCCCTGCATAGGCGGAGCTCTGCGGTGTGATTCCGTCGGTGTGCTGCCCATACGCTGGCCACTCAAGGGCATCCTGCCTCGTTGGAGATGTGCCTCCTCCTCCTCATCCTCCTCCTCCTCCTCCTCTCTCCTATTAGGCACCCACGTGGAGTCAGTAACCTCATCATCCCCTCCCTCCTCATCACTGGAGCCAATCTGGCAGTATGCTGCAGCTGCTGGAGCATGACTGCCAGATTGGTGTCCTTCTTGAGCATCCCCTCTCTCTGCTCTCACGCTGCTGCCTTCCTCTAGCTGGGTATCATCATCAGATCCTTCCAAACGCTGGGCATCCTCCTGGAGCATGTACCCAACACTGTGCTCAAACAGTTCGGGGGACTCCTCAGGAGGAGGACATGGTGGGTCTAGGGAAGGATTGACTAATGAAGATAATGATACCAGAGTAGAGGACGCTTTGGCAGCTGCTTTGCCAGTACCCTGAGCCTGGGTGAGAGAGGATGAGGAGGATGAGGTGGGCTTGGTCATCCACTCTACCAAGTCTTCGGCATGATGTGGCTCAACATGTCCAGCTGCCGAAAAGAAGGACAAGCGTGTCCCATGGCCATGTGCTGATGACAATGCACCGCGTCCACGACCAGCACTGTTGCCCCCAGACACAGAGCCTGCTTGCCCTCTTTTTTTGCCTCCTGACTGTCTGCCTCTCCTTGTTTGCCTTCCAGACATTTTAATGGATGGCCTGCAGGGAGATGGGAAAAAGAGCAATAAGGGCTACCTTCAGCTGTATACTGTGCAGGAGGCTTAGCAACAATGACACTGACACTGTCCCCTGCCTATCCTTCTCTGTCCCTAAACATAAGGATTGAAAATATGGTTCAGCAAAATAGGTTTAGAACAGAATAGCACACTGTCAGTTTCACTCAGTGTACCTCTCTGTCCCTAAACTCAAGGATTGAAAATATGGTTCAGCAAAATAGGTTTAGAACAGAATAGCACACTGTCAGTTTCACTCACTGTACCTCTCTGTCCCTAAACTCAAGGATTGAAAATATGGTTCAGCAAAATAGGTTTAGAACAGAATAGCACACTGTCAGTTTCACTCACTGTACCTCTCTGTCCCTAAACTCAAGGATTGAAAATATGGTTCAGCAAAATAGGTTTAGAACAGAATAGCACACTGTCAGTTTCACTCACTGTACCTCTCTGTCCCTAAACTCAAGGATTGAAAATATGGTTCAGCAAAATAGGTTTAGAACAGAATAGCACACTGTCAGTTTCACTCACTGTACCTCTCTGTCCCTAAACTCAAGGATTGAAAATATGGTTCAGCAAAATAGGTTTAGAACAGAATAGCACACTGTCAGTTTCACTCACTGTACCTCTCTGTCCCTAAACTCAAGGATTGAAAATATGGTTCAGCAAAATAGGTTTAGAACAGAATAGCACACTGACACTTTCCCTCACTGTCCCTCTCTGTCCCTACAAACAAGGATTAGCACAGAATAGCACACTGACACTTTCCCTCACTGTACCTCTCTGTCCCTACAAACAAGGATTAGCACAGAATAGCACACTGTCAGTTTCACTCACTGTACCTCTCTGTCCCTAAACTCAAGGATTGAAAATATGGTTCAGCAAAATAGGTTTAGAACAGAATAGCACACTGTCAGTTTCACTCACTGTACCTCTCTGTCCCTAAACTCAAGGATTGAAAATATGGTTCAGCAAAATAGGTTTAGAACAGAATAGCACACTGTCAGTTTCACTCACTGTACCTCTCTGTCCCTACAAACAAGGATTAGCACAGAATAGCACACTGACACTTTCCCTCACTGTACCTCTCTGTCCCTACAAACAAGGATTAGCACAGAGATGGAACACACTGACACTTTCCCTCACTGTCCCTCTCTGTCCCTACAAACAAGGATTAGCACAGAATAGCACACTGTCAGTTTCACTCACTGTACCTCTCTGTCCCTAAACTCAAGGATTGAAAATATGGTTCAGCAAAATAGGTTTAGAACAGAATAGCACACTGTCAGTTTCACTCACTGTACCTCTCTGTCCCTAAACTCAAGGATTGAAAATATGGTTCAGCAAAATAGGTTTAGAACAGAATAGCACACTGTCAGTTTCACTCACTGTACCTCTCTGTCCCTAAACTCAAGGATTGAAAATATGGTTCAGCAAAATAGGTTTAGAACAGAATAGCACACTGTCAGTTTCACTCACTGTACCTCTCTGTCCCTAAACTCAAGGATTGAAAATATGGTTCAGCAAAATAGGTTTAGAACAGAATAGCACACTGTCAGTTTCACTCACTGTACCTCTCTGTCCCTACAAACAAGGATTAGCACAGAATAGCACACTGACACTTTCCCTCACTGTACCTCTCTGTCCCTACAAACAAGGATTAGCACAGAGATGGAACACACTGACACTTTCCCTCACTGTCCCTCTCTGTCCCTACAAACAAGGATTAGCACAGAATAGCACACTGACACTTTCCCTCACTGTACCTCTCTGTCCCTACAAACAAGGATTAGCACAGAGATGGAACACACTGACACTTTCCCTCACTGTCCCTCTCTGTCCCTACAAACAAGGATTAGCACAGAATAGCACACTGTCAGTTTCACTCACTGTACCTCTCTGTCCCTAAACTCAAGGATTGAAAATATGGTTCAGCAAAATAGGTTTAGAAAAGAATAGCACACTGTCAGTTTCACTCACTGTACCTCTCTGTCCCTACAAACAAGGATTAGCACAGAATAGCACACTGACACTTTCCCTCACTGTACCTCTCTGTCCCTACAAACAAGGATTAGCACAGAGATGGAACACACTGACACTTTCCCTCACTGTCCCTACAAACAAGGATTAGCACAGAATAGCACACTGTCAGTTTCACTCACTGTACCTCTCTGTCCCTAAACTCAAGGATTGAAAATATGGTTCAGCAAAATAGGTTTAGAACAGAATAGCACACTGTCAGTTTCACTCACTGTACCTCTCTGTCCCTAAACTCAAGGATTGAAAATATGGTTCAGCAAAATAGGTTTAGAACAGAATAGCACACTGACAATTTCCCTCACTGTCCCTCTCTGTCCCTACAAACAAGGATTAGCACAGAATAGCACACTGACACTTTCCCTCACTGTACCTCTCTGTCCCTACAAACAAGGATTAGCACAGAATAGCACACTGTCAGTTTCACTCACTGTACCTCTCTGTCCCTAAACTCAAGGATTGAAAATATGGTTCAGCAAAATAGGTTTAGAACAGAATAGCACACTGTCAGTTTCACTCTGTACCTCTCTGTCCCTAAACTCAAGGATTGAAAATATGGTTCAGCAAAATAGGTTTAGAACAGAATAGCACACTGTCAGTTTCACTCACTGTACCTCTCTGTCCCTACAAACAAGGATTAGCACAGAATAGCACACTGACACTTTCCCTCACTGTACCTCTCTGTCCCTACAAACAAGGATTAGCACAGAGATGGAACACACTGACACTTTCCCTCACTGTCCCTCTCTGTCCCTACAAACAAGGATTAGCACAGAATAGCACACTGTCAGTTTCACTCACTGTACCTCTCTGTCCCTAAACTCAAGGATTGAAAATATGGTTCAGCAAAATAGGTTTAGAACAGAATAGCACACTGTCAGTTTCACTCACTGTACCTCTCTGTCCCTAAACTCAAGGAATGAAAATATGGTTCAGCAAAATAGGTTTAGAACAGAATAGCACACTGACACTTTCCCTCACTGTCCCTCTCTGTCCCTACAAACAAGGATTAGCACAGAATAGCACACTGACACTTTCCCTCACTGTACCTCTCTGTCCCTACAAACAAGGATTAGCACAGAGATGGAACACACTGACACTTTCCCTCACTGTCCCTCTCTGTCCCTACAAACAAGGATTAGCACAGAATAGCACACTGACACTTTCCCTCACTGTACCTCTCTGTCCCTACAAACAAGGATTAGCACAGAGATGGAACACACTGACACTTTCCCTCACTGTCCCTCTCTGTCCCTACAAACAAGGATTAGCACAGAATAGCACACTGACACTTTCCCTCACTGTACCTCTCTGTCCCTACAAACAAGGATTAGCACAGAGATGGAACAAACTGACACTTTCCCTCACTGTACCTCTCTGTCCCTACAAACAAGGATTAGCACAAAATAGCACACTGACACTTTCCCTCACTGTACCTCTCTGTCCCTACAAACAAGGATTAGCACAGAATAGCACACTGTCACTGACACTCTCCCTACCTATCCTTATTTGTCCCTAAACACAAGGAATCCAGGATTAGTAAAGGAAAAATAATGACACTGTCCCTGCCTATGCTTCTCTTTCCCTGCTCCGGAACACACTACACAAGGCCGCCGCGCTGGCGGCCTTTTAAAGTGTGGGGCGTGTACTAAACCCCCTCAGCAATAATTGGCCACAGGCATCCTGCCTGTGGCCAATCATTGCTCTCCTCGCTGCCGGCGCTGTGATTGGCCAAGCATGCGGGGTCACAGTGCATGCTTGGCCAATCACAGCGCCTGGATGACACTGCGATGGCGTAGTGCATTGTGGGCCGTTCGCGTCACTCGAATTTGGCGCGAACGGCCCAAATCGTTCGATCTTCGTCGAACAATCGAACAGCCGATGTTCGAGTCGAACGTATGTTCGACTCGAACACGAAGCTCATCCCTAGTTACAACCAATATACTATATTAACCAGTCTGCACCTTCTGAGCAGTACCAAGTACTCATAGAATCTCCGTTAATTATTCATTGCGATCTTTCTACATCTAATTGCAGGTGCCTCGCTTCCCGTCCTCCTCTCCAGTCCCTTAGCGTGGCCCCTTGTAAGCTTGGTGGGATATGGTCTCGCCTAGGGCGTGCGGTGGGGACGAGTGGAGACAGTGGGATCATTGAATGCAAACGTTCCTAAACCCTCTGGTTTGTACCATGCACCCCCGCTTTTTTCATTCACTGAATGGTAAATATACTTACGAATATATAGAGGCAATAATATTACCATATAAACTAACAACGTTTTTTACATTGATGCAATACCTCAAATTAGACATATTTAATATATTCCCTCAGATTAAAATTCCCCCTGAAGAAGACCAAGACACAAAAAGGGTCGAAATGCATTGGGGTATTCGGAATATTCATGTGGACCACTATACTGCTTATGCAATCACCCATGTTTTACTTGGGCTATTTATCTGTCACAAGCGATGTTTTATGCTGTTGTGTGTATCGTCAACCAGAGTTTGTATTTTAAAAATCTACTGCATTTTTCAATGAATCATGTACTAATTAAAAATACTTTACTTTATTACTTATCCTCAATTCATTGCTGCTAAAAAACCCTTTGGGGTAACCATTCTTTTTTCTGTATACATTTGAGTTATGCAGCTTTGATGGACTCTCATATATGTGTCTTCTGTTTCTAGCATCGCACATATGTGAACCAGCCTCAATGTATTTTATAATGTTATGCGAATTGGATGTGGTTTAAGCTGCAACCAATTTGCATAGGTGTAACCGGGGCCTTAAGCCGCATCCAATTCGCATAGGTGTGAACCCGGCCTGAAGGATAGTAAACCAGCCCCTTGCTTAGAAATTTGGAGACACCCGATGTAGAGAATACAAAAAGAGGAGGGGGTGGTAACATTTCAAACATCCAGATGGACAGAGCTGTCAGGAGATCTCACTGTTGGAATATCCAGTAAGTATAACATGGAAATTGCTAGCACTGGGAATCCAGAGCATGAGCTCCACATTGTAATGTATAGGGATTTCTTTCACATGCCTTTTCATCATATTGGCCTAAATTGATTGACAATGTCGCACGACCGCACAATTGTCATTTAAAGTAACGCAGTGCCGTATCGCAAAACATATCCTGGTCATGAAGGGGGGCAAATCTTCCGGAGGTCAAGTGGTCAAAGGATAGCCATCTAAAAATGTCCAATGTTAGAAAATCATTGCAGAAAGCATCCTGGGAGATCAGGCCGTGGGGCAAAAAGTGGCAAATGTATCTAAATCCAGCAAACATATGGGAAAATCTAGTCTGACAAATGCCCTTTATAACTACACTGAGAGATACAACAGGTTCCTGGGTGTAAATAAGTGCAAATGACAAGCAAATCATTCGCTGAAATTTTTTAGTTGTCTTCTCTGTTGCCGGGGTGCCTGTTGCAATAATGTGAAATAACAGTGCAGAATACGCCGGGAAAAAAAGTCGCTGCATTGAAAACACACCTAACCTGGACTGCTGAAAAGAATGCAGAGAAGTTGAATAATTCTGAGCACTGACAGCGGCCGCCATGGCAACCTGTGTGTGTAAACAGAGCTGGATCAGCGAGAATAGTTCAATACAGAAACTGCTGATGACATCAAGGCCAGGAGGAAGTTGGGGAAGGAGGCGGGCCGCATACTCTGCATTGTGTGTATATATTACGTGTGACAGCGTGTTTACCTTCCCTGTCATAGGAGAGTGCTGGGGAGGTCACTACAACATTATTCTCCTTTAATGGTTTCCACAAACAACCGCAACACATCACAACAGTGCAGATTTCTTGTAGGATTTTAGTCTGATGGCAACAATGTTCAATATACAAATCTCAGAAGCCATGAAGGCCCACTTTAGACCCCTTTCACACTGGGGTGCTTTTCAGGTGTTTTAGCACTAAAAATGGCACCTGTAAAGCACCTCTCAAGTCACCACAGTGTCAAAGCCTGAGTGCTTTCACGCTGGAGCGGTGCGCTTGCAAGACGGGAAAAAAAGTCCTGCAAGCAGCGTCTTTGGGGCAGTGCGGGAGTAGGGTTGCCACTTTTTCTTCAAGCCAAAACCCGAACATTTAAGTTTTTTTTTTTTTTTTTTTTTTAGCATACACTAGTGACTAGAGCAGTGTTCTCCAAATTGCGGCCCGGGGGCCAGATGCGGCCCTTTGCTTGCTTTTATGTGGCCCTTTGGGAATAATTTCTCCCCCGTAATACCAAAGATGGGGCACAATTCCTCCCATTGACACCAACAATTGGGCCCAATGCCAGCAACAATTGGGGCACAATTCCTCACAATGACATCAACAATGGAGGCACAATTCCTCCCAATGACACCAACAATTGGGCCCAATGCCAGCAACAATTGGGGCACTATTCCTCCCAATGACATCAACAATGGAGGCACAATTCCTCCCAATGACACCAACAATTGGGCCCAATGCCAGCAACAATTGGGGCCCAATTTCTCCCAATGACATCAACAATGGAGGCACAATTCCTCCCAATGACACCAACAATTGGGCCCAATGCCAGCAACAATTGGGGCACAATTCCTCACAATGACATCAACAATGGAGGCACAATTCCTCCCAATGACACCAACAATTGGGCCCAATGCCAGCAACAATTGGGGCACAATTCCTCCCAATGACATCAACAACGGAGGCACAATTCCTCCCAATGACACCAACAATTGGGCCCAATGACACCAACAATGGGGCACAATTCCTCCCAAAGACAACAATGGAGGCACAATTCCTCCCAATGACACCAACAATTGGGCCCAATGACACCAACAATGGGGCACAATTTCTCCCAATGACACCAACAATTGGGCCCAATGACACCAACAATGGGGCACAATTCCTCCCAAAGACAACAATGGAGGCACAATTCCTCCCAATGACACCAACAATTGGGCCCAATGACACCAACAATGGGGCACAATTTCTCCCAATGACACCAACAATTGGGCCCAATGACACCAACAATGGGGCACAATTCCTCCCAATGACACCAACAATGGGGCACAATTCCTCCCAATGACACCAACGATGGGGCACAATTCCTCCCGCTGACGTGGGGACCTTTTCTACTCCCAATGGCAACAGTCTGGTTCCCTTAAAGTCTGAAGGACAGTAAACTGGCCCCCTCGTTAGAAAGTTCTGAGACCCCTGGACTAGAGGATTGTAATAGACCTGGGACACCTTTGTGCGCTCCAAAGAAAACAGTAATGTGGTGTGTATAGTGTCCCCTCACCCTCCTTTTGGGCCCTGTTCTGAGCCACATTCCTGTCTGACAATTGTGTCCAGGTTTCAGGAGGATTGAAACCCGGACACATAATTCAAAACCTGAACTGTCTGGGTGAATCCTGGACAGGTGGCAAATCTATGCGGGAACGGTGTATACAGCAGTCCCAAAACGCCCTGCCCATTGAAATGAATGGGCAGCTCGGCCGAAGTGCCCGAAAAGCACTTCGGCGGCACCACAACACAGGCGCTTTTAACCCTTTTCTTCGGCCGTTAGCGGGGGTTAAAAAAAACGCCCCGCTAGCGGCCAAAATGCGGCGCTAAAACGACGGTAAAGCAGCGCTAAAACTAGCGGCGCTTTACCGCCATTGCACCCCCTGCCCCAGTGTGAAATTAGCCTTAGTAAAAAATATTGTATTCTGGTATCTGTAGTAGGATATATGGTTTCCAACAATAAAAATGCAACATGTTCTACTTTTTTTTTCTGGAGTTGGAACGCACTGGAACTGCAAGCACTAGTGTGAGCTATGCCATTGAAAACCATATAACCTACTTTCCATGCGTTTTTTATGCAGAAAAAAATGCACTGGACTGCATGTGGTGTGAACTGGCCCCTATTTAACCACTTAAGGACCGTAAGAATTTGCCCCCTTAATGACCAGGCCATTTTTTGCCACAAATAGAACTTTCTTTTGGTGGTATTTGATCATCTCTGCGGTTTTTATTTTTTGCGCTGTAAACAAGAAAAGAGTGTAAATTTAGAAAATTATATATATTTTTTAGTTTTTACTAAAATAAATATCCCTCCCCAAAAAATTTGAAAAACATTATTTCTTCCTCAGTTTAGGCCAATATGTATTCTGCTGCATATTTTTGGTAAAAAAAAAAATCGCAATAAGCGTATATTGATTGGTTTGCGCAAATGTTATAGCGTCTACGAACTATGGGATAGATTTATAGCATTTTTATTATAAACTTTTTTTTTTAACTAGTAATGGCGGTGATCTGTGATTTTTAGCAGGACTGCGGCAGACAGATCGGACACTTTTGACACTTTTTTTGGACCATTGACATTTATACAGCGGTCAGAGCTAAAAAATAGCCACTGATTACTGTATAAATGTCACTGGCAGGGAAAGGGTTATTACTAGGGGGCGATCAAGGGGTTAAATGTTCCCTGGGAGGTGTTTCTGGGCTGACTGGAGGAGATAGATCGTTGTTCCTAATCACTAGGAACAGACATCTCTCTCTCCTCCCTTGACAGAACGGGTATCTGTTTGTTTACACTGACAGATCCCTGTTCTGCCCGTTTCTGGAGCGATCGGGGGTGGCAGGCGGAAATCGAGTCCCCCGGACCCGCTGGTTGGCTCGCCCGCTCGTGAAAAACGCACTGGAGTGCATCAAAAACGCGCATGCAGAAAAGCATCTGGAACGCATCAGGACTGCGTTTCTATGGTGTGCCCTTATTTATATTATGGGCCAGTTCACACCATAGAAACACAGTATGGATGGGTTCCAGTGCATTTTTGATGCAGCCCAGTACATTTTTTTCCCCCTCTTTTTTCTTATCCTTCAATAAGGACATGTGTGTTCCAGTGCGTTTTTGGTGCTTTACAGCGTTCCAGTACAGTCCAGTGCAGGAAAAATGCAGCATGTTCTATTTTTATGCCATTGAAAACCATACTTTCCATGCGTTTTTAATGCAAAAAAAAGGCACTACACTGCATGTCGTGTGAACTGGCCCTTATTTAAGGTTAAGAAAAAAGATGGGAAAAAATGCACTGGACTGCATCAAAAACGCACCAAATACGCATCAAAAACGCACTGGAATGCATCAAATATGCACAGGCAGAAAAGCATCTGGAACGCATCCGGACTGCGTTTCTATGGTGTGAACTGGCCCTTATTTATATTATGGGCTGGTTCACATCACAGAAACGCAGTCCGCATGTGTTCCAGATGCTTTTCTGCATGCACGTTTTTGATGTGTTCTTGATGCAGCCCAGTGCATTTTTCTTCCCCCCCCCCTCCTTTTTTCTTACCCTTAAATAAGGACACGTGTGTTCTAGTGCGTTTTTGGTGCGTTCCGGTACGTTCCATTGCATTTTTTTCCACGTTTTACAGCGTTCCAGTGCAGTGCAGGAAAAATGCAGCTTGTACTATTTTTTTTCCTGGAACGCACTGGAACTGCAAGCCCTGGTGTGAACTATGTAATTGAAAACCATTTAACCTTCTATCCATGCATTTTTGATGCAGAAAAAAAACGCACTGGACTGCATGTGGTGTGAACTGGCCCTTCCTCAGCATTTGCATGCAAGCTTTTCAGCAAAAGTGACAGTTACAGGTGTTGCTTACAACCTTTCATTTCTAAGACTTAGCAAGGCCATACATGATTCTTTTTTTTTCTTTTTTTTTTGTTCGTTCAACCAGCGGGTTGAGCAAAAAAAATATGAACCAATTACCCCATCCACACATTTAATGTAGATAGGGGAATCTTTCCCGCTGTGGCTTCCCTGGCAGCAGAATACAATGATCGATGTTGCTTGCTACAGCCAGTGGCACTGATTGCTCGGGAAAAACCGACAGGCTGGTTGTACACAAGTGGATCCATTGATCCAATTGTGTACAACCAATCTGCCCATTCATGCATCGAAAGTCGTCCGGTCCCAGCTGAACCAGCCAGAAAGCCTTCTACTCACCCTATCCTCCACTCCAGCTGCAAACTGCGTTCCCCCAGGATGCAGCGGTGGACTGTTCCTGATGTCTTCATGCCCAGAACAGGTCTATGGGCGTGATGACATAAGGAACAGTCCATCGCACAAGACCACTAGACTGTGGGGGGGGGGGGGAGTCACAGAGACTGGTCTTGTGCAGGGAGGATCGGAGGATTAGGTAAGTAGATCTCTGTCTTCTAATGATTCTAATCCCCTAGACAAAACTGAGCAGTTAACCCATGCACTGCAGGCACAACCCCACTACGTGGGGGAAAAAAAAGTTTAGCTTTGAACCTTTTCTCCAGAGGAAAACAAAGCTGTTGATGAAACTGTTTAACCTCTTGACGCCCAAAGGCAGGCAAATATGCAGCCTCTCAGCGTGTGGGCCTTGGTGCGGATATTTGCGTACCACATTGCAAACGCAACTGTGCCGAGAGTTACTTTACTGCCAGGAAAGCTCCCAATCGCTGCTTGTGATCGGGTGCTTTCTGATCATGTGACCGCCATGAGAGCCAATTACGGTGGTCACATCAATGCCTCCCCAGAAACGCATCAAAAATTGATCAGTGTGAAAGAATCCTTAGGCTGGCCATACATTTTACAATTTTCTTATTCAATTTCCCCTGGATTTACCTTCAACTATGTAGTACAAGGGCCTGCCAGATTCTATACAAATTGAAAGGGTTTAGGTTTGACCTCATATTATATGGTTTTGGTATATCGAATGGAAAATTGAACAAGAAAATTGTAAAATTGAAAATTGGCCCCTGATGACGTCTATGACGACCAAACGCATAGGAAGGGGCTGAGCTACGTGACGTCACTACGTCCTGATGGTCGGACATTGTGCTGGTTGAAAATGGTCATTTTTATTCATCTTCCTTGCTGTCAGTGGAACAAAATGTGTTTTTATAGCCGATGTTTGTAAGTACCTTGACACTTTTCTATTAAAGCACTTTGAACTTGACATACTGCGCAATGAAGTGTCTATGTTTATATCTATGTGAGATTTGATTGATCCTTGGAAAGGAGACCATACCTGACGATCTTAACAGTTGTGGACCTGGAGGAGACTCAAAGCCATATTTAAATAACGCTGGTTTGGCCATTTTATTTGGGTAGCCCAACACATAGAGTAAGGGTCAGTGTGTGTCCACCCTATCGGTGGTGGCTTTCGGTATAACACCTATCACTTTGGATCACTGTCACTGGAGCTATTTGGACTTTTTAGAAAATATGGACTTTATATTTATGTAACACTGTATCTCTCTTGGTGGTTACTATTTTAAAAGCGCTGCATCTTTATGGTTATTTATGTTTTGGATTCCCAGGAACTTTTTGTGCTGCCCGCTTATTTCATTGTTCATTCACATTTGCATACGTTTTTGCCATAAGCACAGATATTTTTTGCTTTTAAGAAAAATGTATAGTGTATGGCCAGCCTTATTTGCCAATTCCTTCTAGCCGCCTTCTTTAGAATTGTTACATTACATCTCTTGTTACTAGGGATGAGCTCGGTGTTCGAGTCGAACGTACGTTCGACTCGAACATCGGCTGTTCGATCGTTCGGCGAACAACGAACGATTTGGGCCGTTCGCGCCATATTCAAGTGACGCGAACGGCCCACAATGCACTACGCCATCGCAGTGTCATCCAGGCGCTGTGATTGGCCAAGCATGCACTGTGACCCCGCATGCTTGGCCAATCACAGCGCCGGCAGCGAGGAGAGCAATGATTGGCCACAGGCAGGATGCCTGTGGCCAATTATTGATGAGGGGGTTTAGTACACGCCCCACACTATAAAAGGCCGCCAGCGCGGCGGCCTTGTGTAGTGTGTTCCGGAGCAGGGAAAGAGAAGCATAGGCAGGGACAGTTTCATTTTTTTTCTTTACTAATCCTGGATTCCTTGTGTTTAGGGACAGAGAAGGATAGGTAGGGAGAGTGTCAGTGTGTTATTCTGTGCTAAACCTTGTTTGTAGGGACAGAGAAGGACAGTGAGGGAAAGTGTCAGTGTACTATTCTGTGCTAAACCAATCTTGCTGAAGCATATTGCAATTCCTTGTGTTTAGGGACAGAGAAGGACACTCAGTGAGGGAAAGTGTCAGTGTACCATTCTGTGCTAAACCAATCTTGCTGAAGCATATTGCAAATCCTTGTGTTTAGGGACAGAGAAGGACACTCAGTGAGGGAAAGTGTCAGTGTACCATTCTGTGCTAAACCAATCTTGCTGAAGCATATTGCAAATCCTTGTGTTTAGGGACACAGAAGAACACTCAGTGAGGGAAAGTGTCAGTGTACCATTCTGTGCTAAACCAATCTTGCTGAAGCATATTGCAAATCCTTGTGTTTAGGGACAGAGAAGGACACTCAGTGAGGGAAAGTGTCAGTGAACCATTCTGTGCTAAACCAATCTTGCTGAAGCATATTGCAAATCCTTGTGTTTAGGGACAGAGAAGGACACTAAGGCCTCGTACACACGGCCGAGATTCTCGTCGAAAAAAACATGTCGTTTTTTTCGACGAGATTCTTGGACAAGAAAATTGTCCCGGCCGAGTGTACACACGCTCGATTCAAAGAACCCGCGGTTCTTTGAATGGAGCGTACGCGGTGACGTCATCGACTACGACGAGCATGCGCTCGTCACATTCGATGCCGTCGCCGCCATCTTGGTATACCCAACGTATGCCTAGGAAGCTACCGCGCATGCGTCGAATTCATTTGGAACATGCGCGGGCTTCCCGGCGGACAGGTAAGTGTACACACACTCACTTTTCTCGTCGAGAAACAGGCTGACGAGAATCTAGACAAGAAAATAGAGAGCAGGTTCTCTATTTTCTCGTCGAGGTTACTTGTCGGTTTTCTCGACGAGAAACCCGATAGCCGCGTACACACGACCGATTTACTCGGCAAGACATCTCTGCCAGCAAGTTTCTTGCTGGTTCTTGCCGAGAAAATCGGTCGTGTGTACGAGGCCTCAGTGAGGGAAAGTGTCAGTGTACCATTCTGTGCTAAACCAATCTTGCTGAAGCATATTGCAAATCCTTGTGTTTAGGGACACAGAAGGATAGGCAGGGGACAGTGTCAGTGTCATTGTTGCTAAGCCTCCTGCACAGTATACACCTGAAGCTAGCCCTTATTGCTGTTTTTCCCATCTCCCTGCAGGCCATCCATTAGAATGTCTGGAAGGCAAACAAGGAGAGGCAGACAGTCAGGAGCCAATAAAAGAGGGCAAGCAGGCTCTGTGTCTGGGGGCAACAGTGCTGGTCGTGGACGCGGTGCATTGTCATCAGCACATGGCCATGGGACACGCTTGTCCTTCTTTTCGGCAGCTGGACATGTTGAGCCACATCATGCCGAAGACTTGGTAGAGTGGATGACCAAGCCCTCCTCATCCTCTCTCACCCAGGCTCAGGGTACTGGCAAAGCAGCTGCCAAAGCGTCCTCTTCCCTGGTATCAATGTCATCATCAGTCACTCCTTCCCTAGACTCACCATGTCCTCCTCCTGAGGAATCCCCCGAACTGTTTGAGCACAGTGTTGGGTACATGCTCCAGGAGGATGCCCAGCGTTTCGAAGGATCTGATGATGATACCCAGCTAGAGGAAGGCAGTAGCGTGAGAGCAGAGAGAGGGGATGCTCAAGAAGGACACCAATCTGGCAGTCATGTTCCAGCAGCTGCAGCATACTGCCAGATTGGCTCCAGTGATGAGGAGGGAGGGGATGATGAGGTCACTGACTCCACGTGGGTGCCTAATAGGAGAGAGGAGGATGAGGAGGAGGCACATCTCCAACGAGGCAGGATGCCCTTGGGTGGCCAGCGTAAGGGCAGCACACCGACGGAATCACACCGCAGAGCTCCGCCTGTGCAGGGCGCTGCCTCTGCCCGTCATTCAAAAAGTTCTTTGGTGTGGGCCTTTTTTGAGGCGAGTGCATCAGATCGCACAGCTGCTGTTTGCAACATATGTCTCAAGCGTATATCGCGTGGCCAAAACATCAGCCGCTTGGGCACCACATGCTTGACCAGACATATGTTGACCTGCCATGGAGCTCGTTGGCAAGCCTACCTTAAAGACCCACACCAAAGAACAAAGCAGACCTCTCCTTGCACCGCATTAGCTGGGATCTCCAACCCCACTATACCTTCAGTCCTCTCTGAAACCTGCACTGAGAGGAATGAAGGTGTAGAATTAGGTGTGTCACAGCCAAGTACTTGCGGCCACTCTGCCAGCAGTACACCGACGTCCGATTCTAGCAGGCAAATTTCCCTGCCCCAGCTGCTGGACCGTCGAAAGAAGTTCACTCCCAGCCATCCACATGCCCAGCGGTTGAATGCTAGCTTGGCTAAATTGCTAGCGCTTCAACTGCTGCCTTTTCAGTTGGTAGACTCGGCCCCCTTCCGTGAGTTTGTGCAATGTGCGGTTCCTCAGTGGCAGGTTCCCAAACGCCACTTTTTCTCACGGAAGGCGATTCCGGCTCTCTACCGGCATGTGGAAGGCAATGTCTTGGCCTCGCTTGACAGGGCGGTCAGCTGTAAGGTGCGTATTACCGCTGACTCATGGTCCAGCAGGCATGGACAGGGACGTTACCTTTCTTTCACGGCCCATTGGGTCACTCTTTTGGCAGCTGGGAAGGATGCAGGACAAGGTGTAGTAGTGTTGGAGGTTGTTCCACCGCCACGCCTCCAAAATGCTACTACTGGTTGTGACACACCTCTCTCCTCCACCCCCTCCTCTTCTTCTTCCTCCATGGCCTCTTCCTGTGGTTTGTCCTCGGAACCAGCGGTGCTCCGTAGGCGTTCAAGGGGCTACGCAAGTACGCAGGCAAAAAGATGCCATGCCGTGCTTGCGCTGGTGTGTTTGGGGGACAGGAGCCACACTGGGGCAGAGGTCCTGTCTGCTCTGCAGGGGCAGGCCGAGAGGTGGTTGACGCCACGCCAGCTTAAGCCAGGAATGGTGGTTTGCGACAATGGCACCAACCTCCTCTCCGCCCTCCGACAGGGACAACTGACCCATGTGCCCTGTGTGGCTCACGTCCTTAACCTGGTGGTGCAGCGCTTCTTGGGCAGGTACCCGGGCTTACAGGATGTCCTGAGGCAGGCCAGGAAAGTCTGTGTGCATTTCCGCAGATCTTATAATGCCAGTGCTCGCCTGGCTGAGCTGCAAAAAGAGGTGGAACCTGCCCAAGAACCGCCTTATATGTGACATGCCCACCAGGTAGAACTCAACGTTGGCCATGCTGCAGCGGCTGCACACGCAGCAGAGGGCCATCAATGAGTACCTGTGCGACTACGGCACCAGGACAGGGTCAGGGGAGCTTGGTTTTTTTTCACCACGCCAGTGGGGCATGATCAGGGATGCATGCACTGTCCTGGCACCATTTGAGGAGGCCACGAGGATGGTGAGCAGTGACAGTGCATGCATCAGTGACACTGTACCTCTTGTCCACCTGTTGGAGCACACGCTGCGTGGAATAATGGACAGGGCACTTGAGGCAGAACAGAGGCAGGAAGAGGAGGACTTCCTTGCCTCTCAAGGCCCCCTTTACCCAGACAGTGTTCCTTCTGTCCCACCCATCGCACAGGAAGAGGAGGAGGAGGATTGTTTTAGCATGGAGGTGGAGCCTGGCACTCAGCATCATCAGCAGCAGTCTTTTAGGGATGATTTACAGTCCCAAGAAACCAGTGGACTTGTACGTGGCTGGGGGGAGGTGGCTGCGGATCATGTCGTCCTTAGTGACCCAGAGGACTCCGGACTGAATGCCTCAGCTAACCTACGCTGCATGGCCTCCCTGATCCTGCAAAGTCTGCGGAAGGATCCTCGTATTCTTCGGATCAAGGAGAGAGACCATTACTGGCTGGCCACTCTCCTTGATCCACGGTACAAGGGTAAGGTTGCGGACCTTATGTTACCGTCGCAGAGGATGAGACAACTCCGGGAGGCCTTGCAGAAAGGTCTGTGCAACACGTTCCCAGAGACTGGGAGGTTACAAACTCCTGGTCCTGGACAACGAGTTGCTGAGGCTTCGGTCAGTCAAAGAAGGAGCGGTGGGGAAGGTGGCCGTCTGACCGATGCGTTCAGACAATTCTTTTGTCCGCAGCCCCAAAGTATGATCGGTTCCAGCAACCATCGCCAGCGTCTGATATACATGGTGCAGGAATACCTAGGGGCAAGGTCAGACTTGGACACCTTCCCCACCGAAAATCCTCTGGCTTACTGGGTCTTGAGGATGGATCACTGGCCAGAGCTTGCACAGTATGCAATTGAGCTACTGGCCTGTCCTGCATCCAGCGTTCTTTCAGAACGCACATTCAGTGCTGCTGGAGGATTTGTCACGGATCACAGGGTGCGCCTGTCCACCGACTCGGTTGATCGACAGACTTTCATCAAGATGAACCAGTCTTGGATCACCACCAGCTACCACACACCTGATGCTGATATAACAGACTAATTTATTTTAAAATGTCACATCCCTTCAAGACTGATGCTGAGTGCCTGTGCTGTTATGTTGACTGGCTATCCTCCTCCTCCTCAATGATCCGATTGATGATGATAGCTTGGAAGAACATTTTTGTTTCTGGGTGCCGCCACCAGTGCCTAAGGCCCAATTTTTCAGCCCCTGTTTAACAGGGGCGTGTAATTACAATTTTTGATGCAATACTTTGCAACAGGGCTCATTTCATTGCTGTGCTCCAAGTACAGTATCTGTGAGGGGTTGCAGTGTTGTGCCACCAGTGCCTAAGGCCCAATTTTTCAGCCCCTGTTTAACAGGGGCGTGTAATTACAATTTTTGATGCAATACTTTGCAACAGGGCTCATTTCATTGCTGTGCTCCAAGTACAGTATCTGTGAGGGGTTGCAGTGTTGTGCCACCAGTGCCTAAGGCCCAATTTTTCAGCCCCTGTTTAACAGGGGCGTGTAATTACAATTTTTGATGCAATACTTTGCAACAGGGCTCATTTCATTGCTGTGCTCCAAGTACAGTATCTGTGAGGGGTTGCAGTGTTGTGCCACCAGTGCCTAAGGCCCAATTTTTCAGCCCCTGTTCAACAGGGGCATGCAATTATAATTATTGATATAATAATTCACAGCAGGGCCCATTGCTGCGCCCACCAAGAGTAACTGTGAGGCCTTACAGTGTTGTGGCACCAGCACCACCATCAAAGGCCCAATTTTTCCTACCACTGTTCAACAATTATATGTAATTACAATTCCTGATATAATAGTTGACAGCAGGGCGTTCCAGCACCCACCAAGAGTAACTGAGTGCTTACAGTGTTGTGCCAACACCAACACCTAAGGGGCCAATTTCTGCAGAGTATATACGGCAGGTCCCTACTTTCAAACGACTCCTACTTGCAAACGGAAGAAGACAACAGGAAGTGAGAGGAAATCTACCCCTAGGAAGGAAAATTCTCTCCTGTAAGAATTAATATGGGAGAAAGGTGTCTCCTCTCTACTGATGCTTTATCACCAATCCTTGTTTCAATAAAAACACCACATTTCAAAAACAGTTGTCATTGGGACGGAAAGTGAGGTGAAATGTTCTGAACAGGGGCACAGACAGCAAAACAAATGTTACAGGGGTGATAACCCTTCCCTATGTTTTCCAAAAAGCTTAAAAATAGATTTTTTGGCTGGAGCTACACTTAAACAATGTACCAGTTCAAAATTACAAACAGATTCTACATAAGAACAAACCTACAGTCCCTGTCTTGTATGCACCGCCTGTATACGGCTGTTCAGAGTATATAGGGCCTTTTTTATTTTGTGTGCGGGGTTCCCCTTAATATCCATACAAGACCCAAAGGGGCTGGTAATGGGCTGGGGTAGGGGGGGGGGGGGGTGATGGGGTAGCTATGCCATTTTTCTTAAAGATTTTCATCCATATTACCGGGACCAGACATTACATTAAAGCCGCAAGCAGTTTTAAATGGCTTTTTTTTTCCTTTAGAAATGTCATTTTGTGCAGGGACAGTTCTAAACACGGGAAACACGTGGCACTTTGCAGGCATACTTTAGACACCCCCCAGGTACGATATTTAAAGGAATATTTGATTTTTTTTGTTCACTTTATGCATCATTAAAATGACTGCTCCCGAAAAACGGCCGTTTTTAAAACTTCTTTTTGCATTGATACATGTCCCCTGGTGCAGAACCCGGGTTCCCAAACCCTTTTTAGGGCAAGAACATGCATAATAGTCGTTATAATTAGCACTTTAGAATTCGAACGTTCGCATCCATTGTATTTAATAGGGTTCTAATGTTCGTGCGAACTTTCGGTCCGTTCGCGGGTTCTGGTGCGAACCGAACCCGGGGGTGTTCGGCTCATCACTACTTGTTACAAAGTCTTTTGTATTTCCTAAGCTCCTCAGCTCCACCTAGTGGCCATAATTATTTTGCTACTGCCCAATAAAATAAAATGTTTGTTCAGAAGAGGAAATAGCCTAAAGAACATTTGTTTTTGCCCAACTCACACAGTACATGAAGGTTCGCTGGATAAATTGCTAATCAAATATTTTATAAATAGACTCCTAACAAAAATAAATGAAACTACTCTAAACAATTCTCTTAAAAAAAAAAAAATAAATAAAAAGGGAAAAAAAAAAAAAATCTCCATGCCATCTAAATAAAAGAGAAAAAATAAAAAAAACTTTTTACGTAGGAAATTTTTCCTAAGCCGATCAATAAATGAAAGTTTTTGCTTTGGTAAAATTTTACATTAGGTCACTTTTTCGGTTCCCTGACCCTTGCATTTGGATCTTATCCAAAGTTTCAGCTCTGCAGTTTGATTTCACAAGATTTTAATATGATCTTGCAATCATATTCGCTTTCCTTTCCTCATCAGATATAAAATCCCGGTCTTTCACAAATCCTCATACAATGAGACATACAATTATTAAAGGCATAATTATGATTCAGATCGGTTACAATGTATTTACTGTAACTAAATATCCTATTTACTGCAAGCATTTTACTTATACTTTACTTCTCTGCACCTTACAATAAATGTGTTCATATCACTTATAGAATGATATTGTTGTGAAATACAATGACTCCGACTCAGCTGGGGCTGTCCCATGTAAAGGTTATACAGCTTGATGCTACAATTTGAATACATTTTACAGTAATATATGATCATTTCCTTTAACATCAATGGTCACTTTACAGTCACTTGTCAGCCTCATCCATCAAAGTAAGGAGAATAGAAACTTGGTAAACCCAAGGCAAGCGATTAGTTAACACTTTGTCCTGGAAAGTGATGATTTGGCTCTGAATGGTTGTTATAGGGCAATGGAGTGTACTTTAACTACTTCGCCCCCAGAAGGATTTACCCCCTTAATGACCAGGCCATTTTTTGCGATACGGCACTGCGTCGCTTTAACCACTTAAGTACCGCTCACGGCATATATACGCCGGCAGAATGGCACGTACAGGCACAATCACGTACCTGTACGTCCCCTTTAACAGCCTGGCGTGTGGTGGCGCGCTCGCGACCCTGCAGTCATCCCCGTGAGTCGGACCGCGGGTCAGCGGGACCCGCGGTCCGACTCACAGGGATGACTGCAGGGTCGCGAGCGCGCCACCACACGCCAGGGCGCGTCGCTTTAACCACGTTAGGACCGCTTACAGCATATATACGTTGGCAGAATGGCACGTACAGGCACAATCACGTACCTGTACGTTCCCTTTAACTGCCTGCCGTGTGGTGGTGCACTGGCGACCCTGCAGTCATCCCCGTGAGTCGGACCGCGGGTCCCGCGGACTCTATCGCCGCGGGGATCCCCGCGATCATCTCATGGGGGGATGGAGCGGGGAGATGTTACAACAACATCTCCCCGCTCGCCTACTGACACTGTCCCCAATCTCCGCACACTTAACCCCTTCAGCGGCCCTAGTGGTTAACCCCTTCACTGCCAGTGTCATTTTTACAGTACCCAGTGCATTTTTATTGCACTGATCGCTGTAAAAATGACAATGGTCCCAAAAATGTGTCAAAAGTGTACGATGTGTCTGCCATAATGTGGCAGTCATGAAAAAAATTGCTGATCGCCGCCATTACTAGTAAAAAAAATAATAATTAATAAAAATGCCATTAAACTACCCGCTATTTTGTAAACGCTATAATTTTTGCGCAAACCAATCAAACGCCGATTACGATTTTTTTTAAATCTTTTTTGGGGATATTTATTATAGCAAAAAGTAAAAAATATTGAATTTTTTTCAAAATTGTCGCTCTATTTTTGTTTATAGCGCAAAAAATAAAAACCGCAGAGGTGATCAAATACCACCAAAAGAAAAAACTTTGTGGGGGAAAAAAGGACACCAATTTTGTTTGGGAGCCACGTCGCACAACTGTGCAATTGTCAGTTAAATCGACGCAGTGCCGAATCGCAAAAAGGGGCCTGGTCTTTATGCTGCGTATTGGTCCGGGGCTTAAGTGGTTAACTGAAAATTTCGCGGTCGTGCGACATTACACCCAAACAAAATTGAGGTCCTTTTTTCCTTACAAATAGAGCTTTTTTTATGGTATTTGATCACCTCTGTGGTTTTTATATTTTGTGCTATAAACAAAAAAAGAGTGACAATTTTGAAAAAAAATAAACAATACTTTTTGCTATAATAAATATTCCACGAAAAAAAAACATGTCTTCTTCAGTTTAGGTTAATATGTATTCTTCTACATATTTTTAGTAAAAAAAAACAAAAAAACGCATTAAGCGTATATTGTTTGGTCTGCGCAAAAGTTATAGCGTCCACAAAATAGAGGATAGATTTATGGTGTTTTTATTATTTATTTTTTAACTAGTAATGGCAGCGATCTGCGATTTTTAGCGGGACTGCGACATTGCGACGGACAGATCAGACACTTGACACTTTTTTGGGACCAGTGACATTTATACAGCGATCAGAGCTAAAAATAGCCACTTATTACTGTATAAATGTCACTGGCAGGGAAGGGGTTAACACTAGGGGGCGATCAAGGGGTTAAGTGTTCCCTGGGAGGTGTTTCTAACTGTAGGGGGGGTGTAGTGACTAGAGGAGGGGAGAGATTCCTGTTCCTGGTCACTAGGAACAGCAGATCTCTCTCTACACCCCTGTCAGAACGGGGATCTGTCTGTTTACATTGACAGATCCCTGTTCTGTCTCTCTGAAAAGCGATCGCGGGTGACTGGCATCGCGGCCTCACGAATTGCATACGCCCCCTATAGGTCCTTAAAGCGGCCAACGTACAATGGCGGCAATTCGCGCAGCCGTTCCAACCTGCCGCAGTACATCTGCAGTGGCTGGTCGGCAAGAGGATAAAATATGCTTAAAGTGTAAGTTTAGCTTTAAAAAGCACACTATGCATTAAAATCTAACACTGCATTTAAAATAAGATCTGTCAAATCCTCTGTAGCCAGCAATGACCCCATCCTGAGTTGAGACCATCGCCCCCTAGTGCCATGGGAAGAAGCCTATCTTGCTCTTTCAGGCCATACATGTGTAGCTCCCACCCATGACACTAGGAGGCACTGGTCCCAATGGCTGCTCTGTCCCTATAATAACTGAGAATGGAGCCATTGCTGTCCGCAGAGGATTAAAGATGCTGCTTCTAAATGCAGTTGTGGACTTTGAGGTTTAACTACCTCCTGCCTGGCCTATTGTAATAATGCAGCAGTGTAGGATCACTGTTATCCTGGGTGGACATCTCATGACGTACCCTAGGGACCACACAGCAGCACGATCTGTGATCCATTGGGTCCACCAGGCACAGAGGAACACAGATCATTGTACTGGGCAGCTGTGTGCGCGGCCCTGCTACCATGTGATCACTGTAACCAATCACAGTGATCACGTCAGTGGTAAACAATATCATTCATTCATAGACATTGTGCACTATTGTGGTGATCCCTGTGATTGGTCACATTGATCACTTGGTACAGGCCAACCACAGCGGATCTGTACCATGTGATAGCTGTGGAAATCACAGCTATAACAATTGTACACAATGGCACACTGATAACTTGTACAGTAATTACCACTGTAATGAGAAATCATAGTGTAAAAAAATAAAAATAAATCACCTCCCTACTCTGGTGACAGTATGTAAAAATACAATTGTTAAAAAATAAAAAATAAATGTAAAAATTAAGAAAGTTTTTTTTTTTTTTTTACGTACTGCCACCAGTCATTGTCCCTGATCACCACCACCCCAGTTATATGGTGACACTGTACTGCTCTGGTGACCGTATGTAAAAATAGTGAACATTTTTTTTATTAAATTTCCTAATTTTCTAGAAAAATTGTCCCCAAAAAAATGAGGGGCCCAATTTGGACATTTTCACTTAGGGGTGTACTCACTTTTGTTGCCAGCAGTTTAGACATTTAATGGCTGTGTGTTGAGTTATTTTGAGGGGACAGCAAATTTACACTGTTATGCAAGCTGTACACTCACTACTTTACATTGTAGCAAAGTGTCATTTCTTCAGTGTTGTCACATGAAAAGATCTAATAAAATATTTATAAAGATGTGAGGGTTGTACTCACTTTTGTGAGATACTGTATTTTGTAAGCAATATTTGAAATGGCTTTTTTTTGGCTTGTTTTTTCATTTTGCGTAATTGGTTCAGATTATCTTTAGTGGTTTTATAATATAGACAGTTGACTATGTTCTTATCCTTTGGTGCCCCCTGGTGGGGCGTTACAATATTATTGGTGCCTTTTGTGGGTTTAAAGTTACAGTATTTTATCTTGTTTCTAAGTGGATGGTTTATATAACAACCTAAAACCACTTTCTTCATTGTCTGAATAATGTTACAGGTCCCTTTATTAAATCTCAGGATTCTTTCTGATGCATTGGTTCAATCTATTGGGGAACCTTACCTGGCTTGGTCTGGCACAATTGGCCCACTTTTTCTTTTATTCATATTATATTTTGTTGGAATTTTCCTTATTGATATGTACAAATAGTAACATATTTGAAGTCTAAAAAATAATAAAAATATGTTTTTTTTTTCTTTCCTCTTGGCTCTCTTCCTAGGAAAAATAGGATTTTTGTACTCACCGTAAAATCCTTTTCTCTGAGTCCATGGACCGACACAGCCTCTCTATTGACAAAGTGGGTATTATCCGTTAATTAGAAGTGACTAGGCAGAAAACTTGTAAAAAGTGTTGCATCACACCTTCTACAGTACCGCCCAGGGGGCGGACCCTCCGGGTATAATCACCTCAGTCTGCATCTCGCAGATCAGTTTGTCAAAAAGCAGTACAAAGTTAAAATGAGGGGTGGGTGCTGTGTCAGTCCATGGACTCAGAGAAAAGGATTTTACGGTGAGTAAAAAATCCTATTTACTCTTTCGTCCATGGACCGACACAGCCTCTCTATTGACAAAGTGGGACGTCCCAAAGCAGTGTCCGAGAAAAAACGAGGGGTGGTAACAGCATAAAAATAAACTTCACCCCAAACACAAAACAGCACTCCTCCAACGGAGGAGTTGCAACTCTAAACAGCCGCTTGCAAAACCTTGCGGCCGAAAGAGGCATCCAAAGATGCACCTACATCAACTTTGTAGAATTTTGTGAAAGTGTGAGAGGACAACCAAGTCGCCGCTTTACATAATTGGGAAACAGACGCTTGATGTCGGAAAGCCCAAGAGGCACCTATTGCCCTGGTCGAATGCGCCGTAACCGGAAAGGGGGGCGCTTGACCGTTTAAGGCATAAGCCTGGATTACTATCTGTCGGATCCACCTAAAGATGGTGGCTGACGAGACTGCTTGGCCCTTCTTGGGACCAGCCACCGAAACAAACAGTGAGTCTGACTTCTGGAACAGGGAAGTAGCAGATGAAAAGCTGAAACGACTTTTGGAAGAAAGGAAGGCTGCGGCCGCAGCACCACCTTATCCTTGTGGAAAATCAAATAGGGAGCCTTGCCGGACAAGGCTGCCAGCTCAGAGACTCGTCTAACTGACGTAACAGCCACGAGAAAGACCACTTTCTGAGAAAGTGTCAACAGGGGAATGTCTCTAATATTCTCAAACGGTGCCTTCTGAAGCACCGAGAGGACCAGGTTCAAGTCCCACGGAGGTAGCGGGGGACGGACCGGAGGGGCCACATGTCGAACCCCCTGCACAAATGTACTCACGAGAGAGTGAGTCGCCAGGGGTCGCTGAAAAAAGACAGCCAGGGCAGATATCTGTCCCTTAATCGTACTTAGGGCAAGCCTTTGGTCCACCCCATGCTGTAAAAACAGCAGGATTCTGAAAACCAAATAAGTACGCGGACGCCATTTAATTTCCTCACACATGGAGATGTAGGCCTTCCAAGTGCGGTGATAAACCTTCCTAGAGGACGGTTTCCGAGCACTTCTCATAGTAGAGATTACCGAGTCTAATAGGCCCCGGTCTCTCAGTACCTGGTTCTCAACAGCCATGCCGTTAAAGCCAGTGACTGTAAAGCAGGATGGAATATGGGACCTTGCGATAGCAGGTCCTTCCGTAGTGGTAGGTGCCAGGGGACGTCTGCTACCAGACGTACTAGATCGGCGTACCAAGGACGCTGAGGCCAATCTGGAGCGATTAGGATCATTGGAATTCCCTCTGCCTCCACTCTGCGGAGCAGAAGAGGAAGAAGCCTTAAGGGAGGGAAGGCATAGATTAGCCGATACTGACCCCACGATGCCACCAACGCGTCCGTTGCGTCTGCCTACGGGTCTCTTGACCGGGCCACAAGCCTCAATACCTTCCGATTGAGTCGGGAAGCCAGAAGATCTACGTCTGGTGTGCCCCATCTTTGGCAGAGGAGTTGGAACACCTCCGGGTGTAAGGACCATTCTCCCTGGTCCAGCATCTGGCGGCTTAGGTAGTCCGCCTGCCAGTTTTCCACACCCGGAATGTACACGGCCGACAGTGCCGGTACACTCCTCTCTGCCCACTTCAGGATGCGAGCAACCTCCGATGCTGCAGCTGAGCTTCTTGTTCCTCCTTGAGGATTGACCTATGCCACTGCTGTGGCGTTGTCTGACTGGATCCTGACTGAACGCCCTTGCAGCCTCTGAGACCATTTGAAGAGGCACAGCCTGATCGCCCGGATTTCCAGGACATTGATCGGCAGGGAGGCTTCCTCTGGGGTCCAGCGACCTTGCGCCGACTGAACACCCCAGACTCCCCCCCAACCTGTAAGGCTGGCGTCTGTCGTGATCACTATCCAGTAAACCAGAAGAAATTACTTCCCGGCCATTAGAGCCAGTGCTGTCAGCCACCATACCAGGGATCTCCTGACTAGGTGGCTCACTTGGATTTGATAATCCAGAGATGAAGGGCATCTGTTCCATCTGGACAGAACTTCCTTCTGTAACACTCGAGTGTGGTATTGAGCATATGGGACCGCCTCGAAGGAGGCTACCATGAGGCCCAACACTCGCATGCAAAAAACGGAGTGACGACCAATTCCTGGAAGTCAGCTGCCGTACTGCAGCCCGGAGGGTCTGCAACTTCTCCACAGGGAGGAATACCTTTGCCTCTGAGGAATCCAGAATCAACCCCAGGTACACTAGGCGTTGAGTGGGCACCAATACTGACTTTTGCGTGTTTAGTATCCAACCACAGTCTCGAAGAGTCTGACAGGCAATAGACATGTTTACCTCTAATTCTGAGCTTGAAGGGGCCTTCAGCAGAAGGTCATCCAAGTAGCCCATGATAGCGATACCCCGCTGTCTTAAAAGTGCCAGAATTGGATCGAGCACCTTGGTGAACGTCCTGGGTGCTGAGGCAAGGCCAAATGGGAGGGCCACAAACTGGTAGTGGTTCTTCCCGATAGCAAATTGCAGAAACCTCTGGTGTCTGGAGTATATGGGGACATGCAGGTATGCGTCCATGATGTCCAAGGAGGCCAGAAAGTCCCCCGGGTGGAGAGCCGGACTACAGATCAAACCGACTCCATCTGAAATCTTTGTACTTTCACAAAGCAATTGAGGGCTCTGAGGTCCAAGATTGGACGAACCCCCTCCTTTGGCACAATGAACAGATTTGAGTAAAAACCCTGACCCCGTTCCTGTTTTGGAACTGGAATAACTACTCTGCGTTCCAGTAGACCCTGGACCGCCCCATACAGAGCCTCCCGACGGGTCGGTAGTAGCTGGAGATTGGAGGTGACAAATC
This sequence comes from Rana muscosa, assembly GCA_029206835.1. Taxonomy (NCBI): domain Eukaryota; kingdom Metazoa; phylum Chordata; class Amphibia; order Anura; family Ranidae; genus Rana; species Rana muscosa. Next base: position 228,755,336 of record CM055121.1, read on the forward strand.
TATCCGGTGGACAAGAGAGAAATTCTATCTTGTAGCCTGAGGAGATTACTTCGCAAACCCACCTGTCGGAGACTAGAGCTGTCCACTGAGTCGCGAATTTGCGAAGACGTCCCCCCCACCCGAGAGCTGGGTGGGGGCGGACCTTCATGCGGACGCAGATCTGTCCGCAGGCTTGTTGGGTCTGCCGGACCAAGGACGCTTTTGTCCTTGGGATGGCACCTTGTTGGCCTGGGGTCTTTTCCCTGTCGCCCTAGGGGGACGAAAAAAAACGCTTGCGTGCAGTAAAGGAGGGCCCTTGCCCTTGGCCTGGCCCCTACCCTTGCTAGTTTGAGGAAGCAAAGTGCTTTTACCTCCTGTGGCATCCTTGATGTCATCCATAGAGGCCCCAAAAAGTCTGTCGCCCTTAAAAGGCAGATCCAACAGGGCTTTCTTGGAGGTCTGGTCCGCAGACCAGCTCTTTAGCCAGATCAGGCGGCGTATTGCTACTGCATAAACCGAAGCTTTAGACAGCAGAGGAATAGTATCCCTGTCTGACTCGCAGACAAACCTAAGGCCCTGGACCAACTGGTCGGCCAATGTTATCTCATCAGGAGGAGCATCTCGCTCCTTAACCCCTGGAGTAGCAATCTTGCCCATTCAGTAAGTGTCTGAGACACTAGGGCCCCTCAGACCACTGCTCCAAGTGAATAATATACATTTAAAAAAATGTAACAAGCCAATGGTGAATATCCACATCCTTCCCTGTTCTCACATATTGGCAATTGCTTTACCACATCCTTTAATAGGATTTTTAAATGGGAGCAATCTTACTTCAACAGATAAAAACCTACACTCTGAATTCCTGTAGAGGTGATTGAGCCAAAAAGAGCACCTTGACAAAAATGATTCTGTTGCAAGGAATGCGATTTTTGCATTTATTTTGCATTGAGTCTAAGCTGCGTGAAGTCGTCACCCTAGGTTGCCCATTCATGACCACCTGGGCTCAGTGAATGTCAGTTGAATAAAAAACAGGTCATCATTCAATCATTCAACCCAGGAGACTGAGAACATCTGCTGGTGAAAGAAGTACTGCAGAGAAAAGCAAATAAAAAAAAATAAAAAAAAGAAGAATTGCAGCAAAAGCTGCTTTTAATTACTTCAGCCCCGGAAGGATTTACCCACTTGCTGACCAGGCAATTTTTTGCGATACAGCACTGCGTCGCTTTAACTGACAATTGCGTGTTCGTGCGATGCTGTACCCAAAACAAAATCGATGTTCTTTTTTCCCCCACAAATAGAGCTTTCTTTTGGTGACATTTGATCACCTCTGGGGTTTTTATTTTTTGCGCTATAAAACAAAAACAAAAAAAAAAGCGAAAATTTTGAAAAAAATTTTTTTTTTAATTTCTGCTATAAAACATTTCCAAAAAAAAAAATTAATTAAATTATATAACCAATTTATCGTTTTAGGCCGATATGTATTCGGCTTCATATTTTTGGTAAAAAAAATAAAAATCCCTATAAGCGTATATTGATTGGTTTGCGCAAAAGTTATTGCGTCTACAAAATGGGGGATAGATTTATGGCATTTTTTTACTAGTAATGGCGCCGATCAGCGCGGGACTGCGGCAGACAAATTGGACTCCTGACAAACACTTTTTTGGGAACCAGTGACATTACAGTAATCAGTGCTAAAAATATGCGCCGTTATATGTGTTCCCTGCAGGCGTTTTTCCAACTGACTGGGGAAACGTGCGACTGGGGAACCGTGCGACTGGGGAACCGTGCGACTGGGGAACCGTGCGACTGGGGGACAAACAGATCTGTCTTCCTGCATAGCAGAAAGACAGGATCTGTGTGATCTCCCCTGTCAGAAAAGAGATCTGCCGTGTTTACACAGGCAGATCCCCGTCCTGTCACTGCGGGAAACGAACCGCTGATTGGCTCCCCCATTGGCCAATGGGAGCATGCGGGCGCACCTCCCGACGTACACCTAAGGCGATTTGCGGGATCGTACCACCTTGCCGCAGTATAATGACGGCGGCTGGCCGACAAGCGATTAATTTATATTATCACTGGGGTATTTTTTTATTTTTTGAGCTGAAGTTCAGCTGTTATTTTTGACAAGAGTTTTCCTTTAAGATGAAAGATCTTAATGTAAAATAGGATGGGTAGTTTTCTATTTGATTACAAGAATCCCATCAAGGTTTCTAACTAAATCAGAGATTTCATCACCTGTGTAACAACTGGGGCGACTTAAAAACCACATGAAGACAACAACAGTATTGTATACAGTATTTATTTTTTACCAACACCATACAAATGCAATGTTTAAAAGGTCTAACAACAATTGAGGTATATGTTCTCTGGCAACACAAATAACAGTACCATTTCTACAATTAATGTTATTTGTTTGCTGGTCGGTTGAACCATGTAATGATTTCTTACATCTCTAAGAGACTCAAGTGTCAATATATCCCTGGAATCTCCATTCTCCAGAAAACTGCTGTGGTCAGTACAAAACCGAATAGTGGTGTTATATCCCATGATGGAGCCCCTATGGCAAAATAAAGATTTGGGAAACGCAGCTTGTAAGAAAGACTTTCATTTTAGCATTGTTGGGAAATCGTGTTTCCTACAGCGCAATTCTAACCAAACCTTAATTTGGTTTTCACTTGAGTGGGAAGGCTTAGAACTTCTGCCAGGATTTTATTGTTGGAGATTTTTTCTTTTCATTTTCCAGTGGTGACAGCCAGAAAATTAAAAAGGTAAGTCTCCTGTATTGGAGGGGCACCAAAAAAAAAAAAAAAAGTAAAAAATGTTAACTTTTCCCCCACTATCAAATTATTTTTTAATATATATATATATATATATATATATATATATATATATATATATATATATATACATATATATATATACATATATATATATATAGATAGATAGATAGATAGATAGATAGATAGATAGATAGATAGATAGATAGTTAGTGTGTGTGTGTACACACACACCATAGTGGAGGACCATCTTCTCATGAGCTTTGGAATACTCAGAATTTCTTGGGATCCCACAAAATTAGTTTTGGGTGGAGATGACATTTAGTGTAATTCAACCTTTTAGTAGTCTCTCAGTAAAAACACATTGTAGCGGTTTTTTTTTCAAATATACTCTTTATAGCTATGCTGCTCTCTGCTCCCCCCCCCCCCCTTCTGTGAAAGATGCTTAGTGTTAGTTGGAATTCCTTTTTTTTCCCCTTTTTTAAATCATAGATCCACTTAGCAGGTTTTCCCTGCAGTTTATGAAAAGTGAATGTTTGCATTGAAAATGATAATCACAATGGCCTGCAATTATTTACATTAAAAAGGGTTGACACACTTTACAACTGATCTCATTCTTACACCAAGGTTATTTTAGTACTTTCATAAGAGGGTTTAAGACACATTTACATTAAATAGGCACATTAAAAATGTTATCTTTCACCTTTGCCAAATTAGAATGGGGATCATCAAGGGGCCTCTCAGTTAGTGTCCTTCTATTTCCAGGTGACATTGGGGGTTATTTTACGAAAGGCAAATCCACTTTGCACAACAAGTGCACTGAAAGTGCACTTGGAAGTGCAGTCGCTGTAGATCCGAGGGGGACATGCAAGGAAAATAAAAAAAACATTTTAGCTTGCACATGATTGGATGATAAAATCAGCAGAGCTTCCCCTCCTTTCAGATCTACCCCTCAGATTTACAGCGACTGCACTTCCAGTGAAATTTCAAGTGCACTTTGCACTTGTAGTGCAAAGTGCATTTGCCTTTCATAAATAACCCCCTTTGTCTGCAGAAACAGAACTCCCTATACAGGAATTATATAATAGCCGGCAGGCACAGCTAAAGGGATTCTGAAACGCTACTGAAAAAACTCTGCGGCCTCCCCTTAATTTTGAACTCATAATTTTTATAAGTGGTTGTAAACCATTAAGGTTTTTCAACTTAATGCATTCTATACATTAGCCAAACCTGTGCTGCAGCTGCTCCCCCCCCCCCCCCCAGATGCCCCCTTTTTCTTACCCGAGCACGATCCAGCAATGTGCACGGGCGCAGCGGCTCCATCTGCTGTCTCTCTCCTCACTGGACAAATTAATAGCAGCAGGAGCCATTGGCTTCTGCTGCTGTCAATCAAATCCAGTGACGCAGGGCCGAGTCCCGCTGTCTGTGTCAATGGATGCAGCAGCGAGACTCGGAAGTGAGCCTGCACAGGTGCCCCCAGGGAAAGTGGCTTTCCCTGGGGGCACCTGATGAAGAGGAGGGGGTCAGTAGTGCCGGCAGGGCACCCCAGAAGAAGATGATTGGGGCTGCTCTGGTAGGTATGTTATTATTATTAAAGAAACCTTGAATGTTTATCTATTGACAGCATTTGGTCTGTAGAAATGAGGAGCAACATAACAGTTCCTATGGTTTAGGTCCTTTTTGGTAAACACGATAAACTCTTTCTATGGTATTTGCAGAGAAAAGGGCATCTGATTGGAAGTAAGAAACACATCTCAGTTTAGGGTTAGAAAAGATTGTTTGCTGTAAAAACCTTCACAAGAGAAACAAAAGTTCCCCATAAAATAAGTGTTCTAAGATTATCCGATTGCCCAATGAAAATGTTACATCAAAATTCATCTTTGATAGCAAAATGTGGCTGATCCTCAGGCTTGAAGTTTGAATTGGGGCTCCCATCATCGTTCAGGATCCGTCTGGCGGTGTAGCCAACAATGGGGTACTTTTTCTTGTACACGCTCTCAAATATATCATCCAAAGACTTTAGCTGCTCCTCAGTGAGACCGGTCTAGGAAGAAAATTAAAGAGAATGTTAGAGACCCTGTCACCAACTTAAACTGCAAATAAAAGCACAGAAAAATCAAGTAATTTAAAGTGGTTGTAGACATAAAATGTTAACAACATCTATAGTGTGCACTTGTTTCAGTTAAAATGGCTGTAAAGGCTGAAGGCTCATTGTGCAGCTCCCCCCCCCCCCCCCCCCAATACTGATCCAGCGATGTGCACGAGACCCGAGGCTCTCCTGGGTCTCTCCCTCCTGATTGGCCGAGATGCAGCAGCAGGAGCCATCAACTCCTGCTGCTGTCAATCACAGCCAGGGGGCAGGGCTTAGCCGCACTCTGTGTCTTATGGACGCAGAGAGCAAGCTGCCTGCTATGGGGGCACTCGGCAAGGGAGAGGGCCCAGAACGCCGGCGGGGGACCCGAGAAGAGGAGGATTGGGGCTGCTCTGTAAAAAAAAAAAAAAAAAAAAAAAAAACCCACCAGCACAAAGCAGGTAAGTATGACATGTTTGTAATTTTTTTTTTTATTAACAATTTTTCCTTTACAATCACTTTAAGTGCACTAAGGGGTTGATTTACCTAAACTGGAGAGTGCAAAATCTGGTGCAGCTCTGCATAGAAACCAATCAGCTTCCAGGTTTGATTGTCAAAGCTTAATTGATCAAGCTGAAGTGCTCCGGTTTTAGTAAATCAACCAAGTGTCATTTCTGTCTGCTGCTTTATTCCTCTGTCAGCATGATTCACGTCTGACAGGTTTTCCCAATACCAAGAGAAAAAAGGTGTTTCACCTGTGGCCAATCACTTCACTGGGTGTAGGCAAGGGTCTACAACCACTGGGTGTAGGCAAGGGTCTACAACCACTAAGACCCCTTTCACACTGGGGCGATCCGGGCATTAGCGGAAAAGTGACGCTAGTTTTAGTGACGCTTTACCGCTGGTATACCGGCGCTTTTCAGCCGCTAGCGGGGTGCTTTTAACCCCTGCTAGCGACCGAACAAAGGGTTAATAGTGCCTGTGCTGCCCATTCATTTCTATAGGCAGGGCGTTTTGGGAGGGGCGTATACACCGCTCCCACACTGCCCCAAAGATGCTGCTTGCAGGAATTTTTTCCCCATCCTGCAAGCGCACCGCCCCAGTGTGAAAGCACTCAGACTCTCACTGGGATGGCTTGAGAGGCGCTTTTCAGGTGCTATTTGTAGCGCTAAAATGCCTGAAAAGCGCCCCAGTGTAAAAGGGGTCTAAAGCCCCATACACACTATTAGATTTTCTGCAGATTTTAGTCTTCAGAGTTTCCAAAACCATGTAGTGCAAGGGCCTGCCTGATTGCATACAAATTGAAACTCTTAAAGGGCTATAAAGGTAAAAAAAAAAAAAAAAAAAAAACCATGTCATACCTACCTCTGCTGTGCAGTTGGTTTTGCACAGAGTGGCCCCTCCTCTTCTGTGGTCCCTCAGCGGCACTCCTGGCTCCTTCTTGAGTTCCCTGTCAGAGAAGCGCTTTCCTTCATGGACACCTTTGTGGGCGCGCTCCCGTGTCCGGCTTTTGCTTCTATTCACACAGAAAGCAGGACTCGGTCCCGGCCCCCGCATCATTAGATTTGATCGATAGCAGCGCAGCCATTGGCTCCTGCTGCTGTCAATCTATCCAAACAGGAAACGAGACACTGGCCGGAGCTGGTGTGCTCGTTCCAGTCATGGAAAACACAGGGCTCAGGTAAGTATAAGGTGGGCTCGGGAGGCTGAAGGTTTTTCACCTTATTGTATTAAGGTGAAAAAACACGAGGGTTTACAACGCCTTTAAAGGTTAGACTTCATATTATATAGTTTTGGTAAATCTGAAGACAAAAATCTGCAGAAAATCCAATAGTGTGTATGGGGCTTAAGTTCTGTGTTTTCCTTTCCATATTTTTTTTGCACTTGCATGGTGTCTGAACTTTTGCTGGCAAATTTTACAACTTCAGGAAATGTCAATACCCCAACACAGTCCCTCCCTCCTTACATGCCATAGTCTTCTTCTTTTCGGGGGTGTCAAATTACTTTCCATGCTGGCCAAACTCCTCCGCTCCTCCCCTCACCCACTACATACATTTTAATGTAGCACCCAGAGGGCCAAAGGGGAATACTACAGCAGCCGTGAGCTGGTTTCAGGTTCTTCAGATTTTGGACATACTACTTGAAGCAGGTCTGAAAAGGTCAACTACAGATGAGATGTGCCTGCAATCTGCAGTCTGATCTCAGAGGCGTCTCATACTGATGTATGAAGCACGTTGCATTTGTGACTCAATACCCGTCACCTCTGGTTCTAAGAAAGATCTAAAGTCTAGACCAGTATTCTGCTCCGATACAAAAACACAGATCACGAGATCACTGCATTATGACATCACATACCGTGTCATAGGTGAGGTCTTCTGGTTCCAGAGACATTTTGGCAACACCCCGACTGGAGTCTTTTCCTGCCAGTGCATTGTATGGAGCTCCCTTCCCATAGAAGTCTGTGGAACATAAAGAGGCCACAAATAAAACACCAACACAGCTGGAGTCTGCACCGCGCTCCTCTCCTACATACTCCTTGTACATTCTTTAGTGTTGCAAGACAGACTGTTGGAAATGGAGGTTAAATCTTAGTAGATGCAGAACGTTTTTCTTTAAGACAACAGTTCTTCCACAATCACAAAAAGGCACACAGTTATGTAACACATTTGTGAAATAGGTGTCATTTCTGAACAAGACATTTTGGGGCATATATACACTCACCGTCCACTTTATTAGGTACGCCTGTTCAATTGCCTGGTAACACAAATCGCTAATCAGCCAATCACATGGCAGCAACTCAATGCATTTAGGCATCTAGGACGTGGTGTAGATGACTTGAAGTTCAAACCGAACATCAGAAAGGGGATTTAAGTTACTTTGAACGTGGCATGGTTGTTGGTACCAGACAGGCTGGTCTGAGTATTTCAAAAGCTGCTGATCTACTGGGATTTTCACACATAACCATCTCTCGGGTTTACAGAGAATGGTCCAAAAAAGAAAATATCCAGTGAGCGGCAGTTGTGTGGAGGAAAATGCTTTGTGGATGTCAGAGAAAAATGGGAAGACTGGTTTGAGATGATAGAAAGGCAACAGTAACTTAAATAACCACTCGTTGCAACCAAGGTATGCAGAAAACCATCTCTGAACGCACAACATATCAAATCTTGAAGCAGATGGGCTACAGCAGCAGAAGACCACACCGGGTGCCACTCCTGTCAGCTAAAAATAAGAAACTGAGGCTACAATTTGCACAAGTTTACCAAAATTGGACAATAGAAGATTGGAAAAACGTTGCCTGGTCTGATGAGTCTCGATTTCAGCTGCGACATTCACATGGCAGGGTCAGAATTTGGTGTTAACAATATGGAAGCATGGATCCATCCTGCCTTGTATCAATGGTTCAGGCTGGTGGTGTAATGGGGGGGGGGGGGGGGGATTTTCTTGGCACACTTTGGGCCCCTTAGTACCAATTGATCATCGTTTAAACGCCACGGCCTACCTGAGTATTGTTGCAGACCATGTCCATCCCTTTATGACTACAGTGTACCCATCTTCTGATGGCTCCTTCCAGCAGGATAATGCACCATGTCACAAAACTCCAATAATTTCACCACTGGTTTCTTGAACATGACAATGCGGTCACTGAACTCCAATGGCCTCCACAGTCACCACATCTCCATCCAATAGAGCACCTTTGGGATGTAGTGGAACAGGAGATTCACATCATAGATGTGCAGCCGACAAATCTGCAGCAACTGCAATTTCGACCTGTCAGACCAGCAATAATGTCAGATGGGCAGCATATATAATGCAATAGATGTCTCCTAGTGCCGCCCCCTTCCAATCTGAGTACTGCTGGGTAGGGAATGATGGGAGCCAATATCCAGACTGATTCAGGTACTTTTGCCAGCTCTATGCAAAAATTAGCAATGCGGCCAAAACATATTGGGTGAAAATGGTGTTATCTGCATTTTGCCATAAGAAAAATAGGGCCGAAAGCGCAGCAACTTACTATGTTAATGGTGCGTTTTTCATAGGTCATGTGCCTCAAAATCTGCACCAAAAATGTAACATAGGTGTATTATTGATGTGTTCTTACTGCGTTTTCTATCCATTTCAATGGGGAGGTGCATTTTTCTTAACTGACCAAAAAATGCAGCAAGCAGGGTTTTTTAACACCACAAACGGACCAGTGTGAAGACATACATAGAATTTAAAGGGATACATTTTTCTTTAACTTTTCTTGTGCTAAAAAGGTGTCAAAAATGGCCGACAAATTCATATTAATTCATTATATTAATTAATAAGTTGAATATAATACAATTCTATATAAAAATAATAGGATTTTTATAACAGCTTACCTGTAAAATCCTTTTCTTGGAGTACACCACGGGACACAGAGCTAGTCATTACATAATGGGTTAAGGGTCACCAGCGGTGATTGGACACTGGCACAACCAATGGAAGACAGTTCCCCTCCATATAACCCCTCCCATCAGGGAAGTACCTCAGTTTTGTAGCAAAGCAGTAAGGTTCCCATAAGAAGGGTGGGACCTCTGTGTCCCGTGGTGTACTCCAAGAAAAGGATTTTACAGGTAAGCTGTTATAAAAATCCTATTTTCTTTATCGTACACCACGGGACACAGAGCTAGTCATTACATAATGGGACGTCCCAGAGCAATGCTCATATGAAGGGGGGGAGACACAGATCAAACCGACCGCTTGCGGACCAGAAGCCCTATACTGCTGCCTGCAGCACACTTCGCCCGAAGGCGGAATCCTCATGTCCTTTCACATCTATTTGATAGAATTTGGAAAATGTATGGACTGAGGACCAAGTTGCAGCCTTACAGATCTGAGCCATCGAAGCCTGGTGGTGCACTGCCCATGAAGCACTTATCGCCCTGGTAGAGTGCGCCTTAACAGGAAAAGGAGGAGTCCTGTTCTTTAAACCATAAGCTTGAACAATTACTTGTCTAATCCACCTGGAAATGGTGGATTTTGACACCGCTTGGCCCTTCTTGGGACCATCTGGTAAAATAAACAAAACATCTGTTTTACGTATCTGAGCGGTTGCTTGCAGATACACCCTTACCGCTCTCACTAGATCTAGAGAGTGTAATAATTTTTCCCCCGCCGTCCGCGGGTTTGGAAAAAAGGAAGGCAGAACAATGTCTTGATTCAAGTGAAAAGCCGACACCACCTTAGGCAGAAAAGCCGGATGGGGTCGTAGTACGATCTTGTCCTTGTGACAAATTAGATAAGGCTCTTTACAAGAAAGAGCTGCTAGCTCTGATACTCTCCTAGCAGAAGCTATAGCAATCAGAAAGGCCAATTTCCTACTTAATATAATTAAAGGAATATGGCGAATAGGTTCAAAAGGTTGCTTTTGCAACACTGACAATACCAAATTCAAATCCCATGGACACAAGGGAGACCTGACTGGAGGATTTATCCTCAGTACCCCCTGAATGAATGTCCGAACTAGGGAGTGAGATGCCAATGGTCTCTGAAAGAAGACTGATAGAGCCGATATTTGCCCTTTGATGGTGCTAAGGGCTAATTTCATATCCACTCCTAACTGGCAAAAAGCAAGAATCCTACTTATTTCATATTTCAGAGGATTCCAACTTCTGGATTCACACCAGGAAACGTATGCTTTCCAGACTCTATGATAGATGAGTCTGGAGGCTGGCTTTCTAGCATTAATGAGCGTAGAAAGAACCAGGCCAGAGACCCCTCTCTTTTTCAAAATGTGGGTCTCAGCAGCCAGGCCGTCAAATTTAGCCTTTGTAAGGAAGGGTGGAATACTGGACCCTGTGACAACAGGTCGTGTCGAAGTGGAAGCTTCCAGGGCCTTCCTATCGCCATTTTTACGATCTCGGCATACCAAGGCCTCCTGGGCCAGTTTGGGGCCACTAGGATTACTGGTATTCCCTCCTCCTTGATCCTGCGAAGCAGTCTTTGTAGAAGAGGGATCGGAGGGAATGCATAGATCAGTGAGAACTGATTCCATGGAGTTATTAGAGCGTCTGTCCCGTAGGCTAGAGGATCTCTCGTTCTGGACACAAAGTTGTCCAATTTCTTGTTGAACCTGGAAGCTAGCAGGTCTACATCTGGGTTTCCCCATCTCAGACATATGGCCTGAAAGATCTCTGGGTGAAGAGACCACTCTCCTGGTAGCAGCTGCTGATGACTCAGGTAGTCTGCTTGCCAGTTTTCTATCCCTGGAATGAAGATTGCAGAGATGCAAGGTACATGCTCTTCTGCCCATGCCAAGATCCGGTTCACCTCTCTTTGGGCTGCCCGACTGTGGGTGCCTCCATTGGTGATTGATGTAAGCTACTGCCGTAGCATTGTCGGATTGAACCCGAACTGGGTAGCCCTGTAACCTGTATGTCCAGGTTTTGAGGGCTAGATATACCGCCCGGATCTCTAGCACATTGATGGGCAGGATCCCCTGAGTCTTGGCCCAGGTTCCCTGGGTAGAAGCCTCCTCGAATACTGCACCCCAGCCCGATAGACTGGCATCCGTAGATACCACCTTCCAGGCCACTGGGAGGAAGGACTTTCCCTTCCGTAAATTCCTGGCTTCTAGCCACCAATTGAAGCTGTGGCGTACTTGTGAGGACAGGCGCATGGGTATATCCAGAGCTTGGCTCTTCCTGTTCCAGGAGGCTAAAATATTGCCTTGAAGTAGTCTCGAATGAAACTGGGCGTAAGGGACCGCCTCGAAGGAGGCTACCATCTTTCCCAATAGTCTCATGCAAAGGCGAATAGACGGCCTCTTGTTTGCTTTGACCTTGTGGATCAGGTCTTTCAGAGACTGTATCTTTGGCTCTGGCAGGTATACCCTGTTTTGGGCTGTATCTATGATCATGCCCAGGTACACTATCCTTCTTTGGGCCTGGAGAGAGGATTTTTGTAAGTTTATAATCCATCCTAAATGCTCCAGGTATCCTACTGTAGTGTCTACAGCGTGATCCAATCCCTCCTTTGACTGATCTATTAATAGTAGATCGTCTAGATAGGCTGTTACCGCAATGCCCCGTGTTCTTAGGTTTGCTAACAGAGGAGCTAGCACCTTTGTGAATACTCTGGGCGCGGTGGCTACACCAAATGGCAGGGCCACAAATTGAAAGTGGCGATCTTCTACCGCAAACCTTAGGAATCTTTGGTGAGCGGGGAGGATTGGTATGTGTAGATATGCGTCTTTGATATCTATGGACGCAATGAATTCTCCGCCTTTTAAAGTAGCGACCACGGATCGAATCGTTTCCATTCGAAAATGGCGAACGTTCAGAAACTGGTTTAGATTTTTTAGATCCAGGATGGGTCTGACTTCTCCGTTCGGTTTTGGAATCACAAAGAGGTTTGAGTAAAAACCTGAACCTTGCTCCTTTTGGGGTACCTCTGTAACCACACCTTGAGCTATTAAGTGATTCAAACCTTTGAAGAAGGATCCTCTTTTTTGTGGATCCTTGGAGAGTCTTGAACTTCGGAATTGAGAAGATGGGATCTCTCGAAATTCCAGTCTGTACCCTGAGGATATTGTGGATACCACCCATTTGTCCTGGGTTTCTGTCCGCCAAGTCGCTGAGAACTGACGAAGCCTTCCCCCCACTCGGCCGAGCGGGGGCGCCCCTTCAATGAGAGGTTTTGGGGGCTTGCTTATTAGCTCTTGAACCCCACGGCTTCTTGTTCTTCTGAGCCTGTTCTTTGGCTTTTTTGGGCGGCTGAAAAGGCCGTCGCCACTGGCTGGAGCCCGATTTCCCGGGAGCTGGGGAGAGAGTGTGTTTAAAACAAGGTCTCTTGTTTTTCTTTCTCTCAGGTAAAAGTGTCGTTTTACCACTTGATATCTTTTGGATATATCTTTCTAAATCTTCCCCAAAAAGGCGTTCGCCATGGAACGGGAAACTTGCCAACAACTTTTTGCATGGGGCTTCCGCTGACCAATGCTTAAGCCAAAGTACTCTGCGCATCTGTACCAGCTGGAGTGTAAGGCGTGATGCCTGTATGATAGAATCTCTCATGGCATCCACTGTGAAGCATAAGGCTTTAGGTAAATTCTCCCAATTTTTAGCCTGCTCTGAAGGCAGCTCCTTCAGCCCCTGCTTTACCTGTTGGCTGACGACCTGACACATACCGACTGCTGCTACTGCAGGTTGGATAATTGAGCCGGCCAAAAGGAAGGAGGATTTCAGTAAGGATTCCAACTTCTTCTCAGAAGGATCTTTAAACACTTGTACATTATCCACTGGACATGTCAGGTTTTTATTTACACAAGAAATAGCCGCATCTACCGTAGGCAGGCTCCATTTCTTTAAAAATTTTTCCTCCATAGGATAAAGAATGTTAAACTTTTTTGGAGGTGAAAAACGCTTATCTGGATGTTGCCAGTCTGCGTACAATAGATCCTCTAGTAACGGATGAACCGGGAAGGAGCATGCACCTTGCAGGGATCTTAATGATCCTAGGGAGGAGACAGGTGATTCTGTTACCTCCAAAGAGGGTAACCTAAATGCAGCTCGCACGGCTCCTGCATAGCATTGCACCTGTGACTTTAAAATCTGGGATACCGAAAAAGGCTCATCCGATATCCCTGATCCGTCTGACTCCTCATCCTCTGCTGATGTAGCCTCCTCCTCATCCTCCTCCTCCTCAGGTACTTCTGAAGGGAGGTCCAATACTGGAGGAGATCTGCTTCGCTTATTGTCCTTTTTAGAGGATTTAGCGATTAAAGTAGCAATTTTCTCCTCCAGATTATTTAGGGCAGCTGATAAAGTGTCCTCAGTGACATATGCAGGCCCAGGCTTCACTGGGGAAGCCGCCATACCTGACAGAGGTAATGGCTCATCCTGTACAGGTGCTTTTGGCAACACAGGAGAGGAAGGTACCGAGTCAGCACAGCTAGAGCCCCCTGTCTCAGGCGGCGGTGCTCTTTTATCTCTTTTTGTCCGCATTACTTCCCCTGGAAGACTTACTGTTTAGACAAAATACAAGGTACCTAAATGCATATACTACCGTGTTCAGTTTAGCAAATACATTAAGTATGCAACTTTTAACACATAACTATGCATAACATGGATGTCTTCTAGGAAGTACCCAATCCAACCACATGGAGTCTTACGTCCCTGTATAGCTGCTGTGTTTCTCTGCCAGGAACAAGAGAACTAACGAGCTTGCTTGCTGCTGCAGTGCTTTTTACACTGACAGTCTTTTAAATTTGGCGCCGTTTCTGTGCCTGCGCGCGCCACGTGCCCGCGCACGCCTCGGCCCCCCCCCCCTCCGATAAAGCGTGCTCCCGCGCGCCGCGCGCGCGCGCGGCCTTTAGCGCTATGGTGGTGGCCATAGTGAGAGAGGACTCTCATCAGCCCCTGTCCCCACTTACCTGCATCTGCAGGTGTCTGTATCGGCCACCGGAAGGAGGAGCGGGGTGCTCAAGCAAGCTCAGCAGCGGAGGTGACGAGCAGTGTACTTCGCCGAAGCCGACACTGAACAGAGTGAGGTGAGTATATTCAGCTCTTTACTCCCATCAGTGGTGGAAAAAAAGAAGACATCCACTTTTTGAAAAAGGTCCCAACCTAGTTATGGACCTTCTAATCTCACCTTATCCACGCCGCAGGTTTTTCTGCTGAAAGTTTTCAGACAGATACCAAACTTCACCCTTCACGGTGGGCTATGTGTGCCAACCTTCAGGGATATGGGTTCCTATTTAAAGGATACCTCTCCCCTGGGCCTTGTACAAGACTCTTACCAGGACTTTATAGCGAAATAGCGAAAGTGCTGGATCTTAGAGCCCAGTCCTCCGAAGAGAGACATTACAGGCGACGCCTCATGGATGAGGCCCGGATCCCATCCAGATTCAGCTCATTTGTAGGCGTCTTGGATGGATCCGAAAGCATAGCTCTTTTACCCCCAGAGGGTCTCTTTGGTAGAGCTTTCCTTTAGCACCTCCTAACGCGTCCAACACCTTTCGACACTGGCGAAAAAACTGAGGTACTTCCCTGATGGGAGGGGTTATATGGAGGGGAACTGTCTTCCATTGGTTGTGCCAGTGTCCAATCACCGCTGGTGACCCTTAACCCATTATGTAATGACTAGCTCTGTGTCCCGTGGTGTACGATAAAGAAATATAGATTTTTTTTCAAACTCATTTTTGGCCAAGTGCATCCTGCAGTTTCGGTTTTGGAACCAAAATTTCCATTTGGATCACCTCCAGCAAAAATAGAACATTTTTAAAACAATTTAGAAGGTAATTAAATGATGGCTTTTTATATATAGATGTTGAAATTGGATGAAGGGAAGACACTTTTGAAAATCTTGCAACTAATTAAAGCAGTATTAAACCCAAAAGAAAAAGGTTTCTTTTTAACCTCTAGCTTACCAATTCTAATGCTGCATACACACGATCGGAATTTCCGACAACAAATGTACGATGGGAGCTTTTGGTCGGATATTCCGACCTGTGTAGGCTCTATTGGACATTTGTTGTCAGAAATTCCGACAGCAAATGTTTGAGAGCTGGTTCTCAATTTTTCCGACAACAAAAGTTCTTGACGGAAATTCCGACCGTGTGGATCCAATTCCGACGCACAAAAATCCTACGCATGCTCGGAATCATTGAACTTAATTTTTCTCGGCTCGTTGTAGTGTTGTGCGTCTCTGCGTTCTTGGCGATCGGAATTTACGACAACATTTGTGTGACCGTGTGTGCGCGCAAGACAAGTTTGAGCCAACATCCTTCGGAAAAAACAAAACAAAACACTGTTTTGTTGTCGGAATGTCCGATCGTGTGTACGTGGCATTAGACGTGACGACTGTATTCGTTTCCAGGTCTTTTATACTCATCTGGTATCTAGACAGCAAGTCCGTTTTTCACAGCACAAACTCTCCAGCCAAATGGATCAGTTTAAATGGATGAGACAAACCAATTAAAAGAGAAGTATGGGAATTGAAAGAAAAAAAAAAAAAAAAAAAAAAAACCACACTCACCATTCACCTAGATGTATGCAGCATCTGCCCTACACTGCCCCTAAGACCCCATACACCAGGGGTGCCCAACCTTTTGAAGAGCGAGGGCCACTTAAGCAACTTAGTAACTAGTCTTGGGCCACAATGAGCAGAGTGGGCGGATGACAGGTCTGTGTCCACTCTGCATATGCAAAACAGACACGGACACGGCCCACTCTACTCTATGGGCCCTGTGATCCAATCAGATCACTTTTTTTAGCAGATCGGATTAGAGGTAGGCGGGTGTAAACGGACTGTTTACATCTGCCGCTCCATAGAGGTGAAGGGTCCGATTAGGTAAGATCAATCGTGTGAAAGGGGCCCAAGGCTACTTTTACACTGATGGTCTGCAGTCTACCCACACCACGGGTGCAGCACAGTGCACCTGTGGCTTTCCTGCGGGTTGGCTACACTTTGCCATAGAATTCTATTGTATCCTGCAGGTGTGGTGCACCTTTCTAAAAGTGCACCAAACCTGCAGGTAAAACCAAAAGTCTATGGCTCAGTGCAGGTAACCTGCAGATGTACTGCGCTACACCTGCAGATCAGTTTGAAAGCAGCCCAGTAACCACTGCAGAACAGATATGCCCAGATATACACTGTGATTTTAGTAATAAACACACTTTTATTCAGGTATCACCGGCTGTTGCTGTCCCAGGCAAAGTGCATTTGGTATCTCTCTGCCTATGACAGGAGCCCATTCTATACAGGAGGCATTGGCTTATGCGGCTCTGCTCCGCAGCTGCTTGATTTCTCTATTGCCAGCTTCATTCACACCACTGATCCTCTGGCATGGTGGGTCGGCAACCTGCAATCTAGGCTTGCCAACCCGCCATCCCAGAGCAGGAGTTTGCGGGCCACATCAGAAGGCTTCGCGAGCCACTGGTTGGGCACCCCTGCCATACACACTATTAGATAGTCTGCAGATTTTTGTCTTCAGATTTACCAAAACCACATAATATGAGGTCAAAGCTTAAGTTTCAATTTGTATGCAATCAGGCAGACCCTACATGGTTTTGGTAAATCTGAAGACAAAAATCTGCAGAAAAATCTAAAAGTGTGTATGGGGCCTAAGACCGAGAACTGACTGATCAAACACAGCTGATCGCTCAGTTCTTGGTCTTCAGTGAGCAGTGCTCTGCCCCTCCAGCGCTCACTGAAGCACCGGGCTGTGGAGGGGGTGGGAGTGTCTGGCTCAGGCTCTTGGCGGCTCCGTACATTAAAGTCGGGCTCTCTCTAGAGCCTGGACTGGCTGAGTGACCTCAGCCGACAGCAGACTTTAGCCTACTGTCGGCTGAAAACAGATCACAGGTGTGCAGAACTAAATACACTCATGTGACCCACAGGACAGGTAGGGCCAAAACAGCTTTGGCCCTACAGTATTACAATGATCAGCATTTTTATATTCATGTCAAACCTTTATTTCAAAAAGGAAAAAACTGTTTGTGCTGTAACCGATAATAAAGTATGAGCTGAAGTTTGGCTTCAATTTGTTAGTGTATCTAAATCTGCCAATACATTTAACACTACCCCCCTCCACACACACACACACACACACACACCACACACACACACACACACAGACCGACAACTGCTGTCTGCCATGCCTCCTGTTCTCATTCATCCAGAGTAGTGCCCTCACTAATACAGGAGAAGTTACTGGCCTGATCACCAGGTGAAAACACAGGGGGAAAAAGCCAAAAGAAAATTAAACTGATTCAGCCACCAAATCGAATGATTGATAAGCTGCAATTAAGCCTAGGTTTCCATTATTGTGACCTGAAAGTCCCACGATTTTGATGAGTCTTGAAGCAATGCCTGTGTATTCTTGATGTCTATGGACCTCAAGTCGCATCAAAGTCAGGCCAAAGTAGTGCAGGGACTATTTGAAGTCACACAAATATGAACAGTACTTATTGGAAATCATGGGGTATGACTTGTAATGCCGCTTTACAGTCCCAAGTCGCAGGACAAGTTGCACAAGTGGAAACGGAACCTTAAACTCATTTTTGTTTTTTGGTTTAATGTCGCTTTACCCTAGATTTCCACTATTGCGACCTGAAAGTTGCGCGAATTTGATGCAACTTGAAGCAATGCCTGGGTAATCTTGAGGTCTATGGACCTCAAGTCGCTTCAAAGTCGGACCAAAGTAGTGCAGGGACTACTTTAAAGTCGCACAGATATGAAGGGTACTCATTGGAAATCATGGGGTATGACTTGTCATGCGGCTTTGCAGTCCCAAATCGCAGGACAAGTCGCACAAGTCGAAACGGATCCTTAAGGAGTTTTGTTACAGAGATCATATTATGAAATGTAGAACTGAAAAAGATCTATAGAAAGTCACCTTTTCCAGCTGAAACATCAAACACTGTGCCCTTCACTGCCATATAAATCGGCTTATCCTCCTGCGGAGAGAATTATAATATTTTATTAGATTGTCATTGAAAAATTAGGTCTCTCATTAGTATGTTCTCCTGTAAAATGTTACATAGTTAGTCAGGTTGAAAAAAGACAAGTCCATCCAGTTCAATAATAATAATAATAATAATAATAATAATAATAATATACAATCCCATATACCCAATTCTATACCCACAGTTGATCCAGAGAAGGCAAAAAAAACAGCAGAGCATGCTCCAATTTGCTACAGCAGGGGGAAAAATTCCTTCCTGACCGCACTCACCCCCCCCCCCCCCCCCCCGAGAGGCAATTGGATTTTTCCTGGATAAACTTTACCTATAAATGTCAGTACCCAGTTATATTATGTACAGTTAGGAAAGTATCCAGACCTTTCTTAAAGCAATCTACTGAGCTGGCCAGAACCACCTCTGGAGGGAGTCTATTCCACATCTCTTACTGTGAAGAAACCTTTCCGTATTTGGAGATGAAATCTCTTTTCCTCTAGACGTAAAGAGTGCCCCCTTGTCCTCTGTATTGACCATAAAGTGAATAACTCAACACCAAGTTCACTATATGGACCCCTTATATATTTGTACATGTTGATCATATCCCCCCTTATTCTCCTCTTCTCAAGAGTGAATAAATTCAGTTCCTCTAATCCTTCCTCATAGCTGAGCTCCTCCATGCCTCTTATCAGTTTGGTTGCCCTTCTCTGCACTTTCTCCAGTTCCCAGATATCCTTTTTGAGCACTGGGGCCCAAAACTGAACTTCATATTCCAGATGAGGTCTTACCTGTACAATGTGCAATATAAAAATGATGAATAACTCCTTTAAGAAAAAGATTAGGACAGCAATATGAATAATTTGTGCTTTGGCTAAAAACTTCATTCCTGTCCATCAGGAAAAAAGTTGGTTTTAGACATTAGACGGAAGTCAGAAAAGCATTATTAACATTCCATTTTCGGCAGACTGGAGTATAGACGTGCATGCTCATACTGCACCACTGTGAATGTTAATGTGATGAGCAGACAACAGTGTCCTTAAAAGAGACCCTGTCATCAACTTATAAAAAAAAAAAACCGAAGATTGTTTTTATTATTCCCTTGCAATGTGCCTTTGAACTTGTTGGAAAAATGTACTTTGCCAGGAACAGTTCATTTCCTTAGCACAGCCCCATTTTCTTCTGGAAGTCTCTATATTCTGTCATTGCTGTCCCAGCTCCTTCACCCCCTCCCTACGTAAACATTTATGTAGCTGCTAAGGGAGGAGTGATAGAGAGTGCTATAAAGGGGTCATTTTAGGGAAAGCTTGGGGTGTGCTGGGACTGCTGAAATCACATACAATATGGCGGTTGTTTCAGAGCTTTTGGGAGGGGGGGGGGGGCACTGCGCTGCCAGCTCTGTGAAAGTGATCAGCAGCTATGGAGCTGCCGCTTCAGCCATCAGCCTGTGACTAACCACTTCAGCTCCAGAAGGTTTTACCCTCTTTCTGACCAGGCCAATTCTTGCAATACTGCACTGCTTTAGCTGACAATTGCGCAACAAACAAAGAAAGACCGACAATTTTGAAAAAAAGATTGAATTTTTTTTCACATTCTGCTATAAAACATAAACAAATCAAAATGTATTCATCAATTTAGGCCAATATGTATTCTGCTACATGTTTTTGGTAATAAAATCCCAATTTTTATTACTAGCAATGGCGGCAATCAGCAATTTTTAGCGGGACTGCGACATTGCGATGGACAAATCTGACACTAAGTGACACTTTTTGGGGACCAGCGACACCAATACAGCGATCAGTGCTAAAAACGGTCAGGAAAGCGGTTAACATCAGGGGCGATCAAAGGGTTAAGTGTGCTCCTAGAGGGTGCTTTCTAACTGTGGGGGGGGGGGGGGGGGGAAATGTTGTGACTGGAGGAAAACAGATCCGCGTTTCTAAGATCTCCATCTTCCTCCCTCACAGAACAGTGGTCTGCCTTGTTTACATAGGCAGACTGCCGTTCTGCCTCTCCTGTAAATGATTGACGGGTCCCGGCGGCAATCGTGGCCACTGGGCCCACTGATTGGACACATCTGTGTCCAATCACACCGGGAGCGGGGCTCCGGTGGCACGTTGAAGAGAGGAATCATGTACGGGTACGTGATTTTGCGCTTAAAGTGGAGGTCCACACAAAAAATGCAAGTTAGACTTACCGGTAACTTGTTTTCCAATAGGCTTTCAGGACAGCACCCGAGAGATCATGGCTCCTCCTCCTACAGGAAACACCTCATCAATTAATTCTTTAATTGGAGGCCTCCACGTTGCTTCCCTCAGTTGTTTGTAGAGAACCTCCAGCCCCAGCTGCAACACATAAGCGACAGTTATTACATAGTATTACAGCCACAGCATAAAAAAAGGGCGGGATCCTGCTGTCCTGAAAGCCTATTGGAAAACAAGTTACCGGTAAGTCTAACTTGCATTTTTCCAAAACGTCTTTCAGGACAGCACCCGAGAGGATAATCGAGACTTACCCCATTTAGGGTGGGACAACAGCCTGTAAGACTTTCCTTCCGAAAGCCTGGTCCCCAGCCGTCATGAGATCTAATCTATAATGACGGGCAAAGGTCGTCAGACTTGTCCATGTAGCTGCCTTACAGATTTGTTCGGGGGTGGCACCAGCTTTTTCTGCCCAACTCACCGCCGAAGCTCTAGTAGAATGAGCCCTGATACTTACTGGACTCTCCTGGCCTGTAAGGGAATAGGCGTCTGAGATAGCCATTCTCAACCATCTGGCAATGGTTCCTCTAGAAGCTTGTCTTCCTTTTTTATTTCCGGAAAATAAAATGAATAGTGCGTCTGAACGCCTAAAGTCTTTAGTAGCTTCCAGGTAACTTAAGACTGCTCTTTTAACATCCAGGGTATGGAATTCTTCTTCCTTCTTACCCGACGGATTAGAACAAAACGTAGGAAGTATTATCTCCTGGGTTCTATTTTGAACTGAGGCAACCTTTGGTAAAAAGTTAGGATCCGTCTTCAGCACAATTCTGTCTGAAAAAATAGAAAAAAAATGGTTCCCTGATAGATAAAGCTTGCAGCTCACTGATCCTTCGAGCTGTTGTAATAGCTACTAGAAAAATTGTTTTTAAAGTAATTAGCTTTAGGGAGGTTAAATTGAGAGGTTCGAAAGGTTCCCTGGTCAGGGCCTGTAGAACGACTGATAAGTCCCATGACGGACAGTTTTTGATCACTATCGGTCTAGCCCGAGTGAGGGCTTTAAAGAATCTGTTTACTAGGGGTTCTGATGAAATAGATTTCTCAAAATATACCCCCAGTGCGGCAACCTGAACTTTTAGGGTACTGATCGCTAGGCCCTTGTCTGCTCCTTCTTGCAGAAATTCCAAGATAGAAGAAATCTGCTTTAATGGTCTGCCGGATGTAGTGCACCAAGAGTTAAAGACTTTCCAGACTTTGATATATTGCTCTGGTAACATTCTTTCTGCTAGATAGGAGGGTAGCCACCAACCTATCCGAGAATCCTTTTCTCCTTAAGAGCTGCTCCTCAGAAGCCAGGCTGTGAGTTTTAGCTTTTCTACTTCTTGGTGAAACAGCGGACCTTGTAACAGAAGGTCTTGTCTCACGGGAAGATGCCAGTATGGTTTGATCTGCATCTGTAGAAGAGCCGAAAACCAGGGCCTCTTGGGCCAGAAGGGAGTGATGAGGATTACTGTCGTATCCTCTTTCCGGATTTTTGTTATGACCTGCGGAATCAGCTGAAAAGGAGGGAAGGCGTAGCTGAGGTGAAAATTCCAACTGTGCGCCAGAGCATCTACCCCCAGAGATGACTCGTTCCTGTTCAGGGAAAAAAAAGAGAGATATTTGTGTATTTTCCTGAGTCGCAAAGAGATCCACTCTTGGCTGTCCCCATTTCTTCACTATTAGATTGAAGACATCTGGATTCAATTGCCACTCCGCTTCGTACACCTGGTTCCTGCTGAGGAAATCCGCTATCCTGTTTAGGGTCCCTTTTAGATGGACCGCGGACAAGGATTGAGTATGGAGCTCTGCCCAATTTAGAATGCTCTCTGCTAGGCCTTGAAGTATTCTGCTTCTGGTGCCCCCTTGTCGGTTTATGTAAGCCACCGCCGTGGCGTTGTCCGACAGAATTTGTGTATGTCTCCCTTGGACTTCTTCTGCAAAGAACAATAAGGCCATTTCTATCGCCTTTAGTTCCCTCCAGTTTGAAGATCTCATTGCTTCCCTTGTGGACCAAGATCCCTGAGCCCAACGACCGCTCATGTGAGCCCCCCAACCCCAGGAGCTGGCATCGGTTGTTAGCCTTACCTGGGTTGGAAAGGACCATAACAGGCCTGCTGAGAGTCTTGCCTGGTTCTTCCACCACCAGAGACTCCTCTTTACTTTGGTGGGGATCTTCACCAGTGAATCTAGTGAATTCTGCTGGCGATCCCAGATTTTTAACAGAAACTTTTGCAGTGGCCTGAAATGGAGCTTTGCCCATTGTACTGCCGGTATGGAAGAGGTCAGGGTTCCTAATGCTGACATGACCCTCCTGATGGACAGAAGCTGACTGGTTTGTAAGAGTGACACAACCTTTAACAGCTTTTCCCGTTTTTCTTCTGGGAGAAAAATCTTTTGCTCCACAGAGTTGATACGGAAACCCAGGAATAACACCTCCTGAGAGGGAATCAGATTGGACTTTGAGGTTTAGTATCCATCCGATGGATTCTAGGTGAGCACGTGCTCTGTCCAAGTTTCTCTGAAGTCCATCTCTTGTTTGGGCAAACAGTAGCAGGTCGTCTAGATAAGGAATCACTGAAATTCCCTCTAGGACGCAAGGGTGCTAGAGCTTCGGCCATTACCTTCGTGAACACCCTTGGAGAAGATGACAGGCCGAATGGAAGAGCTCTGAATTGCAGGTGTACCACCTTCTTCCCTTCTCTCAGTGCTAACCTCAGATATCTCTGAGATCTGGCAGCAATAGGAATGTGGAGGTATGCGTCCTGCAAATCTATTGACGCCATGAAGCATCCTTGACTCAGGAGGCTTCTTACTGAGAAAATGGAATCCATCCGAAATCTTTTGTATTCTACTGACAAATTCAGCATTTTTAGATTTAGGATGAGGCGGGTACTTTCCTGAAGGTTTCTGTACAAGGAAAACGTGAGAATAGAACCCCTGGAAGAACTCCCTTGTTGGAACCGAAACAATGACTCTCTGGGATATCAGTTCCTGAATTAGGGACTTCATGGCGAGTGCCTTGACCGGATCCCTCGGGACGTTTGTCACTAGGAATCTCTTTGGGGGTTCTTCCGTGAATTCCACCACATATCCTTGGGAGAGCATGTTTACAATATACTGATTTGTAGTGATGTCTCTCCACTGGGGAATGAACTCCTGGAGTCTTCCCCCTACTTGGGGTGGATTGTCACTGCGGCTTTCCGGGGGTCGCAGGAGGATGGAAGAGCACTCCACTCCTACCTTTTGGTTTCTGGGAAGACCACTGCTTCCTTTTGGTTTGCGTTTTTCCTTCCTGTTGTCCTTTTTTGGGGACGAAAAAAACGCTTACGGGTCTGTACCTGTTGTTTTTTGACCGGAAACGCCTTCTTTTTGTCAGCCGTACGGTCAAGAATGGACTCCAGCTCCGAACCAAATCCCCTGCAAAGGGAATGCTACACAGTCTTTTAGATGCAGCATCTCCTGGCCAAGTTTTAAGCCACAATGCTCTCCTAGCAGAATTGGTCAAAGCCGCTGACCTGGCTGACATACGAATGGATTCTGCTGAAGCATCCGCAATATATGATACTGCTGCAGAAAGCGTTGTAAATGAGTCCAGAATCTCCTGTTTTGGAGAATCCGCCGTAACATGGGCCTTCATCTGGTTAATCCAGTGTTCTAAATTCCTAGCGACACAGGTTGTTGCCATTGCTGGTTTTAGATTGTTCATCACAGACTGCCAAGCCCTTTTAAGAAGCAAATCCATTCTTTTGTCCATGGGCTCCTTTAACATGCCCATGTCCTCAAAGGCAAGGTCAGTTGATTTTGAGACCTGTGAAAAAGCAGAGTCCAGTTTTGGAACCTTGTTCCAGATGGAATCCGGGTTGTCCTCAAATGGAAATCTTCTCTTATGAGACCGGGAAAAAAAATGGCTTTTTCTCAGGTTCCAACCACTCTTTTTTAATCATGTCCGAGATTATTGAATGGACTGGAAAAACACGGCTTTTTGGATCACCCAAACCTGCATACATGCGGTCATGTAGGGAGAGCTCCTTCTTTTCCTCTTCAATCCCCAAAGTCGCATGGATTACTTTTAAAAGTCCTGCGACTTCTTCAAGCGACATTTTGTACTTAGAAGCGCTCTCTGCTTCATTTTCTTCCTCCTCAGAGTCTGTTCCATCTGGAGCAAGGGAAGCAGATTCTTGGGAAGCGTCTATCGGACCTCCCAATAATATTTGAGAGCCGTCTTGGGGTTCTGAAGAAGGCTGCGGAGCCCTAGGTTCCCTTGAAGGGCCTGGTTCTTCTCTTAGGTTTGACCTAAAAGCTTGAAAGGTGGCACGGAGTTCATCCTTAATTGTAGATACTAGATCGCCACAAAAGGATGGAGACTCTTCCCTGACTACATTTGCAGTGCAATCTGCACAAAGCGACTTGGTCCAAGCCTCGCTTAACTTTTCCTTGCAGACAGGGCACCTTCTCTTCACTGGTTGAGCAGAACTTTTGGCCTGCACAAACAGAAAAGAAAAAAACCAGGGACCACGCTAAAAAAACTGTTACACAGTACAAATCAATACACCCAGGTGCACATAGGAAAAAACACTTTCACTTCCTTGTGCCCCGCAAGCCATGCACCACCACCATCAACTTTTACAAAAAGACCCCTAGATATTATGCAGACATGCTAAATCACCAGCCACTGCACCACCAGGGAGATGGGGGGTGGGGGAGATGGAGGGGGGAGAAGGGTGAATACCCCCCCCCCCTCTACAGGAGAAAGCGGCCAAGTGTAAAATAGGACACAGTCCCTTACCTTAGCCTTGCTGGTGCCTTGGCTTGCCCCCTTATCCGCTGCATCGCTATCCATAGCTGTCTGCGGATGCGTGGTGAAGAGAAAACGCCGGTTCCAGATTCAAAAACGCCACCGCGCTGACCTGGAATCGGAACTTTAAGGCACCAGGTGACCCTGCCCTCTCCCTCTGCGCTTTGCGGCCGGAAATGACGCGCGCGCCGACCCGGAAGTGCTGCCTCTTCCCATACAGGACATGGCCGAGGCTCTCCTCGGCCACCAGAACAATGGCGGCCGCCGCAGAGCTCCACGCCGCTTTCGCCAGCGGTCGGTGAGAGTACAGCAACCACCGCTCTAAAGAAAAAGGAGGCAGCCCTCCCGGGCTGTACAGGCTAAGGTAAGTGGGAGGATCAATCTCCTAAAAAAAAAAAAAAACTGATTTGAGAACCTTGTCTCCCAGGAAAGCCCTGAGAGATCGCCAGAGGTGTTCCTCCAGCTGGAGGAAACACAAAAAACTGAGGGAAGCAACGTGGAGGCCTCCAATTAAATAATTAATTGATGAGGTGTTTCCTGTAGGAGGAGGAGCCATGATCTCTCGGGTGCTGTCCTGAAAGACGTTTTGGAAAATGGAACCTCTGCTGTCCGGATTCCTCCCCCTCCGGTGTCACATTTGGCACCTTTCGGGGGGGGGGGGCAGATACCTGTCTAAGACAGGTATTTGCACCCACTTCTGGGCATAGACCCCCGCATATCTGCCGCAGTCTACGCCACATCCGCCCCCCCATGCTGTCTTCTGGGAGACAGGTCCCAGAAGACAGCAGGGACCAGTGGCATTGCGCAGCCCGAGCCGCCCATGCGCAGTAGAGAACCAGGAAGTGAAGCCGCAAGGCTTCACTTTCTGATTCCCTTATCGAAGATGGCGGCGGCAGCATTCGAAGACCGAGGGACGGGTCGGCCTCAAGTGCCAACATCGCAGGCACGCTGGACAGGTAAGTGTCCTTATTTTAAAAGTCAGCAGCTGCAGTATTTGTAGCTGCTGACTTTAAAAAAAAAAAAAATTAGCAGACCTCCGCTTTAAGTGCTGCCCTGCCGCAGTACATGTACGTAGGGGGGGGGTGTCCTTAAGCAGTTAAAGGTTCACTCTTTGGACATACGTGGTATGTCTAAAGAGCTGAACTGGTTAAGGAGATTCACCTTCTATTCCAGTTTATTGTTATCGGCAAGAGTGATAGTGAAAGAAAATCCCAAATTTTGAATTGTTACCAGAACAGGAAAAGATGGGAAAACTTCCAATAGGGATACTAGTTCTGACGACAACCAGGAATTCCCTCACTTTAGAGGGATTTACTTTCACCTCCTGATTTGGCTATGGGACAGGAAGTGAAGGGAAATCTCCCCCATTGGGACAAAGATGGCAAAAAAAAAAAAAAAACTGACAGGAGGTAACCCTCATATACGCTATCCAAAATGTTAAGGGAAAAAAATAAAAATAAATGGGGCATTGCTTGGCACAGATTTTATATATAAAATTTTTAATAACTGCAAGAGCTCTGTAAAACACAATTCCAACATCCTGCAAAATCTATTTTTTATCATTGTATAAAAAGGAATTAGAAAGCTCAGTTTGTATTCTGTGTTACTGTGCTGAGAATTCACCAACAGAGTTATTATTCACACCTGAAGGCATGCAGCTGTGGCCAAAAGTTTTGAGAATGACACAAATATAACATTTTCAAAGTCTGCTGCCTCAGTTTTTATGATGGCAATTTGCATATACTGGGGGTCCCCAACTTACGAACGCCCGACTTACGAACCCCTCTGCGCAGAACGGCATTCGACCAAACATCGGAAATGTCCGTAATTGTCGTTCTGCGCATGCGCGGCCGACTTACGAACATTTCCGAATTACAAACAGGAGGAAAGTCTCTAACGGGTTCGTAACCCGGGGACCCCTTGTACTCCAGAATGTTATGAAGAGAGAACAGATGAATTGCAGTTAATTACAAAGTCCCTCTTTGACGTTAAAATTAACTTGATCCATGCTGACAGTTGCCATTATATGTAGATTCGGAACTGACCAAAGACCTATGCTCTTGTTCCTATCTGTTAAAGCTATTCACAGTTTAATTTCCTCTGTATGTTTACTATTATTTGCTTATGTATGACTTATGCTTTATGTATAACCTATGCATTTTGAAATAAAAAAATGTTTTTTACTTGATCCCATAAAAACATTTCCAGTGCATTTGTGAAGAAGGCTTCAGGGCGCCCAAGAAAGTTCAGCAAGCGCCAGGACCGTCTCCTACAGTTCATTAGGCTGCGGGATCGGGGCACCACCAGTGCAGAGTTTGCTCAGGAATGGCAGCAGGTAGGTATGAGGACATCGGCACACACAGTGAGGAGAAGACTTTGAGGATGGCCTGGTGTCCAGAAGGGCAGCAAAAAAGCCACTTCTCTCCAGGAAAAAACATCAGGGACAGACGGATATTCTGCAGAAGGTACAGGGATTGGACTGCTGAGGACCGGGGTCATTTTCTCTGATGAATCCCCTTTCCGATTGTTTGGGACATCCAGAAAAAACCTTGTCTGGAGAAGAAAAAGTAAACGCTACCATCAGTCCTGTGTCATAGTAAAGCACCCTGAGACCATTCATGTGTGGGGTCGCTTCTCAGCCAAACGAGGGGGCTCACTCACAATTTTGCCTAAGAACACAACAATGAATAAAGAATGGTACAAAAACATCCTCCGAGAGCAACTTCTCCCAACCATCCAAGAACAGTTTGGTGGGGTACAATGCCTTTTCCAGCATGACGGAGCATCTTGTCATAAGGCAAAAGTGAAAAAAAAAAAAAAAAACACCCCACAAATTCTGACAAACTCCAAGCTTTGATTATACAAGAATGGGCTGCCGCCAGGATGTGGCCCAGAAGTTGATTGACGGCATGCCAGGGCGACTTGCAGAGGTCCTGAAAAAGAAGGGTCAACACCGCAAATATTGACTTTGCATAAACTTAAATGTAATTGTCACTAAAAGCCTTTGACACTTATGAAATGCTTGTAATTTTACTTCAGTATACCAGAGTAACATCTGACAAAAAGATCCAAAAACACCGAAGCAACAGACTTTGTGAAAATTAATATTTGTGTCATTCTCAAAAGTTTTGGCCACGGCTGTACTATGGATGCGATACCTTCAGACAATCTGTATACGTGACCTGGGGCTCTGCATTATGCTGTGACAGAGGAAGTAATCCAATAATAAGAGTAGGGAAGGATTCTGTACATCATTTCTTTCAAACTGAAATGAGTTTCTATGGTGCGGAGAAGAGATATTCACCATCATCTCTTGGGGGTTATTGAACACCCCCAGCTGGACTAACGCACAAAAACTTTCAACAGAACTGAAGTCTACATAAAAGCTTGAATGCCGGTTTACCAATTAATAGAAGGCCCCCCACCCAACCTGAAAGACTGCATGACGGATCAGTTGTCACAGTAAAATGTTTTCTATGAACATCCTGTTGGTTTGCAATAGAGTGACATTCCTGTCCCAACAACGCCCCTTACATAACGCCCCCCCGCCCTATTTGTTATTAACTTTAAGTGTAAGTCTGGGCAAAAAAAAAAATATACAAAAAACGTAGTACATCACTTCAATACATGCCATTTCCTTAAGTTTTTTTTCCCCCTTAAAGTGGTTCTAAAGCCTTAAAGTGATTGTAAAACAACCCATTAAATTTAAAATAGAAACGAAAGGCAACTTCTTGTTAAAAAAAAGAAATGAAAGGCAAAACATTTTTGTATAGAGATAGATAGATATATAAAAAAAAATTAGAATACCTTCCCCCCCCCCCTTTTTTTAGAAGTGATCACTTTCCCTATGTTCTCAGCTGCACAAGAGCTGGGGGGGGGGGGGGAAGGAGGAGGAGGGAGGGGGGGAGGAAGGAAGGAAGGAGGAGGAGGGAGGGGGGAGGAAGGAAGGAAGGAGGAGGAGGAGGGAGGGGGGAGGAAGGAAGGAAGGAGGAGGAGGAGGGAGGGGGGGGGAGGAAGGAAGGAGGAGGAGGAGGAGGAGGAGGAGGAGGAGGAGGAGGAGGAGGAGGAGGAGGAGGAGGAGGAGGAGGAGGAGGAGGAGGGGGGGGAAGGAAGGAAGGAAGGAAGGAGGGAGGGGGGAGGAAGGAAGGAAGGAAGGAAGGAGGGAGGGGGGGGAGGAAGGAAGGAGGAGGAGGGAGGGGGGGGAGGAAGGAAGGAGGAGAGGAGGGAGGGGGGGAGGAAGGAAGGAGGAGGAGGGAGGGGGGGGAGGAAGGAAGGAGGAGGAGGGAGGGGGGGGAGAAGGAAGGAGGAGGAAGGAAGGAGGAGGAGGGAGAGGGGGGGGGGGAGGAGGAGGGAGAGGGGGGGGAGAGGAGGGAGGGGGGGGGGGAGGAGGAGGAGGAGGAGGAGGAGGAGGAGGAGGAGGAGGAGGAGGAGGAGGAGGAGGAGGAGGGAGGAGGAGGAGGAGGGAGGAGGAGGAGGAGGAGGAGGAGGAGGAGGAGAGGAGGAGGAGGAGGAGGAGGAGGAGGAAGGAGGAGGAGGAGGGGGAGGGAAGGAAGGAGGAGGAGGAGGGAGGGGGAGGAGGAAGGAAGGAGGAGGAGGGAGGGGGGGGAAGGAAGGAAGGAAGGAGGAGGGAGGGAGGGGGAAGGAAGGAGGAGGAGGGGGAAGGAGAGGAGGAGGGGGGGGGAAGGAAGAAGAAGGGGAGGAGGGAGGGGGAGGAAGGAGGAGAGGGGGGGAGGAAGGAAGAAGGAGGAGGAGGGGGGGGGAAGGAAGAGAAGGAGGAGGGAGGGGGGAGGGAAGGGGAGGAAGAGACGGGGAGGGGGGGAGGAAGGAAGGAGGAAGGAGGAGGAGGGAGGAGGAAGGAGGAGGAGGAGGAGGGAGGGGGGAGGAAGGAAGAAGGAGGAGGAGGGGGGGAGGAGGAAGGAAGAAGGGAGGAAGGAGAGGAGGAGGGGGGAGGAGGAAGGAGAGGGGAGGGAGGGGGGGGAGGGAAGGAAGGAAGGAGGAGGGAGGGGGGGAGGAGGAAGGAAGGAAGGGAGGAGGGGAGGAGGAGGAGGAAGGAGGAAGGAAGGAGGAGGGGGAGGGAGGGGAGGAGGGAGGAGGAAGGAGGAGGAAGGAGGAGGGAGGGGGGGGAGGAAGGAGGAGGAGGGAGGAGGGAGGAGGGGGAGGAGGAGGAAGGAGGAGGGGGGAGGGAGGAGGAAGGAGGAGGGAGGGGGGGAGGAGGAGGAGGAGGGAGGGGGAGGAGGGGGAGAGAGGGGGGAGGAGGAGGGAAGGAAGGAGGGAGGAGGGGGAGGAGGGAGGAGGAAGGAAGGAGGAGGAGGGGGGGAGGAGGAAGGAGGAGGAGGGAGGGGGGGAGGGAGGAAGGAAGGAAGGAGGAGGAGGAGGGAGGAGGGGGAGGGGGAGGAAGGAAGGAGGAGAGGAGGGGAGGGGGGGGAGGGAGGAAGAAGGAAGGAGGAGGAGGAGGAGGGGGGGGGGAGGGAGGGAAGGAAGGAGGAGGAGGGAGGAGGGAGAGGAGGGGAGGGAGGAAGGAAGGAAGGAAGGAGGAAGGAGGAGGAGGGAGGGAGGAAGGAAGGAAGGAGGAGGAGGGGGGGGGGAGGGAGGATGGAGGGAGAGGAAGGGAGGAGGAGGAGGAAGGGAGGAGGAGGAGGGAGGAGGAAGGAAGGAAGGACGGAGGGAGGGAGGAAGGAAGGAGGAGGAGGAGGGAGGGAGGAAGGGAGGAGGATGGAAGGAAGGAAGGAAGGAGGAAGGAGGGAGGGGGAGGAAGGAGGAAGGAAGGGAAGGAAGGAGGAAGGAGGAGGAGGAGGAAGGGAGGGGAGGATA